>OW285239.1:104089162-105488657 GCA_935421215.2 Melolontha melolontha | reverse complement strand
CGTATCGTTGAATGAGTCATCACAATATGTAAATAAAACGATTCTTTCGAAATTAGCATGTTGTGGCACAGTATAAACTTTAAACAGTAAGATCACTTCGTGTCGGCACCTTTGAAATGAAACTGTAATGCGTGAAGGTATTTTCGCATGTTCTCTTTCTCTTCTTTAATTGTTTCGACCTTTGCTTGATGTAAATCCATATCACAAATAAATAAAACACACATAAGATGTTTTAGATTTACACTTTATTAATAAAATAATGACAGCTGTTTCGCTAGCACAGTAGCTTCTTCAAATTCAACTTAAGACTAAAGATACATATAAGATACAGCGTTAATCAGGTAGTTGACCCAAGTTAAAATTCTAGGAACTATTACATTTATATTTTGCTTTTTGAAAACTATACCATGTCCTACTTGTGTGAGGTTTAAGTATAAAAATATAGTATAAGTAACTACGAAACAATATTTCAATGAGTGAACAGATTTAACAGTGGGGATGAATTCAAGTCTAATTTATCGTTTAGTAACATTTCTGAGTTTTTAAGTTTATTAATTTCTAAAGACTCTAAACAATTTAGTTCTCTACCTTTATTTTCTACATGTATGATATCGAATTGTAAATTAAATTCGTGCTCATTCTCTATTAAATGATTAGAGTAGGTTGAGTCAGTTTTCTTATTGATATAAGAATGATAGTGGTCTTGGATTCATTTTTTAAACGTTCTACCTGTCTGTCCAATATATGTTTTGGTACAGCCAGACAAGCAGTTTAAAACATTTACTTACATAGGTCAACAGCAACTTAAATTATCAAAATTCCTTAAAAAAGAAAACATTAATATTGCTTATAAAACTAATAATAATCTAGCCAAATATATTAAAAATAATAAAGAAAAAACTACCAAAGACAATAAATCAGGAGTCTATAAGTTATCATGCGGATCATGTACCAAAACATATATTGGACAGACAGGTAGAACGTTTAAAAAGCGAATCCAAGACCACTATCATTCTTATATCAATAAGAAAACTGACTCAACCTACTCTAATCATTTAATAGAGAATAAGCACGAATTTAATTTACAATTCGATATCATACATGTAGAAAATAAAGGTAGAAAACTAAATTGTTTAGAGTCTTTAGAAATTAATAAACTTAAAAACTCAGAAATGTTATTAAACGATAAATTAGACTTGAATTCATCCCCACTGTTAAATCTGTTCACTCATTGAAATATTGTTTCGTAGTTGCTTATACTATATTTTTATACTTAAACCTCACACAAGTAAGACATGGTATAGTTTTCAAAAAGCAAAATATAAATGTAATAGTTCCTAGAATTTTAACTTGGGTCAACGACCTGATTAACGCTGTATCTTGTATGTATCTTTAGTCTTAAGTTGAATTTGAAGAAGCTACTGTGCTAGCGAAACAGCTGTCATTATTTTATTAATAAAATGTAAATCTAAAACATCTTATGTGTGTTTTATTTATTTGTGATATGGATTTACATCAAGCAAAGGTCGAAACAATTAAAGAAGAGAAAGAGAACATGCGAAAATACCTTCACGCATTACAGTTTCATTTCAAAGGTGCCGACACGAAGTGATCTTACTGTTTAAAGTTTATACTGTGCCACAACATGCTAATTTCGAAAGAATCGTTTTATTTACATATTGTGATGACTCATTCAACGATACGTCACGTATCATACCTCCAGCGCCTTCTCAATAGATGTAGAAAGAGAAAGGACGAGAATAGAAAACTCGAGAGAGATTCAACAGCGATAAATAAGCCGTCGAGGAAGTTATTTAGGGATTAATTCGATACCGAATCATCGCCGAGTGAACTTACATAAATATAAATATATTGTTAGTAATTAGTTTTTAAATTGTTATTCGTTTTTATTATTATAGTATGTGTCTAAACTACCGTTAGTTTTATTTAAGAACTCGAAAAGACAAATACGTGACAATAGCAAACGTTTGTAAAATCTACCAGAATATCACACTACAAAAAAATAGTTTCTAGTACCCTTATTCAAGTTGGTTTTAATAGTCGTTTATGAATTAGAATGGCAGTGTATATTTCTACAGTATATTCACTACAAATATTTTGTTCTTTCTATACGACTACATTTTTCTCAATGTAGGTCTAATACTGTTTAATATACTTCATTAATTGATGATTAGGGTACTAATTGAAGAGTGGAAAGAGTGGAGAAAGGATATTTTCTGAAAATATCCTTTCTCCAGCAGGGGCGTACCGATGAGCCTGTAGAAAGGCGAAATACGTACCTACGTCTCTGGGGAGGGATATGTTCGGACACGTTGACAAAAATATTAATAGTGAACCTGTATTTGTGTTCTTCACACCAGATTTTTAATAATATTTTATATTATTAAAAATACCTTTTTCTATTTTGCGTTCGAAATGAACTCATTATGAAACCCAAAACAGTATCGAAATGAGCTTCATTTCGATACGCTTTTTTTCATTTTTCAATGTTGACGTTGTTCGAATACATAAATAAATATCATTGCTGTCATTTGATTTTAAGAATTTATGTACATTTGACAGATAAGATATATGTCCGTATTTTACACAAACAACGTATGTTGTATACAATTGACAACAACATATATATGTTTCTATGTCACTCATGTTTATATTTTTAAATGAAGTATCAAGTAATGTTAACGAAAATTAGTAAATAATATGTAATATAATATACTTCGCGGATAGCAAGATTTAAATTTGAAAATGTCAAGTATCAATGTGACCAACTGCATGCTTTATATAAAAATTAAACTCTGAACTTTCAAATTAAATAATTCCAATTTAAGCAATTTATTAATGTAAAAAACGCAAAATAGAAAAAATAGTATAAAAAACTCGTTTCATAAGGCCTTTTGCAGCACTCGCTCTTTAGAAAACTCGCCGCTATCGCGGCTCGTTTTCTAAACTGATCTCGTTCGGCAAAATGGTGCCTTATGAAACTTGTTTTTTAATATACTATTGTAACATCATAAAAGTTAATAATCTACGTTGGACTAATTCTGTATTGTTTGATAGATGGAATATCACACCAGTGATGCATATTCTAACCTAGATCGAATGAAAGTATAATATAAAATAATTAAACATCATTAAAAATTTCGACAATTTCGAAAAAGTCCATAGATTTTAAGCTCATCAGTAAAACAATTTAAACCTCGAACTCCACGATATTCGGCAAACTGTTTCTTGATAAACATGTAAGATTCAAAGAATTTAACCAGTGCTGATGCCAAGCCAATGATTTAACTATTTTTATGGAGTTATAAATACGATTACAAATAATCGTCTGGAATACTTTCGAAAACTGCACAAAATCGAAATGTTATTGATAAGTATTTTAAAATTTATACTGACGACTTGTGTGAAAGTTAAAATAGCTTTCTTGAGTGCGGTATTTGATATCCTGACTGATTCTGTTTACTGGTTCATTGACAGTATTAAAGTGAAGTTATTTATTTTATTTGAATATCGGAATAATCAAATCTCTGCATCTGAAATAAAATTAAAACAAACAAAGAATAAACTTTTAGTAACAATTCTTTGTTGGTTAATTTGTAATTAGTGTATCCTGCCAAGTTCTGTCTCAATCCACAATTATCCTATTGTATGTGCATTCGTATGAATTATTTGTTGAAAACTAGGTCCTTCTGTTTATACTATTAAATGCAAATAATTATTTCTCCATGTAATTATTATAAATTACAGGAAGCAAGAACCGCTTGTTTCTATTAATTGAATGTATCCGGTGCTATTTCAATTCTATTACCAAGTTTTTCATAGAAATGGTTTTTTTTTCAATGTCACATTACACTATGTGAATTAATTTTGTAAAATAGTTACAAAATATTTATAAAACAGAAAAAAACATAGAATTAAGCGATCATGCCTTGGCTACAGTATTTTGTTTGATATAAAATTCTGAAACAAGTTAATATTTTAAAACGAGAGGTACTATTTCTATCAATAGATACGTAGTTAAGCGCTATAAATTGCTTTTCTAACTATGAAACGATCTTGTTGTACATTTGACAATTTATACGGATGTCCTTCAAAGAAAGAGACACCGCATATTGTAACGTATAATATAAATCCAAAATTCTAGTAAGCAAGAAAAAAAATGACAAAGATATTTGTAAAATATCGTCACGCCACTGTGCGACCGACTATATCTTAAAGAGTTATTGTTGGTCAGCTTTAAGTATCGAAATAATTGTGTCTCCGAATCAGTCAATTGTCGATCCTTACATGTGGACGTTCGATATGATTTACATTTACGTCTTCGATTAAAAGCCGATTATTACCAAGTTGGACGTGAAATACCCTATAGAGCGCATATCTTACATCTTTCTTTAATACATCTTCTTTTAAAAATTCGCATACAAATATAAGTTTTTAACAGTTGACATTTTTGGACCAGGTTATTAAGCTTTCAGCATACAAAGCTATCGAAAAAATCTTATTTTCTATAGTTTTTATAAACATAAACAGTGCAGCATGTGTTTGCGTGTAAATTCAATAGCGGTATTTTTTATAGACATTCTGAATCCATGGGTGGCACATAATACAATTTTCAGAGGGTTCATAATTTTGAGGTTCGCGTCGTAATTAACTCACAATTTTTTGGATTAATATTCTATATAATTGCATCTTTCCATTTTTCATAGATTGTCTTTTACTTTCAAGGTCACCTGTATACATTGACCATTTTGTTAAACTAGACGACACATACCCACCTCGTGGCAGCGACTATAAAAGCTTTTTAAATAGGCACGATTTCATTTCCCTAAACCAAAGAGCAGATGAAGCAAGAGGAAGGTTGATTAATCTCGTTAATAATGATGTTAATTGACCCTCTCTGCTTCAACAAATTAGATTTCTGTGCCCTAATACAGCTTTAGGTTGTCAGATACGTTCTATGTTCCTAAAACACGTACAAATATCCTCTACAAAGTTATTGCATATAATAATAAATATTATTATAGCTTTATTATCCAACAGAAAAACCAATAATAGGACAAATTATAGAACGTACATACACGTGCATAAAAAAATATTAAATAAAAAGATAATTATAACTTAAAATTAAATCTAAAAAAATATCCCCAGATTGAGTTTACAAGAGGAAAAAAAAATTATCTTTGATTTTGCGCCGAAGCTTCAAAGGAATAAAATTTTTTGCTTGTCCTGAAACCACCAAATCTGTAATTGGAACTTCATTGTTCTGAAGTGGAGGGAAAATTCATTTTTCTCTTGATTTAAAATGATTTAAAGAAAAGGGTTTGTGAAAAACATGATTTTAATAAATGGTAACTCAAAGTAACAGTTTAAGATAAAGAAAATTTTTATTTTCATTCTTAACAAAAACAATAATTATTCAAATAACCGTCACGCATTTTTGTGCACAATGTTACTCTAAAACGAAGCTCCTTGAAACTTTTTTGAACTTCTTCAACGGACAATAATGCCACGGCGTCTCTTATCCGATTTTTTAATTCTTCAGATATTAGGTAGGTTATCCCTATACACGATTTGCTATAAACGCCCCACAAATAAAAATCCAAGATTGTTAAATCGGTACTTCTGGCAGGCCACAATACTGGACCATTTCTTCCAATTCACTCGTCTCCAGATTTAACATTTAACCAGTTTGTAACAATGCGAGCATAATGTACAGGATAACCGCCCTACTGAAAAAAATTGTAAGGCGGTAATTAAGTTCTAAAGCATTAAGCCCATCGTTAAGAAAATTTTCTAACATATCTAAATATGTGTGCTGATTAACGTTGTTATCAAAAAAGTATGGACCTATTATCCTGTAATAACCAATGGCACACCATACATTTACATTGGGAAAATTGTGGCGATCTTTTAAAATTCTGAAATGTGGATTAATATCGCTCCATGCTATGAGGCAACTGCCCTATTGGTAGAAAATGTTGCCTCTTCAGAAAAACTTATTCTGTGATAAATGTTAAAATATAATCGTTTTGCATGGGTGAATTTTATTCTTTTTCAAAATTCTTTGAATGTGGGACTTACTAATGCTCCGTAGGAGTGACCGCCTCCTTAGTGAGGTGTTTGGTTGATCCCGCATAGATTCCTATACCAAAAGGGTAGCAGCGTCGTCATCATCATACGATTTCTTCTATTTCTTTAAATTTTTAACAGATCCAGTTGTTAAAAACTTTTTTCTCAGTTTTTGGGCTCCCATGCGTGAAACTTTAATATTCGAAAATTTCTCAATAACATGGTAACTTTGTTCACCCGTACAATAACACTGAATCAAATAAATTATCTGCTCCAAAGTTAACATTTTGTAAACGTTTAGGACAGTAAGCTGTCACAGCGTTAAAACAAAGCGAGCCTGCCTACGTGAGAAGAAAACTTTAAGATTAAAATTAATCATAACTAAGTTCAAAATGAAGAGAAAAATGTACTTTTCTTTCCGCTCAGTCATGATAGTGAGGTTTTAATTACAGATTTGGTGGTTTCAGGACAAGCAAAGAATGTTCCTTTGAAGTTTTAGCGCAAAATCAAAGATATTTTTTTTCCTCCAGTATAGAACCAGTTACAGACGAATTAAACTTTAACAGATCAGATTTACCTTTCAAGGCTTACTTCTACAATTTTTCTTGATAATGCTCAATTTAGAAAATAATCATTAATAACTTTAAAACTATGAGAGATAGACATAGGGAAACTTATACTACTTACGTGTTCATCTACTCAAAAAAATCGATTTTTCTTTAATTAAAGATTACTTAAATAATCAATCAATTTCGACCGCCCTGTAAGAGATTTATAAAATGTTTAGACATTACTCAGAATATTATACCTTTCGCTATATCCAGTAGAAATATGACGTAGTTCAGATCAAATACACCTAAGATATGTGGTTTTAAAAAGTACATTGAAAAAACAAGAAATTTCACAAAAACAAAATAATTCAAAAACGGTTAATTTTTGCAAAAGAAACCTTAATATAAAGTGTTATAGTACTTTATAATAAATCTAAAAAAGCAATAAAAGGTATAACATTCTATTTAAAATATCAAAGTTGGCTATGACTTCCGGTATAACCGAAAGTTCATGAGTGTAAATATTTTATTTTAATACGTCAAGTATTTAGATTACGTGCCAGAAATTTTCAAAAGTATCCTACGGCGTTAACATAGAAAACTTTTAACGAACGTGTTACGTGAAAAACTCTGTTATACAGGGTGTCCAGAAACTCTCCCGACAAACGAAGACCGGAGATTCCTCTGATAATTTTAAGACAATTAAACCCAAATTCACCTAGTCCGAAAATGCTTCCTAAGGGAGCTAGAGTTCTTTGAAGATGGCGCCTTGTATTTATTTTTTTTAAAATTCCTCCAGAACGCTTCTATTTAGAAAAACAAAAACTGGTATGCTTATTTATCCTCCAGAGACGAATCGATTCCATCAATTGCGAATTTCTAGTACCGGTCATAGGCGTCCGTTTTGGGTAGGTCAACGGTTATTTTAAGGCATAACTTTTTTGTCTTTAACTTTTAAGCATTTGTGACACTAGATTATTAAATTTTCAGGTATTCCAGTACTAAAATGTACTCTTACTTTAAGTCGGTAGGATACACCGTTTTCTAGAAAAATCTATTTGTAAATTTTTCGTTTTTTTTTCATTAAAGTTCAATTTATTATGTACCTACTTATTTTTAGCGACGAAGTTGGCTTGGACTACCAAGGCATGGATGAAAATTAATTTAATAAATTAAAAACAAATTATTTATTACAATGGAACGAAACTAACAAAAAAAGAACAAGTATCAAAGGTAGATTGTTACAAAAGTTGCTCGATGTGATGACCATTAGTCTCTATGCATAAGTTTACCCTTTTGCTTAGAGAACGCCGAATTCTTGCAAAAATTCCAAAGTTATTTCTAAATTCGTTGCAAGCATCTTGTATCCTTAGCCAGAGTTGTGCGTGATTTTGTATCGGAACGGAATAAACAAATGCTTTTATGTATCCCCAAACACAATAATCGCAAGGATTCAAATCCGGCGACCTTGCTGGCCAAGCAACTGGACCGCCTCTTCCAATCCAATGGTCTTCGTGGTTATTATCTAGAAAGTCTCGTACATTCCTGCCAAAGTGGGCCGGACAGCCGTCCTGTAGAAACCATAAGTTTTGCCGAATATTTAAACGCACCTCATCTAACAAATCAGGTAAAATATTTTGCAGGAAATGTAAGTAATCAGCACCATTTAAACGAGCAGGTAATTCCACAGGTCCAAGTAGATAATCGTCAACTACTCCTATCCAGACGTTTATGCTAAACCTATGCTGATGCTTAAACTCTTGAACAACGTGGGGATTGTCACCAACGTACGAATAATAATGTGCATTATGTACATTAAAAATTCCATTTTTTGAGAATGTAGCTTCGTCACCAAACAAAATGTTCCTGAAGAAATCTTCATCTTGATTTTTCTGATTTTGTAACCATCTATCGAATTCTACGCGAGCAGGAAAATATCCTTCTAGCAGTGCTTGCACCTTTGTAAAATGAAAAGGATATAAATTTTCTTTGTGTAAGATATTTCCTTCGGAAGATTTTGAAATTGTGGGGTACATGGCAGATAGTCTTCGAACGCTAATTTCTGGATTTTCCTCAACTTCCATTAAAATAACATCTTCACGTTCTGCTGTTACATCATTATGTCTCCCTGTTTCATTATTTTTTGGGACCACTGAACCTGTGTCTCTTAATCGTTGATGAAGAGCTGTAAATGTTGAGTGAGTGGAATGTTGACGATTGGGAAATTTTTCAGCGTATCTACGTTGCGCCGCTCGAGCGTTACACCTCATTTCGCCATAAACTAAATGCATATCGGCGTATTCCTCATTAGTAAAAACCATTTTTTTTTAAATTGAAATCGTTGTGTTTGAATAACACAAAGTAAAAAATGAAAAGATAAACTTTGCGAACTGACAACAATTTGACAATGAAAAACGTAGGTTTTAGTTCTGTTGGCAGTTCAGAGCTAACTATTGCAAAAAAATAAAAAATTGAACTTTAATGAAGAAAAAACGAAAAATTTACAAATCGATTTTTCTAGAAAGCGATGTATCCTACCGACTTAAAGTAAGAGTACATTTTAGTACTGGAATACCTGAAAATTTAATAATCTAGTGTCACAAATGCTTGAAAGTTAAAGACAGAAAAGTTATGCCTTAAAATAACCGTTGACCTACCCAAAACGGACGCCTATGACCGGTACTAGAAATTCGCAATTGATGGAATCGATTCATCTCTGGAGGATAAATAAGCATACCAGTTTTTGTTTTTCTAAATAGAAGCGTTCTGGAGGAATTTAAAAAAAAATAAATACAAGGCGCCATCTTCAAAGAACTCTAGCTCCCTTAGGAAGCCTTTTCGGACTAGGTGAATTTGGGTTTAATTGTCTTAAAATTATCAGAGGAATCTCCGGTCTTCGTTTGTCAGGAGAGTTTCTGGACACCCTGTATAACGTCAACTTGGCCGCGAGTATCAAACTACTCACTAATTGCATATGTGCAATAATACCCCCAGTCTGGAAAAAATAATTATCTCTTTCATTTTTATTTTTGTCTTTGCTTCTAGTTTAATTCTTATATCTGTGTAATTTAGTGATTTTTTATAATTTGAATTACTGCCTGCTCACTTTGTATTAATACTTTTTCTTTATTTACTTTTTAAAACTATACTGGACTAATTACTAATTTTTAGTTTGATCCATTATTTATTTAATGTTTATCCTATAATTGGATTGTATTGGCCTGTTGAGTAGATAAATATATTGAAAGAACAGTGACACAGGAATATCCTGTCAGTACTTTTTTGAAATCCTAAAAAAGTTTTACCTGAAGTTGAAAGTTAAAGTCGTTTCGCTTCTGAAAGAAGAGAAGATCGCCGATTCGTTAAACTTACAACACATTTCAGAGCTCATAACTGCTATACATATTTTAAGCAATAGCAGCGATATCGATAGATGCATAGTCATGCAATAGTACGAACAGATTCACTATAATTTCCAAAGTTTCTCACCCATTACAAATCTGCCATGGCAATTCTGAAAGACAGATGCCATAATACTTTTAGTGAGAGGATGATTTCATTTCTTTATACACCATCTGATCAAAAAAATAACCGGAATTAGAAATTTTGCCAAAAATGATTTTCGAAATATTCTTCTCCAAGAGAAATATAATATATATATATAATATAATAATAATATAATAATATATATATATATATATATATATATATATATATATATATATATATATATATATATATATATAATAATACGTTTACGAAGTGCATCGTCATCTTTCTACAATGTTTTGCTCGTCGTTGACATTTGAGTATCTTCAACTGATTGAGTATCTTCAACTTGGAGAATACAAAGTATTTGCACCAAGACAAAGTACAGTAAGTACGGAGAATATAAAAGCAAAAAAGTTGTTTTTTGGTGAAAAGACAATTGACGAGCGATGAGAAAATGCATTCTCGTGCAATAATCTACGAACTACTTGGTTCTCGATATTCAAAACTAACGCGGCGAATACGACTTCTCAAACGCTTCAATATACCGCGATAGTATTCAGCATTAGCCATTGTATCACTTGGAATAAATCCTTTGTGGATAATTCCCTTGGAATCGTAAAAAATAGTGAGCATGTTTTGATTTTCTACTTCTCCAAATGAGATTTTTTGAGATCTCCTCCATTTGATGGCTATCTTGGCACTTCAATGCTTTAACTTTCACGCTCTGTTTCTTGATCGAATTAAAAATACCTTGCCCATCACCAGTTGCACTTCGTTTTAAGAAGTATCCGTCTCTTCTCTATAATGCATCTGCAATACATATTTCAGTACAGTTTTTGGACAGCCCTCAGTCGATGTGTCACAAAGTTTAGCTTCTGAAGAGCAAATTTTTCGGTAAAAATATGATTAATTATTGTGTTGGACATTCCAAGTTCCATTTTCATTAATCCCACTGAAGATATTTTAGATATTTTCACGAAATCACAAACTTGACATTTTCTTCGGTCATCGTTTAAGTTGATCAGTTTGAACGTTTATCATCATCCACATTCTACCTGCCTTCTTCTCCAAATCGTTGATGCAATTCGAAAACTTGCGAAAACTTTGCAATAATAAATTATCTCCGTAAGCGTTTTGTTTTGGATTTACTGATTTGATTAAGAACTAGAACAAATGCCTAGGACTAAATGGAATTGAAACATAAACTAAACAAATGTAAACTAAAGACAATTTTAAATTCTTGTATAAAAACCTGCTAGTGTCAATAGGTGGCACCACAATCTTACATGAAAGTGATTCAGTTAACACGTGGTATACATCTGCAGATCTGTTTAAAAATGATAATCTTTGTCGAAGAGTGAGTGTTAGAAGAACAGCGTGTGTATTGTTGTGCGTCTTTTTACGGACAAAAAATTTTACAATGGATGTGCACCCTATTTATAGTAAGAAGTATTCTTCCTATAAATTGGTGTACTTTGGGGTAGAGAAATTCTCTAAACAACGCTCAGAAGTTGTTGACGAACAATCACGTTTGATTGCGACGGAATCAATAGTACGTCAGAAGAAGGAGATGAAGAGATAATAGTTGAATAACGATAGGCAATATAGCATATGCAAAAGAATGTTCTTTCTCATTCTTTAGCCAACAGAGTAATATACGATCGTTTCAATTTTATAAAAATGTCTGCATGGTGGGTGTAAATGATTTAACGAAGAACACAGAAAAGTCGAGCCTGTCCTTGTAACATGTCTCTCATACATATTTAACAGAATTCGTACTGGAAATGAAAAGTGGATATATTACCACCAACCCATCAATAGAATAACATCCGTCTTCACATTTAGCAAAATAATTCAATGT
This sequence comes from Melolontha melolontha, assembly GCA_935421215.2. Lineage (NCBI taxonomy): Eukaryota > Metazoa > Arthropoda > Insecta > Coleoptera > Scarabaeidae > Melolontha > Melolontha melolontha. The sequence continues at coordinate 105,476,663 of OW285239.1, read as the reverse complement.
TACGCCTTCTGGAGGAAAAGTTATATTAACCCTACACTGCGCAATTTTTTCTATTACTTAGAAAAAAATATTTTGTTACAGCAAATATTCTTTAGAAGTCTAGAAAAATATTTAAAAAATTCCAAATCTTATATTTTTCTCAAAAATAAAAAAAATACAGTTGTCTCAAATTTACGACAAAGCGGTTTATTAATAATTGTTACATATTTTAAGATATTAGGTTTTTAGTTAGTATGAAATTGCACAAAACAGTTGTTGTTCTTATTTAAATATAAGTACACTCCACATTTGTTGCACTTTATTTGAGAACAATATTTACACGTAGGAAATTTACATCGTTGCCTTTCTTTAGTATAAATAGGCCAATGGGATTGGCCATCCGTCCTTATGTCCCTTGGTGGAATGTAGGAAGTTGTTGCGGAGCGTTTCCTTTTCTCGGTAATTTTAGTTTCTACATCTAAGGGTCTCCCTTTCTTTGATAGGCGCTCATTACCAACTTGCAAAGACAGTCGGCAACTTCTGCCCTAAATTCTGCTAATTTTAGAATTTTATTTTCGTTCCTTTGAGCTGCGTCTCCCTTGTAGAGCAGCCAAGCATTTACCAAAGTAACGTCTACTAAATGATAAAATACTCTCACGTACCATTTTTTACTACGCATAATAATCTTGTAGCGACCAATAAGGCTATCAAGAAGGTCTACGCCACCCATGTGCCTGTTATACTCTAAAACTAGATTAGGGGCATTGGACATCCACAGTTTTCTTTTCTTTTTTGTCGAAACGTTTAACTGTTTTCTTTGGAAGTTCTCCCATAAAGGTGGACAGCAAGAAAACATTCTTATTATCCTTCCATGCCACAGATGTTACATCGACGCCATCAAAACTACAAACATACTCGTAAGGAGTACCCCGGTCTTTCTTTTTCATTACATCATCGGTAGGCAATTTGCAATTAGGAAGGCGATTTTTCCTTACTGTTCCCAATGCATATATACCATTGTTTGCCAAAAATGACAAAAGTGGTAGAGAAGTAAAATAGTTGTCAAAGTAGACCACATGATTTAGATTATGTGGAACAACTCTGCACGAACGTACGACAGTATTTGAAGCTGCTCCCAAATCTGGTTCATCTGGTAATCTGTACTTTGCTTGATTTTCACAACCGGTGTACATTTCAAAATTATAGGCAAACCCACTAGCTCCACAGAGAATAAACAGTTTATAGCCCCATTTATAAGGCTTTGCAGGCATGTACTGCTTCAAGTGGTGCCTGGCCTTGGTTGCACACAGCTGCTCGTCGACTGATAATTTTTGCTCTAATGGTACACTCTGGAATTTTGAACAAAGGGCAGTTATAACTGGTCTCAACTTATGGAGCCTATCATGGTTTTCATTATCATTGGGTAACATGTACAAATTGTCATTAAAATGAAGCATTTTTCGAATAGATTCAAAGTGTTTTTGGCTCATTGTTTCTTTTGTCCTTGAAAATCCCAATCGGCTACTCCAAAAAGACCTTACATTAGGCATATGTACGATGGACATATATATATACATATGCCTAAATACTTTTGCAACCCTGATATTGTGAGATTTGTTGTCTTATTTGGATCCTTTTGAATCATGTAGATATTCGATTCGTCAACTATTTTTTGTAGTGATTTATCATCAAAAAAATATTTAAAAAATGCAAATGCGGTAGCTAAATCCATGAAACTACCACCAAGAATCTCACTTCCTTTGAAAGTTGTTAGCATCTTCATCCAAAACCAATTTTTTTTTTCTCCACATAATTTGAGATAGTCTTTTCTTAGTATTATTGTCTGCAACTGATTGAATATTGCTGGGTCCGGCTTTGTTATGAATCTCAGATTCAGTATTATTTATTTCAGTATTTTTCTCAAAGTCATTATTTTTCGCGGTCTCTCCGTTAGTGTCTGTTAGTTCATTTTCCAATATAAATCCGTCATCTTCAAACTCAATGGCAAGATCTTGTATATCACATTTTTCTAATGCGTTGTCTATGAAGCAGTTTTCATCGTTATCAGCATCAGAATCATCAAATTCATCTTCACTTTCGAAAAACTGGGCCGCAAGTTCTTCTAATTGGGCCTCTGTAAGATACTTCTTCCTCCAAACCATACCAAAGATAAAGCGCTATGTCTCAAATTTAATACAACTAAGTTTATGACCAATTCTGTAAACCAATATAAAAAATAAGTAAAGAAATAGTGCACCTATATAATAATCTTACCTTTATAAAGTAAATTCAAATGTTTTACACAGATGTTTGCAATAAAAATCACTCAAACATGTACGGTTATATCCGCTCTGCAAGTACAACTATGAAAACTACAATTCTAGAAATTTGATAAGGCGTAGACGTAAACTAAATTGTCCTTGATGGATATTGAGCTTTATGTACCATATACATAAAGGCGTCCTAAATTAAAGACATAATGTTTGTGAACCTAAATAATGTTTGTAAGCGATTTCAAGTGAAAATAAAAGTGTTGTCTTAAATTTAATACAGTGCGCAGTGTAGGGTTATCAATATTCCAAAATAATTTGAAACATACATGAGTGGGTAAAAACCACACCAATTTGTATAATACAAAAGTATTTTTAATAATATAAAATATTATTAAAAATGGGGTGTGAAGAACACAATACAAGTTATATATTTGTGAATGTCTCTCCAGAGACGCAGATACGTATTTCACCTTTCTACATGATCGTCGGTACGCCCCTGCTGGAGAAGAGATACATTCAACCAAACATAACTACCTTGCTATCAACCAGAAATTATTAAGACAGAGCGTGAAAGAATATTCAGTGCTGTCTTCATAATAACTGCCGAACTAAGCAACGTGTTTCTATAGACGGTAACAACCATATCTATAAAAAAACTGTATTATCGTGTCTTCACTACTTGTCGGGCGAACCGAATGCGTATATAACAAAATAATTTGAAACATACATGAGTGGGTAAAAACCACACCAATTTGTATAATACAAAAGTATTTTTAGTAATATAAAATATTATTAAAAATGGGGTGTGAAGAACACAATACAAGTTATATATTTGTGAATGTATCTCCTCTCCAGAGACGCAGATACGTATTTCACCTTTCTACAGGATCGTCGGTACGCCACTGCTGCAGAAGAGATACATTCAACCAAACATAACTACCTTGCTATCAACCAGAGATTATTAAGACAGAGCGTGAAAGAATATTCAGCGCTGTCTACATAATAATAATAATAATAATAATAATAATAATAATAATAATAATAATAATAATCCATGCCTTAGCATCCCCCAACAGCTTGCGCCAATTACAGGGGGCATTGGCTGGCCATGAGTTATTATTACGCCTGCGGCTGTAGACCGACTTAAGATGTTACCTTTCCGCATTTGCCGTGGAATTTGGAAAACTACAGAAAACCAAACTCAGAAAGGAAGCACCCGGTACTGCCGGACTACGAGGCAAGTGTGCAAGCCACCAAGCCACTAGCCCGACTTGCCGAATAACTGCCGAACTAAGCAACGTGTTTCTATAGAGGGTAACAACCATATCTATGGTTGAAATAGGTGAAATACGTATCTGCGTCTCTGGAGAGGAGATACATTCACAAATATATAACTTGTATTGTGTTCTTCACACCCCATTTTTAATAATATTTTATATTATTAAAAATACTTTTGTATTAACAATATTCAGTAACTTTGAAGCAGTGCCGCTAGCAGATTTTCAAAAACTCGATGTAAATGAGAATGCTATATTTTACTGTGAAATGCTTGTTACAGCTTTAGACTGAAATTCAAAAAATCTAGAAGAGTTCCATCATGGTAATATGCCGAACCTCATAAGACTACGTGGACCACGAAGACTACATGATTAAGCTAGAAGGAAATAGATGGATTTGGATGGAAATTGACACCCCCCCCCCCCCAATACAGTCCGAATACAAAAGATTTTCGCCAATTTCGTCGTTAAAATCGTAACGTTAGCAGTCGACGTTTCGCAAAAAAAGGAAAACATTTAACTTGTGACTGAAACATTGGCTTAAAAACTTTTGAACAGTAGGTATTGAAGGCGTTGATATGTGTATCAGTGTTGAGATATGTGTATCAGTGTTGATGAAGATACTGTCAAAAATGCACAAATCAGAATTGTACCTCGTGAATAAAAACTACTTTTTAGTGAAGCAGACATACCTACACATATTTAATGATGCATGGTAAGCCAAACATACCTGTAGGCATGCTACATAACACATATGTATACGTTCTGTATATTAGATTTAGCATTCCAAAGTGAAATTAATTCCGATCTAACAATGTGACATATCCAATACAAATTATTATAGTGGCGAGGCTTCTTAAACAGACCAATATTTGCCCACACACAACACGTACATACACCCACAGATCGGCACCCGCGCATAATATAACAATTGTGAAATATTCAACCATGGAATAATAAACAATTGGACGCTGATTAATATTGTCAGTTATGCAATTATCATTAGAAAAAATATATTTGAAATTTGACATTTTACACACGTTTAATTGTCTTTTTTATACTGTTATAAGTACTTCGCATACATCAAGAATTTTTTAATCCCCCTTAAAACTGTATTATTCGCAAATAAATCAAATTTTAAAATTTGTTAAAAGATACTTTGTGACATATTATTTAAATTTATTTTTTTAAATAATTCTCGATGTCTTCTTCCTTCGTGTTTCTGTTTTCTGTGAATCTATGTATACGAGTATACAGGGTTACCACTGAATAGCGCCAAAGCTATACGAATCTGAAGAATACGTATAAATTATAAATGTGTTTATTTTATATTATTTCTAAATTTTTATTTAATGTTCGATAATCTTGTAATATTTTTAATATCAGATCATTGGTGCTAATATAATTTACACACATCAGATTGCAAGAATATCAACTGTAAAAATAAGTAAATAAATAAAGAAATAAATAAAAGAATATCCGTATCTTGCGTGGAACTATTAGTATACTGCTTAGATTTGTTCGTTCGATAAAGACGTTTAAATATTTTGCAAACTTCCTGCAGTAAAAAAAATCTGCAAATAAAATTTTCACGGTCGTTTTAATCATTTGCCGGATTATTCATTAACTCCATTCCGTTTACTTGCAGTGCAATACATAATTAAAAACAGCATTGTTCTTTGTAAATACGTCCTAGCCGTGTTAAATTTCGAAACTCCATGAGTATTTTTTACATGTCTACATTAAATTAGACAATACGGTAATAACATTTTCATGGCTAAATTGTAAACAAACAAACGTAATGTATATTAATGAAACTAATTTTCACACTAAAGTATCCGACTATCTTTATGCTCACTAATTTTAAGGTGTTAACACTTAACATAGGTTTTTGTTATGATTTACTAGTGTATCTCTAGATATATCTTGAAAGTACGATATATAAATAACGTCACAAAAATATGATTTCCAATTCCACATGCAAAAGTATCCGGTCAATACGAAACAATCCTACTGGAAAGTAAACACAGTTAAAAAAGATATTTGCAATATGAAATTGCTAATGAGAATGGATGTATACGTAATACAGTATAAGACTTCATAAATAAATTCCAAGATGCACTTTTATTAGCAAATAGAAGACACACAGGAAAACCTAAGATATTAAGCAAATGGAAAGGAACTTTACAACGTGTGAAACTAAATATTTCCAGTGGTACTACAGAAATATGTGTAGAAGCGTAAGTGAATAAAAAGAACAAATTAAGTATTGAAACCGTTCATCGGAGAATTAGGATGGGTGATTATCATGGTCGAGTTTCAAAGAAGAAATTGTGGTGATTTTTCTACATTATATTTCTCGGTTTTTGTCAGATTTTGTCTTGTATATGGGCTCTGATTCTAGATTAAATAGTGGTTATGATGGATAACTTTTTATACATTTATTATTAAAAATATATTTACAAAATATTTATAGTATTTTAACTAAAATGTTGCATTTTATATAAGGTGTTAAAAATATTTATTATTTATATTAATATACATTCATAATGCACTCGCACATATATTCGTGAATTATACTTAAAAGTTAGGAGCATTTATAATAAAATCACAATTAATTTTACAAGTTATTAATTAATGGTTTCAACAATACAATAATTTAAGTACAGTTCATAAGTGTTCCTTTACAGTCACCTAACCCAATTTAAGGCGTAAGATGACTAACGTATATCGCAATACAGCGCGTATTTTGCACAATTATATAATTAATTCTCTATACGTGCTATATTTCATGTGATGATTAGGGCTGCAACCCTCAGACTTATAAAAATATATGGTTGACGAATGTTAAACCGCTGTCAAATATGACTCCTAGGTCTTTGATTGTACCATAAGAAGTTAACACTTCATTATTAATATTATAATCAAAATGGGAAAGATCTTTTTTCTTTGAAAATCGAACCACGCAACATTTTCCTATGTTGAGCTTCAAACCGTTACGCTGACACCACGTCGACACCAAGTCGATGTTTTTCTGAAGGAGAAGTGCATCGTCAGGCCGCTGAATACGCATATAAACCTTCAAATCATCAGCATAGGCTAGTCCAGAACACGTCAAAGACTGAAGTAAGTCGTTAACAAATAATATAAAAAGAAGCGGGCCCAAGTTAGATCCTTGAGGAACTCCAGAACTCGAAACAAACTCGGATGACTTAAACCCATTGTAGAAAACGCAGTTCATCCTCCCATGTAAATAGGATTCAAGAAGCAAAAGCAGATCGTTACTAACTCCAAAATTGTGTAGTTTCTTCAACAAAATATCATGGTTAAGAGTGTCAAATGCACGACTGAAGTCGGTATACACCACATCCATCTGACCTCTTTCATTAAGCGTGTCGGAAATATCTTGAGATATACATATTAGATTCGTCACTGTCGAACGTCCACGCACAAAGCCATGTTGAATAGGAGAAATCCTTGAGCTGACATGAGCATAAAGATGCCTGTATATAATTTGGCATATGTACGATGGACATATATATATACATATGCCTAAATACTTTTGCAACCCTGATATTGTGAGATTTGTTGTCTTATTTGGATCCTTTTGAATCATGTAGATATTCGATTCGTCAACTATTTTTTGTAGTGATTTATCATCAAAAAAATATTTAAAAAATGCAAATGCGGTAGCTAAATCCATGAAACTACCACCAAGAATCTCACTTCCTTTGAAAGTTGTTAGCATCTTCATCCAAAACCAATTTTTTTTTTCTCCACATAATTTGAGATAGTCTTTTCTTAGTATTATTGTCTGCAACTGATTGAATATTGCTGGGTCCGGCTTTGTTATGAATCTCAGATTCAGTATTATTTATTTCAGTATTTTTCTCAAAGTCATTATTTTTCGCGGTCTCTCCGTTAGTGTCTGTTAGTTCATTTTCCAATATAAATCCGTCATCTTCAAACTCAATGGCAAGATCTTGTATATCACATTTTTCTAATGCGTTGTCTATGAAGCAGTTTTCATCGTTATCAGCATCAGAATCATCAAATTCATCTTCACTTTCGAAAAACTGGGCCGCAAGTTCTTCTAATTGGGCCTCTGTAAGATACTTCTTCCTCCAAACCATACCAAAGATAAAGCGCTATGTCTCAAATTTAATACAACTAAGTTTATGACCAATTCTGTAAACCAATATAAAAAATAAGTAAAGAAATAGTGCACCTATATAATAATCTTACCTTTATAAAGTAAATTCAAATGTTTTACACAGATGTTTGCAATAAAAATCACTCAAACATGTACGGTTATATCCGCTCTGCAAGTACAACTATGAAAACTACAATTCTAGAAATTTGATAAGGCGTAGACGTAAACTAAATTGTCCTTGATGGATATTGAGCTTTATGTACCATATACATAAAGGCGTCCTAAATTAAAGACATAATGTTTGTGAACCTAAATAATGTTTGTAAGCGATTTCAAGTGAAAATAAAAGTGTTGTCTTAAATTTAATACAGTGCGCAGTGTAGGGTTATCAATATTCCAAAATAATTTGAAACATACATGAGTGGGTAAAAACCACACCAATTTGTATAATACAAAAGTATTTTTAATAATATAAAATATTATTAAAAATGGGGTGTGAAGAACACAATACAAGTTATATATTTGTGAATGTCTCTCCAGAGACGCAGATACGTATTTCACCTTTCTACATGATCGTCGGTACGCCCCTGCTGGAGAAGAGATACATTCAACCAAACATAACTACCTTGCTATCAACCAGAAATTATTAAGACAGAGCGTGAAAGAATATTCAGTGCTGTCTTCATAATAACTGCCGAACTAAGCAACGTGTTTCTATAGACGGTAACAACCATATCTATAAAAAAACTGTATTATCGTGTCTTCACTACTTGTCGGGCGAACCGAATGCGTATATAACAAAATAATTTGAAACATACATGAGTGGGTAAAAACCACACCAATTTGTATAATACAAAAGTATTTTTAGTAATATAAAATATTATTAAAAATGGGGTGTGAAGAACACAATACAAGTTATATATTTGTGAATGTATCTCCTCTCCAGAGACGCAGATACGTATTTCACCTTTCTACAGGATCGTCGGTACGCCACTGCTGCAGAAGAGATACATTCAACCAAACATAACTACCTTGCTATCAACCAGAGATTATTAAGACAGAGCGTGAAAGAATATTCAGCGCTGTCTACATAATAATAATAATAATAATAATAATAATAATAATAATAATAATAATAATAATCCATGCCTTAGCATCCCCCAACAGCTTGCGCCAATTACAGGGGGCATTGGCTGGCCATGAGTTATTATTACGCCTGCGGCTGTAGACCGACTTAAGATGTTACCTTTCCGCATTTGCCGTGGAATTTGGAAAACTACAGAAAACCAAACTCAGAAAGGAAGCACCCGGTACTGCCGGACTACGAGGCAAGTGTGCAAGCCACCAAGCCACTAGCCCGACTTGCCGAATAACTGCCGAACTAAGCAACGTGTTTCTATAGAGGGTAACAACCATATCTATGGTTGAAATAGGTGAAATACGTATCTGCGTCTCTGGAGAGGAGATACATTCACAAATATATAACTTGTATTGTGTTCTTCACACCCCATTTTTAATAATATTTTATATTATTAAAAATACTTTTGTATTAACAATATTCAGTAACTTTGAAGCAGTGCCGCTAGCAGATTTTCAAAAACTCGATGTAAATGAGAATGCTATATTTTACTGTGAAATGCTTGTTACAGCTTTAGACTGAAATTCAAAAAATCTAGAAGAGTTCCATCATGGTAATATGCCGAACCTCATAAGACTACGTGGACCACGAAGACTACATGATTAAGCTAGAAGGAAATAGATGGATTTGGATGGAAATTGACACCCCCCCCCCCCCCCCCAATACAGTCCGAATACAAAAGATTTTCGCCAATTTCGTCGTTAAAATCGTAACGTTAGCAGTCGACGTTTCGCAAAAAAAGGAAAACATTTAACTTGTGACTGAAACATTGGCTTAAAAACTTTTGAACAGTAGGTATTGAAGGCGTTGATATGTGTATCAGTGTTGAAATATGTGTATCAGTGTTGATGAAGATACTGTCAAAAATGCACAAATCAGAATTGTACCTCGTGAATAAAAACTACTTTTTAGTGAAGCAGACATACCTACACATATTTAATGATGCATGGTAAGCCAAACATACCTGTAGGCATGCTACATAACACATATGTATACGTTCTGTATATTAGATTTAGCATTCCAAAGTGAAATTAATTCCGATCTAACAATGTGACATATCCAATACAAATTATTATAGTGGCGAGGCTTCTTAAACAGACCAATATTTGCCCACACACAACACGTACATACACCCACAGATCGGCACCCGCGCATAATATAACAATTGTGAAATATTCAACCATGGAATAATAAACAATTGGACGCTGATTAATATTGTCAGTTATGCAATTATCATTAGAAAAAATATATTTGAAATTTGACATTTTACACACGTTTAATTGTCTTTTTTATACTGTTATAAGTACTTCGCATACATCAAGAATTTTTTAATCCCCCTTAAAACTGTATTATTCGCAAATAAATCAAATTTTAAAATTTGTTAAAAGATACTTTGTGACATATTATTTAAATTTATTTTTTTAAATAATTCTCGATGTCTTCTTCCTTCGTGTTTCTGTTTTCTGTGAATCTATGTATACGAGTATACAGGGTTACCACTGAATAGCGCCAAAGCTATACGAATCTGAAGAATACGTATAAATTATAAATGTGTTTATTTTATATTATTTCTAAATTTTTATTTAATGTTCGATAATCTTGTAATATTTTTAATATCAGATCATTGGTGCTAATATAATTTACACACATCAGATTGCAAGAATATCAACTGTAAAAATAAGTAAATAAATAAAGAAATAAATAAAAGAATATCCGTATCTTGCGTGGAACTATTAGTATACTGCTTAGATTTGTTCGTTCGATAAAGACGTTTAAATATTTTGCAAACTTCCTGCAGTAAAAAAAATCTGTAAATAAAATTTTCACGGTCGTTTTAATCATTTGCCGGATTATTCATTAACTCCATTCCGTTTACTTGCAGTGCAATACAGAATTAAAAACAGCATTGTTCTTTGTAAATACGTCCTAGCCGTGTTAAATTTCGAAACTCCATGAGTATTTTTTACATGTCTACATTATATTAGACAATACGGTAATAACATTTTCATGGCTAAATTGTAAACAAACAAACGTAATGTATATTAATGAAGCTAATTTTCGCACTAAAGTATCCGGCTATCTTTATGCTCACTAATTTTAAGGTGTTAACACTTAACATAGGTTTTTGTTATGATTTACTAGTGTATCTCTAGATATATCTTGAAAGTACGATATATAAATAACGTCACAAAAATATGATTTCCAATTCCACATGCAAAAGTATCCGGTCAATACGAAACAATCCTACTGGAAAGTAAACATAGTTAAAAAAGATATTTGCAATATGAAATTGCTAATGAGAATGGAGTATACGTAATACAGTATAAGACTTCATAAATAAATTCCAAGATGAACTTTTATTAGCAAATAGAAGACACACAGGAAAACTCCTAAGATATTAAGCAAATGGAAAGGAACTTTACAACGTGTGAAACTAAATATTTCCAGTGGTACTACAGAAATATGTGTAGAAGTGTAAATGAATAAAAAGAACAAATTAAGTATTGAAACCGTTCATCGGAGGATTAGGAAGGGTGATTATCATGGTCGAGTTTCAAAGAAGAAATTGTGGTGATTTTTCTACATAATATTTCTCTGTTTGCTTATCAGATTTTGTCTTGTATATGGGCTCTGATTCTAAAGGGTGTTTCAATAAGAGCGCAAGATTTCAGTGTTCAATAAAACATGGTTTTCTGTAGCAAAGTATTGAAATATTTATTGATTTAGAAAATATACATTTGGGAATTATGTATGAAACAAAATATCTTGTAAATGGCCGCCACGGCTTTGCTGGCATATGCGTACCCTTTTGACGAAATTTTCAATAACGTTATTGAATACATGTGGTGGTATTTTATTGATACAGCGTCTAATTTCGGCTTTCAATGCTTCGATGGTTGCAGGCTTATTTGCATAAACCTGTGACTTCAGATAACTCCACAGCCAGAAGTCTAAAGGCGTTAAATCGCAAGAGCGTGGAGGCCAATTCTGGTCACCAAATCGGGAAATGACACGACCAGGAGCAAAGTCGTGCAAGATCGTCAATGTTTCACGGGCGGTATGACATGTGGCACCGTCCTGCTGAAACCACATGTCATCAAGATCAATAGCTTCCAAATGAGGCACTGAGAAACTGTGTTATCATAGCACGATAACGTTCGTCATTCACCGTTACTGCATTACCTTCTTCGTTTTCGAAGAAAAACGGTCCAATTATTCCTCCAGACCATAATGCACACCATACAGTGACCCGTTGTGGATGCATTGCTTTCTGATGAATCATTCGTGGATTTTCTAAGCCCCAAATGCGACAGTTTTGCCATTAACGAAGCCATCGAGGTGAAAATGGACCTCATCACTGAAAATGATTTTGTTTGCAAAATCAGCAGGTTGCTCAAGGATCCAATTGGTGAATTCTCTTCGCTGTGCATGGTCTACTGGCAGAAGTTGTTGAGTCAGTTGGATTTTGTAGGCATGCAGCTCTAAATCTTTAGTGAGAATTCGCTGAAGAGTGCCTGTTGAAATGTCCAATTCTTGTGCCCGATGGCGAATTGACGTCTCTGGCCTTTCTGTCACACTCTCGCGAACTGCCGTGATGTTTTGTTCTGAACGACCTCTACGAGCTCGTATCGTGTGTTTCACATCACTAACCGAACCGGTACTTTCGAATTTTTCGATTATTCGTTTAACCGTAGATGAATTAGGCACATTATTTCGACCGAACATTGGACGCACTTTGCGAATAGTGGCAATTAAACTTTCACCATTTTCATAATAATTTTTGACAATCAGGACGCGTTGTTCTACCGTGTAATGCTCCATGTTTACTAACTCCCATCTGTCAACTTTCGATCTGCCACGTCATATTCATGTGACATTATGACTGTCAAACATGGCGCGCAATTCAAATCTGCGCTCTTATTGAAACACCCATTAGATTAAATAGTGGTTATGATGGATAACTTTTTATAGATTTATTATTAAAAATATATTTACAAAATATTTATAGTATTTTAACTAAAATGTTGCATTTTATATAACGTGTTAAAAATATTTATTATTTATATTAATATACATTCATAATGCACTCGCGCATATATTCGTGAATTATACTTAAAAGTTAGGAGCATTTAAAATAAAATTACAATTAATTTTACAAGTTATTAATTAATGGTTTCAACAATACAATAATTTAAGTACAGTTCATAAGTGTTCCTTTACAGTCAACTAACCCAATTTAAGGCGTAAGATGACTAACGTATATCGCATTACAGCGCGTATTTTGCACAATTATATAATTAACTCTCTATACGTGCTATATTTCATGTGATGATTAGGGCTGCAACCCTCAGACTTATAAAATTCTTTTCACTCCTCTATTGTGAATAATATGCAGTACGTAGGTGAGTGAATTTGTGTGATAGGTTACAATCTAGCAACAGGACTGAGTCCTACGTTGAGCCATTACAAAATATTTACAATATAAATAATATATATAATTTACACACATATATTTCAGATCTATATAAGGTATTATAAATTTAAAACGATATAACTTTAAATAATAAATTATGAATCTATTTTTACCTCAAATACTTTAATTAATTCTTCTTTCGTTTTTACGTTATAGTCTTTTATACGATTATCCCAGTCAGCTAATTGTACTCGAAATTTTGCGTAATAAATTATATGTTTTTAATTGGATCCGCCTCATTTTAAAATCTACGAATAACACAACAAAGGGATATTTGACGGGAACGAGATTTTTAAATACAAAACTATTGTTAATATAAAAACGTTTTATTACATAAAATACAATGGCTATTCGTAAAGTAAGTTCCGTTTCCGCCTAGTGAGCAGAGGAATGGGGATATGGGTACGATCGCAGGGCTGCGTTGTAATCTGGTTCAATGTGAGTCTCGCAGTGGTAGTGAGAGAATCGTTCGGACATTCTTTCGTGCTATTTTGATAGTTTAAAATGGCTGCTGCAACTGAAAATCCCACCGACTATGAATTGCGTGCTATTAACTAATTTCCGTGTGCAAAATGAAGGCTGCAGAGATTCATCGTGAACTTTCTTCTGTTTATGGTGAAAATCTTTCGAGAAGGACGAACTAATGTTCATGATGAAGACCGGAATGGAAGACCAACTGTTGTGACGAACGAACTTGTGGGTAATGTCGAAGAAAAAATTCGTGAAAATAGACGATTCACGAGTGTCTTTTCCCCTTAAATTTCACGTAAGATTTTGTACGAGGTTGTTACTGAACATTTAGGTAACCACAATTTTTTTTCACGATAACTGCTAAAACTGCTTACCGAAGACCAAAAATCAAAGAGAATGGGATCGGCACAAACTTTTCCGACATGTTACGATGTTAAAAGTGAAGGTTTCCTCAAGCATATCATAACAGGTAATGAAACTTGGGTCGCCTATGTCAACGCTGAGACGAATAGACAGTCAACGAAGTGGGGTCGCTCTAACTCGCCTACGAGGAAACTTTTAAAGTGCCGTCAAACTTCTTCTGCGAGAAAAATCACGATCGCTGTCTCTTGGGACAAGAAAGGCGTCCTTCTTGTAGACTTTATGAAACGAAGGACCACAATAAACACTGAAGACAGTGCTACAGCATGGCTTAATTCACAGGCGGCAGAGATCTTTGAAGAGGTCATTAAAAATCTGGTTCTTCGCTATGACAAATGGCTCACTATTTGTGGCAACTATGTAGAAAAGTAGCCAAAAGCAGTAGCTTTAAGTTGTATATAATAAAAACCTCTTCGTGTATTGGTATTTCTTTAATAACCAAACGTAAGTTACTTTACGAGTCGCCCTTGTGCATAAAATCGCCTATACACTCTGACCGGCTTATTGCAACTTTTTTATGCCTTCCAAAATGTATGGTGTTTAAAACTCTGCAAAATAAGCAAATCTCCGCCCGCTGAGTCATTTTATTTAGTTCGAAAATTAAAAACTACAGAGGGACTGATCAGGCGAATATGGAAAGAATATAATTCGATCAATTCAACGATTACAATTGCAGACAAATAAGCAGGTATATTATCATTGCAAAACAAAACTTTTTTCTTCATAAAATGTGATCGTTCTTTTCTTTAATTCTACATTAGGATAGTTCAATAAATTGACATAATATGGTCCTGTAATCGTGCTTTTCTTTTCCAGATTTATTTATTTTTTTCGTATGAGAAGCGAAATCGATATTTAGAAATTATATAAATCACCTTTATGACAAAAAAGGGTCATTAAAATTTTTTAAGCAGCCGAGAGCTGCAGAAGTTGTCTTCCTCAGCTCGTGGATGCCACCAGGAAAACTTATTCTAGAGCAATCGTTTATGTGGGCCATAGTTTGTTCCACATATCCTCAATCGTAGAGGCTAGTATCTGTTAGTTTCCATTTATACAAAATTGAGTTGCACCTTTCGTGGCCTGTGTGGAACCTATTGAATTGTGACCATTGCCTACGTGGGAGGGTTACGCGCGACAGATGTTCTGAAGGATTAGAAATTATATCTCTATTTCTCAATTCAGGGCTTTATTCGAGGAGGGCTATCCAGCAATCATTTACATTGATGGGATGATCCAGCCAAATCGGTCTCTTAAATTTCAGCCAGGTCCTCGGGACGCTCTCCAAATCATCATGTATGGGAGGATCAATGTTACTGGAAATCTTAGCCCATTCATTCTATGCTGCAGCGAGACGTGTGATATCCGGCTGGGCAATGTTAGAAAGAATCGGTAACCAGAAACTAGAAGTGGATCTAACAGTATTGGTGACGATCCTCATTGTATCGTTAAGTTAAATATCCACTAGCCTGGTGTGAGAATTTCGATACCAAACAGCAACACAGTATTCAGCGAGTAAGCCAGTGCGATGGCTGCCGTTCGCAAAGTCTCCTCGTTCACTTCCCATGAATTGCTGGCAAGTTTATGTAGTACGTTATTTCGTGTCTTTTGACTAGTTTTATAGAGGTGCTGCTTGATAATCGACATAGATTATCCCATACGAATTCCAAAACATCATAGCAATTAGCAATAACCTGTTCGATAGATGGAACCATGATGCCTTCTTTTGTGCTTATACGCCAACGAAAGTTCTTACGTTTCTGGAGTGAAGTGATGCATCCATCTTTCGCTCACACTTAAATAACCCCACAAAAACTCGCGCTTGTACATATTCGAACATTGGGTTTAAATCGCCAACCGATTTCGTTTCTAATGATAATTTAACATACCCAAATATTTGAGCAGAATAGATCCTATGATCACAATAAAATTCAGTGAACAACTTTCGAGCCACTCCGTGCAAAGAGGCAGTACCCTATTTTTTATATTTTTTTTCGGTTTTTTAATGTTTTTTTCAGCAAAAGGTAGTAATAATAATAATAATAATAATAATAATAATAATAATAATAATAATAATAATAATAATAATAATAATAGTTTATTAAGCGCCCAACAGCAAAGCCAAATATAGGCACAAAGAAAAGGTATCGTACATGAATAAATTTACAAAAACAAATAAACAAAAAGTATATCCAATACACAATTAACTTAAATTCAAAAAAAGAAAAAAGAAAATCAAACTTGAAACTCTAAACTTCGGTTCAAAAAATATATCACTAAAATATTTATTCCCACATCTACACATTTGATAAATCGGACACCTCACCAATGCATTACTCCGGCACACGAGATAGGCAAAAGTTGCAGAATTGCGAGACGCAAACTGAGGCACAGCAAAACACAGTCTTCCAAGTATCGAAGGACAATCGATGTTATTACGTACAACACTGCGTAGAAAGTTAGCACAGGTTACTTCGCGCCGGACATCCAGCAACACCAAATCATGTTACCTGAGAAGTAGCTTATGGTCAGTATTTCTAGGAGGATAATCACCACTCGTTTTAAAAGTAAGATACTTCAAAACACGACGCTGAACACTCTCCACATTCAGTTTGTGATGAATATAGAGGGACTATTGGGACTATGGGACTATTGAAGCGTATTCCAATTTACTTCGAACTAATGAACAGTAGATATGCTTAATAGTTGCGGGTTGTGAAAAATATTTGGAGCTGCGCAATACAAAACCAAGCACAGCAAAAGCAGATTTGCACATATTAATGATATGGTTGACGAATTTTAAACCGCTGTTAAATATGACTCCTAGGTCTGTGATTGTACCATCAGAAGTTAAAACTTCATTATTAATATTATAATCAAAATGGTAAAGATCTTTACCATTTTCCTATGTTGAGCTTCAAACCGCTACGTTGACACCACGTCCACACCAAGTCGATGTTCTTCTGAAGGAGAAGTGCATCGTCAGGCCGCTCAATACGCATATAAACCTTCAAATCATCAGCATAGGCTAGTCCAGAACACGTCAAAGACTGAAGTAAGTCGTTAACAAATAATATAAAAAGAAGCGGGCCCAACCCAAGTTAGATCCTTGAGGAACTCCAGAACTCGAAACAAACTCGGATGACTTAAACCCATTGTAGAAAACGTAGTTCATCCTCCCATGTAAATAGGATTCAAGAAGCAAAAGCAGATCGTTACTAACTCCAAAATTGTGTAGTTTCTTCAACAAAATATCATGGTTAAGAGCAATGCACGACTGAAGTCGGTATACACCACATCCATCTGACCTCTTTCATTAAGCGTGTCGGAAATATCTTGAGATATACATATTAGATTCGTCACTGTCGAACGTCCACGCGCAAAGCCATGTTGAATAGGAGAAATCCTTGAGCTGACATGAGCATAAAGATACCTGTATATAATTTGTTCGAACACCTTCGAAAAGTTTGACAAAATAGATATTGGTCTGTAATTATTCAGATTACTTCTATCTCCCTTCTTAAATACAGGTGTAATACGAGCAATCTTCCATTTGGAGGGATAATTTCCTTGTCTCAGGGCAAGATTAAAAATTCTTTTCATCGGAACAAGAAGCACCATTCGGCAATCCTTAATAATCATGGATGGAATCTGATCATCACCAGCATTCAAGGTCGGTTTCAATCTCTGAATACTCCATAAGATATCTTGATCACTGATAGCATCAATACTCAAACAATCCATAAGTGCAACATCAATAGAATGATCGGACGAGCACGCACCATCAGAATGTAGTAGTGTTTTATCAACACACGTATTCCTTTTTTCATATTCAGAATTAACTACAAACTTATTCGCTTTCGAAGCGCGTGTAATTAGTATTTGATATATCCAATCGAAATTTTGTACGTAACTGACCTCGTATTTTGTACACATTTTATATTAATAACTAGTGATTGGCAGTCAGGAGTACATGACGTCAACGCCAGGAACGAAGCGAGGACATCATGAATCCCAATTTAACATTTTTCACACGCGAATCAAAATACGTATAGAGAAACAAGTACTTACCAAGTAGGAGTAAATACATCTTGTCCAGAAGGAGTATTGTTGGGTTTATAAAACATATCACACATCATGATTATTCACCGTTTATACCCAGAATTCAAATGACAATAGATCACCCATAATTGTTCCATATGCTCATATGTTATTAATTGTCACCGTAAATCAATTTATACATTGAAAACTACCGTTCAACATCTACCGATCAAATAGGGCCATTTTTAAACTACATAAAGTTTTTTAGTGACGGCACATTTACCCCGGTTCGGAAAAATCTGCTTCTTTACCATCAAACAAGTCAGCAATTCAGCGTTCAGTACGAAATCCTGGATTGTTATTTAAAACTGCTTCAAATTTTCCACCAGGTAATTGGAAAAAGAATTAACAAAGATCATATACAATATTCATGGCGTTAGCTACAGAATATTTAGTGTTAGTCGGAGTAACCACTAGATGGCGAATGATTACTGGAATAATGTCCATGAATGGTTGGGTCCATAAATACTTGTTGAAGGTGTAAAATAGAAACAGCATCATTCGGAAACAGTAGCTGTATTATTTCTTTAACGTGCCCAAAATGCATGTGGCGTTATAACAGGTTCTGCTGGTAGTGAAACATGATGCAGTTTTTCACGAAATAAATTCTTATGTGCAGGTGCCTTCATAAAAACTTTCTTGACAGAAGATATTAATTTATTATCCCCATTCGGGCAGCAGTTTCTAACTTCTTCTGATACTCTATGAAGAGCATGCGCGAAACATGTGATATGTATGCAATATGCATCATACTATGTTTGTTGTGAGGCCCGACCAGCCGCCTTCATATATGCACCTCCATCTGTTACAAATAATAACACTTTTTCTTTATTTATATCGTGCTTTTCACTCAATAGCGATTTCAAAGACGAAGTTACGTTACGTGATTTAAAATCTGCATTAGTTGTTTCTATTCTTTTAGATGCAAGTAGATATGTAGACATTGTCATGTCGCTATCCATCATATATTTATGCTATAGGACTCATGTAACTAATAAAAGTAAACAATAGATTGGCCCGCTACAAATTCATTTAGGTCCATTCAAAATCTGCATTAGTTGTTTCTATTCTTTTAGATGCAAGTAGATATGTAGACATTGTCATGTCGCTATCCATCATATATTTATGCTATAGGACTCATGTAACTAATAAAAGTAAACAATAGATTGGCCCGCTACAAATTCATTTAGGTCCCCTCCTAGAATGTACTCCTGACTACCGATCCCTATTAATAACTACTGATGATTACTTGTTTAAAACCTCTTTGATAATTTCCAAGTTGAGGATCTTATTAATCTCAATACAAGCGCGGATGTTTTCAATATTTAAATAAAAAGCAATTATTGTTCTAAATAATATAGCTTCCATTACCAATCACACTCTATCATCTATCAGGAAGAAGAAAACTTGTTTTATTCTTTTTAGAAAGAAATTGTTCCAGTGTCTCTTAATTTGGTTTATATGTCCTATTTCTTAAAAGGTGTTTCAGTGAAAATAAGTAGTAGTGAAAAGGTGCAACGTCTAGTGATTAGAGAGGGTACTGTAGAACCTCCCAACCAATCTCGCAAGTGTTTTATCGTTTTCCCCAAATTTAGTGTCTTATAATAAATGATCGGCTTATAAACCCACCGCACATAGAGCAATATCTTTCGAATGGTAAAACTTGACTTAGAGGAGATAGTTTAGCTCGCTGATTTGGTGGCAACCATTCTTTATAGCATTTTCTATTAAAACCAGTTTTCGTCACCTGTGACAATACTTTTTAAAAGGTTCAGTCGAAATCCGCATCTTGCCTGGTGTACACGTGCTTCTTCGAATCATTTTGTTTTCTTTAAATACCAAAACACCTTCTCTCCAGACTTTTCCAATTTTTTTAACATGTTCTTTTCCTGTTGACTAAGAAGACTGCAGTTTGTTAGACAATTTTTGAATTAACTTTGATTTTTAAATTATGAAAACGACCGTTCCACATCGAGTGATATATTTACAAATTTAAAGTAATCCTTGCGACAACTTAATGGATCTTTAGACGCACCTTCACTAATTTGTCTTAGTATGAGAAAATCTGAATCCTTGTCAATAACACTTTTTCGGATTACACACTCATTTTTTTCACCTTCCGCCGCACATAGGTGTGAGTGAACATCATCCACAATTTGAACAGAATCCACTAACGACATCAAATCATTTTGTAATTTTTCAATTCCCTCCGCTAGTCTATAGTAGTTCTTGCGAATAGTTTCAAATCACTTTTTACCTGACTATCTTAAAACATTTTCTGGCTTTTCTTGATAGCTTCGGCGTGTCTCAGATCGAATTGTAAAACTACCTTCTTTACATCATCAAAATATTTGCAGTAGTAAAACGCAGCCTCTAACCATGTTCCCCAACGTGTAGTAATCGGCTGTGGTGGTTCAGGCACTTTGGGACACAATTCGTGAAATTTTTTTATACGTTTTGGGGACTTTAGAAATACTGCCTTCGTATGAGCTATAAAAGCATTTACTCGTGGATAACATTTAGGTATCAATTACGCCACAAGGTTTAAGTGGATTTTACATGTTACATGTAACAGATTGCCACTCTCTTCTTTAAGAGATCGGCCTAAGGCAAGCATGTTAGCGGCACCGTCACTCACAAATATTAAAAGTTGCTTTGTTGAAACTTGAAATTTCTTCAATGCGCTCAACACCACTTTTAAAATTTCATCGCTAGTACATTTTGCAACTCTTTTGGAAGCAAGTAAGATAGAGGATGACGGTTCAAATCCTTCTATTGCACCAACCATCACATTCACATCAGATTTTTTTTCCGATCGGTTGTTTCGTCCACACATAACCACAATTTTTTATCTTTCAATTCTGCTTTAATTCTTGAACGGTAGATTACATATAATAAAACAAACACCTATATCAAATGTTAATTGTTCGCTGTATCGTTTGCCACGAATTGCAGAACAGTGTTTTATATTTTTTAGGTGGCGTTCCCACTTCCACCTGCTGGTACACGTCAAGTAGTCGTCGCACCTTGCACATTTCATTCTATCGCCTTCGTATTCTAAATCCGGCATACTCGCTATTACGTTTTCGAGTTTCTTCGAAATACGCCGTTTCCGAAACGTACCTAAATGCGACATCTGCATTTGTGTGTTGACATGCACTCACAGCGACCAGTTTAATAATACTGAACAAGTGTGCTTTGATACGGACGCTTGAATTTCCGTTCCGCGCGCTTCTCCCCTCTACGTTGCTGTCGGCGCTACACTAGAAATTACCCCTTTCTGCCGCGTCTATTTATCATCATATAATCACCAAATTCCTTTTTTAACAACAATAGCAGATTTTTTTATGAAACTCATGCAACATTAAACAGCGCAAAAAAATATTTCAATGGAAACTCTTCAATATTTTAAATGCATAGGTTCAACAGAAAACAATAATTAGATACTTAAGATTATACAATTAAACCACAGCGCCAAATATATTAATACATGTCCATGAACAGGTTTTGACTGACCGCGTACTCTACGAAAACCAGAAACAAAAAAGATTCCCTTACCTCTAATATTATCTGGGAAAGATATACAGCTTTCCTACTTTTGCAAATTTACGTGGTTATTATTCTTTGCATTCTGTATATATTCTCTTAAAGCTTCATTTACTAAATTACCGTCAGTTACTATATTATTTTTGCTTCTACTTAAAAAATAGTTTTCTTCCTTATCCCCTCCTTTAACTATTATTTAAGATTTCACTTCTATAAAATAGCATACAGATAGATTATCATTAATATACCTACTATTTTTCTACTTAAATAAAAAGGCATTTGAAAGTGTACAGTTCATCAAGAAGTTTAATTATTGTCTAATTTATTATAAGAATAGAATGCGAGGTAAGTGTGACCTAACAGGCTTATACTATAGTATAAACTTAAGCAGTAGAATCAGTAGGAAAAATTATTGAAATAAAATTGTAACACGCGTATGCCTCCAGCGCATTGGCCCATGACGGTGAAAATCACAAACTGGACGCTTATATATTATATTGGAGAAATCATACAGTTCATTCAAGTTCTTTCGCTACAAAGCGAACATGCGCGGGGGCATGCACGTATTACAGTTTCATTTCAAAAGATTAAAGGTACCGACAAGAAGTGATCCTATAGCTTCAGTTTATACTGTGCTTATACATCTTCAAATGTATTCAAAGTGTACTGGGTCGCTATAAATAGTAAGGTACTACGAGCAATAGCTATCAATCTGAAATCAGGTAACATCAATAGTGCATGAAAATGCACACAAATAAAAATTTAAAACCGCGCGGTCATTAAAACAAATACGCTTAATCAAATTAAACTCAGAGGCGGTTCTTGATGACGTACGATGTAGTCTCAATATTTTAGAATTGTAAGAGAATTTTACATATTGACTTTTAACCTTAACCGCAATATCAATTAATAAACTCTAAATACAATTTCGGCAACTAAGTTGGCATCTTCAGTAGAACACTCTGAAAAAAAAAGATGTTAAGGTGTTAAACGTAGCGTCTTTGGCTAAGATACAACCTTTGAAGATATGGTCTTCACCAAATCGCCAATGGGATAACCCTGAGTCTTAACTTTTAAGATTGCAATGAAGCTATTAACAGCACATATTACGCTTCTTCAAAAAATTGAGTGACAATATTCGTGAAAACGTTAAGGAATATTGTCAAAAGGTGTTTGATTGCCGCCAGACAATACGGCCGTTCATACTAGTCAAGTTTTACAGGCTTTCAACAAACGAAAATCCCACCATATAGTCATGATATGGTACCTAGATAATTTTCCTATTTAAAAAAAATTCAACTCAATATCGTAATTTTTATGACTATATTGCAAGTTGCAAGCAATTGTAATGTAACATATGGCGCCTACCTCGTATTTAATCTCAATTTCATGCAGATATCTAACAATTTCTTTTTCTTCTAGGTCAGCTAACAAATGAACAAGAGAATCAATTAATGTACGTGTACGATGCCAAAGGAAAACTTCGCAAAATTGCCGTACCTGTGAACAGGAGCAAACGTGCCAGAAGTTATAGTTATAGTGACGGGTAAGTTTATCAGATAACCAATATGCCATACAATTTAAGCAAGTTAATAATACTTAGAAAGTTTATTCATTATGCATCTCCTTACTATACCAACAACATGTTATAAGTACACAACTATAGAAGGGGATAGTTTAAAGATAGTTTATATTTAGGTTTCGTGGTTGTACACGGTGATAGGATTCACAGCAACTAAAAAATAGTTATTATTACTAAAAAATAATAATATTCAAATGGATGTATAACGGCAATTTTTCGTTTTTACTGTAATTTAAGAATTCGATATCGTCATTTAAATAGGCGCCTTGTGCGAAGACAATTTTAAATATTTTTAACAAATTCAAAGATGATGGTTGTTTCCTAAATTCTCACAAAAAAATAAAACCAATCACGTGTTAACAGAACACATGAAGCTGAATATCCCGTGTTATGTAGAAGAAAGATCGCTAATAAATGTAGCCAGGCATTTTGGAGTATCATATAGTTCGATGTTAAAAACCCTAAAAGAATTCAAATGTAAGCCATACAAGATATCAAACCAGCAAGAGCTTTTCGAGGAAGATGAAGTAAAACTAACTGATTTTTGTGATATAATGTTTAATTTGTTAAATGAAAACGAAGAAATTTTATATAAAAAATTTTTTACTGATAAAGCAAACAGTTCCGTAATACATTTAAAGAGTTTCATGTACATTCTGTATGACAATCTAAATAACTTCCCTTTGAATTGTTAAACATTTATATCTTTAATAGTTAGAAAGCGTAGTAATTATGAAACAGACATGTAAATAATTTACATATCTGTAACTGTATACTTGGACAATACCTAGTATTTTCAGCATTTACTTCTGCTTAACACATATGTTTCTGCCATCTATAGTCGTCGTCAGTTAAGCTAGTGAAGCAATGTATACAAATGATACAAATCTTTATAAATAGATCTGTATCTGTATATGACATTAAGCCGAAATCACTTACTAGATAAAGCAAATTTCATCCTATAAGGTGGCACTTATTTAATAAGTGACATCTGACGGACGAAAGAGACTTTTCCGAAAAAAGCGATCTTTCGTTTGACCAGCTATGCTGATACGGAAAACGAAACAATACGGGTAGTCCATCAAAAACGAGCCAGATGGCGGTAAATATACAAAAAAGGTTTTAAATATATCTATACGTTAATGCACGTATAACGGTTTTGTTTCATTATGAAACAGACATGTAAATAATTTACTTATTTCATACTCACTTATTAAATAAGTGCCACCTTATAGGATGAAATTTGCTTTATCTAGTAAGTGATGTCGGCTTAATGTCATATACAGATACAGATCTATTTATAAAGATTTGTATCATTTGTATACATTGCTTCACTAGCTTAACTGACGACGCCTATAGATGGCAGAAACATATGTCTTAAGCAGAAGTAAATGCTGAAAATACGAGGTATTGTCCAAGCATACAGTTACAGATATGTAAATTATTTACATGTCTGTTTCATAA
Source organism: Melolontha melolontha (assembly GCA_935421215.2). Classification (NCBI taxonomy): domain Eukaryota; kingdom Metazoa; phylum Arthropoda; class Insecta; order Coleoptera; family Scarabaeidae; genus Melolontha; species Melolontha melolontha. The sequence goes on along the minus strand of OW285239.1, from coordinate 105,451,788 downwards.
TGAAACAAAAGCGTTATACGTGTATTAACGTATAGATATATTTAAAACCTTTTTTGTATATTTACCGCCATCTGGTTCGTTTTTGATGGACTACCCGTATTGTTTCGTTTTCCGTATCAGCAAGCTGGTCAAACGAAAGATCGCTTTTTTCGGCAAAGTCTCTTTCGTCCATCAGATGTCACTTATTAAATAAGTGCCACCTTATAGGATGAAATTTGCTTTATCTAGTAAGTGATTTCGGCTTAATGTCATATAAGGATACAGATGTATTAATAAAGATTTGTATCATTTGTATACATTGCTTCACTAGCTTAACTGACGACGCCTATAGATGGCAGAAACATATGTCTTAAGCAGAAGTAAATGCTGAAAATACGAGGTATTGTCCAAGTATACAGTTACAGACATGTAAATTATTTACATGTCTGTTTCATAATGAAACAAAAGCGTTATACGTGCATTAACGTATAGATATATTTAAGACCTTTTTTGTATATTTAGCGCCATCTGGCTCGTTTTTGATGGACTACCCGTATTGTTTCGTTTTCCGTATCAGCATAGCTGGTCAAACGAAAGATCGCTTTTTTCGGCAAAGTCTCTTTCGTCCGTCAGATGCCACTTATCAAATAAGTGCCACCTTATAGGATGAAATTTGCTTTATCTACTAAGTGATTTCGGCTTAATGTCATATACAGATACAGATCTATTTATAAAGATTTGTATCATTTGTATACATTGCTTCACTAGCTTAACTGACGACGCCTATAGATGGCAGAAACATATGTCTTAAGCAGAAGTAAATGCTGAAAATACGAGGTATTGTCCAAGTATACAGTTACAGATATGTAAATTATTTACATGTCTGTTTCATAATGAAACAAAAGCGTTATACGTGCATTAACGTATAGATATATTTAAAACCTTTTTTGTATAAAGCGTAGTAAGATGAAACAAATTGAATTATTTTTTTAGCTAATAGGAAAAGGTTGTAATTTTAATAAAACAAATACTTAGGTTACTTATTAATGTTTTTAAAATTTTTATTTAGGCACATTATCATATTCACATTTTTCGGTTTTAATCGTGCACACCTTGGTTCTATTATTAAACGGGCTGTACTAAACACTCTTTCACTTTCTGCTGAACTTGCTGGAATACAGAAGTATCTCCTGCACAGCATTTTAAGAGTTTCAGCATCATTCCTGTTACCTAAAAGAAAATCCAAATAAAAAATACAATTACCCTTCTTTTTTTAAACTTACCTTCCAAAATAAATCAACGTCCTGATTTGAATTTGGCCTTTCGAGATATTGCCTTTTAGTTGTTATTACATCAGCTGTAATTGATTTACTTTGTTATTCTTGCTTGCAAAAATCCAAATAATGGAAGTGACTTTTGATGTGGACTAATGTCTGTTTCGATTACAAGCATTTGTTCTTTATTTTCAGGATCTATTTCCTTGATAATATTAAACATTTCTTGTTCTAGCATTTTCAGTACTACGAAAACCTTCTCTTTTAAATCGAGGGTCAAAAACAGTTGCTACTCTAATGACTGATCGTCCTTCATATGAAAATAGCCTTGCTTTAACAGATTCCAAAAGTTTATTGCATAATGTCTTCCCTTCTTCAATCTTTAATTCCAGTAGCGATGCTGTCAGATAATTGTACAGTCCAAAAGCGATTGTGATAATTAAAGAAATAGTACTATATTTATTACCTACAAGAATTTCCCACTACTGCTTTTTAAGATAAATTTCTCCATTTTTTAAAACCACTTATTCGTAAGATACCACGACGTGTTATTTGTTTTTATCGTGTTATTGAAATGCCCCCAATACGTGGGTTACGTTCGGTATTAGAAGTATATAAAAAGCGTTCAAATAAGCTTTGCCTCTAGTAGGCCATTCCTTTAAAAACGTATGATTATTAATAATTTAAATTTGCATTAGTTGTCAATTAGACAGATGCATAGTTGACAAAAATTGCTTTGTAATTTAAAATTGATTTAACATGGTTTTTACTATACAACACAAATCATTCATGCTAGAATCTTATTTTCGAAACGGACGTAAGATTGACGGACAATGGCAGTATTCTCTTCGAGATTGTTTAGAAGAATTTAGAATTTAGTCGAAGGAGAATTATTGGCCCTATTTTTTTTAACGGAACCTTAACAGGAGAAAGGTATCGACAAGAAATTATTATGCCATTTATCGAACAGCTTGACGACGAAGAAATAACACAGGGTTACTTTCAACAAGACGGAGCTAGAGCACACACAGCAGGTGAAACAATTAATATTCTGCAGCAATTTTCTCAAAATCGGTTGATAAGTTTAAACACTGAACATGAATTTCCACCAAGATCTTGTGACATTACCCCATGTGATTTCTTTTTATGGCCATTCTTAAAGAACTCAATTTATCAAGTACAGATACCTGATCTTGCAGGCCAACAAATCAGAATTGCTGAAAGAATTAATGGAATTGACAATGCGATACTACAAAACACTTTTTCCTCCATTAGAAGAAGATGTGAGAAATGTTTCGAACAAGGTGGTGGACACTTTGAACAATTTTTATAAAATTTTGCTTGTTTGTTGGAAATAAACATATTTCATTCACTTAAAAATGTTCGTTTTATTATTTTGACATTTGTCATTTCAATCAAATATCTCATCTCATAACCAAAAAAATTCCTATTAAAATTAGTAACAAGCTAAGACATAATCATAATTTCCAAGGGCTACTTTGAGGTAAAATTTATTTGAATTCTTTGTATAATACGAGAACGTTCTACAATTTCATAAAATGGTAAAATCTATTTGTACTTTTATGTTATATTTTCTACCTTTTTTGATACACTAATTTTACTATCTTAGAAATATTTCATCTTTAACGAAATACTATCCATCTTGAATTTGTTAAATATATTTAAAATTGTCTTCGCACAAGCCTGTTCGCCTGTTAAGATAATTAACTGTTTTAAATAAATTATCTATTTTTCAATAAAATGTATCTCTTTTAAGATTTAAATATGAATGAAAAGTCAGAAATATTTGACAATTAAAAAAATACGTCACTGGTGTATAACTGGTTGCCTACTAGGCCACTAATGCATTGACTTTTATTATTTTAGTCCTACACATAAGGCGATGTACATATGTGGAATGATAAAAAAAGAACTCGGTCTATTGCTGTGTACTTAGACTCTAATAAAATGTAAGTTGTTATCTCTTTTGACTCTTTGCATATGGATAGCTCTCAGGGTTTGCGTTCGAATTCTCTGTAACTAGGCCCAGCATCCGATGTAAACTCAAAGAAATAATACAAGATATCAAATAAAATGCATTTATTGTTTATACTTTCAATATATTTATAGATCATTTGAATGGTTACGTTAACGCATAAAACCTGCAAATGTGGGCCACATTTCTTTAGAAGCTACAATGTATTCTGACAAAATAGATGTTGGTAATAATTAGTCGAAGGAAAATAATTGGACCTAATTTTTCTGTCAAACTATAAATGCCCAAAGATATCGTAACATTGTGTTGGAACTTTTCATTAATCAAGTCAAATGTCTATTTATTAATAGACATCTGACCTTCCTTGTAGTTCTAATTATCAGCAAATGCTGAAAATAACATAAGTTTTCACATTGGGCAATTATGTTTTATAATTATTATTGTTGCGTTTGTATAAAGAATAAATTTATCACTTTTTATTTTCAGCAGATATGAACCTATTGATGCATCGCAGAAAATCTACAGTGGATTAGAAGAAGCAAGGAATTATGAGGATCCGTCCATTCCTATCTACGATGATATTAAAATGTATCCAACCGCTTCCAGAAAATTTGGACTCAGTCGTTATGGTCATTTAAAGATCGATTATTCTTATAGTTGGACAAATTTGCACAAATATATATCTAATTAAATCTTACAACACCACACGTTGTGTAGCTGTATTCGTTTTACGGTTTGCTTCCCGCCTGCTATCACTGAACTTGCTCCCATCTTATATAAAATGAACACTATTCAACAAGATAAAATTCCCACCTGAATTCCTATCCGAAATGGAAGGAATAATATATTCATAGGTGGTCACATTACTCCAGTAGGAAAAAACTTCATGAATGGCGGTAGGCAAATGGTCCAACAAACAAAAGTGAAAATGATTACCTGGGCACCTGGGGCTTAACTTGTTAATGCACTAATCAAAAACTATATTTTTATATGTGTGCTTAAAAGCAATGTTAAAGTTTATCTAAATGTGATTAAGAAATTTAAAACATTAAAACTAATTTCTTAATAAATGCATTTAAGATGTTTGTTATTTACATACTTATATTTAATTTAAAATCATCAAATGGAAGATTATAATTTATGTTATTTATAACATTTCTTGATTTTGCTAAACACGTTTTAAAATAGTTCGATAAATATTTTTGCTTATGTAAATATGTATGTATGTATTATGATCAAAACCTTGCTAATGAAATAGAATCTGTTGTAAAGTTATATCCATTAACTAAAAATAAGTTTAAGCATAATTAATAATAATAAGCATTATTACATTCTTTTTGAAACCTTATTCTTAGACAAAGCGAATAAGTTGTTTACCACATTAATTTCCGTGTTTCTTATTATTGTCCGCCGAAAACTTATACATTTTACCAACATCATTTTTATTAGATTATTTAATTCATTCTGTGATTATTTAGTAATAGGCTAAATAGGCCCGACTATTAGTCAGGTTGAAAAGGAAAAATTTTGAACAATTAAGTATTACTTACCGTCGATAAAGAGAAGACCCAGTTAATGACGATTCACTTTAAAAATTACTCTATTTAAAACGAATACGAAGCTTGTATAGTCATTAGGAGAAAAATAAAAATCTTAAAGATACATTTTCATATTTTCTCTTTGAAACGACTTGTTAATATATTTTATTATATTATATGTAATATGTAATCGTAACAAAGATGACATTATAGACAAAATTCTTGTGTTATACATTATATGTATATTTTTAAATATTAAACATTTAGATAGTGTAGATTTTTGTATTTCATTTAATTAAAAATATATTGCTATTTCTTAAATATTGATATATGGGCAAACTATGCATTCTAACTAGATGCACAAACCTTTATAAGTGTTCAATTTAACCCTCCCAGTATCGATTTTCCATATACGTAATCATCGTTTTACTTCTACTGAAGTAAAACGATAAATTACGAAAATTCATTTTGAGGTTTAAAAATAAAATCAGGTAAGTACTGTCGCATTCATGGAAAACTAAGACAGTCATAACGGGTTGGCCATTTAATGTTGCGGTAATATTGTGAAATGCTTAATGAGTCTTTTATTCCCGTGGCGCATGGATTAAATATGGTGGAGAATGCATGGTTTATGCAAGACGGGGCTCGTCCGCATCGCACGGAAGAAGTTTTCAACATTCTTAAAGAACATTTCGGTAACAGAATCATTGGTCTTGACGCTCAACAGTTTACAGGCGGAGGGATAACATGGCCACCATATAGTCCAGACCTCGATCCTTGCGATTTCTACCTGTGGGGATCATTAAAAGATACGGTATATCGCGATGGTATAGACACCCTGGATGACCTTGAAATGGCAATACGGCAGCGAATAGAAGCGATACCGTACGCCACACTTCAGGCAGTTTGTGGAGAATTTGAGAAGAGGTCGCGAAATGTTATCGTTGCTCGAGGCTCTCACATCGAAAACCTGATTTATTAAACCGCAGATCTTGTTGTTTAATTGCACAAATAAATCATTTTTTTAAATTAATGTTTTGTATGTTTAATATGACTTCAAAAACCGCAACCTTAAATGGCCAACCCTGTATTTTGATTGGATTCAGTTGGCCTGCATGAATGTAGATACAAACATAGGTGCCAAATACGCATGGGTCATTTTGTCAGTTTTCCAATGCCGCAATTAAGCAATATGCAAAACCAATGATTCAAGCCTAATTATATGATTTGATAAGCACACTGAAAATTGCTAATGAAGTTGGTGTACATAAAAATACAGTATTGCGTGCAAAGAAGAGAATTCGAGAGAGTGGAGTCATAAATAGGAATCGGTGAAAAGGTCCAGGAAGAATTTCAAACATGGATCTCGACAACGACCTAGTAGGTTTTCTCAGGATAAATCCCTTTGAAACAGTTGCCAAGGCTATGCAAGAATCACGATTTCCTGGTTCACTTGTTACAGCTCAACGCAGAATTCGCGTATCTGATTTGAGAAATCGTTGCGCTACGAACAAAGTTTTGGTAACAGCCGAAAATAAGAGCAAAGATTAAAATTTGCTCTAGAGTATGTAACACGCCAAGATGATTTCTGGGAGAACGTCGTGTTTTCTGACGGAAAAACCTTCCAATCCACCCATATGGCATTTTAAACATTTACCGGCCCAATGACCCACGTTATACCAAAAAGATCAACAGAAGTGATCATTTCAAAGTAAATGTGTGATGTTGGATTAATGGCAGAGGTCCGGGAGTGCGCGTTATTGTAAATGAGAGACTAAATGCAGTTGTATACTTCCAAATATTAGAAGAATGTTTGCTGCCATCTGTTCGCTCCATTTTTTAAGAAAATTTTGTTTTTCAAGTTGATAATTACCCAGTTCACCGGGCACCCATTGTCCGTGAATACATACAAGAACAGCGAATAAATGTATTGCCGTGGCGTTCGAAGAGTCCGCAACTGAAGCCCGTTGAGAATATGTGTAAGAAAATATTAAAATTTCTGAAACAACACAACTTCAGACCACGAAATTTTGGAGAATTAGAACAGAAAATATCGGAAGCATGGGCGCGAATTTCACCTGAATTTACCAGACAGTTAGTGTCATCTATGCTCAGACGATTGCTGAAAGTTATTCAATTTAATGGAGAAATGAGTATTAGTACTTAGTTGTATGATTTTCATAATATGTAATAAATTCCATAAAATTTATTCATTGTTTCACATTTCTTCCACAAATAGAATTGCAGAATATATCTAAAAGTATACATTAAATCATGATTCATGAATTATTACGTAGACGTTTAAAAGTAACATTTCCACGATCGTAAGTACGTACTATGAATGTTACAATGCTAAAATTTTTAAAAACTGTCTAAAACTAAGATAATTTATCGTCCTACTTTTCCATGAACGCGATAGTACATATTGTGATAAATCTTCAGTTCGGGTTCAATTAATAAAACACGGTAATTAAGAAACATTAATTCAAAAGAATAAATAACAGTAAAAATAACTAACTTCAAATAACAGTATTTATATTTATTTATGTACGATTGGAGCAACAAGAAATCGGACAATTAAGATGATTTAGTGTAAATCTAGTTTTCACCTTGTCAAACGTTATTTCATGTCAAATTAATTATTGACATACCTACATATTGCAGTGGAATGTGCTTTTGATTGCTTATTAAATCTTTTTTGTTCACACTACAACTTAATCGTCCGGCTGTTCAGTCTGGTAGATTTCCTTGAGCTCACGTCTCTCGGGTCGATCCTTACGGATGTAGGTTATATCATAAAATAAAACACGAGGTGTCAGATAAATTATACACACATTTTCCCTTTACATTTATATAATAAAAAAAAAATAAAAAAAAAAAATCAACTTTACAAAGTGTAACGTTGAACTGCTAAAGACACAGCAAAACGAGGATAAAAAAGATTTGGATATCATATGAAGATACAAATCATTAAAAAACCTCACTATGACAACTCACGAGCAAAGATAACAAAATTACTAATAGCCAAAAATTTATCAGATGTCAACAATAATTTTTAACCCAACAATTTAAACGTCAAAGTAAAGAATTGTTTACTCTGCGCGCGAAATCAAAATCTGAACTGTCATGAATGTATGCCTATGACATCACACACTCGTCCCCACCTTCCTGCGTATTGAAATATTCAAAGTGACTAAAAACAACCAACCTCCACAAAAAAATCTTCTAATAAATTTTCTAGATATTATTCTGAATATATAAAAAAAAATTCACAAAAGTTTTACAAGTTAATTATAGCGCTTTCATCAACATATATTAATAATTATAAAGATACCTACATTAATTAAAGTAAGTCACAATTAAACACGAGAGATTCCTTTTTTCCAGATAGGTGTATCATTTAAATAAAATTACAAATATAAAAGATTTGTAAATTCACGAAAAATTACATTTAACTCACATACGACGCACTAAAACTATCAACGAATTATTCAAAAATTTCAATTATATTAGACAAAATTAAGTCGTGTCCAATATACTCTTATACACACCTATCTTCAAGGACATTCAAATAATCTCTGAAAATGAAGTTCCAGCATCCACACGGATATCCCCACCAACTATAAAATCAAAATATAGAGAAAAATATACATCTTATTTCAATATAATATCCGGGATGGCGGCAGCTTTAAACATCTGATCAACCTAAATATACGAGGATAGATCAAAATTTCAAACATAATAAAATTCATCACTTAAAATTAAATATATATTTATAACGATCCCCGTCTGAAATAAAATAAACACCAAAATGAAATACATAAGTTTAATAAATGTACTACACAGAAAAAGTTTAATATATATAGTTCTATTATTTTCCTTTCTTCTCCATGGAAAAATCCATGACAATATGTCATTATGCCGCATTTAAGTGTTACTGAAATACTATATTACATACCGAGGCGGAAAGTGATTCATTACCGTCGAGAGATTAATCTGCCGATCCGTTGTGATAACGCTCAAATACGCCGAGCATCCAGATATTCTCCAAAAAACTACAGACTTCTGCAATCGCAGAAAATAAGTCCATGTCCCAATTTCATTTTGTATTCCACTTCGAAAGTAGACCATAATAGTGAATGTGTTTTGTTACACTCCAAACTGCATTATCCTAATGTCTTTATAAATACATATTTTTAATCAGAACACAAATATAAGCAGAGAGAAGGGTAACAAAAATAGCCGGTTTGAAGGTTAGAAATATTCAGTTTACTAACCGATCGTGAGTAAAAATATAATTAACTGCATTATTTGAGGACGGATGGTCAATAAGAAGACTGAGTAATAAATTTGGAGTTCCCAAAAGCAAAAGCACCTCTGTCATCGAATAAATTGAAATCTGATATACACCTAATGTTCTTTAAATTGAGCCTAATATTCATATTCTTTCACTTCCGATTTAACCGGAAACGACTCTAACTTTTTCATTTTAAATAGCACCCTGTATATTTTCCTCAAAACTTGAATTTTACGGAAAATTATATTTCCCATGAAGTATTACACTTTTTATTTAGACTTCAAAACAGAGATGAAATTGCATTTTAAATATTCAAGAATAGGGATCGTAGAAAATTATGAAAAGCTTGTTCATTATTTCGTATTTGAATTTAAACTAGCAAAAATACACTTCCCAAAAATACATTTTGAAGGTCCCTGTTAGAAAGAATATTCATTTAGACCAGGGTGATTTACAAACATTTTATTGAAAGTCAAATATAACAGAAAAATAATGATAAATGAACCACAAAAAATATTATTAATTTTATTTATACAAGGACGGTATTTATGAATTGCTTAGTGACACCAAATTTGAACCGTGAGCACCAGAAAGACGCTAAAGAAAATGTTCAAAGTGTTGTCTATTTGCTTCAATGTAACATTCGAATCGATGCAAAAGTTCACTAGAGATAACACTTCTTAATAGCTCGGTATTAACATTCCTAATTCTATTTTTAAATGTTCCAAATTTGCAAGAGGCGTGTGGTATACCCTATCCTTAAAATATCCTCATAGAAAATAATCTTAACGGCATTAGATCGAGTGATCTTGCAAGCCATCTTATTGGTCCACTTATTAGGGAAAATCTGATTAACATAATCAGTCACAATTCTAAAATTGTGAGCGGGTGCCCCATCATGCTTAAAATACATGTAGGCACATATATTCAGCGGAACAAGAAAACCTAGAAATTCGCTCTGAAGGAATTCTAAATATGCCTCACCAGTTAAGGATCCTTCATAAAACTTTGGTCCAATAATGTACCCATCGATCATGCTGCACCATACATTAATTCCTCAAATTCTCTGAAAATTGGTCTCTCTCATCCAATGACGATTTTCTACAGACCAACAATGGCAATTGTGTCGATTTACGGTTCCATTATTATTAAAGCGACTCTGTCCATAATATTGATCTAATAATGCGATCTTCACGGGCAGTCGCTAGCCATGCAAGAAACGCCAGTCTTCTGTCATAATCTCCTGGTTCTAATCTTGCACGTGAATTTTGAAAGGGCTTAATTTGTGGGATTTTAAGATTCGTTGAATAGAAGACGAGAGATATCGCATTCTGCTTCAATTTCTCGAATTGAAATAAGCGAATTATTAAGCACACTTCCCAAAACACCAACATTGTACTCTTCATCAGTAGCAATCTTTCGTTTAAAAACGATTTTTTTCTTTGAAAAGGCACCACATGTCTCCAAATTTGCCAGACGTGTAAAATACATAGCGCTTGGCATACGTTTGTCAGGATACGGCTCTCTGTAAACACGGAAAACATCACATCTTTTTTTCTACATTCCCCATAGATGAGGATTATATTCAATTTTTCCTCATTTGTAAAATCGTCGTTATTCAATTTAAATACAACTTTGTTCGAAGCAACTTTGAGACAAATTTTAATAACACTTTATGAACTGTCAAAGTTAACAAACAAATATTCCAAATTTTACTTTAGTTTCCATAGATCGCTTTAGTTTCTACAATCCCAATTTTTGAATATTTAAAATGCAATTTCACCTCTGTTTTTAAGTCTAAACACAAAGTGTAATACTTCATAGGAAAGAGAATTTTCTGTAGAATTCAAATTTTTAGGAAAATATATAGGGTGCTATTTAAAATAAAGAAGTTAGGATCATTCACAGTTAAAACGGAAATAAAAGAATATTAATATTAAGCTCAATTTAAAAAACATTAGGTGTATATTAGATGTCCAAAAATTTCAAATTTTTATTTTATTAGACAACGGAGCTTGGAGCAACGGAGGAATTGGAACAACATAACTGAGACATACAAAGGTATTTTTAATAATATAAAATATTATTAAAAATCTGGTGTGAAGAACACAAATGCAGGTTCACTATTAATATTTTCTGTGAACGTGTCCGAATATATCCTATCCCCAGAGACGTAGATACGTATTTCACCTTTCTACAGGCTCATCGGTACGCCCCTGCTGGAGAAAGGATATTCCCAGACACATTCACAGAAAAGAACCACATCGCCCTATCACCGTAATTATTCAGACCGAGCGCAGAAGTAAATTCGGCGCCGCCTGTTGTCAGACAGCCGAAGTACCTCGCATACCGTCCACATAATTAATGTGAAGTAACGACGCCCTTCCAAAGATTGGCACAGCCAATCTTTAATTATGTGGACGGTATGCGAGGTACTTCGGCTGTCTGACAACAGGCGCCGAATTTACTTCTGCGCTCGGTCTGGATAATTACGGTGATAGGGCGATGTGGTTCTTTTCTGTGAATGTGTCTGGGAATATCCTTTCTCCAGCAGGGGCGTACCGATGAGCCTGTAGAAAGGTGAAATACGTATCTACGTCTCTGGGGATAGGATATATTCGGACACGTTCACAGACAATATTAATAGTGAACCTGTATTTGTGTTCTTCACACCAGATTTTTAATAATATTTTATATTATTAAAAATACCTTTGTATTATACAAAACTGGTGGGGTTTACCTACTCATGTATGTTTCAATTATTCTGATACATAACTGAGACACCCGGTATAGACTGCCAAATTCTCGATTCAATGAAACTTATACGCAGAAATCTTGTAAGAGCGGTAGATTTTCGACGAATATATGGGCTTGGATTTGTGCACGTGAACCAGGTGTTTGTTGAAATATAGAGGAAAAATTTAATTATCACACATATGCTACAATTTTAACAAATGTATTCTTTAGTAGTATATGTTGAGCACTTGTGAAATTATTACACTCTTAAACTATAAATAACGCACCTTATACCTACCTATATAAGGTGCGTTATTTATAGTTTAAAAATGTATTCTTACCGTCTGTGGAAATATTTCCCGATAAAAATTTCGTATTTCAACAGGATAAGTGTCCAGTTCATACATCAAGGATTACTAATCTGTGGTTTGAGGAAAACAATATAACACGTTTATCATGGTGCTCGAAAAGTCTAGATCTAAATTCAATTGAAAATGCATGGGGACATATAGGCAAAAAAATTAATCATAATAATTTCAGGCCCGAAAACGTCGAGGATAAAATAGACGAAATTTGGAATGATCTCACACCAGAATTTATTTATTTCCTTATATCTTCCATGCCCAGGCTTTCGCGTAAAGTATTAGATAGTAATGGTGCTATTACAAAATATTAAGTAAATATTAATTATTTTACTTATTGTGATGACTCATCCAACGATGCGACGCGCGTCATACCTCTGGCGCTTTCTCGATGCATGCAGAACGCTCGAGAAGAAATTTCACATTCATATATAAACCGTCGAGGAAGGGATTGAGATTATCCGATACCAGAGCCTCGCGAAGTGAACACAAATATAAATACATAAATGTGCTTATTGTTAGTAATTAGTTTTTATATTGTTATTCGTTTTATTATTAATATAGTGTGTGTCTAAAGTTATCGTTAGTTTTATTTAAGAACCCGAAAACACAAACTTTACATGATTATATGTTAACCGATATCATTTTTATTTTAAATAACTAAATGTGTTTAATAAAATTTCTTTAATTGATGAGTAGATTATTATTTTTAATATGTGATAAGATACCTTAGCATTGCAAATGAGAGTGATTTACAAACGGGAGTCCTATGACGTACACAGCCGGTTGACGTAACATCGCATGACGCACATTACATTGCCCCCTACTTCAAAAAAAAGAACATTCCAACATTTGGTTCCATCAGGTGATGATGGTAGGTCCTATGTTACAATGCGACGTCATATGGAAGTAGCAGTCCACAGTCTTATCTTGCCTGGGCGGAAGGGAATATTCAGGCCGGTAACTGTAAACCAAAATCTTCATACCAGTATGTTTGAATATCACCTCTAGCATACTTCTTACAATTCTCTAACCCAGACTGTCCAATCCACAACCCAATGTTGGTACTGCTAATCTCAAAATGTCTTGCAACATTTGTTTACGCAAATGGATAAGGCACGATAGATTGGCTTCAAGCTTGACAGTTCTATCGTGACCTAATAGAAAATAAACGTTCTTTGTTTAATATTTGTAGACTCTTTGCAATCGTTGGTCCCTGTTGCCTTAATTCTGACAAATCTCTCTTTAAATTCTTCGGCAATTCCCCTAGATATTTGAAAATCTCCTTCTAAGCAATGAGCAAATGTGTTCGACGTCACAGTAAAGAAATCTTGTTGCTTCCCGATGGTCATTCCAAATTGAGCTTTTTCTTGAACCGCAGTACTCCTCCATGAAGTCTTCAAATGTTGGTTCTTTGTAGTAGGTAGCTATCCAAATGGCGCAAATCAGCGATTTCTTCGTTAGTGTCTCCAGAGTATGGGGCTAACCAATTAAAATGCACCATTCTTGGGTTACTCTGAGGTTACCTTATGCGTTAAATTACATCGTTAATCCGCTTTAACGCCTCATATGGCACCTTCCAATTCTTCTGAAGTTTCGGAGACAGGCCCCGTTGACGTTGTAGATTATACAACCAAACTCGATTGCCTACGACCGCCTTTCTCGGGGTTGATGTCGTTGCTCTTCTTCATCCTGTCGCTAGCATCCTGGATATTTATATCTTACTCGATCATGGATATTATCCAGTCTTCGTCGAAGAGTACTGACATAATCTGCACCTGCTTTTCCAGGTCTGTTCCCATACTTCAAATAGCAGGTCAGCCAGAGTTTCTTGTCAAATAACACGTTTATTGGTGGCTGCCCAGTAATTTCTTGAACAGACGCTCGGTACCTACTTTATCGGAAATAATGGTAAGTGCTCGTCCTAATTTCTCTGATGTTCGGAGACCATTTTGGATAAGTGTCTGATGATGGTCTTGTTCAGCCTCTCTACCATTCAATTTAATTGTGAATGTAAGGGAGTTGTTCTTGTCTGCGGTATCCCAAAAAGTACACATATTTTCGAAAAGACTGGAATCAAAGTTTCGCCCTTGATCTGAATGGAATTCCAAGGGTACACCAAACCGACTGACGAACTTATTCCAGCCTCTTGATTGGGTAGAACATAGGCTTCGACCAATTTAATGTACTTATTTCCTATGTCGCTTTCCATGAAAGTCCGGCGACATCTATGGCGATTCTTTCGAACTGATTTCTACATTATATTGCCATCGACCCGTGGCGGCTATTTAATGAGAGCAAGTGAGCAATTGCACCCCCTGGAATTATGAAACAAAACAAACCAAGCGTCGTCACAGATATACTGAGCAAAGCCCAACTGTTGCTCTGTTAAGGCATTAACATTACATTGATGGTGGGGAGAACCGTATTTTGCCGTAATTCAATGTCGTATAATACATAGCGTTGGAGCAACTGAACCAGACTGCTGTCGGGCGTTGTTACAATGAATACGGTATCTTTTTTACAGAACAACGCGTTTTCGCGGTTAACGTATAATGAAAAAATCGCAGTAAAAAATCTTAAACGGCCGATGCCTCAATTATGTTTAGAAAATAAACAATCTGTTAAAGGTAAAGACGTTACAAGAAAATTCAAAATGAATATTTATCAGAAAAATTACTGGATTTGTGGGTGTGAAATTAAAAATACTTTGTTTTGTTTTCCGTGTCTTTTGTTTGGTGGTGAACCGTCTTGGTCAAAGAACGGAATAAGAGACTTAATTCATCTTAGTGCTAAAATTATTAAACATGAAAATTCCGAAGGGCATTTGAAAAATATATTTAGTCTAAAAATGTTAGGAAAAAAATAACATTCAGAATGTTTTAGATTCATCATATAGAAAAGCAATTCAACAACACAATGAAAAGGTAACAAAAAATAGGCATGTGTTAAATTTAATAATAAATTGCATTAGATTTTGTGGCGCGTTTGAACTGGCACTTCGGGGTCATGATGAACAGCAAACGTCGAATAACAAGGGCATTTTTCGGGAATTGATAAATTTTACGGCAGTATTGGATAAATCGCTCAGAGATCACATCGAAGCAGCACCGGTTTTTAAGGGATTATCAAAAACGATACAGAATGAGCTGCTTGATGCAATGTTGAACGTGTATCATGAACAAGTTGCTAGTGAAATTAAAGCAACCGACTTCATATCTGTGATAGCTGATGAAACCACAGATGTGTCCAATCAGTTTCAGTTGAGGGTTGTTTTAAGATATATTGTGAACGCGAGACCGGTCGAAAGATTTTGGAAATTTCTTCTGCCTAGTGGACATGATGCTAATTCTTTATCTGCCTCCATCCTTAACGAAATTAGTTTGCTTGTTGATGACCCAGAAAAACTGATTGCACAGAGCTATGATGGGGCAGCAGTCATGAGTGGTGCTATTAACGGCGTGCAAAGACATGTCCAAGACCAGTATCCAAGGGCTAATTTTGTACATTGTTATGCACATCAGACAAATCTAATTATGTCACATGCTACATGGAGCAGTAGTAATTGCAGAATTTTTTTTGCCAATCTGACGGGATTATGTACATTTTTCTCCACTTCACCACAACGAGCTGCAAGATTGGAAGAATTCCTTCAGAGAAAAAGCTTACCTCGTTCTTCAAAAATAAGATGGAACTTCAATTTTAGGACAGTGAATACAATATATGAGCACCGAGAAGAAATAATTAAAGCTCTAGAACAAATCGAGGTAGAAGCTAGTTTACAAACTACCATTCATTAAGCTAGTGCCAATTTGCGAATTTTAGAGGAGGAAAATTTTATCTATTGGTTAATTTTCTTTCATAAAATTATGCCACATGTGGACATATTGTTTAATCAATTACAAAATGTCAATACAGATGCATTCAAAATCAAGAATAATTTAGATAATTTTGAACGCGCTATTGGAAAAATTCGAACCGAAATCGCTGACACAGATATTTAGAATATTTACTATTCCCTCAAAACAAACTCTACAATGAACAGTACCTGTCTGGAACAGTACGTCGGTGAAATTTATAAGGATTGGGTAAGCGTTTTTGTATTACACTTTTTAATTTTGAAATTATGCACTCCCTATGTGAACCACCCCGAGCCGCCACTGCCATCGACGTCTCTGCGGTCCATTACTTCTGGCGCAATTAGCGCATTTTCTGCACCACTCTTTTACATCTCGTGAACATCTTACCCAGTAAAATCTCTGCCGCGTCATATCCGACGTTTTATGAAAGCCGTGCTCCAGAAGCACCATTGTAGATTTCTCGTAATAACTCTGGTATCCTTTTCCTAGGAATCGCCATTTGTATTTTTCACTCGTTTCCATCGTGATTTTACACTTCACGCCTCAGGAAATCGTCTTCTATGATCAAGGAATCCCATTGTTTAATTCTCGTGGCTGGGAGCGATTCCTTGCCAAGTTGGTCTTTGCCCATTTCTCATCCAAAACCTTAAGACTACAAGATCAGGATTAGCTTCTTGATCTGCGTGCAAATTGTCAGGTTGCCATTGATCATCAACCACGGTGATTCGAAGAGCGTTGGCCGATTTGTCTTCGATTCAGTTGCAATGTCGATAGTCTTCTGAACAGGGCTTTCTGGAAAGAACATAAACGTTTCGATGCTCGAGCCTGATCTGTGTTTAATGTCGAAGTCATACTCCTGTAGCCTCTAAATCTACATAGGTACTTGAGATTATCTTGTGATCAGTCTGAATCACGAACTTTCTAGATATAGACATCTCTAGCTTGTAATACGTTAAATATATTTTTTTTAAATACTGAAATAGATTATTTTTATGTACAGAGCAACATTATTATAGACATAAATTCAAGCGACACGGCGTTGTTAAAAAATATAGTAATTTATCCAAATTCATTAAACTGCGAGTATTTGACAAAATTTTGGAAATTCGCTGAAGCAATACTATAAAAATAAAGCACCAACTTGGTGGAAAGATGAATTTTCTGTTTGCAGAAATTTTGTAATAAACTCGTAATTCAAATTTTCCAGCTGGCAAATGAGCCCGAGATTGGCAAAATACTTACCTTCTGCGCTGTGTATAACGTTTTATCTGCTCTCACAGCTACGGTTCTCAAAATAAATAATCAAATTTTACATTTCTTGATCAATTTATTTTGTCAGTGACAGTTATTAATTTTTTTTATGGTAATGGACATAAGGTTTGTTCAACTCATCCAGTGATCGTAGTAATTTTCTGTCATTCTCATGTCCTGTCAGTTCGTCAGCCCGTTCAATACGACCGATGCGATTGAAATCAATTGCGACCATTTGCATCATATAAATTTAATGATTCAAATCGGTGTAATAATGATTCGGTGAGTTATGTGCTTAAGCGAACGAAAAAGTTTTGATATGCCACAATTCTCAATTGTCAACATGAATGTCATCTAAATAATCTGTTCAACCCAACATCGATCGATTCAATTGTGGCTTTGATTTTGTCATTGTTGTTGTTACTAAAACGTTGTTTGTAAACATAAAAAATGTAATTTTACTGGCTCTAAATTATTTTAATCACTTATTTACCCATGGGTGGTAAGTAGATCACTTTCTACCCGTCGTCAATAGCAACGAGGACTTTCGTGGTAAAATTAACTTACCTGCTTGAAAACAATTGAACAATACAAGACTTACCATAGTGGGAGCAGATAATAGTTATTTAAGTAATAAGGGAGGTAAGTAACATTTACTAGTCGAGGACTAGTTTGCGTCCGAGGGCTTGCCCGAGGACTTGCAATAGAGTTCGAGACTGGTAAATGTTACCTCCAGAATTGCTTATAACATTTTTCCCACTCCCCAGACAATAAAATCTTCAAAAATTAAATGTAATCATGATAAACAGTAACGGTGAACAACCTCGGAATTTAATCAATTAGACATTAAGTGTTGCTGATAAAGTAGGTGATAATAACATTGAATTATTAAGAAATATAAATAAATATCCCAATTTTGTTAATAATGTTACTAATTGTACAAACTGTAATATTACCATAAATATAAATTAATAGAACACGTGTTTTGATGCACTTTTTTTCCCTAAAAGACGTAAGTAAATTACTTACGCCCCGTTGTCATAACAATCACAGTTATTTCAGTAAAATCAACTTACGTCTATAGAAACAATGAATTAATGGTATCAGTGACGCGCCGTCCATATGGGCAAGGTCGTGCAGCGCACAACGGCGCCAAGGCCTTAAAGGCGCCTACGGCCACTTGTGATAAGTTAAATTTTAAAAATATTAAAAACATTTTTTGAAAGTTTACAACAAATCAACAAATTTACCTAAAACAATTATTACAATTATTTTAGCATTGACAGCAATAATTTTATTGTTACTTCTGTGGGAGAGTGGCTGGTAATTTTGGCTCAATACATATAGGGTAAAGGCGCCTATCAGTATTTCGCACGACGGCGCCGAAGATACTTGGCGCGTTACTGAATGGTATGCTTACTATAAGGGGAGTGGGAAAAAGTTATTTAGGCTACTATAATCCCTCAATTTCGAAGATAATTATCATACATATAGAATTTTAGATTTTCAACTTATTTAGCGCCGAATTAATTCCAATACCTACTTATTATATTCGTACCATATGAGCCTTTTACACTATACCTACGTTTTAAAAATAAAATATAGGGGAAGGGCGGGTAAGTGACGAATCGGCTAAGATGACGAATTGTTTCATTTCGGAAAAGGTAAATAGATAGCGCCACGTCTTAGAAGTATCTCGTGTGTCAACATTGTTTCTTACTTTGCAGTGCGAGGATAGTAAAGTTTGTCATAGTTTTGTGGCGCGATGACGCCATTAATGTTTTGACCCTGTGCGCTTGTAAAATTAGTTCGTTATAAAACAAGCTGTAGATTGTTTGTTATTAGTGCTTTCTTTCCGCAGTAAGTATTTTATGTAAGATATTATTATTGTATGACCATAGCTTATAGACGCTTCTCAAAATACGTATACATTTTTGTCTGTTGTAAAATTTACTTAAAAGTAGTCGTGTAGGGTAAGTTGACGAACCCGACAAGCGGACAAGATGGCGAGCTCGTCATCTTACCCGACAAGTATATAATTTTATTACGTATATATTATTTTATATTTTAGCGTAAAGTGTCATGTTTAATTTGCAGTGAATAATTATGGTTAAAATTTACCAACGAAAGACGAACCGGCAAAGTTGGTCAAAGGAAAAAATGACCGCGGCTCTGGAGAAGGTGAAGAGTGGGGCGTCGGTGAATAGTACAGCCAAACAATACAATCTTCCGGAAGCTACCTTGCGGCGCTATGTCAAGAAATATACTATATAGGAGACTATGCCAATTAATAGCGGAAGATTCAGGTGCACATTTACCGATGAGCAAGTGAACAACTTAAAGCAATATGTAGAGGATCTAAATAAAAGGGCGTTTGGTGTAACCCGAGAACAGTTTTCGAAGATTGTTTATGATTACGCCGAAACTTTGAAGATTCCTCACCGCTTTAATAATGAAAGTAAAAAGGCGGGGAAAGATTTTATTCAAAGTTTTATGACAAGATGTAAGTTTTCATTGAGAAAGCCAGAAGCTACTTCGGCGGCGAGGTTGGCAGCCTTTAACAGAACAAATATAGAATCATTTTTTGTTACATATGAAGAAATTTTAGCCAAAATAAATTACGCTCCTCATCAAATCTTCAATGTAGATGAGACTGGCTGTCCTACGGTGCCAACTAAGACACCGAACGTGCTAAGTCCAACAGGAACCCGTAGAGTCATAAAAGTATCTTCTGCTGAAAAGGGTACAAATGTGAGTGTGGCGTGCTGTTTTAGTGCTGTTGGCCATTATGTTCCTCCGTTCTTCCTCTTTCCAAGAGTCAGATGGCATCAGCATTTCTTAAACGATGCACCACCGGGATCTTCGGGCGTGTGCAATGGCCAGGGTGGATGGACGCTGGGTCTTTTCTCCAATGGTTACAACATTTTATAAAAAATGTAAGACCTTCTAAGGAAAGTCCAATTTTGCTGTTTATGGACAACCATTCTTCGCACGTTACTCTACGAGCAGTGAATTTATGTCGAGAAAACTATATTACTGTGTTGGGTTTTCCTCCCCACACAAGCCATCGCATGCAACCGCTGGATGTTTCTTTTTACGGACCTTTTAAAACCGCTTATAGCCGGGCATGCAATGACTATTTGTCGCAACATCCAGGACAAGTCATTACCATTAAAGATGTAGCCAAAATATTTAACGTGGCTTATGGCAAGGTTGCCACAATAAACAATGCTGTACAAGGTTTTAAAGCAAGTGGCCTAGTTCCACTGAATTCTCAAATATTTGATGATTCTGACTTTGAGCCGTCAATGACTACAGAGAAACAACCGAATCGTCTTATGACATCACATTATTGCCGACTATAGCCACTGAAGAATCAGAGTCACATCATGATGTTCATTCAGCGAATCTGAACACCGAGGTGGCTGAAACATCTCAAAATACTTTCTCGGCTACCTTGGATAGTGCGGCAGCTGGACCGTCTAATGTTAAATCATTTGGTCTACCTCCTTTGCCTCTTACTGCTTCTAAAGGGAAAAAAATACAAAGAAAGAAGCTACCGTCATTGCATATAACTAGCACTCCTGTGAAGAATGCCTTAGAAAATAAAGAAGCTGAGAAACAAACCATAGAAGAGAAGAAAGAGAAAAATCGAAAGAGAAGAGAAGAAAACCAAAAGAAGAAAACTGAAAAGCAAGAAAATAACGAGACCCTAAAGAGACGAAAACAGAAGCATGTCAGAAAAATAACGTTTGATGATGACAAGGAATCCTCTGATTCTTCCCTATCAATCAGTTATATGGAAGAAGATGATGATAACGATTATGTGGTGGATATGGAAGACGTTTGCATAATTTGCAATGATTTCGGTAAAGATGAGGTCTGGTATGCCTGTTTCTTGTGTAAGAAGTGGGCGCATGCAGCCTGTACTGGTCTGACCTCAATTGAATCTAAACGCAAAGCATATGTTTGTGACTTTTGTCAAGACAAGTAGATAATAAAGTATATTTTTAAGAGTTCTATTGTTCTTTCGTCATCTTACCCACCTAGTAAAGTCATCTTACCCGCACATGAGGGTAAGATGACGATTTTGATATCTAAATTAGAAAGGTACAAAAAAATAGGTAAATTTAGAAATACTAAAGTAAGGAAAATATGTTTTGAATCTGAATATAGAATGATGACTCTTAGATAAAAACAAGACGCTATATTGAAATCACGCAGAAAAAAGAAATTAATAAGCTTACCATCGTCATCTTACCCGTCCTTCCCCTATTATAGCTATGTATAAAAAATTTATAGTTACATTACACAACAATCATAATTCATTTTTATATAGAAATTTTAATAGTAATTAATAATACCTACAAGCGCGTAAATCTAAGCTCAAAGTTCGAGGTTGTCGTTATGGTCGAGTTGTAGAGACATCCGAGATACTTTAAGCGTTTTCGCATGTGTGTTATTCAAAATTTTTTCTTGTTGGTCAACTATGTTGATCACGAGTCGCTATGGATATGTTGTTAATGAGTTGTGGAAAAGTGAAATGAAGTTCCTGAAAATATTTTAAAGAAAACGAACTTATTGCGGAAAAAATTGTTACCCGTGAAGTCTAAAGCTGCTTACGAGAAGGTTTATTCAAGTTTCTACCATTGGCGAGAAAATAACAAAGTTTCCGCGGTAACAGAAGATGTAATTCTCGCCTATTTAGACAAAAAGGTAAGTCTGCGATTATACATTTTCATTTACATAGTTTATAATTAATTAATTTGATTTGTAGCAAGAAATGTTGTCACCTGCATCAATCACGTTGGCCATATTAGTCGATGCTGAAGTTCTCTTTAAAAGTAAAAGAAAACCTGTGCATTGAGAAGTTTGGTAGTCAAATTGCTTGCCTCAAACAGATAAATGTGGGGCATCATGTATTATTGACTTGTATTCTGCATAGTTATACTTATTCGTAGTTAATAAACCATTCTTGTCACTTGTTTCATGTTTTAATTTTTTTAAACACGTTGTTCTGGGAAACGTGTTTTAAACTGTTGTTTTTAGTCTAGGATTTAGGATTTATTAAAAAGATGACTTAAAATATGATCAACAGAAAAATAACTTTTTGTAATTTGGTAGGATATGTAGGTACATTGGCAATAATGATTTCTGCATTACCAATTCGTTGTATTTGTATTCGACCGAAAAGGTTTTTAATTCATGCTGAATTTAAAGCTTCTTATTCCACAATGACTGAGTGGCAAGCCGAAAAACAAAAATTCTTGTCCATGAGTCTTGAAGACAAACGAAAACAATATGTTAAGGGTAATTTTTTTACTACTAAAGATATACCAACTTGGAAAGAGTATGCCCAAAAATCTAATTATAAACTACCAGAAGCAATACCACTTTTAATAACAAACAAAATTGATTCAACGCTAAATAGTATATTAGCTGATAAAATTTCTATTTTTTCTGGTGATATAACCACCCTCGAGGTATTTAACATACATAATTGAAATATAGTGTGATATAAAATATTATTTTTTTTCTTGATAGATTGACGTTATAGTCAATGCTGCAAATAAAGCGCTACGAGGAGGTGGAGGTGTTGATGGAGCAATTCATCGGGCAGCAAATCAAAATCTCTTGCAGAAAGAATGTCAAACCCTTAATGGCTGTCCCGAAGGAGAAGCTAAACTGACTGGTGGTTACAGATTACCAGCAAAATATATTATTCATACAGTTGGGCCACAAGGTGAAAAACCTGGACTTCTACAACTATGCTATAGAAACAGTATGGAAATTATGTTAACACACAAATTTCGTACAATTGCTTTTCCATGTATTTCAACTGGTATTTATGGATATCCTCTAAAGCCAGCAGCACATGTAGCAGTTATGGAAGTTCGGAGGCAATTAGAAAAGAATCATAATAAAATAGATAGAGTTATATTTTGTTTATTTGGTGAACCAGATGAACAAATTTATAAGGGAATTTTGCAGTCATATTTCCCCCTCACCTAATAATAAGAATAAATTTAAAATGAATAAATGATCTGAACTAGCCTTAGATTTTGTATTATACTTTTTTATTTATTGTACAAAATACAAAATTAATAAAGATTGGTTAAATAAATAAATTTGTTATCTCTTATAAATATATCTCCTAAAAAAACTTACATATAATGAGGTTTTTGTATCTAATCTCATGCATATTCGCATGCGCGCCAGTCGAAGTTTTCTGTTTCATAGAAAGAGAAGGGGAAAGAACAACTAGTCGGGAAGAAAGAATATCGCTACCGTTTTGAGGTTTTTGTGATTGATATATTTTTTTGTCAATAAAATTCATTTCATAAATAATTTTTATTGTGAGTAAGGATCTCAGTAAATAGGAAATGGCTTCAGACGAAGAAGTAGAGGAATCTTTTCCCGGTGAGTTTGTTTTGTTTAGTGTTTCGTAGGTGAGAGCAAGCCGACTTTAAACTCATGTGCTTCCTTTTTTTAATGATTAGTGCTGGTTTTTATAATTAATATTATATAATTGGCATGTCCAACAACACGGATATTAAGATATAAGTGCTGCAATTGTGCAAATATGCAAAAAATATGTATAATTACTATCTGATAATCACATATATTAGCCGCGGGGGGAAGGGAGAGAAGGTTTTCATTATTTTTGTGACAGCGCGCGGGCATATCCTGACCCTTTACAAAATGGAGGCCATCAAACAAAGAGATTGGCAGTTCGCAAATAATTAAATTTGACGTGTAATCGTTCTTATCGTTTAGGGGTTAGAAATTTTATATTTTCCCTCCAAAATGGTGTTGTGATGACACTGACCAACGTCCACATGTTGAGCACATGATATTGACATGTCATTTTTAGGGGAGGAAGATCTTGCTGAAGAAGGGGTTACTGAACCAATCGAAAATTCACCGGAGTCCGATGATACCGGTTTAAAAGGTGGCGTAAGTATACCAAGAATGATAATTCTATTTAATTTTAATAATATAAAATAAATGATCTAGGAAGACGATGATGATTATGATCCAGAAGATGGAAGGAAGAAGAAAAAAGGCAAAAAAAGGAAAGCAAAAAGTGACGAAAAAAAGGGGAAAAAGAAAAAGAAGAAGAAAAAAAATGATAGCGGAGATGTATGTTAATTTCTTTTGAATGTTTGTAAATATTGTGACTTCTATTGACTAGCAAAAAAGTCAATTTGTTAAGTGGTTTCCAAATAATCTAGTATAAAGTGTGGTTGGAAGTTTTAAGTTTGTTGCTGGTTTGGCATAATAACATAACTATGAAGTACAGAATTAAACTTTAAAATTTTTGTGATGATATTTTTGTGATTTATATTTTCATGGTACGTATTAATAATAGTTATTTTAATTCATATCTTGTCTGAAATTAGGAAAGTGACTTTGGTGATGAAGACAATGGAGATTCAGATTACACAAGCAGTAGTAAAAAATCACGGAAGTCGAGAGGTTCTATAAAGCATTCAGCACCTTCAACACCAAGTCAGGAAACTGCATCAGGTACAGCAACTACTAGTGGAGGTGTGTGGTATTTCATTTCATTTATAACATTTTACAATTTGAAGCAGTGTAACAAATATTCCTTATTATCTGATAAAATTCATTTCTTAAATAATCAAGCTAATGTCCTTAATATAAATAAAGATTACAAATATTAATATCTTTATTTGATATTCATTGTGAAGAATACCTGCAAGTATGCTCCATTCACAAAGTATTGAGATTAAGAAACTAATTCTGCATATTGTTAAAATGAAAAATAACAAGTATATTTCTTGACTTATATTAAAGTGATAATGTTCCAAATATGTTGATGTTGTAAATCAGAAATATTTTTTATAATTAAAAGTCTATATTAAAAAATAATTTGGGATATGAAAAGCAATGTATTATTATATAATGAATGTCCTAATTTACTTTTAAAATGTAACTTTTTTAATACTTGGTTGAAGCACATTTTTACCATATAAATGAATTTAGTAAAGAAATTTAATCTAAAAATTAACAAAATGCATAAGATTAAAATGTTTTGTGATGTTTGAACTCAAAAGGCACTAAAAATCTAAAATTAATTCAGTAATTTCTATTCTGAACAAAAAAGTCTACTCTTTTTGCGAGTTTGAAAGATTAGTTAAAATATAAGCAAGTTTAAATAGAAAGAAAATATTTCTATTGTCCAGTTAAAATATTGAGGTATAATATTAAAAGTAAAAAAGCTTTTGTGAAAAACTGTTGTACACACTCAAAAAATCAACTAAATAGAGATAAATTAATAATTATAACACATATTGGGAGCAACCAAGCTTTTTAGATGATACATTACTGGTATTTTAGTCAGGAACAATACTTTTTTTTGAAAATGACTTCAAACAGTTTTCTTGGAGATAGTTTTGATAGTTATGAAAAAAGTGCTAGCTAGACCATTGTGAAATAAGTACCTAAAACTACTTATTTATAGAATTATATTATTAAACAATTAACACCACCTAATATTTTATACGATCTTCAGAGGATAACTTATGCTAACTGTAAAAATAGAAAAATATAAATTTGATAAATATATGATTGACAAAGTTGCTTGTGCAAAGGATATGATATGACTGTCTTTAGATTGTGTTCATTTTACTGCAAACTAAATCTAATAATATAGAATTGTATGAAATATGTTACTGTAGTTCAAATGTGTCATGTAGAAAACACTGTAAACATAATCATAGATCTTTCATTATAATTTCAAATGATAGCAAACAGTACTAAGGATAACTTCCTCTTTTTCTATATACAATATTTTTTGTAAAATTTTTAAGTCTATTCACTGCCACTGGCGATAATTGTCCATCTTCCTACCTCAACGAATAAACTTTAATATTTTATTGCTCTTTGACAAGTAATAAGCCTAAAATTATTTGCTTTAGATGTTATTTCGCTACAACAATTCTCTATACTTACAAATTCCATCACAAAAATATTACTTTTGTGTGATACAGAATGAAATTTTTCAACAAAAATATGTTTTATTGCTATCAATACTTTATGAATGATGTATGTTAACAATGAAATAATTAAGTTTTCAATGTTCAATATGAATTCCATCAAAGAAAATTTTAAGGCATTAGATTATTAGGAAGGTGCAAAAAGAAGGCCAATTTTTGCACTCACATTATATACGGTATCCGCCAGAATAAACAGTACCGAAACTTAGGGTGTTATGGAGCTGCTTACATAATATGCATTTGACTTAATTGCAATTAAATCAATAATGACAAATGCATATTGACACATGAATGTTAGGCTGCATTTGAGTAAAAATTGAAAATGGTTCTAACGACGGCAGAAAAAGTGTTCTTGGTAGAACATTATTTTCGCTCATACGGAAATGGTCGCAATGAAGGTCCAAGCTTACAGCAGGTGTCAGTAAGATATGGACAACAGTTTAATAAAGTAGCCTCCAGTAAAATTAGCTGTTCTGAAATTTCGTCACACTGGTAGTGTATATCAACGTAAAGGTTCTTCAGGTCATCAAAAAACAATGTATACCAACGAAAACGCAAGGCGTATTTTTGACCAAGTTGCGTATTCACCGCAAAGAAGCCTTGTAAGAAATGCATGTAAACTCAACATCACATCATATGTAAACCCAACACGTCGACTGTTCAAATCAATTGGTGGTTATCCATACCGTATTCAAATTGGACAACGACTAAACACTGCGGACAAACGTGGAAAGGCAATTTACTGTGGTCGCATATTGAGCTTAATTTACGAGAATTTACGAATTCTTGAAAAACATTTGGTTTTCAAACAAAAATCGCGTTCATCTTAACGGCTATATTAATCGGCAAACAACTCGATTCCTTGCATTTGAACGTCCTGACGATAATCAGAATCCACTTACTGTCAACCAAGACCGTTACAGAGAGAACGTTATTGTACCTTCTGTGAGAGATTTACAGAACTTTTGCCGTGCACGAAATCTATTGGAGCACACACAACATGGTGCAATGAGCCATACAGCTGCACACGCCCTAAACTTACTCTGTCAGCATTTTGATAATAGAATAATTTCGAATATCCTTCTCGTTCACCGAATTTGACGCCAGCTGATGCATACATTTGGGTATGATGAAAAACAAAATATTTTGCTCAGAAAATCCGCCGGAGAAAATTGTAGAACGACGAGAAAGAATACAAATATTTTTCCGATTGTTACATCAACCACTTCTTATAAATATATTTAGTGACTTACAAAATCGATATGAAACTTGTTTACGTAGTAATGGTGAACATTTAAATTTAAAAAAATTCAAAAGTAAATATAATTTTTATTTTTGGTACTGTTTATTCTGTCGAATACTATATTTGCTAAATTTAGAATTTGAAGTACTATCATGGCATTTAAAATCCGGACGATTAGATATTTATTTTCACTATAATTAAGCATTGTAATTCGGTTTTTGTATAATTGCGTTGTGTAGATGACAGCATACTGATATTTATCTGTAAATGAAATACAAGAATTTATTAATCAGAAAACTAAAATTATTTCGTTTTAATTTTTAATACTTTATTTCAGCCCCATTTCTGTCTAACACCTCTTGTAAACGTCTAGGAATAGATATGACATTATGTATAAATTCTGGTGACAGATCATTCCAAATATTCTCGATCTTGTTAGATTATTCTTGGACATTTGTTGGCCTAAAATTATTCCTGCTCATCGTCTTAACAATGTAACCCCACACGTTCTCAATGGGATTCATATCTGGACTTCTAGAACACCACGGCAAACACTATATTATTTTCTCTAAACCACTGAGAAACGACTCTTGCCATGTGGACTGGACAATTGTGTTGAAAGACGAAATTTCTTTCAAGATACTTATATAATTTCTGCCGAAATAGAAAAACATGTTCGAATATTCTAATATAATTGTTACTTTCCCCTATAATCCAACAAACACCTGGCCCATGTGCGTAAATCCAGACCCAGACGTTTACTGAGAATCTTCCGCTCGTTTGTGATTTTTGAGTATACTTTTCGTTAAATCGTAAATCAGGTGGTGGTCTGTAAACACGGATTCGGCTATTATGAGACGACTAAACAGCTTTTTCATCTGAGAAAATTACATTTTCCCAAAGATTAAAATTATGTGCCATAAATTCCAACGCAAAACCAATCCTTACTTCTTTATTCTGCGCACTAAGACGTGTTTTTTTCAGAGACGCACGATTTCTCAAGTTTGAAATTTGTCTCAGTCGTTTTCTTGCTGTGTGGACACACCCGGGGGAAATGTGTTGCCGTCACTGCATTTAGTATTGTTTCGAACAGATCGTTTCTTATAAAATTAGTAAAATTTTCTTCCTGTTCGGGAGTTGGCACACGGATACCACCGGAGCCTCATTTTCTATTAATAACTCCCCGACGCTGCCTTTTAATTTTGATATCTGAAATGATACTCTTCCCCACGCCAAATCTATTCGCTAATCTTCTATCTGACTATCCTTCTTCTAGAAACGTAAATTAATTGAGTTTTAGTATGAATATTCAAATGTGGCATATTAACCTTATATTTTGACAAACCTGAATATGACACGCACCTGTAAACAGAAGCAAATAGATACCTATCTACTCTTAAAAAGCCATATTCAAATCAAACTAATTAAGTATACGATTTTTAAATGCCGCGATAGTACATAACAATAATAATGAACATATATTTTGAAATAGTGCATCAATCTGAACATAATTTCAGAGATTAAAATGTGTACTCAATACCTCATTTTTAATTATCTAAAATTTAAAAAATTACTATTTTAGCTAAAAATTTGCTACTGTATTGTTTATAATTTGCATATTTTTTTTCACAAATACAATAACAAAATATATTTATTGAAATATCAGGTACTATCGTGAGCAAATGAAAGTGCACATATTATTATGTTGGCATGTCGAAATTTCAAAATTTATCTAATGTATACAGTACTTTTAAGAGTCAGTGTCAGCATTTAATCATATCATAAATGACATTAGCTTGACAATTTGGTAAAATTTACGCAGCTATAATCGTGCGTTTACTTTCAATTGCTCACGATAGTACATTGTTCTCAAAAACGATGTTTCTAAGAAAAACTCGTATATTGCTGCTCTGCCATTTGTATTATACATTGAACCTTCTGCTTTTCTAAAGTAAACTCATGCTAGTTATTTTCAGTTGCGCTAAGTCTATTGATTTTTATTATAAGTAAGGCGCTTTTATAACCTTTATTAAAATATTAATTGTATGGTGTTATTTTTATTGCTGTATTATAACTAAATGCTGCTTTAGGTCAAACCTTATATATTGATTTTAGTTATTTGATGACAGACAGTATTTAATTTTTTTGTAAAGACCATACTCGATCGCGAAACTACTTTGGAACTATTACATATGTTACAGAAGGTGTTCACTTGCTTATTTTATCTCTCAGTGCATAAGTTTACGATTTTGCATTGTCTCATGTTTTTAAAATTAAATGCAGTCTACATTCTGAACTTTTTCTATATCATTCTAGAGATCTTACACTATGATTCAAATTAAAAGAATTTACAGTAATTTAATCCCTCAATAAAAACAAGATATTATGTACATATATAACAAGTGTTCATTTGAAAAGTCATCTAGTAGCATGTGATTTACTGAGAACATTTTGAAGATGTCGTAAATTAAAATTTACTACTTAACCTACGAAGTCGTATATTTTGACAGTTTCATACATACAAATAAATAACAAATAATAGGTATTTATTGAAAACTGTAACAAATGTTGAAAATGTTGTCCTTCAAGATCAATGCACTTTAAAATCCTCCGTTCAAAATTTTTGATGATATTCTGCAACATTACTGGATTGTTATTAATTTCCATGCATTTCTATTCGATTCTCTGTAGCATATCATTCAAATTCAATATAGGTGTTCAAAATATGTTATTTTTTAGATAAGGCCACAAAAAGAAGTCGCAAGGTGTTAAATCGCATGAACGTGCAGGCCAGGCAATTTCAGTATTTCGACTAATTATACGCTCATTAAAAAATTCTCTTGCATAATCCAAAGATTCTGCAGTACAGTGATAAGGTGTCTTGATGGACGTCTTGTTGGAAATATGCATTTTGAAGTTCATCATCATGCAACTGATGACAAATGGTTGTAAAATTTCCGTACGGTACCTTTGGCCAGTTAACGTTCCCTGAAAAAATATTGGTCCAATGATTCGCCTTTGGCTTATCGCTGCCCAAACACCAATTTTCTCTGGATGTAGCGATTCTTCATTAATTACATGTGGATTTTCACTACTCCAAATTCTTGTATTTTGTGAATTTAGGTATCCCGATTTATAAAACCATGCTTCATCAGTAAAGATGACTCTTTGCGAAAGTTCTCCATTATTGTTCATATTTACAAACCAATTACAAAACTGTAGTCTACCAATTTCTAACAATTCTTGTACTGCTGTGACACGTTATGGATAAAGTTGCATATCTTTCTTTAATAACTTGTGAGTTGTACCAACAGAAAGGTTTATTTGTTGACTCAAATGTCGAACAGATGTTTGTGGTTCATTTTACATTATTTCTACAACACGATTGACAACTAGAGGTGTACGTTTCTTAACTGCCCCGCTGCCTGATTTTCTTAAGAGACTACCAGTTTCAGAAAAAAGTTTTAAAGTTCTATCCAAAGTATTCTTAAATTGTATATAATCTATTACAAAATATGGAAACTCAACTTGAAATTCTACCATGCAATCTTGAACTGAATAAACCCATAACCATCAATTTTATTACCACTTCGAAAATAAGCCTGGACTAAAAAAATGTTATGTTCTAAAGTGAAAGCCATTTTAAAACTGAGAAGCAATTTATTTAAACCGGAATCGACGCACGGTTATTTTATGATATTGTGCACTAACTGATATTTGTGATAGACATCAAATGTCATTTGGATTTACGTTTACGGAACAACAAACACATACTAATATATTTGCGTCTTATTCTATCAAAATTTCAAAATAACCTAGATTGACTTTTCAAATGAACACACATTATATAATGTGGCTTCAAAAACTTTCCTCATTAGAGACGACCTTACTCATTCAAAATTATACAATTGTGACAGCTTACGTGCACTGTCACCAACTAATATAAAAAAGCATGGCCGTCTCTAATGAGGAAAATTTTTGAAAGCACTTGAAATCTACTTCTAAGATACCCATAATCGACATTCATATATTTCATATCTGCTCATAATTGTATATATTTGTTCAAAAATTTTAAATTTATTTTCAGGGAATGTTGTTTTACCATTGCGATTGCGACCAATTGCGATTTTGTGTTAATCATTAAAGTTTATTATTTCAATAATATATGTAATTATGACTTGCAATTTTTAGCTTTTGTCTTCATATTGCCTTCCATCCATACTTGTTAAAAAGATTTTTTCTCCTCAAAATTTCACTTTTCCTTTAATTTCTTGCTTGTGCAACTATTTATAATTAAATATGTTTATATCATTACTAAAGACGGCAGACTATGTGCCCACACTGTTAAATTTAATAAATAATACACATAAGGTGTATATAAAAATGTAGATTTTACAAAATTAGGGCAACTTTTTGCCAATACTGAAGATCCATTATACAGATACAAAGAGCGCTTTAACTATGCAAATATAACATCCTTTTTACCAATACTGAAGATCCATTGTACAGATACAAAGAGCGCTTTAACTATGCAAATATAACATTTCTCAATGTCGAACAATCCTTTTCAGTATATAAACATATATATATTAAATTTATTATATTATATTAAATTTTACAGTGTGGGCACATAGTCTGCCGTCTTTAAATTCATTACTATTGCACTAAACACAGTACTTAAATATGCTCAATACATTTAATAAAACAAAATATTATTTTTAACAGCGGGTATGCCTACTATAGAAGAAGTTTGCTCAACGTTCGGTCTTACTGACGTAGAAATGGAATACACGGAATCTGATTATCAAAATCTCACCACTTACAAACTATTTCAACAGCATGTCAGACCTCTGTTAGCGAAAGAAAATCCTAAGGTTTGCTCACATTTTTTATAATTTTAAAAATATGTAATTAGCCAATTTCTAGGTACCAATGTCTAAATTAATGATGTTAGTGGCTGCTAAATGGAGAGAATTTTCCAATATGAATCCTCATCTTCAAACTGAAACATCAGATACAGCCACTTCAGAACAAACAGAATATTCTAAACCCAGCAGATCTCGTACAACTAAGGAATCATCAAAGGTTTGACCTGTTTAGTAATATAATGCATTAACATAACTCATCTATTTTTATAATTACAAATTGACAAATGATTCAAGGATTAATACAAACTGCAATATGTTTGATGATTTAGAATTAGCTTAAATTTTTTATGAATTATAAACATAGTAGAAAAGGTATACTTTTTTCATATCGCGTACCTTACTTATATTTTCCCACAAGTCTAAAATTGAATTCCACTGAATAAATAAAAGAATAAATGATTAAAACTTACACTAACTCTTCAGAGAGTTATTAAATCCTAAGCTACTTATAATGTAGATTAAATAATCTATGGGGCTTGTTCTGTAAGTTGCGAATCACTAATGATATTTCGGCAAAACACGCTTCTAATCATCGAACCTACGCCGTGCTTTAGTATCCTACCAACACATTGGTTAGATAAACGTTCTTCTGTGTTCCGCTCAACAAAAATTCACCTTCGAGATCCATATATTTCAAAGTTGAAGCTCATTAGTTTAAAAGACTGTCCCATTTTTTCTGTGTTTCAAAACTTGGTCGCCGTGTCCATCCTAACAGTTTCTTTTGATTTCTCTTCAGACTTTTGACTAACTCATAAAAGAGATTCTTGACAGCAATTCTATGGTCCGCCCCGCGTTCACGGTACACACAGATCTTATGGAGATACCTTACATAGCTGCCAAGTTGCAAAAGTTGAGAGATGTATGTCTACTAACATGCAAAATAATATCCGGATATGACCTACTAATAAAACTGACATTACAAACACAAATACATAATGGATTAAACACATTTATTTATAATATTGAAAATGATCAAATCTTCGTTCTTAATTTTAAAGAACTAATAATAGGGAAAAAATACTAAATCTGCTTTATATTATACCTATATAAAAGCTAATCTACATTAATCAACTTCAAAATGATTGTTAACGGTACTATTTAGTTATTGCAGTAATTTGTTTCGATCTTGTTTTTTAATTTATTTTCTCTACATAGAATTTATGAGTGCTTTGTTTTCTTTTAATACTTTGTTGTTGAATATTGATTCTCTTTATTGTAAGAATACTTTGTGTATTATAATATGAAAATGATTATCCTTAAAAAGTTAGAATTTTTTATATAGCGGATGGTCGTATAAAAAATAATATAATTTTATTTGATCTAATTCTACATTTTATTGTTTATATCTCAAAGTGATGCTATATTATTTTATTACAAAATAATTTAATAAAGACTTAACTGCTGTTACAATATTTATTATGAGAACGTATGAAAATCTGCTTGAATCACTCTTTCAGAATCATGAGTAGAGTTCTCAGACCTTCCCTACATTTCAGAATCCTACTCAGTATAAGTTAATACCGTGATATCATAAAGTTTCTAGGACGAAGATGGCTTTGTAATATAAATTGTATGTCTGAACTTAAGTTAGGAACTATAACTCTGTTTTGTAAATTATTTTGACAGTGACATTATCTGTCATCCATTAATGTGTTAGAATTGCTGAAAGCAAGTTTGAACGTCGAGTTTGAAACATAGCACATTCGAGTAAATTCAAATATGGTTTACAATATAGTGCAAAAAGCGTACATGATTGAAGCCTATTTTCGGAGTGGAGTGCGAATTGATGGAATTTGGGTGTACAGTCAACGTGCATGTTTGGATGATTTTAGAGAGCACTTTCCAGAGTTAGCTGTAATTCCCAAAGATTTTTATAATTGCCTTTCCAATTGTGTTGGTGTGTTTCGTGAGACTGGTTCTGTGGGTCATAAATCACGTACTGGTAGACCAACTGTTCGTTCGGAACAGGTTATAAATGATGTTCGTCAACGTATGGTAAATGAACCCACAAAACCTTTGAAACGCCTTTCTCAAGAGATTGGACTTTCTTATGGAACATGTCAGAAAATTGTAAAGAAAAACTTACACATGCATCCGTATAAGATGCAATCACATCAGGCTATTTTGCCGGTAGACTACCCTAGACGTCGTGCGTACTGCCAGTGGTTTGCAAATAACTTAATAGAAGATGATGACCTGCTAAATTTGTCATTTTTCTCTGATGAAGCATGGTTTCATCTTTCGGGGTATGTCAATTCCCAAAATACTCGAATGTGGAGTAGTGAAAATCCTCATATTTTTATTGAATCGTTTCTCCATAATGCGAAACTTGATGTTTGGCTAGCAGTTTCTCGCCGCAGAGTTGTTGGCCCTATTTTTTTTAATTTCACCATTAATGCTGAGAGGTATAGAAACATTCTGAATGAATTTATTGAACAGTTGCATGATGATGAATTGCAATATGGATACTTTCAACAAGATGGTGCAACGGCACACACAGCACGAGAAAATATTGCTTTTCTTCGTGAGTTTTTTGACGATCGGATCATAAGTTTACATACGGAAGTTGAGTTTCCACCACGATCAAATTGTTTGACAATTATGGACTTTTTCGTGTTTCCTCACCTAAAGAATAGAATATTTAAAACTCCTGTTGCTAATTTGCAAGATATGCAACAAAGAATTATTGACGAATGTGCATTAATAACGCCCGCAATGCTGCAAAATGCCTTTAACAGCATGAAAAGGCGTGTCACATTGGGAATTGAAAATAACGGACAACAATTTCAACATTTGCTTTAATTTTGCCTTTTTTTATTAATAAAATTTTGAATACAAGCTGAGCTTGTTGTTTTATTGTATCTTTATTAAATCAAATGACATATTTATTGATGTCACGATGACACTATCAATTCAGACATCATTCAGACAAAAAATAATTCGTGATTTTTAATTGAGTAGATTTTTTTGTTAACATATCTTTTTCAATCTTACTTTGTAACAGATTAAACATGTCTTTTATACTATGATCTACATCTGTAAAGGTAATATAAGTTGATAAAACATTCAAGGCATTATACACTTCTCCAATGGTAGGTAGTCTCGCTGCGTTTTCTTCCATGACCTCTTGTAAATCATCTTCAAAAGAATTTGTTATAAGTTCTGCATCAGATGGAGCTTCAGTAGTTATTAATTCGCTGTCAACATTTGTATATCTGGTCAAATCTTCATTGTTAAATGGATTATTAATGTTATTTCTATCTATCCACGTTGAAAGAGGAAGGTTATCATCATCTTCATCACCAGCATATTTTAAAATCCATGTGTTAACGGAAGATCATCATCTTCATCTAATAACGCATTACGTAGAAAACCAGCATGGCGGAAACAGTTTTCAATAGCTTTTGAAGTTACTCGTGTCCAAGCAGTATTGATCATTACTAAAGTCGGCAGACTATGTGCCCCACACTGTTAAATTTAATAATACACATAAGGTGTATTAGATAAAAATGTAGATTTTACAAAATTAGGGCAACTTTTTACCAATACTGAAGATCCATTTTACAGATACAAAGAGCACTTTAACTATGCAATTATAACATCTCTCAACGTCGAACAATCCTCAGTATATAAACATATTATTAAATTTGACAGTGTGGGCACATAGTCTGCCGTCTTTAATCATTACTATAGCGTCTAGTAATGAAATGTTTAAATTCTCTTTATTTTCAAGGCAGTTAAATAACCGAGTGAAAAGAATTCTTTTGTAATGTGATTTCAGGCAGTAAATTACTCCTTGATCCATCGGTTGTAGTTTTGCTGTAGTACAAGGAGGTAGGAAGACCAGCTTAATGAATTTTAAATTTTCTATATCGCTGGGCAATTATCCACCATTAATAAAAATTTTCTATTTTTGTTTTTTAATTCCTTGTCCCATTGTCTTAGCTCATTTTCAAACAATACAGACGTCATCCACGCACTTTTGTTTGATGCATAAGAAACGGGTAATTGATTACAATTTTTAAAACATCTAGGAGTCCTCGACTTTCCCACAACTAATAGCTTCCGCTTTTCCGATCCGGTCATGTTTGCACACACTAATACGGTTATGCGTTCTTTACTATGCTTACCGCCAACACATTTTTCCCCTTGATATTTTAAAGTTTTATCAGGTGTTACTCTGTAAAATAGTCCTGTTTCGTCTGCGTTAAAGATATCAACATCTTCATATCCTCTTCTTAAATTCGGCCAAATGTCTTTAATCCAGGAGCTAACAGTTTGCTTTGACACACTTGCGGCTTCGCCATGTATTTTTCCTGCAACGGTATTATATCTTTTTTTAAATCTGTCTATCCAGCCTCTGCTACATGTAAAATTAGTATTCTGGAGTTTTCCTAACTTTTCTGCTTTAAATTTTAACATTTCTCCAGTAATCGATGCACGTTGATTTCTTAGGTAGCTAAACCATCTTATGAAACCATTATCCACGTCTTTTCTTATAGGTTTTCTAATTCTTCTTAATTTACTAACATTTAAATTGATTGCTCCTTTGAACTTTTCTTTATTTTTTTTAATTGTGGACACTGTTGATTTTGGTAAATTAAATTGCCGGCTTATATCTGAATTTGAACGCCCTGCTTCTAATTCCGAAATAATAGATAATTTTTCTTTTATCGTTAACACTTTTCGTTTCACCATTATTATTTATTGTATAAACGTTAGCATCTATGTATGTATATCAGATCACAGTTAGACTACAACTAAAGCAAGAATAACATCTCGACCCTACGATGGTACCTATACATATACAACGGGGAATTACCGAAGAATAACCGTCGCGATAAGGGTATGGTTCGTTATATCCAAGCGTCATTGCAGATATTTCTCTTAACAACTTGAACTTTAAAAGCGAGAGTTCGTTATAAGCAAGCGCAAAATATATTGCGAGCATAGGATATTTGATCGGGGAAATTATTTTTGTTCGTTATCACCGAGCGTTCGCTATATCTAGGGCACGTTATATCCGAGTTTGACTGTATATTCATTTCCTAGATATAAATGTTCTTATACATCAGCTGTTTGTTGTTATTTATAAGTAGGTCAATGACATGAGTAATATCATGAAAAAAAGTACAATATCGAGTTTCTTTAAAAATTTTAAACGGTATAAGAGTTTTGTGATAATATGGAATTTGTAATTTAGTTGTCTTAATATTAAATTCCCGTCGATAAATAATAAATTGCATTTGTAATTTTAATTGAATGTTCATTTTTTTGCGTTCTATTTGCCCCTTTTTTATTGACAATTTGTGTGAAACAAGTGAAATGCTTAAAGGAGATGTTCAATGTGGCTGCCATTTGTATAAAGACAAGCTTTTAACCAATCGGGTAATTTTCGAAGTATGTACACGCTTTAATGCGGCTCGGTTTCACGGATATGGTCCGCATCTTGAAAAATACGTTGCCAAAGATCGTCTTTCAGGGCCACGGCCTTCATAACTTGGATGCAATGTACCGCGATCTCTCAATCTGTACACGGCTTGTAAAATTAAATCATTTGATGGACATCTTCGGTTCGGAAACCGCCCTTCATAAATACGTCAAGTAGTTCTAACATTTTCACCGTATAGTTAGACAACACCTGTTAATTCGTGATTTGAATAGACTATACTTCACGGAAGTTAATAACAGACTGGCTTCTGACTTACAGTATGCATCATCGCATCTACAACTCCCACCATTACGCTTCAGTAGGGGCAGTGGTGCAGTTATAAAGGAATACTAAATTTAACAGTCGGGTCGAGCCACGCGCATTTATTAAATATTGGTTTTCTTCGATCTCGTTCGTGATAGAGTTCTCGTGCATTAGCAGTTTATTATATAGATATTGCAACATTGCACAAGGTAAAAGAAAATGGCGCTTGTAGAATTCTCTAATGAGAATTAGATTCTCTGCATCGTGAACGTAAGACGCGCTATAGGAAAACTACATCTACCTCCTTCAACCTTTTGCACGGTAGTACCTCTTTCCTTGCGAAAAACTTATTTGGCGGCAATTTATGGAGCTATTTTTCTTGTATTTAATTTACTCAAAAATACAATTTTACTATACGTATTATATTTCTGTTGCCCCCCAATCAACTTTTTTTTTTTTGCAAAACTACTACTTGTTTAATTTTTTTCCACACCCATTGTTTATTTGTGTAATTGAAATTCTTACTCAATTTGCTCGTTTCCTCCGACTCTCCTCTTCTGATAACTACGTTTTTTTTTTTTCAGAAAATACTTTTCTATTCAATCTTTTAAAACAATCAGCCTGTTGTTTTCACTATCAGTTTTTACTATTAACTAAACAACTCTAGTTCATAAAGTATTTCTTTGCAGTTACATGACCAAATTTAAGGCATAAGAATACTTTAAAATGACTAACGTATGTGGTATTACAGCGCGTATTCATGTGTGTTAGTACAATTTGTGATTTGAACGAGGAGTAAGTAAGTATTTTATTAGCAAAGCTATTGTACAACCATAACGTTTCATTACAGTTTACTTAATTAACTATTTTACACTGCTACAACCTAGAAATTACATGGATCACTCAAATTTTTTTAACATATTTCTAACAGATTTCTCTTAAAGTTTTTAAAGTAATTATAATGCATTAAACAATATGAAACCAATGAGATATTTTTCTTTCCTAATATTTAACTCAAATTCAACAGTCCACACATATTCCAACTTTAAGTTCAATGTTTCCTTGAATTTAATACACCCCATTAGATAAACCAATATACCACCAGTTCTACGGTTATTTGTATTACACTCAATGGTATTGTATCCAGCGATCTTCAATTCCAAATCCTCAACAGTATCGTCTACATGTGTTTCCACCAGACATAGAATTTGTGGTTGCCAATTCTTGAATAAATCTGTTATTAGATCTTTATTGTGTAAAAACCCTTGGCAATTTAAACAGACAACAGATTTGTAATACTTCCTATCATCTTTTATTAATTGCTATTCATATTTCACCTTTGTTCTAATTTTATCAATTATTCTTTTGAGACATGGACAGTTTTTATCATAAGCTGTATGATTGGAATCCAAATCAATTTTTAATTTTTGAGTCGTTCTTACGCAGTTTATACATTTCTCTGTAAGATTATTACAGCTTGCGCTTACATGATTACCACCACATTTGCTGCACGCTACTTCATTTCTGCAATCTTTGGCAAAATGGTTAAATCCCGCGCATTTAAAACATCTGATTACATCATCATATTCGTATAAAGAGCATTTTCTCCATCCTATGTTTATTTTTCTTATATCTATCAACTTCTTATATAAATTAGTCTCTACCTCCATAACAATGTTACCGTAATCTTTCTTAGCTTTTGGTTTATATTTTCTTATAATTTTTATTTTATCATCTGTATCATCATCAAACTCTCTTAATGCATTCTGCTTGAGTATACTATCTAGAATTTCCTTATCTTCCTGATCTATTATTTCACTCTCTATTCCTACTACAATTATTTTTGGATTCTTAAGCTTTGGCTCAATAACCTCGTATTTATTACCCAATTCTTTTCTTACTATATCTTTTATTTTTTCTTTCGATTCGTTATTGCTAAAATTTATAACAATTCCTCCACTACTGGTACTTGTTACCGTTTCGACTCCGACCGCCAATTCACCTGGATTTATTTTAGTTTTACATCTTTTTTAGTTATTTCGCTTTTTTGTTTATCATTCTTAGGTTTCACAACAAGTACTTCAGAGTTCTTTTTTGTTATGTCACTATACAGTCTATTAGTATTGATATTTTCTCCTTTGGTTAAAGATTCTAGCATTAAGTTCATTTTGTTAATAACATTGTTTTGATCATTAATCATCTCCATATAGGAATCGAATTTATTTGTTAATTCTTTTATTTGTAAACGCATACTACTATTTCGACATCGAAAACACACAAGCTTAATGCTTTCTACTTGAAATATTGTTTGCAGTTTTTCTTCTGTGATTGTATTTATTCCCAAACATTTAATATGAAATTCATCTTCACATTCAAAACAGATTATAGTTTTTTCGTTTCTTTTAAAATCGTTTCTGCATGCCCTACATTTTTTACTCATTTTTCTTGCATTTATAAATAACGCACTCTAGCATTAATCGTCACCAAAACAAACGCGTGTTTTTGCGACCCACTTTTTATTCCGCTTTGTCGGCAATATCACTTATATGTACGAATATTATTATTATATATATGTAATTTTATCTGCCATTTACTCACGCCTTAGAATTCACATTTCCACAAGAGTCACATATTGTTTCTCACCAAGTTTTGGTGAATAATCAGATGCAAAACCTGGTACAGTAGGAATATTTTTAGTCCCCAAAAACTAGTTTAATAACAGCGCAACACTTCATGCGTGTACACACGTTTAACGATGAAAATCAAACACAGTAAAAATTGCAAAGAAATACTTTATGAACTGTTGAACCGAAATTTACCTATATTTTTAATAAGGTACTTGAAGATGTTTTAGGTTTGTTTTACCTACTTCGAAGAGTATTTATATACATTTCCCAGAATTCATAATTTAATGTCATCACACCCAGTTCTATTCCAAATGTTCATTTTTGTCATCTTCAATCATGTAATGAAAATTTAACTTTCTTTAAAATTAGTAAACTGTTTTATTGCTATGAAAATAAACTTTTTATTGCACTTACCTTTATTATAACTATGCCACTATTATGTGAAAATATATTCAGTGCAAAATATACTAGGGTACGTAAATGTAAATGTTGACATTGAAGTTATCCAATGTATCAGAATGAAATAGATTTCCCTATTTTCCTAAGTAGAATGAAATAGCAAAGTAGGGCCCTCCCACTTACATTTACTTTACTTTTTTTTACTTTTTACATACTTTACATTAGACGCAATTAGGGATGCACGTCTGTTTATTTTATTTATGCATTGAATAGCTCTCTTAACCCCTCTTATCAATCGAACTAAATAGCATGTATATACAGAGAGTATATCGACTAATTCCAGACATAGCAATGTCAAGAAATTGAATTACGTACCCTAGTATATAAGTGTATGTGTGTGTGTGTATATAATCGGAATACCCCATGTCTAGACATTTTCAATTGTTACATATTGATATTCATATATACATTTTGTATAGATTGACGAGTATGATGAAGAAGATGACGACGACGATGATGAAGATGGAAAAAATAAGAAAAAACGCAGTTCAAGAATAAAGAAATCGTCAAAGAAAACCAGCAAAGTTCCTACATTAAAAATTAAACTTGGCAAGAGGAAAAGAGGTAGTTCGGTAAGTTTATTGGGTTTATGCTCGAAAGAATTTTCAAATTAACTGTATTATTGGCTAGGAGGAAGATGGTGAAGGGAGTGTAAACGGAAGCGATAGAGATTCCGATGTGGAATTTGAACAAATGTTACAAGCTGCGGAAGAGCCAAAAGCAAAAGAAGAAAGCAGTTCTTCTCAAATAATTGAAGTACCTGAAGAACCTCCTCCTCCCAAGAGAAAAGCTAAAACGAAGATTGGAAATAAAAGTAAGAAGAAGAGGAAAGTTAAAAGTACTGGCAAATTTCCTGATGGCGAGGAACAGTATGAAGTAAGTTGGTTATATTCTATACTTGCATATGATTTTTGAAAATAAAAAATCGGTTCTTACTACTTGAACTTTTAATGGAGAAAAAAACAAAAAACGATGCTCAAGAAGCTATCATTTACTAACTAATTATTAGAGACCGGAAACCAGAGGTTGATAACGCATCGCCCACGAGCGTACTATTGAACATTTGTATTTTTAAAGTATTTAATTTTATTTATATAATTATACTTATAATAATAAAACGGATATATATACGGCTACAAAATACGAAATACATTGTTATTTGTTCATTTTGTAGTTGAGTAAAGGAGTATTAATATTTACTAGCAATACCTTCTCAAGATTCTCTTGTGTAAAATTTGTTCTCTTTGAATCAAATACATCCTTGTAAATAGAAAACGTCCTTTCTACATCGCAATTGGTTATAGGTGCATACTGGTAATATTCTTTTATTTCCGCGTATTTTGCAGTTAGATGTTGTGGCATTGTCCCCGTACACAATTTCCGCAATGTTACTAAATCTGGATTTCTATTAAACACTGCGTCTAACTTTTGCCGAAGGCCACATCCGAAGTCACTTGGAATACTTTTCAAATTATTAATAGCCACATCGAATGTCGTTAAACCATCATTTAATTTGAGATTTCGATTTTCAAAATAACTGATTAGTTTTGGCAAATTTCCTAAGTGTTCCTGAAGAAAGTACAACTGATTTTTTAAATGTGGAATTTGTGATATTTCCTTGCACTCAGAAATACTCCGAGCATCGTCATTTAAACATGCAACGAAATTTGGTAAACTATCGAAATTCTCTGCATAAAAACTAGTAGCTTCCAACCATGTCCCCCATCTAGTTATTACTGGAGAGGGAGGCAGTGAGAAAGATGGCTGTTTTTTTTTTCCTGTAAAGAGCTACTCTCGATGGTGCTTTTTTGAAAACTTTTTTAAAAGCGGATACAAGTCTATCAACTTCTGGAAAGGTGTATCTGATATATTCACAGATATTGTGGAGCGCATGTGCTACACAAGTAATATGCAGCACATTAGGATTATGTTTCCTTTAATGGTCTGCCTGTTTTTAGCATATATGTAGCACTATCACTTACAAATAAAACTACTTTTTCTTTGTACCTGTCGTCCGAATGAAGTATTTTTTTAATATTCTCGTTAATGGTTTTAACAACTGTTTCCGTATCAACTATATTTATAACTTTTGTTGCTATTACATATGCGTTATGTGGAATAGTTGGATGTAGTACACTAGCTACAACATTTACCACACAGTGTCCTAATATATCGACAGTTTCGTCGGCACTTATCCATAGTTACTGATTTGAAAGATGGCTTCTAATGCGTTCTACTGCTTTCGTGTAGCGCTTAGAAACATAATAATTGCGTAAGGTGGATTCATCAGGAACATTTTGGGATTGTTTACAGATTTTGCAATAAATTTCGGAATCACTGACAATGGACATACAGTCAGTATGACCGTCAATCCAGCTCGCCATTGTTTTACGATGCCGTTCTCGTCGTTCTTCTGATTGTGCTAAAATTAATAAATTGTTGTAATGTTTTAAAACATTAAAATATTTATAACAATTCTTATTTTCTTGAAAATTAATTAAAATGTATGTAATTACTTAAATAAACTTTTAGCATCAAGATTATTGCGAAGTTTGCCAACAAGGTGGAGAAATTATTCTTTGCGATACCTGCCCGCGC
The DNA here is from genome assembly GCA_935421215.2 of Melolontha melolontha. Classification (NCBI taxonomy): domain Eukaryota; kingdom Metazoa; phylum Arthropoda; class Insecta; order Coleoptera; family Scarabaeidae; genus Melolontha; species Melolontha melolontha. The sequence goes on along the minus strand of OW285239.1, from coordinate 105,407,922 downwards.
GCCTATCACTTGGTTTGTTTGGATCCTGAACTAGAAGATACACCAGAAGGAAGATGGAGTTGCCCGCACTGTGAGAATGAAGGCCCTGCTGAGCAAGATGATGATGAACATCAAGAATTTTGTAGAGTGTGTAAAGATGGTGGAGAACTACTTTGCTGCGATTCGTGTCCTTCTGCCTATCATACTCATTGTTTAAATCCACCACTTTCAGATATACCAGACGGCGATTGGAAATGCCCACGATGTGGCGTAAGATAATTTAGTGTTACATTTTTAATGCTTGTCTAAATTTGAGGTAATGTTTTAGTGCGCCGCCTTGCCTGGTAAAGTAACGAAGATACTAACATGGAAATGGGTAGAAGGCCCTGTTAAACCTGAAGACCAAGCTGCTGTGGCAGGAACAAATAAAAAACCAAAAAAACAAAGACACAGAGAGTATTTTGTCAAATGGCATGAGGTTATATTTGCAATATCCATCCTCTAAATAATTACTTAACTATTTTTCTTATATAGCGTTCTTATTGGCACTGTAGCTGGATAACAGAGTTGCAGCTAGACGTACATCATCCACTTATGTTCCGTAATTATATAAGAAAGTACGATATGGAAGAACCGCCAAAATTAGAGGAACCCGTAGATGAATTAGATACTCGTCATAAGAGATTACAAACTATGGGACAAATGAAAGATGACGAACTTGAGGAAAAATTCTATAAGTACTGTAGAAATTATGTTTATTATCTTAACAAATTAAAATTTTGTTGTTTATTAGATACGGTGTTAAACCGGAATGGCTTATCGTTCATCGCGTAATAAATCATCGTACAATGAGGGACGGTCGAACTTTGTATCTCGTTAAATGGAGAGAGCTTCCATATGATTTTGCAACTTGGGAAGAAGAATCGGATGATATTCCTGGTCTAAAAACTGCTATAGAATATTACAGCGTAAGTTATATATTTAGACATATAACGCAAGTTAATATAATTATCCGTAGGACTTGAGATCTGCATATTGTAACACAGTTGTTGATAAGAAGGGCAAGAAGGGAAAACTAAAGAAGTCACAAAAGGAGAAACTTATGGACGAAGATGAAAGGACAACTCCGTAAGTAATATCTTGTTCTTACACAAGAAAATTTTTGTAGAGCTACATAATAAACTTTTCGTTAGAATAGAAATTTCTTTTCAAAAATACATAAAACTATGCTCTTTCTATAACTAAATGTTTTACATATGGAGTAACTGTAAGGAAAGACAATCTGTCCATATTAACATGCAATTCTCCGAATATGTAAAATATATACATCAAATGAAAACTATTAATATTTACATTGAGAAGGTGGACAGACTAAAGATATTTCATATAATGTACACTTGAAATGTTTAAGCTTTCAGCAAGTAATACGAAAGAAAAATATTAGTAATCATTTAATATTAGAATTATAAGCACAATCTTTCCATCTATACAGAGTGTGGATGGCAAATAAAATCATTTGAGAAATATACAATCCTGTATGAACTAGACTTTTCATAAACTGTTGCTAATACCCTGACGCTAGATTAGATTACTTGAGGTGGCTATACAGCCTATCCTACTGGGACCTTTTCAGATCTTTTGTGGTCCTCTATCTCCTTAGAATACATTTTGTATGCTTATTCCTTTAATTGAATCTAACTGCTTTGAAAGAAACGCTGCCTCATTAATGTATAGATTTCAGGAGTTGCAAGCTCATTTGCATATGGGTGATGAAGTAGACGTCGACCAATTTCTGTTTAAGCACAAATGTAATCCTGGCCCTGTTTCGCAAGCCCCTGTACTTTACTCTTAGAACATTAAAATCCACTTCCTCTGCAGTGTTTAACCTCACAGCCTTGTGTATTTACTTAGGCAGATGACCCTGGTTCATCCTTGCCTTCCTGACTTCATCTACTTATGTGGATTTCCTATCTTGCAGTTTGTAGATATTCTTGCCTTGTACTTTATCCATACTGTTTCCATATAGAGAAATCCGTCGGATCAGTGAACAATGCTAAATACAAGGTCTTTCACCTGATGTCCCTAGAGGAACGCTAAAGAAGACCACGCACCTTTCGACACATTACATAAAATATTTCCTATTTAAAAATAATTGCAAAATGTACTTATATTTTTGTTATATTACAGACGTCGGTACACTCCGCCTCCAGAGAAGCCAACTACTGATCTAAAGAAGAAGTACGATAAGCAACCGGAGTATATAAATGAATGTGGAATGCAGTTGCATCCATATCAGTTAGAAGGTCTTAATTGGTTAAGGTATTCATGGGGACAAGGCATAGATACGATCTTAGCTGATGAAATGGGTTTAGGAAAAACCATTCAAACTATAACATTTCTTTACTCCTTATATAAAGAAGGACATTGTAAAGGACCGTTTTTGGTTAGCGTACCTTTGTCAACTATTATTAATTGGGAAAGAGAGTTTGAATTATGGGCGCCCGATTTTTATTGTATAACTTATGTCGGTAAGTAATTTATATCTTATTGTTTCTGCAAATATAATGTCTTACTAATTTATTTTTGTAGGCGATAAAGATTCGAGAGCAGTTATACGTGAAAATGAATTAAGCTTTGAAGAAGGCGCTGTTAGAGGCGTAAAAGCCTCAAGAATCCGTTCTAGTTCAATTAAATTTAATGTACTGCTTACCAGTTACGAACTTATTTCCATAGATTCGGCTTGTCTAGGCTCTATTGATTGGGCTGTTTTGGTTGTTGATGAAGCTCATAGGTTGAAGAGCAACCAATCTAAAGTAATTAGGATACAATAACACAAAGAAAGAAATAGTAATGTCTTAAAATTCTATTGCAGTTTTTCAGGTTATTAAATGGTTATAATATTGCCTATAAATTGTTGCTTACGGGCACTCCACTTCAAAATAATTTGGAAGAACTTTTCCATCTCTTAAACTTTTTAAATAGCAATAAGTTTAATGATTTAGCTTCATTCCAAAATGAATTTGCCGATATTTCTAAAGAAGATCAAGTGAAAAAATTACATGAACTCTTAGGACCACATATGTTGCGTCGTCTAAAAGCTGATGTGCTCAAGGTAAAATATTTTTAATTCATGTAATTTTTCGATAGAATTGTATGCTTCCTTCTAGAACATGCCGTCTAAATCAGAATTCATAGTAAGAGTAGAACTCTCGCCTATGCAGAAAAAATATTACAAGTATATTTTAACAAGAAATTTTGAAGCTTTAAATCCTAAAGGTGGAGGCCAATCTGTATCACTTTTAAATATTATGATGGATTTGAAGAAATGTTGTAATCATCCGTATCTATTCCCAGCAGCTGCAGAAGAAGCGCCTTTAGGTCCGCACGGTAATTATGAAACTCAAAGTTTAATAAAAGCTGCAGGGAAGTTAGTTCTTTTATCAAGAATGTTGAAAACGTTAAGAGAGCAAGGCCACAGGTAACTACAGTTTTGAATTAACAATTTTGATGTTCAATAATTATATACATTTTTACAGAGTATTAATTTTTTCTCAAATGACCAAAATGTTAGATATTCTAGAAGATTATTTAGAAGGGGAAGGCTATAAATATGAACGTATTGACGGAGCTATCACTGGCTCAGCTCGACAAGAAGCTATTGATAGATTTAATGCCCCAGGTGCTCAACAATTTGTATTTTTACTTTCCACGAGGTACTGCATGAAATTTAGTTCAGATTTAGTTAATTTATTTAATTCTTCGTTCTTGTAGAGCCGGTGGCTTAGGTATAAACTTAGCTACTGCCGATACTGTTATTATTTACGATTCCGATTGGAATCCTCATAATGATATACAAGCATTTTCAAGAGCGCATCGTATCGGTCAAGCTAACAAAGTAATGATATATAGATTTGTCACGCGTAATAGTGTGGAAGAACGAGTAACACAGGTTAGTCTTTTTATTTTTTATACGTTGTTTTTTAAAAACGATACAATCGATTTAGGTAAGAGACATGCTTTTAAAATTATGTGAGGTTTGTCAGAAGTAACAAGAATTGACTTTAATGGTATTTAATATATATTGGAAAATATGTTAAGGTGATAGGTATTCAGTTCTTTAGTGTGGTGCAATTATTATTTATAATTATTCGAAGTGTTAAAAGATCGCATCATCTTTAAAATGTAAAAAATTTGGATCAAAGTCACATAATCAAATGATAAAAACTTAAAAAAAAGGTATAAACACTTTACCACAATTAATAATCTTATTCTAAATACGTATTTCGCCAACTTAGTTGTCATCCTCAGTAGGTAAAACCACTAATCGCAGTGTTGAACATGGGGCACAGTAAAACTAACGTAACGAATCGCGAAACACTTTACAAGGCGTACGTGTATACACCAAGTTACAAGAAACTAAAATTACGTCATCTTACCCCTGTTTAGAAATGGCACAAGTATGTTTGTTTTCACACCCTCTGTTTTCTACCTCTTTTCTAAGAATGTAAAAGACAAGCGATAGGATCGTTGTCCGCGTTGAAAGTATTACTTTTCTTTTTAACGATATGTCTAGCTCCGTCGGGTTGCTTATATTTTTGATCAAGTTTTAAACAATCTACACTGATGTTATGATCGGCTTCAAATACACGACGTGCGACACACAATTTTTCGTCTGTATTGAATTTAATATACGATATATCTTCTTTAAAACGGATTATTATAGAGCGTTTCGTTTGACCTATACATTTCGAATTATATTTGGGGCAATTGGTTTCATATATACCCGATTTCTGATTTAAATCTACTTTATCTTTTGCATTACCAAAGAGGGCTGTAATTGTGTTTTCAGATAGGAAAGCAACTTGGAGACCTCGTTCTTTAACAACTCTTTGGGTTTTTCTGTATTTCGATGGTATGGTAAACACATGTGCTCCTTTTTTTCAAATAACAAATATGCGGGGTCGCGGGTTGTCTTTTTTAAATTAGCCTTTCTAATTAATTTATTAATTTCTGTGTTAAAACCACTATATCTCGCAATGTTTTTAATGAATTCTGGTTCTTTTTTGTATTGCTCTTTTGTTAACGGAAAGTTTAGCAACCGATTGACTAGAAAATTGAAATTATAAACTAAATTCAATAAAATTGTAAGAAACGCTTGTGTTGTTACTCAAGTATTGGGATAATACATTACCTACAAGAAGAGCTTTTAGACGACACAACGCTTTCAAAGAGAACTTTGCGGTCTTGCTTTGAACAATTTATGGAAGCATTTCCTCGCGATAATGTAAATTATAAAGTTTTTGGTCACCACAAACGTGAAATTCTAAAGCGATTTGAGACAAAAAAACTGTATTTGCAAAGGTAACTCTGGGTTGCAATATCAAGAGGAAGGGCCAGTTTTATTTAACGAAATAATTAACGCAGAGAGATACCAAACTGTCATTTTGACAATTTATTAATCAGCTGCATGATGATGAAATAACATTGGGTTATTTCCAACAGGAGGACGAAGCCACTCCTCACACTGCAGGTGCAGGAGTTTTATGATGATCATATTATCAGCCAAAGCCTGTGGCCACCGAGAAGTCCAGACTTGACACCACCAGATTATTTCCTTTTCGGACATAAAGAATAGTATTTTTAGAAACCGCTTACAGATATTAGAGGAACTTGAACACGCAATTAGACATGAAATTGAAAACATCACTCAAGAAGAACTTTGTCGTGTATTTAAAAGTATTAAAAGACGAATGACTTGTGTTTACAAAATAATGGTGGACATTTGTAAAAATAAAGTATTTTTCTACTCATCAATGTTCTTTTCATTAACTAAAGCATTTGTTTCATTAAATAAAACATTTGTTGCATACTCAGTTAACAAATTCACTTAAACATAACCTTAGTCTTTATTATTAATATTACCACCAACTGTAGAAAAATAATAATCCATCGTACCAACATAATTGCCGTACGATCATTTACAGACACACGTTACAATCCTATTACTAAATCATTTGTCGATTTTTCGACTATCGTTGTATTGCCCACTAAGAATTCGTACCCCAAGTGCTGGCAATAAATTAAGTATATATATTGTGATGATTCATCCAACAACGCGTAGCGCGTCATACACTCTCGCATTTACTCAATCGTTCTGCCTGCACCTAGAACATATTCACAATATAAAAGCCGCGTCGAAGAAGGGATGGACAGACATTCAATACCCAAGTCTCGCGAAGTATACATAAATATAGAATACATAAATGTACTTATTGTTGTTAATAGTTAGTTATACGTTTTAATATTAATATAGTGTGTGTGTCTAAAGTTATTGTTAGTTTTATTTAAGAACCCGTAAAGACAAACGTTACAGTGGTATTCAGGTGTGGACTAATTAATAAATAATAAACTAAGTAGACAATTAAGTGTTAATTAAGTATTCGTTTAAATAAATATACAGTGCGGAAAGACGTTATTTTAAATATCGTGATGGCTAATAGAATGAAACTAACGGAATTAAAAGTGTCCGAGTTAAAACGAGAATTAGAAGAGAGGGATGAGGATACAACTGGCAAAAAGTCGATCCTCCAGCAACGGCTTCGCAATGTGTTGATCCAAGAAGGCGAGGATCCAGAGAATTATGTCTTTCAAGTTCCAGGCGGAGATGCTGACGTGAATTCGCTGTTGATGAAAATGGAACAACGACTGATAGACAATTCACAAACCTTGGAACAGCGTCTAATAGATTCACAAACTAAAATGGAGCAGAAAAGCCTGGAAACTTCTGGAAACTTAGCGAAAACTCTAGAACAAATGGAGCAGAAGAACCTGGAAACTTAGCAAAAACTCTAGAACAAATGGAACAGAAGAATTTGGATAGTGCGAAAAATATGGAACAGCGTCTAATAGATTCGCAAGTACAATTGCAACAAATGGAACAAAGAAACCTAGAAACTGCTAGAATCCTCGAGAAAAATCTGGAAAAGAAATTACTAGAAAATTCTAGAAACTTCGAAAAAAGTCTGGAACAAGTGGAGAAAGTTCTAGAACAGCGATTAGCGGAAAAATCAGAAGCGTTAAAAGAAGAGGTTTTCATAGCTGTAGAAGAGAAAATTGGAGAACATTCTAGACTTTTAGAGGCAATAATGATTGAGATGAAATTACCCGCTACCACGAGTCATTCTGATCCCAAGCAAGAAGTCATACCGCGGCCCATCGAAATAAAAGAAGAATTTGTGGCTATTTCAAGGACCAGAATCAAGCCACCAACCTTTGATGGAAAGATGTCATGGGCAACTTACCTGACGCAATTCGAAGCGGCCGCAGAAGCAAACGCATGGTCTTCTGCCGAGAAGGCGACTGCTTTAGTCATAGCATTGAGGGGTGATGCTAGTGATATTTTGCAGACATTGCCTCCTGAGGAACGTAAAGATTATTCTCAACTCATTAAACGCTTGGAAATGAGATATGGCCATGCGCATTTGGAGCAAGTATACCATACCCAACTGAAGAATCGATCACAGAAGAAAGGCGAGAATCTTCAGGAATTTGAGGCAGATATTGCTCGTCTAGTTCGACTTGCATATCCGATGGCGCCAGATAATTTCATGGAACACCTAGCTGTCCAGACGTTCATAGATGGTCTCCGGGATATTGATACGCAGCAAGCATTAAGGTTGGCAAGACCGAAAACCTTGATCGATGCTTTGGCGCACGCGCTTGAGTTTGAGACTGCTAAACAAGCCTCTCGGAACAATGCTCGTGGCTGTTCTGTCGACGAACAGGAAAATGAGGAGTTCATGGAGCAGGTGGTTAGTCAAGTCCTAAATCAGATCAAATCAAATAAAAGTGCGCGGCCATGCGGGAATTGTAGAAGAAACGGTCATATCCAGAATAAATGTGATAAAAGGACCAAGAAAGAATCCGCTGAGAATCCGAAAGTCCCAAGGACTGCCCAAATCGCATCCTTGCAAAATCAAACCAATGGCTTGTATGTGGATGCTATTATGGAAAGAAGAACCTATGCTTGCTTGCTAGATACTGGATCGACGAAAACCATTGTACGACCCGATTTAATATCCAGGAATAGAGAATTACTTTCTAGCAAATGGAAACTAAGGACAGCTACTGGAGAAGCAGATTCTGTGGAAGGTGAAGTAGATGTCAATTTTGTCATAGGACCAACATCAATCCGACATCGTGTTCTCGTAGCCGACATAGAAGAACAGATAATCTTGGGATTAGACATCATGAACACCTACGGCTTCCAGTTAAACATGAAAGAAGGCACTTTAAAAATAAATAATGAGGAATTGTTTCTTCATGGGAAAAATTGTGGGAGTGTACAAGTAATTACAACAGAGAATGTTGTTCTGGATGCAAGAAGTGAGACATTTTTGACGGCGTGTACGGAAGGTGATTATTTGGACGGAAATGTTGCAATGTTGGAACCAAGGGCTGATGATGACGAGGTGGGTCGAGGAATAGTAGTTGCCAAAATGCTGGTTAAGACTCAGAAAACTGTACCGATAAGGGTAATGAATGTGAACCATTACCCTGTTTCATTGAAGAAGGGTACTATTTTGGGGTGGTGTTCACCAGTGTCGGCCGTCGTTCATCATATAGAGGCGAAGAAGAATGGATTCGTGCAGGTTCCTGAGAAATTGTCCAAGATAATCGACTCCGCCTGTCAAGGATTGAGCAAGAAGGAACAAAGTCAAGTTAAGGACCTAATCAAACATTATGAAGACGTCTTTGAAACTGAAACTGGTACGAAGGGAAGAACCAATATTGTAATGCACAAAATAAATACCAGCGATGCAAGTCCAATTCGACAAGGACCAAGGAGGTTACCTCTGGCAAAACGTGAGGAAGCCAAGCAAATTATACAAGATATGGAAGGCCAAGGAGTAATTGAACCATCGAATAGTCCATGGGCTTCACCAGTAGTCCTTGTCAGGAAGAAGGATGGATCTACCAGATTCTGTGTGGACTATCGTCGTTTGAATAGTGTGACCAAAAAGGACAGCTATCCTCTCCCAAGAATAGACGATACGCTAGACACCTTGGCAGGAGCAAAATGGTTCTCCACTCTCGACTTAAAGAGCGGTTATTGGCAAGTGGGAATGGATCCCAATGACAAAGAGAAGACTGCCTTCAGTTTAGGTACAGGACTCTGGCAATTTACAGTCATGCCATTTGGACTGTGTAACGCCCCAGCTACTTTTGAGCGACTCATGGACACTGTACTGAGGGGACTGTCCTGGAACACATGCCTGGTATATCTCGATGATGTGATTGTGGTAGGGAAGACCTTTGAAGATCACATGAAAAATTTGGAAGTAGTATTCCAGAGGTTGAGAGATGCCAACCTGAGATTAAGTCCAAAGAAGTGTCACCTTTTCCGCAAGGAGGTAAATTACCTTGGACATGTGGTTTCCAGAAAAGGAGTTGCTGTGGATCCCGAAAAAGTAGAAGCAGTGGAAAAATGGCCGGTACCCAAAGACAAACATTAGCTAAGAAGCTTTTTGGGATTATGCACATATTATCGACGCTACGTTCCTGGATTCTCCAACATTGCAAAACCACTTACTCGCCTAACAGAAAATCGAGCATTCATTTGGAACAATGAATGCCAAGCGGCCTTTGAGTTGTTAAAGGGTACGTTGATCAGTGCACCTGTTTTAAACTATCCACTGCCATCTGGGAGGTTTGTTTTGGATACGGATGCCAGTAACGTCCGGATTGGTGGCGTGCTCTCTCAAATCCAAGATGGACAAGAAAAGGTCATTGGATACTTCAGCAAGACCCTGTCCAAACCGGAGAGGAACTACTGCGTAACCAGGAGAGAACTATTGGCAGTAGTTAAGACCATTGAGCACTTTTACAAGTACCTGTATGGGCAGAAGTTCCTGATCCGCACTGATCATGCCGCCTTAAAGTGGCTCTTGCAATTTAAGAATCCAGAGGGTCACGTAGCTAGATGGGTTGAGAGGCTACAGGAGTATGACTTTGTTATTGAACACAGAGCAGGCCTCAAACATCAAAATGCAGATGCCCTTTCCAGAAGACTGTCGATATTGCAACAGAATCGAAGACAAATCGGCCAACGCTCTTCGAACCACCGTTGTTGATGACCAATGGCAACCTGACAATTTGCGCGCAGATCAAGACGCTGATCCGGATCTTGCAGTCCTCAGGGCTTGGAAAAGAAATGGGCAAAGACCGACCTGGCAAGAAATTGCTCCCCATTCACGAGAATTGAAGTCATACTGGGCACAATGGGATTCCATAACCATGGATGACGATCTCCTGAGACGTGAGGTCGAAAATCACGATGGAAGTGAGCGCAAGATACAAATGGTGGTTCCCAAGAAAAGAATACCAGAGGTATTGCGAGAACTCCATAATGGTGCTTCTGGGGGACATTTTGGAGTCCATAAAGCACTGGAGAAGGTGCGCCAGAGATTTTACTGGGTGAATTGTTCACGAGATGTGAAAGAATGGTGCCGAAAGTGTGCAAATTGCGCTGGAAGCAATGGTCCCCAGAGGCGTCGACGTGCACCCATGCGGCAATACAATGTAGGAAGCCCATTTGAAAGGATCGCCATAGACGCCGCCGGTCCTTTTCCAGAAAGCAGCAAAGGAAATAAATATATAATAGTGATCATGGATTACTTTACCAAATGGGTTGAAGCATATGCTCTACCAAATCAAGAAGCTGGAACTGTAGCAGACGTGATTGTGAAGGAGTTAGTCAGCCGTTTTGGTGTACCCTTGGAACTTCATTCCGATCAAGGGCGGAATTTCGAGTCCAGTCTATTCGAAAAGATGTGTGGACTTTTGGGCATACGGAAGACGAGAACAACTCCCTTGCATCCACAATCAGATGGGATGGTAGAGCGAATGAACAAGACCATGATCAGACACTTATCCAAAGTGGTCTCCGAACACCAGAGAGATTGGGACGAACATTTACCATTATTTCTAATGGCGTATCGGGCCGCCGTTCAAGAGACAACTGGCCAATCACCAGCAAACGTGCTATTCGGGAGGGAACTCCGATTGCCCTGTGATTTAAAGTTTGGGAGCAAGCCTGGTGAAGATCTTGCCGGAGAAGATTATGTCAGCACGCTCAGACGACGACTAGATAATATACATGAACAAGTCAGACGCAATATCCAAGATGCTAGTGACAGAATGAAGGAGAGCTATGACATCAACGCCGAGAAGAGTGGTTACCATGAAGGCGATCTGGTTTGGCTATATAATCCACAACGCCGACGGGGCCTATCCCCAAAATTTCAAAAGAATTGGGAGGGGCCATTCGAGGTGTTGAAGCGGATCAACGATGTAATATACCGCATCAGGCGAACACCTCACACCAAGCCAAGAGTCGTACATTTTAATCGATTAGCCCCATACTCTGGAGACAATGACGAAACCGTTGACTTGCGCCGATTGGATAGCCAATACCATGAACTAACCTTCGAAGACTTTATGCAAGAGTATTCTGGTTCGAGAAAAGCTCGATTTGGGGTAACCATCGAGAAACAGCAGGATTTGTTCACGGTGCCGCCAGACTACGCGCTTGCTCATTGCGTAGCCCGAGATCTACGAATGGCCAAAGGAATTGCCTGGGAATTTAAAGAGAGATTTGGCAAAATCGAAAAGCTAAGGCAGCAGGGACCAGCAATTGGGAAGAGTCCAAATAATAAATGAAGGACAGTCCATATTTTATTTGGTCACGAAAGAACTGTCGAGCCTAAAGCCAACCTATCGAGCCTTATGGGAGGCCCTGACCCACTTACGCGAACAAATGTTACAGCAAGACATTCTGAAATTAGCAGTTCCAAAATTGGGTTGTGGATTGGACCGCCTGGACTGGAGAATTGTAAGGAGCATGTTAGAAGTAATCTTCCGACATACTGGTATGGAAATTCGGGTATGCAGTTACCGGCTTGAATATTCCTGTCCATCCAGGCAAGATAAGACCGTGGACTGTTATTTCGCTATGACGTCACAATGTAACAAAGGCCCTAACTGTCGATTTCGCCATCGGTTGAGGGAACCAAAACATGACATGTTTCGGGACGAAACTTCATTCTTAAGAAGGGGGCAATGTGATGATTCATCCAACAACGCGTAGCGCGTCATACACTCTCGCATTTACTCAATCGTTCTGCCTGCACCTAGAACATATTCACAATATAAAAGCCGCGTCGAAGAAGGGATGGACAGACATTCAATACCCAAGTCTCGCGAAGTATACATAAATATAGTTACATAAATATAGAATACATAAATGTACTTATTGTTGTTAATAGTTAGTTATACGTTTTAATATTAATATAGTGTGTGTGTCTAAAGTTATTGTTAGTTTTATTTAAGAACCCGTAAAGACAAACGTTACAATATTTAATCTAAATTACTTCTTCATAGTTTCTATATCTTTAACAACTCAGGTTTTTTGTTGCTTAGAATTCTTAGACGAGGAGAGATCCCTGCATTTCTACGATCCTAATATATCTATACTTGTTCTAGAAAATTAAAAAGTTAGCGCGCAGTTAATAACGGTAATAATGACACGAAACTTACCGGGTGTATAAATATACTTAGAATAAATAGTCACGATGAAAAAAGAACACTTGGTTATATGTTTCACTAAATTTTATTTACATAAAATAAGACAATTGTTTCGGACTCTGCAGTCCATTTTCAATTAACATAATAAATTTTCTAAAGTATAAATAGATGTATGTAACTACAAAATAGAAAGGGGATAACGTTACTAACAAATTTTCGTGTAAATGGAAAAGGGGGTATTTTAAGATACAATATAATTATTCAATAGCTCATTAAATTCAAATAACTGCCCTCATTATCGGCGAAAGGCTAAACTCTGTTTGCTTGTTTACAATGTTTAACGACTTATTTTTCGCCTTTGAAATTTCTAATATTTCCAGGAGATTTAATCTTAATCCTTTTGAAGAAGAGTGTAATATATTAAAATTGTCCGATGAGATCATATGGTTGTTATCAATGCAGTGTTCTGAAATCCCTGAGCATTTCCTAGAATTTAAAATGGCGAGTAATACGAGTGTGAAAACTTCTACCTGTTTGCCCGATGTAAAATGCATCACAGGTCATGCAATTGACTTTGTAAATTCCACATTTTTGTGTTTTTTCAAATCTATCTTTATTGTTGGCCCACAATTTACCTAAATTAAATTTATTTACTGAAATAGTTTTTATGTTGTTTTTTTGTTAATCTATTAGTGATTTTATTCGAGGTCCTACCTACATAATTTATGAACCTATGTTTAGGAGATTCTTTTTGAGAAGAAGCATACATAAAACTATTAATTTGTTGACGTTTTTTCTTTTTGATAATATTGTCTATTATGTCTGGGGTGAAGCCATTATTTATAGCCAAACACTCAGGGTATTGACTTCTTTATCATATATAATCTAATTTATTATTCAGTTTCTTTAACGTGAGATCTAAGAAGTTTAAGCAGTTAACCTTCTCTTTTTCTATTGTAAATTGTATTTTATTATTGATATTATTTAAATGATTGAAGAAGAGATCTAATTGTCTATTTGTACCTGTCTAAACACATATAATGTCATCTACGTATCTAAACCATTTGTGAATGTGACGTAAATATAGGATATTTGAATTGAACAAATTATCTTCAAAATTTGACATAATTGTCTTGCCTCTTAGCGGAAATTTTTATGTCAAATTTTGAAGATAATTTGTTTAATTCAAATATCCCATATTTACGTCACATTCACAAATGGTTTAGATACGTAGATGACATTATATGTGTTTGGACAGGTACAAATAGACAGTTAGATCTCTTCTTCAATCATTTAAATAATATCAATAATAAAATACAATTTACAATAGAAAAAGAGAAGGTTAACTGCTTAAACTTCTTAGATCTCACGTTAAAGAAACTGAATAATAAATTAGATTATAGCATTTATAGAAAACATACTTTCACAGATACCCTTATTTCAGCAGATAGCAATCAGTCAAACAGTATAAAAATATCTTCGTTTTAACAGCTTTATACACAGACTTTTACATTTACCTCTATCTAAACCAAATTATGATAAAGAAGTCAATACCCTGAAGTGTTTGGCTATAAATAATGGCTTCACCCCAGACATAATAGACAATATTATCAAAAAGAAAAAACGTCAACAAATTAATAGTTTTTTGTATGCTTCTTCTCAAAAAGAATCTCCTAAACATAGGTTCATAAATTATGTAGGTAGGACCTCGAATAAAATCACTAATAGATTAACAAAAAAAACATAAAAACTATTTCAGTAAATAAATTTAATTTAGGTAAATTGTGGGCCAACAATAAAGATAGATTTGAAAAAACACAAAAATGTGGAATATACAAAGTCAATTGCATGACCTGTGATGCGTTTTACATCGGGCAAACATGTAGAAGTTTTCACACTCGTATTACTGAACACAGAAAAGCCAATTTAAATTCTAGGAAATGCTCCGGGATTTCAGAACACTGCATTGATAACAACCATATGATCTCATCGGACAATTTTAATATATTACACTCTTCTTCAAAAGGATTAAGATTAAATCTCCTGGAAATATTAGAAATTTCAAAGGCGAAAAATAAGTCGTTAAACATTGTAAACGAGCAAACAGAGTTTAGCCTTTCGCCGATAATGAGGGCAGTTATTTGAATTTAATGAGCTATTGAATAATTATATTGTATCTTAAAATAACCCCCTTTTCCATTTACACGAAAATTTGTTAGTAACGTTATCCCCTTTCTATTTTGTAGTTACATACATCTATTCATACTTTAGAAAATTTATTCTTATGTTAATTGAAAATGGACTGCAGAGTTCGAAACAATTGTCTTATTTTATGTAAATAAAATTTAGTGAAACATATAACCAAGTGTTCTTTTTTTTCATCGTGAATTTATCAAGATGTTTCACCAAGTGCCAAGCGAGAGTTCAATCAATTTAATAATTAAATAGTATTAAATTGCAAAAAAAAAAGACATTAATTAGGTCCTTAAATATAAATCCTTCTTGTTATTTTTGGGCTAAACCTCGTATAAGTTTCTAATAACAAAACAAACATCACCCAATATATTTTCTTTTCTTTGCCGTTCTATATATTTACCACGATAATGAGCTTTTCATTTATTCATTTTCATTAGATATAACGTCTATGAATATTTACAGGTTGCTAAAAGGAAAATGATGCTAACACATTTAGTTGTACGTCCAGGTATGGGCGGTAAAGGTGCCAATTTTACAAAACAAGAGTTAGATGATATTTTACGTTTCGGAACTGAAGAACTCTTCAAGGAAGATGAAGGAAAAGAAGATGAAGCAATCCATTATGATGATAAAGCTGTTGGAGAATTATTAGACAGGTCTAAAGAAGGCATAGAACAAAAAGAAAATTGGGCAAATGAATATTTAAGTTCATTTAAAGTAGCCAGCTACGTTACGAAAGAAGGCGATAATGAAGAAGAAAACGATACAGAAATTATTAAACAAGAAGCGGAAAATACAGATCCAGCTTATTGGATTAAATTATTACGCCATCATTACGAGCAGCAACAAGAAGATTTAGCTAGAACATTAGGTAAAGGTAAACGCGTACGTAAACAAGTAAATTATAACGATGGTGGAATGACAACGGATACGAGAGATGATTCAAATTGGCAAGAGAACCTGTCGGATTACAATTCCGACTTCTCTGCTGGGTCAGACGAGGACAAAGAGGATGATGACTTTGATGAGAAGAATGAAAATGATCTCAGTAGACGAAGTAGAAGACGAATGGAACGTAAAGACGAAAGAGATAGGCCGCTGCCTCCTCTATTGGCCCGCGTAGGAGGTAATATTGAAGTTCTTGGATTCAATGCAAGACAGAGAAAAGCATTCTTAAATGCAATTATGAGATATGGTAAGTTTTTGTTATTTAATGTTTTCATATTTTAAATATTTATTCCACAATAAAATTTTAGGTATGCCTCCGCAAGATGCATTTAATTCACAATGGTTAGTTAGGGATCTTAGAGGCAAATCTGAAAAAATATTTAAGGCTTACGTTTCATTATTTATGCGTCATCTATGTGAACCGGGAGCTGATAATGCAGAAACATTTGCCGATGGTGTTCCCCGCGAAGGTTTAAGTCGGCAACATGTACTTACTAGAATAGGAGTGATGTCTTTAATTAGGAAAAAGGTTAGTGAAGTTAGTAATTTACTTTCAATATAATTTTCATACGTATATTAATAATTTATATGTTATACGACATGTATATATAGGTTCAAGAATTCGAACAAATAAACGGTGAATACAGTATGCCTGAAGCAGTTCGAAAGGCCATTACGGAGTCTGCCAGAAACACTTCTAGCGGCTCTGCATCTAATGCAACAAATGATATTGAAACGCCAAAAAGTACAACAACCAGTACAAGCGCCACACCTGCCACAAGCGCTGCTCCTAGTCCAGCGCCTATTCAAATTGAAAACGACAAAGACAAAGAGGTATTTCTTACTTTGAAATTTAAAGTTTCCAATTTAATACAAAAAGAATTTCAGTTGGAAGATAAAAAAGACGACAAAATGTCCGACGATTTGAAGACCGATGATGAAAATAAAGAGAAAGATAGTTTGAAGGCTGAAACAGATTCTACGATAAGTGAAGTCAAAAGCGAAGCACCGAGTGAGTCTAAATCCGAGAAAGAAGACAGTAAGAGTGAAGAATTAGAATTGAAAAAGGATGACTTGGAGTTCAAAAAAGAAGAAGATAAGGAAATTAAAGAAGAAGATAAAAAAGAGATCGTTGAAACCAGCGATAAGAAAGAGGATAAATTGAAAGTTGATAAAAAGGAAGAAGATGACGATGTTGTAGTAATTGGAGGAGATGACAAGGTAATCTCTATTTTAAATTGTGATTGTTGGGTACTAAATACAAACTATAACGTTTCTATAAATCAATGTAAAATAAAGTATAAATACATCTTTTAAAAAACAGCTGAAACACGTGAATATATGGATTTATATCAACACTATTTTTGTTAACAGAAAGAAAAAAAATCAGAGAATGGAGACTCTCAAGATGGTACAAAAAGAAGGTTCATGTTTAACATTGCTGATGGTGGTTTCACTGAATTACATACGCTCTGGCTTAATGAAGAAAAGGTATTTTCAAGAAATATTACTGTTTTTCTATTCACCATCTTTATTTTCACAGGCTGCTGTACCTGGCCGAGAGTATGAAATATGGCACAGGCGCCATGATTACTGGTTGCTTGCGGGAATTGTAACTCATGGCTATGGTAGATGGCAAGATATACAAGCTGACACAAGATTTGCAATCATTAACGAACCATTTAAAATGGATGTTGGTAAAGGCAACTTTCTTGAAATCAAAAACAAGTTCTTGGCTAGAAGATTTAAGGTAAAATGTGCATTGGATAGAAAATTGTAATTCAAAAAATATTTTCCAGCTTCTAGAGCAAGCCTTAGTTATAGAAGAACAATTACGTAGAGCAGCCTATTTAAATCTAACGCAAGATCCAAATCATCCTGCTATGTCCCTTAACGCGCGATTTGCGGAAGTAGAATGTTTAGCTGAGTCTCATCAACATTTGAGTAAAGAATCTTTAGCTGGCAATAAACCTGCTAATGCTGTGTTGCATAAAGTTCTTAATCAGCTAGAAGAGTTGTTATCCGATATGAAATCCGACGTATCGAGATTGCCAGCAACATTAGCGCGAATACCTCCTGTTGCACAAAGGTTGCAAATGTCAGAACGTAGTATTCTTTCGAGGTTAGCGGCGACGTCGTCAAGTAATACACAAAGTACAAGTACGTTTCTTACTTTATATTTAATGTAAAAGCATATAAAGTTTGTTTTGGCAATAATTTTATTCCAGATTTTTTGTTCAATATTTCACCCCTTATACTGCTAATTTTTACAAAATCTAAAGCAATGTTGCAATTACTACAATAACTACAATATCTACAGCAAAAACGTGAAACAAGAAATCTTTTATGACAAAACTAAATTATTATTAATCTATTTTTCTTAACACTTCTGTTTTACAGCACAAGTAATGAGCCAGTTTCCACCTGGTTTTAATGCTGGAACCTTGCAAGGTTTTCAATCGGCCTCAGCAGCTAACTTTGCCAACTTTAGACCACAGTATTCAGTCCCTGGACAACCACCATCCGGATTTCCATCATAGGCAACCAATCAATGTCACACTTTCTCTATGTTCATATTAAGTTAATGATGTGACAATTTTATGTTACAGAAATCGTATTATGAATATATGTATACGATATTTGTGACACAAATGCACATAAATTTTGCTCAGAGCCTAAAGTTATTATTTGGCTGTTGATGTTTCCTAGTGAAATTAACTTTTGTTAAATATTTCTTTTTGTGTTAGTATGAATGGTAAACAACATTTACATTAGTTTATTTATTATCACAATATGTGTGAGAATAACATTCTGTATTTTAGTGAGCGTTGTGTTTCATAGCATGTAATGTAAAAAGTTCATAAATTACGACTGATGTATATCGATGAAAAGCACATATACATATATAAATATATACCTACGTTTTCATTAATTTGTTTTTTATTTTATGTGCTACTGCGAACACTGCAATACATAATGTTCATTATTTTAAGAAATTGATTCGTGTACTGTAATAGAATAGATTTCACTTGTTAAGTAAGATCTGTCCACATTTCAGTGGTGGTAGGATTTTTTTAAATAAATGGTTTGTTTATGAACATTCCTTATTAAATCAAATGATGACTTTATTAGATTTGTTTCATTTCTTACCTCTTCATTTAAGTATGCTACAAAGTTGATTTCAGTGTATAGTAAGAAAAGCCTTAAATAAGAACAAACACTCGATACGAAATTGGCCAAATATCGATCTCTTGTTACGCTATAAACAACATAAATCGGTTTTGTTTCACCGTAGATTATACACGGAATAAACAAAATATGGTTGCATTTTTTAATATGTAATGACTAACATATTAAGCATAAAATTCTGATACACGAAAACTCTTATCTCGAACGAGATCAAAGGAAAAAAAATTGATTAAATGCGCGCGGCTCGATTCGACTGGTAAATGTAATATTCCTTTGTCATTGCAGCGCTATCCCTACTGAAGCGTAATGGATGCATACTGTAAGCCAGAAGTCGGTCTCAACTTCCGTGAAGTATGGCTTATTCAAATCACGAATTAACGGATATCGTCCTACTATACGGTAAAACAGGTGGAAATGTTAGAACTATTAGCCGTATTTATGAAGTACGGTTTCCGAATCGAAGATGTTCATCAAATTATTTAATTTTACAAACCGTGTAGAAATTGATGAATCGCGCTACAATACATCCAAGTTATGAAGGCCGTGGCCGTGAAAGACTACGTGGAGTAACCACATTGAACATCTCTTTTAAGCATTCCACTTGTTTCACACAAATTTGCCCTTTTTAGGGGAAAAATTTGCCATTAAAGAAAGGCAAATAGAACACAAAAAAAATATGAACGTTCAATTAAAATTACAAATGTAATTTATTACGTATTTCTCGTGAATTTAATTTTAAGACAACTAAATTCAAAATTGCATATCAAAAACTCGTACCGTTCAAAATTTAAAAAAAAACTGGATATATATCTTTTCGGGATGTTACATTGTCCTTATAAATAAGAAGACAACAGCTGATGCATAAGAAAATTTATGAATGCATACCTACATGTCATAAAACTTTCATACAAAAACGGACCTATTATTACGAGAAATGTGGTGGGGATTTTTTGGTGGACTTGAACAAATAAATGCCTTTTTGTTTGTTGGATCGACAACATATAATTTCTATTTATTTAAAATTTCAAATTTCCGCAAGAATTAAAGTTTCAATGGAATAAAATTTCTTGTAGTTTTGAACGTATCAGTTATATATTAGCATACGTCGGAATATTTCATTTCAAACCTGGATAGGTAGTCGGTACCTTTACCAATTTAATTTTTGCGCATATATTCTATACTTCCTCCACGCATATGAACAGAGCCTAACAAATATGTACTTCGTGAGCAAATGAAAGTGCACACTTTATTATGTTGGCATGTCGAAATTTCAAAATTTATCTAATGTATGTATGTACTTTTGAAGTGTCAGTGTCAGCATTTAATCATAACATAAATGACATTAGCTTGGCAATTTGGTAAAATTTACGCAGCTATAATAGTGCGTTTACTTTCAATTGCTCACGATAGTACATAAATCAGAACCAAAGTAAGAACATATTCTTAAATTAGTATGTATACAAATTGTATTTTTATGATATACATACATACTCTATAGAAGTAATGAAAATATAATTATAAAAATATAATTAGCTGTTATTGGTATTCTGTACACTTAAACGAAAATTTTAAAGAAAATTTACGCTTTATAATTAACAATTATATGTGATTTACGTATCTAAAATCCAAATTCGCTTTTATAAAATATAGTTTAACAATTTACTTGCCTATGAATATATAAAATGTACATTTAAAAAAAAACCGACTTATTTATTACTTTCACATTATTGACAGAGGTATTTTTCTTTTTTGAAGGCACGAAGGGATTCATATTGAATTAAATTTTATATTCATAAGATAATCAGATTACCACTCGTATTTTAATAATTATAAAAAATAAAATAGAAACAATGAATCTATATAATCTGGTGTCACAGTATCACTCTTGTCTGGTGCTCGTGCAAAGAAAATGTTGACTCCTAGAATATTTTTAATAAAACTCTCATTTTGATAGAATGTTTCCCTTATTATGTAACAATATTACACTGATGGAAAAAAGTGATGAACACACCCTATATAATCTGAACGTGTCAAGATAAATGCGTAGATTTAGCGGAGCATTAAGGTTTCCTCTAGACGAGTTTGCGAAGCGAGTTTTGACTTTTTCTATCGCTGCATTTTTTACTGAGCGCCTCCGACAGCTGCAATATGTTATCTCCATGGAGACCGATGCGGGGGGGGGAGAAACCTGTTAGTGTGGTAGAAGCGGGTAGTTGTAGTCGTACTTTGTGCGTGATGGAAGGCCATTCGCGTTAACCGAGTGAGTTTGAGCGAGGAATGGTTGTGGGGATGCACATGACAGGAGTATCCTTCCGTGATATCGCGCGCCGTCTCGAGCGGTCATTATCGGCAGTGCAGCGGGCATGGTGAGAATGGATGGAGCAAGGCCGTACGCGCTTTCATACGCGAGCTGGATGGCCCCGCGCGAGAACAACACGCGAGGATCGCGCCCTTGTGTACAGCGCTTTAGCGTCGCGTACGTCTTCCTCAAGGCAACTTGGAGCCGTTTAGCCAGCAGGAAGGGAAGGCGTACTCACTACGCGAACTGTACGGGGGCGTTTGCTAGAAAGTGGACTGCGAGCGCGCTGTGCGTTGCAGCGGATTCCACTGACTCGCGAGTACCGCCGTACACGGCGCCAGTGGGTGGAGGCTAGACATCAGTGGGTTGTCGAGTGGAGGCACATTTTGTTTTCCGACGAATCAAGATTCGAATTGAGCACCGGTGACGCGCGAATTTTGGTTCATCGGAGACGTGGTGAGATCACCTCGAGGAGTGCATCTAACCACGCCCTATCCACCGCCAGCAGAGCATTATGGTATGGGGCGCTATTACACATAGTGGACGTACAAGTCTGCTGCGTATACGATGAGGGCTCGCCGCTACGTAGATAAGGTGCTACGGTCCGTTGTGCTTCCCTACGTTCGACGGCGCCCACGTTTTCTATACATGCACGACAACGCCCGACCACACACTGCACGTGTTGCCCAGACCTTAGTGGAAGAGAACCATATACGGATGCTTCCATGCGCGGCACGTTCTCCTGATCTCAATCCGATCGAACATGTCTGGGATATGATCGGTCGGAGTCTTCAAAGTTATCCGGCTCCCCCGGGTAACATTGAGGAGCTATGAAGGCGAGTTGAAGCAGCGTGGTTGGACATCCCTCCCGCTACCATACAACGACTTATTGACTCCATGCCTCATCGTGTAGCGATGGTACGCGCCGCTCGCGGGGGATACTCCCGCTATTAATGCATCCCTTCTCAGCAGGGCTGCGCCGCTCTCCAGGTGAGAGTAAGTTACACTACGTTAGTACTACTTCCATACCAACTTTCATTGCGTTAGAACCACTTCTTCAGATTATACAGGGTGTGCTCGTCACTTGTTTCCAACAGTGTATATACGCTTATAAATCGTCAACGAGAAATATCTGAGTTTTTTAAATTTTGTAAGCGACACTTGTTTCTTCTCAAAACATTAGTTAAAGTTTAATATCGAAGGAGACCGACGCAGAAACCAATAGGTGTAATGAAAAGAGAGGTAACGATGAATGTGAGAGGGAAATCTATATAATTCGTGTGTAAAGACATATCTTCAAATGTTGAACACATTATAGATAATCACTTTGAATTTATAATAAACTTACAAGGAGATAACGATGATGAAATTTGGAAATTTTCATCAGATGAAGAAGAATATTACATTATTGTATTTCAATTGTTTCTTAAATTTTTTCACTTATTTCTGCCTGTCAATAAATATAAATAAATTACATATATTTTGTTGTATTCCATAGTAGTTTTTAGATTTATGTTTATTGTTCACACCGTATTGTATTAGAAACAATTTCTAGGTCAAGTAAACCTGCAATATTACCAAATTTCAATTCTTCAAGTTTATTTTTTAATAGAGTTGATGACACTTATCTACTGCTAATGCTTTAACAAATTCTCAATTTTATCTTACTTATAATTTAGCAGAAAAGTGTTAAGAGAAAAAATATTTCGTAGAATATAGAGGTTATGCTCTCATTATTGACATAAAACATGTTTTTGGATTACAAATTTTCGCGACGGTCTATACATCGATGGCCATAATGTTAACGCATTTTGGTGTCTTCCGAAATTAAACTTACTCTACCTAAGCTTCTGTCGAAAGTATCAAGTTGATATGCAATTTGTTTGTCGTCGATTTGATTTGGATTTTCTTCTACAGAAGCACAAATAAATAGGTTACGTTCTTCATTAAAATTATTTAAATTAGTATTTCTAGGTCTTTTGTGTTGTTCAGGTGAAACACCATGAAATTTCTCAAAATTGTTTAACGCGGGTAAAGTTTTTTTTTGTTTTGATAGAACTTGCGAAACGATTTACTATCAAACGAGCTGTCATAGTTCACTTGACATTTATGATCAGTATATTCCGACAAATCTTGAATGGACTCACGCATGAACAACATTTACTTTAAAAATCAGTCCTCGATTCGTACAAATTATACCTAGACGACTTCGTGATTTTTATGGAGCACATAATCATCCATCTATCGAACTGTGGATGGATTTCGTACCACGCATTTTCTAATGACGTAAACTGATTGTAAACGAAAGTGTGAAGATGATCCATATTTATCCATTAGCCGTCGGTCGCAGAAATTTGGGCTCTTACCATCCACTACATGCCAAATGGCTTATTTTTGACCCAACGGTAGTGTCCCTTATTTTAAAATTTTTTGAAATGTTGAAACGGTACCTTCTCATTTTTTTCCATTTGACTAGAAAATAACTCATGTAAAATTTTTCGCCTCCCCGACCACGCCTTCCCTAAGCGACGGGGCTCTGTAGATAGCACTATGAATTGTTCGTATGATTACGATTTGTTTGAATCTGGAATGCTTTTGTTTATTGCTATGATGAAGAAATTTTTAAATTAGTAGAACATAGATGGAGGTAGTCCCATGTGGAGTGGACTATGACGCCTGCAGATCAATTATCGCTACACAAGAAAATCCGTTGGATCTGCTTATAAGCACTGGAGGTCATTCATTTAGGTGCACTCATTTAGGTGTTCTTAAATTTTTTACGGTGCTCTACCATTTTTTACTATTTGACGTAAATATAACTCATGCCAATTTTTACGCCCGCACGACCACGCCGTCCCTATGGTGCGGGCCCTAAAAATGTTCCTTTATTCTTTTATAACTTTTTTAAATTTCTTTTTTTTAACAAGTTTTTATTTAAATAAAACTAAACAATTTCATGAGGAAAACGTAACATTAAGATAATAATTAAAAATAAGGAATTCATCTAAAAAAGTATAAAATTAAAGCTTTTGTGTTAAAAAACAAATTTCGACAAATATTGTCTTATCAACGACACAATTCGAAGAATTGACGCCGTTACTTCGAGATCATACAACATTTTTGAACGGGGCAAGTCGGAGCGTTGCAAACCGCTGTATTAGGCAGCAGCATATTTTCTTTTTAAGGTACTTTTTGAACAATTTGGATATATTTTTCTATACTCTTGTACACATTGCAATAAATATTGCTTTTGTTCTTCTTGAACTGTTAGAAATCCGTGGAATTGCTGCATCAGGTTAACAGCTCTTTCAGTGTTGTCATTTACTGCTTTCAAGTGAATTACTTTTGCTTTAGCTTCTAAAAAGGATGCACTATCTTCCCAAGTTGATGGGTCTTCGGTAAGAAAATCGATGTTTATTTTCAATCGATAAAACTCCTCCTAAAACATTCCTTTTTATTGAAACAAAATCATGTAGTTTTTTATCTGTGTAAAATGAAAAAGGAAATGAACATAATGACAAAGAACTCAATAATTAGAAAACACTTACCATATAATGAGCAACGCATTTCTTCTTTCGATGGAACATATCGCTTTGCATTTTCAAATATGCTTTCTTTTGTTAAACTTGCCCCAATATTCCTTTTTGCCTCGATATCAACCATATCATCAAAAAGGGATAAAATGACGACTTCTTCAGTTAAATAATAAAGATGTTGGCAAAATTTTTTTAAAACAGCTTGTGCAATTAATGGTCAATACATTCATAATTCTTAATAGCTTTTATGAAACACAAGTCTTGGTGGGGAGCTTTTATGGCTAAGTTGCATTGCATACATGGTTTAACGTAAGTTGTTACAATGAATAGACAAACTTCTTTCAATCCTTCGTTCTCTTTTCTGGTTAAATTTAGCTGATCGCGAAATAAGAACATTTTTATCGCATAAATAGCTCTTGCCATCCATCGTGCTTGATGCATAGCGCCAGGTTTTATTTTAAATTTGTTATTATAATTTCCACTCAAATATAATATCGAAAGCTCGATCAATTCACGGTAATCACCTTTCACAATTGGTTTTTCGAGTTCAGAAAGATAAAAGCTAATCAAGCTGTCAATTTGCGATGGTTGAAAATGCTGGTTTGAAATGGAGGTACCATTTTGAAAATTCTTTTGCTTAATATTGTTCCAATTGTTTCTCAACTTTTTAAAGATCGGTACATCAGCGCTAAGCGTCACTTGAGGGATTTTGGTTTCAAATACAGTTTTCAACACCAACTCGTATACATGATGCCTGCACCCAAATAAAATAAGTTCCCTTTTTAGTGATTGTTCCAGTAGAGCACATGCACCGTTAAAGCGACCCGTGTTAGAAGCTGTGTCACAGCACATAATTTGAACTATATCGGAGAGTTGCCAATCATTTATTGCATTTAGTACAGCTGCAGACCGTTCTTTTCCACTTGCATGATCTAATTTAGGCACTGCGATAAGTTTCTCCTCATTTTCATATGTGATCACAATTGGAAGCCGCTCTTCTTTAACATTTTGTGCATTTATTGCAGGCAATAATTTCCCATCCCAATGAATAGTGACCATTTCAGGAACATTATTTTTAAAATCTGTCTTAATTTGTTCGGCACGTTCTTTTCGCATCTGTGTTCTTATTCTTTGCATGAAAGTTTTATTTATTATAAATTCGTTTACATTATGTCCAAGAGCTTCTAGTGCTGCTTCCAAAATATAGACGGAGTCACGCATACTCAACTGACATCTATCGAGGGCAGCCACAAGTTTCGGAGAAAGAAAATCCTTTTTTCCCCTTTTTTGCAAAGGCAATAAATTTTCTTCCCAATGCTGTGGACTGTGATCTCGATGATTTTCAACTGAATTCATGGATGACGAATCCGATGAGAAACTAGAATTAGGTGATTTGGCTGTTGTTTCATTTTCCTTTAGCTGCCTGTTTCTTTCTGTTAATAACCGCGATTTTTTTCTCTCTTCTCTTCGCCATAGATTGTAATCTACTCCTACCAAAGAACCCGGTCTACCAGGTTCCCGCTGCCGTTGCAAAAAAGTTTTGTCTTTTTCGATTTCCATTATCTCTAAGGCATCAGCGTGCGCTATGTCGAAGAGATTGTCCAATGTATGCAGAAAGAAATTTTCTTTATCTTTGAGAACTTGAGTGGTCTTCTTCGAATTTTTTTGCAAATTTTTCCAAACTCCGTGTAATTTAATTAATTTTTCCCCACTATTTCTGGATATTTTAGTGGGTATTCTAGCTTTTTCCCAGAAAATCATACATCCTTTATAGTTAGATTAGCACTTTCTTGCACTGTTAATTTTCCTTGGCGAATATTGTAAAATAAAACAGCACTTGTCGGTTTGAAGGAAGTTTCGTGCCGGTGATTAAACATTTTCAATTAAATACACTTTATATTTATTACTGCTACGTAAGTCTTGCGACATTATTTTTTCTTTAAATTTATAACCACAAATTGTTAACTTTATTACTCAAAATACAGATTTATTGTTTGCTCTCAGTTATTCTGTCGCACTGTGCTTTATGTAATGCCAAGCTTATTTTTTGCTTTGTGTCGTTTTCGGGGAAACCCCTTTCTTATTTATTCTTTTTCTTTTGTTTGACTGTTTAAATCATTTCTTGTTGCATGCAAAGTTTACAAACCAAAGAAAAACACAAATCCACAAATTGGATAGTAGCTGTAGCTTTGGTGACGTTCTTATCGTTCTAAGTAATCGTAGTAATAATTTTATTTCTTCTCCGATTGAAAAGAAGTAAAGCTCGTTTTTTCTAATTCTTTTATTTATCATAAAAATAAACAAAACAAAAATTTTTAAGTCCAAAAATAGCTCGATCACAGAAAAAATGCATATTTGGCATTTTAAGACCCCGTCGCTTAGGGAAGGCGTGGTCATGAGGGCGTAAAATTTTACGTGAGTTATTTTCTATTCCAATGGAAAAAAATGAGAGGGTACCGTATCAACATTTCAAAAAATTTTAAAATAAGGGACACTCTACCCAACGGGTTTGTTAATAAGCTAAGTTGCTGCATTAGCCTCAATCCACAAAAGATCCTGTAGACTCTCATTACATCCAGGAATATGTACATTTCGATGCGGTTTACATGCTGGCACCAACATCTGACCTTATTTCTTCAAAAATGAGGCCCCAGCCTACCGTGCCATGGTAAATTATTTTTTGTTTGAAAATATGTTTGACATTGATGCAGACGAGATGTGGTTACAAAAAGAAGGTGCTACGTGCCATAAGTCAACCGTAACTATCGATTTATTGAAAGAAAAATGTAACGGTAATTGATTTCGAGAAAGAGACCGGTCAATTACCCTCCAAGATCGCTCACTTCGATACCTCTCGATTATGACCCAGGGAGCCACGGCTACAGCATCAATCGACACCTTGGAGACTTACACTGTTCGTGGTATTTGAGATATACGGCCAGCAGTACTCGAAAAAATGACCCAAAGTTGGACTTCCAGAATACGCTTCGTAAAGAACAGCCACGGTGGGCATATCCCCCAAAATAATTTTCAGAACTTAATACGATGAATTCGTCTTTCGAATAAAGAAAAATATTTCTCAAAATTTAAAGATATTGTATTACTTTTTTTTCCAATTTTGACTTCTATCGAGCTTTAAAAAGCACTGCATAGTCTTATGCAGTGCTTTTCAAGCGTAAACCTTGCCATTATAACAAAAATCTCCTTACGCAACTGTAATTTAACTGCTAAATAACTTACGTTTGCTTTCCCTACTACTATGTTGAATCGTGTTTGATCGTATAATTTCTATGTTCTTATATAAGGCCCCGCTTACTATATATTTAGCTAATAGCGTTAAAATGAACAGAATCATGTTGCATATCTGTTTTAAAACCTATAATGTAGTAATAAAATCAGTTATGATAAAATGGCTTTATTTACACCCAGCCTTGTAGTACCACATTTACTACAAGAGCTGCGAGAAATATTTCTGTAAATGAGGTAAAAAAAAAACATGAAAATTAGTTAGTGACTTTATTGTTTTTAAAAGTATTCGTCTCTTACATCAATACACTTTTTCCTACACTGGAACTAATTTGTGAAGCTTTTTTCCACTCTGAAGTTGATACTTCGGAAAAGTGTTCAGAATCCTTCAATAGTTGGTTCAGACGACAAAAATCGCTCACCGGGCATTTTAGGTTTTGGAAAAATAGAAATCACAAGCTGTGAGTAAGGGCAATGAGTTATTAATTCAACGTTTTTATTGGCTAAAAAATAAACAGTTTGACTGAGTGAGAGCTGGCGTTGCCATGATAAAAAATAATTGACCAATTTCGATTATTTCTTATTTCATCAATGACTTCCACCTAACAAATTATGGTATACCACACCAACGCTCAGGTGTTGTCGATGATGAAATTTAAAATGAAAATACTGAAATGCTTGAAATACTTCTTGAGTTCTTCTGGAAAATAAATCGTTTATAGATAACAAATTTGCGCTAGTAATGCTAAACACTGTCTAAAACAGTATAATCCAATGAAATTACATAAATTTAATTTTCTTAAAATTTAGAAATAATTATATGTACCTTAGTTCGTCAACCATAGTAACTGAATACGTTTAACAAGAATAATTCCGAACAACATGAATTACCAACTATTTTTTCATAATTATTTTATGTCTATCACTTGTTACATACCTACATAGCAAACGAAGTCCAGAATAATAAGCGCTTTACCGCAATATAAAAAATGTTAGTGAAATAGTACACAAAGTCTGTGGAGTTGATAGCTATCATCGAACAGGAACTCTTTTGAGATGTCCCAAAAAGTTGTATTTAAAAAACTATCGAAGACGTGAGGAAAATTTCAAGAATTGTGAAAAATACTCGAGAGTTGGGAATGTGACAAAAACACAATATATTGTTCTTACAAATTATTCACTATCATCCCCTTCAAAGTACTCTCCTTTCGCATAAATACACCGATTCCAGCGACTTGTCGATGGCTGGAAGTCTTTGCGTGTTAACGTGTTCAACGCTGCTTGCGATTCGGTCTAGATCTCCTCAAACGTCTCAAAACAGCGCTCCTTGAGATTGAATTTCAACTTCGGAAACATGAAGAAATCACAAAGAGCAAGATCTAGGGAGTAGGGAAGGTAGGGTAGTACTGCCGCCTTCGTTGAGGCTAGAAACTGGCGCACAAGTGATGTATGAGTAGGTGCATTGTCGTGGTGTAGGATTGTTGTGTGGAATGTTTTCTCTTAGTCGCCGAAGAAGACCTCCTTCGGTCTTGCAGAATAGCATCACGCACGTTTGCCACATTTTATGGCGTGTTCTCCGTCGATGAATGACCAAACCTTCATCATCATACCACTGCACGTGCATTTTTAAAACGGTTGTACCACTCATAAGTTTGCGTCTGGCCTAAAACATTTTCGGCAAACGTTTTTTAAAGCATTTTCAGAGTTTCAGCTGCCGTTTTACCAAGTTTAAAGCAGAATTTGATGCACATTTTTTTCTCTTCCACATCGAACATTGTAGTGTCGCAAAATCAATCAAACACAAAAACTGTTTGTTACCATTATCAAAGTACCGTTCAAAATTCCGAGAATTTCTGGGTAGCACCTCGTATATCAATGTTCACGGAAATTATATGTCCATTGTAAACTCATATCATCAAGCAGGAGAACTTAAAAATTACACTGTGGATTAATTTGACATTTTCGATCAACAATCTTGACATAAGAATGATACAAAGTGCAGACAGACCTGTCTTTGAAATTGACATGTTTTGAGCATGTGCGCGTTATGTCACATCCGGCGGCAGTGCCCGGTACCTTCCCCCACCACAACTCACCCCAAAAAATGAAAAATTAACCTCTATAAGAAAATACAGAAGCTTTTCTGCTCGAATCGGCATAACTTTTCTGCCTCAATTAAAATGACCTTGAAAGGCGAAAATGAACCTCCAAAATAAATTACATTGGATTTTGTTTTAGAACCGGCATTGCTTGCTTATCTACTGCAAACCTACATTAGATAATGTTAAGAAAGTAAACATAAATAATTTGATGTAGTGGCATAAAAATAAAATTTACAAGATATTTATAAAATAATTGATGAGCCTCACAAGTACTCAGATAAAAGAAACTGCTCAAGAGGCATATTTTGAAATTAATATTAAACATTTAAATTAAATTAAATTATCTCATTGAAAATAAAAATCATGAATTTGCATTCTCAAAACAAATGTTTTTACAATAAATATCGTGCGTTCAAAAAATATCTGCATGATTTCTAAGTATGTAAGAGCAAAAAGCATGTTGTAACTTTACTAAAATGAATTTTTTAAATGACAGTTGCATCTAAATGGCAGACGGCTTTAAAAAATTGCAAGGTTAATTACTAGGTTATAATCTTCCTGTCATGAATAATAGTTATTTATGCAACAAGTGAGTAAAGTAATCGTTTCTTTCACGAGTAGGAAAATTTGACCATACGAGCCGAAGGCGAGTGCGGCAATTTCTACAGTTGGAAAAAAGTTGTTTCATACAAATTTTTTTCTACGTCTGTAGATTTAAATAAATTCGATAAAACCTTTATTAATTTTTATTTTGTAATAGTAATATTAAAAGTACAATTGTGGGCATTATTAATTTGTAGTGAAGAAGAAGCTACATTTAGTATTAGTATGCAGTTGAAGCTTTCTTCACTATCATTCTCCATGACTAATAATAAGTAACACTCCTTTTAACTAGACAAAAAAAAAACAGGCTTTTATGATCGAAAACGTATGTTTGACAGTTTATTGGAGGAACTGATTGACATGAGAGCGAAGCGTTTAGAGCACACTTTGCGTGAACAATTTTATAATTGCGTTAAAAAAAGAATTTTTAATGAATCTTACATTTTATGAATGCAAATTAATGAAGAAAACTAAGAATATTAACGTAGAAAAATAAAATTCCGTGTTATCATTTTTATTAGATGACACCGACATTAATATTTGACAATTCAGAACGGTGCGGTTAAGTTACGACATACCTAAAAATTTCATGGGTAACTCTGAGGCTATTCTTTTTTGAACGCACGATACAACCATTTTATTCTACCCAAGCGAGATAAATATTAGTGTAAATAGTAGACTACCATAATACAACAAGAATACTTATTTGCATACACATTTCAATTCTTTTAGAACACCACTTGTTTAAATAAAATAATTTTACCACAGACTTAGCTATGCAAATATATGCCAATATAATATATCTGTAAATATATAATTGACAACATGAAAAAGAGACTGCCTCTTTTGCCAATGAGTGTAATACAGTGGTATTTGATAAATGATACACTGTTTTTCCAAGATGTAATATTAATATTTATAGAGTAAATCCAGGAAATTTTGCATCCAACGGTTTTTGTAAGTCAATAAGCAAATACATAGGTCCTGAAATGCCTTCAAATAAAGATAATGCACGATCAGGTGGATATTCTTCATGAGCTCTGTTATAATCAACACACCACTCTGCAAATTTTACAGCTCGATAAAGATGTTTTGGCTCCTAATACAGAAAAAAATTGCATTCATACAATCAATGTTATATATTAATTATACCTTAGTAGTTTGATATAATTCCAAAAAACAGTATGCATTTCCGGCAACACCATGACAAATACTATAACCCTTCCTTAGCAATCCACGTTCCCATACAATATTCCCACATTTTAAAGCCAAATCTAAATATTTTTTATCCTTAAAGATTTTATATGCAGCACTGTACATATATAAAAAGCCAGGGGCACCATGACACCACTGCACATATTTATCAGAATCGCTTCCCAAAGAAGATGGAAAATTGCCACTGGGAAATCTCAAAGCAGTTAAGCAATCAATTGTAGGCTTAATCAATGTGTTCATATCAGAACCCGTGATATATTCATGTGCTTGTAAAAGTAAATATATTATTCCTGATATGCCATGAGCAGCACCTAAATAGTAACTATTGTGCCATTGATACATTAAAGGAAATTTTAGTTTTCCTGACTGTGCCTCGTGCTTACCACAAGTAAAAATAGAAGCAATAATTTTTACTATAATACTGTCTTCTATTGGTGGTGGACAAATATGTTTGTTTATATACAGTAATGCAAATAAGTAACCAGTTCTGCCATACAAATATTCATTTGCCATATCTGATTTGCAATTGAGTATTGGCACTTGCATAGATAATAACCTGCATATAGATAATTTGAAAAAATAGTTACATATTAGTGGCATTTAACTTACTCATCAATGAGCTTTTTACTATCACTAATGTCACCCAATTTATTGCTAACAACAGCTCCTATTGCCAGAGGTCCAGCATCACCACATAAAAATGAATGACGACGATGTTTTAAATGGTTTAGTCTCAATAACTTTTTTACTTCCTACAATGAATTGAGAATGATTTCTTAGGTAAATAAAAATTTATTTTACAAACCAGTAAGTTACTCTTATCTTCAGGATCTTTCAATAATTTCAAAAGAGCTATACCAGATGTTCCAGTATATATTGAATAGTCATTAGGCTCTAGATAATTAAATTTCTTTAAAGTACTCTCCCATTTTTCATTAACACACATGGATACTTTAGAATTTTTATCTATCTAAAGACATAAGAAGGAATATAAAGTATATATCTTCAACTTATTTATTTATTGTTTCTTACCTGGCCATTGAAAATAACATCTTTAGAAGTTTCAGCAGAATAGTCTTGAAATGGATTGTCAAAATGCTTCTTTGCTACCTTTGGCATTTTCGGAATATTAACTTTTCGAAAAATGTTTGTGTTTACAAATTTTCTTTTTGGTTGTCACCACATAATCTAAACGAATTTCTCTGAACACTCGTTATTAATAATAAATACAGAAATCTGTATGTTCAAATTGTTCAAAGTGTACCTTGATTTTATATTTTCTCAGCTTTCTCACGTCCACCCCCACTACTCAAGTAATTGTCGGAACACATTTGTCATTGACGTTTGACGGAACATAATGTCTTTGCTAGGGGATCATAAAGTGATACACGCTCAGAGGTTAGAATTATCTGACATTTGATGTAAAACCAAACACAAATTTTCCCACTACTTTTAATCCTGCGCGAACTTACCCCTCCTCGCGCCAACTTAATTGGCGTTTGCTATACTTGGAACTTTTTAAATGAGAAACTGTAAAAATACAAATTTAATAATTTGGAGTAACCTACAACTTAATAGTGTAACACAAGTGACTAAATAGATAGGTGTTTTTTGATACAACATGCATTATTATGATTAATAATATGCGTTATTATAAGAGGGGCATATCTTATTATTTTATACCGGGTCCGTTAAATTCAACCGACAAAATTTTTGTGGTGATAGTGAGTAATCAATAGAAAAACTTTTTTAGTAACTTTTTGTTTTGGGAGCGCCAACTGATTTTTTAAATTTGGGATTTATATTAGTTCCTTGCACTTTCTGAGGAAACATCCTATTACTTGTGTAATACATGCTCTCCACAGAATCTGTGAATATATCAGAGGCAGGCGCGGCTCGTGATGACGTATTTGAGGGTGCAAGTACAATAATGGGGGTGCTTCGTGTATTCTCGGTTACTAACTGTAACGTTTTCTTAGTAAACACCGAAAACACACGAGGCACTCGTATCATTGTACTTGCACTCCCAAATACGTCATCACGCGCCGCGCCTGCAGAGGCACCTTTCCGGAAGTTGATAGACTTGTATCAGCTTTTTAAAAAAGTTTTCAGAAAAGCACCATTGAGAGTAGGTCTTTACAGGGAAAAACTTCCATCTTTGTCACTGCCTCCCTCTCCAGTAATAACTAGATGGGGAACATTGTTGGAAGCTACTAGTTGTTATGCAGAGAATATCGATAGTTTACAAAATTTCGTTACATGTTTAACCGACGATGTTCGAAGTATTTCTGAGTGCAATTTGCCAAAACTAAAAACTTATCTTGAAAATCAAAATCTCAAATTAAATGATGGATTAACCACATTAGATGTGGCGGTTATTAATAATTTGAAAAATATTCCAAGTGACTTCGGATGTGGCCTTCGGCAAAAGCGCGTCTAGCTTTTGCCGAAGGCCACATCCATATTTAATCCAGATTTAATAACATTGCATCAAGTGGGTATGGGGACAATGCCTCAAAATCTAACTGCTAAATACGCTGAAATAAAAGTATGCACCTATAACCATTTGCGATGTAGAAAAGACGTTTTCTATTTACAAGGATGTATTTCATTCAAAGAGAACAAATTTTACAGAAGAGAACCTTGAGAAAATATTGCTAGTTAATATTAATACTCCTTTACTCAACTTGAACTACAAAATGAACAAATAAAAATCTATTTCGTATTTTATAGATCACCACCCGTTTGTTTTGCAATTATATAAATCAAATTAAAAATTCTTTCAAAATACAAATTTTCAATAGTACGCCCGTGGGTGATGACTCATCACCCACGGGCGTAACTCATCACTGATGAGTCATCGCCCTCTCGTGTCCGGTCACTAGTAATAAAAGTAAAATGGGGTTTTAGTTTCATTCATTAATCACCTCCCACATCATTCAGTTTGTTTGCTTCCACGTTGTATCTGCTTGTATTTTGTTTTATTTTACTTCACCGTAGCAAAGAATAATAATAGTTATCACAACAGTTACTCATCACAGTTTAGAAATATACAGCTCTAGCATTATAAGTTGGTGAACGTTGGGAATGAGTTCGCGCAGATAGAGGAGGGATAGATTGCGTATATGCGCAGTGTTGCCGTTGCTGGCAACTTGTTGCCATTTTTGGCAACTTCCAACTAACTCTGGCAACATGGCAACAACTTTATATGAAATCCAAAAAAATGGCAACATTTTACATATACAAAAATGAATTCCATATAAGTTTTGCAGTATTTCTACGAAATTTATCATAATTAAATATAATAATAGGAAGACTTAATTTAAAAAATGTATCTCGTGCTGATTAGTACTACGTATATACATACAATATGTATGTATGTATTACATACGTTGTTATGTAGCAATGATATCAAGCACTAAATGGTAAAAATAATGTAGGTGTAAGCATTTCACTGTCAGCGAAGGCAAATACGGGGAATTCCCTATCTAGTGAGTTTAATGCGTTAAATGCGTATACACATACGATGGTGTTTATTAGTATAGGCAGCGATAGTGTTTGTTGCTTTGTAAAAAGATAAGTGTTCGTTTAAAAATATAACAGGAATTTGAAAAGGTAATTAATACATTTGATCTTTCTTTGTTATATGCTTACATTATGTAAGTACACGTACATATGTGACATATGTACGTGTCTCTGTCATGCATTTATTTATATAGATAGATTACATAAAATATGGAAATAGATCCTACTGAAAACTTGCCTGGGCCATCTACAAGCAAGACAAAAAAAACATATTTGCATAAATATAGAAAGGAATGGGAAAATCATGAAGAAATTAAAAAATGGATAGCACCTAGTGATAAAGGTGATACCTACTTTAAATGCACAGTCTGTGGTTCTGATTATAATGCTGGTATATATACAGTAACAAAACATCAAAATACAAGCAAACACATGAAAGCTATGAATGCTATAAAAAATCAGCCGTCCATTAGAAATATTGCGTATTTGAAAAAAGCTGCAAGCATTACCCAGAAAACTAAAGAAGCTGAAATCATGATAGCTGCTTTTATTGCTGAACACAATGTTTCTGTTACTGCTGTTGATCACCTGGTAAAAGTAATTAATTAAGAAAATATCACCAGAATCCGATGTAACAAAACAAATAACATGTAATAGGACTACTTCAATTATTATCACCGATATTATTGGCGTTTCCGAATTTAATATACTTATAAATAAATTACAAAACCGCAAGTTCTCTATTATAGTAGATGAATCAACTGATTATAGCTGTACTAAACATATAGCAATAGTTGCTCGATTTGCAGATAACTTTGAAATATATGACAAATTTTTGGCTTTACTTCCCATTAGTGATGCTAGCAGTAATAATATGCATTATTTGATAACAATTTTTTTAAATAAACACAACATCTTATACAAACAAAACCTCATTGGTTTTGCAGCTGATGGAGCAAATTCTATGATGGGTAAACATCACTCATTACAAACATTACTTAGTGCTGATGTTCCAGGCTTATTTGTATTAAAATGTACATGTCACTCTTTGGCGTTATGTGCATCATATGCTTGTTCAAAATTGCCTCAGGAAACAGAAGATTTAGTTAGGGAGATTTATTCATATATGAAATACAATTTAAAGAGAACAGAGCAATTCAAAGAATTTCAAGTATTTGTTGATTCTAAACCACATAAACTTTTATTACCTTCACAAACAAGATGGCTATCTGTAATTAATTCTGTAAAACGAATACTAGAGCAATATAATGCTTTAAAATTATATTTTCAATCTGAACATCTAGTTAATAAAGTAAATGCATCTGAAATAATATTTAATAAAATATCTAACCCTGCAAACAAATGGTATTTGGAATTTTTAAAATATGTGTTGCCTTTATTGACGGAATTAAATGTAGAATTTCAAGCAGAAATGCCAAAAATTTATAAACTGTATAACGCTATTGAAAACATATATAGAACAATAATAAACTGTTACTTAAAACCAGAAGTAACGCGGAAAGACGTATCAATTCTACAATATAGAAATCCACATAACTATTTAGATATAAATGAAATTTATTTTAGACCAAAACTTGGTGCCTATTTTCAGAGAACTGACTCGGAATTAAATGATCAAGAAAAACTAAATATTAAGTTAAGATGCTTGGATTTTTATATTGAATGTACTCACCAAATATATACTCGTTTCCCTTTTGATTCTGAACCTGTAAAAGCTTTGAAACTGCTAAATTTTTTAAATCCAAGGCAAATAAAAAATACATCCTCTTTAGGTCCACTGTTTGACTATTTTAAAATATTAAAAGATTATGATATGAACATAATAGACAGAGAATTTAGGAAATTGATATCTTCTGAGATAGATGAAGAATTGGATGTTACAGATTTTTGGGCAACTATTGCTAAAATAAAGCTGGGTGATGGTTCAAATGCTTATCCCCAATTATCAAAATTTGCATTCGAACTATTGTCTCTCCCACATAGCAGTGCTACAGCGGAAAGAATATTCAGTGCAATTAATTTAAATAAAACAAAAATTCGGAATCGCCTTAGCACGGAATCATTATCTGACATATTATTAACTACGTCATTTATTAAAGACAATGGCGGAGAGTGTCACAATTTACAATTTGGAAAGATGAAAACTCAGAAGTAAAGTAATTACACGTATATGTAATCTTAAATAGTATCCCAAGCTTCTCCGTTATCTTTTGTTGATGATTTAGCTATTACATATGTATAAAATATTTATGTGATACATTTTATTATAGGAAAAAAAAATGTTGTAAGGTCTTTAATAAATTGGTAATCTATATACCCCAATATATATATATATATATATATATATATATATATATATATATATATATTACTATGGACTATCTTATTTTTTATTTCTAATGCTTCTAGAACACTTACAAATCGATTCCATATAACCAATAATGCAATTATTTTGGTATGGGTATTGGAGAAAGAGTCAATTAATGTTTAACCGTTTTAATTATTCATCGTTAAACGATATTACTACACAAAATAGTTAAAGTTTTGGAACTATGTACATACGTACATATGCATATTATTAAGAGTTTTATAATTTTGGCAACATTTGGCAACTTTTGAATGAAAATGTTGCCAACTCCAGTGACTCAACCGCGGCAACGCTGTAATAATATGCGTATCATTCATTACTCATTAGTCATTAGTGTCATTACATTACATATCATTCGCTATGCAGTAACTGAATTAAACAGGTGGGTGGTGCGTTTCCTAATAGTTATTTATGCACCAAGGGCGTTATGAGTATTATATTGCTCTGAGGACGACGTTAGTTCATCCCGAGGGCTTCTGGCCCGAGCGTTGAATGTCGACCGAGGGCAATATAATATATACGCATCTAATATGACTCCTTGAATCAACGATAGAGGAAAACATTTCTTCTAAGGATAGAATATTCAGCCTGATATTAAATTCTGATACAGCATCAGATAAATATTCGTTGGTTTGTCAAAGTACTAGTGGAGATGTTTCCCCTCCAAGAACTTTAACAAACTTGGAAAACTTCGGTTCACATAATTTTTCAAGATATTTTGAAAACTATATTTTTAATTTTGCAAATAATTTTTAAGAAATGGATTCTTTCTTTAGAAATTGTTGAAAATAAACAACTATTAAGTTATACGTATTGTAAATGACAGTTGTTGAACTTTGTTGTTTTCAAGTTGTCAATGTTTAGATACTCTTAATTTTATTAAAGAAAGCTAAAGTTTTGCTTCTTTCTTTAGACTTTATTAAAAACTAAAATTATTAGTTCTGTAAAATGTATATCATTTCTTCTCGGGCCTTATTTATACTCACACAACATTAAAAACTGTGAATAAATTACCAAATAGACCCTATCGCCCGGTAATTACGCCCATGGGCGATATGACCGTGTTTATGGTAACCGTACCAAGGTGAAATGAACAAATAATACTTAAGTGAAAAATAAATACTTTTACGGCGCATCCCCACCGCTCACTAACTTATACTGCGAAAGCTGTAGATATATAAATATATTTTTCCCACTCCCCTTATAGTAAGCATACCATTAATACATTGTTTCTATAGACCGTATAGACGTAAGTTGGTTTTACTGAAATGACTGTGATTGTTATGACAACGGGGCGTAAGTAATTTACTTACGTCCTTTAGGGAAAAAAAGTGCATCAAAACACTATTAATTTATATTTATGGTAATATTACAGTTTGTACAATTAGTAACATTATTAACAAAATTGGGATATTTATTTATATTTCTTGATAATTCAATGTTATTATCACCTACTTTATCAGCAACACTTAATTCCGTGGTTTCATTTGACACTATCATCGCCGAAGATGCTTCAGTATAATTTGTACCCTGATTATCATATAAAACCTTATTAGCAATCGCTTTTTTGTTAGCAATAGAATCGGCTACGTAGGTTTCCGCAATACTACTAGACTTCCAACCCCGTGCCTCTTTAGTGTAACTTCTACTCCAGTATTCGCTAATAATGTTGTTGACGTTCTGCTGAACGAATGACCTGTATAGAGTTTGGGGTTGTCTAAATTCAGATATTTTGCTATCTTACAAGGTATTTCCGCGATTGTATTTTTACCGACAGGTTGAATATAACATCTCCCTCCATGATAACGCATGAAAAAACGTACATTTGCAATTTTGGATCTAATGTTGATATATTTTTTGACAATTTGCAAATAGCAATAGTTATTTCCTTTAGAGGCTGTAATTGTAAATATACGCGGCATTCCATTTTTCGAATCTGGTATTGTAACAATAATTATTTCATTTATTTCTTTCACATCCATCAATTTCATTTCGCATAACTCCTGGCCGCGACATGCTCCAGCAATTCCCATTAACATCACTACCTGAAATGTTCAATTTAGAAGAGATTACAATTAAAAGTTTAGCATACCTTCATAAGTAAGTACATATCATCCAGAGCGCTTTCAAGAAATGAATTTATCTCTTCCCTTGTGAACACACATGACTTTATAGGCCTGTATCCATCATTTTTTCTTTTCAAAAACGCACGTAATTTGGGATACTTTGAGTTTGATATGTCAATATTTTCCATTTATAAATAATGTACTCTTGAGCATCGAGTATTCACACCACAAACTGGATGGAGCCTTGAATTTTTTAGATTTCTCCAGAAAATACGCTAACAGCAGGGACTCCGAAACGATGGTGGTATCCTTAACTTGATACCATTTCTTGAACAATTTGTTTGTTAACTCGTAGCGTTTCATCGACTTCTCCGCAAGCAAATCCAAACAAGCCTCTTTCGCTTCGTCTTCTACATTAGGAACACTCATTTTTAAACCACAATTAACACAATTGAATTATCAAATTTCGTTTTATTTGTGTTTATAAACAATTGTATGTAGGAACTGCCTAGTAACGTTTCAGATGTGTCTAATTTATTAAATTCCGAGGTTGTTCACCGTTACTGTTTATCATGATTACATTTAATTTTTGAGGATTTTATAAGCAATTCGGGAGGTAACATTTACCAGTTTCGAACTCTATTGCAAGTCCTCGGGCAAGCCCTCGGACGCAAACTAGTCCTCGACTAGTAAATGTTACTTACCTCCCTTATTACTTAAATAACTATTTCTCCCGACCGAGAATAAAGTGTCATCTTATACATCTGACAATTGACATATATTAGACTACTTTATTCTCTAGGGAATAAAATATTCGATTTTCCCTAGGGAATAAAGTGAATACTGTAGTGTATGACTTTTGGGTCATTTATTTAAGTCAAAATTCATTTAACTGTTAGATTGACGAAGCATTTAAATATATCAATCAATTTTATTTTGTAATAGTAATAGTAACATTAGGTAGATGAGTTTACAATATTTATATATGGACAATCATCTGATATCTTAACTTGGCGGTTGCTTACAGTAGTGCTTGTGCAACTTAATTGAATGACATCAGATCAATCTATCAATCAAATGTCAAACTAATAATGAAATAAATTATTACATTTAAGGTCGGGAGAAAAGTTTTGTTTGTAATTCGGGAATAAACGTCTATAATCCCTCAACAGAAAAAGCCCTCGCTCCCTTCGGTCGCTCAGGCATTACTTACTGTCTCGGGATTAAAACTGCCGTTTATTCCCTTAATACTCGTACATAAATATCTATTATGCTATGCTAGTGAATTCGATGTTATTCATATGGACTTCAGTCGCCCATTGGATACTATCGCCCATATTTTACTTTTACCTATTTTTACACAAATTCTCATATTTTGAGTTTACCAATTCTTTAATCAAGTTTATGAAATCATATAACAGGTAGAGACTATGCTACCTACAATGCTATAAATCAATAGATTTTTCTACTAGAGTTTTTGAGTTCTTCAAGGTTCTAATTTAGGTCCGCCTTTATCAATTATATTTAGCAAGGACCTAATAACGCAACGTACTGGTTTATGCAGATAACCTTCAAATATAGCATAATTTAAAGAATATAACTCTTACATAGAGTTTTTGCAAAGCAATTTAAATACTGTCGTGAGAAAAAAAAAACGGGACAGTGTCAAAATCGTTATGTCAATTTCCTCTATTTTTTAGAGTTGTAATTTTAACATTTGATTAACTGTCAAACTCTACGTCAAATTATATAACGGCTGTTCATTTGAAAAGTCAATCTAGTAGCATGTGATTTACTGAGAACATTTTGAAGTAACGGGTGTTCAGAAACATTCGAAGTCAAAGTAGTCCTTGAAAATATGAAGTCATGTCTGAGATAGATTGATTTTTGACAGACAACAGTTGACATTTAATAATTATTACAAATCAGATACTTAAGTAAAGATATACGATTTTTTGTTCAGAGCCCACTTGACTTCGAATGTTTCTGAACACCCGTTATATATACACTTGTGTATTAGGGATGAGCGATATTTCGCTACCGGTGATTTAATCGCCGTTATTGAACAATCGCTGATAGCAACAGTTGACTAAAACCGCAAATAACGGCGATTGACAGAAACAGCGATTTTTTAGAATATCGAAATGGCGTCAACTAACATGCAACACAGCTACTCGCTTTCCATCGCGTTCAGTAAAATAGAGCGAAATAGCGAAATGCAACGTATTTTATTTCAAGCGTTCTCGACGCTATTTGAACGCCCCTCACCCAATGAAGCAGAATTACAGTTTTCCATAATATTTTACAGGTTCCAATACTTCCAATGCAAAGAAAGGTATAGTAGAAATCTTTTTTGCATTGTGGAATTTGGTGCAATTTTAAAAAGTACTTTTGCCCAACTAGGGGATTCACTTATTATACCCATATATAAAAGCGCTGCAGGCATAATTTTTGTTATTTTCAATCGTGATTCAAGTGATAGTTTCGGTGCCAATTTTTAAAAAATGTCGCAATTAAAAAAGCGGAAAACAAGTGAAATGTGGCAGTTTTTCGAGCCTATTGATGAAATTTATGCAAAGTGCAATATTTGTAAAGCAAAAATTTCATACAGAACGTCAATTTCAAATTTAAAGTCGCATATGCGAAATAAACATTCAAAAGTATCTCTTCCAACAAGTGCAACAAAACTGGTAAGTTTTATGAAATAAATAAT
The DNA here is from genome assembly GCA_935421215.2 of Melolontha melolontha. Classification (NCBI taxonomy): domain Eukaryota; kingdom Metazoa; phylum Arthropoda; class Insecta; order Coleoptera; family Scarabaeidae; genus Melolontha; species Melolontha melolontha. The sequence continues at coordinate 105,365,331 of OW285239.1, read as the reverse complement.
TTCCAATAAGTTTAAAGTTTTTTTTTTTATTGTGCCTATTTGTTTTGTCAGCAAAGTGTGTATTTGCACTATTTGCATATATTTAATTTTTATTTTTGTCATTTACAGCCTGCAAGCGAACGAAAAATTTCAACAGAAATTGAAGTCGGAGAGAGTTCGCAAGCGCACGAAGATGCTAATCAACAAGACGATGCTATTCCGGGTACTTCCAAAAGTCCTCAGATGTCCCAGCAGCCACCCACATCTCGAAGGGTTGGTGAAAGTCATCAACAAAAAATTACAGGTTTTCTCCCAAAAAAAATTACGCAAAAAGCAAAGCAGGGTATTGATAATAAATTAAATTTACTGTTTATTTTGGATTTTCAACCCTTTCGAATAGTAGAAAATATCGGCTTTAAACAATTTGTTTCTGCTTTAAATCCTTCATACGAGTTACCCAGTAGGCACACTGTGTCTAAAACTGCTATTCCCGCGATGTATGAAGAATGTCTTAATAAAATGAAAGAAATTGTTGAAACAGGTAGAAAGTTTTGTATTACGACAGACTGTTGGACATCGGTCAACACGATTAGTTATATTGGTGTTACCGTTACGGCACATTTTTTAAATAATAACTTTGAGTTATATTCTATTTTATTGGAGTGTTCTGCAATAAATGTCTCCCATATCTCAGAAAATTTAGCGAAAGAACTGCGTAGAATTGCAGAGGATTGGGGAATAGAAAAAAAGATCTTGCTCGCTGTATCTGATAATGCATATAACATTCAAAATGCCATCTTCACACAATTAAATTGGAAACATTTCGGCTGTTTTGCTCATACCATAAATTTAATTGTTAAAGACAGTTTAAAAAATAATAATGTGCAGGAGTTAATCGGTAAAATCAAAGTTATTGTCACCCATTTTCGCAGAAGTTATACTGCTAATGAAAAATTGATAACATTTCAACGTCAAAACAATTTAAATGGAACACCTTTAAAATTAATTAACGATGTCCCAACTCGTTGGAACTCAACTTACTATATGCTGCAGAGATTTACAAAATTAGAAACTGCGGTTAAGAGTTCAATTGCTTTAATTGATAAGGATCTCCCTATTTTAAGTTCATCCGAATGGCAATTAGCTAAAGACTTATGTAGTATATTAAAACCGTTTGAAAACGCTACAAAAACCATCAGCGGTGAATTCTATTGCACAGCATCTTTAGTTATTCCAATTACTAATGGTCTAGTTGATGTTTACACTAATTTACTGCAAAAAGATTTCCTACCGCTTATAAAAGAAATTATTGCAGCTTGTCGCAACGGTATAAATGAGCGCTTGGGAAATGTAGAAAGAAGTAATACGTTAAGCGTATCGACATTTTTAGATCCAAGATTTAAAAATTTAGCGTTTTCTAATCCCTCTTTTGCCGACAATGCGAGAAAAAATGTCCAAGAAGCACTTGGACAAAAACTTTCGCCACAGTTACATAAGGTTAATGTTGATAGAGCAGATGATAATGCTAAGGATGATGAATGTTCAATATGGGGTTCCTTTGATCGAAGTGTTGCAGTTGCTCGACCTCGTGGAACCGTCACAAGCCGCGCGATTATTGAAATTCAAAGATACATGGAGGAAGATATTATTCCACGAAGTTCTGATCCTCTAAAGTGGTGGCAGGAACATAAATTTCATTTTTCTAATCTATCTACAATTGCACAAGAAAAACTATGTGCTCTAGCTTCTTCAGTTCCTTGTGAAAGGTTGTTTTCTAAAGCTGGGCAGGTCCTGAATGAACGTAGAACACGATTAAGTGACAGGAAAACTCAAATGTTATTATTTTTAAATGCTAATTACAAATATAGCAAATAAATGTCTTTTATAGGTGGCAACTATTTTTTAAATGCCAAAAATTTCTTTGTTTCTTTAATATATTATATTTAATTTTTTTGTTTTTATAAAATGTATTATTAATACATATGTATTTTATTTTGTTTTTATTTCATTTTATATTTTGTTAAAATAAAACATTAATTGATTGAAATACATGTTATTATTTCTTCGTGCCAAAAAAATGGACTCCGATCCATATAGTTAACAAAGAGAAGGTGTATTTAAAGAAGTAAGTGTTTTACTTTATTTTTTCAAAATAAAATCAAGTTTCCTAGTCAGCAGCTCCAGTTTTACAGTTTATGATGTACAATAGGAGGCAGGCAAGTAGTGAAATGTAGTGAAATTAATATGCAGCAGCAAAATGAATCACGCGAGAGCATAGCCGCGAAATGATGAAAACGTATTGGCCTAGTGCGAAAAGTCGCGATCGCGATAACGCTTTTAAATCGCCGTTATTTAAAAATCGCGGTCGCCGATAGCGGCGTTATGCAAATATCGCTGTTTGGCTCGGCTCGACCCTATTGTGTATACACAATATGCTATTTTTTGATTCATCAACTTGCGCATGCCATCTCTATTCGAGAAACATTATTGCATTAAAATTGTAGCCGAAAGATAGCGCAACAAGGCAACAAGTATACTGTTATACTGTATTTTTTGACAAACGCCAAAAGTTATTGATTCAATAATTTATATTTCTAAAATAGAACGATCATATATGTATTTTACACGTAATTCAGTCCAACAGTTTCAATATTTTAATTATAAACATATTCAATAATTTCCTCAAATGACAATTTTGTCTATTATTTTTTATGGTAAATTTAAGAAAACATGCTTTCAAATTATTGAAATCAATGGTGTTAATTTTTCTGTATGAAATATGATCTTTTAGGAATGTCAGTAACTGTCAAAGATGCGAAAAACAAACAGAAAATAGTTTTGTGTTTTTTTTATTGTGACTATCTAAATTAAAATGAGTGAAGTTCAAGGGCCGATTTTGTACGTCATTGTTGTAGGATTTCACCACAAAAAGGGCTGCCAGGTAGATGATAATTCACCAATTAATTGCATTTCATATTATTTTGATTATTTAGGTAGAGTATTCTTTTCCTCCACTGGTACCTGAGTCGCCAAATGAATGTCCACCTGGCTGGAAATATTTACCTACATTAGCTCTTCCAGATGGTTCACACAACTTTGATGATGATACTGTATTTTTTCATTTACCTAGTTTAACACATCCCAGAAGAACTGTTTATGGTATTTCATGTTACCGACAAATACCAGTAGAGGTAATAAATAAATTATTCCATATAATTGTTACTTAAAAATTATTATTTTTCTAGAAATTAAAAAATCGTACTGCAGATATTACACGAGGAACAGTTCAAAAATCAGTATGTGTTTTAAGTACCATTCCTTTATTTGGTCATATTCAAGTGAAAATGTCTCTTATCACACATGCCTACTTTGATGAAGGTGATTTTAGCAAGGTGTCTTTATTAGAAGATACATATCATCACTTAAATTCTGTGCTAATACATAATGATCTTTCTACACAAACTTACGTAGGTAAGGTATTAAAATAGGTTTTGTCAAATTTTCTTATCCCTTCCTTTTAGGTTTATCTTTAAGGGATTTCGTGTTACAATGGAAACATAAAGCAGTGCTGTTATTTAAATTGTTGTTATTAGAGAAAAGAGTAATATTTCATAAAAGTCCTGTTCATCCACTTTGCTCTACTATTTTAAGTTTATTGTCTCTATATCCTGGAATGATCGAATGTGGTTTAGAGAAATCTGCTTGTGTGAGGTAAGAGTCATATGAGAAATTTATAGTACATTCAAAATTTGATTATTAGTATGTAGAATCTTATGTTTATGTAAATATTGTTTTATACTAAAAATTAATTTTGATTATTCTAATGTAAATTCTAATATAAAAATGGAAATATATATTTATTTTACTTTAAGAACTTAAAAAGTGAATGTATTTTTTACACCTTTTTATATCTCTGAAAAGGTTTTTAAACATTTTTATATTGCATATGTTATACAAATTTAATTGTAAAAATTATCACAATAAGAAAATACTATTTATAATATCCTTATATAAGAAATATTTATTAACAAAATCGATATATTTCGTAAATGTTTTGAAAATGTTGAAGAAATAAAAACACAATTTTTTTCTATGTTATATTGCAAATGAAAGCATTTAAATTGTGTCTAACAAAACAAAGAGAAATTTCCAATGGGAATGAATCACTTGACCTTTGTAATATGTGATATTAACACCTATTCCATTCAAGCTTTTTCTTATAATTTTTTTTTGAATGGGAAGAGATCAGTTTTGTGTGACATGTACTGCCCTTGACGTACTGTAAGAAAAGAATTTTCTTGAAAACTTCACACATTGATTTTTGGGAGTTACTCTTTTTTAACCATGATCTGATAAATCCTCTATATTTTTTTCTTATCATAGTGGTGTACCTACATTTTTACAAAGTTTACCGACTCACTAATATTTTTTTCAGCTGCAGTAAATGATATTATTGGACATTTTTCGTGCGTGTATAAAATACAGTTACCATTCGTTATAACTAAAGACGCCAGACTATGTGCCCCAGCAGTAGCGTTGCGTGGAGAATTTAGCAGAATAACAGTGCGCTTACTTAAAAATAAATATATCGAATCCCTATACAAAACGTTAAGAAAAAACATAAATAACTTACCCAACATGTTTACATTGTTGCAAAAAAATGCGAATGTGCGCGATGAAAAAACTGCAACATAATATATGTTTCTGTATTAGTCTCGGAAAGGTTCGTACGTAGCGACGTATATATATGTTTATATACAGAGAAGGATTGTTCGACGTTGAGAGATGTTATATTTGCATAGTTAAAGCGCTCTTTGTATCTGTACAACGGATCTTCAGTATTGGTAAAAAGTTGCCCTAATTTTGTAAAATCTACATTTTTATCTAATACACTGTTAAATTTTTCACAGACACAATCACTTTTTTCATCTTCAAGGATATGCAGCACTAGTTTTACGTGGTCAATAATTGCTAATGAGTCCGATAAGGACAGCGCAGTGTTCTGTAAATTTTTTATTGCGTCCAGTATTGGAACGTAACTGTCGTAAATAATTTTTAAATTTGCTGCAACTTGAGGATTGTTAAATTGAACCTGGCTGAACCGTATTGCAGCTGCTTCTTTGGCATCTAGTTGTAAAATCACTGATTTAATTTTTTCAAAATGTTTATAAATTATAAACATTTAATTATAAAAAATCACTGATTTAATTTTTTCAAAATGTTTATAAATTATAAACATTTTGAAAAAATTAAATCAGTGATTTTACAACTAGATGCCAAAGAAGCAGCTGCAATACGGCTCAGCCAGGTTCAATTTAACAATCCTCAAGTTGCAGCAAATTTAAAAATGATTTACTACAGCTACGTTCTAATACTGGACGCAATAAAAAATTTACAGAACACTGCGCTGTCCTTATCGGACTCGTTAGCAATTATTGACCACGTAAAACTAGTGCTGCATATCCTTGAAGATGAAAAAAGTGATTGTGTCCGTGAAAAATTTAACAGTGTATTAGATAAAAATGTAGATTTTACAAAATTACGGCAACTTTTTACCAATACTGAAGATCCGTTGTACAGATACAAAGAGCGCTTTAACTATGCAAATATAACATCTCTCAACGTCGAACAATCCTTCTCTGAATATAATCATATACAAGGTGTGTATAAATTGGCGGACCCACTACACGTGGCGACATTCTTGGTCAAATTTTGAGTTAAAAGTCCTAATCCTAAAACGATGTATGAGGCTTTCTTTGTATTCAGAATGAATTTGAAAGAAACATACATTTGACAACATTGAACACGCATGTGCTAGTTATAATCTTCGGAACATTTTTACACGTCGTCATGTGAACCTTACATTTTAAATTTAAAAAAGAAACAAACGAAATAAAATTGGTTTCTTAGTTTACATATTTATTACGAAAATATTACAAAGTTTTAAAAATTTTTGATAATATTGACTAATTTTTGTACATCTTCTTGATAGAAATCAATGTAATTATTACCTACATAATTGTTCGAATTGAAATCCATCAGTTTGTAGACTGCTGCAATCTTTGTGGTATCGTTTGTACTATTCGCTTAAGTCTTTCTGGTGTGATTTCTAATACTGCGGCGTCAATTCGGGCTCTAACTTCGTCAGCGTCTTGAGGAGCTGTAGCATAAACTTTATCTTTAATGAAACCCCAAACAAAAAAATCTAATGGATTGAAATCGGGGGATCTCGCAGTCAACCAGTCTCTTATATTACGAGCAAAGTGCGCAGGAGCTCCATCATGCATGTAAATCATATTACGGCGTACGTTCAGCGGTATCTCATCAATAACTTGTTTTTAAAACATTTAAATATTCACCGGCATCTAGGCGATTTGGTAAGTAAATTGGTCCAACTACCCTGTGGTTTATGATACCCAGCTAAACGTTAGCAGAAAACCTTCTTTGGTGACCGTATTCGCGAAATTCCTGTTAATTTTCATCTGCCCAATGATGAAAATTATGAGTATTAAACATACCATCTCTGGTAAACATGCACTCATCACTCCAAAGAATACGTCTTAAAAAGTCACCTTCTTCCTGAATTCTATTTAAGATTGTATTGCAATAATTGATTCGAAATAAGTTATCATTTCCGTAGAGAGGCTGAACTTTAGAAACATGGTATGGATGAAGCAAGTTTTCTCGTAGAACCAAATGAACAGTCTTATTACTGGGAATATTTAGTGTAGAAGCTAATTGACGGGTACTCGCAGAGGGATCTTCCTGTATTGTGGCTAGAACTTGCTCTTCTAGTTGCACGATACGCCTTTGCCTTGGTCGACCTGCGTTCGCATTTCTTGGAATAAACGAACCTGGTTCACGAAGTCGTTGGTCCAGCCTTCGAAATACATTTTTACTTAGATGCCTCCGATTTGGAAAACGCACTCGATATTCCTGTCTTGCCATGCTAGCATTTCCACGACAGAAACCGTATATCATGTACATATCGGCATATTCATTGAACGTAAAATTCATAATAAACAAACAGAACAACTAGTAAACACGAAAACCCGAAAACTGATTAAAACTATACAAATAAATACGAAAACTAAACAAAATTATACAAATAAACACGAAAAATAAGCAAGTCGAATGAATTAAGTAAATTACATAAGTGTCAAAATTTGACAGTAGTAATGTATTTGACTAGAACAACATTAGGCTGCCTACTTATTGTTTTACAACGTTGTCAGATGTGTTTTTCGTCAAAATAAGTTAATAAACAAATATTTAAAACAAACTTTAAAATCAAAAAGAAAACTTTAACGAAAGGATAATAACAACAATTCTTCTTCCTTCTAAATTGTAGCTCTTTCTGTCAACAAATATCGAGTAATAATGCTTATTTCAAGACTGAAAGTCCGAACTTTAGGAACCTCGTGCAAAGTTATGGAGCATGGTACAACATTTTCGTATTAGGATTTTGGACTCCGAATTTAACGAAGAACATCGCCGCGTGTAGTGGGTCCGCCAATTTATACACACCTTGTATATACGTCGCTACGTACGAACCTTTCCGAGACTAATACAGAAACATATATTATGGTGCAGTTTTTTCATCGCGCACATCCGCATTTTTTTGCTTGTCGGATTGTAGTTACGAACGCATCAAATAAGTCGACATTTACATGTAAGAATGTGATTTAATATTCATTAATTCTCACTTGCAGTAAATTCCAAATGTTTTGTATAGGGATTCGATATATTTATTTTTAAGTAAGCGCACTGTTATTCTGCTAAACTCTCCACGCAACGCTACTGCTGGGGCACATAGTCTGGCGTCTTTAGTTATCACAAATAGGACGCATTTTAAATTCAACTTGTCTGTCTAGAAAATAAATGTTTTAACAAACGAATATCGAGCTTCGCATAGTATATCACAAACACTATTTTCCTCCTAAATTAGCCAAACATTAAGTCAACCAATTTCTTTTTATCGGACTTGTTGACGGGCTCTTGTGAAATCAATTGTATATTTGCAAAAATATGAAACTGCCTAGACATTTTTTCAAATTTTACTAAGCAACTCTCGCAGCATCGTTTACAATTATGTATTTAGATCAAATATTTTTCCTTAATAGTGTTGGTGTTTCATAAATAAAACATCGTTTATTTAAAATCATTTATTTATAACATCTTAACTGACATTATGTTTGATGTTGCATATCATTTATGACTCGAACTAAATGTACTTTTATATTGCCACAATCATCCACAATTGAAAAATATTTTGGACATGCCTTAATTTCTGGTATCTTGACTGGTTTATTGATTTTTTAATAGCCTAAACACTATGTGTGATAGATTGTATATCTTTTTGTAGATTATCTAGGCCGATGTCGCCCATGCCAAATTACTCTGATGAAGATTTAACGCCTGAATGTAGCCCAAGACATGTTCCCAATGTAAAAAAGAATGAAACAAGAGAAACTGTAGATACTAAGGTAGTTCCTAATCTGCTTATTGTCGATAATAAACATTTAGAAGTAGACGATAAGAGCAACAATATTAACGGAAGTGATAACAAAGAGAATAAATGCGACAATATTCCCAAGAAGAATGAAAATAGATTATCCGTTGGCGAAGTAAAGCCAATAGAGAGCAGTACTGAAATTGGCATTGAAATTACTGAAAGCGGCAATTGCGATTTAAACGAAAAAGTCGATGGAGGTGAAGATGGTCAGGATTCCAATTCTGAAACTGTACAGGAAGCTAATGTGTGCAATACTCTTTTGTATTTGGCTCAACTTAAAAATGATACATGCGGATTCCCGCTGAGAATATTTTATCAGGGTTATTTGTGTCTTCCTTACCTTTCCTTGCCATACATGGATCTTCTTAGTGACGTTAACGTTAGAGGTTATGTTGTTGGAGCTACAAATGTACTATTTAAACAAAAAAGGCAGCTATTTGACATCCTGGTTGATATTGATGGTGTAAGGATTGAATGCCAAGATGCTGAACTAAGGAAACATCTACATCTTACTACTGAAGATTTAAGGTATTTGTATTCTTGAACTTGAGTTTAAAATGTTTTGCAGTATACCAGTGGTGGAACTCTGCCACTTTGCGATTTCATGTCCTGAAATGAGTTCCGAGATGTTTCCGAACAATGTAAACGCAACACGTCATGGCTTTAATTATCCAGGTTGTGAGAATAAATGAAAAATGTATGAAAGTACATATACCAGTATTTAATTTTCATTAGAAATTGTCAGGACATGATATTCTTCAGCAAGAGTAATCTTGTCAGATTGTAAAATTAACGCAACAATTGCATGTGAGATGAGATTTTAATAATCATTAATTCTCACATGCATTAAGTTCAACATGTTTTGTATATATATATATGCAGAATAGAAATGAAAGACGTATCTGTCTCGGAATATCGTGTACTGATGATTTTTAATGAGAATGAAATACTGGTATATGCATATGTTTCGAGACAGACGTTACATTTTTCATTTATCTTCACAACCTGGTTGGTTGGCGTCGCAACGTGTTGCGTCTACATTCTTCGGCAGGAGTAATCTTGTCAGATTGTAGAATTAACCCAATAAATTAAGCTATAATTACATGTGAGATGAGAATTTAATAATCATGCATTAAGTATAGACAACACAAATTGCAGACCTGTACCAAGCGAAGCCTTCATATTAATACAAAGAATTCAAATAAATTTGACCTCAAAGTAGCCCTTGGAAATTATGATTATGTCTTAGCTTGTTACTAATTTTAATAGGAATTTTGTTGGTTATGAGATGAGATATTTGATTGAAATGACAAATGTCAAAATAATAAAACGAACATTTTTAAGTGAATGAAATATGTTTATTTCCAACAAACAAGCAAAATTTTATAAAAATTGTTCAAAGTGTCCACCACCTTGTTCGAAACATTTCTCACATCTTCTTCTAATGGAGGAAAAAGTGTTTTGTAGTATCGCATTGTCAATTCCATTAATTCTTTCAGCAATTCTGATTTGGAGGCCTGCAAGATCAGGTATCTGTACTTGATAGATTGAGTTCTTTAAGAATGGCCATAAATAGAAATCACATGGGGTAATGTCACAAGATCTTGGTGGAAATTCATGTTCAGTGTTTAAACTTATCAACCGATTTTGAAAAAATTGCTGCAGCATATTAATTGTTTCACCTGCTGTGTGTGCTCTAGCTCCGTCTTGTTGAAAGTAACCCTGTGTTATTTCTTCGTCGTCAAGCTGTTCGATAAATGGCATAATAATTTCTTGTCGATACCTTTCTCCTGTTAATGTTCCGTTAAAAAAAATAGGGCCAATAATTCTCCTTCGAGTAATCGCACACCATACACCAATTTTCTGCGGATGAAGTGTGGTTTCAACAAAAAAATTATGTGGTTTCTCATTAGTCCACATTCTTCTGGGATTCTTCTGGGGTAGTCGATTTCCTTGATTTCTTGATAACAGGTCATGTGATATGGAAATAAATGTAAGTCCTTTTTCAAAATTGTATGACATGTGCCAATTGACACACCCACTTGTTGTGATAATGCTCGTACGGAAGTTCTTGGTGCATTATTTATAATTTCTCTTACATTATTAACTAGCTCTTCTGTACGCTTTATCGCCCGACCTGCGCCTTCTTTCTGTTTAACACTCCCTGTTTCTCTGAAAACCATAACGGAATGTGTCACTGTGTGCCGAAAACTGCCATAATCAAAGATGACGTTAGGGAACTCATTTCTAAATTCTTCTAAACAATCTTGAAGAGAATACTGCCATTGTCCGTCAATCTTACGTCCGTTTCGAAAATAAGATTCTAGCATGAATGATTTGTGTTGTATAGTAAAAACCATGTTAAATCAATTTTAAATTACAAAGCAATTTTTGTCAACTATGCATCTGTCTAATTGACAACTAATGCAAATTTAAATTATTAATAATCATACGTTTTTAAAGGAATGGCCTACTAGAGGCAAAGCTTATTTGAACGCTTTTTATTAAAGATCGAAGAAGGACGTAAAGCTTAGCTTACTACAGCTCTGCCCTTTGTCTTGTCTATATGAAAACAAGGTGTTTCATTACATCAGAGAGTTGGTTTGCATATATAGTGTGTCGCCGGATAAGTGTGTCGAAAACCATTTTTATTGTAGATTTATGAAAAAAAAAATTCTTTATTAAAGTTTTTGCTTGATCGAAAATACACAAATAACACTAGAGTTTTAAAATAAACTTCATAGTAATGCGTAAAATAGTTGTTTTCTGCAAATCTTTGAGTAACATTTTCCTAAGTCCGTACTTGTGCTAATATCTAGTTGCATTGAACGTAATGTATTTCACATGTTAGGCATGTGCTAGCTGAACTACTGTCATGCAGTATTTAATTGTCAAAATGCTGACACACCAAAAGTTTATGCGGTATAGCAAGATATGGTTCTGAAAAAATTCGCAATAAGTATCCTGATGTTATTCACTATAAAACCCTTCTCAAACTCGTGAGATAATTCGAAAAAACGGGAACTGTCATTCCTAAAAAGAAATCGAAAAAGAACTATGATAATGAAGATGAAGGTACTCTTTTAGCTTTGGATTCGGTTAGACAAAATCCTAGACAATCTTAAAAAACGAGCGCCCAATCCACATATGAGCGCATCATTTCTCTGTCGACTTTTGTTTATGGATAGGCTACAAAATTGCAAGTGATCAAGATTTTCAAAAAAACATTGTATTCTCTGATGAATGTATATTTAGTACAAATGGACATATGTCGTCCCAAAATTCTCGGTATTGGAGTGACAAATCCAAATTTGATTATTAACCGTAATTGGCAATATTATAAAAAAGTGAATATTGTGGTGTGCGGTACTATACGACAGAATTAATGCCCCAAATTACTGTCAACCAACGTACTTATTTGAATATGCTAAATAACTTATTTTTAGAAGAACTTGAAGCACTTCCACTTAATATCTACAAATTTAAAAAAGGTATATAACCCCTTACCACAATTATTATTCGTATCCTAAATACGTATTTCGACAACTAAGTTGTCATCATCAGTAGGTAAAAACTACTAATTAAAGTCGCACATGGGGCACAGTAAAGTAAGAAAAACGCTTCCGCACAACTACTATACACTGCATCCCCGTGAAGACTAAATTTAACATGCCAATCTAAAACTACAAGACAAACACTTGCCTCTTAAGGAAAAAGGTCTAAAACATGTGTTAAATTGTCGAACAAAGGAACGGCAGACATTCATCTCTAAGGAAGGCGCCATTAAATTCGATTTTTAAAAACTACGATGACCCACTATTAAACTAAATGAAGCACCTCATATTTCCACAAAGCAATAGTATATTTAACTCTATGTATATTTCATGTGCATTGCACACATCAGTAGTTATTATTTAAACGTATTATCTCGAGCACATGCATAGTAAAAACATCTATTCTGGGTAGGGGTGTAAAGAATTTTTCAATTACAAATGGTTAAAAAGTATGGTCGTATATTGCAAAAACTAAACTCTATAGAAATTCCGAGAAGGACAAAATTGGGAAGGGCCGTTACATCCGAAAAGACAAGACATCTGACTGTGTTGTGTTATATTAAATAACCATCAAATAACGTGAAAAGGATCTATGAATTATTAGACATTGCAGGTATACAATTTAAGCCAATTATAAATAGGTGACATGTCATTGTTAAGGAGTTAAGCACTTTTAATCTAATGTATAGAATTCACGGTTGGCTCTAGGTGAAACATGATTAATAATTTACGAAACAAAACACCCGGTACATTTGCTCCACACAACGCTCTTCACAGTCGCACAGTCTTCACGGGGATGCAGTGTATAGTAGTTGTGCGGAAGCGTTTTTCTTACTTTACTGTGCCCCATGTGCGACTTTAATTAGTAGTTTTTACCTACTGATGATGACAACTTAGTTGTCGAAATACGTATTTAGGATACGACTAATAATTGTGGTAAGGGGTTTATATACCTTTTTTAAATACTAATAGGAAGTTATTGTACTTATTTGTGTATTAAACAAAAACTTTAATAAAGAATAATCATTTTCATAAATCCATAATAAAAAAAAATTTCCTTTTTGTGAAAGCATTTTGACAATTAAATACTGCATGATAGTAGTTCAGTAGTTCACCTAATACATGCCTTACACGATGTGAAATGCATTTCGTTCAATGGAACTAGATATTAACACAACTAAGGACTTAGAAAAATGTTACTCAAAAACTTGCAGAAAACAACTATTTAACGCATTACTATGAAATTTATTTTAAAAGTCTAGTGTTATTTGTGTATCTTCAACCAAGCAAAAATTTAAAAAAATAATGTTTTTTTTTTTTCATAAATCTACAATAAAAATGTTTTTCCTATTGGGACACCTATCCGGCAAACACACTGTATATAATTTACTGAAAAAAATGTTCTAGAATTACGGGTCTATATAATTAGATTAAATGTTAGAAAACATTTTTTTAGCTTTCGTGACTTAGGTTTTATTGTTTGTAACCATTTTTAGATATCAGCTAACTATGTACCTAACATGACCATTTTGATTATTTAACAAAATAATACTATTTTTTTTGTATAAATTAAAATATAGACCACACTGTTGAAAACGTGAATACGAGGTAAATCCAAAATGTAAATACCGTTTGTATTTTTTTGCTGTGGCAGCGTTGTGATTCTCTGCTCCGTGCATGCGCGGGAGTTGCTCTGAGTCAAGGAGAAGGAGATAACGCCATTTTGAGATCGCTGTTTCTTGTGTACGCTTTATAGTGTTTGTTTAGAATGATGGCGTTGATTGAAAATCCCGGCGCTTATGAAATTAAATTTGTAATTCGTTTTCTAAATGCGAAGAACATTAAACTAGTCGACATTCATCGACAAATTTTCGATGTTTATGGAAAAAATGTAACGACAGTGATTAAGAAAATGCGTAAGTTTACAATTTCTGCTCTTTTTATGGACTTTCTGCAAATTTCAATATCACTTAATCATGAAGTTGTTATTGTAAAACTGGGTTTTCGAAAACTTTAGGGTCGTTGGGTATCAAAAACAGTTACAGAGCAACACAAAAAACAACGTGTGAGCAGTGCTGCACTTGACTTTTTGACACGTTACGACAATGGCGGTGAGAACTTTCTGAGGCAGATAGTGACCGGGGATGAGACTTGGATTACTTATAACACCTCTGAAACTAAACGACAATCAATGGAATGGAGGCACACTCCCTCGCCAGCAAGGACTAAGCCAAGCTAATTTTGACACCTCGAAAAATGAGCTCAAAGAACATGTTACCAAATGATTCACAACACAGGTGGCAACCTTTTGTGAAGAAGGCAAAGAAAACTTGCGCCACGCTATGACAAATGCCTACAAAATGGTGGGAACTATGTAGAAAAATGGCTTAAGATTCGTAGATTGTTTTGCTGTACTTCTAAATAGTTTTTCTGTATCTCTACTTGATTTCTTTTCATTGCCAAACGGAACTTATTTTTTGGATTTACCTCGTAATTAATATTTAATACACATTTAACATGTCGCGCACACATTAAGCCATGCCAGATGTGTTTTCTAAATAGTGAGCTAACCCTATATATTTTTCTAAATGTGACAGTAATTTTTCTGTGCACAGACAATAGAATTTTTCAACGTTATCAAATCAATATGCATTCTTTTATTTAATGAATATTTCGAAGAACGCTTTCTTTCAAACTCGTTAGTTATTTTAGGTTAAAAACGATGATAAAGCGCTAAATGTGATCTATAAAGTGCATATTTATTTAAATTTTCTAAGTGCTACGTAACGGTAGTCGCATTGTCATATATCAAAGTATTTCCCCAGTTCTGTTCTCCACATCGGTGGTCTTTAATCTTTTTCTTAAGATTAGTATTGTCTGACAGTATATTTCGACGTTTACTGTAGTCTATTTCGACCTTTACTTCATATAAAGAACTACTAAGTTTAAGAATACTCACTATAACTAGTAAACGTGACATCTGTCAGCAGAATTTTCTCGTAAATATAAAAAGGACACGCAATTTGCAGCCCCAAACGGAAACGTGACAAGAAACCTCTAGTGGAGATTGATTACTTCGCCGAAAGTGCTATAAGGAATGTTGTTTACGAGATGTACAGAAATAGTAAGATTGACTGTATTATAATATAATTGTGGTATAATTATAGAACAACATATTACTCTAACATCTTTAAATACTATACTTGTTGAAAAAGATATTTTTATGGGTAGTAAAACATCTTTATGGAAAGTGTTGCGGAATATTAGGTACCATTATAAAAAGGATGATCCAAGAAGAGCGTACGTACTATATTGGAGGCATGGTGTTTTTCATATTTGCGGTTATAATTGTCTTTAGGAATAAATCTGCACCGGTCTATAAAATTGATAATCTGGCCCATCAGTATGGCCACATAGCTCTCCGTTTGCCACCGTACCATTGCATATTTAATGCGATGACGAATTTATTATTAATCTTGGCGAAGACTCTGAGAATGATGACGATTTATTTTCAGATGAATGTGTCACTTATTTTTAAGTTGTTGGATTATAATACCTGGTACTTTTCATTTTCTTTCATCATTATACTGATGTAACACAAATTTCTTTTTAGCGTTCTATTTATTATTAAATACGTATAAAGTTTACAATTTTTTTTATTGTTTCATTGCTTTGTAAGAGAATTAATAAATTCGGTTATTTATAAATTATACCCTAAATATTGCAAGTTTTACATAAGCGTTTACTACCCTAACCTAAAATGTAAACAAATCTATTTTTACAATGGATTTTGCATATGATTTCGCAATATTGTTTTAACATCATTGATGACGTGCACGTCTTCGAATCGTGAACGACATTGATGACATGTATCGACGTATCATTCTCTAATATTTTTCATGTAAATTTATAACATGCTTTGGCTCATATAATTTCAGGCCTTTTTTTATCGTCGGCAGAAGTTTTATGTTCATATTTAATTGCGCGAAAACAGAAATATATGCGATTCATTCCAAAAATATCTAATCTCAAATAACCACATTGAATGCACATGCAAATACAGCGTCTGTGTATACACAAATACTTCGCTGTTTACCGCTACGAGGCGCTCAAAACCAATTTCTGAACGTCCCCTGTACTCGAGTCTTATCTCCGGCAGAGATGTAAAATTACCGTAATATATATTTTTGGTAAATTACCGTGGTAAATTACTGCTCTTTTTTTACCAAGATTTATTCTTGCGTAATTTACCATTTTTTGAGTAAATTACCATGGTAATTTACCACACTTTTTTATTGTTTAAATAAAACCCCTACAACAAAAAAAGTCTTATACATTTTATTAAAGGAAAAAAAATAAAGAGTACAATATTAACATATTTTAAAATTAAACAATATTCTGAAAATAGAACTAAACAATGATTTTTCATTATTACCATTATGTAATATGTAATGTTATTTACATAACTATTCCAGATCACTCTCAGTCTCAGTATTGCAATTCGAATCAGAACATTCCAACTCTTCTTTTGGGAGTCTTTCAGTGCCGGATTTTCTTTCAGTTTTAAATTTAAATTCACATATACCAACTTAGCAGCTTTTTCATTAGTTAATCTATTTCGTTTTTTACTGTGTATAATACTAAACATTGAAAAATTTCTCTCCGTCGCACATGTTGTTGGTGGGCTGTTCAAAATTTCTATTGCTTTCTATATCTTTTGAAAACAATTGTTCTTTCGATTTGTAATAAGCAACTTCAGTCATAATTTCTGCTATATCAGATCCACTAACTAGATGCGTTGATAGTTTCTTAATATATGTCAGTGCTGTGATATATTCCTCGTTATTTAGATTTTTGCCTATAAATTTTGGATCTAGTAAATTGGCAGCCAAATGTATAGGTGTTATAGCCATTTCTCTCTGTGATTTTAAATGTGATAGGACAGCATTTAGTTCTGAAACTGGGCATGCAGCAATCAGTTGATCTTTCAGGTCTTGAAAATATTCAACAACATGAGATATGCAAGGTTGAGAGGTTTGTATGTTCTTTAAAATTACAGAGACTGGGTGTAAAATTGTATGTAATGTATCAACTCTTTCCCAAAACAGATCATCTAAAATATTATTTTTTATTCTTTTGTCTAAAGTATTAGCTATAGTTTCTGTTATAGCCAATTCTTTTAATTTTTTTTTATTTATCCTTAAGCTTTCTAAACAGAAAATATTAGAGCACCATTTAGTTTGGCCAGGTAGTTTAAGAGATTTTAGTGTGTTTGATTTTTGTAATGCTCGCTGTTCATCTTGTATATTTTTAAATGTAGCATTCAAAACATGCGATTTTTTAATAGTTTTTACTATGACTTTACAATCAGTAATTAAACATGCAAATACTTCCAATTTTAAAATATCTTGTGCGAATAAATTCAAAATATGAGCACTACATCCATAACAAGAAAAATAATTAGACGGGTACATATCACTAATTAATTTCCAAGTTGATTTCATATTGCTAGCGTTATCAGTCACTATGCTTATAACTTTATTAATACCTAAGTCGTCAATAACAGAACTAAGTAAAGAACAAAGATATGCAGCATCGTGGCGATTTTCCTTGCAGTCAATTACTTTAAGTAAAACTGGTTCTGGACATGTAATTAATATATTTATAATGGATTCGTTTCTAATATTACTCCACCCATCAACTTGAATTCCAATTGCCTTTGCTATTTTTTCATTAACTAACTGATTTATTTGAGGGTATTGTTTATCTAAAAGCGCATTGGATAACTGATATCTAGTCGGCAATCGTAAAGATGGTTTAATTTTTTTAAACAATTTTTGCCAATGAACATTTTCCGTAAAATTTAAAGGGGTATTACTAGCAAAGCATGCTCTTGCTAAGAGATCCCAAATTTCCTCTTCTTCTGATTTATTCAATACATCCACAAAAAAAATCCAAATTTTCACTGTAAGCGGATTTAGTGGTGCTTGCAGCAGATTGTGGGCGAGAATCGCTTGAAATCGTCTCTCCATCGTCGTCTTCTAAATCTGTTTGCGAAGAACTTTTTCTTTCCGGAATCTCTAAAATGTTAAATACTTTTCGATAAAACCCAATAGAAATCAATCAAAATTACTCACATTTATTTATTGCTTTAATTTTCTTAACACTTAATGCTCTTGATTTTGATTGTATTTCATTCTTTATTTTACGAGGACAACGAATGCACTTATTCTGTAAGTGACTGGACATTCTGGTTACATTTAAAACATAACTTTGCGAACAGAAGTTACACGAATATAATTTCGAATGTTCTGTGGATTTTGAAAATGCTGTTAAAATAACTTTTTTTTTTTATCTTTTCGCCCCATCCCAGCGCACTGCACTACGAGTAGTATATTCAAAAACTTTATATAGTTATAGTTCAACTTATACACCGAAATCTTTTGAAAGACTACTTCATTCGTTATATAAACGGATGATTCACGAGCATTTACATCTGCTAGAAAGGGACTTCCCCAATCACCGAGTGCGCAATGTCATACGTGTACATAGATGGTGTTTTACTTTGTTTGTAATTTACGGAAATTTTATGTGGTAATTTACTGTAAATGACGGTAATTAATTCGGTAATATACGGGGTAATTTACCGACTTACATCACTGATCTCCGGTAACAATTAAGTCGAAACAATTTGATGTTGGAAATGAATATTTTTTGAAATCATGATATTCATGATTATAACAAATAACTTACAGAAAAGGTCTTATTTTTAGATTTGCTGATTATATCGTTAAACATGTATCGGAAGAGAAACATGACGTTTTCTTAGATGGAGTAGGATGGGAAGGTGGAGACGAATGGATACGAACTCAGTTTAAAATTTATCTTTTATGTCTTATGAGAACATCCATGCTACAAGGTAAATAAATACATGTACACTGACTTGCAATGAAATCCCGTACACTTTAATGTCAAGTTAGCATAATTTTTAAGATTATTTACTAATGTAAGCTGACTTTAGATTTGACATATAAGATATGAAGCAAATGTGATGTGATCATAAACATATGTAGTCCGTTTGACAGAGCGGTATTTAGTATAAAATCAAATACAAAATTTAGTTAATATATATTGTTAATAATAACAATAAACATACGAATATAGAAGTAGGTATCTAATTATAAGATGTCTTGTTGGCATTGACAGAATAAGGTTTCTCCAAATATCCTGATCCTCGCTTAATTCCTCCCAAGCATTCTCAATTTGCCGCCTATAATTAATTTTTATCACGGAATCTTTAAAGTTCGTTCATATATTCGTTTCACTATTACACCGCAAACGTTTTCTATGGGATTTAAATCCGGGCTGCGTGTTGGCCAAGGTAATATATCAACATTCCGTTTGGTAATCTATCACCGTATGTTAACTTTAGCAGTGTGCACAGCATTGTTGAAAACAAAGTATTCTTAGCGTATGTTAGTGATACTAACGGAAGCATAACATTTTCCAAAATATCTAGATATGATTGTGAGTTTAAACGGCCTTCAATTTGCCATGCAACTCCCGCACTCTATGTACACATCCATGCCCAGACGTTAACAGAAAATCTTCCAGATCTATTTCGTGGAGGCACATATCTTTCATCACACGCACGTGACCATATCGTGACTTGACTGGAATATTTTTTCGTCCGAAAATATTACTTTCCCCAAAAAAATTGTTCGCGATGTATATAATTTAATTTCATTGGTTGACTTCGCAGATATTTCTTGGTGAAACATTCTTGTAATAACTTGATTAATTATTTGAAAACAAAACACTTGGCTTAGTTTCACGACTTCTTTAATTAGATATACTAACAATTGTTTCGGCTATTAGGCCATTATCCGAGTTTTAGAGTTTTAGATAGCTCTTGGATAATGGCCTAATAGCCGAAACAATTGTTAGTATATCTAATTAAAGAAGTCGTGAAACTAAGCCAAGTGTTTTATTTTCAAATAATTAATCAAGTTATATAATTTAATGAAAATAAGACTCTGGATTGTTTATTTTATACAGATAATGTCTGTTTTTTAACACTTGCATAATTTTTTAATTCGGAAGTGTTAATTCTGCGGCATGCTGTTGACCAAGATCCCGAAAATTTATGTGAAATACAGCTTCTCTTTTTTTGAATGGATTTTCTCTTAAGTAATCCAATAAAAATTCATCTTGTTGTTGATTTGTA
This sequence comes from Melolontha melolontha, assembly GCA_935421215.2. Taxonomy (NCBI): domain Eukaryota; kingdom Metazoa; phylum Arthropoda; class Insecta; order Coleoptera; family Scarabaeidae; genus Melolontha; species Melolontha melolontha. Next base: position 105,345,056 of record OW285239.1, on the reverse strand, counting down.
ATTCTCGGCCGCCCTGAACCTTCTTTTCTTTTAACACTTCCACTGTCTTCATATTTTTTCGTAACCCTCAAAACAGTAGATTTATTTATATTAAATATTCTAGCTACATTTCTTATGGACCATCCTTCTAATTTTGATAATATTAATACTTTATCACATTCAGATAATTTTAACATTTTGATTAATTTTGATTGATTTAAATTGACTAATCTCAAATTAGAAATGTCACCAGAAAGGTCAATTTAATACAGCCAAAACTAGGTGTACGGGATTTTATTGCAAGTCAGTGTACCAGTGTGTTTAAAAATTCCAATAATTTCGAGTTTCAGATGGATCACGAGAATTTGACCACTTCAACTCTATGTTTGTACAGGCGTGGAAAGACACTTACAATTATAAAATGTGGAGTAGTTTGGACTGTCCGGGTATTTTAGAAGTTAATCCAGGACATCCTTTCTCTGGGCAGCTATCCGTTTCTGACATGAAGCTGAGACTCTCGCAGTTAGTATCTCCATGGCATTAGTTTTTGATTATTACATTATAATTATATACTTCTTACTTAGTTATTTTATTTTGAATTTAAGTTTTGTAAATGTACTTTTGGAAACAAAATTCTTTTTGTTTTAATATTTATCTGTCTCAATTATTTCTAGGGAAATATAAAATGAGAGTTAATAGTTAAAAAAACGCACTTGAAACGAGCTCTACAATTTTAACAAAAAACTATACTGGAAAGATTATATAATTTAGGTTTACTTGATTACAATTTTTAAAACAAAACTAGGATCTATATAAATTTAAATTTTCCGTTAAAAGAGGAATAATGATGAAAATAATGTTTTTCTATTTTGCGTTCGTAATGAACTCATTATGAAACCCAAAAAGTATCGAAATGAGCTTCATTTCGATACGCTTTCTTTCGTTTTTCAATGTTGGCTTTGTTCGAACACATAAATAAATATCTTATGACTTACTGGCATTTAATTTTAAGAATTTAAGTACATTTGACAGAAATGATATACGTAGAAAAGAAAAATGCCGTACAAACAACGTATATTGTATTCAATTGACAACAATATATACCGGGTCATTACACATAGGTATAATGCATTGAGTGCCTTTTTTTCATTTCCAATTACGCATAGGCATAAATGTATGTTGGCATATAGTAGGAAACCAGTTATACACCAAAATCTACGTACTATATAGATTAATTCTTAAATAGATTGCCATGAGAGAAAATAAAATTTTTTTAATGTCACATATTTCTCAATTTTTATTCATTACAAAAATCTTAATATATTTGATTGAAAAATAGATAATTTATTTAAATCATGGATACGTATAGCAAAGACGAAAAAAATATGGTATCAGAAGAATAACTGTTTAAGGACGGTCAGAGACATATTTTCCGTTAATTATCCTAATAGGCCTATACCTTGTACAAAGACAATTTTAAATATTTATAATAGATTCAAAGAAGGTCGTCTTCTAAATTCACACAAAAAAAATAATAAAATCAATCATGTGTTAACAGAAGACATGAAGCTGAATATCTTGTGTTATGTAGAAGAACGATGTGTAGGATCGCTTTAGATGTAGCCAGGCATTTTGGAGTATAGTACAGTTTGGTATACAGAACCCTGAAATAATTTAAATATAAGCCATATAAGGTATCAAACCATTAGGAGCTTTTCGAGGAAAAAAAGTAAGACCAACTGATTTTTGTGAACAAAGCAATTTTAAATAAAATTTTTATTGATGAAGCTACATTTATCATAAATGGTGAAGTCAACTCTCAGAATTTCCGGTTTGTATCCTACATTTACCTATTGAAAAATACTAAATTTCCTTTCCCAAAACCTAACCCGAACACAGAACCCTCAAAAAGTCAATGTCTGGATTGGAATAATAAGCGATGGACTTATTGTCCCATTGTTTATTAACGGTAACCTAACTGCAGAAAAATATTTAAATCTCATACGAAACCACATTATTCCAACAATTGAGATACTAAATGTTGATCAACTTTGGTTCCAAATAGATGGGGCTCCGGCACATTCTACTCACGCCGTCAGGAATTTTTTAATTAACACATTTCAAAGACTATGGATTGGCAGGTTTGGCCCAATACCATGGCCCCCAAGATTAGCTGAATTATCTCCAAATGATTTCTTTTTTGGGGGTTACCTAAAACGTAAAATTTATAATAACGTGCAAATTCATAACTTGGATGAACTGAAAGAAAGTATACTTACTGCATGTTATGGAATAAATCCAGAATTTATTCGGAATACCCTGCGTTGCCTTCAAAATCGCCTTGCTTATTGCCTTGAAGGACAAGGAGGATATTTTGAAAACTCTATAAACGCTTTTGTTATGTTGTTTTGTTTATCTTAATTAATCGTTAAAATAAATTAATTTTTTTATTCAAACTGAGATTTTCTTTCTTTTCTAAAAACATAACCTAATTCTTTGTGGCTGTATTTTCTTTGGTATTACCCACTGTTGCCGGTATAAGTATTATTGCCAAACTAGATTCTAGAATACTTTCGCTATAAATTTTAAGTTTTGAAATAGATTTAAAGAGTTTCCATGTATATTCTGTGTGGCAATCTAAATCATTTCCCTTTGAATGCTTAAACATTCATATCTTTAATAGTTGAAAGCATAACAAGTGTTCATTTGAAAAGTCAATCTAGTAGCATGTGATTTACTGAGAACATTTTGAAGTATGTCGTAAATTAAAATTTACTACTTAACCTACGAAGTCGTATATTTTGACAGTTTCATACATACAAATAAATAACAAATGTGATTGACATTATCAAATGTCATTTGGCGTTATATATGCGTCTTATTCTATCAAAATTTCAAAGTAACCTAGATTGACTTTTCAAATGAACACTTGTTAGTAAGATGCAACTCATTGAGTTAAATCTTTAGCTAATAATTAATAAAATTTTAATAAAATAAATACTTAGTTTATTTATTAATATTTTTAAAATTTTTATTTAGGAACAATATCATCTTAACATTTTTCGATTTTAGTCTTGCCCACCTTTATTCTATTATTAAACGAGCTGTACTATACACTCTCATTTTCTGCGAAACTCGCTGGATTACGGAAGTATTTCCTAGCACATTGTTTTAAAAGCTTCAGCTCCGTTCCTGTTACCTAAAATAAAATCCAAATAAAAAATGTATTTACCCTTTTTTCTTAAAACTTACCTTCCAAAATAAAAAAGGTTCTATGTCCTGATTTGAATTTGGCCTTTCGAGGTATTGCCTTATAGTTATTATTACATCGGCTATAATTGATTTTACTTTCTCTTATTCTTTCTTGCCAAAATCCAAATAATGGAAGTGACGTTTGATGTGGACTAATGTCTGTTTCGATTACAGGCATTTGTTTATTTTCAGTATCTACTTTCTTCATAATATTAAACATTTCTTGATCTAGAAAGGAAGTAACCCCGGGAGCGTTTTCAGTACTACAAAAACTTTCTCTTTAAATCGATTTAATTCTCAAACAGTTGTTACTCTAGTAACTGATCCTCCTTCATATGAAAATAGCCTTGCTTTAACAGATTCCAAAAGTTTGTTGCATAGTGTCTTCCCTTTCTCAATCTTCAATTCCAGTAATGATGCTGTCAAATAATTGTACAGTCCAAATATTATTGTGATTAGTTAATTGACGAAGGAGATACTTATTGAAACTTCATTATAACGCTAAGAAATAAATAATTAAACTTCTAGTTTCAAAAATTGTTTTATTGTAAATACCACTACAATATTGTTTCGCCATACAATGGCTTCATCAGGTGGATGAAATACTATTTCATCCACCTGATGAAGCCATTGTATGGCGAAACAATATTGTAGTGGTATTTACAATAAAAGAATTTTTGAAACTAGAAGTTTAATTACTTATTTCTTAGCGTTATTATTGTGATTATTAAAGAAATAGTAACATATTTATTATCTACAAGAATTTCCCACTACTGCTTTTTAAGATAAATTTCTCCATTTTATAAAACCACTTGTTCGTAAGATACCACGACGTGTTATTTGTTTTTATCGTGTTACTGAAATGGCCTCAACGCGTGCTTTACGGTCGGTAATTCATTAGAAGTAGTGTGAGCACGTTCTACAATTTCATTATGTGGTAAAATCTATTTGTACTTTTTTGTTATATTTTCTACCTTTATTGATACACTAATTTTGCTATCTTAGATATATTTCAACTATAAAGAAATACTATCCAACTTCATTGAATTTGTTAAAAATATTTAAAATTGTCTTCGCACAAGTTATGCGCCTGTTGGAATAATTAACTGTTTTAAATATTGTATTTTTCAATAAAATGTATTTAATTTAAGATTTAAATATGAACGAAAAACAGAAATTTTTGAGTTTGAAAATGTTACTGGTGTATAACTAGTTGCCTACTATATGCCACCATACATTTATTCCTATGTGCAATTGGAAATGAAAAAAAGTCAGTCAATGCATTATACCTATGTGTAATGACAAATGAAAAGCCCGGTATATTAGTTTCTGTTTCACTCATGTTTATATTTTTAAATAAAACATTAAGTAATGTTAATGAAAATTAATAAATAATATTTCGCGGCTAGCAGCATTTAAATTAGAAAATGTCAATGTACCCAATTGCATACTTTATATAAAATAAAACTGAACTTTCGAATTAAATAATTTCAATTTGTTAATGTAAAAAATGCAAAAGAAAAAATAGTATAAAAAACTCGTTTCATAAGGCTTTGCGCATTCGTTCTTTAGAAAACTCGCCGTACTCGCTGCTGACTGAATTTGTGCAACAAAATGGTGCCTTATGAAAGTTAATATACACTATTGTAAACCGTTTAAAGAAATGGAAAACATTCCTAAGTTAATATAAGTACTTATACGAAGGACAAGCTAAAATTATTAAGATAAAAAAACATAATAAATAAAAGGCAAATAAATCCTAGTATGTAGTATATACTGGCTGTCCTTGAAATAAAAGGACAAGATATCAAAAATGGAAAGACGTAGTTATATAGAATTCAACTATTTGCATCAATTTCAGCACAATGCAAAATACTGAGAGTGGTCGAAAGTTAAATCAGGCAATGGCATCTACTGGAAGAGCAGTTGCTACCACTAGTAAAGCTGTTGGTGAGTTTATCCATATGTATAGAATACCTGTACACTAATAATTACTAAATAAGATATCTTAATGCTGAATTAAACTATGTTTAGGTGGCGCGTTCTCTCAAGCAAAAGGAGCTTTTTCAAATTGGTGGAGTAATTTACTTGTGAGTCCAGATCCCACCCAGAAAGGGGTCGAAGCTCTAAATGATCAGAATAAGTCTATAGATCATGCTGATACGAAAAAGTGTATCACACAGGAAAAAAATAACAGTAACACCACGTCGGACAATCCAGAGAAAAATAAAAACATTTTGAATGGATTTATTGTCAGTGATATAACAGATAAAGAGTCTAATAATCAAAATCATACGGTTGATCATACACTGGGTGAAGTACATTTAGTTTAAGCAATATTTTTTAAATTAAGTGTTAAATTTTCTCCTTTTTATTTCTTGTTTGTCCAATTTTTCAGCTTTATTTGTACTATAGATTTATAAGTTCCGTGCTCATTTTGTTAGAAATATTTTAATTTTTTAGTTAATTCTTTACTTTGTTATACTCTGACAAGTAATTTTGAAGCTAGTGAATATATTGTAGCTAATATTTATGCTTTTGGTTAGTACAACTTTCCTTAAAAATAATTTTAAGAGCCTATCTTGCTTTAAATGAATAAACCACACAAATTCTAATGCGGTTTATTATTATGTATTTGCAAATTAGTTAATTATGTCATTCAATAAATTGATATTGGGTTAGATAAAAAAAGTTTGAAATAAATTTAAAACTACATTCTGCTTTCAAACATCAATTAAGTCTTCTGTTTCCAGACATTTTTTAAAAAACACAAGAGAAAATTGAAAATTATGTTTTTTAAATCGAAAATTTAGTGATAAATTTATAATTTATATCTGCAATTATCTGCAAATATCTGTAGTGACACTCCAAAATTTATATGTTATGAAGTCCTAGTTCTAATATACTTTAGAAAATATCGAGCGATCAAGATAATTTGTAATCGAGTCATTCATGAATATGAAATTGTATGTCGTTACTTGAACTGCATTTATATTACACGCGTGAAGTAAAATGTCAGTCAAAAGCTAAAATGATGCCAACAAGTGAAAATAAAATTTTTTACACGATCAGTCAATTTAACTTATTTACTGGATGGACTAAAAGAATAGTAGGTAATATTTACAAATATCAGATCGGTAAGAACTGTCACTTATCGATCGGAAGGCACTAAGTAATCAAATATGAAAGTTTTGTAATTTTGCTCTGAAATCTGTGGTGCCAACCATAGATTTATACCGATTACTATTGAAAGAATTTCACCTAATTAATTCAAAATAATTTTTAACTACAACATTAAAAGTACAATCAGTGCATTTGGTAAATAAACTTCTTATGATTCCAGAAAAGGTAGAATCTTCGGGTGCTTTTAGGGTGTATTTTCATGCAAAATTTTTCTGTAATTTATTCACCAACGAATCAGCTACGTAACCTTCTGCAACAGAAGACAAACGCCACCCACTGTGTTTTTTAAAGGCCAAAATATCAACACATTTATTTACCTGCAAGGTATTAAAGGTATTAGTATAAAGATGTGGATCCGCCAAATTCAAGTATTTTGCGATCTTTGAAGGCCAACTTCCTATTATATTTCTGCCCACTACTTGATTGGTGATTTTTCCATTGCGCATTGCTAAGAAAAAGTTGAAGACTTTGCGTTATTTGGTCTTAACTTTAAATATTTTCCGTAGCACTTCCAAATCATTGTTCCGTTATCTAGATTGGTTGTTGTACAAGTTCGCTCAATGTCAGTCTTGGTACTGGCAATGTGGACTCTAATAAAAGATCCACTATCCTGGATATCTTGTATTTTCATCTTATATAATTCTTTTCGTCTACAGGCTCCTGCTATTCCCATGATCATTCCCATTTTCACATTTAAATAAGCTTCATCTGGGAATTCTTTTAGAATCTTGTATATATCTTCTCTTGTAAATACCTTCGATTTTTTAGGTCGATATCCAACATTTTTTCTTTTGAGAAAAACAATTAATGTTCTGAATTTTGAAATATCAATTCCATCTTAAGGAAAATTGTAGATTTCAACATGGAGTATTCCGCCCTTAAACTCCTTTGTGATTTTAGTTTTTCATTTCTTCTTATAAAATAAGACAATACCACCATTTTTCTAATATGCTCATAATTCTTCTCGTTACACTACGCTTTGAAAACATGGAAAGCATTTTCATATCGTGTCCTCGACTTCTCTGGTATAACAACCGAACATCCTATCTACCGCGCATCCTCAAGATCGGAATCGGTCAATTTTACAAAATTATAAACAACTAATGAAAAAATTGATAGATAATAATAATTCAAACAACTTAAATGAATTTTTCTGTCAAATATGGCTACCGCTGTTTATAAATCTCCAAGTTAATTAAGTGTCTTTTATCATTTTCGATAGTGAGACTTGGGACTTTGAGATTATTTTGTCCGTGATAGTTGTCACAGAATTGTCACTTTGACATTATACCAATTTAAATTTAAAAATCATTTAAATCAATTAATTTGGTTATTGCATGGATCATGCAAAGACGTAATAAGCATCACAAGCGTTAAGGGCTACTGGTTTCAGGCAAAATTGGTGGCTTTGGTACCCTGGCCTTCGACCAGTAAACAACCCTTACCGCTATTCATGCTTAAATAACTATTATTGTCAAAAATACGCGAACATTCGAGAAAAATAAATTTATTTTATTCAACTGTTACAATAAATGCTGAAAATGTTCTTCATTTTGTTGCGAGCACAAATAAGCATTTCGTCCTCCATCGATGACATTTCGCAACATATCTGGATTATTATTAATTCCATTAACTTTTTCGGTTATTCTCTCCCTTAATTCTTCTAAATTGTGAAGAGGTGTTCCATAAGTATAATTTTTTTAATGGGGCCACAACAATAAATCTGAAGGCGTAAGATCGCAAAACCTCGGAGGCCAGATATTCTCTGTATTCCGACTAATAAGTCTGTAATAAAATATCTCCCGCAACATGGTTATTGGGATCCTAGCTGAATGTGCGGTGGCTCCATCTTGTTGAAAATAGTCAAGGACCAATTCATCACCGTGAAGTTGATTTATAAAATATTCTAAAATCATTTGTTGATATCTAACTCCTGTTAGGTTACCTGAAAAATTATTAAACAGACATAGAAGGTTAATATTATCACTAAATGAATGATTTACCTTAAAAAAACAATGACCCAATTATACGTCGCTGCCCAAACGCTAATTTTTGGTGGATGGAGCCTCAATATAAACATGGGGATTTTCAGTTCTGTTTTGTAAATTAACATATCCATATACAATGAGAGCGAAATTGATTAAGGGCATTTGGCAGCTCTGGTATATGAAACCATGCTTGATCTGTAAAGAATGTTTTCTCCAATAAACCATCATCAAATATTGTTCAAATATTCAGCTTGTATTGGAAAATCATCTGCGTGCAGTTCTTGCACACATGTTAGTCGATATGGATGTAATGCCAAACGCTTTCTTTATTGCTTAATATCTGCCATATGATATTTCCAAATGCCGAATGGATGTTGTAGGTTCTTCCTCCGTTACGTGTTGGATAATCGCAATGATTTCTGGCGTTCGTTTATCTTTACGCCTACTATTTCCCAGTTTTCTTTGTAAAGTATATGTTTCCCGAAACAGGATAACACAACGCCTTAGTGTATTGCAGAAATGAGCATAATCGACAATATTATTGGGAAACTCCTCGAAATTCAATCTATGCGACTTGAATGGAATACTGCCACACGCCGTCAATTTTTTGACCATTTCGAAAATATGACTCGACCATAAGCGCTTTGTGTTCCATTGAAAATGCAATTTTTTAGCATTATAAAAAAGAAGTTCTTAAAACAACTGATTTTGTGCAGAGATGATTGTTTCACCAAGAACAAGAACAGCACTAGAATAAACAGGTTAGTTATTGGCAGTTGCCATTAAATGTAAACTATGCAACGGCGGTTCAAGTTACAATCGAAAAAAATATACGGACTCAAATTTATGAAGGACTCGATTATAAATTATCTCGATCACTTGATAGAAGAATAAAAGAACCTGAATTGGCCTATCAAAAAATGGAAATATTTAAATCCACAATCTGCTTAATTCCCTACAAAATATCAAACACTTCAAAACGTTCTACCTTGCTTTACAAAAGCTCTACCTTGTGGCCTTAGTCACTATAATTCACCATGCAAAAAATGTATGTATTTCGGTAACTAAGTTGCCATCCTCAGTCCGGTCATCAAGATATAATAGGTAAATAAAGTGCAGGGCAACTGGGAATTTTCGAAATATATGTATCTGAGGAGATAAATTGTCAAGTTAAGGGTTAAAACAATATCTAACATCAGATCATAAATAATAATTTTACATGTTTTAATATTACATTCGGAAAAAAAATTGTGCTGAAGTTATATCTATATAAAATACTTATCGGTAACGGTAAATCGGTAAATTGTTGCACTGTCCATACCGGCGAGTTACTGCAAAAACAAGATAACACACTTCATACTGTGAATATGTAAGTTATCTTGCTTTCTTAGTTAACCCGACAATACCTGCTCTACTAAACTGTTTGTTTAACACTATGATCTCTATACCTTAATCGACAAATTTTAATTTCTGGTACAAAAGTAAAAGAGGAAAAGAGCGCCACAGAGAAAAGTAAAGAAAGACATATAGCGAGGTTGCCAATGAATGTAGGCAAGTAGATTAAGTGGGGTACAATAAGGTTCAGTCAGATTATAGCTAGTCAGTAAGTCTATTGCTTTAGAGGGTTGTTGAACGCATCTTAGAAATACGTATAAAATTCGCTACGAATATTTACAGAAAAATATTTATTTCATGGTGTATTACTTTTATGAAGATGTATAACAAAACTTATATTTTCCACATATAAATAAAATGAAATTAAATATCAATTCTAAATTATGTAAAAAAATAAATATTCCAAATTAAAGGTTCAAATAATTCACCACATTGTTCTTGGCAGTATGCCAACCTATAATAAAATGCTTGGCGGACATTATTGATATGTTCCTATAGAAAGAACCGATAATTGAATTATTTAAAATACCAGCCCATACATTTAATTATTGTGAATATCGGGTATGTACAGGTACATTGAGGTGTCGACCGGCAAAATACCATTTTATGATTTGTGTCTTTTCTTGAGTTGTAAAAACATGCATGTTGAAATCGACTGTTAATATACGCACGTGGAGAAATTGGTGTTGTACATGCAGTAAGTGTTTGTTAGGGAATAGGGCATGTTAAATGTGTATGTGTGTCCACCACTCTGCTTTTCCCTCCACTGTTTGAAAGCAGGCATCGTTGGATATAACAAGCCTACACTATATATGCAAACAGAAATTAAAATTTGTCGATTACCGTATATCAAATTAGCATTCTGGAATCAATCAGAACTCAATATTGAATGCCTGTTATTTAAAAAAAATGAGCAATAAAATTTTATGCATTCATTCATTTTTATCAAACCCAAGATTTTCCTAATTTTCATCTCTATCATGAAGTAATTTTATATGGTGTTTAACTTAAACTTCTTAATTTATATGTAATCTCAAATTAATGTTGAAAACAATATATTATTCAAAAGTTAGTAATACTTTTTCTTATAATTGATATTAGTACCTTTTATCTAATTGTTTGTAATGATTATTCTGAAAGTTGTTAGTAAAAATAAGCACACTATGGGAAAGAACATAATTTATTTATATTATATCAATCATGTAATGATAAAATTATGAACATGAAAAATATTCAAATACCTATGCTTTTTCTGAAATACTCTAAAGGTTACATGTCAATTACATATTTTACATATTTTACATGATTTATATTTGTGATAATTTAAGTATATATTTTTCTATTATATCTGTAATTTAAGTTATTTTTCTACATTTATATGTTAACTTTAAATTTTCCTCTTTAATTATTGTTATTAGACTATCAATTTTACAATTACATTATTGTAGTACATATAATTACAGGTATGAAATTAACATTGTTACATTTGTCTTATCCTTATTGTCAGATTATAGGAAACTTTTATTATGAAAAACAAGTTTCAAATACTAAACAAATAGCCTTTGTACTTATATAGTCAATATATTTCTTTTGGAAGTATTCGAGTGGTATTTGTTTTTTGCCAAGTGGCAAAAAACTGTTTATTTAACGTCATTCTCATTTTTGTTAATATATTGTTTGTTTTTCGTATGTGTTTTATTTGAATACCTGCATCCCTAACAAAGTAAGATTATTTTTCATAAAAAATATGAAACCAAAATCATCAAGGAATGCACATCTTAAATTCGTTGGTAAATATTTAAATCAAAAAACTATAACCACGGGTTTTCAATAAAAACTAAAACATTACTAATTAATGGAAGGTTCATTCGAGTAACATCTCATCGGCGGCTCGTTCGTTCTAGCGCGTAAATATATTTTGTCAGTTGCCGTCCGAACACCGGACACTTCGCTGGTTCACAGTGATAAAAATAGACAGAAGGAGACCATTTTACGATGTGGCGCATAAATTGATAAGGAAATTTCCGGATTTAATGTACAATGGCAATATAATAAAGTGAAAAGTGTGAATGTATTCAAGGAAATTTCACTGTGAAAACGCAAAAAAGTGAAAAATGTTTCATTTATGTGTAACTTTCGTATTGTGTAATGTACCGTTTAAGTCAGTAGACAACGCATAATTTCATTCTTTTGGAAGGAAGCACTACGGTAAAGGAACGTTACCTAGTCTTACCATCTCTCCGTGAACGTATTGAACATATGATTAAATCCGAATTGAAAAATAAAAAACTGGTTATCTGTGGATGAAGCAACATATTGTAAAAAAAAACATGGGTTAATGTTATAGTACGTACAATAGAACCACATCAATCGTCACCTTGAATTTTACAGTGGCAGTTCTTGATGACGTACGAAGTAAGCTGCTGCACGGATGAGTGCTTCGAACAATTTCGGTTGCAGTTACTTGCCTCTCTGTATGTATGAAAGCTTAAATGAAGCAGCTTACATCGTACCTCATCAAGAATCACCACTGCAATTTTACTAGCCTGCAGAAGAGTATAAGTAACTTCGGAGTTAGTGTTAAATACATTGGAAAAGTTTGAACTTTCATCAAACCAAGTGCTAATCTTGGCAAGGGACGGTGCCGCAAATATGCTCTTTGTAGGCCGGTTTCTAAAAAAATATGCCAACTTGTTAAATATTACGTGTATGTAAAACCCATGCTTTACATCTGGTGGCAGAAACTGTTCGTAGATGTTATCCAGATGTAGATGCATTCATTGCAAGTACAAGGCTGTGTTTCTTAGATCCTCAAGTCGTCTTCGCCAACTTTACAGACTGTGTCCCGATATTTCTAAACTACCACAGTCGATTCTTATTCGTTGGGGAACATGGTTATAGGTAGCGTTTTACTATCATAAATATATTGATAATATCAAGAACGTGTTTTTAAATTCGATCCCAAAGAAACTGCATCTATCAAAGAAAGCCAGTCAATCTTTCAAGATAGGTTAAAACAGATTTAAAAACTATTTAGAACAATTATATCGGACTAATGTAGGTAACAGAAAAATTAGAAAATCCTTCGGTGTCGTTAGTGGAATCTGCAAATAGTGCAGTATGTTCACGGACAGCTATGCGCGGTAGAAGACGGAAAAATGTTTGTGTTCTAGAAAGGTTTGAAAGTGTTTCAGAGAAAGACTTAGATTTTGTTAAATTAAGACAAACTTATGAAGTTGCGTCAACAGAACCATGAGTTCTTTTAAAGATTATTTTAATTGTGCAGTAGATGTAGAATGCTCGTTTTCTGCATATACGCACATTTTTTCTCCGTAATACACTCGGTTTGCGACAATTACTGTGAAAATACATCTGATATTGCAAATATTTAACTGATTTTACCCAGTTTGTGACTTCATGGATGACGTTTAAAACGGTAAGTGTGCCATCACTTTATATAAATTTATAGCTTATTATTTATTTATATGGGCTTCGGTGCGCAATTTCTTAGTTTAAACGAGCTAAGTGTCTGGTGGCGACTGACAAAATATATATACACATGAGGGCGAACTGCAGCTGCGATGTTAGTCGCTACTTATTAATTCTAAACGATTCTTTTACTACGTTCTGTATGCCCATGTAGCGTAATAATCTTATTACAATGGCGCTGCCATAATTCAAAGACATGACAGAAATCATTCATCGATTGTTATCGTGGTGGTTTCAATTTTTCAATCAGCTAGAACTGTTTTCTGAGAAATACTTTTTTATAATAATTGTCAAGTACTATAGTATCACTATATGATACTCTGCGTATACACATTCCCTTGCACCTAATCAGAAAATATTATGATTATAGCTTTAGCGGCAGATTTTTACGTGCGTGCTTTTTCTGATGGCTATTCTACTTTTTCTACCTGTTACGTTTGTTACTCCTTCTCCCGATGATAACAAAATACTCAAATTTCCTCCGCAGCAATCTTCATTGTTCTTGAAACACACTGTTTTATGTATACAAAAAGGTTAAGTATATCAATACGTTATGCACGCATTAGGCATTTGTTACAAATGAAACAGACATGCAATATACATATCTGTAACTGTACACATGGACAATACACCTCGTATTTTCAAAATTTACTTCTGCTTAAGACACGTGTTTCTGCCATCTAGGCGTCGTCAGTCAAGCTAGTGAAGCAATGTTAATACAAATGAAACAATTCTTTATGAATAAATTTGTATCTGTATATACATTTCATTGAAATCGCCTACAAGATAAAGCAAATTTCATCCTTTAAGTTGGCACTTATTTCATAAGTGACATCTGACGGACGAAAGAGACTTTGCCGAAAAAGGCGACCTTTCGCTTGAATAGCTAAGCTATTACATAAACGAAACAATACGTATAGGTGTAGTCCATTAACACGAGCCAGATGGCGGTAAATATACAAAAAGGTTAAGTATATCAATACGTTATGTACGCATTAGGCATTTGTTACAAATGAAACAGATATGTATATTGCATGTCTGTTTCATTTGTAACTGTTTTAAGTACTCATAAATCACCATTCTATTCGCTTTTAGATCCAGTGTTAGCAATCGTGGCATTGCGGTATGCCACATTTATAGCCCAAACTTTAGATATATTTAAACATTTGTACAAAAGGATAAAAACAGACATTTCACGAATAAGAGCGAGTTGACATTTTTAACTTCAAATTGCTTCAACTCATACTCTTAAACTGTGGTAGTATGTCATGGGACACTAGTATATCGAAATATTGGTGTAATCAAGTACATAAATATGCTATGAACTGTGGTTTTGATAATTAATTTACCACCATTCACGACAAATCTATTCAGCTAGGATATTCAGTCGGTTTACTTTCAAAATGGGACTGCTTTCCTCCCAGGGTTCCAATCGGAAATGTGGACAAAAGATTAATTTAGTTGAGCGCCACTCAAAATTTGTTTGAGAAAAATTATAATATCTTTAAGTTACTTGTTTTCTTGAAGCAAGGTTAAATAAAAATAATCACAATAAAATTTAAATGAAACTTTAATACAAAAATTAAAAAAAAGAAAAAAAATATTTATAAAGTATAAAGATTAATACTGCCTCATTTAACAATATTATAAAGGTAAAAATAACGCATGGAAATGACAGCTGCATGCGATCAAAAACCTTTGTGATAGCCGATCAAAATTAAAAATAATGAATTACAAAGAAACTTTTTAATTTCACCCTAGAGAACAAAATAAAAATAAACAAACTGACTTGACAGACCGAAGAAAACTCTAACGCATGTGCAACCACATGTAAAAAAAATGCCCTTGATATACCAACGTACTAAATTTTACAGTTAACAGAATTTTTTTACTAGAAATTTTAAAAATCCTTTGTTATTTATATCAAATATCTAAGACTAAATCTCAATACGATAATAATAATACAATATTCAATTCATTCAATATAAAAATAAGATAACTTTAATAATTTATTACTTACGTAAAAAATATATTCAAGACACGTGAGTAAGAAAGTGTAAAATATAACAATTACGAGATAAACAAACTCGTTAAATAGCGGTAATGAAATTAACACAGCACCAACCACAATTAAATCAAAAAATTACCCGAAGTTACTTAATAAAAAGATAAAGAATAATCTTTTTATAAACACGACTTTCTTATCTCACATTACACTTGTCTCTGAGGATACAGCAAGCACGCAGGCTCTGTATAAAAAAATACAGTTTTACAATCGTCCACAGCAGAACAAACTGCATGCTCAAACTGCGCAAATCAAATATTTTTAAAATATTTATGGGGAAAAGTCCACAGCAATATGCACGAAGCGAAACAAAATTACATTGTTTGTTCTCAGTCGCGCCTCGAGTAGCAAGGGAGATCCCCGCCATTTTGCGGGAAATACCTTGTCCATAGATATCGATCACATTCGGATACAAGTTCCGTGGATCCCGCATCTGTAGTCCTGCATTACTGACCCCGCGAAAATCGTGCGTGATCCCGCATTTGAGGGATCCCGCGTTTGCGGAATTGGATTACCTACTTCAAATAGAACGCAAATGCATATAAATCTCTAAATATATCATTTTGAGTATATTTTTTTGCCTCGAATCACTGGAAATTTCCAAGTTCTGGAAGCAGAAGATACTTAAGTTTGGCTAATATAAAATATGTACACTAAAAGCGCATATCAACAACTAAGTGGTCATCTACAGTAAGAGGTAACATATATTTTAATTCTGTAAATGTTTCCTTCACTTATGTAATTAGTCTACGCAATAGATAGCTAATACATAATAATAACTATATACAGAAATTAGCATATCTCACGTTTGATATTCACTTTGCTGTATTTTTATCGGAAAGCAACATTGGAAAAGGCTTACGAGATGCCTGTATTTGCATTTTTTCATGTTTTCCATCGGTGCAGTGTTGTAGCAGCTGTTCGTCAGCTACAAAAAGAACATCGTCTGGGGTATTTAGAGTATTGTTTTCCAATGCTTCAAAAAAAAAGCTTTCTTGAAATACACCACCATCTGATGCCTTTCCATTTGCACCAACGTCAATGTACGTGAAACAGTAATTGTGGTCAATTAATGCTAGTAATATAATACTGTACTGGTGTTTATAGTTGTAAAACTCTGATCCACTTTTAGGTGGTGCTTTAATGAGGATGTGTTTCCCGTCCATTGCTCCGATGCATCTCGGAAAATTCCATCTCTTTTGAAAACCTTTTTCTATTTCATCCCATTCATTTTTTGTTTTTGGCACCTAAAAAATTAAAATTGTAAAATATTCAATTTTCAGGTGATATCAAATGAAAACAAAAGTAATGATATGGAAAAAACTGACCAAGAAAATCAAGCTATGGATGACTTAAATGATAGTTCTCAAGTAGAAGCCAGTATCAATGAACTAGAATCAAATTTAACAGAACCTGATATAAGTACTAATGCAAATAATACTAATAATACAACTATTAAAAGAAAACTTTTTAAAAGTCCACAAAAAAGAGATTGGAATTTGAAAAAAAGAAAATTTGAGACTTTTAAGTCGAGTTCTAGTGAGACTGACAGTGTGTTAGCTGCAGTTAAACAATTAGATGGTATAGCTGAAAGAGCTCAAAAGTTGGCTCAAAATAGTAAAAGAGGAGACAGTTTTGATCAGTTTGGAAAATACATTGCATCAGTATTAAGAGACCTACCACTAAAAAAATCATGCTTGTTACAACAAAAGATGACCAACATGATTATGAATGAAATCATAGAAAATGATAACCAAAATGCAATTCATGAACTACAAAGATCTTCTAGCCTTCAAACTAGTACAGATATAAGTGATTTCGGATCTCCAGCTATGTTTGATGAACTGTTATCAGAAACCGAAGATTATATGCTTACAGACTTATCAAATACACAACTATAAATTGTTTTAAATATTCCTATTTATATTAATTAGTAACTAAAAGAAAGGATTCGTTATTTTTTTTTTAATATGAGTTAAAAATTTATTTTTATTTTTGTTAATTTGTTAATTTGTCAATTTAAGTACCTATTTATTTTAAAAGTTTAAAATACTAAATCTAAAAATATAGATGTATATTTTAAATTTTTTTGACTTACTTCAATAAATTCAGCAAGAGCTGTGTATATTTCAGAACAAACTTCAGGTAGAAATAAACTGATGGTACATTTAGGAACTCTAAAAAAATATTCCAGGCTTTTAAATGAATCACCCGTTGCTAAGTAGCGAAGTGTTAATTTGAGTTTAGTATCTGCTGGAATAGCTTCCCTCATTGTTGTGTCCATTTTTTTAATCTTGAATTTTATTTTATTCAACAAATAGTCAAAGTGTGTATCTGACATTCTTAAAATGTTTTTGAAATCTTCCGGATTTTCATTTCGTAACTCGCGTGAAATAAACATAGAACCGCCATTACTTTTACGCTTTTGAATCCATTGCCTTACCCACCATCTCCTTTTCTTTCTACTTTTTAACTTAGATCACTTTCTGTTAATCATTGTTTCAATTGTTGAGCCAACACACCAGACAAAATAGAACATGCTTCCGCCACTAACGACTCCATCTTGAACCAAATGAACAGAATGAACTAAAATCATGTTAACGTGTAAACACCTTCACGATTCGTGAGACGCTTTTTGAAACCATGCTCGTGAGTCACAACTTACGCGATCGTGAAATACGCTCGTGGCTCACGTCTCGTGTAAACCTACCTTTAGTTCTTAACGAAGACTGTCTAAAGTGGTGCATCATCTTTTATGTACTTACAATTATCTCACATTGCATAGTAAAAGATAGTTATCCTTCATCTAAGATTAAAATATACTATGTATTACGATATGTTAATTGGTGTATATGAAATGTCGGATTTTAAGAATAAAATTTAAAACTATTTAGTTTATAGAAAACAATTTATTATTAA
Source organism: Melolontha melolontha (assembly GCA_935421215.2). Lineage (NCBI taxonomy): Eukaryota > Metazoa > Arthropoda > Insecta > Coleoptera > Scarabaeidae > Melolontha > Melolontha melolontha. The sequence continues at coordinate 105,326,786 of OW285239.1, read as the reverse complement.
TCAAAATAATTTTCATCTGTTTGAACATAGTTTTGCCAATGACTAATGAGGGCATAAATAGTATTAAACAAATCTGAAATCTAGAGCTAATGAATGCTTCAATGATGCCTCGAGCTTCTTCTTTTTAACTAAGAAATTTTTATCTGGGTTCAGATGGTTAAAGAAATATATTAAACATTAATCCTGTAAACAGAAATGCTGTGAAATTTCATAAGTTAAATGGTTAGCTGTTGTTTGCTACATATGGGGTTTGGCATTATCGTGTAACCTAATAAGTTCATACCTGTTTATGAGACGTGGTAGCTGTATTTTAAATTTATTGTATATATATTGAATATGTTGGCAGTACATAGTCGCTGGTTTTTTTCACCATTAAATGATGAGTAATGGTTCTTTTAGTTATGTTAGTGAGTTATATCCTGGGTACTTGATCTGACAAACTATTATCATAGCTTTTTATGGATGAAATGGAGGCTTCGGAGCATGTTTCGTGTTTCTCTAACTATCCTACGTTTGTAATATAATACCCTTTATTTATAAAATCCCACTGATCGCTTGAGCTTTCACCAAATGTGAAGAATACATACACTTACCAAAAATTTTTAATATTGCCATTGCCTTGGAGATGTAGTACTGTAATATGCTTAACATCAGTAACGCCTCCTGGACAAACTTCCAGAGAGGTTATACGGAATTTAAGATAAAGGATATTATTGTTGATTTGAAAAATTAGAGTTCTTTAATGAATATATTGTAATTACTGATTAAATATTTTATACGTTTAACAGATTTGAACCAGAGATCAACTCTTCGCTCTTCCTACACGTTCATTAAAATACGGACTTTTCTATATCTAGGATTGCTAATGCAGACAGCTTGTGTTGATCTATGGCATCATTTCTAAACTTGGGGGTTGTGGTGATATTAAAGGGGGGTCGCGAAATAGGCTAAACAATAATGAAAAATCATTTTATGGGAAAAAAATCATTTATTATAAACATTTTACTTACAATAAGTACATATGTAAAGAAAATAAATTAATGTGATGGTTGCATTTGTTTTTCATTTAAACGTTTCTCTATACGTGGATCTACGTTAGAAACACACAAAAGCAAATTGTTTTCGAGTGATAAGAGACGATTCTTTTATTTAGTTTTTAGCGCAACCATAGACGAAAAACCTTTTTCACACAGATACGATCTGACGAAAGGGATTAATATTTTCAACGCTTCTGTGACTAAATTTCCATATTCATTTCAACGAGCAAGCGAAAATGTATTTAAATCTTCAGATATAAATTGCAGTTATACCGTTTTGTCGACAGACATTTCGATGAGCTGGTCGTGAATCTCAACTGGTAACTTAGCAGCGGCAACAACGTTTTCACTAAACGGATTCAGTACCCATCTCTTCGAGAAATTATTTTTATTTTCCGGGAAATAGTCCGCCAACTGAGTTATTAGCTCACGCATCTTCATGAAATCCAAACTGTGGCGAATAATTCAGATATAAAGCTTCTTAAGCATGAACTGTCTGTAATTAATAAAATGTTTTTATCACGTCCTTGTAAATTTACACTCAAATCATTTAATTGCGAAAATACGTCAGCTAAATCAGCCAACAATACTCAATATACACTCATTATTCCGTAAAAACAATGAGAATGGGATTTGTTTATCCTGGAAAAATATTATTAATTCATTTCGCAATTGCAATACCCGAGTTAACACTTTCCGTCTGTATGGAAAAGAAAAGATTTTTTATTTTTGCCCATTTTATCGCATAATTTAGCAAACATGTTCTATAACGGTCGGCTTTTAATAAAATTAACCATTTTTACAACTTTACGAATAATTTGATTGAGATTTTTGGGTATGTCTTTTGCGAGAATGCATTTTCCCCAGTCTATGTTAGTATAGTTTCTAGTAGCTTCATAAAAAACATCAAAAACATTATTCTGTTGCATGACCCGGTACTGTTTTTCAATACAACATTTTTCTTTGATTGATCTGTCCCTATCACATTCTTACTTCACAGACATGTTTGCTACATCTGTTGATTCATCAAGTTGAATACTAAAAATTCACTTAAACTCAAGGTAATATGAGGTTTTCGGCGATTATACGGAGTTTGAACATCTTAGCTACTCTTAATGCTACGAGGTAAGATGCTTCAACCACACTTTTATCAGTATGGCTTGCCTTACAAATAGAAGTTTGTTGATTTCTCAAGGTATACAATTTTCTTTCGAAAAATTCCAAGGGTTTGGTTCTATGAGCTGGATGTTTAGTTTCCAAGTGTCTAACTAATTTTGATGGCTTCATGCTTTCATCGGAGAGAACTTGAAAGCAAATAACGCACTGTGGCTTTCCATCCAATGAGTTAAAGCCATAATTTAAATAACGTAATAATTTCGTTTTTTCACAAAATCCATTTCGCATTAGAAATATAAAAAGCACAATTCAGTTTCACTCTAAAATAAAAGCACCAGACGCACGCTTCGCATTCGAAACTTAACTGAAGTTGTGCAATCGTAAGCGCCTCTTTTATACTGGTGACAGCACGACTTGTTCAAACACATCCATATGCAAGTTCAAACATGCTCTCACAGCAAGTATTATAGAAGGAGACCAAATTACAAAGAGCACATACACATCAAGTTGGAACTTAGAACTTAGACATAGAATAATAGGAATGCCGTATTATAATTTTTATACTGTCGGTATTTTCTTAATGTATAAAATTAGTGCAATGTGATTATATAATATTAAATAATTTTTTACTTTTATAATTACAGTCAAAATTAAATTAGTAACAGTATGTTATTATTCCTTTGCGCGGTTGGGGGGTATATGGTTGGGAAATACCATAGATCGCTGATTTATTTCTCAAAAATGTTTTTATTCTTTTTAATGTTGTAATATCGTTCGCACTCTAAAGTTGTCGTATAATATAGTTAATAATTTCACAGTTTTTAAAAAGGTTTCATTAAGTTTTCATTAAGAAATAATTAAAGAATCGGTATAGCTGAACTGGTGAATGGTCTACTAGTTCAGTTTTTAATTTCAGATTATTTATACCAGGCTAGGGAATTCTAAAATGCTGTGCGGAAAATAATTTTATATATTTTTAGATTTATTATTCAATCTGAACCTTAAGCGTTCATTAATTTCAAGCATTAGGATATTTACATATACAATAATAACAACTCATTCCTTAGCTTCACCCGAACAACTTAACGATGAGAGGCCTTGTTTGACTGTCGGCATTTACCTTAAAGGAGAAAAAAAAACACGAAAATCTTTTCGAACAGCAACCAAGAATTTGATCCCGAGATTCCAGTTAGGTACCACTGCGATATCGGTTGGACATACAAATAAAATTAAAAAAGAAACTATTTCTAAGAAATAAAATTTTACAACAAATCTACTAATAGAATACTTAAATACGCCTAAATAGAATCATAATATTGTTATAAGTAACCTCTACCGACACGCAAACGGAAGAAATATGTAGAAAGTTACAGTCTTACATTGAGTTAAGTAAACTCTTTGATAGTGATATATCGTAATATACTGAAATAATATTGTTAGAGAAATCTAATCGAATGTAATGATATAGAATAATACACTACTCAAAAAATAATAGTAGTCACTTCTTTTAACTTCAATATTTTTTTTATATTTTAAGAGATTTGAATCAAACCTGAAATATACGTTGAACCGCCCTTTGTTCACGTAATTACAAAATTGTACTCTTGTTATAAGCAATTTATAACCTCAAATGTTCGAACGATACAAGAACTTAAATGAAAAAAAATTAAGAATAAATATTTAAGCAGGCTTTGAGCCATTATAGTGTTAAACAATATTAGACCAGTTTGACAGTTCACTAACATTTAAATGATGGCGATGGCTCAGCAATTAACGTCGATAGAAGTTAGTAGAGCTGTAACTTTACTTGAAGAAAGATATTCACAACGTTATGTTTCCCAACAGCTTGGGGTTGTGCAGGGAACTGTGTAAAAACTTTGGCAACGATATCGAGAAGCAGATACTGTAACAAGGCGAGCAGGTACAGGTCGGCAGAGGAAAACTACGGCTGGTGATGACCGTTTTCTGCGATTGCAAGTGCTTCGAAATCGGACACAAACTGCGCGTGACGTGCAAGAAAATCTAGTGAGGGCAAGAGGAACAAGAATTAGCTACCAAACCGTCCGCAATAGGCTAAGAGAGGCTGGCAAATTATTGGAATCCTGTTATGTTTAGCGATGAGTCCAAGTTTGTTCTGTCAGGTAATGATGGAGATGTAAGAGTCTGGAGGAGGTCCGGAGAACGTTTCATGCCAAATACAGCGCATTAAACCGTCTCTTTTGGTGGTGGATCCATAATGGTGTTGGGTGGAATAACAATAAACATTCGCACGGACCTTGTTGTTATTCGCAATGGTGGACTAACAGCTCGAAGGTACATTGACGAGACTGTAGAGCCTCAAGTGATCCCTGTAGTAAATGTTAAAGTTTTATTTTTATGTAAGATAATGCTCAAATCGTCACTGATTATTTTGATGATCACAATTAAAATAGATTGGTCCACATGCAGCGCAGACATGAATCCAATCGAACATGTCTGAGATCAATTAGGTAAACGTGTTCGACGCTGTCCAAATCCTCCAAGTACAACTGAACAGTTAGTACAGGCTTTAATTGAAGAATGGGACAATTTTCCCCAAGACGCTTTGCGAAGGATTATTTGTAGCATGGCACGACTCTGCGCAGCACTTGCGCAGGCAAGAGGACTCCACACTAGATATTAACTTCACAATTTGTAAATATTATCCAAGTTGTCAGATTTTTTTTTTATTTGATTTTATTTCAACCACTTTATTTTTGCACTTGTTGGTACATAAAAGCTAGTAATAGGTTGTTACAGTATTTTTCTGTATTGAATTTGTTAAAATTGGCTCAATGAATCATTACATATTTCAAGTTTCACCCAAAACTAAAAATATAAAAAAATTTCGAATTCGTATGCTTTATCAGGGGTCACTTTAAGAGCTCTTAAAGTGACCCCTGATGAAGCATACGAATTCGATGCGAAATATTGGGACGAAAAAATAAAGAACTTGCTTAAGTAATAGAGTTTAATTTTGCTGGATTCCCCCAAAAACAATTATCCTTCTCATACATGTTCTAACGACAAAGAATCCTGGTCTAATTATATGCATATATATATATATATACATATATATATATATATATATATATATATATATATATAAGAAATTAACTAGCCTAATTGAAAAAGAAAAAATCTTCAAATATTTATTTGCAGTAGTACTCATAATATTGACAGGGAAATGCTGCACGTGTAGGGAAGTTCTTGACAGAAGAATCGGGCAATCAATATTATTATTTACCTGTTTCAACAAGAAGGTAGTATATTGGCGATCTCTTCTGTGCGAGAGCGAAGGATTCGCTATAGTTAATCTCCCTGACAAATTTGAAGGAGAGAAATTTTTAAAATCGCCTGTGTATTCTATCCAAAATTAATCTACTATTATTTGGTATCCCTTCTGTGGGAGGTATAGAAGGGATACCAAATATAGCTGCATAATTCATTTTGCGGGCAACGAAAGCGAAATACAACACCTTAAGTAAGTCGATGTTATTCAATTTGTAGAAACACGTTACACATTCCATAAATTCTAGAATATGTAACCTGTTCAAAGATCTTTGCAAAATTTGATAGAATGGAAATAGAACGATACTTTGACAACAATGACTTATCTCCTTTTTTATGAGCGGGGCAATACGTAAAAAAAAATTCAGAATACTTTGAACTGTCATTTTGTAAATATACGTTAGAAAATGTGTGGGCATATACATTAACGATGTCTAAAGGTTCGCAAAATTTAATATCATTGTCAAAGAGAGTACTAAGTATTCTAGTGGATTTATGATTATTGTTAAGAAATTTCCACAAATTTCTAGGATTTGATAATGTCTTCTTATATCTTTGCTATGTAAACACTATTCGCTCGAGAAATTAAAAACATAGTTAGCGATCTTAAGCGCTTATACTCATTAATAAATGCAACATTCTTTGTAGAAATCCATTTAGGGCGAAAATTTTCTTTATTTTTCAAATTGATTTTGATCTCTAGTGTAAACCATACAAGATAGTATGATCTAGATTTAGTGTTTTTAATATTTATCTATGATGGAATACAGTAAGTACGCCATAAAATTTCGTCAAAGCAGCATTAACTTTGTCATGACAATCAACAAATTACCAATCGAAATTAATAAATTCAGTATACAGTGAGATGTAATCAGCTTTGTAAGAGTCATATCTAAAATTTAGGGAAGGAAATCGTGCGGACGAATGTGTGAGCAAACACTCGAAGCTAATTGAAAGAGTGAGGAGATACGGATCTTCCGGTACCAGTGGCAAATCAGAATGTTGAACTGCAATATTAAAATCACAATTAGAAAAAACGCGATTCAGATATCTACCATTTACATTCTTCACATTTGTACTGTTGCAATGCTAACACCTTAACAAAATTCCGAATTATTTGACTTTTATGACATTTCTGGTTGTCCACGTTACAAAAATTTGCCAAATTGAAATCGCCAACCAGAATAAACCTTTAATTCAACAAATAGCTTTCTAATATAGAAATAAATATTTCCAAATCACCGGAAGAAGAGGAATGTAAATAACTGCAAGTGGAAGAGTAAATAACTTAAAATTACATTCGCATACAACTAAATCAATAATGGGTACTAAATTAGTAATAAAAGAGATGTCAACAATATCAAAATTGTAGTACAGTTTGAATAATATCAACAAAAAGGAGACGAACTTTTACTGGACGAGATCGAACATCTTTAGAGGAGTCAAATTTGTCTAAGCGAACAGTATTGTGATGAGTCACCGATAATCTCATATGTCGAGAACCGTCCAGAAAATGTAAATGCGCAACACATGAAAAGTCTAGGCGATTATCGAATATACCAGTAGTTTTCAGTCACCGTTAATATAAATAGCAGGAGGAAGGGATTTGAATGAATTTCCATACCAAATCATACCCGAGTGAACTTACATAAATATAAATACATAAATGTGCTTTTTGTTAGTAATTAGTTTTTAAATTATTATTCGTTTTTATTATTGATATAGTGTGTGTGTCTAAAGTTATCGTTAGTTTTATTTAAGAACCCGAATAGACAAACATTACAGTTTTAACAACTTGTTCAGTTAATTCCAACATAGATAGTACTTTCATCACCATAGACGAATATTGTTCAACCTGTTCCTGTTTTGTTTTCCTTTTTCAGAGGCGCTATAGATTTGACCACTTGTTCCTTTTCATCATTTCGTTAATAATATCTTCTGTATTTAACAGAGAAGATGGTGAAGCAGAGTGTTAGAATTAGTAGCGTAATTTTGTTTTAAATTACGAGCTTCTTGCCTTAAGTCATTTATTAAAGTAATTAGCTTCAGAATCTGATGAACACCTTGTTCGCAGTCAACGCAAATATATTTAATTCTACGTTTGCTGCTGGGGCGCAGTTCAAGAGATTTCAATTCCGCCGATGTTAATTCAGAACAGCCGGTATGCACAGGTCTGCCACAACCGTCACATTTAACGCATTTACCAGTTTTATTTGTGACAAAATGTCATTTTAGATAACTCTTATTCAATATAATATATAAAACATGTAAATAAAGTAAATACTAAGTATTAAGTTTATTGGTATTAATATCAAAAGGAAAGACAAAGGACAATTTTCACACCAAGTCGACCTGTAGTTGGTGGCTAACTGACAAATAAGAAGGCCACGGAAAGGGAAAAAAATATTAAAATAGTGGGAAAGATATTAATTCATAAAATCAAATAATGTAAAGGATATTTAGGTACACAAATACTTAAATTTGTATGTATACTCAACAAAAACTAACAAGAAACAATGTCACAACAAAAACACAAGAAAAAGAAACTAGAAAAGGATTAAAAAAAGGTATAAAACCCCTTACCACAATTAATAATCGTAACCTAAATACGTATTTCGCCAACTAAGTTGTCATCATCAGTAAGTAAAACCACTAATCAAAGTGTCGCAAATGGAGCACAGTAAAGCTAACACATATAAACGCGCAACAACTTTACACGACATCCACGTATACCCTAACTTTAAAATAAAAATCCACAGACTAAAAATTACGACAAACTTACCTCTCTTAAGAAAACGGCATCAACATGTGTTTATTCTCTATTCTACCGTCCTTAACCTTTTCTGCCTCTTTTCTAAGAATGAAAAAAGACAACTATGACATCAGACCGTTATCCGAGTTCAACGTATTACATTTGTTGTTAACTATATGAATGCTTTCGTTTGCGTCGAGATCTCTGGTGTTATTGATGGGTTTGACAACTTTGAACCCTTTAACCAACACATTGTGATCTGTGTCTAATGCATGATAAGCTACGCTAGATTTTTCTGGTCTATTAGAGCTAATATGTGATATGTTTTCTTTGAAACCGGTTATTATTGAGTTACAATCGTCGCAATTAATTTGGTATATACCTGATTGCATATTCAAATTAACTTTATCTTTGGTATTACCTATTTTTTTAGAAAAATGATAATTTGAGAACTTACTTGAATTGATTCACACAAGAAACACTATAATATAACAAAAATTCTGCAACAATAACACTACTATAAGAAAGAAAAAATTATGCTGATTTAAACCATATAATTTTTACAATTAAAACACAGATAAATGCTGATTATTTAAGAGACAAAATCAGAACTACATTCACTTTATCTAACCAATATATATATATATATATATATATATATATATACCTTATATGCTCATCGTGTGCTATTAAGAAAATACGAGAAATAGGTGTTAACCTATCTTAGCTCAAATGCATATTAGAAATTCCACTTTTTATCACAAATATCACACAATTTTGTCCACTATTTCTAATTGTGTATTATTAATGCTTTAAAATAGTACGAATATAACACGTTTTAATGCTTAGATTCTATTTCGGAAATGAAATTTGTGGTCACAGTATAAAGGTGGACATTTTGGCTATGTTACTGTAACTATAACGTGGTGCTGTAACTGTTTAAATAACGTATACACACGATTAGTGTAAACTTAGCGTTTTTATATCTATAATACTGTTGGGGATGTTTCGCTCGTGGAACCAAATTGTTGCGGCTCGAAGACCAAACTGTTTGTGATGAATCCGGTTTCTGATGGTGATGCTTCAACCCCACTTACTAGAATCACGACCCCGATGTTGCTTCATCGTACACAGGTTTTAAGGCTGTATACACTTTACTTTTAAAATCTTCGGCGACTGTTTGTTAAATGAATAAATACACTTTCATCTAAATATATTTATTTACACTATATACATTTATTTTTGAATCTACAACGACTTATACTAACATAAACCTGCTGTTTCTCAACAGTAGTTTTATGGCGTCCCTTGTTAAAGTATGATTGTTATGTCGATGTTTAAAGTAAGACTGTGTGTCATAATATACGACTGTTATGTTCTGTTATTGAGTTGATACTGTTTTGTGTTGTGTTGTTGCTAGTTATGATACGAATAAGACTATTGTGTTAGGACTGTGTTTGTTATGATGTTATGAGTGAGACTGTTATATTCAGACTGTGTTACAAGTAGATAAAAGTATACCACTACTCTTACAAACTATTACATAAATAAATGCGTGTATTCGTTTTACATTGTATTGTTCGACGTCATAACGGGGAATTTATATGTTATTAATTCGTGGAAATTGTACCCGCGGGCAATAATACCAAGGGTTTGCGATAGGGTCTTAAAAATCTAATCTTAACTAATAACTAATAAAATATCATTACTAAATAAGTATTGATGTTATAAATCTAAGTATGTAGTTCCGGATCGTCCTTTATTAAAGTAATAAAATTTATTATATATATTTAGGGAACATGATCTTAAGAATGAATATGCAGAACAAATTTTATGTTCACTCAAATCGTGATAATAAAACAGCGGTATAATGTATAAAGCATTAAATTCGCAAACTTGCAAAATCGCTTTCTTAGAACCTAAAGAAAATTTTATAATTTGATTGTGATCATAAAATTATGTTATACAGTGGTTTAAATTCGAAAATGATGATTAAAAATTTATAAAATCGGAAATGTTATGTTTGAATTCTATACCCTAGATTTACTTATATTTAACAATAAAAGATGTTTGAAATTAAAATATTATAAAAGGATGTTAAATGTATCCTAAACAAATACTTTTATGAATTGTTATGTCGTTGTAGAGTGTGCTAAAGTGTGTTTAAAGTTTGCTGATGGAAATATATTATTTCATAATGAATATATGATTTACGTACATATCTAGTACACATTAGTTTGGTCATCAGATTAATTTCATATTAATCTCAAAGTCACTCTTATAACACTACCTATAGCAAAACAATTTATCGTGCCAAGTGGTAATTGATTTATTGATTGTTGTCTATTGACATAATCACCTCATCTAATGATGAGTATCTATATATATTGTTGTGGGGCAGAATTACTCCATAATTCCAGCTAACTGCGAAAGGAAAGACAGAAATAACATGTAATAGAATGGTTAAAATTGGCGAATATAGTTTGTAAAATTAGTATCGAAGTGCAAATAAATTAATATTACGATAACTTTGTATATTTCAAATTAATTTACATTTATTTCAAAATTTACTTTTTAATATTTATTTAATTGTCATTTTTATAATTTAAATTATTAGCGCGAAATTACAGATATCTAATTTATCTACATTAAAAATTTGTATCGATACTAATTAGACACGCCCACATTTCAAATGTAAACTAACCCGCGAAACGGTTATTTTCTTGTCACACATAACACATAACCCTACATTTAAATACCCGGGTCAATCATTTGAAAATTATTATTTTGTGCAAATGTCAGAAACTATATATTTTCTATATTCAATTTATAATCATATGTAATTAAGAGTAAAATTCGAGGCTATTTCAATAATGCAAAATAGGCTTTGAATGAAATAATTGCCATCGAGGGTCGGTTATAAAATTTTAATAAGAAGTGCTTAAAAAAGTGTGACTCCAAATTTAAAATTAAATAATACCTGAGTTAAAAATTTATAAGTGACCACAAAAGTAACACAATAATTTAGGGCTACTTTTGAAATATATTTGAAGACGATACCAGCGAAGTTCGGCCAGAAATCGATCTTAGCATCTTTCGATCGAAGACAGGCCCGAGAAAATATTCCACACCGACGAAGCACGCTCATAGCCGGCCAAGTAAACTCGAAATCTTCGCACTGGGAATTCACGACGAATCTACGTCCATACCATCAAGATTCCTTAGACGATGAAAAACAGGTCTTATTAATCAGAATTATTTCAAATAAAGACTTTTTTAAAACGATTTACAATTAAAATATCTTTTAAAACCAAATAAAAAACCCTCATAATTTTACTTAGAAAATTGCATTCCAACATTATTGATAATTGTGAAAGAACTTTAATTTGATAAAAACTGTAGTACTTACCTAGATATATTTGTTCTTTAATTTATATCGTAACTCACTTGAAAATATTCTAACCATTGAAACATAACCTTTGATTTTCTTGATTCACACGTGCACGTAATAATAACTTTATTATTTGTCGTTAGTCACGTTGTATGTTATTATTTACAGAAACCTTATTTAAAATAAACTTTTATACACATTCCATTAACCAACTCTTTTATTTATCTATGCTTAGCTGGAGAGAACTAAATTATTTTATTTTACAATTCACTACCATACAATTAGGGAAAACATATCGACGAGGAGCCTGTAGAGTCAACATTGCTAAATTTTTTCATGCTCACCGACACCTATCGGTAGCCGGAGTTAATACATGTAAGTTGCGGATGATCTAACATTGTGTATTCTATATTCTGGCGCCCAATTCAAAGTAGTATACTTATACTATACTATTCTATTAATTTTATTTAATTCTAATAAAATTATCTTTTATTATTATATTATTATTATTATATCATATAGATCATCACAGTATTTTTACAATATACATATATATATATATATATATATACATATATATATATATATATATATATATATATATATACCGTGAGGTTTTTATAACACCGTACATAGCCCCTATGTTCGATTTTATTTGTCCCATGTCAACGCATGGGCAGTTATGCAACTAACATTACTCCTATTGCAAACATGCGGCGTATACATACTATACTAATCTCGATGATACTACTATAAGCATAACCTCGTAAATAAATCACCTTTTATTTGTCAAATAAAATTAAAAGATCTCATCAAATAGTGAATAAAAAAGCAACATTATATCTAAGGAAGAGTATCAACGTTTTAACAAATGTTCGAAATGTCCACCTTCGCATTCCATATAATATGCAAGTCTATTATGAAATTCTTGCAAACAGTTTGATAAAAAAGGAGGTTTGATTTGCAATTCCTGAAATGCTGTAAGTATGCGAGTTTTTAAGTCTTCAATATTCGTTATATTTATATTGTTATAAATTTTTGATTTCAGGTATCCCCAAAGAAAATAATCGTTAGGCGATAAATCTGGTGAACGGGCCGGCCAAATTATCGGACCAAACCTGCCTATCCATTTATCAGGAAAAGTTATATTCAAACAGTGTGAAATAGCTGCAGTAGAATGTGCTGGGGCCCCATCCATCTGGAACCAGGGATTTTCAATATTGAAATCTTGAATTCGAGGAACAATTCGTGTTCTCAGCAATTCTAAGAATTTGGTTGAATTGAGATTTCCGTCAATGAAGTATGGTCCTACAAGTGCAGTACCAATGATACCTGCCCAAACATTGACCCGTGCATTATATTGCGTATGTGTTAAATTTTGACGATGATCATTAGTCCGTGACCAATACCTAAAAGTGCAATAGAAACGAATTAATTAGATTTTATTGAAAAAAATACTTTTTATACATACCGAAAATTTTGAGAGTTTACTGAACCATTTAAAGAAAAAGACGCCTCATCGGTAAACAATATTTTTGTTAAAATGTTCTCATTTTCATTAATTATATTAAATAAGGTTTCACAAAAATCTATGCGTTTGATTTTATCTTCAGGGAAGAGTTCTTGGTGATTACTAAATTTGTAAGCTTTGTATTTATACATTTTAAAAATTCTACGTACAGCCGTTTTTGAAATGTTAAAGTGCTGTGCAATCTTATTTGTTGCGGTTATTGGGCTGTCTTCGATGAAACATAAAACATTTAATTTTAGTTCTTCGGTAAGTACATGGGAAGGTTTGTTTTTCTTTTTGTGTGTGCTTCTTATACAACCATCCCTATTAAATGTTTTAATAATTGTGTGGATGGTTGATAGAGCCGGTATTGATCTGTCGGGATACTTTGCAGCAAACAGATCTCGTATACTTCTAATACTGTTTCCAGCTTGATACAAATTTATAAATTCAATTTTTTCGTCTTTAGAATACATTGTATGAATTATTCTATTTTGTCACGACTTTGACAGTTATCGATAAAATTGTTTATGTAGAAATCTAATAGGAGTAATGTTAGTTGCATAACTGCCCATGCGTTGACATGGGACAAATAAAATCGAACATAGGGGCTATGTACGGTGTTATAAGAACCTCACGGTATATATATATATATATATATATATGTTACTCTTGATGTTCTCGCGGACGTATGATGAAGGTGTAGTTTCTCGGGTTCATGGCCGCGTGTGAGTTTCGTCCTGAAAAGGACTATTTACTCTAAGTTTCTGTCGCTGGTTAGAGCTGGAGACGATCTGAGATCTGACGATCTCCAGCTCTAACCAGCGACAGACCGACTAGCTCCTGAAGATGACGGCTGCGATCTCGTTGAAACGTAGAGTAAATAGTCCTTTTCAGGACAAAACTCACACGCGGCCAAGAACCCGAGAAACTACACCTTTATATATATATATATATACTTCGACAAATTTAAATAAATTCGATTTTTTTTAGTTTATTAATTTTTTTATAACAATTATCTACCAACGAAATTAAAACAAAACTAAGCTAACTAACTACAAGTTTTTCACAAACAAGTCTCCGCCGTAGGTTCGAAAACCCTCCGAGATCCTGACGGCATATGCGTTCCCTTCAATTGCTTTAATTTAAGCAAAAGTTTATTATTTATAATTTGATTATAACCAATACAAGCTGATCATTTCAAATTTTCATCCATTAACAATTTCAACACTTTAAGGGAAGAATTAATACCATGAAAGTGAAAAGTGAAACTTTTAATTAGTTTGAAACTATTCTGGAAATACGAGTATACCTTTCCTATTTTATTTTTATTAATAGTAATAGTTGCCTTATTAAGAGGCTTCCTAAATTCAATTCTAGAGTTTTTAAAGATCGTAGTCTTTCACGACCTGTGTCACAAATAATACAATGTTCTTCGGAGTTCCGCCGTGTATTCGTTGGGATCTGCTATGAATCGGATAGCAGCACCACAACAAGCTAGCAATATCAACGGCAAAACGTCGATTACTATAACGACCACATTACGAAATCAAGAAGATTTAAATATTATATAAAGATGTAAAAATTATGGTTATATCGTCTGCATACAGAAATATTTGTTGTATTCAACAACAATTAATCTTCCATCCGTTTTTTTTGTATAAGCAATTGAAAACAATTATGGGCGGGCAAAAACAAACTCCACTCAAATGATGAAGTAATCAATACTGAGTGAGCACGGAGTGATCTTAAAAACAAAGTATTTCATAGATTATTAATATAAAATAAAAAAACAAAGGACTCAAGAAAGATACTTGCATTATCCACATAGGAAATTATTAATTTTGAATTTTGCTTAAGACTGTAGGTGAGAACGCAATAATTGCTTGACACTTCCATGTATACCACAATACTATACACCCGGTATATATATATATATATATATATATATATATATATATATATAGATATATATCTATACATCGTGTCCTTGAAATAAAGAGACAACGTATGAAAAATGGAAACATAATTATATAGAATACATATAAATTCAAAATATTTTACCAAAATTCCCTCTCATGAGCGAGACAAAAAATTACGAGGATATTTAAGAAAATTGTTACATCATTGTACGACCGACTATATCATAGAGAGTACCGAAGATGATATTTAAAGCTGACCGACAATAACAAAAAGAGTAGTTTTGTTATTGTTATTCTGTCTATACCATGTTATCTTTTAGAGTTTTTATAAACATAAACATTGTGCGTTTAAATTCAATAGCAGTATTTTTTGTAGAAATTCTGAATCCATATTAATATTTTATATTTGTAACTTCTCTTTGTTGAGGATACATTTACTATCCTTTTGGAAGATTTTAATTTTGAACATTTTTTTATTGTTAAATATAAGTACATCTAGAATATAGAATTCAAACATAAATATTTACAATTTTATAAATATGTATTTACGGTTCATTTTTGAGTTTAAGCCACTATATAACATAACCTTTATTAGTACATTCAAATGATAAAGCTTTCTTTAGATTCTAAGAAAGTGATATCCTTTACATTTGCAAATCTATTTATTACCTAGTTTGTAATTTAGACCCCTCGTTTTATTATCCGGCATTATTAACAATTGGCATCTTTTTCCAAACATATTTATTGTTTTATACATCTTATTTTATTGCCTAGAGTTATTAGTAAATGTATGCAAACACTATATTTAATATAGCCCCTATTGCAAACTAAATATGCATAATAAGCTCACGATTCCTAAATATGTATGTACCATAAAAATCCATTACTAAACAATGGACCAGCCGAAAATGCATACTTAGGTTTATGACACCTACTAATACTTAATTAGTTATTATATTTTATTATGATTTATTAGTTAAGATTAGAATTTTAAGACTCTATCGTAAACTTTGGATGTTATTGCTTGTAGGTATAATTTCCACAAATTAAATAATACACAAAAATTCTCCGTTATGACGTCAACAATATACTGTCCAACGAATACGCTTTTAGGGGTAGTGGTATATTTTTACATACTTTTGAAACAGTACAGAATAGATCAGAATCTCTTACCAGCAACAGGATACTCAACAGTATGAACTCAAACACAGCATCAACATAACAAACATTTTTTAACAAGAGACACCAGTCTCAACAGCAGTTTTATGTTAGTATAAGTCATTATAGATCCAAAATAAATGTATACAGTGTAAATAAGTATATTTAGATGAAAGTACATTTATTCATTTAACAAACAGTCACCGAAGATTTAAAATCCCCCGTATTTTTTCTTATGCAATTATCAGAGAGCGGACTGAAACGAATGAATGACCAATTGCCCCGATAAAACGTTGTGGCGGTATCAGGTATAGTATGCATGTTATAACAGCCCCACTATTTGTTTGCTCAATTGCATTCGTCGAGCAAATGTTGTTGAATAGCACATTGTATGTATTCCCTTATAAATTCAATTCAACTTTGGCGTGTAAGACGGAATATACATTTATATATTATTTCGTTATATCCGCTAATTTCCAAAGTATATTCAGGTGTTTACATGCTGTTATACATGAATATACATATATGAATTTATTGTTCTTGAGATAGTATATTTTCCATTTTCTTCTATAAGGGATTGTTTCTGGTTTCGTTTCTTTCAGCGTTATTTGGTTACACTTTAGTTTTTTAAAAAATCCGTTTTATATTATTATATTTATAATTTTTTTTATAAATATTAAGTTTAATTTATTACCTTATTTTTGGAGTAGTTTTCGTTTCTTCTTTTTAATCCATTTCTTTCTGTCTTAGTATTTCTCTTTATTTTAATTAACTATGGATAATTCTCGTATGGCAAGCATGGCAAGATGGATTAGAGGCCATACAGATTGGTTGCATATTCGTAATAATACCGAGATATATTGCAGTGCTTCTTCATTAAGTTTAAGGCGTTCACAAAAGTGTAACTTGCAGAGACATGTTTCTTCGAAAACTCATCAAAATAACATTTGACCATCTGCACCTGACACTTTTTACGAAGAACTGGGTGAAGCTTTCATGGCGGCCAATATCTCATTCAAAAAACTTAACAATGCAGTCCTCAAGAAGTTTCTTACAAAACATACTTCATATACCAGATGAATCTACTTCACGTAAATACCACTTACCAAAATGTTATTTGAAAAAATACGCACCAACCTATGCGGTCATTATCTTAGGGAAAGTGCAGACGAAACAGCGGATGTAATGGTACGATGTGTGTTAAATGTAGTTGTTGGTATTCTTCATCCGACAACTTCATACCAACCATACTTAATTGCAACTAAAGTATTGCCAGTTTTAAATGGCGAAACAGTTGCAGAAGTAATTGATCAATGTAATCATAATATTCTGTCATCGGATAACAACTATAAAGACAAGATGCTATTATTTTTGACTGATGCAGCTTATATGTTAAAAACAGGGAAGTTATTAAAGCAATCTTATCCCAATATGCTACACGATACCTGTGTAGCACATACACACTACAGTACATACACAGTATGTGAATACATCAGGGGTCATTTTCCAAATGTTTATAAGTTAGTTTCATCATCTTCTCAAAGCACCTTCTCGAGTGGCATTATATAGAGAAATACTTCCAAATTTGCCTTTACCCCAGTTCCTGTATTAACTAGGTGGGGACCATGGCTAGAACAGCATTTTTATATTCATAACACTTGGATGAATTAAAAAACTTTGTTTTCCATCTTCAGGCTGACGATACGCAAAGCATTTCTAATTGTAAACATCTGATACAAATTAAAAATTTACAAAATCAGCTAAACTTTATTAAAGCTAATTTCCAGTGTCTTACAGATATGATTATTTACATGTAAAATCAAGATATTAACCTAAAAGAGGCAATAATTAGCTTAGAAACCGTTATCGATCAAATGAAAAGTATGCCTTCTGAATTTGGAAACAAGCTGAGACAAAAAGTTGATGCCATATTTAGCAGAAATCAACATTTGAATATATTATATCAATTCTGCACAGAGCCGATTGAAAAATCTATACATTCGAAGTATGGTGCACTTTTGCAACATTTAGTCACGCACCCATCACCAGTTGTGATGTGGAACGGACATTTTTTGTTTTTATAGACGTTTTAACATCTAAAAGAACTAATTTAACATGTTCAAGTCATGTTTTACACTTTCAATGTTTCACAGAAAATACATAGTTTTGAGTTTTGTTCTTTGTAAATTATTTTTATTCAACATTCGATACGCAATTCGCTTGTCAGCATTACTTTTGTTTCAGCAGTAGTTGCTGCCGGTTACCAAACTGTTTATTACATTCACTCTGTTGTGCATTGACAGATACATATTAACTACTTGTGCCATGGATTTTTCCATATAGAAGAAAAAAAAATAGCAGAATTAGATTGAACTTTATGTGAAGAACATTTATAAATTTATGTATTTTATTTTGGTGTCTATTTTATTTCAGACGGGGATCGATATAAATATATTTAATTTTAAGTGATGAATTTTGTAATGTTTGACTTTTGATCCATGCCTGTATATTTAGGGTTAGTCAGATGTTTAATGTCGCCGCCAAGCCGGATATCATATTGTACTAAGATGTATATATTTTCTCTATCTTGATTTTATATATTAGGTGGGGATGCCCTTGCGAGGTCCTTGAAGATAGGTTGTTATAAGTGAATATTAGACACGACTTAATTTTGTCTGATATATTTAAAATTTTGGTTAATTTCGTTTTAGTTTTTGGTGCGTCGTTTGTGATTTAAAAGTAATTTATCGGGAATTTACAAATCTTGTATGTTTGTAATTTAATTTAATTGATACACCTATCTAAAGAAAAGGAATCTCTCATGTTTGATTGTGATACATTAATTAATGTAGGTATCTATTATAATTATTATTAATATATTGAAGAAAGCGCTATAATTAACTTGTAAACTTTTGTGAAATTTTTTATGTATTCAGAATAATATCTAGAAAATTTGTTAGATGATTTTTATGGAGTGTGGGTTGTTTTTATTCACTTTAAATATTTCAATACGTAGGAAGGTGGGGACGAGTTTGTGTGATGTCGTGTTAATGCATGCATGACAGTCAGATTTTGATTTGGCGCGCAGGGTAAACAATTCTTTACTTTGACGTTTGAGTTTTGGGTTAATATTTTTATTGTTGTTTAATAAATTTTCTTGTATATTATTAAAATTTATAATTTTGATCGTGGTTAGTCAGATTGAGGTTTTTAATGGTTTGTATCTTCATATGATATCCAAATCTTTTTATCCTCTATGCTGTGCATTTAACAGTTCAACGTTACACTTTGTAAAGTTGATTTTTTTTTATTTTTCTTTTTTTTTAAATATAAATGTAAGGGGGAAAATGTTTGTATAATTTATCTGACACCTCGTGTTTTATTTTATGATATAACCTGCATCCGAGAGGATCGACCCTGGAGAAGTGAGCTCAAGGAAAACTACGAGCCTGAACACTAGGGCTGGGCGATACCGGCGTTTTCGGTATCGGGTACCGATACCAATCGAGGTATCGATACTTAGCGATGTATCGGGTCTGTGCACGGTATCGATTCTGAGTACTGGAATCGGTAAAGTATCGATACCTTGGAATCGATACCTTGGAATCGATACCTTGGAATCGATACCTTGGAATCGATACCTTGGAATCGATACCTTGGAATCGATACCTTGGAATCGATACCTTGGAATCGATACCTTGGAATCGATACCTTGAATCGATACCTAGGAATTAGTATTCATAACCCGTTTTCTAGGTGTCGATTGTTTGATATCGGTTTCAAGAGATGTAAAATTAATTTACCGATTCTACCATAACTACGGTATGAAATTTGCAATATTGTGATATTTTGTTTTTTTTGTTTGTAATAATTAAAGTTATGTCATAATATGGAATTTGCTACGCATAATAACCAACGTCTTTAAAATATATATTATGCATACATACTTAAAATTCTTTACTTAAAAAGTTATTTTTATATGCATTTAAAAAACGCAGAAAGATAAAATAATATAGGCAAATATGCGTGCTATTACAAAATTATACAAAAAGCCTAAAATATTCATTTCAAAATAGAAACAAACCAAGCACGTTTTATACCTACAATGGCTTGATAAGAATTCTTGACCCAACTTTTTTTACCTTATTATATTAATTAATACTACATATTTATATTATATTTTATTTATTTTAGTTCCAATTTACAGTCGTGTATTGTGTATTGTGCATTCTATAGAACAGGAAAGTGTTTTATATTTATATGAATATGAATATCACCTATATTTCTCTCAACACTGCTTTATTCAAATTATGTGTCAACAAATTTTTGGTGTTCCCTAGTTTTTATTTATTATAATTCCTACCTTTATTCATCGTCTAAAGTTTAATATAAGCACTTCTATTTCATATCATTTTAAGCTTCATCACTTTGTTCTTATAACTTGGTGTAATAAGTGGATACGTACGTACCAAAATGTCGAAAAAAAATAGTGTAGTTTGAAAATACTTTGATAAAATTAACGACCAGGGCGTGAGTTGTAATGTATGTAAAAAAGAATATAAGTATACTGGTAATACTACAAATATGCTAAAGCATATAAAATGTGTTCATCCTTTTACATATTTTAATATTATTGAAAAGAAAGACAAAAGAGACGGTGATAGTGAAGTTACTGACGTTGAAATATTGGCCTCCGAAAGGTAAAATTATAATTATACTAGCTGCAGACTTATGTATGTAGTTCTTTTTTAATCCTTGCATGAAAAAAAAGAAAATCCTAAATTGTCATTTTGCATAAAACAACAACTTATATATCTATGATGTACGCATACTCATTTAAAAAATGCACAAAGGTAAGCTACCCGATACATGGCTACCCGATACATCGCTACCCGATACATCGATACTTAGCGAGTACTGGAATCGCTAAAGTATCGATAGGTATCGATGCTTTGGAATCGATACCTCGCTACCCGATACATCGCTACCCGATACCTCGCTACCCGATACATCGATACTTAGCGAGTACCGGAATCGGAATAGGTATCGATGCTTTGGAATCGATACCTCGCTACCCGATACATCGCTACCCGATACATCGATACTTAGCGAGTACTGGAATCGGTAAAGTATCGATAGGTATCGATGCTTTGGAATCGATACCTTGGAATCGATACCTTGGAATCGATACCTTGGAATCGATACCTTGGAATCGATACCCTGGAATCGATACCTTGGAATCGATGCTTTGGAATCGATACCTAAGAATCGATACCTTCGTTATATGAGGTATCGGGTACCCGATACCAGTTATGGTATCGGGTATTGGACGATGTATCGATACTTCGCCCAGCCCTACTGAACACAGCCGGAAGATTAAGTTGTAGTGTGAATTTAAATTTAATTAGCAAATCAAAAGCACATTCCACTGCAATATGTTGGTATTTGCCACTTATGCAGGTGCCCACACGTATCAAATTGTTCGAAACTCACGGATCGCTTACATTGCGAATACAAGGCAGACGCCTATGGGGTATGAATCATCAATCGCTCGAGGCCGCTCTCGACGATTATTTTTGATTCTCTAAGCTGCACTTGGCGATGAAAGGAAACAGTTTTGTATTAATTGAAAACACGCAACAAACAAAAACCAACAATTTCGACATGATTGAAATAAGCGAAGGACGAATAAAAAAGGCATTTTATGCAGTTACTGAAAGTGAAAATCGTTGGATTTCTGCTTAAGAAGAATATTTCGAATAGATGTTTTTTATTGATATAAATATTCACCTATTTTTCCTTTTTAAGCAATTTCGATTATTTTCGGATTAGAGTGTATCCCGAATATAATAAATCCTTCAAAGTAACTAACTCTTAATACTTTTTATAAATAGTTTTGTATTTGTAGATTTACTTAAAAATATGTTAATTTTTTTCTAATATAATATTGTTATATAACTAAACCCATTGTTTCGTTAAAATTGGAACTTTTCGTTCAGATATAATCAATACAATAGTAAGTTGTGCTGATTTTAAGGTAAGATACTTCTTTGTGTAGTTTATCATGCATATATTCTATTATGGTCGAGATAATTTGATGTATTTATGAATTGAGAAAATGATGTACGAAATTGATAAAATACATAGAATGGAGAAGTTGAATATTGTTTATTCTGATACAATTTACCTCAAATATCAAACTTTTGAGTTTATGTATCCGCTTAAAAAGTTATTACAGATTATGCAACACTTCCAGTATAAAGAACCAAAATGAAGTAACTTGCATTATATATTTTATTGGAAAAGGCACATTTAGTAAAATAATAATTAGTGAACGGACGCAATTTCCATAAAACGCAATCGGCAATTGGAATTGTGTATAACGTCGCTCAGTATATCCCCGCGTAATTCAATGAAGTATTTGTTTGACTTACTCGGACACCTGGTCTCGCCGCGATAACAATGGACAAGCCAGCTATTATATTCCGAGAATATAGTGCTTTTTAAAGTGTTTTCATGAGCGTAGATAGAAGCGGGGTTTTTATAATGTATTTTATTTATTAGTTTATATTTCGTAAGATAAATAAAGTGCTGTGAGTAAGTTTCTTGTCTTCATAGTTTTAACTGTTAATTATATCGTAATTTTTGTGATAGATCCTGTTTAATATCGTTTGATTGAATCTATTTCTACCAATTATTTCGACGTAAGAGTATGCATTGAATTTCGTTCAGTTTCAATAACTTACGCACACATTTTTAGTTTTCATTTATTTAGATCTAGAGCATTGTTTAAGTTACTTTTTCAGACATGATATGGAAGAATGTTGAGAACGGCATTGTAAAACAATGGCGAGTTGGATTGACGGTCATACTGATTGTATGTTCATTGTCAGTGATTCCAAAATTTATTACAAAATTCGTAAAATATCATCAAAAGTTCGTCACTTAGAATTGCAAACACATCTGAACTAAAACTTTTATGGCGGCTAATATTCCATTAAATAAACTTAGCAATCTCACTTTAAAAATATTTCTGAAAAAATATACTGCTCGAAATGTACCTGATGAATCAACTTTACGCAAATATTATGTTTCTAGGTGCTATACGAGAACAGTAGAACGCATTAGAAGCCATCTTTTAAATCAATACATATGGATAAGCGCCGACGAAACGGTGGATATGTTAGGACGCTGTGTGATAAATGTTGTAGCTGGTGTACTACATCCAACTATTCCCTATAACTGATATGTAATAGCAACAAGTGTTATAAATAGAGTTGATGCGGAAACAGTTGCTGAAACCATTAAGGAGAATATGCAAAAAATGCTTCATTCGGACGCTACGTACAAAGAAAAAATACTTTTATTTGTCAGTGATAGTGCTGCGTATATGTTAAAAACAGGCAGACTATTGAAGAAAACATATCCTAATATGCTGCATATTACTTGTGTAGCACATGCTCTCCACAGAATCTGTGAATATATCAGAGACACTTTTCCGGAAGTTGATAGACTTGTATCAGCTTTTAAAAAAGTTTTCAGAAAAGCACCATTGAGAGTAGCTCTTTTCAGGTAAAAATTTCCATCTCTGTCACTACCTCCCACTTCAGTAATAACTAGATGGGGAACATGGCTGGAAGCTACTAGTTATTATGCTGAGAATTTCGATAGTCTAAATCATTTCGTAACACTGCTAAAGTAGGATGCTAGAAGTATTTGTGAGTGCAAGGAGCTCACACAAATCCCAAATTTAAAAAATCAGTTGTACTTTCTTCACGAACACTTTGGAAAATTGCCAAAACTAATCACTTATTTTGAAAATCGAAATCTCAAATTAAATGACGGATTAACCACATTAGATGTGGCTGTTAATAATTTGAAAAATATTCCAAGTGACTTCGGATGTGGCCTTCGGCAAAAGTTTGAAGCAATTCTTAATAGAAATCCAGATTTAATTACATTGCAGCAATTATGTATGGAGACAATTCCACAAAATCTAACGGCTAAATATGAAGAAATGAAAGAATATTTCCAGTATGCACCTATAACCAGTTGCGATGTAGAAAGGACGTTTTCTATTTATAAGGATGTACTTAATTCAAAGAGAACAAAATTGACAGAAGAAAACCTTGAGAAACCATTGCTAGTCAATATTAATACTCCTTTACTCAACTTGAACGACAAAATGAACAAATAAAAATGTTCCAATTATAGAAATAAAATTAAAAACTTTAAAAATACAACTTTTCAACAAATACATATGTATTTCGTAATTTTATAGATCACCACCCGTTTGTTTTCCAATTATATAAATAAAACTTTATAAATACAACTTTTCAACAAATAAATATGTATTTCGTAATTTTATAGATCACCACCCGTTTGTTTTCCAATTATATAAATAAAATTAAATATTTTAGAAATACAGCCTTTCGCCAGTACTGCACTGGGTGGTAAGCGTGTCCGTTCTCTAATAATAATACAAAATGAGAAATGAAGGAAAAGTGCATATTTATTCGAAAATTAACCAGTCTACCGGAGTTTCAACATGTTCAATGTGAACTATGTAAATGCGCATACAAAATTTTGCTAAGTTTTATCTAATCGCATTTTGCTAGTACTTTGCGTATTATATTTTTTATTCTTAGGATCACAACCTCTATGTAACGTTTCGTATTTTATTTCTAACATATTTTCTATTAACGGCAAAAGTTTTTCCGTGATGTGATTTAATGTTTCTAAACTTTACTCCAAAACCTTCTTCTCAAAGAAGCTTAGATCTGTCCTGAGGCGGACTCATACGTTATAAAAATGACACACTGCCCTTTGTGCTCGTAATTCATAATCATATATTTTCTTTTAGGTGGTACTTAGACTTCTCTCTAAAAGCCGTCCAGATTACATCGACTTAAGTAAATATGCACTTCTTCTTTGAGTGGAATAAAAGTCTGCCTTATGATATTTTAAAGTCTTAACTAATATGTACGTCTTATATACGAGGAGTGCTGTGAAAATTTTTCGTTGTAGGCTATGGATTCGGACAAAAATAAAAATGTTTATGTCAATTGACAGTCTATTCTTTTCCTAGTTTTCAGCTACAATTTTGCAAGATTAAAGTTAAAGCATATGTAGATGCAATTTTTTTATTGCTATAAGTCGTACGTTTTTCGATAAGCAATATGGATGTTCCCCGGAACGCTTTTCCGATATTGATTTTTAACGATTTTAAACGAGGTTTAACATACAACCAAATTCATCAAAAGTCAGTGACAGTTCTTGATGACAAAATCCTTTCATTAGCTAGCTATATTTAGTTACTGGTTTCGTAAATTATGTGTCGAGGGTATACATTAGAAGGTGAACCAAGATTTGCGCGACCTGTAGTTGTTTATACTGCAAACATTACTGACACAGAAATGTTAATGAGGCATATCAAAATATCCGTCATAGGGATTCAAAAAGAATTAGGCATTGGATCATCTGCAGAAGATATCATTTTTGTTACGAAAGTTAGCAAAAATAAATATGGCTAGAATTGGCTTTGATATCTTTCGAAATACAATAGCATTACAGTAACCTACTTTTGATTGGTTAGTTGCTATTGAAAATTACAAACCAACGAACCAGTACCCTATCTAGCCTCAGTGAAGACAGCTTGTGGTTCCTTTCTAAACGTTGATAAAAAATTAACCAGCTCTTAATTAGGAAAAAGGGCGCCACAGTGTATTGTTTTCTTTGTTGGATTGTAAACCGTGGCCATACGCCACACGGAAGACGTAGAAAATCATATGGCCCACCAGGTGAAAATAATAGATCTTTTAGGAAGGAAACTACTATTACCTCTCCCAAGAGACAGCTCTCATTTAATTACTCTTATTACCAGATTTATTAGTTCTTACAAGCGTGTACAAAGCAACAAGAAAAATAAAAAGTATAGCAGAAACTATAAAAGTGGCACTTATATAACTTAAAAAAAATTAATCACCGCTTCTCAACAAGTTTTCAAAACAACAACACATGTATCCCTGTATATGAATTCCCAAAGAAAATAAATTATCTGTAATCAATACCAACAAATGAGCGAAGCCCTGTATATATTTATGCACAAAATATAACAACAATTTATTTAAACTAAATAAAAACAAAAGTAATTAAAGTTGACGTAACTAGGAGAGGCGATGTTAAAAAAATTCAGAGATCTCATCGGCTGTACAATTAAAATTTACATAATTGCAATTAAGTCATTGCGAGACTTAGAGTAGTTAACTTAACATTAATTATCAGACATCTAATCAAAGGTTCTTATTAAAAATTAAAACAATAAGATCCAAATTTTAAGCTTAGGTATTATCACACACAAAAAAAAAGAAAAGAATGAAAGAGTTGATAATATAAATTAGATTACATGCCAAAGAATATTATAGATTAAATGGTGCGAACGGAATATGATATTTTCTTGACTGCGATATTATAAAATTAATTAAATATTCTGCGAACGAAAATCAAGGTCATATAATAAATTTAATGATAGGCAAATGAAAATTAAATCACTCTGTCGTTACGCCTAAGAAAGAAATACTCTACAAAATGGTTGCTAAATGAGGTAAGTCTCTAATTCGTAACACAGTAATTAACAATTGTCTTAATGAGTTACGGTTTCCCGGAACTCAGAATTAAATAACACTCAACTTTGTCGGGAAGAAACAAATTCCCTGATGGTACATATCGCGATTCTTCGATTAAGATGCACACGCGATCGACGAACACGCCACGTAATTCCAAGAATAATTTGAATCTTAGACTATTGGGGTGATTTTTGGATTAATTGTAGCTCCAAATTAACGAGCCTGTTGTTAGCACTCTATTGGACAATATTCCACATTTACTACCAAATAGGTTTTTCTTGGGTTGTTTCCGAGTTGACGTGAAATAAACCAGCCAAAGCTGATGCCGTTAATGAGGCGTCTAGAACAAAGCCACATCTACCACAATGGGTGATTAAAACTCGAAAATAACATAGATGAAACTTCGAAATCACAGAAAAAGGTCTTAGCCATGGGCCACGTTCAACTTAATTAAATTGCAAAGAAAAAGTGAAAGCAACTCGAGGACCACGGCCTCCACTTCTTCTTATAAGCTTATATATATATATATATATATATATATATATATATAT
This sequence comes from Melolontha melolontha, assembly GCA_935421215.2. Lineage (NCBI taxonomy): Eukaryota > Metazoa > Arthropoda > Insecta > Coleoptera > Scarabaeidae > Melolontha > Melolontha melolontha. The sequence continues at coordinate 105,299,415 of OW285239.1, read as the reverse complement.
ATATATATTGAAGTGGTTCTACTTCATCAGAAACTGGAAGAAAGAATTCATATCAATTAATTATAAGCATTAGATTAAGTAAAATGAAATTTGACCAAGCAATTACAACGTAAATTATTAAACAAGTACCGTGCATTTAATTAGAACATTTATTTGAAGGAATTTTTATATTTATGTTTATCATTTTTCACAATCAAAAGTCATTTAATTATTTATTATTCTGAAAATAATTAACTGATTAATAAAATTAATATCATCTGGAAATCTGTTTTAGCAACCCGTAAATTTTTTGAATTTGAATTAGTTTACCGCGAAAATAATTTATTATTAACTCTACTCACATGATATTGATAAACATTCAAAAATATGTAAATACAATTGTATAATTATTAATTTTATTTTTATAATAATGTCAATTAAATATTGGATATAAAATCAATCGATTGGGATAATTACGGAAGGTAAATAACTATATCAAGTAAAAATAATTCGTATGGAGGCCAAGGAATAAAAACAACGCAAAATTTTATTGTAAAATTAAAATATTATTTACACATTAAAAATAGTAATTTACTTACCCGAAAATATTCTTAATCTAAGAAGACAGTGTGTATACATCATCCGAACAATAAATTTATCGAGCATTGTGGAAATATATGGTATAAAACCGCTGAAAACTGTTAGCGTCACCTTCGATACCCGCTACATGAAACACCTCCAGCTTCCAGTTTCAACCTGATATCCATTGATTCCCGTTTCTCCTACAACATCCATATTACTGACAAAGGATTTCACGTAATTACCGATCAAACTCAATATTTTTATATCCATATTAATACAGTAATACAGAACATACATGTGTATCGTGCACTTTTTGGCACTCTCCATTTATTTGTGATTAATATAAGTGAAAAACCTAAATAATTTGGTATGTTCTATATCATTAAATAGCGCTAAATTTTGTCTTTCTTGCCATATTTGTGATTTTGTGATTGACCTTAGTGGTAAGAAGCTACAAGCGTTTGTATTCAGATTATTTTAATAGTAAATCTTTCTTTTTCTGTGGCTGTTTTTCCTATTTTATTTTTTACACTTATTTCTTCTACATATATATATATTTACGTTTCTTGTTACTCATATTATCTGCGAATTATAAAATTATAAACTTTTTACTGTTTTTTCTTATCCATGGTTGGTTCCTCCTGCTTCAGAAGCTGATCCTGACCGTTGCCTTTCATCCCTTGTGTGTCTTTTTTTTTGAAAGTCCTTGCGGCGGGCAGCGCTAAGGTGAAGTGTGTATCCCTGTTTTATCCTGCTAATTAATCATTGTGTCTGCCTTTTTGTTTCTCTTTCTTTACTTATTACTATTGTTATTTTTCTTACTGAGCAGTTTATTATTATGGCTCCTACTGGTTTGTCAATTTGTCACTGCTGCAAAGTCTCTGTTGAGGAGCATAAAACGTTGACATCCGACATATGCAAGAAAGTATTTAATTACCAATGCGTTGATGTTACCATTTCTGAGGTGCGGGTTATTCGTTCAAAGCGGGGCGTTTCCTGGACATGCGTGCAGTGTACTGGCATTGGGAACGATATGGCTGAATTAAAAGCCGCAATTGTTGTCATAAAGGACGAAATTAATGAATTGAGAACACATTCTCTAACTCCACAAAACCATTCATTGGGCGCTCAGGATTTTGAGGAGGTAATCCAGGAAATCCGGGAGCGCGAAAGGAGAAAGTGTAATATAATATTGTTCGGCTTGTTTGAGGACGCATCCCTGCCAGTTGCTGATCGTCGAAAGAAGGATGGTGATACATATCGAGACATCTTAAGCCAACTTTCTGCTGACGCTGGCGCTCCACCAGTGCGCTTGGGGAAGGTGGTTCCGAACAAATCCAATCCAAGGCCCATCAAAATAAATTTGAAGGATGAGCAACAGGTTCATGATGTTATCCGTAGAGCTAAGGGATCTCTTCGGGATGGCAGTTTCAAGGATGTTCGTGTTGCTTTCGACCGAACTTCTCGTCAGCAACAACATTTCATTTCAATTCCTTGAGGACTGAATTGCGACAGCGTGTGGGAAGCGGAGAATCCCTGCAAATTAAGTACATCAGGGGTATTCCTAAACTTGTCTCGTTAAACTAGTTTCGCCCAACAGAAATAATCTTACCTGTTACTATCAGAACGTGCGTGGATTGAGAACAAAGGCCATTCAGTTTTCTTCATCTGTCACTTCTTGGCCATTCGATGTTATTGGACTTAGTGAAACGTGGTTTTCGAGTGATATTTATAGTGCCGAATTTTTTCCTGATACCTATTCAGTCATACGTTGTGATCGACGATTTGAAGAACTAGGGCAGTCTCGCGGAGGAGGCGTTCTACTAGCATACAGGAGCACTCTAAGTTTTATTGATTTAAATTTATCTGATGTGTTTCGTGAATTTCCTTATGTTGACATCGTTTGAGGCAAATGTACTATAAATGTGATTTCTTTCCATATTATTATTCTCTATATACCGCCTTATATTTCGATTACAAATTTCGAATTTGGAATTATTTGAAGAAGTAGTTTTCAACTATCCTAATTTAATCATCATAGGTGACTTCAATTGTCCTCAGTTTAACCTCAATACGGGTAATGATACTAAATCGATACTTGTAACATCTTTTATGGACATGTGCAACCTTAATTAACACAACAGCATTACTAATTCTAACAACAAATTGCTGGATCTCGTTTTATCTGATATGGATTGCGAGGTCATACGCGACGGTTCACCATTGGTTTCCGAGGACACTCACCATCCTCCTTTAATTATTAATACTTCTATTTTCTCAGATACCTCGGCCAACTTTCCAACTAACAATAACAAGTCTTTCAACTTTCGTAAAGCAAATTTTCCTCTCTTATATAATGCACTGTTGTGTATTAATTGGGACTTTTTGGACAGTGTCTCGGATGTTGATACCATGTGTGAAGTTTTCTACGATGCTCTATATTCTGTGTTCGAAAAATACATTCCCACTTACGTGAATTACCCCCGACGTTTTCGTAAATGGTATACTCCCGCAATAATTTATAACCTAAAATTAAAATATAAATATTTTAAGCATTCTAAAAGTACCAAAAGTGCTGTATCTCTATCACTGTTCAAGCATCTGACAGCATTAGTTAAGAAACAAATATCTTCAGCTTATAAGACGTATCTTAGAATTACTGAAACTAAGCTTAGAGACAATCCCAGACAATTTTGGCCCTACATTGCTGAAAGAAAGAAAAGTCGTATTACAGGTAGGATGCAGCTATCAGGAGTCAATCTTGAGGATCCTCAATCAATAGTTAACGCATTTACTGATCATTTTAAGAACGTTTACAATACGCCCTTTACGAATAATAACATAGATCTCCTATCAATAAATTCAATGCTTCTCCATTTGCATCACATATCGGATGATGATGTATTGCTCAGCACTAAAATGCTTGGGAATAAATTTACTTCGGGAGATGATCAAATTCCTGCTTTTGTTGTGAGGGACTGTGGAAACGTGTTTGCAAGACCATTAGCGACGATATTTAATTTGGCTCTCGCTACATCTACTTTTCCCGCTATTTTGAGGAGTACTAAAATTGTTCCTGTCTTAAAAGCTGGTTATACTTCGGACATTGCCAACTACCGTCCTATTGCCATCATTTCGAACTTCGCGAAAGTTTTTGAAATTGTATTAGGCTTCATGAAAAAGCGATCTACTGTCTCGAACCTTGCGGTATTCTCTCAATATATTGCTGACGCGTTGGATTGCGGGTCACAGGTTGATGTCGTATATACTGACTTTGCCAAGGCATTTTATCGAGTGGATCACGCTATCTTGCCAGCTAAATTGGCGAGTTTTGGATTTAGTAAACCGCTGGTTAACCTTTTAACTTCATATCTACATAATAGGCCTCAACGTGTATTCTACAACAGATATTTATCGACACTTTACATTGCCACTTCGGGAGTTCCGCAAGGCTCTAACTTGGGTCCTCTACTTTTCATTATTTTCATTAACGATCTCTCAGACCAGCTCGAGTCTAATAACCTTTTCTTTGCCGATGACTTAAAGTTGTTTTCTCGAGTCTCCGACTCGAGGGACTGCCTTCGACTTCAGACAGATCTGGTTAATATACAAACTTGGTGCAAGGATAACAATTTACCTTTGAACCCCATTAAGTGCAATCTTATCTTTATCTTTCACCAAAAGACGTAATGTTATGCACTTTGATTACCAACTTGGGGATATAAGTATATCCCGTGTTGAATCAATTAAAGACCTGGGCGTTACCTTCGATATGAAACTGACTTTCAATGAACATATCAGCAATGTGTCTAAGCAGGCCACACAAACTCTTGGTTTTATTATCCGCAACAGTGGCGAATTTTCTAACGTGAGTGTATTGACAACCTTATTTAACTCATTAGTCATTAGTGAGATCACGTTTGGAATATGCCAGCTTGATATGGTATCCATTTTATCAATTCCAAAAACGTCTACCTGAGCAAGTTCAGCGGCGATTCTTGAAATACATGTGGCTCAAGGTGGACGGTGTCTATCCTGACAGGGGCTTTGATCACACTCAACTCCTTTCTAGTTTCAACGTGCCTTCTCTCTCCTTCAGACGTTTTGTAGCCAGTCTCAACTTCCTTCATAGGCTTCTTCACAACGAAGTTGACTGCACAACACTATTATCCTTCTTTAATTTTCTTATCCCACTATTCTTCACACGTCTTTCCCGTACTTTCTATCTTCCATTTCCTCGAACCAATGTGTTGGTCAGGTCTCCTGTCTACGTTATGAGCAGTAATTACAATCAGGTTTCTTCTGAAATGGCTATACATTTTTATGGTTTGTTGAGCTTCAGAAAGCGTCTCCATAACATCTGCGATGTGTATTCATTGTAGTGTGCAATTAATTCCTGGATGTTCTCGTTTCTTTTTCGTTTTTATTGGTTTTGGAATATTGTTTATATTTATATATATTATTTGCTTGAATATTGTATATTATTTTAGGCTTCCTTATATTTTTTTATATTTAGGAAATTGTGTCTTTATAATACTTTTTTTTCCTATTAGTACTTATTGTTATGTGTATGATTTACAATTTTGTTTGATTTTATCCTGTAAATGGAATTATAATTCTGTTGGGTAATAAATATATAATAAATAATAATAATAAAAATAAAAATAACCTAACAATTTGTACAATTAAACTAGATTTAAAATTAGTTATATTAATAAGCACAACATACCTTGAAACTGAATGGTCTTCTCAAATTAATTAGAATTTTAAACTATCTATCATCAGATAATATTACTTAGTTTTGAAATTTTATTTGCATTTATTATGACATATTGCTATGGACTTTTTCCCATAAATATTATAAAAATTTATGTATTTTTAGTTGTACTATTATTTTGAACGCAAATGTATATTTGACTTGCGCAGTTGGAGCAAGCCGTATGTATTAATGTGTAACAAAAACTGTATTTTTTTTATGCGAAGCCTACGTGCTTGCTTTTTGATCTTCAGACACAAGTGTACTCTGAGATAAGAAAGTTGTGTTTATAAAAAGATTAATCTTTATCTTTTTAATAGTAACTTCGGGTTATTTTTGATTTAATTAGTTGTTGGTGCTGTTTAAATTCATTACCGATATTTAACGAGTTTGTTAAAAAACACTTTCTTAATCACCGTGTCTCGAAGATATATATATATATATATATATATATATAACATTTGATAAATTATAAATTTTTATAATTTATCAAATGTTATATTTATTGAACGGCTAAGAAATTATCTAAACACTATATATATATATATATATATATATATATATATATATATATATATATATAATGTTTTACGTAAGTAAAATATTTTCTTGAAAAATATCTTATTATATTTAAAAGAGTTAAATACTGTATTTTTCTATATTATTATTATTATCGTTTTGAAATTTAGTCTTAGTTATTTGATATAAATAACAAAGAAGATTTTTAAAATTTCTAGTAAAAAAAACTTGTAACTGTAAGATTTTATACGTTTTGTATCTCAAGGGCATTTTTTGTTACATGTGGGTGCACATGCGTTAGAGTTTGCTTCGGGCTGTCAAGTTAGTTTGTTTATTTTGATTTTGTTCTCTTGGGAGAAATAAAAAAGTTTCTTTGTAATTTATTATTTTTAATTTTGATCGACTGTCATTAAGGATTTTTAGACGCATGCTGCGGTCATTTCCATGCGTTATTTTTACCTTTATAATATTGTTAAATGAGGCAATATTAATCTTTATACTTTATTAGATTTTTTTTTTTTTGTATTAAATTTTCATTTAAATTTTATATTGTGTTCTTTAATTTTATAATCCTTTCTACACATTTTTAATAAGTAACTTAAAGACATTATCATAACTTTTCTCAAACAAATTTTGAGTGGCGCTCAACTAAGTAAATTTTACTAATTCAATAATTTTCCACTTTTCCGATTGGAACCCTGAGAGGAAAGCAGTCCCATTTTGGAAATAAGCCAACTGAATATCCTAGCTGGATAGATTTGTCGTGAATGGTGGAATAGCTAATTTCCAAACCACAGTTCATAGCAATATGTTTGCTACCGATGCCACAAATATATAATCTAATTATGCCACGTGATCTACGCATCACTTACAGCTGATTTATATATGAAATTAGATAAAATTGAATATCTCACTAAAATAATCATTAAATTGGATTCAACACAAACTACAATTTATACTTTTATTTATTTTCTATTTTACTAAGTTACTTATGCATATGATATTGATACTTTTCACTTAAATTCAGTATTAATGCCCGAGATAGATTGTTGTCACATAAATAAGATTTGATATTTACTTCTTTAATGAATTTAAGGACCGGCTCCTGTGAGAAAGATCTCGTTCTACCGCTAAGTAGCCGAAGAAATACACATAAGATAAAAATATGAACTGGCGCCCAATTGTATTAATATATTATAATTAAAAAAATATTTATTTATAATGAACTTGCCCAGATAATATAAGACATCTTACATTCTACTACCAAATTAAGCTCAATAATAAGTTAGGTAACATAATACTTTATATTATAATTTATAGAAAATTTAAAAACCAATTCTTAACTTGAATTAATCATATTTGATTAATGAATTATAATTCTTATTAACCATCTTTAAACCGAAATTTATATATCATTTGTCGCCAAACGTGGTAACTGTTTTGGATATTTATTCCATTATCACAATATTCCCAGCACATATAATTATTACCGTAGTTATTATTATTATTATATGGTTATTAACATTCTTAAAACCTATACATATATATATATATATAGAAGGAATTTCTTATTTTGTTGGCCATAATTATAATACCAGATAAAAGTAAAATTTTTTGGGAGTAGCGGGCAATTAAAACAATATTTAATTTGACGCATTATAATAAATCTACTTAAATTAAATTTTTGTGGTGTTAATATATCACGTATTTGTTTTGCATTTCTAAATAAAATTAAACTTTTTTGCAGGTAGACTGTTTTCGGTCATGTGTTTATTTTGATGGGTGGAAAGAATGTTAGCTTTGTCAACACTTTTCGGGTAGGGGGGGATTGGTTTAACTATTTTCTGATATGTGTTTATTATTTTATTTTGTTTATATTGGTATTATACGGGGGGAGTTTATATAATGAGTAAGTATATTGCTGACAAGTTATTTAAATCTGTTCGGTTATTAATTGAATTTGTATTTTTTTGCATGTGCTTTGTTGTTTTTTTCAGATGTAATTATTGTGGTTTTATCGAAATTGAAGGTGTGTTTTGTTTGTTTGATATGTTTTTTAAGGGCTGTACTATTGTTTGAAAATTTGTATCCAGTTCTTGTAGATATTGTGTTGTTTGACCGATGTATACGCCTGCGCAGTCATTGCATGGAATTTCCTAAATAGCGTGTGTTTTCTTTAATGTAGGTATTTTGTCTTCTAATTTTGAGTGTAGGTTGTTGAGATTATTGGAATTTTTGTGAGCTACTTTTATATTATACGGTGTTAAGATTTTTTCTGACAGATTGTTTATATAAGATATTGGGACATATTTATAAGTAGTTTGGGGGTTATTTTCCTTGGTTTTTATTTTATTTATGTTGTAGTGTTGATATAATTTTTGTTTTATGATTTTATTAATGAATGCGAGAGGATAATTATTTTTTTGTAGAGAATCTTTTGTTTGTGATAAAATTCCTGGTCTGAAATCTGGATTTGTTAGTTTAGTCGCTCTATTAATTAATTCCGTTGCCACCTTCTTTTTGTGTGACATTGATTGACATGATTTTAAATTCAGAAAATGATCAGATGCAGTTGGTTTGTGGTATAATTTTGTTAACATCTTTTTTTCGGTGCGTGTTAAAGTTAAGTCTAAGAAGTTAATTTTTTAATCCAAAACTACAGTTCATAATAGTAAAAGAAAATATTTCAACATTTCATTTCTACATGATCAAAGAACTGTTACTGGCGATTGGTATACAACCATTTGTTTGCCGCAAGTCATCACTGAGCTCCGAGAAATCAACCCACAACGACGAATCATCGTCCATCAAGACAATGCAAGTACGCACACGGCTCAAAAGACAATTGAATTTTTAACGCAACAAAACTTCGAATTGTTAGACCATTCTCCGTACAGTTCCGACCTAAGTTCCAAAGGTTTCTTTACCTTTCCGAAAATAATTCCAGAGTTGGTTCGAGTGCATGCAAAACTGCATTAATCTTTGTGGAGAGTACTTCGAAAAACAATAAAGTCTTTAAAAGCTATCTACTGTTTTATTCCAGCTTTATATGCAAAATATAAAAGACAACCCTCGTATGCCAATAGAGTTTGTTTCTTTGGTTTTCAAGAATTCTTGTAGGTGTAGAGGATGGTGTAAATGTGTCATTAATGAGGTTGTATTTCTGTGATATTGCTTGGTGTAGTATTTTAGCTGCATTATTATGTGTACCAGTATATTCTGTCTCTGCTAGTATTTTACATCCAGTAGTAATATGGTCTATGGTTCAGGGCGTAAATTGAATCACCTGCAGCTACCGTTCTGAATGTTTCTGTCTTTAGCGTTGTATTTCCTATAGTTTCTTGTAAGTATTCCTTTATCTTGTGTTGGTAAGATGAAACCTTCGGTCTCTGGGAAGAACTGTAGACTTTCTAGCCATTTGTAACTATAAGCGTCACTTATGCTTTCTCTCGCCATATGGCAGCGATATTTTCCATAAAATTTTTCTTTTCCCATTTAATTTTTTTCATGTGGATATAAGCTAAATCATTATATGAATCGTGTGTGTGGTTTTTTAATGTTAGATTTAACGGTGTGTAGTCTTGTGTCTTGTGTGTGTAGTCTTGGTCTGTTGGTCTGTGTTCTAATTATTCCAAGTAAGTATGTTAAAGTGAATATTGCGGGGATGTCAATTGCTTTTGTTATCTTTTAGAATATAGTTTTGATTTGAGGGTGGCAATTTGTCTACGGGTAACTGTCGTTTTAATTCTGTCTTTATATATGTGTTTATGTTTTTATTTTGATGGAAGCCAAGATATCTGTAAGTGTCCTGTTCTTCTATTAGGTCTATTCCAATATTATTTACTTTTTCTTTTGTAGTAAGTTGTGCAAATGTGTAGTGTTTTGCATTTGCTTATGTTAAAGTCTATCTTAATATCGTAGGTTTTTATTATTATTATTTTTTAATCGATTTGTCACACTTCCTCAGCGCTGCGTTGGGTACTTTTCACCCATCCTGGAATTTTTGTTACAGTAAGTTTTTGTTATTGCGGTTAGTTAAATTGTATTTTGATGTTACAGTAGAGGCGTGATAATCATTGTTGCGGCGGCACGCAGCTCGCAAATACATGCATGGTGGTTCTCCTCTGATAGGCAAGTGTGTGGAATACCCCATCTTGTACGGCCACAACATATCCTTCCGTCTTCAAGTAGAGCGATGAAGATTTTAAAAATGTAAATATTAGCTCTTTTGACAGGCCTTGCTTGGCTACGTTTTTGTAATATTGACTGTGCATGGGTTTATTCTGATGTTATGTCATCATCTTATCGTTTACCGCTTGTTTTAATATTTTCCGACGCTCATTGGGCTCCATTGTCGTTAAATTTCCACACATTGTTCCCTGACTTGAAGTGTAGGTGTTCGCATGCCTTAAGGGTGTAGTTAAACTAGAAACCACCTTGCCCATGATATTCATTTTCTTTAATTACATTCAATAGCGCGTCTTTGGTATTGTAAATATGGCAGGCGGTATACGTTACTATTCTGTTGTATAGGTCTTCAATATTGATTAGCCCTCTTCGGCCATTACACCTTGATAGGTAAAGCCTTTGCTTTGATGTATTTGGGTGGTGACTTCTGTTTTTGATTAGCGTCTTCCGCGTATCCCTATCCAGTTGCGTGATTTCATTAGTTTTCCACTTTATTGCTCTGAACGTGCGGGGAATTGTAGGAACTGCTAACATATTTGTTGCTGTGCATTTATTTCCTGCTAATTCTGATGGCCATATCTCATCCAGTCTTTTTTTGTATTTATCGGTCAACTACTACTATGGTATATGTAGCTGTCATGTCGAATTGTTGACTCATCTACCAAGTACACGTCTTTCCCCTTGCCTAGGCCCCTTCCTCTCTTCACACACTCATCGGTATCGAATTTCATTCCTATGCCCTCAGGGTAGTTCCGCGTGATGTCTAGCATCTTTTCTAACTCGTCCTGGATTTTGGCATATAACTTTAGATCGTCAACGTAGAATAGATAAGTGATTTTATGTTTCCGTTAGTTTGGTCGTCTGGTCATATATACTGGGTACATACGTAATGCGACAGATAAAGATAGCAATGTTATGCAAAAGAGCAGCAGACTTAGCGAATCACCCTGGTATACACCTCTTCTATAAGTTATAGGTTGAGTTTTGAGTACGTTGTTGTCTCTTCGTACTTCTATTACGGTAGTCCACTTCTGGCATAGCTCTTTTACAGCATTAACTATATTTGGATATACTTTTAGTTGTTCTAGCAAGGGCAGTATTAAGTCATGCGAGGAGCTATCGAATGCTTTTCTGAAGTCTATCCATGCCAGGGATAGGTTTCGCTTGTATAACGTGTCGTTCAGACAAACACTTGAGTCTATCAGCAGGTTATCTTTACTCCAGCGATTCCTCTTTTTGAACATCTCTGTTCATGTGTCTCAGACCATACTGGTTCAATGGTTTCCAGTATCAGATCTTGAATTATACTCGTAAATATCTTATAGACCGTGTTAACGCAAGTTATGGGTCCGTAGTTTTCGGGCTGTTGTTCGTCTCCTTTTTTATAAATCAGTATGGTACTGTCCTGCCCAATCCACGTTGATATTTTGTTGGATTTTCCAAGAATTCGTTAAAAATCCTGGGAAGGTGACTAATGAATAGTTCGACCTTTTCACTATTGCTTTCTTGACGTCAACAATAGTTTCTTTCTTAAGAACCACCTGAGGATCATCTCAAATATCTTGTCGCAGTATGACGTAAATTCTTTCAACTTTTCATTAGTACGGTTAAATTGCGTTGGATGCTGATATAAATTTTTCCCAAACTGCTCTACTATCTAAATATATGAAGGGTTGTTTTATGGTGTTTGTGGCTGTAAGAACCTTGATGGGTTTTGCTGAAATATGGTATTTTGTTCTAGTCGCTTTCTCGTTTTCCTTGCAGCCACTAAGGATCTTATTTTATCAAGGGCTTGCTCCTTTAGCAGAACCAAGATATTCTTATTGAGGGTATGATGTTTCCTCTTTACATCTTTTGCTATTCTCCGTATGTTCTTAATGCCTCTATGAATTATATCTATTAGGCTCTGCAATTATGATGCACTACGTCTCCACGTTGAAATTTTCTCATTCAGTTTATCTATTCTTCCTTTAATCATTTATAGATTCGAGTTCTCGTGTCTCCTCCTTGTTATCGATCTTGCAGCGGCATACACGCCGCAATTAACAGCCCATAAATCAGCGTGCTCGTGCAAGTAGCCCAGAATCACTGTGTTCACCTCTTGCAATTCTTGGTCCGGTATCTTTTGTTTAAAATGAATTACTCTTTTCAGCCCGATATGTTGATCCAGGTTCAAATATTTCTGAAATATTTCCTCCATCTGCGCATTGACGCATTCAGATCGCGCTTCGCTGTTAGGTATTTTAGGCATTAGGGTTTGTCCTCCTTATATTCAAAGCCTCTTTTTAAAAGTATTATTTATTATTATTATTTAATATTATTATTATTATTATTATTATTATTATTATTTATTATCTTTATAATTCTCATCTCAGCAGTTGTTATTTTAGAATTTAATACTTTAATTAAATATTAGCCCTCGCAACATTGGTTCCTGTATTGAATTGATTCGGCCTTTACTTAATAAAAATTCATATACATATTAATTATGTTAAATTATGTTAATTGAAATGTGATAAAATACGATCGTAATGCAATACTTAAGTTAATGTTTTAATTTAGAAAGTAAACGACATTTTGAATAACGTTTTTAAAAAATTCCACGTACAGATAAATAGAGTTGGTGAAATGTATTTAAAACACTAATATCAGTAATCAAGCGAAAAATAAGAAAGAATATGTAATACTCACAGTTAGTAATACATGTTGCTGTGTACTTTGATTTTCAAAATGGGCGCCAATTATTATTAAATATGAATCGTCAATCATTAAACATGAATCATCATACACACATATTTTTTAGTTTAGACTCTTAAAATTGCTCTCAGGGTTCTTGTTTCACAAAAAGGGTTCCTTGCAACTAGGCCTAGCATCTAATGTAATAAGGAGAGACTTAATACAATAGCATGTTATGTTTAATACATATATTATTCACACTTAATTTTTAAATGTGTTAAATATGATCATTTATATTTTATTTGTTAATAAAACATGGTATTCAAATCTTATATCTAGTCAGAATCATATCTATATATGACTTTGAAGATCTTGTTAGATTTCAATAAATCTTCCAAAGTACAGCTGTGTATTACTTTAGACCAGTGAGTTTTATACCAACAAAATACTAAAGTATGACAGTGTTTTTATTTAACATTGATAAATTGTAGAGTTTTATAAGGTGATAATATTATAAGAGCGAAATGTGTTATTTCGTATTCATGTGACATAAAATAGTTAATAACACACACACAATTTATTTTATTAAATATTTCAAATACTTAAGGATAGTTTTAATTGCGAGTTCAAAACCAGATATGCTTTAAATGTTCGTGAGATATTTCTCTACTTACAGTACTTACAATATATATAAGATATCTTGTGTTATATCTTATATCAATTTTAAAACAGAAATTGAAATTATACACGATCAAATAAATGTCCACATAAAACAACTAATCTTATAAATTTATTTTAATGAACTTCAAAGTCTTGAATACCTTCATTACCTTATTTACCTGTCGAATTCATTATTATACAGGTTATCGAATTCCGCATAATATTGATCCATTCTTTATTTTCTTAAAATAAAACAAACGATATATATAGTGATTAATTGAAACTAAATAGAACAATTCTTTTCTTTGAAACTAAAAATATCAAAATTCTAATGATGAATTAAATTCAATATCATTACAAAGCAAATTTTTATTTGTGACCATCATTTTTAGACGATATTTCGGAAAGTGTCCTTTTCTTAACAAATTTTCTGTATATACCACCTATGACGTCAATCCTTTTTCAAATACATTTGTAAGTTATAATTAGAGCTGAGGATTTTTGCGGTAAGGCAGGACCGTATGTAGTGCATCCCCACCGGCGTATAATCAATACAAATGCAATTAAATTCTGGTATTTGAAAAATGATTATATGTATTACCTTAGTATTAAAATAAACCATCCATTTTTTATTACTAATACATGAAAGAAGTTTCTGAATCGATATTTTATAAATAGTTCTACGAATTTTGAAAAAAATGTATGGGTGTACATGCACCAGTATGCATATACTTGCCGGTAAGCGATTTCTGTATGAAAGGATTACTGTAGTAAATAGCAATAAAGAAGATATGCATTATATTTCGTTTAGAGTACCTAATTGATTTTGTTGAATGTTTCTGGACAATCGTTCTTTATTCCTTATTATCCTAGCATATGTTCTATTCCTATAACGAAAGTATAAAAAGTATCGTCTATTGTTCTGCAAACCAAATTTCTAAAAGAAAAGTATTGTGAAATGTATCAATTACTTCTTTGAGTGGATAAACACTACCTGCCTCTTATAATAAAATGTTTTCTAAACTTTAACAATAAACAAAGCGCTTAATTTTTGCATTTGCGACACTTTTGATTATACATTTGTATTTGTAACATCAGTCATCACTGATGACTGATGTTACAAATACAAATGTATAAGTTTAGAAAACATATTATTATAAGAGGCAGGTAGTGTTTATCCACTCAAAGAAGTAATTGATACATTTCACAATACTTTTCTTTTAGAAATTTGGTTTGCAGAACAATAGACGATACTTTTTATACTTTCGTTATAGGAATAGAACATATGCCAGGATAATAAGGAATAAAGAACGATTGTCCAGAAACATTCAACAAAATCAATTAGGTACTCTAAACGAAATATAATGCATATCTTCTTTATTGCTATTTACTACAGTAATCCTTTCATACAGAAATCGCTTACCGGCAAGTATATGCATACTGGTGCATGTACACCCATACATTTTTTTCAAAATTCGTAGAACTATTTATAAACTATCGATTCAGAAACTTCTTTCATGTATTAGTAATAAAAAATGGATGGTTTATTTTAATACTAAGGTAATACATATAATCATTTTTCAAATACCAGAATTTAATTGCATTTGTATTGATTATACGCCGGTGGGGATGCACTACATACGGTCCTGCCTTACCGCAAAAATCCTCAGCTCTAGTTATAATATACTCTTCTAGATGATATTCCATATACAAAAAGGTTTAAGTATATCAATACGTTATGCACGTATTACGCATTTGTTACAAATGAAACTGATATGTATATTGCATGTCTGTTTCATTTGTATGATATTTAAAAACTTTTGTCCTTATATTGGTTTACTTTTCTTAATATTTCTTTCTAACAGTGTCTAATGTTTTAAATGTGTTTTTGCCTAAATTTTCAAGTGTTTCTTTTTTCTCAAGATCGCATGCTATCTGCTTTTTTTCATTTATTCTGTCCTTCTCTAACGTCCGATGCTACGTCTCCTTTAGAACTCACGCCTCCATATTATAGATCCACACGTCATATCTTTCTTCTCTTATAGCTTAATTGACTATCCTTTCTTATCTTCCGATTGACATATTTTCCTTTCATCGTAGCTTGAATCATATCTAACCTGTGGTACTGGACTAAATTCGACAGCTGCACTGTTTACGATATATAAACAAATATATTTATTTCTAATGAATGGACAAATATTATATTAGACTCTATCTTGTGTACTATAAGACCTTTTGAATTGTTATTATGGATTAATAATACACATTTTAAAACGAATGAAATGCTTTTTCTTATAGATAAGTATTACAAAATGCTAATTCTAAAATGCACATTCTATCATGTATAGTTTATTACAAAATTGTTATTGTCTTTTAGGTTATTCTGATTTGTGGTGTATATCAAATAATAATGTGTATTTGATATTTTAAAACCTTAATGCATGTTTTGTTCGACATTTCACGTACATCGTAACAGTTACAATAAACAACGTTTATATATTTAAGAAATTTGCAAAATTCAAGTATTGATTATGAAATTTAATATTACTATAGTACTTAAAATATCCTTTTATATCTTGGTGGGTATAGCATGATTTAAATTTTAAGATATTAACATTTATAAACTAGAACGTAAAGAGATATAATGATCTACATGACATTTGACATTCAAAACAAATTCACTAAATATACTCGTACACAGATGTGTTTTTCTTAACACGATCTGTATTGCTGTATATTAAAACTTTTTACAGAAAATAACGAGAAACTCTACATAAAATGAACATGAAATTTGTTATATCGATGCTCATACAGGGTGTATTCAAAATTTACCCGTTTTAAGTTTTCATTGCTGTCTTCAGCTTTATTTAATTTTTCAATTTATCTCACTTAGAAGAGAACACAGGAATATGAAAAATAATAATTATGTATGTACAGTCGGTGCCCAAGAAATCGGGACAAGTGGTATAACATAATTTGGTGTATTTTCTATCGTATAAACAGCACGTATATTGTTATGGTTTCTAGTATATTTCTAGTATTATATGTCAGTATTGAGTATTGTGTGTATCTTACTCATTGTCAGTGTTTCTTAGAATGTATCATGTCACATCACGCTAATGAAATAACGAAGGCAAGAATACGTCAAGAGACTTCAAGATAGATGGTCTACACGACAATTAGACATTGAGTTTAACGTAGGCAAAAGTACGGTTCAAAGAATATTGCAAAAAGGAGACAGCAGCATACATTAAGTAGACAATTAGGAATAATCAGTAGAAAATATCTACGGCAGAGTAGGATGAAGCGCTAGAAATTTTATAAGAGACAATCCATTCAGGTTCGCAAGCAGTACAGTAGAGGCAGTAAATTTTCATGGTAGCATTAGAACTGCTCAAAAAATATTAAAACCTAGTTAATTAAGAAATTATTTACCTGCAAGCAAACCGTACTTAACAGAGCAAAATAGGCAACAGAGGTTGGAATTTGCAAACGAATTTATTAATAGTTGGAATACTGTCTTGTGTAGTGACGTAAAGCACTATAGTGGCCGTGTTAGAGTTTATCGACCAATGAATAGACGTTATGATGCGAAATACGTGCATGAAGTACGCAGAAGCGGCTTTTTTGGAGTCAATACGTGTGGACGTTGATCAGTTCCATGGGTCCTTGAATTTGTTGGGATATTGGGGAGCGATTAACTGCGATAGTTTACGTAACATTTTGAAAAATATAATGCGACCGTGCATCGATACAACAATTAAATCGAGACTTCACTTTTCAACAGGATAAATCTCCAATTCATACTGTTAATGCGGCCCTGACTTGCTTACCAAATAATAATATTAGTGTTTTAAGATGGCCCTCTAGAAATCCAGATCTAAACCCTATTGAAAGTATTTGGGGGTTACTGGTGAAGAAAATGAATAAAAATGATTTTCATCCGAAGAATTATGACGAACTTCGTGATAACGCTTTACATTATTGGGAAAACCTAGATCCGAATATTGTAGTAAACGTAATATATTCTATTCCACATCGATTAGAAGCAGTGATTGGAATAACAAGATATTAAATCTGATATACAGCGAAGAATAGACAAGGCACGGAAAGTTTTTGCAAGTATGAGAAAAATATGGCGCTCTAAAAGTTTGTGCTTATCATAAAAAATCAAAGTGTACAACTCAACAGTGAAACCAGTTCTCTTCTATGGCTCAGAGACCTGGATGGTTACCTCAACAATCAAGAGAAAGCTCCAGTCTTTTATAAACAGATGCCTTAGAAATATACTAGGAATATGGTGGCCGGAAAGAATATCAAATGCTGAACTATGGCATAGAACAGAACAAAACGACATAAATGAAGACATTAAGAGAAGGAAATATAAATGGCTTGGTCATACATTAAGAAAGCCAGTTGATACACCAGCTCACACAGTCCTACTTTGGAAGCCACAAGGAAAGAGAGCGAGAGGCAGACCACGCACCACCTGGAGGAGGACAGTTATGGAAGAGACTAACAAGTCCATCCCACAACTGAGGAGCATTGCCCAGGACCGAATAAAATGGAAAAAATACATAGAGACATTATAAGTGCACATACTTGCTATACGAGTATGTAATGTATAATTACCCTACGTCCCGAAAGGGAATAATGGGTTTAATAATAATAATAAAATCTTTATACATTTTGCGGTCGTAATGAACTCATTGTGAAACCCAAAACAGTATTGAAATGAGCTTCATTTCGATACGCTTTTTTTCCTTTTTTGATGTTGGCGTTGTTCGAACACAAAAATAAATATAATCACTGTCACTTGATTTTAAGAATTTAAGTACAATTGACAGATACGATATATGCACGTAGGCTACACAAACAACATATATTGTATACAATTGACAACAAGATATATTAATTTCTATGTCACTCATGTTTACATTTTTAATTGAATTGATTCGGCATTTACTTGATGAAGATCCATAATTAAGAATAGAAATAAAACTACGGTTTTAATCTTCACTTTTACTCTTTATTCGTAAAACGACAATTGTTTCGCCAGCACAGTGGCTTCCTCAGGTGTTTACTTCTAAACAGTACGTTACAAACTAAATAAAAAATAAAAAATATATCTATAAAATCAAAAAGGATGGTATTAAAATATTTTTACAGAAATCTATACAAGTATTGTCGGTATTGAAAAATGTGCATCTGGTCGGCCCTAACTGTATATTATGAGGTACTAAACGTGTTTACGCATAAATTTGTTTAATAAACTACATATACATTTGTATTATTGTCTAAACAGATTTTAAGTAAATAAATTTAATAAAGGCGAGTTATTTAAATCTAATTTATCATTTAATAAAATTTGTTACTGTTTTAATTTATTTATTTCTAAACTTGCCAGTAAATTTAATTTCTTGCCTTTATTTTCTAAATGCAGAATTTGAAAATCTTTATCGAAAGGGTGGTTTTCTTCTAATAGATGATTCGCAAAAGTAGAATCTTGTTTTTTATTTTTAAACGAAGAACAATGTTCGGCAATGCGTTTTTAAAACGATTCCTGTTCGTTTAAAAATAAAAAACAAGATTCTACTTTTGCGAATCATCTATTAGAAGAAAACCACCCTTTCGATAAAGATTTTCAAATTCTGCATTTAGAAAATAAAGGCAAGAAATTAAATTTACTGGAAAGTTTAGAAATAAATAAATTAAAACAGTCACAAATTTTATTAAATGATAAATTAGATTTAAATAACTCGCCTTTATTGAATTTATTTACTTAAAATCTGTTTAGACAATAATACAAATGTATATGTAGTTTATTAAACAAATTTATGCGTAAACACGTTTAGTACCTCATAATATACAGTTAGGGCCGACCAGATGCACATTTTTCAATACCGACAATACTTGTATAGATTTCTGTAAAAATATTTTAAATACCATCCTTTTTGATTTTATAGATATATTTTTTATTTTTTATTTAGTTTGTAACGTACTGTTTAGAAGTAAACACCTGAGGAAGCCACTGTGCTGGCGAAACAATTGTCGTTTTACGAATAAAGAGTAAAAGTGAAGATTAAAACCGTAGTTTTATTTCTATTCTTTATATTTTTAAATAAAATATCAAGTAATGTTAACGAAAATTAATAAATAATATGTATCTAATATAATATACTTCACGGATAGCAAGATTTAAATTTGAAAATGTCAAGTATCAATGTGACCAACTGCATACTTTATATAAAAATAAAACTCTGAATTTTCAAATTAAATCATTTCAATCTATTAATGTAAAAAATGCAAAACAAAAAAAAATAATACAAAAAAAAGTTTCATAGGGCCTTTTGTCGCACTCGTTCTTTAGAAAACTCGCGGCTGGTTTTCTAAACTGAACTCGTGCGACAAAATGGTGCCTTATGAAACTTGTATTTTAATATACTATTTTGTTTGTGTTATATAATAAAGATTTTTGTACTCGAGTAAAAATGTTTATCATTGTCTATTTTGTTTTTTTCTGATCAGCTCTATAATAAAACTAATCTAGACGCAGTCATATTTTTTATGATTGTTGTAGTATTACCTATGTCAAGCTTATGTCTGTGTCACACAAAATTCAAAGTTTATCAATGCTTACTAACAGCTATAATTACGACTTGAGTATCCCGATTTCAAGGGCACCGACTGTACATTACATAAAACATGTCAAAATCTAAATAATTTAAATATTTCAAATTGTTAGTAGAGACTGTAAAAACGTATATTTAAAATAAAAATAGTATATCAGTATGTAGTTAATAAATTGGTGAAGGTTAATATGTAATTAGTATATGTTAAAAAATTCTAATTAAAAAGACATATCTGAATTAAATTTAAAAAAAGCGATTAGTTTTTATTAATTTATAGAATTATAAGCAAAAAGTCATAATTAAAAATTGTGAATTTAAACATCGATATCTGAAAGATTATTGGACAAAATAATAATAGAAAACTAGTTCCAGATATTTATTTTTAAAAGATTTCATGGTTACGTAATTTATAAACTATATAAACATATGAAGAAATATAATGTATTAGATTATTATAATGATGTATTATAAAATGGATTTGTCAAGAATTACCAGAATTCTAATATAAAACGGAACCGTAAAAGATAAATAACCATTTAAAATAAATAAAATACATGTAAGAAACTTATTAGAACGAATGAAGGATCAACGTGAAATAATAAATTGATAGATGACATTCTCGCGATTTTTGATACACGGAAATGCGAATTAGACATGTTCGTTAATCAATTAAATTTGAAATTTCCGACGATTAAATTTACGGTGGAAAAGGAACACAATGGCAGGATACCATTTTTAGATACTTTACTGATTAGGAATAAACATAAAATAGAAATCAATATTTTCCGGAAAGAAACCAATGTTAATAGATTCATCACCGCGGATTCAAATCATAGTTATCAACATAAGACAGCTTCCTTTAATTTCTTAGTCAATCGGTTACTAAATTTTCCGTTAACAAAAGAGAGATATGAAATAGAACTGGATTTCATTAAAAATATCGCGACATACAATGGCTTTGACACAGAAATAATCAATAAATTAATTAGAAAAACAAAAATAAAAAATACAATCCGCGAATCCACAAGTTTGATATCTCAAAGTAACCAGGAGAAAAAGTACATGTGTTTACCATACCACCCCGTCACGAAAAACATTAATAAAATTGTGAAAGAAAGAGGTCTCCAGGTTGCCTTTCGATCCGAAAATACTATCAAAAGTCTCCTAGGGAATACTAAAGATAGAGTTAATTTTAATTCGAAATCAGGTATATACGAAATTAGTTGCGAGGATTGTAATTTGAAATATATAGGCCAAACAAAACGATCAATAATAACCCGTTTTAAAGAACACATATCACATATTAAATACAATAGACCGGATAAATCTAACGTTGCCAACCACGCTTTAAGCACACTACACAATGTGTCGATTACAGGGTTGAAGCTGGTCAAAGGAATTAATAAACCCCGCGAACTTGATGCTTATGAAAGTATACATATCGCGAAAAATAAACAATATTCCATGAATAGCGATAGATCACCGATTCCTTTCAGATGTCTCTTTTCATTTTTATTACCATAATTGTGTCATCGTCGTTTTAAAATTGAAGTTATTAGGACATGTTGAGTGCCGTTCCCTTAAGAAAGGAATGTTTGTCGTTCTTTCGTTCGATATATTTCAACTTGGAGAATAAACATATGTGAATGCCTTTTCCCTAGAGGTAAGTGCTTTTCGATCTTTTCGTAGGTTATATTCGCATGATAAAATTAGTCTATACGTGGACGCGGTGTAAAGTAGTTGTTGCGTAAGCGGTTTTCTAGCTTTACTGTGCCCCATGTGCGACTTTTAATTAGTGGTTTTACCTACTGATGATGACAACTTAGTTGTAGAAATACCTATTTAGGATACGATTAATAATTGTGGTAAGGGGTTATATACCTTTTTAAAGTTTTTACTTAACCACAGTCTCCAAAGAAAGAATTTTAATAAATTGAAGTAAGGAACTAATAGTAGAAAAAATACCATTACAGAAGACGTATTAATAAGGACGATTTTTGAATTAGTTGTCGAAGACAGAACCTTTTTTTTAATGAAGGTTTAAAAGACATAAAACATATAATGTTAAATTCGTATGGACGTCGCCCGATAGTTTCTCTAGAAACATGAACGTCGGTTGCTGCTTGAAACCTCCCTTGCAGTATTCTGCAAGTTTCGTGAGGATGTCTTCTTGCAGATAGTGTAATGTAACGGTCTTGCATTGGTGTTGTTTTCCGAGGTCCACCCGTTCTATTAATAATAAAATATAAATAAATCTATTCCAAAGGCGAGATATATTTTGTTACCCCAAAGCGTCCTGCCACAGTAAGCTGTATGTCACCACTTTGCAGCATTCCTATAACGCTGTTTGTTTCAGCAGCGATTAATTTTCGTCTAGACATATTTGTCCAGCTTTAAAAAGCAGAAAAATTAAATTAAATTTGGGGTGTTCAAATGTGATCAACTTGATACTTAACAAAACTGTCAAGAAATAATCAACCATACTTGAAAACCAACCTTAAGAAAACAGAAAAATTGAACTAAATTCGGGTGCTCAAATGTGATCAACTTGATACTTAACAAAACTGAAGGCAAGAAATAAATAACTCATAACTAGGCAACAGTCGTATTTGTGCCATTTTACACTAAATCCCTAACGCATGTGGCGTAGTTTATATATCCAGAACTTGTTCGAAACTGGAAAAATTAATAATGGAAGATGTTCGGCTAAAGTGGCTTTCAATGTATAAAAATCTACAATTACATTCCCAACAACATAAACGTCAAATCTAATAAAATATTTAAACGAAACTAAAGACACACTTGTTCGAGAAAGGATTACGATTTCTTTCAGGAAAATATAAAAATAATTTAAATTTTGGTTATATATGTGTCAATGTTTGTCATTTCCTATGGTGTATTTGTTATTTATCAGAATAATTGAAACATACATGAGTAGGTAAACCCCACCAGTTTTGTATAATACAAAGGTATTTTTAATAATATAAATATTATTAAAAATCTGGTGTGAAGAATACAAATGCAGGTTCACTATTAATATTTTTTGTGAACGTGTCCGAATATATCCTATCCCCAGTATGTGCAGTTTGTGAATGTGTCTGGGAATATCCTTTCTCCAGCAGGGGCGTACCGACGAGCCTGTAGAAAGGTGAAATACGTATCTACGTCTCTGGGGATAGGATATATTCGGACCGGAAGTATCAAGATAAAATGAACAAAATCGGTTGTCACCCCAAGACTTTCCCGGCGGTATACCAAGTAAAAATTGAATCATAGCAATCTTTGAAAAACAAGAACCGTTTTAGTAATTGTCATTTTACGTGTGTTACAAATTATTCCTTATTAGAGAAGTGTGTTTAATTGTTATTTTACGTGTCGCAAATTAATCTTTATTAGATAAATTAGTGTTTGATTGAAAATGAATCATATTACAAATATGGAATTAGCAGACATGCATCTACGGAGCAGTTTGCGGTAATGCTAACGAAGTAAGGCGAATTTATGCGAAGCAGCATCCTCAGTGTGACATTCCCTAGCACATTATTGTCAAGATTAGATCAGCGTATTCGAGATACTGGTGAATTCCAAGTAAAGAAAATACATTCGAGAGGAAATTGTACTGTTCGAAATATTGACTTTGAGGACCAAGTTCTGCAACAATTTGAAAATAACCCAAAAACAAGCACTCGTGGCATTGCCCATGCGATGCATATAAGTCACACACCTCAAGGAATACCAGAAGCATTCATTTCACATCCAAAAAGTGCAAACATTAATTCCAGCTGATTATCCCAACAGAGTTCAATTTGCCGAATGGTACTTGAATAAAATTAACGACGAACCAAGATTTCCTAGGAGTGTATAATGGATAGAGGAGGTATATTTTACAAGACATGGCTGTTTTAATACACACAATAGTCACATTTGCAGCGAAGATAATCCTGACGCCGTTCACAGGTTACATCATCAATGGAAGTTTTCTGTTAATATTTGGATTGGGACTGTTGACCATTATATAGTGGGACCATATTTACTGCTTGCACGGTTAGATAGTCATGTGTATAGGATTTTTCTGGAACATACTTTACCAGAATTGCTTGAAAATGTCACACTTAGTATTCGAAGAAATATTGTTTTCCAGCCAACACACTTTGGATTAAATTGCCGAAATGATCTAAATCCGCAATTTCCAAATGGATGGATCGGAAGAGGAGGACCGATTTCTTGGCCTGCACGTTCACCAGACATGACTCCTGGTGATTTTTGAATTTGGGGTCATATTAAGTCACTGGTTTATGAGACACCATTCTAGTGTTTGAAGATATTTGTGAACGTCCGTAGCTATTTCGAGGAATTCGGCAGTCGATTGCACATAGTTGCAACTTGTGTATCGAAAATGGTGGTCGTAACTTCCAACAATTTTTATAAAGTTTGATACAGTATTATTTCTAATAAAATGTTCCTTAACTTAGCTCTTTCCTGTTGTAATTGAGATTGTTTTTAAAAATTTCTAGTTTATCTTAAGGAATTTCCAGACACTAGTTTATTAATAAAAAATGTTTATAGTGCCCTCTATCATTTCTGAAAATTAGAAATAGTTATTCCGTGACAGTCTATATATAAATATAAATATAAATATAAATATAAATATAAATATAAATATAAATATAAATATAAATATAAATATAAATATAAATATAAATATAAATATAAATATAAATATAAATATAAATATAAATATAAATATAAATATAAATATAAATATAAATATATGTATATATATGAAGGTGTAGTTTCTTGGGTTCTTGGCCGCGTGTGAGTTTTGTCCTGAAAAGGACTATTTACTCTACGTTTCAACGAGATCGCACTCGTCATCTTCAGGAGCTAGTCGGTCTGTCGCTGGTTAGAGCTGGAGATCGTCTAACGTGCGTCTAGCACTACCTCTTGTTATATGCTGCTGTGTCGGCAGGGGGCGTCTCACTATTGATGTCATGCGTGCGAGGCTTCGTGTAATTGGTCCGAGTGCCTGTAAGTTCCCTGGTCGGTCCGTGTGTCTGTGTAGGGGTTGCGATCTGTCGGGATTTGGTTGTGTTTTTATCTGTCGACGAACTAGACGTCCGCGAGAACATCAAGAGTAACATGTATATATATACATATATATATATATATATATATATATATATATATATATATTGTTATATGTCGAAGAATGGATATAAAAATGAATGGATGAATGAATGTTATGAATGCCCCAAAACGTTGGGCTCAAAATGTTATATGTCGATGGGCGTTAATATATAAAATGTTTATTATTGATTAATATAATGTAATATTGATATTGACATACGATTTATTTTGCCCCAAAAGTTGGGCTGACAGATGTAATATTTCTATGAACGTATATTGTATACAATAGTTATTTAAATTGGGCTATTCAATACTTAACTGTGTTTTATCGGCTAGCTTAATTCTCTCTCAGGGTTAAGGTAGGTTCACTTCTCTCCACTGTGAATTTACTTACATCGCTTATTTACTCAGAAATGGAACAATATCTCAAGTACTTTAAAAAAAAAATGCCAAAGTAAAATATTAACAATTAACTTTATTAATAAGTAAACATCTTTAAAAGTTTCAATATTAAAAAAAACAGTTTTCGTGACACACGTATCATAAGGGAGACACACTTAGCAGTTGGTATTCTTACAGTACAAATGCAATATGGTGTAAGACATGTGCAGATAATTGTTGATATATTAAAATAATTTATAAAAGTGAAATTGACTCAAGTTTTAATATTAAAAATAGTGAATACTAATGTTTAAATAAGTTTGTATAAAAATTACAATGTTTAATATCAGTGAAAGCAATGCAAATAATTATGTATAGAATAAACAAAAAAATTCTAGAAGTGTTCATAAGCAAGTTAAAAATGGCGCGTATAATATTCGTAAAAATAGCAAAAACCTGAATCTTCGGGTAGCCTCTTGTGATTCCTGCGCATGTGTTCTGGAGAAGTCTTCACAGCGGGAAACTGGAGAATATTTCTGCGAATATCCCTCGGGATGATGTGAACTTTTCAATATCTCCAAGTCCGACGGCGGCTGGAACGGATGACCGATCTCGGGCGATCAAAGATGGTGTTCGATGTACGATGAAATTTTGGGCGGGTAGTTTTCGTATCGAAAACTATAAAAATTCTTAACTCTTGAGCGGTCGGAACTGGTCGGAAGATGTTAAATTTGGTCTACAGGTAGTCCGTAGGTAGGTGAAACGTTTGGTTGACTTAAAAATCTCGAGCACTTAATATTTCCGCCAAATTATTTTAATTAAGCCGGAGCACAAAAAGCGTGACCTCTCGTTGCAACTACTAATTACCGACGCCAATCTTTTCATTTGTTTTTAATTACATAACTTGCCGCAAATCGCTCCATTCTTTACTTGCATTATCTTTTTGAATATTATTAAATTAAACATTTTTACAGTGTAAAACAGTTAAAAAAATTACAATTAGATTTATAAAATAACTTTAGTTAGGTAACATATTGCAGTGGAATTTACTTTGAAATTGCTTATTAATTTTTTTATTCACACTACAGCTTATATCGCCGGCTATTCAGTCTAGTAGAATCCACGAACTGCCATCTCATGAATCGTTCCTTGCGGATCAGGGTTAAATTTCGTTTTCCAGAATAAAACCATAAACACAAATAAAACACAAATCAGTTCCCTTTGTTAGTGTATTTAAAAAATAAAAAAAAATCCCTCTACAAAGTGTATAGGGTGCTAAAGCATCATCAAACAGTAGCAATGAGGAAACACTCTTTGTGAATAATGACTCGCACAAAGAGAAAAACCTCTTGTGAATCTCGATCAAACATAAAACTAATAAATACTAGTGAAATCTGTCAAGTTTAACCTCTACTGTGACCCCTTCAAACAAATATCAAAAACAAATAAGTTTTCAAAACTCACGAAAATTTAAATTTTGTCATGCGCCAAAATAACACAACAAGGTCAAACCCCACTAAAGAAAACTCCAACCTTGAATTCAAAAATGTTCTCGAAATATATTTTTAAGAAAAAACTTCCCTTACAAAAAACATGACAACTTTCTCTAATACCCATATGCTATTTTCAAATATAAATTATTACAAGAAATACATGAAATTACAATAATGAAAATAATCGTGATATCAAATATATAAACAAAATATTTTTATCAACTTACATAGATCTATGCACGATTTTATAAAATGCACGAGAGATATCTTTTTCACAAAATTTCAATAAACATAAAAAAACACTCGCATAAATCGAATTAAGATTAACTTGCACCTCACAATAAATGCAAAAACAAAATACAACCCGATTTTATAAAACAAAGAATAAAATTGAGAATTTTATTCTTTCATAAACCGATCACTTTAACAGTCAAGATATCTCTAAATCAAAATGAAATTTCAATATCCGCTTGTCATCCCCGCCATCTATAAAAATCAAAATATATACAGACAACACATTTTAACAAATACAATATCCGGAAAAGCGGCAAGTTCAATCCTTTGGTCTACCTATATATACGAGGGCTAATCATAATTTCATACATTATAAAATTTATTTTACTTATAAAATAATATATATATATAACGATCCCCGTCTGAAATAAATGAACATACAACTGAAATAGCTAATTTTTTTAAAATGTCCCTAACTATGGAGTCCACAAATTGTTCAATCTTTTTTCCTTTCTTGTTCAAGGAAAAATCTATAGCAATATGTTGATGTGTTTACAATCACTCTGTCAACATCTGTTTCTTTGCGGGTTATTGCACCGTTAAAATTGTGGGCGGGGCTTGATTGTTCAAATACATTTAAATATAAATACGTTAAATATGTTCGAATAAAATCGCGTTAAATATTAATTTGAAATAGAAATGAATATAAACATCACAATAAAAAAAGAAAAATAAGTTAATTATTTCAAGGCAAATTTGTCGTCATAATAAAGTATTTATATTTTGAATCAATTTTTCCCCTTCTTGGTATTAAATTACATAGTAAATACAAACATTACAGTTACATGTATCCTTTGTATTTTTTCAGAGAAAGAGCCCTTCTTGCAATGCCTCAATATATATATATATATATATATATATATATATATATATATAGGGTGATTCTAAATATATGCGACAAATTTTATGGGCTGATTCCTAGGATTATTATGATCATAAAAACTTATATGAATGTATGTCTTAAGCGGCTTAGTTTTAAAATTACGGGATGTTTAATACTAAATTAAAAGTTCATACAACACTAATACAACAAAATTAACTTATAAAAGTTGTTGGAAATGACCGCATTCAACTGCAACGCAAGCTTCTATCCTCCGTTGCATTGACGGTGAATGCGTTCAAGAATACTGGGGCTATTTCGAATTATCTCAAATGCTGCAACAATACGATTCATTTGTTATAGTATAACTAACAAGATTTAATATGACACCTGTCACTGCAACAACATTAGTTTTGAAGGGAAAATATTTATTTGTCATTTTAACATTATTGTGTCAATTGTCAGAATTTTCTAAAATGAATTACACAAATGCTGAGTTATGCGATATTTTGTTTACGGCCTCCGCTATCTCCAGACTAAAGTTCTCTAGATTTTTTTTTTCTCTGGGGTCACCTTAAATCACCAGTTTATACGGCTTCCATTGAAAATGTCGATGAACTGAGAAATCGTATTATTGCAGCATTTAAGACAATTCGAAACGCCCCCAGTATTCTTGAACGCACTCACCAATCAATGCAACAGACGCATTGCAGTTGAAGGCTGTCATTTCCAACTTAAAATTTCCAATTTTAATAAGTTAATTTTGTTGTATTAGTCCGTTTTGTTGTATGAACCTTTAAGTTACTATTAAATATGCTGTAACTTTAAAACTAAGCAGTTTAGGACATACATTCATATGAACTTTTATGATAATAAAAACCCTAGGAATCGACCCATAAAATTTGTCGCATATATTTAGAATCACCCTGTACAAAAAAGATTTAACAACGTATTTCCTTACAATTTGAATATATTAGTGTTTAGCTCAAATGTTTATTAACCATTGCAAAGATGCGATTACCTTAATATTTAAGGTAATCGTATTATGCTGTATAAGCTAATTTTAGTTTATTTCAAACATCTGAAGTGTAGTGAATTGTCATGTAAAGTACAATAATTAAAAAATAAAAAGCCAGTGAAAATGTCTAACATCTGCGTGTTTATTATTAATGGATATTGGTTACTTTAAAATAGTAAAATATATAAAATTAACCAAACTCAATAAAACTAAATATCTCATATATTTTTTACTATTGTCTTAGCTGAACACGAAGTGGGTATCGGGCGTTCAAAAAAAACCTGCCTCTAGTGAGTAACATCAAAAAGCATGTCTTAACTTTACTAATATGAATTTTTTAAATGACAATTACATCTAAATGACAGACGGCTTTAGAAAATTACAAGGCTAGAAAATTGCAAGGTTACTTGCTAGGTTATAATCTTCCTGTCATGAATAAATAAAATTCTGTGTTATCGTTTTTATTAGATGTTACTAATGACATTGATATTTGACAATTCAGAACGGTGCGATTAAGTTACGACATACCTACAAATTTCATTACCGACTCTGAGGCTGTTTTTTTGAACGCACGATATAACACTTCGTTAGTTTCCATATTAATTTACTAATGATAGGTACAAATTTAACTTGAAATTAATTATTATTAAGTTCAATAGATTTTCAATTTAGTTAGGCGAACAGAATTTGAACGTATGCGCAATCTAACAACTGGCTGTCACATTAAACGTCCATTTTAAAATATAATCTATCAACATATTACGATTAAAGTATTAAAATGTTCAATTTTATTCAAGAAATTGCTTGTTATAATCCATAATAAATGTTGAATATTGGTAACCACCTGCTAAATATATACATAGTTGAACTGTTCGTTTTACTACGTTAATAGCTTGTTGCAAAAGATCTGGTGATTTAAGTCGTGACGTTCATTATTTTGACGTTTAAAAATTTAAGTAGTACATTAAAAGCTAAGACATGACTTTTCAATTTACAGCTAACTGAGAGTGCAAATATATTGAATCATCTTTTATATACATAATTACCAACTTAAATGGATATACACAACAGCAACAGACGATTTAGTTCATTAAATGAGATATAAATTAATTTATAACCTACCTACCTTTACAATGGATAATTTAATAACCTAACATATACATATTCAGTAGTATGTATTCATAAATAGTATCCAATATAGGACGCGTCCGACAGACAGATGACGTTTATGCAAAACATGCACAAACGTTTCAACAAAAAGCCCCAATGAATTGGTGCGATGAAATAAATCGTATCGTGAGTACGTAAGTGTGGTACTTGAAGTTGGATCCGACATTACAATTACTTGTTACTAGTCGTAGATTTGTTTATTGAACAGTAAAATTATTCGAGGATACTATGGTATATTCCAAAAAGATAGAGACAAAATTC
This sequence comes from Melolontha melolontha, assembly GCA_935421215.2. Taxonomy (NCBI): domain Eukaryota; kingdom Metazoa; phylum Arthropoda; class Insecta; order Coleoptera; family Scarabaeidae; genus Melolontha; species Melolontha melolontha. The sequence continues at coordinate 105,268,859 of OW285239.1, read as the reverse complement.
TGAACAGACTCCCAGCCCTAATTACAACCTATACATTAATTTTACGCGGCAAATTTAAATTTTAAAATCTCTCTGAAATATGAAATCTGTAGCAAATTAAATTGTATATGGATTATTCAGAGTAAATGTAGTAATTACAGCACATGAAAATAAGTAAATTTGTCTAAAAAATAATGTTATTTCATTTATTTGTTAAAAAAAAGGTCAATAGTACATGTCCTTACTGATAAACATTGTATGTAATACATAATACACAATGCAGTAGGAAATAGCTTAAGTTCTACAACTATAACAGTGTATGACAATTAATTCCAATTAAAATAGATTAACAAGTTAATAACAAAAAGATCTTATTTCATCAACTATTTGAAGATCGTAAAATTCAGTCTGACGACGTTGGTGAATAAATGGAATCATCACTACCACTGTTGTCTCCAAGAGAAATTATGAATGGTTCTATAACGTCATCGATAATTCCATCAATATCTTTCATCCAAGCTTCTTTTTTAATAACATGATTTATGCATTTTTGTCAAGTTGTTGCAGTTACATTATTGTCCGCATTATGTAAAAGTAACTTCACTTCATTTAATTTAAAAATTATATTTTTTGCAGCTACTTCATTTGTAATTTGTGGCCACAAAAAAATTCAATCGGATTCAGCTCGCAGTGGTATGGAGGTAAACGAAGAACAGGCTTGTTTTTTGACTTCGTAATTTCATCGATTACATATGAATTGTATTTATTTTTGACCAGATTTACTAAGTTCAATAATTCTGCTCTAACCATATCCTGCTCATACTCTATCCCCTTATTTCGTAACCAATTTTGTATGTTCGCTTTTCTCCACAATGTTGTTGGTGTCTTTTCAGCCTTATGGTTATGATACTGTGCATTATCCATCACTACGACAGCATTCTCTGATAGATAAGATAATATATTAGCGTAACAATCCTCAAACACTGTGGAATTCATTTCCTCATGATAATCAGAGATTTTATTCCCCTCAAACAGTAATACACCATTTTCAATGAAACCATTGGAAGTGTCAATATGTAATATTATCAGGCGACGTCGCTTACCAGACGGATTTTTTAATGCCGTTTTAAGTCCTTCCACAAAGGCCCGTCTATGGCTTAAAACACTTGTGTCCATTCATACTATCTGCACAGTACAGCCCTCATTCAACCCGGTTTCATCTAAATAGAGAATTGTTCTATTCTGGAATCTGTATAATCTTTGAGAAATCTGCTTAAACATCTCACCTTTTCTCATGTCGGATGTATCTGTCACAAATTGTTTCTAACTATTGCTGTTTGCTTTTCAGCACTACTCAAATGACTTGCTTTCTTTCATTTCCTTGGAAGAGAACACACATCTGTCTTTTAGCAGCACTGGTGCTGGGTTCTGCATCCGTATTTGAAATCAACAGCTACAAAATTATAATTTTACAAGAACTGAAATTCTCTTATTACATATTTTTTACATAATCTATTAATCTTCAAATCGAAGCTATAAACAGAACTAATCTACACCACAAAATAGTTAAAGTAATATAATCATGATAATAGTTTAATAATATGATAACAAAACTCTAAAAACGCAAACGTGGTATAAATATGTCAAAATATTTGACAATTGATGGCAAAAAGCGTAAGTTCTACAGTGTTATTTTGCCTTGCCCTGGACCAATAAGAAACAACTGTCACTTGGGTCTGTTCAGAATTTTGTCTCTCTCTTTTTGAAATATATCGTAGTACCTTAAAAAATTGTCCAAGGTATAGAAAATCATGTACTGTTCGAACAAGTAATAAAGGCTGTAAAAGTTCGAATCGACAGAAATTTTCTTTGTAAATTTAAATCATAATATATGAACCAGGTATCCACATCTCGCGTTTCAAAAATTAGTTGAAGCTAAGTGCTTATAATAGCTTAAATATCACGTGTAATTAGGTCGGTACGCAAAGAACAAATAAATGTTTTTTTCATAATCGAGAAAACACTTACTTCCGAAAAATCATTCAAAGAAAACTTTCACTCTTGTTTCGAAAGTTTAGCGTAATCATTGCTCTGATTCTGTGTTGGGAATTAACTTATGGGACTTTTGAGAGAAGAAAACGTTGACAAAAATGAATCTAAAAATAATTTTAGACTCTGTTGTGAAATCGCTGAACAGTATATCAGCTCAATCCAATAGGTTATGGATTGTGATCTATTTTAGAGGATATGGCGCGCTCAGATGACATTCGAATGTTGAGTTTCTAAAGTAAATCTCTTCCTTTGCAAAAGAAAACCTTTTCTAAGAAGTGGGGGTTAATGCCCGCAACGTATACCATTATTGCGTGGAGTTTGTTTTAGATTTCCAAAAAAAATATTTCTATATAAGAAAGAAGCATAGAACATTGATCCGTGTCAATTATAGAGAAAATTTTAAAATGTAGCTTGTAGGCTTCTACAGTTGTTGTCCATGATTGCTTCTGGGACTTCGGTCTGACAACGCGTTCTTGGCACTGCTTCCTTTTTGTTCGAGATTTAGTCCACTGTTGACAGAGACATTTTGCTACTACTGTTCCCACAACAACAGCGACAGTAGTAGCAACCCTGAAGATGTCCTTTGCAGCGGTGGACGAAACATTGGCCAGTGCCGAGGACGCGGTTCCAGCTCGGAATTCTAGAAACAATCTTGAAAAAATGTATTCAGAGAACAAAAGATACTTACTTTCATTTCAGTAATCATAGTGCCTCCAGTAATCGCCAGTAATCATAGTGAAATTTATTCCTCAGAACCACACATCGAACCTCCTTTCTCATATAGACATTCATAATTAACCATTCAAACAAAGCAAGAATGAAGAAACGGAATGGACCCGATAGAGGTGGGTACTGAATTGTACAACAAAATACCTGAACAATTTAAATTTACTTTTTTCTTGTAAAAAATATAATACTAAACAGCTACTTATGAGTTATATACTTTATAAACAGAGATAATAAATACTGCTAGCGTGGCGATTACGTGACTACAATATTGTATTTATAGAGAAATATACAAATTTGATCTTAAACTAACTGCTATGCTCGGTTGCCGAGTGAAATATACGAAAAGGACGGATTGTTATTTCAAAAACACGCTTACCCTTCTAAACAGCGTCAGCAGTTGGTTTAGCTTGGTTAAATAGCTGCAGCATTAGGTATGTTTCCACTGTTGTTTCAGCGAACAATATACGGGGTGATTAATAAATGTTCTTATTATACCGGGTGTCCTTGAAATAAAAAGACAACGTATGAAAAATGAAAAGATTAAATTAAATACAATATATGCCCACCACTCTCTAAAAGTTCCTTTTCATTAGCAAGAAAAAAAATTACACGATATTTAAAAAATTTTGTCACGCCACTGTGCGATAGACTATATTATAAAAGATGATGTCTTAAAGCTGAACGACAATAACAAAAAGAATAGTTTTGGTATTGTTCATCTTGATTTAAATTTCGTTTAATAGACGATCGTTACATACGTTCGATAGTTGATGCGTGGTTGATGCGTGGTTTTCCTTGTTCGCATTCTAAAATTGTACTATATATAGTGCTTCTTGATATGTTCTGTTCACTACAAATGTTATCTATAAATCATTTGGCCAGGTTGTAAATGGACAAATATTTAGCTTGTACGACATTATAGAACTGACAGACATTAATGTGAAATGTCAAATAAATCAACAAGACACCGATCGATAATGAGTATAATGACTATAGTTCATAAAGTATTTATTTTCAGTCCAAGGTCAAATTTAACTAACGTGACTAACGTGTGTAGTATTACAGCACGAATTTATGTATGTTAGAAAGAAATTAAATACAATTTGCGGTTCGTACTTAGAGCACTACGAACTGCAAAGAAATACTTTATCAACTGTAGATATATTACTTTTCCTATACTACAGAGCGCACTAATATTTTTCCCAAAACCTATGTAACAGATGTTATTACAAATTAAATTGTCGAATTTAGTATAAATGTTTTTTTCTGCATCGATGCTTTAATTATTGAAACATAATAAGAATAATTTCAAAAATAATTTCCCAACAGCAATAAATATTACAAATATATTTCAAAAAAATTTTCTAAATATATATATAAATATTGTGATGTGAGTCATCCCGATGACTCACATGCGCAAACATACCACCCGTCTCTAGAAAGACCTAAGAATTCCAGGGATATTCTCGAAGGTCTATAGACTATAAAAGGACTGGAAATGGAAGGAGAGATTCGATTCTCACTGCGATCTCTGTTACAGTAGCATCGCAGTTGAGAACACCGACGACGATACATCGTCAAGCGACGCCGGAAGCAATGGCCGGACAAAAGAGAACAATAACCAACCTGATGATTAAACCCGAATACCTGAACCAATGTACACCCAAGATACTGGAAGATTTTAAAAATCTAATCAACATACTCGACGAAGAAGAAGATATCCAGAAGCTACTACAAAAATCAGGGGATATACTAATGGTTAACCCAGAAGAACCGACAATTCAAATCGAGTTAAAAAGCAACCCCACAGAAAAACAAGAAGAAGAAAAGCCTCCCGTAAAAGAAGAAGAGCCAACCGGAACCGAAAATCGAAAACGACGAATTCAGACACCCGAAAAAAACAACAAAAAGACAGAAAACTGACCACACAGCGCCACCAGTCGAAACAAAAAATTCCTACGACGTCCTCGAAACCAAAACCGAGGAAAAAATGGAAGAAGAAGAAGCAACCGAAATCATCCCGCAACCGTGAACATCAAACAGCACACCCAGGGTAAGTGACAAAACAAACACCACACACAAACACCGAAACACGCAAAACACACAAAATCGCACCAATCATAATAACAGACAAAGACAAATGGACATATATACGACAAATACTTAAAACACATAACATTAACACAGTACAAAACAAACTTGTGAAACCTGGCATTCACATCGAACCGAAAACTGACGAAGACTACCGGAAACTTAAACACATACTCGACAATGAACAAATACAATTTTACACTTTTCAACTGAGAAGTGAAAAGACACTAAAGGTAGTTATGCGTGGCATTCCTACCTTTATCACAGACACTGACATCACCGACGACCTGACTGACCAAGGCTACCCGAAAATAAAAATAAAACGCATGAACGGCAAACACGGAATACCAGCACCACTTGTACTAATAGAACGGACGAGACAATACAAATCAATTTACAACATACACGACTGCTGCGGACTCACAATTAAAATCGAACCACTAAACAAACGGACAGACATAATACAATGCCACAAATGTCAGACATTTGGACACCACCAAAAAAACTGTAACATACACTACAAATGCATGAAATGCGGAGACGAACACTAACCACACCTATGTACAAAACCCAAAACAACCCCACCAAAGTGTGCAAACTGCGGTGGTCCTCACTTATCCACTTTCCTTAACTGTTCTAACAATCCAAACAACCCTGTAAACAAAACCACACCCAAACCCGAATACATACCAGCACCACCCCCAACAACGAACCCATGGACACAAAAACAACGAAACACGACACCTAACACAACTGACGAACTAGCACTTGCCTTAGGCAATATGCTAATAACATTACACTTCACAAACGCAACAACAGAACAGATACAATACTTCGTAACGCAAACACAGAAAATAATCACACTCTACAACAACAAACATTAAACACACACATGACTGAAACGCAAAAAACCGATGACCAGTGACTTAAACGCAAAAAGCGACAAACACAGAGACAACACATACGCAACACAGGACCGCTCAAAAACACACAACACACGATTATTTATTAATCAGACACAAACACGTCACAACCCTGGGAAATACGAAACAATGGAGTGGAAATGGAGGCAACTCCGACCACAACAAAATTCAAGTCTCATATATAAAAGGAGAGATTCATTCGATACAAATCATCGCCGAGTAATCTTACATAAATATAAATACATAAATGTTCTTATTGTTAGTAATTAGTTTTAAATTGTTATTTCGTTTATATTGTTAATATAGTGTGTGTGTTTAGATTACCGTTAGTTTTATTTAAGAAGTCAGCAGAAAGACACACATTTTACAGTCAGAAAGACAAAAACATTAGAATATGAATAATGTCTTTTCTTGTATTTAAAGCGTTAGTATTACTTAATTAATTTGAAGTAATTAAATGTAATGAAAAATTTACTTCTTAAACAATTTTGTGGTTTTATATGTAACAAAAAAAAGATTTAAAATAACTTTTTTAAAGAGCATCTCTCCCCTCTCTAATTTAGCACACTTGAAACTTAATTGAAAATTTTGGTGGAGGCGCCCGGAGCTATCAACAGACTTCCTTATGTGTAAATTAAATCCACACGGATTTAATAATGAAACGATATAATCAAGAAATGCAATAAACGTAATTTATGTATTATGTACAGGTGGTTCATAAAATCTCGATCTATTCTAATCGAAAAAAAAAAATTCGAAAATAATTATCTTATCAATAGAAATGAAGTTAGCAATAAAAAGTGATCAAATTCTTTAGTAACTAGTATGCGAATGTGTCAAATTGGTTTACCTGTACCCTATAGACGCATATAAATCTAAGACAAAAACTATTTCAATGTAAAACATACTTCAATTATTAATTTGATTTTCTATTTAATATTATAACAAAATTGGAAAACGGTTAGACTATTAGAGGAATCACTGAAGAAATGCACACAAATAAATAACGGTAGATTTATTTGTGTAAAGAAAAATTCAGAAAATAAAAGAAATTTCAACCGCCAGTAAGCAATCAGTCAAAACGATTTCCAACCAGGAGCAAGATTACATTTCAGTGCTATATTTGAAAGAGCATCCTTTCGAAAGTGGAAGAAATGCTATTCTTCCTGGTTGCAGCGAAGAAAATTCACGTATATGAATAACGCAAGCAATTCATGCTACTATTGCTTTAAATCGTATGAATTACGGACCTAATTTTTAGTAAAAATGATCTTTTTTAATGAAGAAAACTCGCCATATGAAATGGAATCATGCATGTTTATAAACACGAAATATGAATTTTGATGAGGGATATGTAAATTAACAATGATAATAGGGAAAACTTATGGGAGTTAATTTTGGTTATAGAGTCAATTCTGTTTCTAACCATTTAATACAGAAGAAACTGAAGTTATTGCATGTATTAATTTGGTTATAAACGCAGGGTTTGTTGTGTGTAATACAAAGGTATTTTTAATAATATAGAATATTAAAAATCTAGTTTGAAGAACACCTGAACACCAGAAAGGTGATATACGTATCTGCGTTTCTGGGTGGGGGATATGCTCGGACACGTTCACAAAAAATATTAATATTGAACCTGTATTTGTGTTTTTCACACCAGATTTTTAATAATATTTTATATTATTAAAAATACCTTTGTATTATACAAAACTGGTGGGGTTTTACCCACTCATGTATATTTCAATTATTCTGTTTGTTTGTGTGTTCTTGAAAAATTGAAGAATTTAAATAGAATAGCTTACACTAAGGCACGAACTTTAGTAAATTAAGATGAAAACCGTCTTACTAATTAGTATTATTATCCAAATTGCAATATGGAAAAACATTGATTGAGTGCTTCAACAGAAAAAACAAATTGCGAATGATTACTTGTGATATTAGAATATATTCTTTTTTGTTTTAGAATGTAAAGAAACTCTAATGTCATCTAGACTCAATAAACAAATATTTTAAATTTAAGTTAAATTTTGAGTAATATTGCGTGATTGTACTAGTTCTTTTACAATAATTATCTAATAGTTTAACAGCCCTTATAATAAAAACATTAAAGAGATAGGCTGTCCTTAAAAAAAACAAATTACTTTTTTTATTCTTCATCAAACGATAGCTTTCATATTCGATAACTTCTCTAAAATTTAAAGAGCTGACGAAAGAATAATACCCAATGAATGGAAGTATTTCATTGGGTACTCATCAGTAACGGCTTCTCAATAGGGTCATTCAATCAATAATTTCCCTTTCATTTTTTTAAGTAATATGAAGTATTTTGTTGGAGTTAAATACGCTGGGCGACAAATTTTTTTTTTGTCGGCTGAAGTGTATTATAATAGAATGAACCCATCTAAATACGAAAATGACCAAGAAAAAGTTGTAAGACGTAATGTTTTGTTCTTACATTAGCCAAACCACATGTAGAACGGCACCGTGGAATATTTATTGAAAAAATTATTTAACAAGTTTTTTAACCTCGTATATCGACTATATTTATAATTTATATTAAGTTAACACCTAAGAAAAAACAAACATCAAAAATATTTATTTGGAACACACTATTTCTATTTTTTCCTTTTATGAGGGGTCGCATCTTCTCTCTTTAAAAACCAACACTTATCACCCATCATGGTTGGATTCCATCGTCCTTGGTACCGAATTTCCATTGTACTTATATCTTTATGGAATCTCTCATCCTGCTCGTCGCTGACAGCCCTCAAATTCTTAGGAAAAAATGATAAATGGGAATGGAGAAAGTGAATTTTAATGACATTCGGTTGCCAAGCGATTTGTAAGAGTCTAAAAGTTCATTAACTGGTTTTTCGTAGTTAGCATCCATGTTGGTGCCTAAAAAATCCCCTCACTACATTTACAAATGAGTTCCAAGCTCTGAGCTTTTCTATAAAATTAACACGTCCAGTAATTTTCCAATCTGTGGTCCAATAACCTTCATTTAACTTGGGAAACACTTGTCTTTCCCAAGTTATTACCCTCTTTATTTACAGCCTTCACAAAGTTTTTCATCAGTCCAAGTTTAATGTGAAGAGTAGGCAAAAGAATATTTTTTGTCAGCAAGGGGCACATACTTAACATTTTGAGTTGGCGGTTGAAATTCACTTCTTTCCGGCCAATTTTTAGTTACATAATATTCATTCTCTGCATGACTGTCCCACAAATAAAGAAAACAGCAATATTTTGTAAATCCTCCCCGAAGTCCTAGTAAAATTGCTATAACTTTTAAATCCCCACATATCCGCCATTTGTATCGGTTGTAGTTTATTGCATCTAAAAGGATGCGCATATTTTCATCGGTTTATTTCATCGTCACTGAATGGTCAGTGGTATAGAGGATTTTAAATCTCCAATATATAATAACACAGTTTTTAAACTATATTTCTAAGAGTCTATAAACGCCACTCACAGGGATTATGGTCGATGTTGAGTTCCTGCAATTAAACCATCGATATCAGTACACGCACAAAATATTGCTGTTTTCTTTGTTTGTGGGATAGTCATTCAGTGAATTTTACATATTGTAAAACGCAGAAAACGTAACTTTTCTTTTCCTAAAAGTCGTAATTTTTGTTTCTTTGGCTAGTAAGCTCCACTCCTTAAGACTGGAAGCAAGAAGTTCTGACTGTATCTTCGACAACGCCAAATCACGTACTAACTCACTTTGAACAATCAACTGTGGCTCGCCGGAACTGGGACCTGGAGTAAAATTTGTGTTTGTGCACTGTTCTTGGAAGCTGCCTGATGATGCATTACTCCATTATCTCGCAAAGCAATATCTAACCAATCTAAAGGCGCAGTTGGTACTGGTAAATCTACATTGTGAGGAACAGGTCTTATGGCAGAAGGCAAATTCGGATATTCGATCTTGGGTTTTTGTTTTTTGGAATAACCTTCAATCTTTGTCATCCAAAAAACCAATCGCAAAAATGATTGGTAGGTTCTCGCCAAACTATTAAAACTGCAAAAACTTTTTCTCTTCCTTTTCATCCACTGCACCAATGACGTGCTTCAGCTGACACAGCACACATGGGGAGCCCACTGTTTGTTATGATCTCCAATTGAAACACCAAAATACATGAAACAGGCTTCTATCACATTTTCAGAAAATGGTCTGGCTTGTGACTTCATCAGAAATTCGCAAACATAACAAAACTTATCATGGCAAATTTTGCAACCGCGGCGCGTTTCACTTAACATTTTCGTCGTTGAAAAAACTTTCTTAACTGCACACGGCTACTCACTTCGAACACCAAACGAAGACTGAATAAGAGAATAAGTTTAATGTACACTTTAATACACTCCATTTTAGGTTATCCTTCTGTTTTAAAACCGCCTTTAAATTACCCCTCATAAAATTTACTGCCTGCCAATATAAAAGGGTCTAAAGAGCCACTGAAAACAGGACGTATTAGGGCTTTATGAATATTTTTTTTATTATTAGAAAGGTATTAGCATTGAAAAAATGATGGGCTGAATTGTGTTACAAAAATCGTGGTGGCCTGTGGATTGATGCAAGTATATAAGTTCGTGGCGTTTTTATTCAAGTCAAAATTATTTTTTTTTAACAAGCAAATTACATGAACTAATCAAGAATATATTGTTTTCCATTATTTATGATTGCCTCACAAAGATCTGGTAATTTTTCAATTCCACGCCTGAAGAAATCCAGTTTGGAAGTAAAGAAGTCGTAAAGCTAATTTTTAAGGGCGACATCGGTATTAAAATAGCTCCTCGATGATTGTCTGAAGAGGAGAGCTAATGACGGTGCATTGTCATGTATCAAGAACTAATTTCACTTTTCTGGATATTATGGTAATTGATTGTCCTTCCGGTAAAGATTCTTTATAAATTACACCCTGACTATCGAAAAACGTAATCAGCATGGTTTTGATTCTGGATTTTTGCAAACGAAACTTTTGAGGTCTTGGTGATGTTTTTCCAACCTACTGCATGTTCCGGCACTTCGTCTCAGGATCGTACTGAAACACCCATGCTTCATTGCCAGTAACAATGCAGTTAAGAAAATTTGCATCAACGCGACAATTCTGAACAAAGTCTTCGCACGATGCAACTCTTTTCTGGTTTTGCTAATCTGTAAGATTGTGTGGCATGAACTTTCCACAAATCTTTCTGTTTCCCAAATTTTCATGCAATATTAGTGGAATCGCCTCCTTATTGACATTTAACTCTTTCCCCTTCATCCGAGGGTCATTCGTCGATCTCATGTCACAAGTTCATGCACTTTCGCCTTCGTATCTGCATTTGGACAGACCGACAGACATTCAGTTCTAGCGTCAGCTTATATACCTTCATGTCCATCTTAAACCACTCAAACACAGTAGTACGACTTCAGGTGTTATCACCGTACATAAATTTCAACATCTCGTAAATTTCTGTTGCAGTTTTATAATTTACAGCAAAATTTAATATTTATTCATTGCTGCATTACGACTGACAGAAACACGATGTACGCGCTAGTATTCTAGAAACATGCTGTTTTATCTTCACTTGACTGGCATCTATTGGTGAGACTGTGAACTATTACATGCTATTTTAATTTGGTTCTATTTAAGGTGACACCACTAAAGCAGCGTCAATCTGAAAATTAAATTACCACACCTCGTATTTAGAAAAATGTTATAATCTAATGACTAAAATGATGACAATGAAGGCTTGAACTTCAGTGACCATTTAATAACACTGGTCAACGAAGTTTAATTTTTTTAATTTTTTTTAGAGACTATATACAGTTTTTGTTTCATTTATACACTCGAGGATAAAATTCAGGACACCGAAGTATATGTTTGTTGGTACAAGAAAAAAAGCTTTTTTCATTTTTTTTTAACAAGACATGAACCATAATCTACAACGTAGGAATAAGAAATAAAAAGAAAAGGTACTTAACATTTTATTCAATAAGAAAAAGCCACGAAACAGTAAATTGTACAAAATTAATTCATTGGTCTTATCGGCTAGGCTTTATTTTCACACAATTTAAGGGTAGTGTGTACTACCTCCACGGCCTCTAATGACTACTGCCATAAGGCGTGGTAAATTCGAATGCAGTTGGCGACCTCTTCTTGTGTAATGTTACTCCATTCCTCACGAAGAGCTATTTGAAAATCCCGAATTATCGGTATGGGTTGTCAGTGCCGAACACGTCGCCCTAATGAATCTCAGAGATTTTCGACAGGATTCAAATCCGGGTTTCGAGCTGGACATTACAAACGACGAAAGTTAACCGCATCCAAATATTGCTCAACCGCCCGTGCGGTGTGAGGCCACGCGTTATCATGCATTAGAGTAAAGTTCTCACCTACGAATGGAGCAAACGGTTTGACGTGATCAGCTAAATACTCGTTGATGTACCTAACAGCCGCAATGGTATCATTTTCAATAAGAACAAGTTCTGTTTTCGCGTACAGTGAAATGCCATCCCAAACCATTATACCGCCTCCTCCTAATGCTATTCTTTGATACATACAACACGCTGAAAATCGTTCTTTTCAGGCCCTCTCCACACAAATTCTCGTCCATCCGATGAACGTAGACAAAAACGAAACTCATCCGTGAACAATACGGAGTTGCATTGATCCATTGTCCAATATCTATGTTCACTGGAAAATAGTAGTCCGTGAACACGATGAGCTGGGAACAAAAGTGGACAAGTAGCAGGTTTCCTTGCATGAATCCATATTCCTTCGATCTTCAGCGAACAGTTCGTGCAGAAGCTGCAGTACCGTAAACGACTTGGCGAGACACAATTGTTGATGGTAAACTACAATCGCGTAGTGTAGATAACACCAAAAACTCTTCTCGCCGGTTTGTGGTGCGAGGTCTGCCTGATGCTGGACTTTTTATGTATTCCCCAGTTTGACAATGTCGCTGTATTGCATCTTAAACGATACTCCTGGGAATATTTAAGACAGCAGCGATGTATCTAACATTGCGTCCACCTTCGTTCAAAGCTACTGCTGCGGCTACATTTTCTGCATGAATTTTATCAAGCAATAAATGAGAGTACTGACAGTTCAAATGTTCTTTCACCACAACGGATAGAAGCTTTATTCAGCTTTTTTATTCACAGCACATCAAGATTTTTTGGGTTGGGTTGGATTTTTAGTTCGTCGTTATTTTAGTTTTTCGTTTGCCTGTTTCGATAAATTAAATGTTTTGTATCTTCTTTAATTTGCAATTCTTATTTCATAGATAATATTTCATGTCTTTTGAAAAAAGGAATTTTAATAATAATAACAGACATTTATTTCAGTGTCTGGAATTTCTTGTCCACGAATGTAGTTCTAACAATAGTAATATCAATAAATTTATTCTGGTACGTCAGGCTTTAAACAAAATATGGAAAAGTAAATGAAATAATATTAATTAGGTATGTATATACTGTATGACATGGAAACTGCAACACCAAGAAGGGGTGCGAATTTTTTGACCAAACTTGGTAGAAACGTATAACTATTCAAAGGCAATAATTGATTAAAATTTCATAGAAAAAAAAAACAAAAGACTAACACAATTTAACATCATTTTTATTAATAATGTGTCGAGCCGCCCCTATTAGTTACACACTCCCTCACTCTTCGTGGCATTGATTCGACTAGGTGTTCGATATCCTCTTGGGGTATAGAGTCCCAAGCAACCTGTAATTCATGCCGGAGAGCTATTAGTGTCTGCGGGGGATTGGCTAATTTCATAAGTTTTCGTCCCATAATGTTCCACACATGTTCTATTGGCGAGAGGTCGGGGAATTTGGGTGGCTATGGCAAGATATTGACATGAGCCTCTTCAAAGCGATTTATAGAAATTCTCGCTACGTGGGGAGGGGATTATCCTGCTGGAAATGTGGGTCTTCGAGCATTTGAAGATATGGAAGAATATGGGGTTCTACCACCTCATCAATGTAACGCTGGGCGTTCATGGTGGCTTGGATGAACACCAACTGAGACCTACTCCCATATGCTATAGCACCCCATACCATAACACACACTGCTCGATGCACATGCCTTTCAACGGAAAACTGAATATCACTACGTTCCCCACGTCTTCGTCAGATCCTCATACGGCCATCATGCATCCCTAGACAAAATCGAGATTCATCACTAAACACCACCTTATGCCACTCCACGATCCAATGCATTCGCAATCTACACCACTCCAAACGTTGCTGTCGGTGTTGAGCCGTAAGTGGTAGCACAAGATGTGGACGATAAGATTGTAAGCCGAAACCCCTAATTCGGCGATAAACGGTTCGAAGGGTTACTGGACGACCTTGATTACCTAACCACACGTCAGCAATTGATCTGGTACTGGAGAACCTGTCTCTTAGTGCCATTAGGCGAAGGCGGCCGTCCTGTATCCCATTAGTTCTTCTTCGGCCTCCGGTTCCTCTTCGACGTCTTTCCTGACCCTCCCTAGTCCATGATTGATAACAGCGCATAATGGTGGATTGGTTCCGGTTAAGGCGATTTGCAATTTCCCTGTATGAAAAACCACCTTCTCGCAAACCAACAATTCGACCTCTGTCGAATTCGCTTAATTGGCGATAATTTCCACGTTGCCGCACTCTAGGCATAATAAAACTCTCTAAACACGTTAAACAAAGGTATAATAAGACAAAACCGTTGAAATAAATTTGAAACAAACAATAAATACACCACACATTAATGTCAGCGAAAACTGAATGAAGTGTCAGAAGTGCCATGACCACTTGATATATCGCAACAAAATTTTAATCAATTATTACGTTTGACTAGTTATACGTTTCTACCAAGTTTGGTCAAAAAATTCGCACCACTTCTTGGTGTTGCAGTTTCCATGTCATTGAGCATATTATATGGAGCTGTATGGTATCGACCTGTTTAAAATGATTTTCTTTTTACTTTTCTTTTAGATTGATTTATTAGGTGCGATCCGTTCTCTTCAGATGGCAAATATTTATCATCGCTTGGCGATAACTTGCTTCTTCTGGTTTTGTAACATCATATTCTTCACTCGAAACATCTCTGGGTCTTGGCACTGGCAAGGTTTCCGAATAAGGTACTGGACGAGCAGCTTATTTCTATGGCAAAACCCGAAAGTTCTCGTGAAGGAAAAGTAGCAATACGTCGAATGGTCCGTTTCCTCACGCTAAATCATAGGCGTTGCAAATGGCATAGCGCTTTTCTTACCGTTTAACAAGCCCCTCAGAGAAACAGCACAGCGTGCGCAGCAAATGCTGGGAGCCCATGGCTTGTCTTGATGTTTAATGGTTAAGCCAAAATAGTGAAAATATAACTTTTCTATTAAAGGTATAATATTACGCTTATGTTGGTGGGTAGTGAATTCTTCACATACATAATACAAACTGTTCAAAAAAGACGTTCATCTATCATACACCGACTTACATTGAATCGAAAAAGCCGTGTGTAGAGCTCTTTATATACCCACATAGCCAGATATCTACCAGTTCTTAATTTTATTTGATGAAAAATGGGCGTGGTTTAAATGCTCTGACGTAGGAAACATGTAAGACGTGTTCAGACATGCCCACTCAATGTAAGACAGAACAATATTTTTAGTAGTATCTTTCTTATATAAAAGTAACTTTGAAATTTTGTAAAATTTAATGCGTTTTAGAAAATATGATGGAGTAAATTTTAAATCAGGTCCAGAATCAGCATGACAAAAGATATAAACTACATATATTGGTGTATAAGAAAATAAAACTTTGTTGACCAGTGTAATCTTTAAACTTTTTTTAATGGTCGTTCTAAAAAATGTACAAGTTATTTTCCGTACCATATTTTGAAACTAATTAAAACTCACTTTCCATGTGTAAATGATCTGAAATTAAACACTGAACTAAAAGTATTTATGAACGTCATGATTTTTGAGATGTTTCTGGAGCTATATCAATGTTCCCATTATTTCTTAATAACGAACTTAGTAAAATCTTTTAGGAAGCTCTAAAACTAACATCTATATTATCCACATTACCAATGCATTTATACAGGGAACGATCTTTTTCGACATTAAAAGAAATAAAAACGTTTTTATGAGGAGCCATATGTCAAGAAAGTAATTGCATTTGGCAATGTTAAGTATATAAAAGTCGTTTATAATTAAAACACCAAACTTTAATGAACATGTGTTGATTAAATTTGAACGAAGAATTAATCTTAAGTTTACGTCTGTTTAAAATATTCAGTCAGTAATTATAACATATTCATTAAAACACCAATTTTTTAATGAACTACGAATTCCATATTTACATGTAAATTTGTAGCTAACATAATTATAACGTTTTAATTTATTAATAGATTTTCTACGATGGTCTATTAAATCTTATTATTTTAATTATAGCTATGTACTACTACGGCATTTTGTTAAAAATTCATCCTTTTAAATTATTATGGAAAATTTTAAGAGTTTATTCTATATTATTTTGTGTGAGCTTCCAAAATGATTTGTGAATATTATGAACTGATGTGTAGATAATAATCTCCGATTAAAGTCTCTAAACGTCAAAAACGTCGTCGCTAAACTCAGCTTCACCCATCATTGATCATAGAGACCGGACGCATCAGGTCAAAATTATGATGGATCATTATAAATAGACTATAACATCGCTAAGTATAACACGCAGTTATTGAATAGCACTACTAATTCTGTTAACCGCACATCTGTTGTATGTTGTTGAATTGTGATGCAATTACTTCAATATTACAGTTAAATTCCTTTCTTCATGGGCGTAGATAGAAGCGCGAGGAGTTTTTATAATTTATTTTATTTATTAGTTTATATTTCGTAAGATAAATAAAGTACGGCGAGTTAGTTTCTTTTTCTTGTTGTTTTAACTGTTAATTACAGACTTCGTAATTTTTGTAATAAATCCTGTTTAATATCGTTTCATCGAATCTACTTTTCTCAATTATTTTCACGTAAGTGGCCAGTGAATTTCGTTAAGTTTCAATAACTTACGCATACATTTTTAATATTCATTTATTTAGATCTAGAACATTGTTTAAGTTACTTTTTCAGACATGATATGGAACAACGTCGAGAATGGCATCATGAAACAATGGCGAGTTGGATTAAGAGTCAAACTGATTGTATGTCCATTGCCAGTGACTCCGAAAATTTATTAGAAAGTCTGTAAAATATCGTTAAAAAATTCCAAGAAATCGCACAGAAAATGCGCAGAAAAACTCTGTGAAACTTTAATGGCGGCAAATATTCCATTAAATAAACTTAACAATCCCACCTTCAAAACATTTCACCAAAAATATACTGGTCGAAATGTTCCTAATGAATGCACCTTACGCATATATTATGTTTCTAAGTACTGCACGAAAGCAGTAGAATGCTGTGGCATTAGAAGCCATCCGTCAAACAGTACCTATGGATAAGTGCCGACGAAACTGTCGATATATTAGGACGCTGTGTGGTAAATATTGTAGCTGATGTACTACATCCAACTATTCCATATAACGCATATGGAATAGCAACACAAGTTATAAATACAGTTGATGCGGAAATAGTAGCTAAAACCATTTACGAGAATATACACTATGTGCTTCATTCGGACGACAGGTGCAAAGAAAAAATACTTTTATTTGTCAGTGACAATGCTGCATATATGTTAAAAACAGGCAGACTGTTAAAGGAAACATATCCTAATATGCTGCATATTACTTGTCTAGCACATGCTCTCCACAGAATATGCGAATATATCAGAGACACCTTTCCGGAAGTTGATAGACTTGTAAACGCTTTTAAAAAAGTTTTCAGAAAAGCACCATTGAGAGTAGCTCTTTACAGGGAGAAACTTCCATCTTACAGTTTACAAAATTTCGTTACATGTTTAAATGAGTGCAAGGAACTAATACAAATTCCAAATTAAAAAAATCAGTTATACTTTCTTCAGGAACAATTTGGAAATTTTCCAAAACTAATCATTTTGAATATCAAAATCTCAAATTAAATGATGGATTCACCACATTAGATGCTGCTATTAATAATTTGAAAAATATTCCAAGTGACTTCGGATGTGGCCTTCGGCAAAAGTTGGACGCAGGTTTTAATAGAAATCCCGATTTAATAACATTGCGGCATTTGTGTGTGGGGACAATGCCTCAAAATCTAACTACGAAATACGCTGAAATGAAATAATATTTGCAGTATCCTCCTATAACTAGTTGCGATGTAGAAAGGACGTTTTCTATCTACAAGGATGTATTTCATTCAAAGAGAACAAATTTTACAGAAGAGAACCTTGAGAAAGTATTGCTAGTTAATATTAATACTCCTTTACTCAACTTGAACTACAAAATGAACAAATAAAAATCTATTTCGTATTTTATAGATCACCACCCGTTTGTTTTCCAATTATATAAATAAAATTAAAAACTCTTTAAAAATACAAATTTTCAGTAGTACGCCCGTAGGCGATGAGTCATCGGCCTTTCGTGTCCGGTCCCTAGTGATCATATATGTGTCGCAACTTTACTGCAAGATTAACTTTGGAATTTATAATTCGATAATGCCAATATTATAATTTTAAAACCGCTAAGACACTAGCCCAATATGCAGCTATTTTTTGTAATCCCATTTAAATTATTTATATAAAATAACTAAAACTCATTGAAAGAAAGATAACACAAATTAACTAAAACTTACTCAATGAGAATTTCATAAATTCTTGACTTATCGAATAGATGGAAGTTATCTAACCCACGTTAACCAAGATATTCTTTTCACCCGCTTTGAAATACCTTCTCTGCAATCTCATCGCACCTTTTCCGCTCCAACTTTTCTGTATAAACTTCTTGATAATCAAATTGATTCACCTGAACTTCTCTCTAAAAGATATTTCAAAATACCACAACTTACAACTAGAAAATGTGTTACGTTTTAGCTATTACATGGAAAAACAAACTTACTTCTGTGTTCTCCAACTTATTAAATGTATAGATCTTATATCAACGCCTTGCAATATTAATTTCTCAGCTCTAAATACAATTCATTTTGTATTCTTAGTAACTCAAATTTATAATGACGTGAAATAGTCGGAAAATTTCGGGAAGAAAATATTTAATACGCAAATAAACGGTTTTATTGTTTTTCGATATATTTATCATTAAATTCTATAGAAGAAACGCGTTAAGTCCAATTGTACGTCATTGATGACGTTTACATGTTGTCATAACTTTATTAGAGAAACTAGAAGAGTTAGTTTGTTAAATTATATTCGAAAGCTTCTATTTCATTAATTTAAATACAAAATTAATGATAATATAGACATTCATGGCAAATAAACACATAATTTCCGTTTCAATACTAAATGTTTCTTGTATATATTTTTAACAGGGTAATAGATACCCGCGGCGTTGAAACATAACTTATCTGTCAAATAAACCTAGTTTTGTGTACATTTTTCTCGTTTATTTTCATTGTTAAAACAGTTCGTTTTAGAACCACATTGTGTTTATTATCTCGTTGCGTTATTTGCGTTTAAGGTTGCGTTTTCGCCATTCATCAATAACTTCGGCAAACAAATTGTCATATATAATTCTGCATCGACGATTCTTCAAAATAATTGTAGCTACATGACTATATTTTGCGCAAGTGCTTCGCGAGCGAACAACTTTTGTTGGCAGAAGTTCATTTTGAAACACCCAAATTGTGGATTGTTGTTTTGTTTCCGGTTCATAAAAATATTACCACGATTACATATCCTGTAATGATATTATAGACATGTTTAGAAGATCCATGATTGATTTTTTTAGCATTGCTGTGGACCTTTTTACGCGATCGTCTTTTTGAGTCGTGGAAAGATTATGCTGTCTCCAACGAGAACAAAATTTCCTCGCGGCTGAGTATGTAAAATTGAGTGTATCGAAGTCCTAGAAATGTGCAAACAACCCTGAATCTCATCATACGTTACATGATGATCTTTTTCAATCATTCGACGTACAGCATCGACATTTTCCGCAACAACAAATGTTACAAGACGCCCTTTCCTTGCTTGATCTTGAAACGAAGTACGATCACACTTGAATTCTTGAAACTGTTATGTGATGTGACCCAGCGTGGAACGAGAATGGTCAAGTACATGGAAAGAGAGGTTATGGAGCCTGAAGAAGAAAAATTGTTCGTTAAGACCGTCCCTTAAAGCTGTTAGTTTTAAGAGATGGGTTTTCGACTTAAAAAATTACTAATGTTTGGTTTGTAATAAAGACGTTTCAGTAACATTTTGAAAAGCTGTAAAAGCACGAAGTATAGACGTGAAATGTCATGTCTGTCTCCAGGATATGGTTGTGTTGACGAGTTCTAATAAGAGCGAAATGCATCCAGACGTTTCGGGATAGATGTGGCTTTTTACGAATTTTTAATTATCCTAACAACCAGATAGGTTGACACCGCGACGTGTTGCTTTCTGCATACTGGTACACACTTAGTTTGCCAAATTGTAGTAATTAACGCAACACATTAGGCGATATTTGCATGTGGTAATGAGATTTAATAGTCATTGATTCTCATCATAGAAACATCCGGTCCTATCGAGTGGCCTGCGCGTTCGCCGGATCATACGCCCCTCGATTTTTGGTTGTGGTCCTATCTACAAGATCGAGTTTATTTAACAAAACCAGAAAATATTGACATTTTAAGACAAAGAATTATTAACACTTGTCAAGAAGTACCTGCCGTTTGTCCTTTAAATGCGAACTTGTGGAGTAATTTGGTATGTGCTGAACAAGGTAGCAGGCAATTTGAACAATTATTATAAAGTCTTTTGTTTTGTTTCTTCTAATACTTAGGCAAAAATTGTTTAGATAAGGGATGGCCATGGTTGGGAGGATCACTTTCTTTGATAGGTTCAGCTTGTTGTTGGTTCTACATGTTGGTTAGATGTTTCGATTTGAGTTTTTATTCGACATGATTTAAATGTCACTTTCGACTTGTTTTACTTAGTTTTATTTCACAAGTTGATTAACTAACATAACCAATATAATTACAACTACTTCAAATCAAAACTGACATTTAATTGGGAACAACATGCTGAACCTATCGAAGACAGTCATCCTTCCAACCATGGCCATCCCTTATCTAAATAATTCTTGCTCATATGGTACTTATATTTCCAATGTTTCATGGTACATTCGCAAATTTATTAAAAACAAAGTTGAGTTTAATAAATGTTTTTTTTTCAAGAAACGTTTATCAAAAATAGACATGTTTATATATCGTTGAATTCAGAAAAAAAATACAATTTAATTATAATAACGACTAGGAAGGTTGACGTCGTGTAGCGTTCTGCATACTGATACCAACTGAGTTTGTCAAATTGTAGTAATTAACGCAACACATTAGGCGACATTTGCATGTAGAAATGAAATTTAATGGTTATTGATTCTCATTTTCAGTAAGTTCAAAATGTTAGCTATATATACACCAAGTATAGAAGTGAAGAGTCATGTCTGTCTCCAAGATACCGTTGTGCTGACGAGCTCTAATAAGAGCGAAATGCATTCACACGTTCCGGGATAGATGTGGCTTTTCATGAATTTTTAATTAAGATCTTCTTGATTTAAGTCTTACTAGCTGCATCTTGCGTTACTCACTAAAACTTGGGCAGGCAAATACTTGAATGGAGTGCCGAGTAACTTAGGATTGTCCTTACAGACAAATCTAGATTTTGTTAGATAGATGAAGATGTGGGGATAAACGTCATCTTCGATCTTCTGGTGAAGAGTCTGTTCACTAAAGCGCTGGTATTATGGTATCCATTACCTCTGCCAGTAGGTCCCTTCTTGGGTTAATCAGAAATATTATTATTACTTACCTTTAGAGGCTAAGGAATTCGATTTTTCAACAAGACAAATTTACAGAACATAATAATCCTCTATAATTAAGTGTCGCAATGCTTGTAATAGATCCGTTTGACGGTACCGTGACTTTTCGATAGAGGACGCTAGGATCATCAAAATTTATGCTTTTGATAACTCCATGCAAAATTTTAAGTAAATCAAATAGCTACTGTTTTACGCACTTTGAAATTGAATAATATTGCGATTATGAAAAAAAAATGTTTCTGTGCTGATAAAAACCCTTAGAAAACCGAAAAAAGGGAAAAGAGTATTAGGGGATCACTGCGCACGTCCAAAAATGATTTGCTGCATTTTTTTTTGTAGTCATAAGAGCACTGATGACGTTCAGCACCCGTCCCTTCGTTTACCGAGACTACCAAGAAAGTGACAAAACTCCGTGATGTAGAGTTGATTATATAACTCATTTGAAATTTAGCCAATAGCAATTACATATTTTACATAGTTACCATGTATTGATAAGTGAATATACTCTTGACGACATGATATAACCGTTTTGGTGTTTCGCTTCCTCCAACAATATGAATTTTGACATGGTAACAAGTATTTTGAAGTTTGTTGATAAACGTCAAAAATATATTCAGCAATTTCCATAAGGTTTTTTTAAATTTTTTCGACATGGAACGCTTTGGTATAAGCTGGGGGACCGAAATAGATAAAGAAATTGAAAATTTGACACCGCAAAATACCGTTAAAACAAATAAATATGTTTGGAAACAGTTCACCGAATTTTGTGAACAGCGAAATTATAAACTTTGTGCTCAAACTTCTGACGAACAATTAGCAAGTATTTTGAAAGATTGGGCATTCAACATGAAACGTGCAGACGGCACCCAGAAATAAACAAGATTCTGCCAACTCTACCATCACCAGCACCTCAAATTCAACTTCTAATGATAATACAACAAATATTTATTATAATAATTGTACTTTTAATTTCAACCAATAAAAAAATTTCGTTAGTTAATTCGTTATATAATCGTAACGAATACCACTCGAGCAAACGAAAATAATCGATTACCTATATAACCTCTTCACTCGACGTATATCCTTAAAACACCACTCGAGCTACGCTCTCGTGGTGTTTCGCAGAATACGTCTCGTGACTCGGATATATAATCGATTATTTTCTATGCTCTTGTGATATTATAACTGAATATACTCGTACTTGGGTACGAAAAAAATATCGGCAAGCTGGGCCGAGCTTCCTATCAGAAGACCAAAAACGATTCACGCGAGTTTCAATATGAACAAATGCAATCCAAGTGAGTTTTTGCAGCGATTTATAATTTTAGACGAAACGTGGATCTATTACTTCACGCTAGAAATAAAAGAATAGTCGAAACAATCAACTTTCGTTGACGCACGACCATCGAAGAAAGCAAAAGTGGTTGCATCTGCTGGAAAGGTTATTGCTATGATGTTTTGCAATTCACACAGTGTAGTCTATATCGATTATTTGAAAAAGGAAAGAACGATCACAGAACCGTAATATGTTAATTTATTGAAATATTTCAATTCTGAATTTAAAAAAAATAATTTTCACGAAGAAAAAAGTTTAGTTTCTTCATAATAATGCGGCAGTTCATTCTGCTGCAACTCTAACTGTTAAATTGCTCGAATTGCAGTTCGAATTGCTTTCGCATCCCCATAATCGTTTGATCTAGGCTCCTGTGATTTTGTTATTCCTGAACCGGAACAACAATGAGAAGTCATCGCTGAAACAGAGCCGTATTGTGCAGAATTTAAAAGATTCTACTTTTCTGAATGCATAAATAAGTTAAAATATACCTGGGTTAAACGTATAAATTAGAAAGATGCCATTAAGTATGTATCCTTCTTACTATGCGTTTCCAACTAATGTTAATACTGTGATGACTCATCCAATAACGCGTCACGCGTCATACCTCTGGTGTTTTCTCGAGGCCTACGAGAACGCTCTAGAAGAGTATTCACCACGATATAAAATCCGCGTCGAAGAAGGGATGGGACATTGAATCCTAGAGCCTCGCGCAGTAATCATAAATATAGATACATAAATATAAATACATAAATGTGCTTATTGTTAATAGTTAGTTTTATATTGTTATACGTTTTATCATTAATATAGTGTGTGTCTAAAGTTATTGTTAGTTTTATTTAAGAACCCGAAAAGACAAACTTTACAATACGTACAGATTTTTCTATTTATATTAAGTTCTTCTATTTCTATTATAACGAGCCTCTAAAAATTTTCCTCATTAGTAGAGACCGCACACGAGAGGCCGAAAACTCATCGCCTACGGGCGTACTATTGAAAATTTGTATTTTTAATTTTTAGTTTTTAATTTTATTTATATAATTTGAAAACAAAATTATTAACTAGCAATACTTACTCAAGGTTCTTTCTGTAAAATTTGTTCTCTTTGAATGAAATACTTCCTTGTATATAGAAAACGTCCTTTCCACATCGCAACTGGTTATAAGCGCATACTGGAAATATTCTTTTATTTCAGCGTATTTAGCAGTTAGATTTTGAGGCTTTGTCCCCATACACAATTGCCGCAATGTTATTAAATCTGGAATTCTATTAAACACTGCGTCTAACTTTTGCGGAAAGCCACATCCAAAATCACAAATTATTAATAGCCACATCAAATGTGGTTAATCCAACATTTAATTTGAGATTTTGATTTTAAAAATAAGTTGTTAGTTTTGGAAAATTTCCAAACTGTTCCTGAAGAAAGTACAACTGATTTTTTTTAACTTGGAATTTGTATTAGTTCCTTGCACTCAGAAATACTTCGAGTATCGTCATTTAAACATGTCACGAAATTTTGTAAACTATTGAAATTCTCTGCATAAAAACTAGTAGCTTCCAACCATGTTCCCCATCTAGTTATTACTAGAGAGGAAGGTAGTGACAAAGTTTTTCCCTGTAAAGAGCTACTCTCAATGGTGCTTATCTGAAAACTTTTTTAAAAGTGGATATAAGTCTAACAACATCTGGAAAGGTGTCTCTGATATATTCGCAGATTCTGTTACACAAGTAATATGCAGCATATTAGGATATGTTTCCTATAATAGTCTGCCTGTTTTTAACATATGTAGCACTGTCACTGACAAATAAAAGTATTTTTTCTTTGTGTCTGTCGTCCGAATGAAGGATTTGGTGTATATTCTCGTAAATGGTTTAAGCTGCTGTTTCCCCATCAACTGTATTTATAACTTTTGTTGCTATTACATATGTGTTATATAGAATAGTTGGATGTTGTACACCAGCTACAATATTTACCACACAGCATCCTAATATATCGACAGTTTCGTCGGCACTTATCCATAGGTACTAAATTGAAAGGTGGCTTCTAATGCGTTCTACTGCTTCCGTGCAGCACTTAGGAACATAATATTTGCGTAAAGTGGATTCTTCAGGAACATTTCGACCAGTATATTTTTGGAGAAATGTTTTGACGGTGGGATTCATAAGTTTATTTAAAGGAATATTTGCCGCCATTAAAGTTTCACAGAGTTCTTCATTAAAATTGTTAGATTCCAACGGGTCTATTTTAAGCGCATTTTCTGTGCGATTTCTTGGAATTTTTTAACGGAATTTTACTGACTTTGCAATAAATTTCGGAATCACTGGCAATGGACATACAACAGTATGACCTTAATACAACTCGCCATTGTTTCACGATGCCATTCTCGGTCATATCTGAAAAGGTAATTTAAACAATGTTCTAGATCTAAAGAAATGAAAATTAAAAATGTATGCGTAAGTTATTGAAACTTAACGAAATTCACTGGACATTTACGTCAAATAATTAGAAGAAGCAAATTTGATGAAACGATATTAAACAGGATCTATTATAAAAATTACGAAGTATGTAATTAACGTTAAAACAATGAAAAAAAGAAACTAGCTCACCGTACTTTATTTATCTTACGAAATATAAACTAATATATCAAATAAATTATAAAAATTGCTCACGCTTCGATCTACGCTGGAAATTCACTGTAATATAGAAGTATGTAATTGCATCACAATTCAACGACAAAAAAGAGATGTGCGGTGAACCGAATGAATAGTGCTATTCAATAACTGCATGTTGTACTTAGCGATGTTATAGACTATTTATATGGTCTATCGTAATTTCGACCTTATGCGTCCGGTCTCTACTCATTACAGACGGCCATGCTTTTTTTAGTGGTTAGTGACAGTGCACGTAATCTGTCACAAACGTATAATTTTGATCATTTGGTTATGTCATGTAAATGTTTATAATAATTAGTAATTTAGCTTTGAAAATATATTTATTACAATAGTCAAAATTGAAGGAAAAAAATACCAAAGCAGATATTGGAAATGTTGAACATTATTATGAAGACAAAGTTCAACTCTACGCTTTATGCTTTCAAAGCCATTTATTAGGATTTCTTGGGTTATATCAGCACAAGAATTCACAATAGCATTACGAAGTTCTTCGATTGTGTGATGTCTGGTCTTGTGCGCTGGTGTATTATCTTGTTGGAAATATCCTTCCATAAGTTCATCATTATGAAGTTCATTAATAACCGGCTCTAATAATTCATTTCGATATATTTCAGCAATTATGGTTTGATTAAAAAATATAGCCCCAAGAATTCGTCTTCTTGAAACTGCTACCCAGACGTCTATATTTTGTGGATGTAGCGTAGTTTCCTCAAATTCATGAAGGTTTTCTGCAGACCAATATTTCTCATATTTTGCTGGTTTAAATATCCTGAAGGATGGAACCAAGCCTCATCCGAAAAGAAGCATTTGTTGAGAATATCATTATTAATACAAAGGTATTTTTAATAATATAAAATATTATTAAAAATCTGGTGTGAAGAACACAAATACAGGTTCACTATTAATATTTTTTGTGAACGTGTCCGAACATATCCCTCCCCAGAAACGCAGATACGTATTTCGCCTTTCTACAGGCTTAGCGGTACGCCCCTGATGGAGAAAGGATATATTCAAACATATTCACAAAAAAGAACCACATGGCCATATCATAGTAATTATCCAGACCGAGCGTAGAATTAAATTCAGCGCTGCCTGTTGTTAGACAGCCGAAGTACTTCGCCCTGTCCACATAACCAATGCGAACCAACGATAATAATATTTAATAATATTTTATATTATTAAAAATACGTTTGTATTATACAAAACTGGTGGTGTTTTCCCCACTCATGTATGTTTCAATTATTCTGATATATCATTATTATTTATGTTATTCAAAAACCATAGACAGTACTGTGTTCTCGTAACAAAATTTACCTGTTTGAGTTCCAAAACTGCTTGAATTTTATATGGAAACAACTTTAAGTACTTTTTTAAAGTAGTATGACATGTTCCCACTGACAAATGAACTTATTGTGATAGTTTTTCGATTGATTTTTTGGGTGAGTTGTACGTTCGACGTCGAATATCCTCTATGCAATTTGCTGTTCGTTTTCTAGGTGCTCGACCGCCAGGTTTACGAGCCATGGCCCTTCCTGTTTCACCAAATTTAATAACACAAGCTTGAAAATGTTTTTGCAGTCGTGCTGGCAGATTAGGGGATACTGTTGGCGGAAATCCTTTAAGCACTGATTAGTGGAATTAACCCAATCTCCATTTTCTATTTATTTGGCCAGTTCTATAGTAACTTTGAATAATAAATATTTTATGTTGTAACTCTAGCACCATAATAAAATAATTTAAAAAATATAAGCGTTTATAATTTGAATTTATGTATGACAACTGTCAGACTTTGAAGTTTTCTAAAGTTTCTCATGTGCACCAATCTTTGATTACTTAATTACTTAAAAAACAGCCTACTATCATGAGGAATGTTTTTGAAGGCACGTTATGCATATTACATTATAATTGATACAATAACTAGTTTTATGGCCTAAAATTGATATATAAAGTATCTAGCTCTATACAATAAGAAAAGATAAAATAATGAAACCAGTCTTAAAATGAAGTGAACTTATGGTAATACCAATGTACATAATTGTTTTTCCAAATAGTGCTACCATTCAGTGCAACACATTTCTCCAAACGCTGTATACATTTCTTCATTCCGCCAATGGAAAAACTTCCTCGCCTTGCTTACTGTTGATCCATTTGCGTACAGCAGCCCGAACTTCAGTGGCTAATGAAAAATCTTGACCTTTCAATAACTCTTTCAACTTAGGGAACGAGCAGAAATCTGAAGGTGCCAAATCAGGATTGTATGCGAAACAACCGTGAATTTCAGGCTCGTCGCTGTCTTCGTCATTTCATTGCTGGCATTCGGTATTTACGCCTTACTCTGCTTAATCCCCTTACTGAGATATGATTCTTTGGTGATTATAAAGTTTTGCGGTTTTTTATTGAATTAATCGTGGACCCCTTTGGTAGATATTCGGTATGGATGAGTTCCTTTTCGTCCAAGAAGATGGTGAGCATTAATTTCTGCACTGATGCAATTCTTTTGAATTTTCCTACACGCGGAGATCATAATGATGAACCCAAGATTCATCCCTGGTGGTAATGTTAATGAAAAAACTCCTTCACGCCGATATTGGTTAAGAAATTCTTGACAAATGTTTTTCTTTTGTTCTTTTATGACATTCGTTAATTGTCGCGCAACCCATCTGACGCAAATTTTTCTGTAACTTAACGCTTGAACAATGGACTGGACTCTTTCTCGACTAATGCCTAATTGTCGAGCAAAATGTTTCTGGGTAGTCCAATGATTTCCTTGAATCAGTGCCCTTCATTTATCTATTTTTTTTATTCGTCGCTAATACTGTTGTTAACCTCATCTCTTTTGGTCAAATACCTTCATTTTGCCTGTATGGCAAAGTTTTGCACATAGAACTTAGGCAAATATTCTATATAACCATACAATCGTTGCTATAAACAGCTTTCAAACTCTTGTAAATTTCGATGGGCGCGCAACCTTTCAGTGTTAAAAATTCTAAGACGGTTCGTTGCTTGGTGCGTATCTCAGATATCGAACTGATAAATGACACTGTTACTCATGGATAGTGCACAAGAAAATGAAACTTTATATGTTAAGACGAGATACTTTAAATTACCACTTACAGGTTAGAACTTGTTTCTATCCCCACTACTCACACAATGACGTTATTGGAGATATTTTATGTATATGAATCTGCTCTCGCATGTGTATTCTAACAAACATAAGCCATTTCAAGTAATAAAAATATCACCAGAAGTTCAATACTGTGACTATTCTCTTTTTTCAGCATCATAATGTAATAATATACTCACGTCTCACGAACACCTACCATATAATTACACCAGAGGCATGCAAGCGACAACTATTACTAGTGTGGTTCGGAAACTACGTGACCTAACAAAGAAAATGCAAGTTTTTTTAGGTTAAACATCTAATGACGCGACACGGGGGTAAACTCGGCTCTTGAATGCCATCATGGGATCACAGGCCGACCGCTCCCCCTCTCCACTCTATTCCTAGAAGCTATAATAATCATAATAATAGTAACTTTATTTCGAAGACATGCTTCGTACAGCAAAATACAAGAAAATATAGATACAGCACGATAACATGTTGGAAAACGTCAAATAATATGTAATAGTTACAATTATGTTATATGTGAATTTTATGGAAATGCTGCCAAATAATCATTTATTGTGTAACAATGAACATGCAGTAAACAAACATTCCTTGACACTTCTCTTAAATAAATAAAAGCTGTTAATTGCTTTTTCTTCCTTTTGGTAATTTGTTGTAGAGGATACATCCTCTAAACTCTAATCCCTTCTGGTAAAAGAAAGTATTATGTTTCGGTGGTAACAAATAATTATCTTGTCTCGTGTTAAATGCATGATCTACCTTCTCTTTATTAAAATTAGTGTAACACTTATGCACAAAGCACAGTACATTAAGTATGTATCAGTCATAGAAAATGAGAAGCTTATGTTCCTCAAACAAAGCCCTGCACGACTCTGTTGTCTTTAAGCCGAAAATTATACGCAACGCTCTTTTTTGCATTAAGAATATTCTTTGACTCGACGACGAACATCCCCAATGTATTATGCCATATCGCAGAACTGATAAGAAGTTTGAGTAATAAAAAGTTTTTAATATATCCGGACTGCATGTTCTTTTCAGGGCCCTCAATGCCAAACATATTTTATCCAATCGTTGGCATAAGTTTTGAATATGATTTTCCCATTTCAAATTACTGTCTATCATTAAACCCAATTCCCTAGTCTGATCATAGATGGAGAACCGGTGACAATATAATCCAATTTCTATGTCTGTTACCAAATTCGATTTTATATTTTGGAATATAACACAAGCTGTTTTTTTCTTTATTAACAGAAAGTCTGTTAGCTTCAAACCATAGACATAAGTTGTCATATGCAAGGTCAGTTAAATGACATAGCTCATTTACCGTGTTTCCCGTAATAACTACGCTTTCATCGTCAGCGTAATTAATGACTGTACAGTTAATTCTCCCAAGACATGAAGAGATGTCATTAATAAAGACTAAAAATAGTGTTGGACCAAGGATTGAACCCTGTGGAACCTCGATATCAATACCTACATGCTCAGATGTATTGTAAATATGATCGAAGCCAGTCGTGAGCAATCCCTCTAATACCCATCCTTTCCAACTTGTACAACAGATATTTATAATTGACACAGTCAAATGCCTTGGATAGATCAATAAACAACCCCAATGTAGGCTTACGACTATCCAATTTTTTATATATAGCTGTTAATAAGGTATAGAGTAGCATCGGTGTTTTTACCAAGCATGAAGCCATGGTGTGTCTCACTTAGTATGTTATTTCTAATTAGAAAAGGCATTAAACTTTTGTTCATCAAATATTCATACACTTTGAAAAATATAGGCAGAATATTTATTGGTTTGTAGTTATCAATAGAGTTTATGTCACCTTTCTTATAAAGAGGATATACAATAGACTTTTTAGTTTTGAAGGAAATATTCCCTTCTGGAAAGATATATTGATAATATGGCACAAAGGCGCGGCAATATGTTCTAACATTTCAACAAAAATGAAGATATATTGTTCCCATCAGGTGTATTTGATGAATTCACACACACTCAATAGCATTTAAGCTTGTCACCGGAGTTACAAAAAAAGTTGATGAGAAATTATTTTAATATTTACTAATGTTTGAGAAGTTATCATGACTAGAAAACTTAGTAGTAACAATATTAGAAGGAACTGTAGAGGAATAGTTATTAAATGTTGTAGATAAATCCACTTCTTCTGCAAAAGTATGAGGTAGAACAAGTTGTATTGTTACAGGTATTCTTATGTATGACTTTCCTCATAGCTTTCATCTAATTTTTTGAATTATGGATATAGTTTTTGTTATAATTTATATAGTATTGTTCAAGATAATACTTGTAATACTTTTCGAAGTTCTTGAATTTATTTTTAAATGTTTCATATTTGGTTGACATTTCCTTAAGAAATAACAACTTCTCATGTAGTTGCAATACTTCTGGTAATATCCAGTTTTTATTTTTAACATAACGTTTGGCATATGGAAAGCATATATTTAAATAGTAAAGAAAAGTGTCAAAAAATGTCTCGAAGTCTTCTTCAGCCGATGAATTTTTACATACTAGATCCCATGTTTCTAATGATAATAAGTTTACACTAGGCGTTCGCCGGTGTTACGCATGAATGTGTGTGTCCATCAGTGCGCACTATAGTCGCTTTACTTATGGCATCGTCCTCAAGTTTTCATTTCAACCAGAGCATAACAAAGTATTTCCAACCGAATATGTTGCAACTTTTTATTGATTTTAAATATGAGTGATAGTGAAAGTAACAGTGATAGTGGCAATCTAAAAAATGCACTGCAGCCGGCCAAGAAAATTAAATTTCACGATGAACAAATTGCAGGTCCCAGTAATAGGACTTCTACGTATGAACGTGTACTGGACACGACACAATCAAGTTATTCAAGCCAAAGGTTTGTACATTATCTACTTCCTCACAGTTTGTATATAGATATTTATCATATTTTATCAGTCACGCAAGCTTTCTCTATCGCATTTGAGGTTAAGCACATCTCAAATCTGATATTTATAACATCAACAAGAGGCGATCTTGCTGCGCATGCGTACAGAAAACGCGGGATATGTATACATGCATTGCATCTGTTTCCTGTATATTATATAACAATAAGAAAAATATATTTTTTTATAAACTCAAAATATTTTTTTGCTTTACTTTATGTTCCCTGTGGGACAGGCGTCCTGTGACGGCTAATTTTTTATTTTTCAATATAGTCTCCTCACTCAACACACTTATTCCAACGATATCCAAAGTAGTAATGCTTTATAGGTCGATGAATCCAAGTCCTCAAAATAGCTATTTACAGCAGCGATTACCTCGAAATTAGGCGAAAATCTATTACTGGCGAGCCATTTTTTCAGGCTTGGAAAGGGATGATAATCGCTGGGAGCCAAATCTGGGGAATATGTTGCATGAATGAAGCACTTATTCAAATCCTATTTCATGATTTTTGACCATTGCAATCACAGACTTGTGGGCAGGTGCGTTATTCTGCTGGAAAAGCACTTTCTTCTTTGCCAAATGAGACCGTTTCTCTTTGTTTTTGTGGCTTAATTTTGGCAACAAATTGACATAATACTCCCCATTTATTGCTTTCCTCTTTTCTAAGTAGACGACCAAAATAATTCCATGAGAATCCCGAATAACAGTTGCCATAACTTTTCCTGCTGAGAAAACCATTTTTGCCTTCTTTGGTGGCGGAGAACCTTTTTTTTTGTTCTGTTGTTTTCCTGTTGCACTCCTGTATTTTTCTGTTTATTTTGTTTTTTTGCGATCCGGCGGTTCATACTAATACGCACTAATTATTTACTCGTCGGTGACAGTTTTTAATGAATCGCGGCACTCCAATATAATACCTTTATTTACAAAATTTACACTATTTGATACATAAGAATTGTTGATTTGATGATAAAGCAAGACTGTTGTCTTGTTGATAAAAATGAGACTGGTGTCTCTTAATATTAAAGGTAGACTGTTGTCTTGAGCATTGTTCTTATGACTGTTGTCTAGAACGCTGCTGTGTTGAGAATCTTGTCTTGAACACTGTTGTGTTGACACTTGCGACTGTTGTCGCGCACACTGATCTGCTAAGACTGTTTAAGAATTGTAGGCAAAATTTACCCCTAACTTCAGTAAACTCTGGAATAATTAACAAAATAAGCCAGATGACTAACAAAGGTTGGCAAAATTCCCAAGACCGCCTTGTTTGTAAACTGTGCCTACTAAAATAGCAAACATTGTAGATGGTTTTTAATTCTATATAAACTATAACTAAAATCCCTAGTTTATGATGCTTGCATTCTTCATTCTGATATTTTATGGTACAAAATTTAGTGAACGTTCGTTTGATGGTCTTCAACTTAGCGAGGTATTTTCGATTTTGAGCTCGTAGTCCTTCCCATCGATTCTTTGCTCCTATGATAAAAAAATATTCATGAATGAAACTATGTATAGTATAAAACAAATACTGTGACATCTTTTCACTTTCAGATTTTTGTCTACAGGGAATTCCTACCGAACAATTGCGTTTAGTTATCGCCTTAGCCATTCGACAGTACAGAGCTTCGTTCTCGAAATTTGCGGAGCCATGAACGAAGTGTTATTAACAGAGTATATTCCAACTCCATCTCAAGACAAACGGTTACAAATAGCAGACGAAGTATGGAGCACGTGGAATTTCCCAAACTGTTTGGTAAATTCCACCTAACAATAGAAACTCCAGCAAACAGTGGATCTTTATATTTTAATTATAAAAAGACGTTTTCGATAGTTCTTTTGGCGTTAGTAGACGCCAATTACAAATTCGTTGCTGTGGGTATTGGGACATATGGAAAAAACAGTAATGGTGGAATTTTCGCAAATTCTGCACTGGGAAAAAGACTGGAAAATGCGACGCTGAATGTTCCAAACAGGGACAAACATAATAGCACCGTACGTAATATTGGGAGATAAAGCGTTTCCGCTAAAAAAATATTTAATGCGGAATTACCCAGGATCGAAAAATGTTGGAGATAATGCGAAAAGAATATTTAATTATTTTTTGTGTAGAGGAAGAAGATTAGTTGAATGTGCATTCGGTATTTTATCACAAACTTTTCGCATGTACAATAGAAGACTCAGAGCTCATCCTCAAAATACATCCTCAATAATTTTAACAACATGCATTCCACATAATATTATTAGAAACTCGAATCATCAATTGGAGAATAACTTGGAATGCATTAATACTAATCACGTGCAGAATCTAAGAAGACAAGGAGGAAATGCACAGGCAGAAGCATTTCAGACGAGAGAAATTTTTAAAAATTTCTTCAACTCTCCTGAAAGTTCAGTACCATGGCAAGAAAATCTTGCGATGTAATTTTGCTTACCTGGCAATCCAACTGCTTCTTCATCTCGTTCCACATTTTCCTTTTATAACTATTGTCACTATAGTACTGTGACTGCAAATCATATAAGCTGCGTTTACCTTTTACTAATTCAATAAGTATTTCATCTGGAAATAATAAATACAAATTTATATTCAATTTATATATCTTTTTACTTTGTATATAAAATATTTTTTAAAAGTGCAAAACAGTCAACTATTCCTTTAAAATTTTTGGCAATTTTACCATACACACTATTTTCTCGAAAAAAAAACGCTTATAGAAAAGTTGGCAAAACTAATTATAGTGTAATTATTTATTATGTATAATCAAATGTTATAAATTACACGCATAAATACTTACATTTTTCAGAATTCCACAATTTATTATTAGCCATAATTAGAACAAAAGCGTAACGTCTCGCTGCACGAGTTGAAACAAAAGCGTATTCACACTGTCGTTACAAGTCATGACAGGTCCGATCTCGCTTCAGTCAAATATTCTTTTCGACGAACCGATACCGGTGCGATATCGGATCGGAAATAGAGCGATACGATAGTGAGAATTCTCTTATTCTTTCTTATTTAAGCTCGATTCACACTGTGATGCCGTTCACGGTTCAATCACGCTCCGATCTCGGTCCGATCAAATCTCGCTGTGTCTGCACTACTAGTCTCACAATCAGTCTGTCTCGATCCATGGTCGACATAGGACATTTTTTTAAATAATCAGATAAATTCGTGTTAGGTTTTTGGATAATTGCTAATTGGGATAGCTTGCTGGACTCATTTCATATAGAGTCGTTTGATACTGCTCTTCAGTATTCATTGCGTAATGCGTTGACAACGGAGATGGAAAAGGAGGTAGGGTATATTGGGTTTGAGAGTGCACAGATTCAGAAGAAGTGTTTTTGGAGCAGAAATAGTCCTTGATGTTGTTGTTCCACTGCCTACGTGAGCATGTGATGTCGAAGGTCGCAGGTTTTTGTCATAACATGCATGTTGCGATTATGGTGTTGGGCAGTCTCGTGACGAATTTTGCGAGTGAGGTTGATTAACTTCAGCGAAATTAAAGGATGATGATGACGATGTTGAATATGTAGATGGGGCAGGCGCGGCTCGTGATGGCGTATTTGGGAGTGCATGTACAATGATGCGAGTGCTTCGTGTATTGTCGTGTATAGCAAACGCCAATTAAGTTGGCTCGAAGAGGGGGTGCGCAGAAGTCGTGTTTAAAAACGTCCACCCCCACTACTCGAGTAATTGTCAGAATACATTTGTCATTGACGTTTGACGGAACATAATGTCTTTGCTAGGGGATCATAAAGTGATACACGCCCAGACGTTAGAATTATCTGACATTTGATGTAAAACCAAATACAAATCTCCCCACTACTTTTAATCCTGCGCGAACTTACCCCTCCTCGCGCCAACTTAATTGGCGTTTGCTATACTAAACTGTAGCGTTTTCTTAGTAAACACCGAAAACACACGAGGCACTCGCATCCTTGTACATGCACTCCCAAATACGTCATCACGAGCCGCGCCTGAGATGGGGCAGGTGATACTTAACAATGATGAACAGATGCCGGTGATAAGAAGGGCGGAGAAGCAGCTGTGATATATTTTTCTTCAATTTTACACACAAGAGTAAATACTTTCGTTCTTATAAAATGTTGATCAACAGCAGATAATGTTTTAACGGTGCCGGCGATTAATGCAAAAAAATTGTCGATGGGGTGCCTTTTTATCTAATATATACTTCATTAGGGTCGATGATATATTTTCCTGTTGCACTCCTCTATTTTTCTGTTTATTTTGTTGTTTGCGAGCCGGCGGTACATTACTTGTGAACGTATTGGCAGGATCAATGTCCAGTTCAACTTCTTCATTGGCATCAATTTCTTTTGACACAGTTGTTCGTCCATCTGTCTCTCAAATGATATAAATTACTTACCTTTTTCGAAATTCCATGATTTATTACTAGCTATAATTAGAATAAAAACGTAACGTCTCGCAGCACGACCGATGAAAGACTGGAGTTGAAACAAAAGCGTGTTCACACTGTCGGTACAAGTCATGACAGGTCCGATCTCACTTCAGTCAAATATTCTTTTCGACGAACCGATACCAGCGCGATATCGGATCGGAACTAGAGCGATACGATAGTGAGAATTCTCTGATTCTTTCTTGTTTAAGAATATTTGGCCGGATCGGCAACCCAGTTTTTAACCATTGAAAACGAAGAAGCGGATTCTAATAATCTCGAATCCAGCTCTGGTTCGTGTTAAACCTTTCAAATGAAAGTACTTTATCACTGCTCTCAACTCAGTTTTTTCCATTATTACAAAATTACAAGAGACGTTCACTATGGTGAATCCAGCTCTGGTTCGTGTTAAACCTTTCAAATGAAAGTACTTTATCACTGCTCTCAACTCAGTTTTTTCCATTATTACAAAATTACAAGAGACGTTCACTATGGGATACTACCGAAAACAGACTAATTAACAGATCGCTCTGTATTGTAATATTTAACCTATTAAAGTATTATTCTACAGAATGGTAAAGAAGATTCTTGGGAATTCGCGCCATCTTTGTGTTAGGCTACGTAGTTTCCGAAGAATTCTCGTATTATTATATATCAATTCGCCGTGGTATAATTGGAATAATTCGGCTTTTACTTGATAAGGATCCATAAGTTAAAATAGAAATTAAACTAATAGTTAATTAATATATGATAATTAATTTCTTATTAATACGTAATCGTAGAATGTAAAATTTTGGCCAACACAGTGGCTTCGTAGAGCAAGTTTACGAATCGTTTTAGGATTACATTTTAGCAAAGTTAAGATTTTAACAATTAATTTTAATTATATTTTAAAAATATAAATAATTACATATTTTTTTATATTGTTTCTTAAATTGTTTGAAACAGTGAATTTTCTTGCAGAACTAAATAAAACTCTGGAATTCCTATTTTTTATACGTCATATTAAAATTAGATTGGAAAAATTATTAGCTCATATGATATTTACGTTATATGTAAATGCTTAACGAATGTTTACCATACCTGTCTATTGGATATTGATAACTGATATCCGTAAGTTCGAAAATATACACGTCAAACATGCACTTAAAGATAATGATTTTTTGATTCATTCCCAACAATATTGGACGATATTTTTTATGTTCTCTGCCATATGTTGTATTCTAAAAGTAAATTGAGTAAATTTTAATACAATTTACGTGCTATAACTGTTAATGAAGTAATTGATTTAAAATAACATTTAGAAATTTTATTTCTTACTTAAGTATTATTTGTTCTTTCATCTTGGATACGGTTACCATAAACACGGTCATATTGCCTGTGGGCGTTATGTTATAATCGGAAGATATGGCCAATAACGCCCGCTAATTTATACACAGTTTTTAATGTTGTGTGAGTATAGATAAGGCCTGAGACGAAAGGATATACATTTAACAGAACTAATAATTTTTGAATTTTTAATAAAGTCTAAAGAAAGAAGCAAAACTTTAGCTTTCTTTATTAAAATTAGGAGTATCTAGACATTGACTACTTGAAAACTCCAAAGTGTCAACAACTGTCATTTAAAATAAAATTCAGGTAAAATCGTTGATTCAAGGAGTCATGTTAGATGCGTAATGAGTAATGAGGCGTGACGACTGACGACATAACAGTTGACAGAAATCTCGGAACTTTTTCAATATAAGAAATTAATTCTTCGTGAAAAATAAAATCTTGTATGAACCACTGGCGTTATGGCAATTATATTGACCTCGATTGACATTCATCCCTCGGGCCAGGAGCCCTCGGGCATTTAACGTCGACCTCGGAGCAATATAATACCCATAACGCCCTTGCTGCATAAATAACTATTTAGCTTTCAGTTCCTTAGTTTTTTTATTAAATAGGCCTCGTCCTGGATTGGAAGCGTAATCAAATTAAAATGTGTATATAGTGAAAGCTCTGATCAGCGGACACTCACGGTTGCAACATCTTTGGCTGCTTGTGGGAGGTGCCCTCATGTAAGAAAGTTAAATAAAAAGTGGGAAAAAATTGTAATTAAAGGAGAAACGTACTTGATCTCTTTTATTAAAAAATATTTGAAAGCACTAGCATTACATAATATACAATACATACATCAAATAATAACACATACATAAACTTAAGAATTATTAAGTGCATTTTTTCAAAAAATCTAGTAATATTGACTGCTTTGCTTTCCTACTTTTTTCTTGCAAAAAACAATTTTGACATGCATTTCCATATTTTTTAAATGTTCGAATGCAACAAAATAATCTTTTCAAAACTTTTTTAGGTTTTTAACGACCTCCAAAGCGCTTGCGTAGGAGTTTATTAGACCCTCATCTTCATTTTCTTCTTCATCACTCTCTTTGATGTATAAAGTATCCTCTGCTACTGTCTCTGCTCTGTTATTTTCGGTTTCAACACTTTCATTAAGGTGCTGTTCGATTATTGATAACATTTTATCCAAATACATAAAATCATCATCCAGTTTACTTTTCGATTGGTCGATTTCAGTAAAGCTCCTCCAAAACTCTACTAAGGTTGCCAATGTCGGAGCCAGTGGCGTAACTTTTTGAGCTGGGGAAGTACAGACGGGCCCCTGGATTTTTTTTTGGCGTATGAGGAAAGAAGGGTTTATAATATAGACAACACCTATAATAAATATAATAATCTTTTATTATTAATTTACATACCTAATATAAAATATACAAAAAAGAGAACATAAATACATTGACATTTTAAAGAAAACGATTTCTGCGACGTGCTATCTTAGTTACAAATTCGTCAATTAAGGAATCTAAATTAAGGCTACTGGTTTCTTGGTACTCTATGCTTATAATTGCTAAACTTGAAAGCCTGCTCTCACTCATTGTACTTCTTAAATAGTTTTTTATTAATTTTAATTTTGTAAATGAACGTTCAGCGGTTGCAACAGTAACTGGCAATGTCAGAAATAAAAGACGTGCACTACACACGTCTGACAAATTGTTCGCTGTGTAGTTATTGTCTATTTACAAAAAATGTCCTAAATCTTTTATGGAATTTAAATTTTTAATTTCATCGACAAAAACTTTTTGCAAGGTTAGTACTTGCTCTGGAAAATCTGTAGATAGGTCGCGGCTGTAATAAGTTTGTAATATTGCTGCAGAACTATACAATTTTTCTTCGACAAATTCGACCATATTTTTTGGAGACAAAAAACTAAATCTGCCATAAGTTTCATTCAAACTTTGAAATCTGCATCGTAATTGACTCACATATATATCAATAGTGCTTTTGAAGACACCTACTTCAAACAAGCGTTCTGCATTTTCCAAACGTTCATCACACAGTAACTCATCAAAAAAACGTTTAACTTTTCGATGCCGTTTATTTGAGAAATTTGGATATATTTTCCACGAGTTAACCAGAACTGTTGCTTTTTCTTTGAATTCAAGAAATTTTACCCGAAGATTTTGAATACCTTTCATAGTTGAACCTAGCATTTTAGTAGTATTTTCGAGATCAGCTGTCGAATTTTGAAGTAGCTTGGACGTCAAATTGATTCTTCCTAATACATCATATTGAAAAATAAGTATAAAAATGAATTCAAAATTTTCTATTTTCTTTTTTATGGCGAATGCTGCTTCACGTTCGTCTCTTTTTTTACTTGTGAGTGCAATATTAGAGAGTACTTTCAAAACTGACGTAAAATTTGCCTTTATTGCTATAATTGATTCATAACGAGAAGACCACCTTGTATTACATAAGCTTTTTAATGTACTCGACATTGCTTCAATTTCTGTTTGAGTTCTTAATTCCCTCCATCTTTTAATGCTGTGTCCAAAGAATGTGTATATTTTTTGACATATAACATAAAATCTTTTTATTTCAGGCACGTCTTCACATGCGTCATTTAACACGAGATTTAAATTGTGTGCCGAACAATGAACGTAATCTGCTGTTGGTACTCTATCCTTAATTAGTTTTTGCAATCCAGAGTATACACCGCTCATATTAGCAGCGCCATCGTAACCCTGCCCACAACATCTGTCTATATCAATACCTATGTCAGCTAAACTGTTTAAAATATCACTTTCCAGACCTGTTGAGGTTTGGTCTGTGACTTCTCGAAATCCTATAAAAGATTCGTGGATAGTTATGCATATGGCATTCGCACGCTATCGATGGCTCTGAGCACATCGGTAGTAATAGAATAAATACGACCGATATATTATATTATAATATATTTTACCGACAACATAGCGAAACCAGAAGAAATGGCTGGCTCCAACGACAACGCCCAAAGTTTAACACTGGACATAAAGAACATCAACACGTACGAAGAACTTCAGAATACAATCGAGAACTTTGTCAAGACGATGCACAACGTCTTCGAAAACAAGATGAACGAGCTCAAGAAGAACGAAAAACCACCACGAAAATCCAACAAACGACAGAAGACAGAATCACCGGATATAGAAACGAGCAACATGTACGAAGCACTCCGCACGATCGACGAAGACACGAAGAAAGAAGAAACGACGCCAATGGACAGCAGCGAAGAAGAACCGGCTGTCGGTTCTTCTCCAATTACCCAAAATGCCCTCTATCTCCCCAATTACAATCACTGACCCAACACAATGGCATCGAGTGCGAGATCTAATGAAAACACACAACATTCAATACACACAAAGTAGATCCGTCCCGGCCGGAGTCCAAATCACTCCATCAACAGAACAAGACTATCGCAATCTCAACCGAATTCTCAACGAAAAAGCCATTCAATCTTTCACATACCAACTCCGTAGCGAAAAAAAATTAAAAATCGTCATCAGAGGCGTACCCCAATTCCTAACCGACGAAGACATCAAAGCCGATCTAGATTTTAGAAACTATCCGATCGCAAAAATTACTAGGATGAACGGTAAAGACCGCCCCCCTTATTTTAATAGAAATAGACAAAGAATACAAGTCAATTTTCGACATCCACACAGTTTGCGGATTAGAAGTAAAAGTAGAGTCCCCCAGACTTAGAACAGACATCGTACAGTGTCACAGATGTCAGAAATTCGGTCATCAACAGCGTACTTGCAACGTGAATTTCGCGTGCATGAAGTGCGGAGAGTCACACTCGACGCATGAATGCACAAAGCCGTCAACCACCCCCCCTAAATGCGCAAACTGTGGCGGAGCTCACCTCTCGTTCAGCTTATCATGCAAAAAGAATCCAAATAACCCAATAAACACACCAATACAAACTCATAGAAGCACCACTACCAAAACACAACGCGTGGACTCAAAGACAACAGACAAATAACATCACCGCAACCACACCCACACCCACAACCCGGGAAAATACACCAAAACCAACACTTAACTCACAGCTGACGACACAATTGCACTCATGATTGGGAAACTATTCCTAACATTTAGCTCGACAAACCCTACACCCCAACAAACACAAAGCTTTTTCGAACAAACAAATGAACTTACAAAACTTTTCCACGCACGCAGACAATGAATCACAAACACAACATTAAAATAGCCTATTGGAATGCACAAAAACATAACACACAAAAAACATGAATTACACGTATTTTTAGACGAACACCAAATAGACGTAATGCTGCTAAATGAAACACATCTAAAACCAAGTCACTCATTAAAAATACAAAAATACAAAACATACAGACACGATAGGCCGGTACAAAAAGGCGGCGGAATCGCTATACTCGTACACGAAACAATAAAACACAGCGAACTTGAATACAAAACACTCGATAAAATCGAAAACACAGGCATACAAGTAAACACAAAAAGGGGACCGATAAACCTTTACGCAAGTTATCTTCCCTCCGGATTAGACATAGTAGAATCAGACATACAAACGATCTTCAATCAAAACACACCTACAATATTTGCGGGAGATTTTAACGCGAAACACCAAAACTGGAACTCGAAAGTAGCCAATAAAAACGGTAAAAACTAAAGAAAATAGCACAAGACAACAACCTCAATGTAATCGGGCCTGTGGAACCCACACACATACACATACCAACGGGCACTACTGACGTTTTAGACATAGCAATACTTAAAAACATAACCACAACACATACAATAGAAACTATAAATGACCTCTCCTCAGATCATTTTCCAGTGATATTAACGCTTGACATGGACACAACTAGAACGAAAAAAACATTTAATAAGACAGACTGGGGAAAATTTAAAGAATCCCTAGAACAGTAAAAATTCACAACGCGAAAGACATCGATCAAGCAGTGATCACACTGGAAGATGACATAAAAAAAGCAATCGCACAAACGACAAAAACTAAAACCATCGACACAAAACTTAACATCCCGACTGAACTAAAAATAAAATTACGACTCAAAAAAAACATACTTAAAGAATATAAAAGAACGCTAAATCCGGTAATAAAAACAAAATTAAACGCGATAACTAATGAAATAAAATCTGACATGATCGAACACTTTAACAAAAACTGGAATAACAAAATTGAATCCCTTAATACGCAACATCAAACACTCTGGCAGATGACAAAAGCCCTAACAAACAAAAAAAACAAAATTCCACCGCTAAAAACCGCAAACGGACCGGCAATAACTGATAAAGAAAAAGCAGACGAATTCGCGAACGCGTT
This sequence comes from Melolontha melolontha, assembly GCA_935421215.2. NCBI lineage: Eukaryota > Metazoa > Arthropoda > Insecta > Coleoptera > Scarabaeidae > Melolontha > Melolontha melolontha. The sequence goes on along the minus strand of OW285239.1, from coordinate 105,225,978 downwards.
AAAGAGACAATTCGAAACGAATCCAACAATACCGAAGCATAACACATTTACAAACCAAATTGAACGGCAACGAAATACAAAAATCGATATAACAGATAGAGAAATCGACGCCACAAATACCGACGAAGTGGAAAAAATAATTAAAAACCTTAAAAACCGAAAAGCCCCGGGAGCGGACGGGATAACTAACTATGCAATAAAAAAACTACCTAAAACCGGTATACAAATTATAACCGACATAATAAACGGAATAATAAAACACGGACACTATCCCGCGATTTGGAAACACGCGCAGATAATAATGATCCACAAACCTGGAAAAACAACAAAAACAACCGCAGATTACCGGCCAATCAGCTTACTTCCGTCAATAAGTAAGCTGGCAGAACGCGTAATACAGACAAGACTTGAAAATGAAGTCGAAAACAAAAACATAGTCCCAAATTTTCAATACGGTTTCCGGAAAAACCACTCAACTACACAACAGGCACTAAGACTGACAGAACACATAACCGAAAAATGAACATATCGACATCAACGGGCGCAATCTTTCTTGACATTGAAAAGGCCTTCGACCGGGTTAGGCACGCCGGCCTCATACACAAAATGAAACATCACAAAATATCAAACACATTAATAAAAATAACCGACAACTATCTAAAGAACCGTACATTTAATGTCACAATCGGAAACGAAAAATCGACAATCGAACACATAGCAGCAGGAGTACCACAAGGATCCGTTCTCGGACCGCTCCTGTATAACATATACACTTCGGATATTCCCACAACAGAAAAATGTAATATCGCACAATACAGACGACACCGCTATATACATAAGCAGCAGACGAACATCGTACATACACAAGCAGTTACAAAACAATCTAGTCCTCCTAAAAGACTGGTACGACAAATGGAAAATTAAAATTAACCCATTAAAAACCGCGGCAATTTACTTCCAACACAGAAAACGACACAAAAGGCCGGACGAAGTCAAACTCGAAGGTCACACAATACACTGGCAGGAAAAAGTTAAATATCTCGGGGTCACAATGGACTCACAACTAACATACACGGCACATATTAAAGAAATAAAACGAAAAATAGGGTTCACAACACACGCACTGTACCCGATACTAAACGGCAAAAGCAAACTAACACTGGAAATTAAAATATTAATAATAAAAACGATAATACTCGCGGGCGCAACATATGCCGGAGAAATATGGCATCAAGCCAGCGAAAAGCAAAGACAATCGGTACAAGGGAAAATAAACAAGGTTATTAGACTCGCGATAAATGCACCGCGATACATGACAAACGCGCAGATACATAAAGAGACGAAACTCGAAACACTGGAAACAATAATATGCAAACGAACACTAAAAACAATAGAAACAATACAGTCACACGAAAACCCCATAATAAGGAAAATAGAAAAAATAGAAAAGACGGACTTAAACAAATTAAAAGACGCGCAGAGGATAACGATATCCAATTAGCTGCGAAAAAAATCAAAAATTAACAGATAAACAGAGGTCAACACAAACACACAAAAATGTAGCAAAACACACAGCATTCCATAAAGGATAAACAATCGTAACACACAAACACACAACTACACACAATAACACAAAACATACACAATCCCGGGTAATGAAATTGGAGTGGAAATGGAGGCAACTCCGACCACCTAACAAACTCAAAAGGACTCATACTTATGCATATGGATTTCTGATGTTGATTCGTTTCTATTGTGACATATCTAATAACTTGTGATAACTGGTCAATCTTGGAAACATCTTGTGTTGTATCTGTTATTATAGAGAAAAACGACGATGCTTTAATTTTGTTAACAATATTTCCTTTAACATTTGTAGCCACTAATGTGATAATTTCATTTTAAATTTTTGGAGATAAATATTTCTCGAATTTGTTTTCTTGTATGTGTAAATTAAGTACGTTATCGTTCTTGCAAGAAGATTAATTATCGACAAGAAGTTTCCTTTACTTGTTGAATCCGTTTGCTCCCTATGGCCGCGAAGTGGAAGATTGCATTTTGCTAATGTAATTATCACGTCTATAATTCTTCTAATTATTTGTCGCCATTTGTTCATTTCTTGATTTAGTGACAAAATGACCGCCTTATCAATGGTTTTGTGTTTTTTCCAAGCATCATACGTTTTACATGCGCAAATGTGTACAAATGTTTTTTCGTGATCTTTGATCTTTTTTGAAAGACTCTGCCAATCATTAACTCCGTTACACCAATTGTCTCTAAAATACATGTCATTTCTGTTAGCAAAAAGCCAACAGAGTTCGCAATACGCAATATTCAACCTTGCCGAATAACACAACCACATACGTTACACGGTTTGACCAATTTTATTTTTGAATGTGTAATAAGCGTTTGTAAAAGATCTACCTTTAGCATCTTTCGGAAAATTACTATTGGGTTTACACGGCTCAGCACCTACTATATGCTTCATAATGTTATCATCAATTTCAACGTTTTGATAATTTGCAATGTCACTTGTGAACATTTTTATCTCTTTATTTTTATTTTGACTTTCTACTTTATACACATTTTCTGCAGGTTCACTGGGTTCAGTTAATGCCACATGTGATGTGGTTGGTTCATTTAAGCGGTCATTCTCCTGATACCGTTCACTATTTTCATCATTTTCTTCTTTAACTATCGCTTGTTCATTGAATGGAGCACCAAAGAAATTGTCAAGTTTTCTATATTTTGTAGCAATAGTCTGTTCCTTTTCCCTACGAAGTTTTCTCTTTTGATATACACTTAAAACTTTTTTTCCGCTCATGTCTTTTAACTGCAAATATATTATTTCTAATTAATTTATATTAGGAAACATTAACTAACTTTTATTTTTCGCTAATTTATTTTTTATAACAGTCATGCTTTTCACAATTACAATCGTTATAAAATAACTTTTAAAGAAAGGTCATGCTACTAAAAATTTGTACTTACAGTATTTTACTGTTTCAAATAAAAACCACACGTATTTATAATAAGGCCGTCGTTTTAACTGACTAATAAATAAACAGACATCTAAATGGAACATATTGCAATCGTAAATAACTTAGGAAATCCCCGAATCAAAACTACAAAGATCATTTATATTGCGGAGTTAATTATTCGATTTCAATGTGGCATTATGTTTACTTAAAAATCATTTAATTACTCGGAACCTTATACTGTGCTTATACGTACATATTTGCAAGTGAGAAGAAAGGGCAATTTGTTGACGTCGCAAAAAGATAGTAAATTAGGTATTTATAATATTTATAAAATATGATGTTGCTCTTAGTGTGTAAAAACTTCATCGACTATTTTATCGACTCTGGGCTCTGGGCTCTGGGCTAATGCAGGGCCAGGGCCCCTTGACCTTCTGCCCCCCCCCCCCGCGGCGGGGTTAGCGGGGGTATACGTTACGCCACTGGTCAGAGCATCCTCTGCGTCATATTCTATCAGGTCTACTTCTTGAACTTCAGTCTTTTTAAAACCTGCTTTGCCGAAGCAGTTTGGAATGGTATTTGGTGTTACCTTGTCCCAAGCCTTTTTGATAAAGAAAATAGTATCCAGAATGCTAATCGATTTTGGTAGTCATGAGGGGAAGGAAATGTTGTCCATTTTTGAAAGGACATGTTTCAAAACCAGACCACGATAAAAAAATTTTGAATTATGCCCTGATCCATAGGTTAACAAGCAGATGTGGTGGGTTAGGAGGTAAAAATATAATTTTAATGTTTTTTAGGTTTTGATCTCTAGGATGTGACCCAGCGTTGTCTGGAAAAGGAAATTCCATCTTCTTGTCCATATTCAGAAGCCACTGTGTTATTATAGGTCTTATCATCCACATCTTTTTATTAAAAGTCCAGGTAGCAGGCAAACTACTAACTTCTACGTTTTTCAATGTCCATGGTTGAGCAGCTTTTCCAATAACCAAAAGCGTTTTATTCAATTATGTTTGTACAAAACATTATAGTCAATCTTTTTTTTGTTATCTAACCACCTACACACTTTTAGCATTAAATGCTACAGTTCTGTCTGGTAAAGCTCTAAAATAAAAGCCACTTTCATCTGCATTAAAGATGTCCTATGGTTTGTACCCCAAAGCATTGCAGGCAATTTTTGTAAAAATTATCCACATCTTCCTCATTAATGCGACTCACCAGAAATGCACTTGAAGTAATATTATGCCTTCTCCATTTCCATTTTTGTAGCCAACCATCGGATGCGCTAAACTTATTAGATCTCATGCCGTTAACTACTTCTTTAACCTTTGCTTTTATAAACGGTCATGATATAGGAATATGTTAGCTTCCTGCTCGTGTGAACCACTATAAACAAATTTTATTATTTTGCGCTGCATTACCTTTTAATTTTTTAAGTTTTAGATCCAAATTATCATTTGATTGCCATCGCCTACGAATGCTTTCCCTTTGTTTTACAATTTCTACTGCTTGAGTTTTATTTATATTAAATCTAAAATGCATAATTAAATTAAATTATATTTTTTTAAAATAAAACCGATTTTATAATAGCACATACCTTTCACCCAATCTGCCAACACTTAAATGTTCTCGTTTTGCAACATTAATCACTTCCATTTTCTGTCCTGACGTTAAAAATTTTTTGGTTGACGCCATTGCTACCGCAGCTTCCTAAACAATTGTATGTACTATTCTTGAAGACACGTACCAAGGTAATGAAATACTGAAATAACACACGCAACACACGGCTTCTAAACATAAAAGGTAATCGCACACAAAACTGCAGGAAAATACCGTGGTTATCGAAAGAAACGGGTGTTTTTGTTGAGCTTTGTGTCCGCTCTTGAGATCATTTCGAGTCTGCCGGTGACAATTACGCTATCCGTGTCCGCCCGACAAAGCGTCCGCTTACGGGAACATGTTTTACATAAGGATTGATACCCAAAAATTTAAATCCAGGAAAATTGTCCGGGTTTTAGAAATGTCCGCGTATGGGAGCTGTCCACAAAGAGCCTTTTACTGTAATAGTATATTAAAACACAAATTTTATAAGGCTGCATTTTGTCACACGAGTTTTCTAATGAACGAGTGCGACAAAAAGCCTTATGAAACGAGTTTTTTATACTATTTTTTCTATTTTGCATTTTTTACATTAACAAATTGAAATTATTCAATTTAAAAGTTCAGAGTTTTATTTTTATATAAAGTATGCAGTTGATGACATTGATACTTGACATTTTCAAATTTAAATATTGCTATCCGCCAAATATTATTTAATTTTCGTTAACATTTATTGATATTTTCTTTAAAAATATAAACATGAGTGACGTAGAAACTAATATATCTTATACTACGTAAAGCAGCGGACAGAACAATTAAGAATTTATTACCAAAAAGTCGGGTGATTGTTTCGGTCTATTCGACCATTTTCAAAGAATTTATTCAACTATATAGTTGAGTTAAAGTCTTTGAAAATGGTCGAATAGATCGAGACAATTGTTAGAGTAAAAATCTAATTCGTCAAATGTGGTTATTTTTTCTATAATTCAGCAATAAAATGATCCAATAAATTGCAATTATAGAGTTCTGTGATACTTCCTCCTTAGTGAAGCTGAACAAGTATTTTTTGATTTACCGAAGTTAATTACACAGGTCTACAAAATTAAACTTTTTGACAGATGTTTTTATTTTGAAAACTGATTGTATATAATTTTGGTAGGCTGATTTCAAAAATTCTATGCATTTATTTGTATCACGTAAGGTTTTTTTGCAAATATTAAATGAAAAAAAACGATATTTCTAAAAAAATTTATTTGTTTATTGAGTAAAAAGGTGGAATACAAGTTAAAAAAGTGGAAAAAAATACTTTACTCAGTCTTTTTTAAGTGAAATCTTTGTCTTTTTGCCAGAAAGCTGCGTTGTCCGGACATTTGGTTGTATGTTTTTAAGGGCATATCCCGTTTTAACATCCAGCAGTAGTCCGCCATCATCGTTATGCTCCATCTGCCTTGGTATCGCCGTTCCATTTCCTTAATGTCTTGGTGAAACCTCTCTCCCTGTTCTTCGCTAACTGCTCCAAGATTTTCAGGAAAATAGTTCAAGTGTGAAAACAGGAAATGCACTTTCAAACTCATATTACAACCTAGACGATGAAAGTGTTGTAACATATTTTGAACAATATTTTCGTAGTTTTCGTCCTTAGAGTTCCAAAGAAACTTATCAATTACTTCTTTAAATGAAACCCAGGCGTTTTTCTCGACATTGGTCATTGTGTTTTGAAAATCCCTGTCTTTGCATAATGTTCTTATCTGCGGCCCAACAAAAATACCTTCTTTTAACTTGGCATCGGATAAGGCTGGAAATGTCTCGCACAAATATTTAAAACACTGTCCATTTTTGTCTAGGGCTTTAACAAACTGCTTCATCAAGCCAAGTTTGATATGGAGAGGAGGCAGTAAAACTTTTTTGGGGTCAACCAAGCTATCTCTTAATACATTTTTGCTTCCAGGTGTAAGGCTTGTTCTAGAGGGCCATTCTATTTGAGTCCAATGTCTATCCCTTGCTCAACTATCCCACTCACAAATAAAGCAAATAAAGACAACAAGCGCGCGGACACAGTAGCACGACGACTAACACAACCAAACTGCACATAAGCAGGTTTCAACGTTGTATTGACGCTTCTGCGCCGACTCTGTTGCTTTACTGAGAAATCTAATATTAACCAGTGTTGCCAAATCACATTTAATTTCATAAAAATCAATTCATTTAAAAATCATGGAACAAACATATTCTTGTCATAGGTATGTATATTAATAAATTAACATTTTTAAGATATAGAGCGCTATAAAAAAAATTTTCGTGATAGAGCAAAAATATGGCGTTTTTTTGGAATAAGGGCCCCCAAACATATACAAATTAGCAAACAGCTTTCAAACATCAAAATCACTGTAGACCTGTGTTATTCAACAATGCTTCAGCAAGAACCGACAGCTAGATCCTTTAACAAGAAGACATTTATTTCTGTGTTCGAACAATGCCAACATTGAAAAATGAACAAAGCGTATCGAAATGAAGCTTATTTCGATACGCTTCTCTTAGACATTTCACTTTCTATTAGCGAAAAACTAAAATAATTCTCCTATTTGACATGTTTTATTTTATAACGTAAACGTAGCTATGGAAAGGAACACTCTGACATTGATAATTAGGTATTTATTATTCGTAAAAGTATTGCTCTAAAACTTTTATTTTCATTTTCATCTCACTAAGATGCTTAGTCATCGAAAAGATTGTAGGTTTATTTCGAACTAAAAGCGCACTTGTCGCTTTGGCATAATTGCTGGTTTCGGCTGCGCATCAATCAGCCAGCTTCATGCGCAAGCGGCAAGCATGCACTTTCAGTTCTTAACACACAATATACTATTTTTTATTTCTCAACACATAGTTTCAATTGCTGACTGGTTCAACTTAGTCCAGTGTTATTTAATTTATTTTTTATTAATATAGTTAGTCTTAATTACCGTTAGTTTTAATTAAACAAACCGAACAGAAGATTATCGCAATAGGCATTCACCGAATTTTAAATTCGCCAACAAAAATAGCCATAATCGTTTCACCTGATAAAGCAGCCTTTGCGTTCTTATATGCATTTTAACCTAGTCATAGTTAACTGCTTTGACTGTTGCTTTAATTCGTGTACTTAGTAGTAGATCTATGGTTCTGAATCAACGCAAACTTTTCTGAGGATCGAGATGAAGATGTAATTTTGCAGGCATTTCTTAGGTCAATAGTTACCAATTGTGGGTGGTTAAGTGCATACTTAACTTATGCATATCCAAATTTTCTTCCAGGATTTAATCTCATCTCGGGTAAAATACTACAAGTACTGTCGAATTAAAGATGCTTCTCCATCATCCTCACTATCAACTACTCAAATCTTTCTTAACAAGCAGACCATTTCTAGTGAAACAAGGCAGTGAATATAGTGATTTACATCCTATACATTCTGGCGTTCCTCAAGAAAACTTCGTGGGACCAATGTTATATCTCATGTACACAACTGATCTTCCAACAACAAGAATCAACTACGGTAACAACATAAACCGATACGACACGGCAATCTTGGCATAACGCTCAAGGAATCTTCAAACCAACCCAAATCAAATTCAGCACTGGTTAAAAAAAGCGTGCTGCATTAAGGCGAATAAAACAAAATCCACTCGTGTAACATTTACATTGCATAGAGAAACATGTCCACCTGAAAATCAAGGATTGCCAACTTCCACAAGCTGAAAATGCCAAATACCTCAGCATGCATCTAGACCAACGTCTTACATGGAATAATTAGGTCCTAAATTAAGTCGAATGTATTGGCAGATCGAAACTATTTCTAGATAGCAAATCGTTATTATACAATGTCATCCTGAAACCTTTGTGAACGTACAGTATCCATTATGGGGCACTGTCAGTAACTCTAATATCCCATACTGCAGAGGTTCCAAAAGAAAATACTACATGCCCTCGTCGATGCGTCGTACTACGTTTCCAACGAAGTCCTTAAACATGACATTCCACTAGAATCCATTAAGGAGGTTATTCACTAGTTCATGTCATGTACTGTGAGTTAGTGCTAGCTAGCCAGTTAAATCTGCCCGATACCAACGAAGTGTGTAGACTGAAACGTGTACTGCCATTAGATTTGATTACACGATTACAAATAAAGTTTATAATTTATGATATATACATAGTAATTCCCAAAAGAAACAAATGAACTCTAGATAAATTTTCAGATATTAGTCACTGTAGTGGGTCTACATGCCAGTCATTCTCTTGTTACAACAAAAGCTTATTGTCCACTGAGCAGATTGCAAAACTCACTAGGAGTTTTAAAAAACTATATGCAAATGTTTGTACAGAATATTGTGCGCTCATTCAGTCAAAACGTCAACAGTTTCAAATAGAAATAAAACTACGGTTCAAATCTTCACTTTTTAATATTTAACATTACACGACAATTGTTTCGCCAGCACAGTTTCAGTAATTTTTGCATACTTTCGCTAACCGGTCTTCCATAACATTGGCATAAATATAGTAGAATGTAGAAACTTTTTAGAACGGCAAAAAAAAAGCGGCCACTCTAAGACATTTATTAAAACCCCACAAATTTCGTTTTTTTATGTCTAAACAAGGGTTTAAGCTGTTAAATTTTTTTATTGCTAAATCTTCGTATTGATTAGTCTAATGCAAAATATACCGGACATTTTAATTTTAATGTGTAACCGTTTTTATAAAAGTCGCCTGCATATTTTTTTTTTAATTCACGTTAATAAACTAGTCGGCGCTTTTTAGTTTTATTTATGAAAAATCCAAGTAGGCTTAATACTCCGATATTTGTAGACGCCAGTTTGACAATACCAGGCGCGGCTCGTGATGACGTATTTTGGTTTGCAGTACAATGATACGAGTGCCTCGTGTGTTTTCGGTGTTTACTAAGCAAACGTTACAGTTAGTACACGAGAATACACGAAGCACTCGGATCATTGTACTGCAAACCAAAATACGTCATCACGAGCCGCTCCTACTGAATAAACAACAATATTCACTCGTTGACAAAACCGTTAACTTGTCCAAACGTAGGACAATTTATTGCATTAATTGAAGATGATCGTAGTCAACGGTATGTGTCCCGTACATACCCAGCATTACCGTTCAGGATGCTTGAAATCGGTTTCTAGAGACTGGCACATTCGAAAGACGAGCAGAATCTGGAAGGCGAAGAGCAACAAGTGCAGTTGATGATCGATTTATTGTGTTGACTATATTAAAAGGTGGCAGCAGTTCAACTTCAACATCACTTGCAAACAGTGCGACGGGTTGAAATATGTGAAAGACCGGCTCCAAGACTACAATTGTTACCTAGACATCGATGAGCATGTCTTCAGTTTGCATGATTACATGCGAATTGGACTTTTCAGCAATGGGGTGAAATTCTCTTTATGGATGAGTCACGCTTTTGCCTACGATCACTTGATGGTCGACAAAGTGTGTGGAGAAGACGGAATGAGTGACATGCCGATTGTACCATTTTTGAACAGATGTCCTTTCATGGTGGCTCTGTTATGGTATCGACAGTTATTTTCACAGAAGCACGTACAGAGCTCATATTTATAGAAAATGGTGCTTTAAACGCTCATAGCCACGTGGAAGATATTGTGCGAGAAGCTGTTGTCCCATCTTCTCATTTTATTGGAGATGGCTCGGCTTCGATGTATGAACAACACCAGACCACACATGGCAAGAGCCGTTACTGAATACTTTAATGAAGTTTGAATTTGTAACCTTGATTGGCCAATATGCAGTCCGGATCTTAATCCAATAGAACATCTTTGGAATGAAGTCTAGAGGCGTATTCGTTGGCGTCAATGTCAGCAACTTTACAATAGTTGCAAATAGCCGTTTTAGAAGAATTCGAAGCAATTCTTCAAATTTGGTAAATTCAATGCCAGGACGACGGAACAGTGTAAACCAGGCTCGAGGAGCACATACAAATTATTAACATTCAGTTTAAAGTTGAATCTTCAGTTTTTCTAATTTAAATCAAATTCAATTTTTCACTGTTTCTGTTATATTTTTCAAATTAATTTTTTGTTTGTACATTGTCTCTTTTCTCTCCATTCCGTGTGTTTCTCATTGGGAATGTGCAGTGCTTCAACAAAATTGAATTTTCTAAAGGAATTAATAAACTTTAAGTGTTTTCTTGAAAAGTGACCGTTTTTTTTTGTCGTTCAGTGTATTATGCTTACTTAGGCAATAACAAATTAAATTTATTGATTTTTTTACAAGACATTTACTATATTACGATATTTACGACACTTTGTGAAACTCATTGTAAAGTTAATTCTCGAAAATTATGTTGATTTATTTCAGCAAAGTTTCGATTTCTTCAGATGAAAGTAGGGTTGAAAAACATAATAAAATATAGGCGTACATTTTTTTTAAATATATTGTCCAGATTCACATTTTTTTGTGTGTGTCTAGCTGCTTAATATTTTAAGTTGAAAGCTTGTCAAAACCAAGCACCACTTAGTTGTGTCTTAGAGTGTACATAGTGTGTGCAAAGTATTCCATTTGGCTTTGTTGCTACACTGCCTCGTCGTAAGCAGGAAGAAATGTTGATTTCAGTTTCAGATTCTCAATATTTAAGGGTAACTGAAGAAGATACCGATGCCGAAAAAAAAACCTCTCACACGCCGATCACAGTATGCGAACCCTCGACTTTCACTCCTGCAATTCAAAGTTCATACATTTCCGCCATTCAACCGTTAGAAATGATATCAATCATGTTTTTCTTTTCAAAATGATCATGCTGTGTTATTTTTAAAGCAGCATTTTTTCGGTTGCGTGTCCGCTAAAGTGTTCCAAAAATTATATGCCTTGGCGTTAGTTTTACGTGAAATATGAAATTATATTGACGGAAGTTTAAATCTTCATATCTGAAAAAAAAGTTTCTTTAATAAAATTTCTCTTTTAACTCTTTTATGATATCTAGAGAACGGACACGCTTACCACCCAGTGCAGTACTGGCGAAAGGCTGTATTTCTAAAATATTTAATTTTATTTATATAATTGGAAAACGAATGGGTGGTGATCTATAAAATTACGAAATACATATGTATTTGTTGAAAAGTTGTATTTTTAAAGTTTTTAATTTTATTTCTATAATTGGAACATTTTTATTTGTTCATTTTGTCGTTCAAGTTGAGTAAAGGAGTATTAATATTGACTAGCAATAGTTTCTCAAGGTTTTCTTCTGTCAATTTTGTTCTCTTTGAATTAAGTACATCCTTATAAATAGAAAACGTCCTTTCTACATCGCAACTGGTTATAGGTGCATACTGGAAATATTCCTTTATTTCTTCATATTTAGCCGTTAGATTTTGTGGAATTGTCTCCATACATAATTGCTGCAATGCAATTAAATCTGGACTTCTATTAAGAATTGCTTCAAACTTTTGCCGAAGCCCACATCCTAAGTCACTTGGAATACTTTTCAAATTATTAACAGCCACATCTAATGTGGTTAATCCGTCATTTAATTTGAGATTTCGATTTTCAAAATAAGTGATTAGTATTGGCAATTTTACAAAGTGTTCGTGAAGAAAGTAAAACTGATCTTTTTAATTTGGGATTTGTGTGAGCTCCTTGCACTCACCAATACTTCTAGCATCCTCCTTTAGCAGTGTTACGAAATGTTTTAGACTATCGAAATTCTCAGCATAATAACTAGTAGCTTCCAGCCATGTTCCCCATCTAGTTATTACTGGAGTGGGAGGCAGTGACAGAGATGGAAATTTTTCCCTGAAAAGAGCTACTCTCAATGGTGCTTTTCTGAAAACTTTTTTAAAAGCTGATACAAGTCTATCAACTTCCGGAAAAGTGTCTCTGATATATTCACAGATTCTGTGGAGAGCATGTGCTACACAAGTAATATGCAGCATATTAGGATATGTTTTCTTCAATAGTCTGCCTGTTTTTAACATATACGCAGCACTATCACTGACAAATAAAAGTATTTTTTCTTTGTACGTGGCGTCCGAATGAAGCATTTTTTGCATATTCTCCTTAATGGTTTCAGCAACTGTTTCCGCATCAACTCTATTTATAACACTTGTTGCTATTACATATGAGTTATAGGGAATAGTTGGATGTAGTACACCAGCTACAACATTTACCACACAGCGTCCTAACATATCCACCGTTTCGTCGGCGCTTATCCATATGTATTGATTTAAAAGATGGCTTCTAATGCGTTCTACTGATCTCGTATAGCACATAGAAACATAATATTTGCGTAAAGTTGATTCATCAGGAACATTTCGACCAGTATATTTTTTCAGAAATATTTTTAAAGTGGGATTGCTAAGTTTATTTAATGGAATATTAGCCGCCATAAAAGTTTTACAGAGTTCAGATGTGTTTGCGATCCTAAGTGACGAATTTTTAACGATATTTTACGGATTTTGTAATAAATTTCGGAATCACTGACAATGGACATACAATCAGTATGACCGTCAATCCAACTCGCCATTGTTTTACAATGCCGTTCTCGACATTCTTCCATATCATGTCTGAAAAAGTAACTTAAACAATGCTCTAGATCTAAATAAATGAAAACTAAAAATGTGTGCGTAAGTTATTGAAACTGAACGAAATTCAATGCACACTCTTACGTCTAAATAATTGGTAGAAATAGATTCAATCAAACGATATTAAACAGGATCTCCATCACAAAAATTACGATGTAATTAACAGTTAAAACTATGAAAACAAGAAACTTACTCACAGGACTTTATTTATCTTACGAAATATAAACTAATAAATAAAATACATTATAAAAACCCCGCTTCTATCTACGCTCATGAAAACACTTTAAAAAGCACTATATTCTCGGAATACAATGGCTGGCTTGTCCATTGTTATCGCGGCGAGACCAGGTGTCCGAGTAAGTCAAACAAATACTTCATTGAATTACGCCGGGATGTACTGAGCGACGTTATACACAATTCCAATTGCCGATTGCGTTTTATGGAAATTGCGTCCGTTCTCTAATGATATCATATCTTTAAGAATCGCAATGTTTGTCTTTGCAAACGTGGTTTCGCTGTTAATACTGACATTTTTTTAAGTAGATACCTACCACTAGTATGTTAGTATGCAAAATAAATTGATACAATATGTTAAAAACATATCTATACTTGCACACATGAACATACACCACATAATTAACCAGTAGTCACTTCAACTGTAGATACATGCGTTTCGATCTTAATTGATCTCATCAAAGCGGGTTTGCTAAGTGACGTCTTATGATTCGTTTCTCTATAAAATGATAATAAGAAAAGACAAAATAGAGAAACCAGTCTCACAATAAAGTCAATTTATTACCAATGTACATAATTATTTTTCCACATAATCACCATTTAATGCAACACATCTTTCGAAACGCTGAATCCATTTCTTCATTACGTCCATGAAAGAAACATTCTTGTTTGCTATTGATCCAATTGCAAACAGCAACCGAACTTCAGTGCCTGATGTTGACCTTTCAATACCTCCTTCATCTTCGGGAACAACCAGAAATTTGAAGGTTCCAAATCAGGACTGTATGGAGGGTCTTGGGTCGTCACTGTCTTCATGGTTTCGTTGCTGCAATACGGTCTGGAGTTGTCGCGGAGCGAGAATGAGTTAAGAAGTTCTTGACAAATGTTTTTTCTTCGTTCTTACATGGCATCCGTTAATTGCCGCGGAACCAATCTGGCGCAAATTTCTTCTTTAATTCTTTATTTTCAGCCCTGCTCTACGGATGCGATTTTATTTAATAATCATACAATTTTGGAGTATCTTATTGAATTAATCATTGATCCCTTCGACAGATGTTCGGTATGCATGCCAGAAAATGGTGAATATAAGTTTCTGCGCTGATAGAACTCTTTTGAGTTTTCGCAGACGTAAAGCATCACGACGACGATATTCCATTGGCTACTGCTTGTTTCCGGGGTCATAATGATGAATCCAAAATTCGTTCCCGATAGTGATGTTCATGAGAAAATCATCTCCTTTACATCGATACTGGTTAAGAAGTTCTTAACAAATGTTTTCTCTTTGAACTTTCATGACCCAGCTGGCGCAAATTTTTATAATTCAACGTCTGAACAATGTAGTGGATTCTTTTTTGACTAATGCCTAATTGGTGAGCAATTTCATTTTGCGTAATCCGGCGAATTGCTTAAATCTAATATTCACTTGCCTTTGATGCTTCTCAAACGTCACTGATACTGGTCGACCTTATCGCTTTTCGTCGAACACCTTCATTTCGCGTCTATGACGTTTTGAGAGAGTTTTGCACGGAGAACATTCTTCACATCCATATAATCGTTCCCATAATCAGGTCTCAAGCGCGTGTAAATTACGATGAGCGCGCAACCTTCCAGCGTTAAAAATTTTGTCATGGATCGATTTTATCATGAATGAAAGATGAAACTTTGTATGCCAAGACGATATACTCGAAATTACCGTTAAAATAAATAAATTTTGTTTTTAATATTGTCGTTTATTATCCGTTGATATTAGATATAGGTAGCGAGCCAAAATCCTTTTGGTAGATTATGTACCGTCATCCGCAACAAATAGTTGCAATTCTTTTTTGAATTAAAGTCTTTATTTCAGTATTCAAAAGATTGCCTTTTTCTATACCTAGCTTAGATTTTAGAAAAAAAAACATATAAAAACGAGAGTTAAAATATATTAAGTTAATAAATGCATTTATATAACAGTAATTGTTTATATATTTAATTTTTGTTAAAATTTTCGACCTACAGATGAATGCGTGTGTATTTATAAATATAAATTTTTTTCTGTATAATATTATTTATTAATCTATTTTACATTCGTTATAATAAAAAACGGACGTATATATTTTAAGGTTATTAAATTTAAGATTGTAAACTATAAACCCATTTTTTTCAGTTCATTATACATCAAATAATTATATCAGAAAAGTTCAGTTAATAGGCTTAATTATTACAAATATAGTACGTAAGTATGAAATCATTTTCATTATAGATAACTCCCTGGTTAGATAAAGTATATTTAATATAATAATCAATGTTTGTATAAATACATACAAGTCTACTTGGATACGTATCCATACGTACGTATATAATTTATGTCGTAAGTTCGCTAATCTCACTGGTTATACATATATGCATGTATGAGTACCTACGTACAGTAATAAAATCGATATCCAACAAACATGTCTTATGTTTTATACAAACATATTAAATAAATGTGCTAGTAATAAAAGCATAACGTTTTTTCTTTAATCTAAAAATGCTTTCCTTGCCTACGTAAAAGTTCTATATTTAACGTTAAGCATCGTGTGTACGGCGCGGGGCATAATTCAAAGAAACAATAAAAGTGCAGGGGCGGTTTCGCGCGCTATTGAGCCGGTATAATAGTTTGTTTATTTTCCCACCGTTCACCGATTTCCCGACAGGCCTGTCACCTAGGTCCGTGTGCTTTGCTTACATCCGTGCTCTTCTATGCAAAACATTACAAAGTAGATCAATCTGTGATTCCTAGTAACGCATGTCAACTTATTTTGATCTGTTATTAAAGTGGCGACGGCACAATTGAGTTCCGGTGCGTTCGGTTTTATTAAGGATTCATCGAACGTTGACCAAATGTGTTGAAAGTGTGTTTTGTTGACCAACAAACTTACAAAATGACCGTGAATAAAAACAATTTATCGGTAACTAGCAGGCGGTCGCCATCTTTATCGCGAGTTTTTCTCTTATAACAATTTAAGATCTAATTCGCATTAATTATGGTTTATGTTGGGTAAACCGAGAGTGTTGATGTTAGTGAATCTGTATCGAGAGATCAAAAGTGGATAATCAAACCCCGTCTGTGGTAAATATTGCATTGAATCTACTTCATTCTTCGACACATCTTTGAATCGTCATAAGTGAGGCATTTCTAATACAAATTTTACAGCTATTGTGTAGCCATCATGGTTTTGTTTAAATATATGACTTGACTTACACGTTGCTCGTGTTTATGACGTTAATTTTATTCAGGAAGGTGCCGTATTTCTTATAAAATTCCTTCCGTTCTCATAGATATTTGTACAGGTGCATATGTGCATTGAAAATGTTTATCGGTATTTTACATATCAATTTCTCGTACTAATTTAATTTCAAACGAACACAGAGAAAGCTAATTCACGTGAATTTTTTCCGTAATCAAGCGATTGGTAATCGTAATCGTTTCTATTTAAGTTTTCTCATTTTAACTGTATATCTACAAACTTGTCAGTACTCCTTTTATAGTAGCTCTTTGCTTACGATTCATTCATTGATGAATATGTTTTAATAAAATATTTAATCGGTTAATTTCTTAAGAAACATTCATTTATAACTTATTATGTGGTTTTTATGCCTGTGACATTTGTTAAAATATCCAAATACATCTCGCGATGCAGAACAAAATTCTTTAATGTGATTTATTTAAGTATGTATGTAGTTTTATTTTTAAGTAGGCCATATTTAATTTTAGAACTCCAGGTGTTGTAGACAGTCAACAGAGCACATGTATAATACACATTCAGTGCAGAATGTCATATCTTTTGTATAAACTGTACCCATAACTGGCTGACAAGATGTTCTTTCCAAACAGGCATGTGCGCCTATACATCTAATCTTTCCCCCATTTATTAATCCTTATTTTAATATGCATACTTGCAACTTGGTTTTCGCTGATTCACTACAATAGAATGAAAATATTGCCTAGTTTTTGATAAGCAGGCAAATTATATTACGCAAATATTTTGTAACAATTGTAAAGCATTATAAAAGAATAAAATTATGCGGTATAACAAAAAATTATCTTAAAGGGTCAGGGAATCTCTACTTCAATATTTGTTGAATTCAAGTTATTTTTAATATCAAATCGTATTCTAATAGTTTGTTCTGTTCTTCATTACCGTTTATATACCGCACCCCTTCGTTTACGGTAAAACCTGAGTTTTTTAGTATATTTTTTGCCCGTAGGTTTGAATGGGGCGCCACAAGGTGTGGAGGGATGGCAGATAACCGGTGTTATACAGGAGGCGGTAAGATTTAATTTTGTATTCCCCACGTCACTCATAATATGCAGAAATCATTAAAATTCATAATGTGCTGTGGTGGCCATACAAAAAAAAAGCAGTTTTTTAAATAAAATAGCATTATATTCTCACGTACTATGTATTTGCATATTTTACTGACTAAATAACCAATACGTAAAGCATGTTTATCATTCTACGGTCGGTAAAATTTAACTAAGATAGTATAAACTTTATCATGTTGGTGGTTGAATTTAGTTACTTTTTAAAGTAATATGTAGTCCTAAATATCATATATTGCCTTTAATATGATAATTTGACCTAATACGTCTGTATCATTGTAATTGTCTTAGTCAAATATACTATACCTTATTTTTAAACTAGGAGGAGAATGTGGAATAGCTACTAATCACATCATTCTGGATGTTTTTTCAATTTTTATTATGGTATTTATCACTTTTTCTTTATTCATTCAATCCAAAAGCAAATTGACAATTGTGGCGTTACTTGCCTCTCAATTTTAAATATAAGCCTTACTTCAATAAAGTCACAACGTGTACGAATATTTATTAAAGATTGATTACATTAAACAGGAAAAATAAAATTAATAAGGAAAATAAAAAAATTAAAAGGCTCTTTTAACTATTTTTTTTTTTACTGACAAAGTAAACTAAATAATCTTTACTCTAAATCTGAACTGTCTGGAAAAAATGTCAGTGTCATCTATCTGTACCAACAGAAATAATAGACGGTTTAATTAGATCGTCTACGATTCCATTTAGTGTGGACACTTTTATTTCTTCTTTAATTATGTACTCAATAAGACTTTTCCAATTAACATCTTGAACATTGTCTATAGCTTGCAATAAAAGTCGTTTCACTTTTCTCAATTTAAATGTGTTACTCTTGGATGCCACTTCATTCCATATTTTTGCACATATTAATTCTATTGGATTAAGTTCACAATGATATAAGGTGGCAACCTTAATGCAATTTTATTGTTACGTTTTGCCATTTCATCAATCATATATAAATTAAACTATTCTTTATTAATTTTAATTAAATTCAGAAGTTCAGCTCGTACCATATCTTCTCTGAATTCAATCTGCTTAGTTTGCAGCCATTCTTTCATATATTGTTTCTTAGATCCTATTGTAGAAATTTTCTCCAATTTACGGCTACGATAAGAAGCGTTATCCATGACGACAACAGCATTGTCAAGTAATTTTGGTAAAAAATTATCAAACCATGTCCCAAAAACTGCTGCGTTCATCTTCTCATGGTAATCTCTACTTTTCTCACCTTCGAACAGCAATAACTCTCCATCAACAAAGCCATGTTCAGCTCCAACGTGCAGAACAATAAGCCTTTTCCCCTTTGCTGGCGGGTTTCTTAGTCCTGTAGATAAATAAATGTTTGATGACTATTTTTATACTGTTTATCCATACTTTTTGTTTTGTATGACCTTCATTAACTCACGCTTTGTCTAAATAATAAGTTTGCCTACCTTTCCTTGAAACTCTTTAATTTTAGTTAAATACTTTCGTCTCCATGTTACAACGGGATGCTATATCCCGTTGTATAAGAATACTTATACGGTTTATTTGTAAAGTGTGAAAAGTGAAGTGATGAACGACACATTTATGGCAAATCTAAAACGTTTCTTTGTTTCCTTTGTTTCCATCAAAATTTTGTCCAAAGTAGGTAATTCGTTCTTGTAGAAGAAAGCGTGTACTATTTGCCGCACAGAGTGTTGGAACTAACGTGCCTTTAAAAACGTTCCTCATTAGAGACAGTCGTGCTCATTCAAAATTATACGTTTGTGACAGATTACGTGCACTGTCACCAATTATCAAAAAGCATGGCCATTTCTAATGAGGAAAGTTTTTGAAGACACGTTACTTCATCATATGTAAAACAACACTAATAGATCTTCGTCCACTGTGTTTAGATGCAGTAACTGCCAATCTCATTATACTCCTTCATGGTCCGATATACTGTCAATTTTGCCACACATAAAAGCAGAAAATTATAAAATTTGTTACATTGTTCAGTCCGTCAAAATTTACCCACAGTGTTACAAATTTTAGAATTGAGTTTTTCTAAGATCCGTTTCGTCAGTTCGCAGCTGTTTATACATATTCAGAGAACACTGCTTTTCAGTAACCAATAAATGCTCTAATTTTAAATCGTTTTTTCTAAGCCGAAAATGAAACTGAACTTATTGGTACAGTTTCCATATCAAAGATAATTTGATGGTACCCTTGCTTGCCATTAAAAACGAGACACTTAGATTAGTTGCATGTGACACGGACTTTGCTTTTATATAATTTAGGTATTTCTGACGCATTCAATTTTTGATGTTTATCTCATTAATTTCAATTGAATATTATATGCCTCACAATATAATAATGCGGCAGTATGATGATTTAACTTTTATTTTTCTATGAAGTGACATACAACATACCACTATAATTACATAAATATTTAATAAATATACAAACTAAAACAGAAAAAAAAATATGTGGTCATCTTTCCATTATTCTCAATAACATTAGCTAAACGCCTTGGCATTGAATTTATTAAATTTTTTACATACTTCATCACTATTTCGAGGTCTGAATTCCTTTTATATATTGCTCTAGTTAATAGACCACATACATTTTCAATAGAGTCTAAATCTGGACAGTTTGAAGACCATCTCAAAGTATTGATGTTATTAGTTTCAAGCCGTTCACGAGCTATATGTGATGTTGTGAATAGGAGAATTGCTGGAAGTGCTGGAAAATAAATTCTTGCGGTTCACGATAGTGTCCGTACGAAGGAAAGCATTATATTTTCTAAAATACTAGTGTAAACAGGGGCAGTTAATCGTTCTTTAATTTCATAACAAACACCAGGACCTCTGTAACTAATCCATGTCGACATATGAACTGAGAAACGGTCACTTCTTTTACTGGATTAGTATATTTTTCGTTATATCTAGTGTTTGCCGGTCTACATACACGAACGAATAGGACCGTCGCAACATTTGTAAAAGATTTTCTCATCATAAAGTGTAAGTTTGTTCCACATTTGAGGATCCATATTCGCGTACTGAAGAGAAAATTGCGTCCTATATTTTTATGTTCCTTCTTCAAATGGTTCAGTTTAGCTGCACGCTATTTTTTATTCGCCGAAAAGCTGTTCTTACAGACGCAGGAAAAGCACAGGAAAAACAGCATCTAGTGGTGTTTTGAATGGATTGTTTCGTAAATAATTTAATAATAATTCATTCTCTTGCCTTGTGGCGATTGGTCGCCTTCCTGAACCTTGTTTTCTACTTAAATTTTCTTCCTCTCCATTTCTTTTTAATTTAGAAAACGGTATTTCTATTCACCTCTAATCGCTCGGCTACCGTTAGTATGGAGTCCATCATCTAAACATTGTAAGATGCGCTATCTCATTTGGATATTGTGTGGTGGCATTTGCGCGACTCAAAATTGTGTTACTAATGTACTGACATGGATACTGACAGCGACAAATTAAATCAGTCCATATTAAACAGCTAAAAAAATAAGAAATTGTGGTTAAAGAGTCGTCTCGTTCTTTATGGCAAGCAAGTGTAAACTGGCGGACAAAAAAACTCATTTTTTTGCATTGTAAAATGCAAAAAATCCATCTTTCAAAAATAGCGTATGAATTGTTATCGGAATAAAATATTTATTTAAAATATTTATAAAATATAATAGATCCATATGACAGACAATATACCTATACAGTAAAAGTCGATTATAACGACGACCAAGGGACCGACAATTTTCGTCGTTATATGCATTTTTTTCTAATATGTAATAAGGTACAACACACAAGTATCTGAATGCATTTTATTATAAATGAAGATAATTGTATTATAGCACATAGTTATAAATAACAAAAAACACATGAACAAATTATTTTCCAAAAAAGTCAGTAATTTTTGTTTGATTACTAGATTGCAAAAAATAGTTCATTTCTAAGGCCCTTTCGAATATTATGACATTCTTAATGTAAACTTCATTCAACTTGTCATTAAATGAAATGTGGTTTCGCACTATTTTCAAAGCTTTAATGGCCTCCAATGTTGATGGTGGTTCGAATTCCATCCCAGGGTCATCTCGATCTTCATCGATCTCGTATGCTTCTTCTTCTGTTTGTAAACCTTTTAAATTCATAACTAAATCTTCATCATTTAGCTCTCCTCGTGTTGCCAAGTCTTTATCAACGTCAACAAAGTCATCAAATGTAACATTTGAATCAGTGTCCACGACGTACGCTTCTCGAATCAGTTGTACCAAGGGAATGTTATCCTCGTCTTCAAAATGATCCTCTTCTTGAACAGCCACTGAGGGGAGAAATCCAGCATGTCGAAAACAATTAACAATTGTATTTTGTGAAACTGCATCCCATGCTGTGGATATCATCATGACGGTATCTAGAATATTAATTTTTATTTCATTGTTTTCATCTGCATTCTCTATCATTTTCATGACTAAAGCCTTTCGGAAATGCACTTTGAGGTTCCTTATTATGCCTTGATCAAGAGGCTGTAGAACGGAAGTTGTATTTGGTGGGAGAAAACACAAATTTATGGCTTTCAAATTCCGAACATTAGGATGAGCGCTGCAATTATCCACCAACAACAAAATTTTCTTCTTTGCCGCACATAGCTCCTTATCCCAGTCTCGTAAAAACTCCTCGAATATTTCGGACACCATCCAGGCACGTCTGTTGCATCTGTAATCGACAGGAAGTCTCTTCATGCTTTTAAAACAGCTGGGATTGTTTGATTTTCCAATCACGAGCAGCTTTTTTTTAATGGTGCCGGTCATATTGGCGACAACCAATACCGTGACCCTGTCTTTTGACATTTTACCCCCAGAGCATTTCTCTCCTTTAAATTTTAGGGTCTTGTTAGGAGTCATTTTGAAGAATAATCCGGTTTCATCCGCGTTAAATATCTGTTCATCCGTGTAGTTTTTACGTATCTCTGCAAAAACATTTTTCAGCCATTCATCAGTTGTACTTTCGGATACAGAAGCAGATTCACCAGAGACAGTGCCACCCACAATATTGTGACGGTTTCGGAATCGTTTGATCCAACTTTCTGAGCATTCAAAGTTTTCCAGTCCTAAAAGTTTGCCGAAATCATTGGCTTTGGCTTGTAAAATGGGCCCTGTTATTGGAATACCCTGGCTTCGTTTCTCTTTGAACCATCTCAAGAGTGTCTTATCTATATCATCATATTGAGAGCATCTTAACTTCTTATTCGTTTGAACATTATTTTTGAAGGCGTCTTCAAATTTTGTTCGATTTTTCCAAATCGTAGATACAGTGGAATGCGATAGACCAAAGCTTTTTGCAACCTCCACATTAGCCTCACCATTTTTTATGCGTGTAATTATTGCAAATTTGTCACTTATTGAAAAGGCTTTTCTCTTTTTTGCAGGTGTCATTCTGTTTTGACACACATACATACATGTAACAAATAACGTAATTTGAACAACACCGGTCGCTTACAAATATGTATGTATATAATAATTGGTATGTATTGCTGCATCAAAACTGTCGGGAATTAGGGGAATCACAGAAACGGGACCAATCGGAACAACAACACTCGGCACGGGGCTTTTTTTCTCCTACGTACGTCGTTACATCCGGCCTGACTTAGAGCTCACGAAAGACGTTACAAGCGACATCGTCGCTAATAGCGACGACGTTATACACGACTATGGTAGACATTGTCGCATATAGAAATTCAACTAATTCTCTACAGGTCGGTCGTTATAAGCGACGTCGTTATAAATGACTTTCACTGTACTAACATTTTGCATTTCAATAACCTTCAAAACTTAAAAACTGATTCACAACGTGTTAATTTTGTTAAAATATTATCAAACGTCAAAATGAGACGGACAGTTTTTTTGTCCACCAGCTTACAGTGGCGGCCCTTGAAAACTCAGACACTTAAATACAAAAACATCTTAAGCGGTCTAAACTTTTTTAAACGTAGCTCAAATCCATCATTGGCGTAGAATGCAAAATGTATTGCAAAAATAGTAAATTAAAAAAAAAGATTAGTAAACCTGGAGATAGCGTCCCGCTCTACTTAAAATTTCAAAACAGTTATTTATGTACAGTCGTGGCCAGATAAATGTAGTACAAGCTTTTCTTAATAAATTTTTATGGTGTAAGTTAGTATTTTGACAATTATATGTCAAATCATTTTAAATTTTATTAAACGTCAAACATATTTTTACGATGGCACGAAAGCTAACCGCAACTGATAAAGTTCGTACATTAATTAAATTACAAGAAGGGTACAGTATTAGGGAAATTGCGCAGCAAATGCAGTTAAATAAAACCATCGTGATGAAGGTTAAGAAAAGATGGGAGACTGATGAGAGCATAGACAGAATGCCGGGTACTGGGCTTAAAAAAATTTCGACTGAACAACAGAACCATAATCTAGTTCAACATCTCCGAGAACATCCTTTCGATTCAGTGAAAGTAGCAGTTGCGGAGACCATTTTTCCTGGTTCACGTAGAACTGCAAGCAGGAGAATAAGAGATAGCGACAAAAGGTCGCGTGTTGCAGCCAAAAAATTCAGGTTAGTGAAGAAAGGAAGCAAGCCAGGCTTTTGTTCGCATTAAATCATATAAACAACGGACCTGAGTTTTGGGAAAATGTAGTTTTCACTGATGAGAAAACATTTCAATCCACAAGTATTGGTTCTGTTCGTGTCTACAGACCTGGCGGTACAAGATACGCGGAGCAATATATAGACAATTCAGATCGGCAAGGAAGATTCTCTATAAATATTTGGGGATGGATAAGTTACCACAATGTTGGAATGTGTCATAGAATAAATGGGAGATTTAATTCCAAGAATTATATTCATATTTTGGAAAATCTTATGTTACCATCAGTCCCACATGTGTATCCTGAAAACATTTTTATATATCAGCATGACAATTGCCCAGTTCATAGTGCAAACATAGTGTCGCGATGGATCGAAGAGCATAACATTGAGATTTTGTAATGGAGTGCCAAGAGTGCGGACATGAACCCAATAGAAAACGTATAGGCCGAGATGACCAAAAGTATGTCACGTATAAGATTTCAAAATCAGGACCAATTGTGGGAAGCAATTCAAAATGCTTGACAATCTCTCATTCACAAACCAAATTATTTTAGAAGTTTGGTGGCTTCCATGCCTAGAAGGTTAAGGGCTGTAATTGATGCTGATGGCGGTCCAACAAAATATTAGCTTTTTGTTAAAAAAATTTTATTATTAAAGTTATTTTTCGTATTCCTTAATTCAATTTTAAATTTAAATTTAACTTATTATTATACTTTTAACTTATATTTCTTAACTCAAACAATAATAAAGTAAATATATTCCAGTATGATCTGACATTTGATTTTATTATGACAAGTAGCTTAAGTTGAAGCTCGTCTTACAATAATAATATATCAAATTTATGACATATATGAAATTTAAGGTTGTACTACATTTATCTGGCCATGACTGTACCAAGGGCGTTATGGGTATTTTATTGCTCTGACGACGTTAATTCAGGCCGAGGGCCTCTGGGTCGAGGGATGAATGTCGACCGAGGGCAATATAATTGCCATAACGCTAGTAGTCATACAAGATTTTATTTTTCACGAAAAAAACGAAAATTCAAATTACATTGGAAAAGTTCCGAGATTTCTGTCAACTGTTATGTCGTTGACATCGTTACGCATCTAATATGTTGAGGCCGGTGCATCGTTCGAGACCCTAAAAATGCATGGGAAATAGAAAAGTACATCTGTAGAAGAAGAGGAAAGCATTTCTTTTAAAAATAGAGTATCTAGCAGGATATTAAATTCTGTTACAGTGTCAGATAAATCCTTGTTCGCTTGTCAAAGTAACTAGTGGAGATGTTTTCCCACCAAGAACTTTCACAAACTTGGAAAGCTTCAGATCACATAATTTTTCAGGACATTTCGTAAACTGTATTTTTAATTTTGCTAAATAATGTTAAAAATTTCATTCTTTAGAAATTGTTGAAAATAACAACTATTAAGTTTTACGTATTTTAAATGACAGTTGTTGACACTTTTAAGTTTTCAAGTTGTCAATGTTTAAATACTCTTAATTTTATTAAAGAATGCTAAAGTTTTGCTTCTTTCTTTAGACTTTCTTAAAAATTAAAATTATTAATTCTGTAAAAGTACATCCTTTCTTCTCGGGCCTTATTTATACTCGCACAACATTAAAAACTGTGAATAAATTATCGGGCCCACTGGCGATATGACCGTGATTATGGTAACCGTATCCAAGGTGAAGTGAACAAATAATACTTAAGCGAAAAAGAAATCATTTCGAATATCAGAATACAAAACTTTATTTCAAATCTCAATCTAGTTTTAATAATAGATTTTTGTAATTCCTTATAATTGCGGCATTTTAAAAAATAAACTGACTATGGATTTGTCAAATGTGACATTGTCATCAAAATGACTCATGAAAATTTGATTTACACATTACTAAATTTGAAAATCATCACGTTTTAAAATCGAGTGTCTTGAGTTTTCAAGGGCCGCAACCGTACATTAAACGCTTCGTAAATTCTAAAAAGTACGGATTTATTTACGTTTTAAAGAGCAATAGAACTGAATAGAACAACGGGAATACAAAAGCAAAGACAAAATTTGACAAGCGTTTGACATCGATACGTCAAAAAGCAATTTATTGCACATTTCAGCAGTATAAACCTGTCTGTGAAACAACCAGTCACACATGCAGATTTTAGCGCAATTAATTTAAAATGCTCCTCTTAGTCTAAAAACAGACTAATATATTTAATGTAAAATATAGGTTTTGCTATTTGGTACTATTGTTATGTTATGATGGTTCTTCGCAGACAGGCAGTCAAAAATTTAAATTTTAAAATTGTTTTCAGAGAAATAGTTAATATTCATTCGTTTATTCTTTTTATGAATATTATAGATGTATCTGTAACAATATAGAAAAGTTCTATCCAATTAAAATTTACTTCATTTCAAAATAAATAAGTCCAAATTCAAAATACAAACCAATATACTATTTAAATTTATATAATATTTATATTAAAAGTCATACAAATGTGTTGACATTTAAATATTAGAATGTGCGTTGAAACATACACTAAACCAGTTTATTATTTAAGAAGCAATGTCAGTCATATTTCACAGACATATTGTAGTGTCTGATAAAATTATGTCATCTTTCCGTCACGTTTCGTTAATGATGTGTAAGAGAATTTATCGTGCCTATGCTATACATATTCGTCTTGTATCGCATAGAAGTAGGCGTTTCTTGAAAAGTTTTCTTTTGTAGTCCTCTTACAAGCGCTTAATTGCTTAATTTTTATCCTTTTCCTTGTGTTGCACTGCAAACACGATTTATTTCGCTTAAAGATGTCTATTATAACCAACATAATATGTAATAATATTTAATATTCAATAGTAAATACCAATTACAGAGCAATAATAAACAATTTAGAATAATTACAGACTTAATTATTAATTTGTACTTTAACACACAAAAAATCACATTTATTTTCGTATACATATCATCATTTATCCGCAGTTGATAACAGAATATGTAGATTGGCATCAATGTGATATTGGCTACATTGTTAACCCTTCTTGAAATTTGTGATGGTGATAACACTAACCTGCCATAATAATGTACACCATCGGCGCCAAAAAAATAAGTACACTATTAGAACGTGTTTCAAAAAGAAATTTATTTCAGGAGGCACTGAGTAACTCTGGCAAATTATTATAAGCCACTTGCCTTTTATTTATAACTAACTATTTATCTAATGTCATTTTGTGACTAGCAATATAATTTCTTCTTACAAATATTTTTTTTACTTAATAAACAATACTACTACATAATGTACACATTGCAAGAAAATATTTTAATTGTTGAAGCATGCACAATTTCTTCACGGAGAATGGCACTATTCCTACGCGAAATATAAGCGACAGTTTCACTTGCAGTTTCCTAATAGAGTTGTGGATAATACCGATAATAATTTAGTCATCACATTTGTCTAGTGGTGGAGAAGTTTCGGGCTACAGGATCTGTGTTAAAAGGCAAAAGTTCTGGTAGACCACGTACGCAGCAAAATATCGTTGAACACATAGAGACCTTGTTAGAGAAAACCCACATACATCTGTTCGTCGTTTATCAGTTCAAACGAACGTATCTTCTAGTACCGTTCATAGAATTTCGAAACTTTGATTACATATGTATCCATAAAATTGTTCCATATCGATTGTTCAACAGATCTTACCTACAGATCACGCTAGTAGACTGAATTATTGCAACTTCCTTCAAGAAAATTTAAATAATGACGAAATTCTTGATCTAAGTTTTTTGACTGATGAAGCATGGTTTCATTTAAGCGGGTTTGTAAACAAACAAAATTACAGAACATGGTCTATAAATAATCCAAACAATCACATCGAAGTTTCTTTACATCCTGTTAAAGTTGGAGTATGGTTAGCTGTAGCTCATCCTAGAAAAATAGGACCGATATTTTTTCACACTAACATTAATAACCAACGATACCGAGAACAGTTATTAACACTGTTTTTAACTCAAGTGGAATGAGACAAATTCAATAGGGATTACTTCCAGCAAGATGGGGCTACTGCACATACAACTCGTGAAAATTTAGCGCTTTCAGAATATTACTTCCTACATCGAGTAAGCAGAGGTGTTTGGACAGCAAGGTCACCAGATGTTACTCCATTAAATTTTTCTATTTTCGGACTTCTAAAAAATGAAGTTTATAAGACAAGAATGAATAACTTGATGAATACAATTACAATTAAATGTAATGAAATAACATTAAATGTATTGTACAATATTTTTCACAACATAAAACGTCGTATTACATTATACATTGAACAGAATGGTGACCATTTTGAACATTTGTTATAAATTATAATAATTAAAATTTCTACAAATTAGTTATTTATCGTGGTTGTTTGATTAATATCCCATCTTTAAAAGTTTTCTTATTAAATAAATTAATAATCTAATTGTGCTTGTTATTAATTTCATCACTATATCTCTCGATGATAAATTTTGACAGTGACAGGTATATAACCTTCATACCATTTAATCTATATCCGCATTTCAAGAATGTAGAACATCATAATTTATAGGACAAATTCATGGACAACTAGATGTAATTCTTTTTGAAACACGTTGTATTTTGTTTTGTGTAAATCAATGACATTAACAAGTTAATTAAGTAATTTAAAATGTAAAATTTGAATCCGCTTAAGAAGTCTGTTCTGGTAACGTGACTTCAAAACGGATGGATAATTAGAAAAATTGCAGACGAACTAAACATAAGTAGAAGTACAATATTGTGGGCCAAATAACGTCTACAAAATGGAATCTTTGTCCGAAAAGAAGGTTCTATTTCGAATATCTTCCACATCATCTGTCAACACAGATAGCAGCTTCTACGATTTTCGTTTCAAAGCGGTATCGCTTTTCAAACACCTTTGAGCCAGCCTATGGCAATGATGTTCAAATGAGTCGAGGGCTACGTCCTCCTCAGGATATTGTGCCAAAAACTGCCTGTCCGAAAAGAAGGTTCTATTTCCATATCTTCCACATCATCTGTCAACACAAATAGCAGCTTCTACGATTTTCGTTTCAAAGCGGTATCGCTTTTCAAACACCTTTGAGCCAGCCTATGGCAATGATGTTCAAATGAGTCGAGGGCTACGTCTTCCTCACGATATTCTGCCGAAAACTGCCTAAGGCACGATCACTGAGAATAAGTCCATGTCGTATCTTCGTTTTGTATTCTACTTCGAAAGGGGGTCATAATAATGAAGATGTTTTGTTGCACCGTAAACAGAATTATTCTTATGTTTATAAATACAGATTTCTAATCAGAACGCAAGAATATACAGAGAAAAGATCAACAAAAATACAACACATCGATCAACAACGAAGAATAATGAGAGGAAAAAGCACAAATACAAACATGAGAAATGCTGCCAATTTACAAATTTACAAAGGATTTTGATCGAGTCAACTATTATAGTCAATAATTTTGCTCACAGCATAATACAAGGGTATGTAAAGAAGTACCAGAAAATTAGAACAGATGGCGTTGCCACTTCAAATCCAACATTGTGCTTGTCAAGAAGCATTTTTCTAAAGAATACACCCTAATTTTCAGATTAATCTGTCAATCAATAGTTTTGTTGTGACAGCCATTTGAAACAGACGTCTACGAGCATTTTCGTAAAAATATAAAAAAGCGAATTTCATGTGCCCATTAAACACGTATTTTTTGCGCGAGGAAGCCATCCCGAAAACCACCACTGGTTTACTCAATTTCGCTGCGGTTGTATCAACACAAGTGACGATGAACGTTATGGTCGCCCAATTCACCACACCAGAAATGATCGATAAAATCCACGGTATAATATTGGACTATCAGTGAGTGAAGGTGTGCGAACTTGAAGAGGCTACAGGGATATCACATGGATTAGTGTTGTCAATTTTGTATAAATATTTGGATATGAAAAAGCTATTCGCAAGATGGGTTTTGCATTTGCTCACAAACGCAATCGTTTGACAACTTCAAAAGAGTGTTTGGCGATGTTCATTCGCAATCCGAACTTGTTTTTTCGCCGTTTCGCAGCCGTGGACGAAACATGGATTCACCACAACACACTCGAGACAATGGATTTGTCGTGGTGAATTGAAGCCAAGGAAAGCCAAGATGTGTCTGTCGGCCAACAAGGTCATGGCGACAGTCTTTTGAGATGCGCGCGGTGTCATTCACATCGATTACATTGAAAAGGGTAAAACGATCACCGGCGCATATTATGCAGAGCTGTTAGGTCGATTCCACGCCGATTTAAAGCAAAAACGACCGTATTTGAAAGACGTTGGATCAAGTGTATCGAGCTCTGATCTCTCGATTATGTTGAAAAGTAAACCTTTTTTTAACAAATAGTGTTTCTTATCTCAATTTTCAGGGACTTATTGATCCACCCTCGTATTTATTATCCAAATAATAAATACCAGTTACAGCACAATAATAAACAGTTTAGAGTTATTATAGACATACTCGTACTTATAAATTTGAACTTTATCAGACAAATCATCATCATATTTTTTTCATACACGTACATTTCGCAGTCTCATTTGAAATTATTACATATATATTATGTAATAAAAACATCGACTAATTTATATATGACTACGTTTATCTCGCAAATTTGAACCGGATTGACTCAAACCGCTTCAAATTAGGCGAAATGTTTATCTCGTGAGTTTGGAAAATGCGAATTGGAACTAATTTTAAGCCGATTGAAAATCAAGTATTTATTACGATCTTCATAATATTTATATGACATACGTTGACAGTAGGGTAAACCTACCATTACTCTTTGGCGTTAATGTAAATTATCGACTTGTCAATCAAATTGCTACTATATTTTGCGTTTTATTGCTTTTATGTTTTTGTAGGTTATGTTTAATTACATCATATTCATAGAACAATCTCTAAATTATTGCATAGTGAAGTTAGTAACATGTAATTAATTTCATCAAACGGTTTATTTTGCAAATTCTAAGCGGCTTGACTCGGTCAATGCCGATTGAAATTAATGTTTCAAACCGCTTAAATTAGTGTTTATCTCATTTATTTAAATAGGATTTTAAGTTTCAAACGCCATGAAAACGCATTGAGATAAACGCAGTTTATGCTATGTAAAGGTAAATTTGTTAGTAAATTTAGCCCTCGATGTCGGTAATACAAATATTAAATTATAGGAATTATATGGACGACTAGGAACATGAAAGTCCAGTTTAAACTGTAGTCGCTACAGTAAATAATCTCGTTTACTAGTTTCTACAGAAACGTTGAGTAATAGCCTGCGATCAAAAAGTGGATCGGCCTTCTAATAAAGAATTCTAATCGATACCCGTAAATCCTGGTTATCATCTTTAGATGAGATTTACTTCAAAAATCGTTGCTGGATTTTTTAGATTGTTAATTGATATCACCCGAAATTATGGAGACCTGACCGTATAATGATATTCTAAGCAAGTTTGAACGGACTCGAAATATAAATTTTTTTTTAGAATATTGCAAACTTACTAAATTGTCAGAATTACGATTCCAGGTCGATGTTTTTTTTAATAACTTTTAAATGAAATACATTTTTACAATTTATATTTTGTTGATTGATTATATGGTCTTTTAAGATTATATATGGAATATGATATCGGTCAAGTAGCCGCCTCTGGCCGTGACGCAAAGGCGAGCTCTTTTAAGCATTTTTTCCATTGCAATTTCGCTGACTTGTGGTGTTATTTTAGCAATTCCGTTTCGAATGTTGTCCTTTAGCATCAAGGTTGTGGTTGGTTCGTTGGTGAATACCTTTTCCTTCAAGTACTCCCATAGAAAGAAATCGGGAGTTCTTGAACCACATGTTCTGTAGGCCTAATTGATCCAATTCGGACACAAGAAAGTTTTCCAACATGTTCCGATAGCGGTCATCACTAGCTGT
Organism: Melolontha melolontha; assembly: GCA_935421215.2. Classification (NCBI taxonomy): domain Eukaryota; kingdom Metazoa; phylum Arthropoda; class Insecta; order Coleoptera; family Scarabaeidae; genus Melolontha; species Melolontha melolontha. The sequence goes on along the minus strand of OW285239.1, from coordinate 105,193,679 downwards.
TACAGCATTGCCTCTATCATCCTCACAGAAATATGGCCCAATGATGCCGCCTCAAATGGCGCATCATACAGTTATTCTAGTCGCCGTCTCAAATGGCGCAGCATCATACAGGGGTGCGGTGGTATTTGGTGTATCACTGGAGGGTTGTCAGTGCCGCAATAGCGGCTATTCTGTTTATTAAGAAAACCAGCCAAGTCGAAATGGACGAAGCACATTTCGACTTGACTCATAATGATTTTTTGACAAAAATTATGGTCACCTATACCTAGCTGTAAAACTCGTGCATTCCAATCTCGCCGCCGTGCATTGATATTTTTCTGCAATTAAATTTTATATAGATAAAAATGCAAATCTTTTTTGAGAATTTTTAACAAACATGACGGAGAAATTCCCAATTCTTATGCAGGGCGTCGATAAGAGATACTCGGACATTCAGCAACACTCTGCCTCACTGCATTAATCTTCTCCGGTGTACGTTGACTTAATTGTCGGGCAGTCTTTACTTTATCTCCCAGTGTATGCAAATGTTCAAAATTATTAATTACACGATAAATGGCTAACTTGCTCGGCACATGAAACATCAAACAAGTAATTTGCTCCACGTATTCACAATTATTTAAATAAAATGTCTTAATAATTTCAACACGTTGTTGCGGTGTTAGATGCTCAATAATAAATTGTTATCGATCACTCTCTACCACTGTCAAATGCCAATTGACAAATGTCATCCAAACCAAAATAGCGGCCAAATAAAATCGTCCTGAAACATGCATCCTAGCTAGTAGCTAACAAAATTATTTGCACACCAACACGATCTCATTTTTGAGTTGCGAGTTTTAATTTTTCTAATAAATATAAAATGAAACTACATTTAATATAGTAAAAATATATGTAAACTATCTAAAACATGTCTAAAATTATGGAAGAAAAAGTATTTACACACCATTCAGAAATTACCGAAAAGATCGTTTATATTTAGAGAAATCCCATACATTTATCGGAGCTCGTCGACTTATTTTTAGATAGTACTGCAATTGGTTTAAATCCGGTCAGTCGTTCTAATAAAAAAAGGGCAATAAAAATAAAAACAATTGCAGTAGAAGAGAGACAGTAAAAATTACGCAATGAGCACACAAGAAAATTTGATAATCAACCAAATTAAGAAAAGCGTATTGTTGAAGGTATACTGAAAAGATATGAAAAGAAAATTTGGGGTAAATCCAGAAAAATATAATTCGGGCAGTCGTTTCCATCATCAATATAATATCACAAGCATACGCCGCGAATATTAAAAAGTGGATACTGTATGATGTATGTTGCAAACACTTCCACAATCGCCAGATTTGTACCCGATCGAATATCTATGGGAAATATTTGATCGACAAGTTCGTATGCGCCAAGTAACAAATAAGAAACAACTAAAGCTTGATTCAGTAAAAGCATAGTCTAAGAATAGACTACATGATAACATAAAATTTAATTAGCTGCATATCAAGACGTTGGCAAACTGCGACTAAATAAAATACCACAACACTACAAAGCACAAATCGATGTTTTCAAATGCACTATCAGAAAAGCACTATCAGAAATAAAATTCAAAAATAGATTTATTATTTACCTACTTATGTAAATATAGGTACAATAAAACCCCTGTTAACGGTTTAAAACGATCTATTTTGAATTCTTTGAATTTAAGACTGGGAATACCCATACTCTTGTACCTCATAATTTTTTTTTCTTGAGAACTGCAAACAAAATTAACAATTTCATAATGGAAGAATGAATTGTTTATCTTGAACTCTTGAAACGCCTGCCAAAGATCTACATCATTCAAAATTCTTTCAATTACGCACAATATACTATTTATTAAGGATATATGCTAATATTTAAAAAAATGCATATAATATGCAAAATATGCGCTTTGCATATTTGGGTTACATTAATAATCACTGTTTGCATTTCTCTAGACCCTCACCGCAGGGTATCTAATTAAAGTATTTACACATCACAAAGCTATTTTTCTTATAATTTGAAATATACTATACATTGGTAGTATAATAAATTTACTGTATTTTGAGAATGGCTTCATTAGATTGTCCTTTTTATTCTTATTTTATAGAGTTGGAGATCTTACAGGTATATCAATTCGCCCTCGGACTTTTACTACACTAAATACAGTTTTATTTCATGTTGCGCTGATTTTATCATTTAATGATATAATCATTCCATGCCGTCCTTACATACTTGAATTTAAAGCATTAAGATTGTTGTATATATCGGAAAGATACGCCAACTCAACGTACCAAACGTGATTTTTAAGACATTCACAGTAATCAAACTTATTATTATCAATAGTTTCAAAAAATACAATTAGTTCATTTTTAAATTCTAGAACTCTAGTAAGTATTTTTCCTTTGGAAAGCTAACGGATGTTGCTGTGGAATTACATTTTATGATCTGCACTCATTTGTTTATACCTTGTGACATAATCATGTTTATGACACTTTTTGTAAAACAAGTCTTTATGTTTAAAAGTAAAACACAACACTTTATAAATATATAGAGCCGGTACCGTCAAGATAAAATCCGACGTACAGGTCCTTCGCGTGGATATTTTAGCCAAAATTCTGACAGCACGTTTTTGAATTACAAATATTCACTGCATATCTCCAGAACGTCTTTAGAGCAAATGAGGTATTGGACGATTGTTTACCGATGAAATCTATATGTTCGGCCCACTTTAGCCTGCCATCTATGGTTAGGCCTAACATCTTGTCACCAACGTCCCCAGAAACTCTAGCAATACCAAAGACAGAGGTGTTGAAAAAGAATTCTGAATTCTTACCAGGCAGGTTTTCTCGTCATTCATTTTAAGTTTAGTCCAAAAGTGCACCTTCTCAAGAACCCGTTCTATAATCAAACGCAAATCCGAATAGTTGTTTGCGATTATCAACATATTTTTGCCGTCCGCGTAGTTAATGGCTAATGAATTTGTGCCTCTATAATGTTCTAGATCAGCGGTTCTCAACCTTTTGTTTATCGCGTACCACCATAAGGAAATCACATGACATAAACTATATTACCACCAGCATTTGAAAAAAAAATTTTTACTTTTTATTCATATATTTATTAAACAAAACATATATTCTTAAAATTTAAAATAAAATATGTTTAAAAGTTTACAGCAAAAAAAAAACGTAAAAACGGTAAAAATAAAATATTCAATGCGATCCTTGCGCTTGTCTTGCAGATACAATTTTTTCTATTTCTGGTTCTATGTCAGTTAATTTTAATATTAAGTTTGGTTCAATTTTTAATTTTGTTCTGTATTTATTCTTCAGATATAACATTTGTGAAAAACCTTTTTCACATAAATACGTCGAACAGAAGGGCATTAAAAACTGAATAGCAATGTTTGCTATGTCCTTAAAATCTGTTCTTTGTTGAAGCCAAAATTCAATCAGTGTTTTTTTGTTTAAGTTTTCCATTACAGTGGAATCACTTGACATATCTATTATTTGCTCTTTTTGTTCACGTGAAAAATATTCTGGAATATTTGAAGGAAGAGGGTTTCTGATCCAATTTTGAATTTCCAAATCTTCTTGAAAATAAAATTTAAATTTATTTATCAATAAGGAGCAATGATGTTTTATATCTGATGCCAATTCGTCATTATTGTTCATATTGTTTTCTGTAAGAAAATTTTCTAGGGTTGGTAAAAGGCTGAAATTATTTTTATCTATTTCACTGATAATTAGTTCGAGTTTTTTTACTGTTGCAGTTATTTTATAATTAACAGTAAAGAAATTCACGTTTGGTCCTTGTAAGCCTAAATTTAAATCGTTCAACCTTCCAAATATATCAGCTAAATATGATAAACGGGCCAACCACATTTCATCAAAAAAACACTTTCCCAATTCAAATTTTGAAGTCAATAGGAAAGTTTGCACTTCTAATCGAAGTTCGAAAAGACGATTTAAAACCTTGCCTCTGGACAGCCATCTAATTTCAGAATGTAATAATAGGGTTTCATGATCACTTCCCATGTCTTGGCACAAAATTGCAAACATTCTGGAGTTTAAAGCTCGACTCTTAATAAAATTTACAACCTTAACAGATTGATCCAAAACAGTCTTCAATTTTTCGGGGATTTCTTTTGTTACTAAAGCTTCACGATGAATACTGCAATGAGTAAATTTAGCTTCAGGGGCAACTACTTTTAATTGAGATAATACACCAGAATTTTTGCCTGTTAAAGCTCTAGCTCCATCAGTACACACACCAATGCATTTTTTCCAAGGAATATTATTTTCTGACATGAAGTTATCAATTAGCCTGAATATTTCTTTCGCAGTAGTTCTCCCGGAAAGAGGTTCGCAAAATAAAATATCCTCATTTATTTTTTCTTCCGCCTCGAATCGAATGTACACTAACAATTGAGCAAAGTTCGTTATGTCTGTACTTTCATCTAATTGTAGTGCAAAATAGGGACTTTGGTTTACCTTACAAATAAGAATCTGTTTTATATTATCCGCCATTTCGTCAATACGTCTTCTTACAGAATCATATGATAAAGGAATATTATCAAGTTTACTAGCTGTCTTTTCATCAAATAATGTTAAAACAATATCTTTAGCAGCTGGTAATATTAAATTTTCTCCAATAGTATGAGCACTACTAGTTTTGGCAATTTTTAAACTTACAAGATAACTTGCATGCAAGCACTTGTCATTAGCACTAACAAAACCTTTCATTACCTGTTTACGATATTTTAGTTCAACTAATTTCGCCTTAAAATAGTCAACAGATTTATTTTTTAAATTGACATGCTTGGATTCAAAATGTCTCTTAAGTAAAGATGGTTTCATACTTTGATTCGAGAACAAGTCGCAACAAATAACGCACTGAGGTTGAGGGTCCATTTCATTTTCATTCCAAGTGAAGCTAAATGCTAAATAACTTGAATCATACTTTCTAGTAACTTTTCGTTTCTTTTCAGAATTACTACTACTACTACTAGTAGTAGTAGTAGTTTGTTTCTGTAAATCTATTTCCTGTGCATTATCAGGTTTCCGAGCCACTTCCGATTCCAGTCCTAGCCACATATCCATTTTCTAAATTTAAAATTTTTCTTATAATATGTAAACTTAACGTAAATGATTGAAGTTGTCGTTTGGTCGAGTCTAGGAAATTTATGTGCCTTGCATTTTTGCACACAGAATTATTACCTCGTCTGCCATAGTCGTGCGTGTCTGTTATTGTAAAGAATGTATTTCTGTCATTACAATGATTTTAAATATTATTTTATTAAACGATTGTAATTATTATTGGCAATAAACATTCCAAAAAGTATGGGTTATTCTGTTTGATTTTAACAAACAATTTTTAGAATTACATCAAAGGTGATTACCGCTTGGGACACTAATGTTTATTGTTGCAACCGAAATCAAGTGTAGCAATACCAATTTGACCAATATTTGACACATGCTGTCAACTTCAATCATTTACGGACACCCGTTATATTATACATTCGCTTTTTAAACTTACATTACTCCATTAAATTTAGGCGAGCGTCGTAAATGTAACATGCAAACACACGCGTTCGTATATAACTGATTGCAGACGCAGACTACCCATAGAAAATTACTATCGTAATAGAATGTGAAGTTAATGTAAAATTGTTCGATTGCTCCAGAGCGCCATCTAGCGTGGGGACAAAGAAACTATTCTATGTAAACGCACTACGGTTTTAAAATTAATTATTATTTTTAACGTTAATTTGCTTATGATTTAAAAAGAAATTACCAAGATTAAATCATAAGCAAAGAATTCAACATAATTAATCATCTACTTCGAAATAAACAACGAAAATGAAATTAGACTATCAGTTAAACAATTTTATTCAAACCATCTCAAATTACAAGAAAATAAAACTAAATTTGCGATTTTAACAAGTACCTAATGGTATATCTACTAACATTACAAAACTATTATACTAAATTTATTAAATAATAAATAAGTAGTAGTAGTAGTAGTAGTTTGTAAGCTATATAGTTTACTAATGAAGACACAAGACAAATACGAAATGTAATTAAGTAAACACTCAACAAATTTCATGCACAACAAAAATAGTATCAATACAAATAAAATCATATAAATAATTGGTTGAAACATTTTATGTATGTCTTGTTGATCTGTAATATTGAAGTACATCCTTCTGCATGATATCATACACAAGACTTTTAACTTCACTTTCTTTTCCAATTAGTAAATGATTTAATCTTTTAATATAATTATACACTACCAACTTGACAAATTTATCTAAGATGATTTGTTTCAAATTTTCTTCATGGACACAGAATTTAAAATTAAAGTTTACCTCTTGTACTATTACACTTTTTATATTTGCTAATTAAATTTGTCATACATTTATTTTCATTGGAAGAATGTATCCGTTTTGGTTTCACATATTTCTTATTAGCTAAAAGTAATGATTCTGGCATCATAGGTGAGATAGGTTGTTCCACAAAACTGAATGAGGTTGATGGCTCTGTTTCCATAGCTGTCGTAGTTGGCTCAACATGTTCATACATTGTCTTACACACTTTTTCCATATGGAAAAATATAAAAATTATAAAAATCTATAAGATATATAAGGAAAAAATTAAGTATTTGAATTTCTATCTTACCAGTATGTAGTAATAAATCGGTTTTTGGGTAATGTTTTTTCCTTGGACTTCCTGTCTCTTCTACAGAAGTATATGATGTTCCCCACATTTCATGAATACTGGGTTGTATGAGATTTTTATTAACTTGTTGTTGACACAGGCAAATCCAAGATTTCAAAGCCCCAAGAATTTGGAATTAAAACAGGATCTACAAATTAAACATGTAAAGTGTATAGTTTTGCTTCACCTTCTATAATAAACACATAAAAGCACAATACTAATCTAAACAATTTATATCAAAACTGGTTCTTATGTAAGTATGTTTTCATTTTAACTTACCTGGCAAGTTAAATTTTGGAATTACACCAACTTTAATTTTTTTCCCAGTTATAGCTCCATAGCAAAATGATTATGACAAATTCTTCTTAATCTAAGTTTTGATTTGGGAGTTTCATGCAATAAAGTTGCATTGCCACATAAGCTAACCCACTGCTTAAATTCATCTAGTGCCTTTTCATAATTTGGAAATTTATGTAAAATTGTATTTCCTCTTTTAGAAGTACAACCATGAAATGTACAATGACGAATCATTGTGCTACAAAAGACTTAAAGAAGATACACTGATGTAAACGTTAAATTTATTCTCATACTTACTTAAAAATAAATAAAGAAATAAAAGAAACTTCAGAACTTTACACACTTAAAAAATTACAATAACGATAACAAAAAACTCGTAGTATTAGATATATCCAACAAAGAAAGGAGTGATAACAATTAAATAACGTAAAATATTGAAAATAGTAAATAACTTAACCAATAACACCTAAACAACAAATCGAAAATTGTGAAAATTAGCTGTTATTGCAGAATTAGTTGTTAACGACTATGCAAAAACAACATCAACAGCGATATCTGTTGTGGGGACAGTTTACGTGATTCAAATTGACCAATGAAATTGCGGCCCAATTTTTGCTATGTTACTTATAACCCCTTGAGACTACCTTCTACACTGCCTTGTTCATCCGTGCATGGTAAATAAATCTCGTACGCGCATCCACGTTCGCGCAGCGAGACGTTTTTTCTCTGGTGCCGCGGTGGGTAGGAAATGGAAGGGACCTTATATTTTGTTATATTTTGCGTACCACCTGGTGTTCTTTAATGTACCACCAGTGGTACATGTACCACAGGTTGAGAACCGCTGTTCTAGATCATTTATATAGATTGCAAATAACAGGGGACCTAATATAGATCCCACCTATAACTATAGGCAAACTTTTCGATTGACTTCCGTACTATGTAACACTGAGTTCTTCCCGATAGGAATTACGTAAATCAATCTAGAGCAACTCCACACACTCAATAATGACATAGCTTATCAATAAGAATTACGTGATCAACACAATCAAACGCTTTACTGAAATAGATAAACAATCCGACAGTCAAAAGTTTGCGACCTAGTGCGGAAACAATCAATGTAGGCTCCAAGTGCCGTATGAATGCTTTTATCTTTTGTAAATCCGTGCTGAAAAGGTATATATATATATATATATATATATATATATATATATATATATATATATATATATATATAAAGATAATTATTTCGTGACCTTTGTTTGTTATGGTAGATTCAATTAGTTGGCGATTTAAGGTTTGTTTGTTTTAAATATATACATTTTGAAGTAAAACCAGACTTTAAATCGCCAACTAATAATCTACTATATATATATATATATATATATATATATATATATATATATATATATATATATAAATATAAAACTATCAATGGTCGGTAAACACTTTATTTCTGGAAATGTCTATTTTGTGAAGGAATAAAAGCAAACAATCAATGAAAGCAGAGGTATTTCCGAAATTCCATATTCTCGTGATTTTTATGTTACAGTTTGATGTAGAGTCCTTATTCTACATCAGTGTGAAAATAGTTAGTGTAGAAGAAGACATTATGGAACTTTGTGTTGCTAAATTTTTCTGAATAAAGCCAGCTTTGGTTCTGAGCAATCTGGAAGATCATTCAAAATACATGGGAAAAATGATTTACGTATTGGATTTGTAATAATGTATGGAATAATATTATTAATCACCAGAAAGTAACAAATAAGAAATTAAAACACTGGCTTGATAACCGGACATTGTCCTTATACAGGGCTGGACTTGGTAAGCGTGTTCAGGTGTAGGAGATGTGGAAGGCTCTATGTAATATGTACTTATGAGGAACTAAAGGTACTCTTTCGGAAAAGATCTATTGGATCCTACAAGGGTATTCAAAATTATCCTTAAGAGGATAGTGGCTTTTATGGAGAACACAAGATTAACAGAGTGGAATTGAGATATCTATTGAGGATGGTACAAAGAGCATTGTGCTCAAGTGTCTGGATTGATTAGTTTTCAGCCCTAAAGAGGAAGGGAATCACCAGATGACAAAAACTTATAGAAAATGTACCAAAACGTACAGTAATTTTGACTGGTAGTGTATTTCCAAGGAAAACGTTTTTAGGCTTGTTATGTTCGTAATAAAAATCCTTTTACTTGTTTATATCACGTATAAATTATTATATTCGCTCTATATTCAAAGATACTGTGAATCACGTATTTCATTTGCTTCAAATTAAATAAATTATTCATTTAGATTATAACCAGAGTAAATTGTTTATCTAACTCACTTAATCGTTATTTGAATTAATCATAAATTTTAGTTACAAACGTAAATAATCATAGTATTCATAAACTCTTGATTTTTCAAGTCAGTAGCAAAAAATATTTTTCTCATTTGATTTATTAGATCGATTTGCTTCTATTTTGGTGTCTGTATATCGCACGCATCTATAAAACCTATAAAACTAGACTTATTTCTAACTTGAAAACATATCTTTGCAAGATGTTGACCGAAAAATATATGCCTATTATTAAACTAATTTAGGTAAATGTTACCAGTTAACAAACAACCGTGTCCTTTCTCTCTGATTTGTATTAAATGTTATCTGTTATTAATTGTCAGAATCTAATATCAAACATAGTAATTTATATTTTTGAATTTTGAAAATGAAATTTATTGACGTACACAAAGCATTTATGTTTGAATCTTATTTTCGAAATGGTCAAAAGATCACTTTTGATTATAATACTTTTCAGTGTACACTGATAAGAATTCTAGTTTTTCGACAACACGGTAGTGTGGGACGACAAAATGGTAGTAGGCGACCAAAAGTCCGAATAGAAGAAGCGATTGGCAATGTTAGACGAATAATGATTGATTCCCCAAAAACTTCAGGACGGACTCTCGCTCAACAAACTTGGGTTTTCAGTTGGTTCTTGTCATACAGTTTTTAAACAAGATTTACAGATATTTCTATATCGTATAACTTGCTTGCAAAAAATCTTCGATATTAATTATCCGCGACGAGTAATTTTTTTGCGAATGGTGTACAAATAATTTTAATGATGCACTCCTAGACAAAACTTTTCCGATGACGCATGGTTTTATGTTAGTGGATACGTTAACTCACAAAACATGAGAATATGGAGTGATACAAAGCTCAATAATGTTTATGTTGAAGCTCCTCTACATCCTCAGAAAGTTGGAGTTTGGGGCGCTATAAGTAGAAGAAGGGTTATTTTGTTCCATTTTTTTAAATATGTAGTACCTCGACTGCAGAAAGATATCGACAGGTAATACTCTTGCTTTTCCTTAACCAGCTTCGTGATAATGAACTAGCTTTGGGTTACCTTCAACAGGATGGTGCTAGAGCTCACACAGCGGGTGAAACAATGAATTTGTTACAAAAAGTGTTTCGTAATCGTTTGATCAGTTTGAATAGCGAACATGAATTTCCTCTAAGTTCTTGTGATCTTACACCGTGTGATTTCTTTTTATGGCCTTTTTTTAAATAATTCAATTTATCAAGTACAAATGCAAGATTATATAGATCTGCAAAACAGAATTATAAATAAAATTAATGAAAATGGAAATAAATAGTCCCGTACTACAAAATATATTTGGTAGCATTAGGAGGAGGTGCGTAAAACGTTTAGAAGAAGGTGGTGGACAATTTCAACATCTTTTATAATTTATTATGATTATTGTTGACAATTTATACAACTACAATTTATGATATTCATTTTAAGGACTATACAAACAATTAATCTGTTTCAAATTAAACCATTTCTTACAATAATTTGATATATTAAACTAGTACGAAAACTAACTAGATACTATTATCACTCCAAGATAAATAAAACATTTGCTTGTAAAATTATTCCCCTTAATTCAGCATTTTATTTTTACGTATTACCACAGATTAGACGAGCTTTATTAACAAAGAATGCACAGCATATGAATCGGATTATGTAATTTCTTCCAAAAAAAGGTATCGCATGAAGAGGTGTTATTGTTCAGCAAGAATTGTCAAAATTTTAAAACGCTTAATTTTAAATTTGCAAATTAATTATTCTTAACTTAACCAAAATCGTTACTTGACTAATTGCTGTTAATTAATGTGGCATTTTAATGGAATATTTGTAGACATAAACTGACATTTGTATGATAACCTATAAAACTAGGTTAAGTAAATATATCATTCTCCCGTACTCTATCTCAGACATGACTTCAAGTTTTCAAGGACTACTTTGACTTCGAATTTTTTTGAACACCTGTTATAATACTTTTTCGCATTTTGACAAGTAATGTGCTACTTTACTACAATCAAAATCGTTTATTAAAGTGGCACTTTACCACATAGATACGTCACTTTACTACATAGTTATGCCATGTCAATAAAACACGGTTTGACAGAAAATTATTTATTTAAATATTGGAATTGGAACTGCCGCTCGAGAAGTCAACAACACTTTTGACTTCTTTGGTTTGTACCCGTCATTTTGACGTTTCAAGAATGCAGTTAGTTTTTTAGATTGTGATATATCTATATTATCGTTAATTTGTCTAGTACTTTTCAACATTGAATATGTAGACCACAAACTGGATGCCTTAAGGACTTTTGCCTAAAATAATGAAAGACATTGTGTGAATAACACTAAAATATATAGAAACAAATAGCTTACCTTCTCAAACAAATACGCTAGCATTATACTTTCATCAATTATTAGTGCTTTTTTTGTTATCTTCCAATTACAAAATATTTCATATGTCTTCTCGTATTTTTCTTTTGATTTCAAAGGAAGTAAACCCGAAGACGCTTCTCGAGCGGCATTTAAAATATCTTCAGAATAATGTTCTAAAGTATGTTTAGTAGCAAGACTCATTTTTGACTAAAACTCAAATCGACTTACAAAAAATGAAGTTTGTTTACTGTAACTGTGTCGTTACTATGTAAATAAACAAAGCCAAATCAATTACGAAAAACCTGTACAAATACCTACTATAACATTTTAAATTTTTAAGTTTATAATGCTTATTCTTACAAAATGCGAAAAAAATGTGTAAACAAACTCGTTAGAAAAGCAGTTTTACTAAACTCATACAGCTTTAAGTTACTCGCTCACTCCGCTCGCTCGTACTCAAACGCTATATTCGTTTAGTAAAACATTGCTTTTCTATACTTGTTGTTTAATATACTATTTTACTGTACTTTCGACAATTATACATTAATTAATTGTCAATGTGTCGTTTAAACTTGTGATAGGAATCTTGTCAGTGGAAAGTATTTACTTACTATTTTGACATAACGAGCTGAAAAGAATAGTCAAGGCTACCATGACCCATGAACTTCCAAATAACGGGTAAAATATTTCATTACAACTAAAAAAGATGTATATATCATAATTACAACATCATGGAAATACCAGCTACTTTTAATTTTGTCAAGGCGATATAAAAGCTTTAATATTGTCGCTGAATGTATGTGAATATGTAGTAACTCATTGTACATGTCAGGAGATACTAGCAAAGAAATCAAGAATTTTTCAATTTTTCTTTAATTTATTCCTGTAATTTGTATAATCGAAGTATCCGGACAGAATTTTTTGCGAACGAATTTAGGTCAAATTCTGTACAAATAGTTGAGATAAGTGAGCATTTTGTTAGAAGAAATGCTAGTACTAAGGTGATGAAGTTCTAGGTTTCTATATTTTTCCGTAGTGTCCTTTTCGTCAAATAGGAGTGATTATAAATGAAATCGTTTACATTAGTACATTGCAAGACATACTACTTCAATATTTTGATAAATATTCATTAATTACGTTGCAATTTCATTGAGATAATGAAATGAATCACGAATTTGGTTGATATCATCAATCACCCGTCATGTAAAACTGACCGCAGCTCAAAAAGTAATTTGTAGCGTGATTCTTTAAAGAAAGGAAACATAAAAAGTCTAAACGAACATGTTTGGAATAATATTTCTGCTCAGAAAAGTCGACCTTTAATTGACTATATCATTCTAAAATTTGTTAGTTATCACTATGGCTCGTTTTGGCAATATTTTCGCGAAGTTAATTGAAGAAATAAGCGAAAATAGTAAACCAACCAACACGGTAAAAACAGAGGCATACGTTTTGCGACAGTTTCAAAAATTTTGCGATGAACGTAATTACTTTGCGCCAAATTCTTAAAGATTTGGCTATCAACATGCGAAAAGCCGGTGGCAGTGAATACAAGGAAGGTGTTTGAAGGAGGGTGAAAACTATTTTTAACCTTACTGCCAAACTGGTGCAGCAAAAATATTACAAAGAAACTAAAGACATTGATTTTCGCGCTGCGGTAAACGCGAAAAAAGCTAAACGCTTCGGGCTATTCCATCAAACAGAAAGAGTAGCGCTGTGGCACTAAATATTGAAGATATTAAAAAGATACTGGATACGTTAGATGAGAACACACCCTCCGGACTATCTACCTGTATACAACTCGACTGAAAATTCTCGAAACTCGACGTATTGCCTAAAAAACACCACTGGTGTTGTCGAGTGCTATCGTGGCGTTTCAGGCAACACGTCTCGTATAATCGAGTATTTTCAAGCATCTAGTTGTAAGGAGTGAGCCACAAAAAAAGTTTTCAGAGTATGCCATGGATTAAATTAGTTATGTCTTAGATTGACTAAGTGATCTAACTTACATTTCGTACTATTAGTAATAGGTTAAATCGTAACTTGTCAATTTGACTTATGATTATTTACAAGTGACACTTCGTCAATTCTCTAAGCTCAGACGTCACTTATATGTAGAGCTGAGGATGTTTGCGGTATAACCATGGTTATATCATGTAACCATAGTAAATTACTATGGTTACATGATATAACCATGGTTATACCGCAAACATCCTCAGCTCTACTTATATGTCTATCTCAGTCGTTCAGGATACAAATTTTGTAGCTCGCTTGATATAATATGTGAATATATGCGCAAAAGATGTGCGGGTATTATCACAGCTAAAGGTTATCCTACTAATTAAAAAGTTCTTTTTTTAAATACCTCTATTGTCCTATCTTTGTGTATTTATCTAAGAATCGTTATTAATAACTAATTCATACTAATTTTATTGTAAAAGGTTATCAAATACGTATTTCATAAAATAATGCATTAAAACTTTAAATTAGTTGAAAATACAAATATTTCAAATATAAAATAGAAATAAAACTACGGTTCTAATCTTCACTTTTAATCTTTAATCGTAACACGACAATTGTTTCGCCAGCACAGTGGCTTCCTCAGGTGCTTACATCTAAAGAGTACGTTTCAAACTAAATTAAAATATATATATATATATATATATATATATATATATATATATATAATCAAGAAGGATGGTATTATTTTACAATGTTTTTAAAGAAATCTAGTAATTTCCACAAGTATTGTTGGTGGTGAGAAAATGTGGCACAAATATTTCCTATTCTGAGTGCTACTGTATATATGAAAAAAAGGCTGCTTACGGTCATAAAATTAAAGATTTTACAGTTATTTCACTTACCGTTTTCTTAAAATATTTAAAGTATACAATACGTAATAGCATTCTAAAATTGCATTGTATAAAACCTGTTATTAATCAAGAATAGAGCACTAGATTCCATTACTCTAAAAATCCTAGACATTTCTTCGGAATAATTATGTATAAATATTAAAAAAAGGTTGTTGATATTGACCTAAAAATATGAATTATAAACTGTTTTTGCACATTTATGGTGTTAATGTCCGAAATATATAAAGAACATATAGTAATAGGCACTTAATGCGGATCATATATTGTATTTAATGTTTCCATTTTCGTACTACGGATTTTGTTTTCCATTCAAAAACAAAACAGTTAGGTCGCGATAGATGGTTATAGTTATAATCTCAAGGCACTATCATGTGCACATAGCGAAATATCGAATGAGAAAGATGAAAACACTACATAGAAGGTAGCATTAGTCTCCCGCGCCCACTAACACAATCTTTTATGTGATTTTTTTACACGCCAATTTAATGCGAAAAATACATAAAAATATTTGCGAAATTTTAATCCATTTTTTTGTTTAAATATTTTAAACATCTAGTCCATAAAAACAGAAATCCTAGTGTTTCTGTAGATATTTTGAAAAATATCAGGTATATGTTGAAAAAGGGTTTTAAATACACTTTAAACGAAACTAAACATGTTAAATTATGTAATCAATAATTTGTTTTGAAAAAAGACCGTAGGCAATTTACTTTCAGTTTAAAATCGATTAAAAGATTAAAGATAATCCTAAATTTGTTTGAAGTAACAATGTTGCACTTTTTTCTTAAATTTGAAGCTTGTCAAAAACACGGAAGTTCCTAATGTAGTAAATTGTGTTTACAAAATGTTTTTACAACTTTATTTGCCGTAAGAGAACTTATTTTATTCCCAACAGGAAAAAGTTGTTGAAGAAAGTGCCATCTTGGACAACTATAATGTACGGGGCTGGAAACATCTACCTATTCATACTACTCTACCATCCGAACAAAGTCAAAAAATTAGTTATATTCGCGTTAATATTTGGGCGTTTAAACTAAGTAAAAAAGATAATCGGATATTCTGATAAATCGCATTTTATACATTGATTGGTTAGGGTTCTAATTTAAAGTACACTGTCGTTGTTTTTTTCTTATTTCTCTAAAGACTCGTAGCAAAAAAATGAGTGTGAGCCATTCAGAATTGACCGTTTTACGATCCTCTAGTGGCACTATAGCCAGGCAACTATTTGTTTTAAAATACTTGGGTTTGACTGATCTTGGAATACCCACACCGTCAACTTCTGTTTACTTTCAAGCTCATACGTATAAATACAAGATTCATCACCCGTATAGATGTTATATACGGCTTTTGACACACCACGATTGTATTTTTTGAGCATTTCTTTGCATTATTCGACACGAGCCTTGAGCGATTGTTAACTTATGCGGGATCCAATGACCAAATCCTTTTCACATATGAGTGTTCATGCATTATATTATATATGCTTGTCATAGTAATGCCCAGGGATGCCTAAATCTGACGGTATGTCACACGATGCATTATCAGTTCTCGCACAGCGAAATAATAAGCAGATGCTGGAAATGTTGACCATTATTTTGAAGACAAAGTTGAACTTCATGCTTTCAAAGCCATTTATTAGAATTTCTTGGGTTATGTCAGCACAAGAATTCACAATAGCATTATGAAGATCTTCGATTGTGTGATGTCTGATCTTGAGAATGGTATTCTTTAAATATGTAAAAATAAAATTGTCCAGTTTGGAGATCTTGAAGGAAAATTAATCATTCTTGTATCGAAAAATTCTTGCAAAAAGCTATTGTAAGCTCATCATCATGAATTTCATTAATAAATGGTTCTAATAATTCATTTCAATACCTTTCAGCAGCTATGGTTCGATTAAAAAATATAGGTCCAATAATTCGTCTTCTTGAACCTGCTAGCCAGGCGCCTATTTTTGGTGGAAGTAGCGTAGTTTCCATAAATTCATGAGGGTTTTCTGCAGACCAAATTCTCATATTTTGCTTGTTTAAATATCCTGAAAGATGAAACCAAGCCTCATCCGAAAAGAAATATTTGTCGAGAATGTCATTCCTATTATTTATATTATTCAAAAACCATAGACAATACTGTGTTCTCGTAAGAAAATCTACCTGTTTGAGTTTATAACCTGCTTGAATTTTGTATGGAAACAACTTTAAGTCCTTTTTAAAAATAGTATGACGTGTTCCCACTGACAAATGAACTTGTGATTTTTTGGGCGAGTTGTCCATTCGGCGTCGAATATCCTCTATGCAATTTGCTGTTCGTTTTCTAAGTGCTCCACCGCCAGGTTTACGAGTTATTGCACCTGTTTCACGAAATTTAATAACACAAACTTGAACATGATTTTGCAATTGTGCGTAAGTAACTGGCAGATTAGGATACTATTACCGGAAATCCTGTAAGCCCTGATTAGTAGAATAAACCCAATCTCCATTTTCTAATATTTTGCCAGTTCTGTAGTAACTTTGAATAATAAATATTATACGTTGTAACTCTAACATTATAATAAAATAATTTAAAAAATATAATCGTTTATAATTTGTATTTATGTATGGCAACTGTCAGAATTTGAAGTTTTCTAAAGCTTCGCATGTGCACGAGTCTTTGATTACTTAATTACGTAAAACACAGCCTACTATAATGAGGAAAGTTTTTGAAGGCACGTTATATATACCTTTGTATATTATAGGAGATTTTCTTTATTTGGCGATTTAGGGTCTGTTTTAATTGAATATTTATTTATTTATTTAAGATACTTTAACTCTTACAGTTTCGGCATTTACGGCCTTTTTCAAAGAGGTTTTGTTACAAATATGAACATTAAATTCAATAATTATAAAAAATGTCATATTTTATATGTCACATTGTCATGGTTTTTATATAGTTAGTTAAAATTACATTACGATATTAAATTTTGTACATTTAGATTTAGATTTTTATATGAAGGTGAATTGCAGATCGCTTCTCTATATTATTAAATTATAATATATACTACTTAGATTTTTATGTCATTCCTGTTGTTAATTGAATTTTTTTCTTCTTTGGTACTAATTATTTCCTTAATTTCTCTCTTCAGTGCGCACCGCCGAATGGCCGGTCGTTTCCACGTAAATGTTCGATCCAAATTCCCCCAACAATTTTTTAAGCGCCATTGTGCATATTTATATTGCACTGCTGGACTACTTTATTCATTCCTGATGTTTTCAAAATGTTGCAAGTTGGTGTTTCACTATTTTCGATATTCAATGGCAAGTTAAGTGCTGAATGTGCTGTTCGATAACCATCCAAAAGAGTCGTCACAATTCCAGATGATGCGATTGCCAATTGTGCATGTATGCTTGATAATACCATTGAAATAATAAATGTGTTTCCTGTGCCACCTGGCGCGTCCAAGAAATAGATTCGATTTGTTACTCGCATTATCGCATCGTGTTTTTGTTTTGTGTGTTGTTTTTGTTCGTGAAGTAATTTTTGAATATTTGATTGTACAAATTCATTGATGTCGAAGTTTTTTTCGCGTTGTAATTCAGTATGAAATATGTCATTAGCTAGTCGATTAGCTAATGTCATTTTGACAATACTTAAGCACTGTCTCATGGCGCTATCTATATTTAAATAATGGTACCGCCATTATTGAAATTATCTTATTAGGCCAATAACTTTCTTTCTACTGGTCAGATCGAGGATATCAATAGCTTTAGAACTGCTCCAGACAATGCGTATCATTTTGCAAAAAACCGCGCATGAATCGATCTAGTAGTTTTTTAGTTTATAGCAGATACATACTAACGTTGCGTTTTAGATTAGAAATTAGAAAAAAGTTCATTCGGAAATTACTAACAGCCCAGTAGTTAACTATTTTTTCAAACTAGTTTAAAAATTGTTTCCAAAATGGTCAAACGTTGTATGTGTAAGTATTGTTGTTTTCAATTCATTTATATATAGTATTATAATTTGGTCTGCTATGATATTCTGCACAGATCCTCGGTATTTATGCGTACCTGGTTTACATACATAGTTATTGAATTGTGTTGTTAAATAGATCGTTAAATTATATGTTAGTAACATATACATATTTATCTATGTAGAAACACTATAATATATAATCACAGCACTTCGACTAATTAGAACTTCATAATTGCAAAGCTTAGATAATACTTAATTCATTTAATCAAAAAAATGTTATCTATGGATTTATGGCGACAATATTATTTTGTAACATTCTTCTATATGTTTACGTGACGATAAAAATTATAAAGTGCATGTTTAGTATAATTAGAAATTGATGCGTAAAATTTCAAAAGAACGGAAAATTTGGAAAAGTTAAAATGTACTTATAATGATTTTCCAAAAAATCCGAACGTCCAGAAAGAGTCGACCAAATTGCAATGAATTTTTTATACTACTCTGTTTTTTGTCTCAGATAACAATATGGACAAAAAAAATTAGCAGGTGTACAATTTTTTTATTTTGTTTTACCAAAAAATTATGTTTTTAAATTTGTGTTTCCTTCAGATTGAAGCAATATTTCGTAGCGATTTGTTCTCCATTTATTAAGTCATTATGCCTAAGTGCCGTTACGGAACAATTACAATAATTTAAGTGAATTCCAAAGAGAGCGTATTGTTGCTATGCGGGAAGATGGTTATTAAATAAGATAAATTTCCAACCGTATGGGACGCAGTGTGTCAACAGTGTTACAGTGTTTGTTGGTCCAGATGGTCTTGACGACATCCAACAACTATAGCACGGGGAAATCGTCATTTGAGGATTGCGACAAGACAGAGTTTCCACAACCTAGTCGATTGGAAATGCTTGGTTGGGAGTTTTACAACAAAGAGTCTCTAGGGCACCGATGTATCGCAGAATACGTGCTTTTGGGCATCGTTCGTATAGACTATTTTTATGTCTCTCATTCTCATTAACACCGCGACATCGTGCTGCTCGGATTGAGTGGTGTAACATCAGATGAAATTGGGATGATGAATGGAGTCGTGTTGTGTTCTCGGACGAGTCCCGTTTCTTTCAGTGGGTCCACGATGGCCGCAGAAGAGTAAGAGGATTCCGTGGACAACACAGAAATTTAGAATTTGCTGCGGGGCGATATATGACCCTTACACCGGGGGTGGTGGTATGGGATGCAATAACATACGGTAGCAGGGCACTTCTAGTTTTTTTTACAGAAACTTGAATGCAAATGTTTACATACAAAACGTATTGCAGGCTATTGCACTGCCCTACTTACGAAGGTTAATTCAACCCCTTTTCCAACAAGAAGGTTCTTACAAGAAAATAACGTTACCCTGCTACCACGGCCTTCACCCTCCCCAGACTTGTCCCCAATCGAACATGAGTGGGATATGATTGGTACTCGACTGGGTAATTTACCCCGATCATCAAATAACCTACGTGAGTTCGTCACCGAATTCAAGAAGCCTGGGATGACATTCAACAGGAAACCATAAATTATTATTATTAAAATTAAATTATCTAATTTCAAGCATTCCTCGAAAAGTTATCGAATGCATAAGAAACCGCGGCGAACCCATTCACTATTAAATAGTTACTTGACGATGGAGATACTTGTTGAAACTGCATTATAACGCTAAGAAATAAGTAATTAAACTTCTAGTTTCAAAAAATTCTTTTATTATAAATATCACTACAATATTGTTTCGCCATACAATGGCTTCATCAGGTGGATGAATACTAGTATTAGTTAGTATTCATCCACCTGATGAAGCTATTGTATGGCGAAACAATATTGTAGTGATATTTATAATAAAAGAATTTTTTGAAACTTGAAGTTTAATTACTTATTTCTTAGCGTCATTCACTATTAAATATTGTTAATTTTAAATTTTTTAGTTTTAAAATATAATAATTTCTTAAATTGAATTAAACAAACATTATGTATAAATTTTATTAAAATTGATCAACTTCTACTGGGTGTTCGGATTTTTTTGAAAGTCAGTATATTAGCCAAGTTTATGATATCTAACTATCTAATTGTTCAAAGTTACTTGTTATCGATCAATAAGAAGGCAGCCATTAGCTTTCCTTTTTTTTTCATAGAAATTGTAAAATGTCGTCAACCTATTTTTTATATTTGATTTCTTGTATTTTTAATAATAATTTAACAATACTTGCAATAGGTGTAAATTAATTTCTTTGACCTTTAGGGCTTTCACTGCAAATTTCAGTTAATTAACCATTAAAATAGGTTTCTCGACTGTCATAAAAAGACAAACTTAAATTTAACAATGAAGAGTAATTCGGTGTTTAAGATATAAGACTGTGCCAGAAAGTTTTGTTCGGTTTTTGTGTCTGAAAAAGCAGACAGGAAGTTTGTTTGATCTTCTGAAAATGGGTGACACCTTTGACGACTCGTAATAAGCGCACTAAAACAGTCCATTAACAATCTGCACTGATCATTAGTGTAAATGACTCGCAAATGTGAAGTAGTACCACATGATATTTTGAAAATTTGTAGTGAACATAGTAATAAATTTTATCGTCGCAAAAGGGTGTAAAACAAGTTCGCGGAGTTCTTTGAGGAATAAAGAATAAAATACAAGAAGCTAAAGATCTAATAAAACAATACGTAAACAGACAGTAAATATTATTTAAAAAATCCCGGCATGTCATTGCGAGATCTTACCAAAAAGTTGGAACACATTCATCTACAGAAAATAGAAATCACCAAAACAATAAAACAAATAAATGCAGGAATAAGAAGATCGATATTGTTATATAAACTGTTGGTGGAAGAAAGTGATTGCTGTCTTATTCTTTCTGACAAGTCGTACATTAAATACGACTTCGATACATTGCTGCGGTCACAATTTTACCACACGGCTAACAAAAGAAATATTTATAATAATTTCTTCAGAAAAATTTGGTCGCAAGTTTTGGTTTACCAAGCAATTTGGCGGTGTAGGTTTCAAAGTGAGTCTCCTTTTCTGCGAAAAAACATATATACATCAACAAACGTTTGTCTTCATAAGAAATCAGCGAGAACAAGAATTATTTATTGCTTTAATTAAAATGGCATAGAGTTCTTGCAAAAAGAGAATGATTGGGGATGTCGACTCCTGGAACCAACGTTTTCGGTGCTGTCCAGTTAACGAAGGATTAATGATCTGGTTGTATCCGGTTCGTGAAGGACCAAAATGGGTGGATGTTCGTCTCTTCGGTTTCTGGCGGTGATGCTTCAACCCCGGTTACTAGAAACACGACCCCGATGTTGCTTCATCGTGCACAGGTTGTAAACCTGTATACACTTCACTTTTTAAATCTTCGGCAACTGTTTGTTAAATGAATAAATGTACTTTGATCCTAATATATTTATTTGCACTATATACGTTTATTTTTGGATCTACAACGACTTATACAAGCATAAAACTGCTATTCAGACTGGTGTCCTTAGTTAAAGTATGATTGTTATGTTGATGTTTAATGTAAGACTGTGTGTCTTGATGTTCATGTACGACTGTTCTGTTGTTGAATTGATACTGTGTTACAAGTAGATAACTATTACACAGTTAAATATGCGTATTGGTTGTACAGCGTATTGGTTGTACAATGTATTGGTTGACGTCATAATGCGGAAATTTTTTTTAAATAAATTCATCGAAACGGTAGTAACGAGCAACAATACCAAAGTTTTATGATAGTATTTTAAAAATCTGATCTTGCTAATAAATATAAATAAAATACCATTACTAATTAAGCATTAGTTGGTGTTATAAATCTAAGTATGTAGTTCCGGATAAATGCCATTGTTCGGTAATTATATATATTTAGGAAGTGTGATCTTAATAAAAGATGATCAGATTAAATATTTTGTTCACTATAACCCTAGGTAATAAATAATCGGTCTAAATCATAAAGCAAAAAATAAATTTGCAAATATAAACGGTGCCACTTCTTGAAATTTAGCGAGAGTTTTACAATTTTAATGTGATAGTAAAATTATGATATTAAAACGGTTTAAATTCGAAAATAGAAATGTTATGTTTAAATTCTGTATCCTAGATTTACTTATATTTAAGAATAAGAAAATGTTCGAAATTAAAATATTACAAAAGGATATTAAATGTATCCCCAACAGAGAAAATGTGTCTGAACAATCAGATAACTTATCGTTCGTTCACTTACAGTCTGTACAGAAATTAATATTTTAGAAACAGTATTTCTGTTAGTACATTTATATCAATCCTATCACTATTATTGTCTATAATTTTCTGACATTTGTCAAAAATAGATCGCAAATATTTTAAGGTAGTGGTCACCATATTTTGCGAATGTTAAAACTATTAATTGTTCTATGGTCAAACTATCGCTGAAAAAGTTTCGAGTAGATTGGTATACGCCAGTTCGTGCAGTTTTACAGTAGAGTGCCATGAATATTTTTTAAGTTGTTGATCAATAGCACTTGTTTGCTTTTTGTCATCTACTTTAGTATGAATCCTTCTTTTATGGGATACATATACATTTGGTGGCAATTGTTTAATTCCTAGCTTTAAATAGTTGAAAATGGCAACTAATAAAACTTTAATTCGAGGTTGTTTACTCTATGAGTACAAACTTCTTACAAAAGCTGCAGTGGTGGCATGAAAAATATGTACCGGATTCGGAGATGATGCCGTAAAGGATTGACTGAACAGCACAGAAGTGGTTCAAGAAATTTTCTTCGGGAGATCTCAGCTTGACCGATGAAGCACACCCTGAATGACCGAAGATCATTAACAATGAGGATAGCGCTTGCAGAAAGGTTCAATGCGAGTGATGAAATCATTCGTTTGCACCTTCATCAGTTAGGAAAGACGTGGAGGTTAAGCAAACGGGTCCCACATGAAATGTCAAATGATAACAAATTAAGTAGTCTTGCCATTTGTTCGGCAAACACTTCACGCAACGATAATACCCAAACAAGATTCTATTGTGTGTTTGGTGGGCAACAAACGAAATTGTCCATTATGAGTTTTGGGAAACGGGTCAAACCATCACTGCTAACTTGTATTGTGAACAGCTTCAGCGAGTACAAGCAGCACTCATCCAAAAACAGCATTTTTTTATCAATCGAAACAGAGTGGTATTCTTACAGGATAACGCCAGGCCGCATACCGCAAGAGTGGCCCGGGAAGAAATTTCTGGATTTGTCTGGGAAACATTACCACATTCTCCTGACGTTTTCCTTGACAACTGACAACTGTCCTTGACAGTTCAAAACTCGAATTGATGTAATAAATGCAGTCCGTCAATTTTTTTATGCAAAGTTTATAGAGTTCTACAATACCATACTCCAGCTTACTCATAACAAAAGGGTAGTATAATAACTTCAATACAGATAAGCTGTGAAAATATGTGAATGTCCTGATTATAAAACTCAACACCTTGAAAGCTCCATTACAA
Organism: Melolontha melolontha; assembly: GCA_935421215.2. Lineage (NCBI taxonomy): Eukaryota > Metazoa > Arthropoda > Insecta > Coleoptera > Scarabaeidae > Melolontha > Melolontha melolontha. Next base: position 105,169,597 of record OW285239.1, on the reverse strand, counting down.
ATTGACTCAATATGGTTGTTAAACGACAAATTAGTGGCAAAATTAATACCAATGTCTATGACCCTGACAGCTAAATCCAGAACATGATCTTCATTCACTAACGTTGAGTGACGGGATCTATCTTTCCACAATAACTCACAACAAAACTTTTATCAAAATTTAAATGTACATTGAGACGTGATCAGTGAACCATAAAATTAATAGCTGATTTTAATTTAACTCAATCTACGGTATTAGATACACGAGTGTATAATTTAATATCATGGACATAAGCAACAGAGAGGTAAAATAAGGAATCCAAAAGATTATTCATAAATAAAGTAAAACGTAATGAACCAAGGTTTGAGCCTTGAGGCACGCCGGAAACTGAACAGAAATCAAAGGATCTTTAACCATTATAAATAACATAGTAAATAATAAATTTAACCACAGACGGAGTAAATCCATGAAACTCTTAACCTTTTCAATAAAATCCGGTGATCTATAAAATCGAAGTCGGTGTACTCGTATATGACATCACCCTGACCTCAATCGTCAACGACTTCACTATCAAATTGTGAAAAAGTGGCAAGATTGAAGTGGGATATAAGATTTAATGCTATGAAATATTGACTCTTGCAAAACCTGATCAAAAATCTTTGGAAAAGTTAGATAATATGAAAATAAAATAAAATAAAACAATAACTTTGTTATATATACCACAAATAAAGTGGTATATATAACAAAGTTATTGTTTTATTTTATTTTATTTTCAAAATGAATTACCACAAAGTTACGGCTACCAGTATTAATTTAGATAATATGGCTATAGATCTATAGATCACAAACTGAGACGACTTACCTTTTTATATAAAACAGGAAGTATCCTCGCTATCTTCCAGGCTGAGAGAAAAAAGAATATTGAAAATAAACCTCAAGGGCTGTGTGATGATGAAGATGAAGCCATATACTAAATAAATAAAAATGCTGTTTTTCTTGGGAAAATGTAACAAGTAATCACCAACTTTAATGCATTTATATATGGCAACAGGAAAAGATATATTAATTAAGTACTTTGAAAGGTGAAAAAAGAGACATATGTTTAAACTACTATATTTTGAACAAAGCCATTAGTAAATCTGTAATAAAAAAAGCGATTTCTATTTTTGAATAACGTTAATGTATGTGTATCTTAACAAACAAACAAAAACTGTTCAACAAAGTAAGATTTGCATATATGTACAATACATACACGAAGTTACTTTTCTAAATTTAAGATATATTATTGTAAGATTAACGTTACTAAGTTGAATTCAAGCCATTGTATGCGTTTGTCAGTATATCAATATTTATTTGCTTTCTTAATTTACTTTGTGGATTGACGCAATCGTATTCAGAAAACGTTTAAAAAACTCTCAGCTTGAAAAGTGTACAGCATAAATTTTAAACATTGTGTATATTTTTAGAGTTTGCAATAACGATCTCCGCATTTTTATATGATTGTGTGTATATATTGGTATGACGTTGACTTGTCTTCTTTTACTAAATTATTTCATTTTTGCGAACCAATTTTATAACCCGGTAAAATATCTTTAATCCTATGCAAGGTTGAATTAAAATATTCACAATTTCTTTTAATAATCGTGGTAGGAAATGTAACATAAAATATTCTCTTGGGCAGAAAAAAAAATTATCATACGTACACCGAATCAATTAGTGTCGCTGTTATTATTATTATTCGTGTATGCGGTTTGTAATGCACGATGTCATGACCTTGAATGCCAATTAATCATGTAAATAACATAATGTTCTTGTTTGATTCAAAGATCATGCTGAATTGTTGTGACTTTTTTTAGTGCACACCACATTCGACATAAGCGAAATCTAGTGTTTAAAAGCAGAAACTGATCGTTATCTTTCTGCAGTGGGTCAATTTCATTGGTATACTTAAATTGACGAATATCCCTACCAGAGCCGTTGTGCTATTATTCAATGTGAATAATTTGAATTTTTTGTTAAAAAATTCTTCTTTTACTTTTTTATTTAAACTAATGCACGATTTACAGAAAGAACTCGTTAAAATTCATTTTTCTATGGGATAATATGGATGTTATAAAAGTCAAATTATATTTTTATCTTTTAAAGATGTGTAACAAAAAGAAATAACTGATTTTCCTTCTTAAAATTCTATATAATTCATTTTAAATTACATTTATTAATATGTTAAATTAAAGATTTAATGTAATTGAATATATTTAATATTAAGTAATTTGTGCGTATATGTTCAGGATAAGCATATATGCATATAGAGTATTATGTTAAATTATAAAGTCTAATTACTATTTATGAAATACCGTATCACATGACCATGCTATTTTTAATTACGTGAAAGTAATAACCGATAAGAAAACTACACCTGAATGTATTCTTTACAAGTATTGATTTTACTTTTTGACAAGAGGTCGCGCTGATAAAGTAAAACATTTGATAATTTTTTAATTTTCTTTATTTTAGTGAATTCAGTGATTAGAAAAGTATGCACTTTGTAACATTCAACGTATGGCTTTATTTATTTGATCAAGCAGTATTTTTAACTAATATATTTAGAGCTTTATAAAAATCGAGTTTATGCTAATTGTGTGGGGGCGGATCAGTAATTAGTGAGTCTAACAAAAGAGTGCAGCACAAAAAAATCGAATTCGTTTTCCAAGCTGATAAACCTTCAAAATCAAAATTTGTGTTCAATTCGATCGTAAAGACGCTTGCTATTTTAGTAAAAAGTAAACTGTTTCTAGTTTGTTTTAAAACATGGAAGAAGTGGAGTACAGGTTAGTGATTAAGTTGTTATTTTTAAACAGCAAAGCAAACTATGAAATAAAAGTTGAGTTGGAGTCTATTTATGGGAATCAATCTTCATTGATTGCAACCATAAAACGATGGACGGCTGAGTTTAAATGTGTTTGAATCAGTGAATTTGATGGATAACGCAGTGGACGCCCAAAAGACGTGTGTACTGTAGATATGCTTAAAAAAGTACATGATGTGATACTAGATGGCCGTCGAATAAAAGTGCGCGAAATAGCAGAGGTTTCTACACATCTCATCTAATAAATTGAATATGAAATAATTATGTGCAAGATGGGATTTTTAACTATAAACAAGAACAAATTTCAACCCTGAATTTAGCGAAATTGAGACATATTCCGAAGAACTTTTGGCGGTGAATAAAAATGGTTGATTAAACCTGTGTACATACACTCGAAATAAAGCAAAAGTCGATGAAATGAACTGATGCTGTGTATTTCGACGAAGGCAAAGAGCGTACCCTCCGTCAGATATGTTATAACTACATACAGTCTTTTAAAACTGCAGTGGAATTATTCTTGTCGGTTATCTTTAAAAAGGTAAAACGATTTCGGGCGAATACTATACATATCTCTTAGGTCAACTGTATAAAACAGTACGACGCAGAAGACCCCATTTGGTCACCACTACTATGAAGTCTAGTAGTGAATAATCTCATCAAGACATTAAATGACCAGGGAATATGGACGCATGTGTTCACCGATGACATTGTCATTGCGTCCCAGGGGAAATTCTCGAGAACTGGCGAGCATCATGCGAAATGTTCTGCAAATTTTGGAGAGATGGTACCTTGAGGAGGGATAAACTGTCAATCCTCAAAAAACCAAGTTGGTAGTTTTTACCAACATGAGAAAACTAAATATTCTTGGCACCATAAAGCTGTTTGGACAAGAGTTAGAACTGAAGTATCTAGACATAACACTTGATGCGAAACTGAATTGGAGCAGACATCTAGTCAAAGTGGCAGACAGGGTGACGAAGCTCTTCTGGAGATGAAGAGCTGTTAGCAAGACCTGGGGACTAAAACTAAATGTGGTACACTGATTGTACACAGCAGTAGTAAGACTAACGAATACCTATGGGTCAGTTGTCTGGTGGCGGAGGACGGAGCTGACATCGTCGGTGGGGCTCCTCTCCAGCGACAGGTTCTCTAATCTCGGGAGCTATTGACTCCACGGGAACCACCTCCATGGATGTCATTGTGGGTCTCCCTCAGCTGGAGCTATTTGTAAAAGCGGTGACCATGGCTACGATCCTGAAGCCGAAGACCAATGGCGTATGGTGTCTTAATAAGGTTGTCGTGGGCCATACAGATATCACATAAACTATACTAGTACAGCCGATATTTCAAATGCCGACGGACAGTATGGCACTTGAGATTATGTTTACAGCTAAGCTGAACATATTTATACCGACTAGGGAACAGGCAAAAAGTCGCTCGAGCGATTGTGGTGCCAGCAATTAAAGGCAATTAGATTAGCCGACAAACTGGCCAAGGAAGGTACTAATAGGAACTTCATAGCGAGCTCTAGCATAGGAGATTTCAAAAACACGAGGAAAGTAGTCTTCATGTAATATGTATGTGTAAGGAACTGAAGAGACTCAGACAGAAACATTTCGGAAGAGATCTATTGTATCCTACGAGGGTACTCAAATTTTCCCTAAGGAGGATAGTGGCTTTTATCGAGGACACAAGACTAACAGAGTGGAACTGAGAGATCTATTGGGGGTGGTACAAAGAGCACTGTGCTCAAGTACCTGGACGTGCTGACGTCTAACCCAAAACAGAAGAAGAAGAGCCCATTTGAAGAAGACATAAGTGACTTTTTTTTTATTTCTTAAGGATAATTTACCTGTTTACACTTGTGTTAACGACAACACTTCTTAAATTATATATCGAACTGCTTCTTGTCACCAGATTTAATCTCTCAGACTTTTTCCTTGAAAGTTTGGCTTAGTAGCAAGATCTTTGAGTCGAATGGGGAGGTGATCAATGAAACCAACACATATTTCGAAAAGTTTAATGAAGGAATGAACGACTTGAATATCGGTGGGTTGAATCTACTGAATTACAAAGAGAATGCGCTGGAAAATAAAATAATTTTTTGCCGAGAAGTTTGCCTTTTCTTGGCTAGACTCATTAATTATTTAATCTCGCTCGTTATTATAGAAGAAAATAGTAATGACTGCTTAAATTAAGGATTTAACATTGTTTTCTGAAATATCGATAAACATAGAGGTAGGGTATAATTTCGTATCGGATCTATTTTCAATATCTAGATTAGATGAAATTATTATTCATGTCGTTGCCTTTAATAATAACGATAACGATATGCCGGTATAAAATCTCAAGTTCGATATCTGCATTTTTCGTTATGGTTACTGGTATTATATTTTTTGAAATTAAAATGTATTTTTTGGTTATGGATGCAATTACATCTACATAAGTATATAATATAAGAACGGTAATGTTCACAGCCTTCAATTTTGCTGGAGACCGGTACTACCCTTAACGTTCGCGATAGTTATACTGATTTTTGCATGATCGTATTAAATTTATCACACAATTGAAATAATTTAATTCGTCCTACTAAATAAACGAAAAGTCAAAAGTGATGCCTATATTTTGCGCCAAGTCCACCCTGTCTACGTTACTCTATAATAATATTTGTATTTTGTTATACAATTAAATAGTTGTGCTACATGTTTTCAAGACATTATTTAAACATATATTTTATATTAATTTTACTTACCGTTCAGATGTCGGTAATAAAATACTTAGCGACGAGTTGATTAAAAGTTAAACAAAAGAGCTCAATCGTGAAAAAAATATATTTAATTTTAAACTATATACATAATATGATAATAGGGGGCAAGTTTTGCTCAAAAAAATTTAAATAATTCTTCAATGGTTTTGGAAGAAATAAAATCAGAATGTATCAAAAATTTAAAGCTCAACAAATGGTAACCTCAATCGATGGGAATAAACGTAACGAAAGAATATTAAATAGGAACTATTATAAAATTGCGCGAATTAGCAAGATTTGACTAATTAAGTTAATATAGGAGCGTGTTGTCTAGGCAGCGATGCACATACATATTTTATTCAATATTTCAAATATTTAATGATAGTTTTAATTGCGAGTTCAAAACCAGATATCCTTTAAATTAGCGATGCACATACCGCGGGCCACATGCGGTCCACTGTCGATATTTATGCGGCCCGCCAACGAATTTTAAAAATTGTTCGAAAAACTACAAAAGTAGGTAAAAATCCATTCAAAATATTTCTTAACTTTTATTTTATTCTAACTTTTGTAATTGTTAGTAAGATATGTATCTTCAAGTACCTACTACTTTCTTGTTCAGATTTACTACGTAGGACAGGTATGCTTCTCGTCGTTCCAAGCATATTGTTACGAGACTAGAAATATGTCGAACCAACTAGATTACTCGAAGATTCGAATGTGGTAGGTTCTCGATGTTAGGTAACTCGTATAAATACAACGCATCGCCCGCTATCGGGGCAGTTAAGTTTTAAGTACGGACAAGCGAACGTTATATTGTTTGAATTGTAATCTGTGAAGATTAAATATTTCGTCGTTCGAACTGTGCATCTACCGACGTAACAATATAATATCAATTTTGATATGGATAAACCAGGCCCCAGTAAAAAACGTAGTCGTAAGGTTGAAGATGAAAATCGACAGTTTCAAGATATTTGGACCGAAAAATGCTTTTTTATTTCATCGCATAACAAAAGTGTCTGTTTAATATGCAAGAGTAGTGTTTCTATTCCCAAGGAATATAATGTGAAAAGGCATTATGAAACCCAGCATCATACTTTTACCAAATTAACCGGCGAAAATCGAACGCAAAAAATGTTCACTTTACAAAGGGAACTAATAGGCCAGCAAGCTATGTTTACAAAACCAATTCAAGATACTGAAACAGCTACTGAAGTTAGCTTTGAAATATCTCGAATAATAGCGAAAACTTGTCGGCCTTTTAAAGATGGTGAGTTTGTTAAGCAGTGTTTAGATATCGCCGCAAAAAAAAAATGTGTCCAAAAGATGCAAAAAGGTTTGAGAAAATTTAACTAAATCGGATAACTGTTTAAAGAAGACTTACCACATTAGCAGTTAATATAGAAGAGCAATTAGCTACGAAATCGAAAAGTTTTGAGTATTTTTCTTTAGCACTCAACGAATCTACAGATATAAGTTCCACTGCTCAACTCGTAATATTTTTACGAGGTGTAACGCAAAATTTTGAGGTGATTGAAGAACTGATTGCTCAAAGCTCTTCTGGAAAAATGTTCTATAATGGATTTGTATTTAACGAAATTATCTGGAATTATGACTGACGGAACACCTTCAATGGTTGGAAGTAAATCTGGGATAATAACTATTTAAAAGAGTATTTACAAACTAAAAACATAGATACCAAGGAATTAATGCAGTTTCATTGCATTATACATCAAGAGGACCTCTGTTCAAAATTATTGGGATTTTAAAATGTGATGAAAGTTGTAGTACCTACTGTAAACTTTATAAAATCACGAGGTCTCAATCACCGACAATTCACACAATTTCTCGAGGATATTGAAAGCGAATATGGTGATCTCCTGTTTTACACTGAAGTAAGATGGCTAAGTCCTGGGTTGTCACTAGAGCGGTTTCGTAACTTGTTTGAAGAAATCAAAGTATTTTTGGTGGAAAAGAAAAAGGACGTCTCCAAACTCGACAACCTTGATTGGCTGTGTGACTTAGCGTTTCTTGTAGACATCACAAATCACTTGAATGTCTTAAATACGCGACTCCAAGGCAAAGATCAATTGATTTCGCAGTTATACTCTCATGTTTCGTCTTTTCATTGCAAATTGAGTCTTTTCAGGACACAAATCAACTCAGCCAATTACAGCCATTTTCCGAACTACAAAAAAATTATGGAGAAATTCAATAAAACTGATGTCAATTTCGCTTATGTTGAAAAAATTGATATTTTAATACAAGCTTTTCATGATCGTTTTCTAGACTTCAAAAAAGTTAAACCTCTATTAGACATTTTCAGCAATCCTTCAGCAACATTTCACCCGAAAATGCACCGGAATCAATACAGCTGGAATTGATAGACATGCAAAATGATGATAATTTACGAAACAAGTTTAATGAAGGTAATTTACTCAACTTTTACCATTGCGTTGACAAAACCGCTTATAAAGAGTTGCGAATAAATGCATTAAAATGCGCAAGCTTATTTGGATCGACGTATATTTGTGAGCAAACGTTTTCAGTGATGAAACTTAACAAAACAAAAAATCGAAACCGTCGGGCAAATGAAAATCTGGAAGCAATTTTACGTGTAGCGACAAGTAATGTGGAGCCAAACATAAACAAAATTGTTAGGTCAATGCAATGTCATGCATCAAAATAATAAAACATGAAATATTACATTGTAATGATTAGATTACATTACGATTACATAATTACAACAAACATTTTTGAATGTTCTTTTATTTTTATCATTTGTAGTAATTCATACTATTTAAAAATAAAAATATTTGTGTTAATAAGTATTCTTTGTAGTGGCCCGTCCTTGGCTTATAATTTTCCCGAGTGGCCCCTGTTCCCTATAAGTCTGTGCATCCCTTGTCTAGTGGGTAAGTCACTAGACTAATCAACCTGATGGACCGGGTTCAAACCCCTGTGTACCCAATAATATCGATAACGTTTTTTTCGGTCCCAAATCGACTCAGGCTAACAAAAAAATTAGTACCTAGTAAAGGTAACTCTGTGGTAATAATAAGCGGCCAGTGCGTACTGTTAGCCACTTTGCCGAATGACTCAAGTTGTAACAAGCCTACCGTGTTACTACATCAAGGGCCTACTAGGCTAGTTTCGTGGACTAGTATTATTAAAATTTAATACATATAGTCAAAAAAGTGTGAGGAAGCTCTAATTGCTCTATTAGACTAACATCTAGTTTATGAAGTAAATATTAAAAAGGATTGAATTCTAAGAAAAAAAAATTCGTAGGCATAGGTATGCTCATTACTTACACAAAAATAAGCAAACAAAAGCCTAATATGATACTAATATTTACTTACCTGAATGAATACTGGGCAATAACAATGTGATTATTTATACAGACTATTAAGCCATTGTTCCGTATACGTAAGTATAAAACTAAAGGATTACAAAAAATTACGTAAGTTTAAAAGCAAAAGAGTCTTTACGGTATCTACTTAAAAACGTATAACGACTCTAAAAATACTTTTACAAGTAAAAAGAAATATATATTTATGCCGGTAGCGGTATATACAAGTTTTTGTTTGGGCTACAAAATTAATTTCGCCCTCTTAAATCAACACTAGTATAAGATTTCGATAAGAACAATGACTTAGCTTTGCGAAATCCGATATAATAACAGTAGTGATATGAACATGTGTCTATTTGTTAAAAATAATTTCTTTCAAGTATTTTTCATAGCAATAGTGTAATAAAGACACGAACTCATTGTTTAAGTGTATAATTAAACATGCACCATACAAAATTTATAAAAAAATCCTGTCATAACAAAAGGTAATTCTTTTTTATTGTAGTTCACTATAAAGTTATTACCCGAATCCATTATACAAGCTTTCTAAAAATTTCGTTTATTAGTAGACTAATAAATCGGATGTAAAAAATTGTATCCAGGCTTTATATTAGAACAAATTACTCAATTTCTAACTATTTAGCACATTTTTCGAATTTAAGAAACTTTCGTAGTTAAATTTTGCTTTCAAAATTGATTTACTGAACTATGCTGGTTCTCCCTTAAACATTTTACATTATTTTAAACTTCCAAAATTTCCATATTTAATCTTAGCGGGTTACATGTTCTATCAAATCGCCCCATTGCATTTAAGTCTTTCGACAATTTACTAGATTTAACTAAAACACGAACAGAGATGATTATTTATTACACTGGCCTACAACCATTTTGGTGCTGGAGATTTTAGACCCGATTTTAAGTATGTCTTACATGGCGATATCAAAAATGTTACCCGTTTTCTTCTGTCAGCTCTAGTTCCCAAGAAAAAAAAAACACAATTCACGAAAAAATATATATTTTATTGACATTAAACATCAAGAAATTGTCTTTTGAGTGATTTTCTAGAATGAAACTGACTCGGGCAATCTCGCATGATTCCCCAGCAATAGTCAGCCATCATATGACTGTTCCACCTTCCTTGGTTTCTATTCTCCATTGTTTTTAGGTCTTGGTGGAAACGTTCCCCTTGTTCTTCGCTTAGATCTCCTAAATTGTGTTGGAAATTATGTAGATGACTATTGAGATAGTGTAATTTTATACTCATATTACAGCCTAAATCTTTGAATCGCACCAGCATTTCCTCTACTAATTCTACATAGTTGTCAGCCTTATGATTTCCGAGGAAATTTTGTGCAACTGCTACAAAAGATTGCCAGGCAAGCCTCTCCACATCATTCATACAAGTCTCAAAATTAGTTAGTGTCTTTCATCAATTTACGTATTTGAGGTCCATTAAAGATACCTGCTTTTAGTTTTTCAGTACTTAAACCAGGAAATTTGTGAGAAATAAACTGGAAACATTGACCATTTCTATCGAGAGCCTTAACAAATTGCTTCATTAGCCCTAATTTTATATGCAACGGCGGAAGAATGATTTTTTTCTCTTGAAACTAAGGGTTCATTTATAACATTTCTTTCCCCAACAACAAGAGCATCTCTCACAGGCCAATTTTTTTGCAGTCCAATGACGTGATTTAGCTCGACTGTCCCAGAGACAAATAAAACATGGGTATTTAGTGACGCTAGTAACTCAGCATGTTCCTTCGAAAGATCTAAGTCTCTGACGAGGTCACTAAGCTCATTCTGCGAAAATGGCTTAGGATCTGATGTTATTCCGCAGTATTGAAAATCATCATCTACTTGGGAAGAAATAGGTATTTCAGCTTCATCCTCCTGAGATGCACTACCTGGTGAAAAGTTGGTATTGGAACATTTTCTGAATGAGGAACAGGTCTTTGTACTGAAGAAATATTGGGGTATTTCCATTTATGGCGATTGTTTTTGTTGATGCCCACTATATTAATCATACAAAAGTAACAGTCGTCATAATGATTTTTTTGTGCTCGCCATATCATAGGCACTCCAAACTTCAAAGACTTACGTTTCCCTCTCTCCCATTGTCGCAAATGTTCAACGCATATTTTACAAACACTATGAGGCACCCACACTTTATCTTGGTGTAGAATTTCAATACCGAAGTAAGCAAAATACAAACGACGCACAGTGTTGGTAATCGATTTACGCTGATTTTTCAGTATGTATTCACCACAAACATAACAAAATATATCAGGATCGTTAACACAACGTCTGGACGTACTAGCCATAATGAAATAATAACACAAATTTTATCGATGATATTGTAATAATGACTAGTTACGAACAAGACCATAACAAGACCGACAACAATTCACAATGAGGGTAGTAGGTAAACTAGAGCTGATGAGTTAAAATGACGTATGTCAATATACTGTACATTACCTACTTTTATACAAAAAGGTTTTGTTTAAGTATGACAATACGTTAAGCACGTATAAAGCGTTTGTACAATATGAAACAAACATGTAAATAATTTACATATCTGTAACTATGCACATGGACAATACACCTCGTATTTTCAGCATTTACTTCTGCTTAATACATATGTTTCTGCCATCTAGGCGTCCTCAGTTAAGCTAGTGAAGCAATGTATACAAATTAATACAAACCTATTATAAACAACTGGTTTGTATCTGTATTTAAATTTACTGAAATAGCCCGCATAGATCAAGCAAGTTCCGTCCTATAAGAAGACAACTATTTAATAATTGACATCTTACGGGTGAAAGAGACTTTGTCTGGAGGGCTACCTATGTATTAAGCAGAAGTAAATGCTGAAAATACGAGGTGTATTGTCCATGTGCATAGTTACAGATGTAAATTATTTACATGTTTGTATTTTATCGTTTCCCGTAGCAGCTTAGCTGTTCGAACGATAGGTAGCCCTCCAGACAAAGTCTTTTTCGCCCGTAAGATGTCAATTATTAAATAGTTGTCTTCTTATAGGACGGAACTTGCTTGATCTATGCGGGCTATTTCAGTAAATTTAAATACAGATACAAACCAGTTGTTTATAATAGGTTTGGATTAATTTGTATACATTGCTTCACTAGCTTAACTGAGGACGCCTAGATGGCAGAAACATTTGTATTAAGCAGAAGTAAATGCTGAAAATACGAGGTGTATTGTCCATGTGCATAGTTAAAGATATGTAAATTATTTACATGTTTGTTTCATATTGTATTACCTACTTTATCGACTATTCAAACAAACAGAGATGCACCAAAAAAAAAATTTTTTTTTGTAGGCGTGTGTTATGAATGTGAGAAATTCAGAACCGACTTTCCTCGGATGAAGTTGGAGTTCATTTTGCCAGTCGCCCGGGTATGTCACTCAGTAATAATTTTCAATATAAAAGTAGAGAATCATAGTTACATAGTGTATTTTCAAGAATATCGAGATCTTCAACGAAATTATGTTCCTCAAGGCAGGCGCGGCTCGTGATGACGTACTGTGGAGGCACACAATAATGCGAGTGCTTCGTGTATTCTCGTGTACTAACTGTAGCGTTTTGTTAGTAAACACACGAGGCACTCGCATCATTGTACGTGCCCCCACAGTACGTCATCACGAGCTGCGCCTGCTTCAAGGTAGTATTTTAATTAATACATTATTTAACATAGTCAACACTAGGACAGTGTAGTTTTATAATTAATAGACCATTAGCGTGTATAGCTGTTGAATAGATGGTCGCTCGATGCCAAACGGTAAAAAAGGGATACTTGAAAGCAACTATTAACTTGGCTTATACTGAGTGTGATTCTGTGAGCGACACAGTCTGAAGTTTTCAAATATCAGAATTGGATCGTACCACTATTCAGCTCAATAGACAGCCGTGAAGGACCGTCTTGTTAATTGTCCAGGGAGCAAATTGCATGTGAAGGTAGCAGTAGTGAACCGGAAATAGAAGATATTACAAGTAAAGGGGACGTTGTGAAGGAACCAAGTACACCTGCAGTACTTAGGCCTAAACCAGAAAAGAGGCAAATAAGGCCTGCAAAGAAGAAGAGCAACAATGTTAACGAAATGCCGGAAGGTGTAGAAACAATGGGTTCGACTAGTTCTAAAGATTGGGGAAGATGCGCCTTTCAAATTTAGAAACCATTATTCAGCTGAATATACCACTTTAGTATGTTACAACTTCAAACATGCCAAATAAATAAATATAATATCGAAAGAAATTACTAGATTAGCTACAAGTTCTTTAAAGCTGACTAAGGTAAATTAAATATACTTTTGTGCCTCCGCAATTTCATCAGGAAATTCCAAACAATAAAGAATGAGGACAGGCAATAAATAATTTAGTTTACCCTTTGTATGTATATGAAACTTCGGACGGACACCAATTGAACACTTTATTACACCCAGGTAAAAATGTATACCGTTGCCGGACACACCAATTGAGCACCAAGGAGCAAACGGAGACCAACCAATTGAGTACTTTAGATTAGCTAATTGTGCACTTTATTACTAGTTTGTTAGTGAACAAACTAATAAGTTATGAGGTGCTGAATTATTGCAAACAGTTGTCTTTCTCGGCCAAATAAAAATAAAAAAAATCATAGTAGGCATTTTTTTTTGCCCGAACACTAACAGGTTTAGATCAGTGGTAAAATTTTACATTTGAAACTATTTACCAATTAGATACAGACGAGTGGGGCAAACAAATTTCTGGGGTTTCCAATAATTATACAAATTGTTTTTTTAGTGATATGCTTATGCCCGTTTGCACCGTTACATTCTAAAGCGTAGCTTAACTCAAGGTACTTAAATAGATACTAATAATAATTTTAAATTGAAATAAAGAGTTTAACATTAGGGGTCGCCCAACATTTGAAAGTGCTGAATTCGCATATCTCAAAGGGTCGCTTTGAAAAGGTACCTGATCTGCCTGGTGTCCAGTTCGCCGGTCTACATTTATTACATCGAGAGCTTGGTGCCCAATAGGCGCGCGCCGGAAATTTCTATGTCTATGGAAGCGATAGTTTTTTTTTTCAGTTTCAAATCCCATTAGATGTGTGGAGAAATTGGCATGGATGAATATAAAAATCTAGTTGAAATATTTATGGTGTTACAGAAAAAATACTTATTGCCTGATATATAATGGATTAGAAGGTGTTCACATGAAACTCTTTTCGTTTCTCTTGGATATACATTTTATAATTTATGCATTTCAAACTTATTTTATTTGCGTATCACGAGATTAGATTGTATGACTGTGTCCTTTTTACATCTATTGTGATACTTACAACGAGAAATTGCGTATATAAATATATGCAAATTTCTATATCTGTGTTGTAATAATTCACTTGCTTTTCGGATATTCAGTGGAGAATTTAGATAACGCATTCGGGAAAAAAAGTGTTGAAATTACAAAAATTAAATAGATGCTGGTGGAGAAGTATATAAATTAATATTATTTATTAATTACTATGCAGTTAGACTATTGTCACAGTGTGAAAAGGAAGCTAATCTTTACATTCGCACTATAAAAAGATGTAACCATATGTGATACAAAGAAATAACAATTGTAATAATGAATATATGTTTTGAAATATTCCTCAACAGAGCGCTAATGTCATCCATCCTTCTTTTCAGATGTTCAAATGATATACTTTCGAATTATCTTGTTAAACAATGTCTGAGCATAAATATAGCCGTTTTTAATTACATATTTTGAAAATTGCTATAATTACAATGACATTAATTTGTTTTCTTCACAAAGCTTCCCATCAATGCTTAGATAATGTGAGAATAAACTTACATTCTATTTAGCACACAATCTTATTAACAAAAGTTAAGAAGTCATTGTTATTTTTCGATTCCTGTTCCATACATTTGACTTTTACTCAAACGTAACCTTTCTGTAAGCTGGTCAGGCAAAATCGCAAACTATACGATCATTTTTTAACTTAAATGTCAGGGTTAGCAGTGGACCAACGCTCGTTGTCAATATTTTCGCGAAAGTCAGTTGCTGTGGGTCCTATCGTAACTATATAATAGCAAGATCATCAAGTCATTATTTTCACAATTTATGGAAAGAAAAAAATGGTATTGAAAAATTAAACAGGTGTTATAATGTGAGGCTCTTGTCCTGCTGCACTCAGAATTCTTATAGGATTGATTTTAATAGAAGAAACAGCTGAATATTTCAACTTGATCATGTCACCCAGTGGGAATTGTTCAAAGTTGGTTCGAAGCGGAAAGGCTTGTAAAATTAAAATGAATTCAGAATAAATTTATTTAATTAAATATAATTGCTTATTTCTGATGTTAACCAATATTCTCAATTAAACGTACAGAAAATTTTAATTTTGACTTCTCTGGTAGCAAATTCAAAACTGTTTTTCTTTACAAACATTGGTGGCGAGGTTAATCTATTGTTGCAAAGTGTACATTATACATTACAAGAAAAACTGAGAACTAAGCAAAATCATTTTTATATAATTCAAAATTTACGAAAATCGGAGTTCTATATATCTAAACGCAAGTAATTTAATAATTGCCGAAAATTTATAAGCTAAGATAAATTCCAATTAAAAAAAATCTAGAATAATGGTTAACATGCAAGATCTAATTAATGTTTTTTTTTTAAATATAACAAAGTAAAACAGTACATTGATAGTGTGTCACAAATTCTAAGTAAACGTTCTATGTACTTTTACTACAAAAAGCTTTTCTTGAAGTATAACGATTCATTTCTCGGAAGAAAATGTTTTATACATTGAACAGCGACTGCATATGTCGTTGTTTGTAATCTGCAAGTTCAAAGAATGTAGATTAATAAGACAGATTACGTAAACTGACGTACTAATTGTTAACAGTTTTACATTCCAAACATAATTGATTAGGCAACCATTTTACCTCGCCAAACATCATTAGATATTCGATTAAATGAAGAGGAAGTACTCATTGATCTCGTACGTTGTTTGTTACTTTCTATCTGACGGGAGAACAAGTTCGTTGGAGTAAATAGCATTATTATTTATTGTTCACGTATAGCTGTGAATATAATAATAGAAGTATAGTATAGAAGTATAGATTGCTTATAAATAAAAAACAAGTAATTTTCTTTAACTGTGCTAAGTAATAGATAGATTTGTAACATCATAAGGATCGACAATTGTTAGGAGTATTTCTGATATTTTATTTGGTGTTTTAAACATCGTTTCTAGTTATTTTGTAATATTAATATCTAAACTAAGAACATTTTATTAACTTTAGATCATGTGGAGTATTCATATGATCAGAACTGATACTTATTTACCCCAAGGCGTTTTATTAATCAAGGAATTTATTTCTTATTTAACCATTTACAAAATGCTCAATTTCGCATTTTGTAAATTTTAGTAGCCATCTATTCAAAGGTCTTTATAGCAAATTTAATCAATCTTAAAAATTTCAGCATGTTATTATCCACGGGTGTTACAAATATGACAAGAAATAAAACATTTGCAAATTTTTCAATCACATTTTATAGAAGAACGATATTTTTAGGACTTTTAATACGATTCAATATTAACAAATTATCTTGGTGCATATTAAATGTTAGTTATGCCTTTTATGTAGAAATAATGTGTAATCTCGTGCGACATCTATATATGTATATATACATACAATACATAAATTCAGCCTACGTATGTTTGCGCTCGCAAAACTCGAAAACTAGTCTGTCGATTGACTTCAAATTTTGATACAACGTTGCATTCGTATACGCGAGGGTTTTTTTTTATAGTAAAATGATTTTTTTTAAACACGGCACGAAAAAAAAAGTCTCCCGCACCGGTTAATTTACTTTTTTAGTAGTACTTTTTTATTACAAGTTGACGTTTGCTAATCATATACTCTATTTACGCGAACATGTTATGAAATCTAAATGATAAAAACGAAAATAACTTTGATTTAATCTTGAATGAATTTTCTTATATGAAAACTTAAAATAATGTGTATAGGTTAGATGTAAATGTCAATAAGATGTTATTTAAAAGAAAAATTATAACAAACAAATGTAAAAATTTCAAAGGCGAAAATATTAATGATACATATTGATATTTGAAAAACAATTAAACAAGTATGTAGCTAGGTTTTTGAAAGAAAAAAAAGGAGAAATCATTATTGATTTTATAGAGATGACTCGCTATCGTTCGAAGAACATAGGCCGCCGTTCTCGACACCCAACCACACAACGTCAAAGGTGATGAAACTGCAATGATCAAAACTATTTAGACGAAAATGAACGTGTGAACTTCTCAAAGGCGAGCAGAAGAATCGGCAGATCAACGGGAAGAAAGACTTGAAGTCTTACGAGTTGAATCGAGAACAAGAAGAGCAGTACAATTGCCTCAACAACGCCAAGAACAATTAGATCAACAGCCGAAACGTATGCAGTTACAATATCTGAATGATCGAGCTTGCCGATCATTCAGACAGACACCGAATTGCTTTTTTATACGAACCGGATATTCAATACAATACCTCATGTAAATTCGTAACTAATTAATTCACGTAAATTTGTACCATCCCTCAGGGAAAATTTGAATACCCTCGTAGGATCCAATAGATCATTTCGGAAATGTTTCTGTCAGAGTCCCTTCAGTTCCTCACCAGGTATATAATACATGAAGGCTAGTTTTCTCCTGTTTTTCACGTCTCCTACACCAGGGATTGCTAACCAAGCCCATGCTTTACAGATGCTTACTTGAAGGACAATGTCCGGTTATCAAGCCTGTAATAGTTTTAATTTCTTTTTTATTACTACGAATTACGTTGACTGAAAGCCTTGCGTCTAGCTCCTCCAGTAATGTCTAAGTATAGTGTTGACCTTCTGTTAGCCTCCATTTATTTTTGTTTCCTTTCTAGCCATAACCAGATCTCCCTTCTAGCGAAATCTTTGGCGATTCCACATACAGGCTTTGGTCCTCTGAAGAGAAATTTGTAATGTAAATGAGTTGGTCTTCGTGTCGGTCTTACCTATTTCGCTTAATTATTTAATTGCTCATTATTTTTTTATAATACAAAATGAAACACGTGTTATAACTCTAAGCTTGAAAATAAAGCAGCTCTCGTTTATTGTGCAGGTAGTTTGCACTGATGAACTGTATAGCGTTTTTCCGTTGTTGAGTCAGAAAGCTTGATCGACCATAGAATTTTAAGGAACCAAACACTGAATATTTACTATACTATAGTACTATAGGATCTTCATCCTATAGATAAAGTTAATAAATTGGATAAGTGCGTACACGTTCCTGAAGAAATAAGCTAAATTAATTAAATACTGTTCTTGGCATTTTTTAATAAACAATCGCGGACCTTTTCTAAGTCAATTACTTGTAGAAGAAATAGTACATCCAATAAATACATTATACATTTAAAATATAGTTTTCTCCTCTCATAAATAGATGCGAGCCTATTTTGTTACTTTAAAATCCAAAAGCACATACATCACAAGCAATAGTATTGTAATGACTCATCCGCTGACGCGAGATGCGTCATCCCTCTGGATGTTTTCGCGAGGCCTACGTGAAGGCTCTAGAAGGAGTATTCACCGATATAAAAGCCGCGTCGAAGAAGGGATGAACATTCATTGAATCCTACAGTCTCGCGAAGTACACATAAATATAGTTACATAAATATAGAATACATAAATGTACTTATTGTTGTTAATAGTTAGTTTTATATTGTTATACGTTTTAAATATTAATATAGTGTGTGTGTCTAAAGTTATTGTTAGTTTTATTTAAGAACCCGTAAAGACAAACGTTACAGTGGTATTCAGGTGTGGACTAATTAATAAATAATAAACTAAGTAGACAATTAAGTGTTAATTAAGTATTCGTTTAAATAAATATACAGTGCGGTAAGACGTTATTTTAAATATCGTGATGGCCAACAGAATGAAACTGACCGAATTAAAAGTGTCCGAGTTAAAACGAGAATTAGAAGAGAGGGATGAGGATACAACTGGCAAAAAGTCGATCCTCCAGCAACGGCTTCGCAATGTGTTGATCCAAGAAGGCGAGGATCCAGAGAATTATGTCTTTCAAGGCGGAGATGCTGACGTGAATTCGCTGTTGATGAAAATGGAACAAATGGAGCAGAAAAGCCTGGAAACTTAGCGAAAACTCTAGAGCAAATGGAACAGAAGAATCTGGATAGTGCGAAAAATATGGAACAACGATTAATAGAGAATGCACAAACTCAAATGCAACAAATTGAGCAGAAGAACCTGGAAACTTCTGGAAATTTAGCAAAATCTCGAGAACAAATGGAACAGAAGAATCTGGATAGTGTGAAAAGTTTGGAACAACGATTGATAGACAATTCGCAAACTTTGGAACAGCGTCTAATAGATTCACAAGCACAGATGGAAGAAAGAAACCTAGAAACCGCTAGAATTCTCGAGAAAAATCTGGAAAAGAAATTACTAGAAAATTCTAGAAACTTCGAAAAAAGTCTGGAACAAGTGGAGAAAGTTCTAGAACAGCGATTAGCGGAAAAATCAGAAGCGTTAAAAGAAGAGGTTTTCATAGCTGTAGAAGAGAAAATTGGAGAACATTCTAGGCTTTTAGAGGCAATAATGATTGAAATGAAATTACCCGTTACCACGAGTCATTCTGATCCCAGGCAGGTCAACGAAGAAGTCATACCGCGGCCCATCGAAATAAAAGAAGAACTTGTCGCTATTTCAAGGACCAGAATCAAGCCGCCAACTTTTGATGGAAAGACGTCATGGGCAACTTACCTGACGCAATTCGAAGCGGCCGCAGAAGCAAACGCATGGTCTTCTGCCGAGAAGGCGACTGCTTTAGTCATAGCATTAAGGGGTGATGCTAGTGATATTTTACAGACATTGCCTCCTGAGGAACGTAAAGATTATTCTCAACTCATTAAACGCTTGGAGATGAGATATGGCCATGCACATTTGGAGCAAGTATACCATACCCAACTGAAGAATCGATCACGAAGAAAGGCGAGAATCTTCAGGAATTTGAGGCAGATATTGCTCGTCTAGTTCGACTTGCATATCCGATGGCGCCAGATAATTTCATGGAACACCTAGCGGTCCAGACATTCATAGATGGTCTCCGGGATATTGATACGCAGCAAGCATTAAGGTTGGCAAGACCGAAAACCTTGATCGATGCATTGGCGCACGCACTTGAGTTTGAGACTGCTAAACAAGCCTCTCGGAACAATGCTCGTGGCTGTTCTGTCGACGAACAGGAAAATGAGGAGTTCATGGAGCAGGTGGTTAGTCAAGTCCTAAATCAGATCAAATCAAATAAAAGTGCGCGGCCATGCGGGAATTGTAGAAGAAACGGTCATATCCAGAATAAATGTGATAAAAGGACCAAGAAAGAATCTGCTGAGAATCCGAAAGTTCCAAGGACTGCCCAAATCGCATCCTTGCAAAATCAAACCAATGGCCTGTATGTGGATGCTATTATGGAAAGAAGAACCTATGCTTGCTTGCTAGATACTGGATCGACAAAAACCATTGTACGACCCGATTTAATATCCAGGAATAAAGAATTACTTTCTAGCAAATGGAGACTAAGGACAGCTACTGGAGAAGCAGCTTCTGTGGAAGGTGAAGTAGATGTCAATTTTGTCATAGGACCAACATCAATCCGACATCGTGTTCTCGTAGCCGACATAGAAGAACAGATAATCTTGGGATTAGACATCATGAACACCTACGGCTTCCAGTTAAACATGAAAGAAGGCACTTTAAAAATAAATAATGAGGAATTGTTTCTTCATGGGAAAAATTGTGGGAGTGTACAAGTAATTACTGCAGAGAATGTTGTCCTGGATGCAAGAAGTGAGACATTTTTGACGGCGTGTATGGAAGGTGATTATTTGGACGGAAATGTTACAATGTTGGAACCAAAGGCTGATGATGACGAGGTGGGCCGAGGAATAGTAGTTGCCAAAATGCTGGTTAAGACTCAGAAGACTGTACCGATAAGGGTAATGAATGTGAACCATTACCCTGTTTCCTTGAAGAAGGGTACTATTCTGGGGTGGCGTTCGCCAGTGTCGGCCGTCGTTCATCGCATAGAGGCGAAGAAGAATGGATTCGTGCAGGTTCCTGAGAAATTGTCCAAGATAATCGACTCCGCCTGTCAAGGATTGAACAAGAAGGAACAAAGCCAAGTTAAGGATTTAATCAAACATTATGAAGACGTCTTCGAAACCGAGACTGGTACGAAAGGTAAAACCAATATTGTAATGCACAAAATAAATACCGGCGATGCAAGTCCAATTCGACAAGGACCAAGAAGGTTACCACTGGCAAAACGTGAGGAAGCCAAGCAAATTATACAAGATATGGAAGGCCAAGGAGTAATTGAACCATCGAATAGTCCATGGGCTTCACCAGTGGTCCTTGTCAGGAAGAAGGATGGATCTACCAGATTCTGTGTGGACTATCGTCGTTTGAATAGTGTGACCAAAAAGGACAGCTATCCTCTCCCAAGAATAGACGATACGCTAGACACCTTGGCAGGAGCAAAATGGTTCTCCACTCTCGACTTAAAGAGCGGTTATTGGCAAGTGGGAATGGATCCCAATGACAAAGAGAAGACTGCCTTCAGTTTAGGTACAGGACTCTGGCAATTTACAGTCATGCCATTTGGACTGTGTAACGCCCCAGCTACTTTTGAGCGACTCATGGACACTGTACTGAGGGGATTGTCTTGGAATACCTGCCTGGTATATCTCGATGATGTGATTGTGGTAGGGAAGACCTTTGAAGATCACATGAAAAATTTGGAAGTAGTATTCCAGAGGTTGCGAGATGCCAACCTGAGATTAAGTCCAAAGAAGTGTCACCTTTTCCGCAAGGAGGTAAATTACCTTGGACATGTGGTTTCCGGAAAAGGAATTGCTGTGGATCCAGAAAAAGTAAAAGCTGTGGAAAAATGGCCGGTACCCAAAGACAAACATCAGCTAAGAAGCTTTTTGGGATTATGCACATATTATCGACGCTACGTTCCTGGATTCTCCAACATTGCAAAACCACTTACTCGCCTAACAGAAAATCGAGCATTCAATTGGAACAACGAATGCCAAGCGGCCTTTGAGTTGTTAAAAGGTACGTTGATCAGTGCACCCGTTTTGAACTATCCGCTGCCATCTGGGAGGTTTGTTTTGGATACGGATGCCAGTAACGTCGGGATTGGTGGCGTGCTCTCTCAAATCCAAGATGGACAAGAAAAGGTCATTGGATACTTCAGCAAGACCCTGTCCAAACCGGAGAGGAACTACTGCGTAACCAGGAGAGAACTATTGGCAGTAGTTAAGACCATTGAGCACTTTTACAAGTACCTGTATGGGCAGAAGTTCCTGATCCGCACTGATCATGCCGCCTTAAAGTGGCTCTTGCAATTTAAGAATCCAGAGGGTCAAGTAGCTAGATGGATTGAGAGGCTACAGGAGTATGACTTTGTTATTGAACACAGAGCAGGCCTCAAACATCAAAATGCAGATGCCCTTTCTAGAAGGCCCTGTCCAGAAGACTGTCGATATTGCAACAGAATCGAAGACAAATCGGCCAACGCTCTTCGAACCACCGTTGTTGATGACCAATGGCAACCTGACAATTTGCGCGCAGATCAAGAAGCTGATCCGGATCTTGCAGTCCTCAGGGCTTGGAAAAGAAATGGGCAAAGACCGACCTGGCAAGAAATTGCTCCCCATTCACGAGAATTGAAGTCATACTGGGCACAATGGGATTCCATAACCATGGATGACGATCTCCTGAGACGTGAGGTCGAAAATCACGATGGAAGTGAGCGCAAGATACAAATGGTGGTTCCCAAGAAAAGAATACCAGAGGTATTGCGAGAACTCCATAATGGTGCTTCTGGGGGACATTTTGGAGTCCATAAAACACTGGAGAAGGTGCGCCAGAGATTTTACTGGGTGAATTGTTCACGAGATGTGAAAGAATGGTGCCGAAAGTGTGCAAATTGCGCTGGAAGCAATGGTCCCCAGAGGCGTCGACGTGCACCCATGCGGCAATACCATGTAGGAAGCCCATTTGAAAGGATCGCCATAGACGCCGCCGGTCCTTTTCCAGAAAGCAGCAAAGGAAATAAATATATAATAGTGATCATGGATTACTTTACCAAATGGGTTGAAGCATATGCTCTACCAAATCAAGAAGCTGGAACTGTAGCAGACGTGATTGTGAAGGAGTTCGTCAGCCGTTTTGGTGTACCCTTGGAACTTCATTCCGATCAAGGGCGAAATTTTGAGTCCAGTCTATTCGAAAAGATGTGTGGACTTTTGGGCATACGGAAGACGAGAACAACTCCCTTGCATCCACAATCAGATGGGATGGTAGAGCGAATGAACAAGACCATGATCAGACACTTATCCAAAGTGGTCTCCGAACACCAGAGAGATTGGGACGAACATTTACCATTATTTCTAATGGCGTATCGGGCCTCCGTTCAAGAGACAACAGGCCAATCACCAGCAAACGTGCTATTCGGGAGGGAACTCCGATTGCCCTGTGATTTAAAGTTTGGGAGCAAGCCTGGTGAAGATCTTGCCGGAGAAGATTATGTCAGCACGCTCAGACGACGACTAGATAATATACATGAACAAGTCAGACGCAATATCCAAGATGCTAGTGACAGAATGAAGGAGAGCTATGACATCAACGCCGAGAAGAGTGGTTACCATGAAGGCGATCGGGTTTGGCTATATAATCCACAACGCCGACGGGGCCTATCCCCAAAACTTCAAAAGAATTGGGAGGGGCCATTCGAGGTGTTGAAGCGGATCAACGATGTAATATACCGCATCAGGCGAACACCTCACACTAAGCCAAGAGTCGTACATTTTAATCGATTAGCCCCATACTCTGGAGACAATGACGAAACCGTTGACTTGCGCCGATTGGATAGCCAATACCATGAACTAACCTTCGAAGACTTTATGCAAGAGTATTCTGGTTCGAGAAAAGCTCGATTTGGGGTAACCATCGAGAAACAGCAGGATTTGTTCACGGTGCCGCCAGACTACGCGCTTGCTCATTGCGTAGCCCGAGATCTACGAATGGCCAAAGGAATTGCCTGGGAATTTAAAGAGAGATTTGGCAGAATCGAAAGGCTAAGGCAGCAGGGACCAGCAATTGGGAAGAGTCTCCAAATAATAAATGAAGGACAGCCCATATTTTATTTGGTCACGAAAGAACTGTCGAGCCTAAAGCCAACCTATCGAGCCTTATGGGAGGCCCTGACCCACTTACGCGAACAAATGTTACAGCAAGACATTCTGAAATTAGCAGTTCCAAAATTGGGTTGTGGATTGGACCGCCTGGACTGGAGAATTGTAAGGAGCATGTTGGAAGTAATCTTCCGACATACTGGTATGGAAATTCTGGTATGCAGTTACCAGCTTGAATATTCCTGTCCATCCAGGCAAGATAAGACCGTGGAATGTTATTTCGATATGACGTCGCAATGTAACAAAGGCCCTACCTGTCGATTTCGTCATCGTTTGAGGAGACCAAAGCATGACATGTTTCGGGACGAAACTTCATTTTTAAGAAGGGGGCAATGTAATGACTCATCCGCTGACGCGAGATGCGTCATCCCTCTGGATGTTTTCGCGAGGCCTACGTGAAGGCTCTAGAAGGAGTATTCACCGATATAAAAGCCGCGTCGAAGAAGGGATGAACATTCATTGAATCCTACAGTCTCGCGAAGTACACATAAATATAGTTACATAAATATAGAATACATAAATGTACTTATTGTTGTTAATAGTTAGTTTTATATTGTTATACGTTTTAAATATTAATATAGTGTGTGTGTCTAAAGTTATTGTTAGTTTTATTTAAGAACCCGTAAAGACAAACGTTACAGTATTGTAGCTTAGTGATTTAAACAGAATTCAATGTATTCTCTATACTATGATACATTTGATTCTTTCGTTTTAATTCATCAATCTTGGATTGAATTTCTTCGAGTGTGTTTGGGTCTTAAAAATTTAATTTTTTTAAAACTCATTGAAATTATCAAATAGAACACTGTTTTACACAACGTTACGTAGTTTTATTAACATTTTCAATTCTAAAAATACTCTAATTTAAAATAGCAAATGTTGTTATACAAGATGTCTATAAAAGCTTTTTACAAAAATCTACAACACATTCCTTACACTAAAATGAGGCGATTGCAGATAATTTACCTTAGTACAAAGTTTCTTAGTTTGGAGCTATATGGCGCTAAAGTCTGAAATGATTTTTTTATCATAAATATGAAATGGCTGACGTGAATTTGCTGAAATTCGATAGATTGACATAGTTTGAGACAAGAAAACACATATCAAAATTTTGAGTAAAACGTCATTCCCATAGGCGTAGAAGTTGGGTTTTTAATAATTGTGCATTTCAAATTTTTACGCCAATGGAAGACGATAATAAAGATGTCATAGAAATTGTTGAAAATGTCCACCATTTACACGGATACAAATATTTACACAACGAAGAAAATTAAAATGTACTTTTTGCATAACTGTTAGAGTAATACTGTGTATCTTAATGTTAAAATGAGACTGGTGTCTCTTGTGAAAACTATGATGAGACTGATTCTCTTTGTGTTCAAGATACTGCAAGTAAGCAAAGTTTACCACTACCTCAAGCAAATTTTTGGCTAGATGATAACATAAATCAGGAAATTTTTAAAGTTACCGATTCCTGGTAAATTGTGCCTATTACAACAATTTAATTTGAAAATATGCTAATTAAATATTAATTGTAGATATAAGTATAAAGTCTATTTATAATTATAAACATTGTTCCTAATGGGATTTACTGAGAGATATCCAGTGAACATGAATTTGGATATAAAATATCCATAAAGTTTTGCAATTAAAATATTGTAATAGAATTCTGGTTATACAATGGTTTCAACTTGTAAATGAGCATTAAATATTGATCAAGTTGCTTAAAATCTTCATATATCCTACATTTGGTTACATTTATTATACATACAAATGAAAACTTTTCGTTTTAAGACGAAACATCGCTATTGATACTTTCCATGATACAGCTCCAGAGACTTAAATTATTTTAATGGTGGTTAATATCATTATTAGTCCTTGGTTGAAATATGTTCAAGCAGATGGAAATTATGTTAATGATTAAAATAATCATTCGTGTATAGAAGCTAAATAGTTTTAAATCAATCTGATGTAGTAAATTCAACATACCAGTGTCTATTTCGAAAGTGAAATCGCGAAACTCCTAGAAAGATACACCTGATTGTTGAAAATTTAAAGAATTTCTAATTTTGGTAAAACTTTAAACTATGATATGTGGATGCTAAATATAATAAAGCTACGAGTAGATATGTATATTATAAGTTCAGTATCTAAATTAATCTTATAAACATTTTTCTTGCATCAGTAATCAAAAAATAAAATGTAAGAAATTCATACAGAATCTACAGGTATTTGCTAGAATGAATTTATACAAACATAAATAAAAATATATGCATCCTTTAACTAACTTAAATATTAACGTATATAATGTAAAATTTACAAAAACGCCCTATGTATTATCTGTTTTCTTCTGTTTCAACAGTTAGACAAATTTTTTTGTCTAATCCATGTTATCACATTACCGGTATTAGCTTCTGCCCATCTATAGCAATTTTATATCAAAATTGCAAAAGTTAATATAAACTAATGCAACATTATGTATCTCCAACAAATTTCTATGAAAGTTATCTTCCAGTAAAGTTGATATCATTTAGTATTTTTCCCAAACATGAGATATATTTAATAAATATGACTATATTAGTAGTGACAGAATACCTATACATTCACATTCTTGTTCGAAGCAGAACGCGAATGTTACACATATTTAAATTAAAACATTGCACTAATAGCATTTTAAACTTTAATTTAAATAAAAAAATGTTAATTTAGATCGTAATATACATATTCATTAAATACAAATTAAAAGAATAATTTTCCCATAATCTGGCAATAACTTATGAATTATTTGGGAATTGCCGCAATATTTATTATCTGAGAGGCATTAGTCATGGTTACGATGTCATCGGTGACAGATGTTAGAATTTTGATAGCATTTTCTAAAATGTATATCCTTCTTCTTTCCTTTTGTATATTTGAAACTATTGTGTTACTAATCCTTATTTACTCCTTTGATTTTGACTATAATTTTTAATTTAATGTTTGTGCAAAAAAAAAATAGATACGAGGTAATATTTATGTGTAAACAAAACGGGTGTTCATTTAAAATGTTATCAATTTACCTGTGATTTTTTGATAGAATAAGATAGAACCGATAAGGGAAGTCATTACTTTTGGTTCTTGTAACTTGACGTTTCGCAGAATAATCCCATTTTGACAAGCAAAGTAACCTGCTTTAGCGTTTCAAGGGTGTTTATTTCCCTAATTCTTTCATTTCATCGCCTTTTTAACCCATTTCGTACGGATCAGCATTTTTGAAACACCTGTGGTTAATTTGGCTTACTTGCAACAAAGAATTGAACAAAAAAATGTTGTAATTAATGCTAATCCAGTGTTGTTGGACAATGTTGTCGGAAATTTCCATCGCAGAGTGTTGAAATGCATAGAAGCCGGTGGGCAACATTTTCAGCAATTAATATCATTTTTAGTTAAATAAACTGAATAATGATATTTACATTGAGTTTTGAATGTTTCTCATTTTGATTAACGAAAGGTATAAAACATACCTGAAATTATTTTACAAATTTAAAATATGATTTATAGTTGGAATATAATTAATATGAAAAATATAACACTGTTTTAAACAAAATATGTATAAGCAAAAATTCAAAAGAAATATTAATAATAATTGCTTTTATTTGCTGATACTGCCTGGCATTTACGAGGTATACACTCTATCAAATATTAGCATTTTTGGATATGAATACAACGCCAAGCTTCTTGTATTGCCTACTTGATGCCTTGAATTGCTTTTCTAACTTCGCAGCTCTGGACATGTGTTTTGGATCATTGTCCTGTTGAAACATCCAGCGCGGCAGCTTGTCTTCTTCATCGTAGGGAAGCATTACATATCACATTACATTAGGATACCTAAATACATAATTTGTGTTAACTGTTTTTGTATCCAAATTTCAAGTTCAACACCAAATCAGGAAAAAAGCTGTGCATAGCATGATATTGCCCCACCCGCTGCATTTGCGCTGTCTTTGCGGTACGAATTCCTGACCTATATGTAGTCTTGCACGTTGATGTAAAAGGTTATTCATTTTTAGGTTTCAAAAAAAAAACGTAAAAAAAACAAGATTTATTTTTTGATGATTTTTTTTGTTATATAGTTTGAACGTTGCCGTTATGTGTGAAATACAATATCATTCAAATGGCCGCTTCGGTATTTGTAACAACATTAGATCCTTTTGAGGTAATTTTGGATCACTTTTCGGCACATTTCAGCCGGTATCTCGGCCATCAGTTGACGAATGTTGACTTTCAAATGCTCTAAACTTAAAGGTTTGTTCGCATAAACACGGCCTAAAGGCGCCAAATCTAAAATAGTCTAACAGCGTCAAATCGCATGATCTCGGTGGCCAATTGACGTCGCCAAAACGTGAAATCAGACGGCAAACTTCTCACGCAATAGAGCCAAAATCGGTGATGTTGTTTGGCTTGTTACACCGTTTTGCTGGAACCACATATCGTCCAAGTCCATATCTTCAATCGCAGTCCAAAAAAGTCTGTTATCATTCGACCATACCGCGTCGAATTGACAGTAGCCGCTCTTCCCTCGTCATCTTTGAAAAAAGTACAGCACTATGACGCCTCCAGACCATAATGCGCACCACACAGTCACTTTTTCTGGATGTAACGGCCTCTCTTCAATTATTTGACGATTTTCAGAGCCCCAAATACGACAATTTTGCTTATTTACGTACCCACCGAATGAGAAATGTGCCTCATCGCTTGAGGGAATTTTGTTTGAAAAATTATCATTTATGATCTGTTGCTCAAGGACCCATTTGATGTATCTCCTGCGCTATTGGTGGTCAACAGGCTTTAATTGTTGTGTTAGCTGGACTTTATACAGATGTAGGTGTAAATCCAGATGCAAAACTCGCCATAATGAGCCGTAACACAGGCCCAATTGCTGAGAACGTCGTGAAATTGACAAATTCGGCTCTTCGGCCACACTTTCACTCACGGTGGCGATATTTTCAGCAGAACGTAGATTACGATGATGTACATACCTCTGAATATCTAACACTGTCCCCGTTTCTTCAAATTTTTTCACTATCTTGCCAAGTTGCTTGCACCACAGTAGGACGATTATGATGGCCAAAATCGTTTCTAACTTCGCGAAACGTGGCTACGTTCTAATCCCCACTTTTGTAGTAGGTTTTAACAATTTGAACGCGTTTTTCTGTTATTATTCGATGCATTTTCGTAAATGGTAAACATTCAACTAAAAATTTTACATTTCGGTTGACATAAATAACAACTGTCAAATGATAGCCCTCCGGTTTTGAAACCACGAAATGAATAACCCATTATTATATCTGAACGAGAGAGATTTAGTTTTACTTCGTCACACCACAATATATTTCGCCATTTTGGTCCATTCCACGTGTTCTTTTGTAGTAAGTCTATTTGACGAAAATTTTATTTTTCTTAAGAGGTGAACTTCTCTTCATGTTGTTGCTGACAAATTGCTCTGATAAGTCGCCTTGTTTATAGATGTCATTAATCAGTTCAGATTTCATTTTTATGATGGTTCCCAAAGTACAAGCTAAACTAGCTAATAATTCACGGCCATTGCTGGCATCAGTAAGTGCATATTCTTTTACTTCTAATAAGGATAAGGCGTTCTTGTACAATTTATTTATGAAAACAACTAAAGAATTTAATTAATTTAACAAATAATGCTTATCCCTATTTTTTGTACATCACTGTATATGTTAATAGGTCTAATTTTTATTAACCATTTAATCAATAAATTTAAAATTGTTAAAAAAAATATAGAACCTCGTATCATGTTCGTATTCTAAATACGTATTTCGATACTTAAATTGTCATCCTCAGTAGGTAAAAATAATGCGTATTTAGGATAGAATTATTAATAAGTAGTAGTTTTATACCATATTTAAGTGTTTACTTAGTTACAGTCTGCAAAGAAAGGCCTTTTCTTTAAAATTACTCTTTTTAAATTTATTATATAGGTATTTAAAAATTAATAAAGTCATGTGCGCGCCCTTTCAACGAAATTAGAAAATTAAACCGAAATCTTGAGAAATAATAGCAAAATAAAATGTTTAAAATTTTTGTTACGTTCATTTAATTAATTTTTTCTAATAAAATTTTTGAATTAATGATTACGTAACTATTAATCATCTGCTTGGATTATATTATAAAATCTATCTTCTAAAAAAATGCTTTAATAATCTAGAAAACTAAGAAATGCCATATATTTTGTTATAGAGTAAACCGCTTTGACCCCGTACTTAAGCGCATTCGCATCTCGTTTACGGAACAACAAAAAATTTAATGTTCCCACGGCGCTCCGCAGTCCAATATCCAGTTTGGCAAGTGCTTTTGCGACACGGCACGAGCCCTAGCGGTCGACCGGTCGCCCTCATGCCGACTGTTTATCTACCACCACTCTACCATCATCGCCACCGTTGTGTATTTCTCTGTTTCACGGCATAGTATTGCCGTGATGCGAAAGAGCATCGCTCCGATCGATAGACGAAACACTTGTTGCTCGCATCCGACCGAGTCAGTCGGTCGCTGTTTCTGTTGCTGTTCTCGACAAAGTGGAGGTGCGCATATACACTCGCTCTCTACCTCACTGTGGCAAATTCGGATAGAACGACGGAATTCCTCTGATACTCATCGCACGGATCGGAATAACGGCGTGGCGGCAACGCTGCCTTTCTGTTTTCTGTTGACTGTCGGTCGCAGTGCGCTACGGAAACAAAAGTTACTCTAACAAAAAAGACCGCTAATTTCAAATTGTTGCGGTTTGAATAAATACACTTAAATTATTACGTGTTATTTACTATGGACTTATAAACGTAATTATTAATGCCATTATTTTATAAAAGCCGTTGATTAAAATTTATTTATTAAGCTCATATACGAGTTATTTTCGTATTTCGTAAATACAATATACACTGTCGTGCATAATTAAGAGGTCGCTGCGTGTTTACATGTATTTTTTATTGGTTCCATGAAAAATCGGTAATGCCATGATAAGCTTAATGATATGGGTCGAATTATTGTAAATAACTCCTCTAGTTTCTGAGACTCCCATGCTTTTGTTTATTTTTGAAGTAATGATGTTCAGATTAGGCTGGATTTAATGACAACCAATATCTAGTTTCAATAATTATATTACTCCAACACTTTGTATAATTATTAAAGACATTTCAGGTAACACAATACTACATATATGGTGAATTTAATAAATGTGTTGCTTTATACATAATGTCTTCAAAATTGTACTTATTATTTACGTCGCCAAATTCATTCTAACAGAACTTTTCTGTACTTATTTGTTCTTCATTCATTAATGATTATGTATGGTCTATTTTTCATACAGATGTTGACCTTTTTTAACTTTATTTTTTTATATGTATGATCGCTAATTTGCTACAATTACACAGGTCTACAAAATTAAACTTTTTGACAGATGTTTTTATTTTGAAAACTGATTTTATATAATTTTGGTAGGTTGATTTCAAAAATTCTATGCATTTATTTGTATCACGTAAGGTTTTTTTTGCAAATATTAAATGAAAAAAACGATATTTCTAAAAAAAATTATTTGTTTATTGAGTAAAAAGGTGGAATACAAGTTAAAAAAGTGGAAAAAAATACTTTACTCAGTCTTTTTTAAGTGAAATCTTTGTCTTTTTGCCAGAAAGCTGCGTTGTCCAGACATTCGGTTGTATGTTTTTAAGGGCATATCCCGTTTTAACATCCAGCAGTAGTCCGCCATCATCGTTATGCTCCATCTGCCTTGGTATCGCCGTTCCATTTCCTTAATGTCTTGGTAAAACCTCTCTCCCTGTTCTTCGCTAACTGCTCCAAGATTTTCAGGAAAATAGTTCAAGTGTGAAAACAGGAAATGCACTTTCAAACTCATATTACAACCTAGACGATGAAAATGTTGTAACATATTTTGAACAATATTTTCGTAGTTTTCGTACTTAGAGTTCCCAAGAAACTTATCAATTACTTCTTTAAATGAAACCCAGGCGTTTTTCTCGACATTGGTCATTGTGTTTTGAAAATCCTTGTCTTTGCATAATGTTCTTATCTGCGGCCCAACAAAAATACCTTCTTTTAACTTGGCATCGGATAAGGCTGGAAATCTCTCGCACAAATATTTAAAACACTGTCCATTTTTGTCTAGGGCTTTAACAAACTGCTTCATCAAGCCAAGTTTGATATGGAGAGGAGGCAGTAAAACTTTTTTGGGGTCAACCAAGCTATCTCTTAATACATTTTTGCTACCAGGTGTAAGGCTTCTTCTAGAGGGCCATTCTATTTGAGTCCAATGTCTATCCCTTGCTCGACTATCCCACTCACAAATAAAGCATGGAAATTTTGTATAACCTCCTTGTTGTCCTAGTAGCATGCACAGCACTTTAAGGTTACCACAAAGCATCCACTAGTGTTCTTGGTAGTTTATTTTCTTTAAAAGAAGTTCAAAATTTTCATACGTTTCCATTAAATGTACCGAATGGGCAACGGGAACTGAGGCCAGCTCGTTACCATTGTGCAATAAAACGCCTTTTAAACTACTCTTACTTGAGTCAATAAACAGGCGCCATTCTTCTTTTACATACGGCACATTTCCTAATTTTGAAATTCAGGAATATTGTTGCAATACACTAGCGGTCCGTCTTGAGTAAAATATTGACATAACTCTTTTTCGCGATCCCGGTAAAAGCTTGATGTGACGCCAGGTGCCAGTAAATGTTTCTCACGAAGTCGGGAAGCTAACAATTCGGATGCATCCTTTGGAAGGTGCAAATCTCTAATTAAATCATTTAGTTCACTTTGGTTAAACACTTCGGGCTCTCTGAAATCTGGTGTGAAATCTGAATCATCTGGGTCGCAATTACATTCCTCTGATTCTGACGATATGACGTTTTCTAGTGCTTTTGGGGCGGTAGGTATCGGTACATCTGGTCCGATTCTGACGATATGACGTTTTGTAGTGCTTTTGGGGCGGTAGGTATCGGTACATCTGGTCCATGAGGAACTGGTCGAATAGCAGAGTCAAGATTGGGATACACCATTTGTTTCCTATTTTTTCTGTTGAATCCTTGAACATTACACGAACAAAAATAACAATCATCACTGTGATTTCTAGGCTCTCGCCATACCATAGGAACACCAAAGCTTAAACATTTCTTCCTACCTTTTTGCCAGTTTCTTAATGCTTCAACGCAAACGGAACAAACAGTATGAGGAGCCCAGGACTTGTCTTGGTCGCCAATTTTTACACCAAAATAAGCGTGGTATACATTTTTCACAAACGAAGTTATAGTTTGCCTCTGCTTTACTACGACATAACTACCACAGATATAACAAAAGTTATTCGGATTGTTCACACAATGTCTTCTTTCCATATTTATACGTTCTAGAACACTTAAAATACGCAACAACGAAGACAACAAGCGCGCGGACACAGTAGCAAGACGACTAACACAACCAAACTGCACATAAGCAGGTTTCAACGTTGTATTGACGCTTCTGCGCCGACTCTGTTGCTTTGCTGAGAAATCTAATATTAACCAGTGTTGCCAAATCACATTTAATTTCATAAAAATCAATTAATTTAAAAATCATGCCTAACATGGAACAAACATATTCTTGTCATAGGTATATATATTAATAAATTAACATTTTTAAGATATAGAGCGCTATAAAAAAAATTTACGTGATAGAGCAAAAATATGGCGTTTTTTTGGAATAAGGGCCCCCAAACATATACAAATTAGCAAACAGCTTTCAAACATCAAAATCACTTAGACCTGTGTTATTAAACTAGAGTATTAGGAAAATTCTACTTAGCAGGAGACAATGTGATTTACATATTTTTCTTTTTAGAATTTCATCATATAGAAAGACTTGAACGAACAAATTGGTGCAATATCAGAAGAAGTATATTTAGCAATTTTTTTCCAAACTGATGGGGCGATGTACCAATTTTATGGTTCAACGTGTTACTAGAATCTTGACCCCTATGTTGTTTGACCGTGCACAGGTTGTAAGGCTGTATACATTTTACTTTTTAAATCTTCGGTGACTGTCAGTTAAATAAATAAATGTACTTTCACATCTAAATATATTTATTTACACCGTATACATTTATTTTGGATCAACAACGACTTATGCTAACATAAACTGCTTGTTGAAAATGGTGTCTCTTGTTAAAATATGATTGTTTTATATGAATGAAAAGACTGTGTGTCTTGTATTGATGTTGATTTGAGACTCTAAAACTGTGTGTCTTATACTGATGTTACTGTAAGACGGCTCTATTCTATTTTGTTTTACAAGTAGGTAGAAATACCACTACCCCATACACTATTCCAGATCAAAAGCTTATTGGCTGACAAATGTATTGACGGGGAAATTCTGTGCTATCTAATTCTTGGAAATTGTAGGTACCTACAAGCAATAATAACCAAGGTTTACAATAATGTCTTGAAGATCTAATCTTAACTAATAAATAATATAATGGCATTACTAATTAAGTATTAGTAGGTGCCATAAACCCAAGTATACATTTCCGGATGGTCTTTTGTTAGAGTAATAAAATTTATTATACATATCTAAGAAAGGAGATCTTAACAATGAATATCCAAAGTAAAGCCTTTGTTCCCTAATGGATTTTTTTGTACATATATATTTAGAAATCGTGAGCCTATTACATAAAATTTTATCCTAGGTAGGCCATGAACGACTGAGATAGACATATAAGTCACGTCTGAGCTTAGAGAATTGACGAAGTGTCATTTGTAAATAATCATAAGTCAAATTGACAAGTTACAGTTTTACCTGTTACTAAATGGGGTTAGGTTAGATCACTTAATCAATCTGACATAACTGATTTAATCCCTGGCATACTTTTTTTATGGTTCACTCCTTATATATTTACTAAACAATGGCAGGTATATTAAGGGTCTATTCAAATCGTTCACTAATGACCGTAGACAATAAGCAAAAGGTCTGATTTATAGAACAATAAATTAATTTTGCAAAAGATGCCGATTATTTGTAATCCTAGGTAATAAATAGATTTGCAGGAATTCTTAGAACTTGAAGAAAGTTTTACAACTTGTATCTGTTAATAAAAATATTATATACAGTGGGTTAAACGTGAAAATGGACACTAAATATTTATAAAATTGGAAATTGTTTATGTTTGAACTCTATAACATAAATTTACTTATATTTAACAATAAAAAATGAAATTAAAATATTATGAAGGGATATTAAACAATACAAACAAAATATAGAAATTTATAACTAAAACATTGACTTATTGCGAGAAGGAAACAAAACAATTTGCCTTATCTAAGACCTGTAGTAAATATTCGTAGTTTGCTCGAACCAAGTTTTTTAGAATAAACCAAGTCAGACATATTGGCCCGGTCGACAGGCTCGTTTGATCTAATTGGTAAACTCAAAGGAATAGATTACGATATACGAGTATATCGTATATTAAAAAATGCAATTCATTAGAAGAAAATTGAAAAAAAATCTCCGTTTTTTTAGTATATTTATATTATTCATCTCAATAAATTTATTGTATGGATATTTCCACGTAAAATAGGGCAAAGTGAATAAATGTATAATCATTGAAATTGTTTTGTTGAAAGGTTTGTTGCGTATCGTTTGGTGATCGTTTTGTGCGCAGCGTTAGTTTTGCACTGCTTTTGGACCGGTGATAATTATAAAGATGTTGGAACGTATTTCTGATCGTTTGGTTATCAATCTGTTTTGTAGTATTACCAACAGTAATAATTGTAATAAACAACTTTGTTCTGTCCTATGATATTGTGCGCTATTGCTAACTGTAGTTCTCACAGGATAAAGTGTGCAATGCGCATGTCAATACAAACGGTACATGAACTGTTTTGACAGTCTCGTCACTGGTTTGTGTACGATCAAAATTTAGTTGGAATACTTTTGGTATCGTTCAATGTACGGTAAGAAATTAAATTGTAACGCTTTTTCTGCACTGCGCATGTACCGAACCGTCACTGTACGGTTTTCTTAGCGAGTTGGAATAAACCTATTAATTTATATAACAACAAGGAAATTTAAATGAAATTTCCTTTATTAAAAAAATAAATTAACATAAGCTGGGTTGAACAAACTTGTCAAACCATCCGGGCTAGTTAGGTTGAGCTCATTTGCCGGTAAGATCTGGTCGACTTTATAAAGTGCTACTATTCTTTTACTTTTAGGTTATTCTTTGGTGATGGCTTGGATTTTTATGAAAATAATAGCAAGTGCTGTGGAGTTATTTGCGTTTTTAGCAGTATTCATTGTTTTTTTTGTCAACTTCCCATGTTCAATTTAAAAACAACATTCACTATTAATAAAGATATAATTACTTTAAAGGAATATTATAATCTCAAATTAATTTCAAAAGGAGGTGGCGATACATGTGATTAAATTTATTTACATAAATTAATAGAGTCACAGTACAGGATGAAGATTGCAATCTTTATGTATGTGCTAACCGGCAGCACATTGGTAAGTCGCTGGTTTATCGTGCTGAAGGTTCTGGAATGGAGTCCGCCGCGAGAAAAGGTTCTCAGACAGCATGAGTCTGATTTACCTTCTCGTTTAAGGTGAATGCTGACAACCAAATATCTTAATTTGCTTCATGGGCGTGGATGTAATAATAACTCGTGGCTTACCAATGCCCCTTGTAATTGACGTCAACCTATTGGGGGATGCTAAGGTCAGAATTCTTTTATCATATCGTAACTTAATTATTACTATACCTAATTGATTCTTCTTATATAATAATATGTAGTTGGTAAAATAATGATTCGTGCTTTTTTTAAGGAATAGTCAATGAGTATTACTCCACTTGTATTGCAAAAAATTGAAACCCAACATTTCTAGACGATAAACGGTTCTCCAGAGTGCCTTTAGTGCTTGCTTTTCCTATTTCAATAATCTGGAACCTATAGAAAATATGGTTTAAATTATATTTGATCTTCAAACTATGGCCTTTTCTATGCTACCCAGAAATTCCCGAAATGTGAAAAAAAAACATTGTTCCTACAACTTATTCACTGCCACCCCTTCAAAGTACTCTCCTTCCGCATAAATATACCGATGCCAGCCACTTGTCCATGACTAGAAGCAGTCCTGGAACTCTTCGCGTGTTTAACACTACTTGCAATTCGGCCTGGATCTCCTCAGTCGTCTCAAAACGGCACCCCTTAAACTTCAGTTTCAACCTCGGAAACAAGAAGTCACAAGGGGCAAGATCTGGGGAGTAGGGAAGGTGGGGTAGTACTACCCTCTTCGTTGAGGCTAGACACTGACGAGTGAGTAACCTTGGCACAAACTTCACAGCAATACGCTGCATGTTGAGTTTACCGGACAGAATACGCTGACAAACACTTTACGACAAGCCGACAATGTTACAAATGTTAGGGATAGTTTTCCTTCGGTCTTGCAGGATAACATCACTTACTTTTGCGACATTTTATGGCATGTTTTCCGTCGATGAACGACCGGAACGCTCATCATCAACCAACAAACGTTTGAACCACTAATAAGTTTGCGTCTGCTTTAAAGCATCCAGACCAAACGCTTGTTTAAGCATTTTCAGAGTTTCCGCTGTCGTTTTACCAAGTTTGAAGTAGAATTTGATGCATGTTCTTTGCTCTTTCACGTCAGATATTGTAGTGTCGCAGAATAGCTCAAACACAACTCAAGAAATGTAAATACACCGTTTGACAGAATGGCTCGCGCGTAGCTCACACGATCTCCCGTTATAAAACTGTACTACCATCGCTTCACGCGACTCATTCAAATTACGGTAATTTCTAGGCACCACCACGTAAATGTTCTTGTAAAGTATCTCAGATATTCCATGTACTCTTATTCTACATTTCCTTAATACGCAACTTACTTGGATAACTTGATCCAGGTTATGAAGAAGGCGTTTGCGCAGTCATGTGTACATTAGTTGAATTTATTTTTTATATGCTTTCCTATATAAAAACACAACATATGAAGATATGCACCTCTTTCTTCATTAAATGCGGAAGATTAAATTTGTTCCATATCAAAAGAGTTTTATGGTAACAAAAAAGATCACGCATCTTGTCAAACGGGTGTATCAGTCTTTATTTGGAAGTAACCGCTAGTTTCTACTTTTATACAATATTATATGTAAAGCTTCAAGCAATAATTGGATTAGTAATTCAAACAAACGTGATTATGGAACATCCAAGGAAAATAATACATTACTATTTAGGAAAATTAAAAGAACAACCGCTTATATTTGCAATTGTAACATGACACGAACCAACCCCTATGTTAACAGGTCCTTCATTTGCTTGTGGTATGCTTATCAAAGCACAGATTTTCTGACCAATCTTTCAGATAATTTTCTACATAGTATTCGGCTTAGGGAATCCAATCTCGCAAACGCGGAATTCCGCACGATTTTCGCGGGATCAGTAATGCAGGACTACACATGCGGGATCCGTGGGATTTGCGGGACTCAATAAAAATATCCGAATTTGAAAAAATATGTATGCCAATTTGTTAGTGTATCTGAATTTGAAAAACAAAAGTGTATCTATTTGTTAGTGTATCAGAATGTGACTAATATCAACTATGGACAGGGGTATTTCCCTGCAAGATGGCGGGGATTTTCCTTGCTACTCGAGACGCGACTGAGAACAAACAAAGTGATTTTGTTTCGTTTAGTGCATATGTATGTCAAGTTGAGATTGTATTTTAGTTAGTTACTTTACAACGTATATTACATGAGTATTGCGTGTTTATTCAATAAATTCATCTCTTTCGATCAGTAATAATACAATGAGAGTAACTGTCATTTACAAAGAAAATAAAAGCTCAAGTTTCGTTTGGAAACATTTTTTAAAGGCAGGAGATAGGTTTTCAGCTAAATGTAAATTTTGCCCTGCTATCATAAAAATCTCCGCTCGGTCAACTAAAGGCCTTCACACTTACTTGCGAACAAAGCATAACTTAATCGAAGCGCGGAGAGGCAGTAGTACGGTCGAGAATTTTGCACAAGGAACAACAAGTCCATCATTCACTTACATTTTCGAAAGCTTGATTGAAAGTGTTTCTGTGCTACCGAAAAAGAAGAAAATTACTGATTTTTTCCCAAGTGAGAAAAAGGTTTCTATACAGGGGTCGGCATAAGTCAGGCAACAAATTTGCATTAAAAGAAAAAAATGCAGCGTCAAAATGAATTTATTCAAAGAAATTACAAAAGGGATTCGAAAAAGGGTTACTGTAAGTGTCCAAATTGATGGCCATCTTGATCAATGCATTTACTGCAACGTTTCTCAACGGTGAGGCAGGTCCGGCGAAGCACGTCAAGCTGTCCGCGAAGATTTTCAAATTCTTCTTCAATTGCAGTTCGGAGGTCGGGAAGGGTACGTGGTTCTCTTGCAAAAACGCGGTCCTTGAGAAGGCCCCACAGGAAGAAATCACAGGGTATCAGGTCACATGACCGTGCGGGCCACTCAACGATTCCTCGTCTGCCTATCCATTCTCCAAAATGAACATTAAGGTACTCCCGCACACATAACACGTAGTGCGGCGAAGCTCCATCCTGCATGAAATGACGGATGTTCGCGAGTGTTGGATCGTTGTCCATTTGCCCACGTAAATCTTCGAGCATTTCCAGATAACTTTGGCCCGTCACGTTACCCTCAAAAAAGTACGGACCCACGAGACCTCCCGCATGGATACCTGCCCACACACACACACCCCAGGCAGGTTTAATTCTTCTTCAATGAAGACGTGAGGATTCTTGTCGTTCCAGTACACGCAGTTATGCCGATTGACCGTACCATTCAGCTTGAAGGTTGCTTCATCCGACCACAAAATGGAACGCTGGAACTGCGGATCATCCTGACTGCATCCGAGGTACCACTCAAAATATTCCAATCTGCGATCGAAATCATCCTCGTGAAGTGCGTGGAGGAGACGCGGACGGTAAACTCGATAGTGCATGCGTTTCAGCATTCGTCGTAAAGAACGATCGGATATTTGAAGTTCTCCCGATAGCCGCACTGCAGATTGGTTCGGCTGCTCGACAAACGCCAGCGCAACTGTTTCCATATTTTCGTTAGTTGTTACAGATACCGGTCGTCCAGAACGCGGCGCGTCGGCAACAGAGCCCGTTTTTAAGAATTTCTGGTACATCTTCCACACTGTTGAACGATTTGGTATCGGCGAGTTCGGAAATTGTTGTTGAAATTCGGTAAACATAGTTTCGTAATCCGCGTTCGTACGAAGATACGACGTAACAAAAAAAACTCTTTCTTGAAGCGTGAACTTGTATCGGTTATTCATTCTGAAAACGCATCTACTCGACGAGCACGTGTTATCATGACACCGAGACAACTGTCTGAAGCACGAACATGCTTCGTTTTAATCTTTTTCGACAGCGTTGCCAGACTTATGAGCGTTGCGGACTTATGCCGATTTTTCGAGAGCGTTGCCTGACTTATGCCGACCTTGGTATAAAAAAAGGGTGTCTCGAATGGTAGCTAAGGATGGTATATCATTCGCTAAGTTTATTAAATCAAATGATCTTCGTGAACTTTTTGAATTAGCAGGCTACAAATTGCCTTCTTCTGGCAGTTCGATTCAAACTATGGTGATGGCCGTCAATTAAAAAAAAAACATCGATGAACTTGAACCACTAAAAAAGTCTCTAAAACGATTCACATTTAACATTCGATGAATGGTCATCGTTGAGAAATCGTCGATATTTAAATACCAATTTTCACATGTGTACCGCTGGAGCTGTAAACATTTGGAACCAGGGATTAGTAAAAATTTCAAGTAGTTTTCCTGCTGAATCTTGTGTGACTGCTCTTGATAAAAAACTGAAGGAATATAATATTAACTTGGAACGAGATATTGTCGCAGCACATCATCAGTTATGCTATGCAAGTAGCTTATATGAAAGTAGTCAAACTGTTTTGCTCAAAATCTCCAATGAAAAACGATCTGTTACAAAATTATATAAAAGTAGAATTTGGCAGAGAGTTGCAGTTAATACGCGACTGCAGAACGCGGTGGAGCTGTCTAGCAGCAATGATGACGAGGTTCAACAAGGTTAAAAACAGCGTATCCAAAGCCCTTATTGTTCTAAAAAAACCTCATCTTCATATTCTTTTACTGAGCAAGAATGTGCATCTTTGCTTGATCTTGAACGTACTTTAGATCCAGTTAAACTTGCTGTCAGTGTTTTGTGCCGCGAAGATGATTGATTTCAGCTGAAACCACATTGCGTTTCATGATAAGCAAATTGGAAAGGCAAAACATGACACTACGGAACGAACTGGTAACGTCCTTACTACGGATAAAGGAACGCCGAAGTGTGATACTTTACTTAGCGAATCCAAAGAAATATTTGGAAAAGATACAAACGTCGAAGACATGTTTTTTAACCAAGCAAAGCGATACTAAGAAAGAATATTCAGTTTCATCCAGTGGCTACTGTTAGACGCAACTCAACCGCCAGCTCAAAACGACGAGGGTGAGCAAGTTAGAGACACTGATGATGAAGACGACTTTCCTTTGTCCCATATGGTAACAAGTCGTGAAACCTCACCGTGTACATTTAGAGTGCAGCCTTTGCACTGAATGGGTAGCAGAGACTTCATCTGCTTCTGCACCCATCCGAGTAAGCTCTCTAGACCTTATAATAAAACGTGAGATGACACTCTTAGAATGCAGCGGCAACAGAGGAAAATATTTGCAAGCTGTTTATATCTACGTAAAGTCCATTCCTTCAACAAGCGTCGAAGCCGAGCGCGCGTTTTTTTTGCCGCTGGGTACTTCTGCCATAAGATCAGGTCAAATTTACAAGATCAAACTTTGAATACTTTACCATTTCTCTATCTTCTGATACTTAATTTTCTTAGCAACTGAAAAAAGCATTGTTTGTAATCCCGCAAATCCTGCGGATCCGCGGAATTGATAACCTCAGTCCTGCGGGCTTGCGGGATTGAAGTTTTGATGCGGGATTGGATTCTCTAATTCGGCTACCTTTATCAGATCGCAATCCACTTAATTGCAATGATGTTCTTCTGTCATTTTCAGCTAGTATGGTTGCAGCACTTCTAACGAAAGCAATGTTCCTCTATATTTATTTCTATTTGGTAATTCAAGTTATTCAGATTTTTACCTTGACTAGCAAATAAGTAAAATCCAGTGCCTTTAATATAAACTCCTCAATTTCCTTTCGTTGGAGTACCCACGACTTGTTAGCTTTAACACCCATGGCGTTACTCTTCATATATTCTATAACCATAAGAAATCTAGAGATATCAACGCTATAATGAATCTTTAACATCTTGAGTCTAGAGTAAACAGACCAAAGAGACAAAGCTTTGTAAACTTTTGAGTACAGAAAATTAAGCGCAGATTACTAAATATAATTATTATAAATATACTTTCTTACCAATTTAAGGCAAGTAGTCATCACCACTTTTTCATCACAAGAACTAACCACACCGCCACTCGCAAAACTTGTCATATTCTTTCACATACCATTCCTATGACTTGAGGATGAGGCATCAGTTTTCTCTGAGCGGCTTCAAATTCTTGTAAAAGTTTTTTTGTGTAAACGTTTTCCGCTTCTTTTGAAAGCGAATTCTTTAATAAATAAACAATATCCAACGCAGTATCTATAATAACAGCAAAACAAACTATCTACATAATACTCAAATTGCTATCGGCTCAATTCACACGCACTTGTTGACGCTTGCTGCATTAATGTTTCAGAAAGTAAAATCGAATAAAACGTTGTATTTACCATGGGCATAAAGTCGATAAAGGCTAGAGAGGTTCATTCGAGTAACATCGCATCGACGACTCGTCCTCGCGTGTATATATACTTTGTCAGTCGCCGTCAGACAACGCTGAGCACACTTCGCTCGTTTATAATAATAAATTATTACTGTTAAAAACTGAAGCGCGACGAAACCTATATAAATAAATAATAAGGTATAAATTTATAAAAAGTAAAATCGGTTAAAATATACGATATCAGATGTGTTTCCACAGAAATTTCCGCAAACAGAGGTGTGTTGCGGAGAA
This sequence comes from Melolontha melolontha, assembly GCA_935421215.2. Lineage (NCBI taxonomy): Eukaryota > Metazoa > Arthropoda > Insecta > Coleoptera > Scarabaeidae > Melolontha > Melolontha melolontha. The sequence goes on along the minus strand of OW285239.1, from coordinate 105,126,172 downwards.
AAAATGTGCTTATATGCAGAAAACGAGCGTTCTACATCTACTAATGTTATATTTGCATAATTAAAATAACCTTTAAAACAACTTAACGGTTCATTAAGATAAACCTTCACAGGTTTATCTTAATGTGCCAAAATCTGAATGTGTCTCTAAAACACTTTCAAACTTTTTTAGAACACAAACATTTGTTGCGTCTTCTACTTCAGTGATTTCACTAACGCCACCGAAGGATTTTCTAATTTCTCTATTATCAATTACCTCCATGAATGAATAACTATTATGGTCGATTTATATAGTATACATATTTTAATTAAATCTATACACTAACTTTATAGTGCATAAGTAAACATATCATTTTTTGTGAATAGACTGCCTTCAAATTATGTAACCAAAAGTGCTTGGGAAACAATAAGAATGCCCGCCTACGGGTTTAATCATCTCGAATATTACTGGCTGTTTATGTAGCTTGTAACATAAACATTGACGTTTAGATGCGTATTTATAAATTAATAAAGTTAAGGTCCATATACATGAATATACATATTATATTTTATGTGTATAGCTTCGTGTAATTTTACATAGATTTTAGGTTTGTTCGTTTACTTTGCAAACTGTTTGTTGATATCGTTCGTTTTGCGTTGTTCGTTTGAAACTGTTTATTTTGTTCCGACTGTAAAACTTTATTGTTGAACTCACTCATACTTAAATTCCCAGGGTTTTGGCTACAAACAGAAAAAATTATGAAAGAAAGGAGTCATTTTTAACCTGCTATCTACAGTGGCTCACGTTTTCATGATTCAGGAAATATTGTTAATATATTTTATGTAAAACTTTATTCTGAAATGAGAAAAAAGTTATTGTGTATGTAATATAGATAATTCGTATATAGTATTTTTACCATAACATATCAGTCACGATATTAATGTGGGCCACACAACTTTGACAAATTTCTTGTTTATATCTTGCAAAAAATTGCTATTTGGGTTATAGGTTATAGTTCGGTTAAAAACTTAAAAAATATTTTTTACAGATGTCATTTAGGTTATACCTTAGACTGTTTAGAATGTTAATATTCCATATTTATCACTCTATATTTAAAAAAATACATAGTTTGTTAATTAAGAAAGGCAATTATATAAATACTTTTGTTTTGAAAAATATATAAATATATAAAATAATATAAATAATATAAATATAAAATATAATATAATATATAATATAAATATAAAATAATATAAATATATAAAATAAAAATATATAAATATGTTTTCCAATAAATAAACGGAGGGAATTGAAATAGTTTATTACAGCCAATATTAATGATCATGATATAATATAGCAGTACATACGGCAAACTAAATAGAATGTAAAGGTTTTATATTTTTTAGTTTTTATCATATTACACTCATGAGTTTCTCTTAGGCACAGGCAATAATTAGTGTTGTATTCGAAGTACTCTTGCCAAGCATATATTAGGCATTATGATAGGACTTTTATGCGGTCGAGATTTTACAGTGGACTCGTAATGTGCCTCTAAAGCATATAAATATGGTGCAATATAAAGTCAAACAGATATTAAAATCAAGGCACTATATCATATATTGGCTCTTAATTTCTCAAATATTTTCACTGGAACAAAAGAATTCACAGATAAATAAATCTATGTAAAGAGGTAAAAGTGCAGTTGTAACTTACGAATCTAAAACCACTTCGTATGTTATGAATTTTCAATATCAACCAGAACAGTTCTTTACTCCTAAATACATTAATGAAGTATACCCTTTTCTAGATTTTATTTTTATTCTTGTTTATAAGAAAAAGAATTATTTAAAATGAGCAAATGCCGAAAAAGTTTGAGTTGCTTTAATTTATCAACTGCCATATTGCTCTGCTAATTCATCGGCTTCATAAGTAGGTGACGGTTTATACCTCTAAATAAAAATTATTATCTATTTGAACATAATTTAGTAATTATTTTATGTACTAACTGTCTAACCAATTCTCCAGTAATTGTATTTTTATAGCTGTTTTGCCGAAATAAATTTTATTGTTGGTTAACTATTCCTCAATTCCGTGTTTCGTTGAAAATGAAGTCGGAGATATTTATTATTATAGTGATATGGTAGCTCGTATTATCCATAATAATAAGCAGTTGATTTTCGACCGTTTCTAGAAATTTTTCTATTCAGGTCACCGTGACAATCCTTACCCTTACCTTACTTTTACTATTTGTTGCAGAATAAAAGTCAATTATATATTGCCCAAGCCAATACTTCGTTCATAATTAATACCTGTTGCCACTTACTTGTTTTGCTATTATACATTTGATATTAACATCTTGGAGAGCTTCCATCTTGAAACACCCAGGTTTCATCAAGAAAAACAAACTTGAATATATTTTCATTTTTAAACGCGTATATTGTTGCAAAAACGTTATTCGTTTCATAACAGTATGAGGCAATGTAGTAGTGGTGAATGACAGATGACAGGCGGATATCATACGATGATCATACGTGACAACAATGCGCGAAATAGATGATGATACTGAAGATACAAATTTTCTAAAATGATGGAAAAATTGTATGTACTACGTTAGTAAATTGAAATACTTAGGATTTTATACCTGATGTTATTGGTTATGACGTGACTGATCTGTTATCATAAATAGTTTATATTGACTTTACTCTTCGAAACTTTTATTCACTATCAATATTTAAATATACTTTAACAATGAATTCTCGAAACGCGTCTGTTAAACATAATTTAAGAATCGTGTAAAAGCCAAAAAATTACACGTAATGGTAATTAAAAATGTTTAAACTGTTCAACTTATAGTCGAATGTTGGACTTGGAAAATTGAGTACATAGTAAATTCAGGGAGATACCAATTTTTTTTTTGAAAGAGGAAAATAATATTTTGAATAAAGTGAAAATTATCCGAAAATAGTTGTTCCAAAATTAGCTTTGAAGCTAGAAAAAGAAATAGAATAAAATATAAATTAGCAGGTTAACATTAAGGAAAGCAAACAACTGTTAATAAACGTCGCTTGAGAGCACTCATTTACGTAATTGTACTTATGTTAAGTTCTGAAAAACATTTGTTTGTTGGCGAATACAAATTCTTCGGTTTCAGTGGTGGTATCCTATGAGGCACAACCAAGCATGAAGGTTGCTTCAGGAGTGGATGCATTACATTTTACAGAAGGAACTATTTAGAATCTAGTGTTAAAATGCGTATCCTTGTTGACGATTATAACTTTTATTAATCTATCTATTATATAATTATCTAATTACTCAAATCTAACAGAAATGCTACCTTAGCCTCCTGATACCAGTGTCGTTGAGAATTTTTGGTTAAAACTGGAGTAAAAAAATATATTCAGTATCTAACAAATATGACCTTCAATGTGCCTAACGTGGTGAATGGGAGAAAATGAATAGAACTGATTTCTAGCAGACGGAGAATGGGTGTTATAAGAATACATTAATAAATCTATTAATTTCATATGCTCGAAATTTTTGGATGATTCCAGTCCAAAGTGCTGCGAATAATAACGCCCTGTGGTTTGTGCGCAACGATGTAAAGCAGAAAATAAAAAAGTGTAATGTGAGTTACTTACAGAGATTGAATGCCCATCTCAACAGTTTGGTGGTTCAACTCTGTAGAAAACTTTTTGGTAACTGTGGACTTAGCGCTATGATCCCAAAGTGATTAAATTTTAAAGAAGGAGGTAAACCAATGGGTTATCTCCTACCTGTTATCTTGTTCAGTCATGCTAATTACTAAATCTCACATTGGGACAGATTGTAATAAACTATATCCGTTTTTTATTGCCGCGGACCACCAAGCAAAGCCATATGTAAATTAGGCAATATACGATATTTTTTTGACAAATTTATGTTAAAGGTTATGTACATTATGTTATGTGTATACGCACTGATGGGCATACACTGTTAAATATTTTTACATCAAGATTTATGAATTCAATATTTAATAAATTTATGCAGTTTGGAATATTATCAAAATATGGCAACAATATTTGCATTTAGGCCAAGGAAGTTAGTTATGTATATGATAGGTCAAAATAATACAAGAGATTTAATATTTTAATAGTTTTTCATGTTTATAAACTGAAGTGAAGAATATATTTCTAAATAATAATACAAAAAGTAAAGTATATTTTCAAATGTACAACAACTTTAAAAATACGTAGGTATACATTCCTTAATAAATATTTTAACTAACTTAAAAATATCATTACACGAGCACATGTTTAATTAATAGTTTAGCTAATTATGCACACATTTAATCAATTACTCACTGTTAGAAGTGTCACTATGTTGATTAATCAAATCCAGTAAAACTGGTCTTCACGTTTCTAGTTAGATTGGTATTTGTTTCGATTGTAAGAAATTCTGTATGTCCTTTTTTTAGATTATGTACCTTTTCAACTTGCGAGAATGGTAGGGTGCATTATCTATAATAACAATGGCATCTTCTGGTAATTTTTCTAAACCAACACTAAACCAGTTTACAAATATAGCAGAATTCATATTTTCATGGTAGTCATCAGTTTTTTGCTTTCAAAAACTAACAATCCTCCTTCAACAAATCCATCTTCATATCCTAGGTACACAATAATAAGTTGTTTGTCTTTTCCTGTTGGATTTTTTCAAACCTTTCGACACACCATCTTTAAATGCTAGCCTGCGGTTATGTACATTGATATCAATAAAGACGGCAGACTATGTGCCCCAGCAGTGGCGTTGCGTGGAGAGTTTAGCAGAATAACAGTGCGCTTACTTAAAAATAAATATATCGAATCCCTATACAAAACGTTAAGAAAAAACATAAATAACTTACCCAACGTGTTTACATTGTTGCAAAAAAATGCGGATGTGCGCGATGAAAAAACTGCAACATAATATATGTTTCTGTATTAGTCTCGGAAAGGTTCGTACGTAGCGACGTATATATATGTTTATATACAGAGAAGGATTGTTCGACGTTGAGAGATGTTATATTTGCATAGTTAAAGCGCTCTTTGTACCTATACAACGGATCTTCAGTATTGGTAGAAAGTTGCCCTAATTTTGTAAAATCTACATTTTTATCTAATACATTAAATTTTTCACGGACACAATCACTTTTTTCATCTTCAAGGATATGCAGCACTAGTTTTACGTGGTCAATAATTGCTAACGAGTCCGATAAGGACAGCGCAGTGTTCTGTAAGTCTTTTATTGCGTCCAGTATTGGAACGTAACTGTCGTAAATAATTTTTAAATTTGCTGCAACTTGAGGATTGTTAAATTGAACCTGGCTGAGCCGTATTGCAGCTCCTTCTTTGGCATCTAGTTGTAAAATCACTGATTTAATTTTTTCAAAATGTTTATAATAATAAAATGCTGCTTCTAACCAAGTACCCCATCGTATAAGAATTTTGTTGCGGCGGCTCGGGTATATCAGGACACAGCGAATGAAATAGCCGAATCCGTTTCGGAGATTTAAGAAAAACCGCTTTCGTTTGTCCTATCAGTTGATCCACATCAGGATAAGTTGTACGTATAGTGTTTGTTACAAGGTATAAAGCGTGAAGCAAACATGTGACATACAGCAGGTTTGGTTGAATCGTTTTGAGTAAGTTTGCCGTGGAACACATAACCTTGGCAGCATCGGTAACTAACATTAACACTTGCTTCGGTAAAATCTCAAATTTGTGTAGTGTTTCTATTAATACATCATATATCGCTCTGGCAGTACACCCTTGCATTCGTTTACAGGTTAGTAAATAAGGAGGAGAAGGTCCTTGCGGAGTCAGCGTCCGTACTAGAATGGCTAGGATGGACTGTTTTTTAATATCTGTAGTTACGTCTATTGTTAACCACAGGAATTTTTTTTACCGTATTTTTCGTACAATTTACAATTCTCTGACGCACTGATGGTACGTAATTCCGTAGCGTACTTCTTGCTGGTAATTTCCTCGTAGGATTGTATTTCTTCCAAAACTGACGAAACATTGGGTGTTCCACTTTCTGCATTGGTATATTGGTCGCAATTAACATCGTTGGTAAATCACACACAAATTTATTATATGATCTGCGTCCACTATTATTCGATTTATGTTTGTCACTATTTATATGTCTTTGGCACAGACTTGCTTTCCAAGTTAATAAAGTTGTTTCACAAACTAAACATTTCACTACGGTACCGCCATATATTAAATCGGGAAACCGATGTAAAAATTTCTTTACTACGTTAGCATGCAACCGAGTCGATGCATTGTTTCTACGCACTCCCGACATTTTCAACACGATTGTGTTAACAATGTATCGCTTACAACGTCTCAACGGCAACTGAATTAATCGTCGTACGCCTCTACTCGATCCCTCCACATCACGCTACTGTTCGGGCACATAGTCTGTTTGAGTCATGTAAACTAAGTGAAAAGAATACTCCTGCCAATATTTATGGCTTATTTTTTGAAAGTTTTATTACAGCATCGATTGTGGGGGCATTTGAAAAATCCAATTGCGTGTTTGTGACCTGTCTGTTGAGATTTATGGCTTTTTTTATTTCTAAAATTTCCAAGAAGTCGAGCCTTTTACCCTTATTACAAGAGTGTAAAAGTTTGAAATTATTAGCATTAAACAGATGAGAATTTTGAATACAGTGTTCCGCGAATCCCGTGGTCATATTACCATGTAGAATAGAACTTCTGTGCTCTTTGATACGTTCTTTTATAGAGCGTCCTTTATTATTTGTTGTTATTCATACTTCTTTACACGTTAAGTTTTAAATAAAATATATAAATGTTTAAGGGCCATTTAAGAGACACATCCCAGATAACATTCGTCAAATATCTACTAATTCTTTTTAGTAACTTCAACATGCAAATATTAAGTTTAGCTTTTTTAACTCATATTGATTTTGTTTATATTTTTTTGTGTTCATTTTTCTTGTTTTCAATAAAATTTCCATTATTAGATTTAATTTATCTCTGTTGTTGTTGAATAAAAGGGTGTCAAACCTTATTATTGCTGAACTCTCAGAGCAGAGCTCTATTGAAATTCGTAAAAATATACAGGGTGTTTCATTTAAAAAAGTTAACATCGTTTCCGGCTAAACCGGGAATCTGATTCGGATATAAATATACTCATTGAATCCTCGATTTGCATTTAATTAATTGTGGAAACTCTTAGTAAAATCTGAGTAGCCATATCAAAGATATTCGAATAGATTCATACATTTTAACCCTGTATGTAATATTGTGTGCTCTATTTCACTCTGTTTTAAAACCTACAACCGATGCATGGTGTCAAAAAATTAGTAATTCTAATTAGTTACCAATCTGTTTGTATTGTGTTGGTTGTTGGTGTTGGCCACCAATTGCTAAACTTACCTAAAATTGAAATTAAAAATATGGAAAAAAATTGTTATTCATTGAATAGAGCCCGGCGAACGACGTAATATCGGTCTCTAATTTAAAACACATCAACAGGAAGAGTTATGGTTAACCATACCCTTTATCTAATACGATTTTTTTGAAGCTAAGCCATTGTACCCCTTACTGAAGATAGCGTACGAATGATTTGGTAGGCCCGATATAGGCAGAAAAAAAAACTACTAAGACAGCGTTCTCATATATATAAATGCTGGAACATATTTGTATATATAAGTTTGTCTGGCTGAATTTTGTGTCATAGACATGTTTTTATCCATAGCCACGAGCGTAACATAGGAAGAGAGCATAGTTATGATTGTTTTATAAAAGATTTTATTATAATAATAATAATTATTATTAGTATATAACTTTGTCTTTTCGCACTTAAAAATATTCTTAAATTGTGAAAATGATCTTTCTACATCGCAACAGGTCACTGGAGCATAACTGTAGTTACATAAAATATAGTTAGCATTAATGTTATCATTTATTAAACTTGATATTTGTTTATTTATTATATAGCCAGCCAACACCTTGTCAATATAGTTTTAACTTTTTAACCGAATTCACCAGGTGCGATATTTAACTTTGAATAGAGTTATTATATATTTATAATCATTATCGTAAAGGTTATTTTTGGCTTTCTATATTCTTATTTTTATTTTTTTATTTATTACACGAGGAATAAAACCAAAATATTTATGAATAAATGGGAATTGTTTAAGTAAAAAGAGTTTTTGTACTACCGTTTTACTAATTGATACACTTTTCACCGTATCTTCTAGACATATTACCATATTTTTAATTGTTTTAGAATTGTCACTATTAAAAACACAAGCTTGTATCCATGTACTCTATCTAGTAATAACAGGTTGAAGAAGCTAACTTAATCTAGGACAAGGTTCTTTGTAAAATTGTATTTTGCTGGGAGCTTTTGAGAAAATTGTTTTCGTATTACTAATAATTGTATTTACATATGCGAACTCTTCTCGCAGAAATTCACACACGCGATGTAAAGAATGTGCGAAACAAGTAACATGAACCATACCTGGCAAAAAAGTTTGTAAATTTATCCCTGCGTGGAGCATATAAGCTACATCAGTTACTAAGAGCTTTCTCTTTCTTGTCCGGAATTATAGAATCTAGACTGCGTTTCACAAATTCCGTGATAGATTGAAAATTTATGGCAGACAAAACTTTACTACATAAAACTAAATGACATTTTGGAGGTTTGGTTGATTCTAGCGTACCTACAATAACATTGCTGATTGAACGTCCCACTGTGTTTGTAGTTTCATCCACTGACAAAGATATTTTTGCCTTATACGTCTTTTTTATTTCCTGTATCTGTGTCAGATAGATGGAATCTAGTTTTCTTCTTACTGTGTTTTCATCGGGAATTGATCTACGACAATACTCTGCCTGAATGATTGAGTTGTTTGAACGGAATATTTCAGGATACTAATGCTCTATACAGTTCCTCACAAAAATTATTACTTTCGTTTGTATTTTACATAGTTGCACGCATAAGTTGAACGTTTAATATATGTTTGTTATGTTAACGTTAGTTTTTTTTAACGTTTAAAATGGCACGAACAGACACTACATTGAATTGTCATTGAACCAACCTTAAATATCTGTAGATGTACACACACATATTGCTATGAACTTTTCCCCACAAATATGTTGAAAAATTTAATTATTTATGAGTGTACAATTATTTTGTACTTATGTGTATATTTTTGAAATTTATTATTTTTTGTGAAAAAACAGGTTTTATATTCTAAGCCTGCGCGCTTGATTTGACCTCGACAGACACAAATGTGCTGTATAGTAAGAAAGGCGTGCTTATTGAAAGATAAATCTTTATCTCTGTTTTAGTAATTACGGTTTTTGTTGTTTGATTTAATTGTGGATTGTGCTTGAGTATTTCATTACCGAGTTTATTTACGAGATTGTGAGTATCGTAATTTGATTTTAACACTTTCTTACTCACCGTGTCTCGAGTTTATGAATATATTTTTTGGCGTAAGTAATATATTCTTTAAAGATATCTTATTATACTTAAAAGAGTTAAATACTGTATTTTTCTATTATTATTATTATTATCGCTTTGAAATTTAATCTTAGTTATTTGATATAAATGACAAAGAAGGTTTTTTAAAATTTCTAAAATAAAAAAAATTTTCTGTAACTGTAAAACTTTAGTTCGCTTGGGATATCAAGGGCATATTTTTTTCATGTGGTTGCACATGCGGTAGAGTTTGCTTCGAGTTGTCAATTTTGTTTATTTTGATTTTGTTTCTTGTGGGAAAAAGCATCTTTGTAATTTATTAGTTTTATTTTTGATCGGATGTCATAAATAAAGACGGCAGACTATGTGCCCACACTGTCAAATTTAATAATACACGGTTAAATTTTTTAAAAATAAATATATCGAATCCCTATACAAAACGTTAAGAAAAAACATAAATAACTTACCCAACATGTTTACATTGTTGCAAAAAAAATGCGGATGTGCGCGATGAAAAAACTGCACCATAATATATGTTTCTGTATTAGTCTCGGAAAGGTTCGTACGTAGCGACGTATATATATATATATATATGTTTATATACTGAGAAGGATTGTTCGACGTTGAGAGATGTTATATTTGCATAGTTAAAGTGCTCTTTGTATCTGTACAATGGATCTTCAGTATTGGTAAAAAGTTGCCCTAATGTTGTAAAATCTACATTTTTATCTAATTCACCTTATGTGTATTATTCAATTTAACAGTGTGAGGCAAATAGTCTGCCGTCTTTAGTCATAAAGGAAGTTTTTTATCGTATGCTGCGGTCACTTCCATGCGATATTTTTACCTTAATAATATTGTTAAATGAGGCAATATTAACCTTTATACTTTATAAAGGTAATTTTTTTAATTTTTGTATTAAAGTTTCATTTAAATTTTATATTGTGGTTATTATTTAACCTTACTCCAAGAAGTTTACAAGTAACTTAAAGAAACATAATTATAACATTTGTCAATACTCTTTTACTGGCGCATTATAAATTTGTAGAAGAGAAAAACCACGTTTTCCAATTGGAACCCTGAGAGGAAAGCAGTCCCATTTTTTTAAATTAAACCGACTGAGTATCTTAGCTGGATAGATTTGTCGTGAATTGTGAATAAGCAAATTTGAAAATCACAATTCATAGCAATATGTACAGACGCACATACATATATACATATTTCAAAAGAAAAATAGCAAATTGAATGAAAAGATGTTTTTAGATATGTAGACAAGCGTTTTTTTCATTTAGTGCTCCCTGAATTACTACTAGGATTTTTATTACTTTTATTTACGTTATAGTTTTGAATGCGTTTTTGAAATCTAAAATAAAATATTTTTTCATAAAATAAAAGCAAGAAGTAGAGAACGGACATTCTTACCACATAACTCGGCGTAATTCAATGAAGTATTTGTTAGTCTTACCCAGCCATCTGGTCCGTTGCGATAACAATGGACAACACAGCTATTGTATTCGGAGGATATATTCCATTAAACGCAATCGGCAATTGGAAATGTTTATAAACTTCGCTGAGTACATCCCGGCGTAATACAATGAAGTATTTGTGTTTGACTTTCTCGGACACCTGATTTTTCGCAGCGTTAACAATGGACAACGGCTATTGTATTCGGAGAACTTAGTCATGTGGTAAGAATGTCCGTTCTCTAGCAAGAAGTTGTTACGCCTATGAGTAAACAAGAACAAAATACGTAGAAAGAGGCAAGTTGGTCTAAAATGCCGGGCTCTATTTATTAATCAATAATCATTATTATTTCTTAATAATAATATTTTTATATCGTAAATAGAAATGGCAGTAGGTGGTAGTGATATATCACAGTATAATACGACTCGATAATATCGATATATCGATGCTTCTTTTTTGATATTTTTTGAAAATCGATGTGCTCTAAGTCTACTGCGAGGATAGTTTCTCCTGTTTTTTTCATGAAAATTATTTAATTTAGATTGTTATACCTTGATTACCTTCGCAAATATTTCGAAGTATAATATTTTGACTCAGTCTTATTCTTGAATCATGGTAAGTATAAATTTCAAAATTATTTAATTAATTTCTACTACTAAATGCTATTTTATATATGGCCAAAGGAATAGAAGAAACCTATTCTATTTAAATTACAATTAAATTGTATTATTTTTAATATATTTACTGCCCTCTCGTAGTTGCTAGTCACATCCATTTGTATTGAAAATATAAATCCCTTTGTGTGACTGGTAGATATAATTGTATCAAGATTATTAAGCGAATGTAAAAATATATGTACCTATATTGCCTATATCCACACTAATGCACAGATCAATAACAATACGTTTTTTTATAGTTGTAATTGATACATGTATGTTTTATACGTGTTTCTTCTTGACACGATATGTTTATATTTCCGGTTTTAGTGTTAAGATGGCGTTCAATAGTACTGCGTGTTGCCCTCTCAATCATGGTGCTCGTTTAAATCTATTTAACCCAGTCTGCAGCGTTTCCCGTCTTCCTACGTTTTTCGTCTGTTCTTGGGCGTGCACATCAGTGCCGCCACCACCATTCGAGTCATTCGATGATTATATGACGATGGGCTGCGTCACACAAGCATCGTTGCGTGCAACACCGAAATAGAACTGGCGCAACGAAAATCAACGCAAGAAATAATAAGAATACAGAGAAACACATCGCACACTTTACAAAACTTACATAGATACATACACACACTCACTCACTCATATCGTTACTTTAATATAAGTTCAGATAAAAATAGGAGGCGACTTCTGTTCTCGAGATACATAGTTGGATGCCAGATTACAGCTATCCTTATTTTATCTGCACATATGTATATACTGTAAAGGGTAGAGACGACGAACGGGGGGAAAGTGTGCGATGAAGTACATAAGAAGCGCACAGCATCAATACAACACCTCGTTTGCGACGTTGCCGTAGTACTATATTTATTCTGTCGTACTTCAAGGAAGTATATAACGTCTACTTACATAAAGCTCTTGTTTAAAGAGAGTACTGCTTGTAGGGTCGTTTTTATCGCATTTAAATATTAAACATCCAATAAACCTTGGAAAATACTGAAAAAGATTAAATATTCGTCTTTTATTTCACAATCCCCTGTTTTTAATGTGATGTAATTCTTCAGGAGATAAAGTTAAAACAGGAAATTGTCCAAAAATCGGGCATTTTGAATTGCCATCGTGTTATTTAAGTTATGACTTAACTTCTTCTTCTTCTTCTTTAAGTGCCGTCTCCGCTTCGAAGGTTGGCAATTATCATAGCAATTCTTACTTTTGAAACCGCAGCTCTAAACAGTTCATTATTATTACATCCAAACCAGTCCCTAAGGTTCTTCAGCCATGAATTCCGTCTTCTTCCTATAGATCTCTTGCCCGGGATTTTTCCCTGCATAATTATTTGTAGTATTTGATATTTTTCTCCCCTCATGACATGTCCCATGTACAGCAGTTTTCTTCTCTTAATTGTCGGAATCACTTCTCTCTCCTTATGCATACGTCTCATCACTTCTACGTTGGTTTTGACTTAACTATTCACACTCAATTAGAAGAGTTTTAACTATTTCTGCTAAACTATTCCTATCTAGTAAAATTTTGTGTCACCATAAGTACCATAGTAATGATTTTATAGACAGGCGCCTTGACATGTTAACATTTTATTTGCACATTGAAAATCTTGCTCTTTGCTTTTTAGTTCATTACCTTTCTTTGTTGCCCATTTATGTCTAGCAATTATTGGAGGTCATCCTTCCATCTTATCAGTACATATTTCCAATTTCTTTTAATATTAATTTTATCTTTTGTGTCTTCTACTTATTGTATTCCCTTTTCCTTTCTCATAGTGTTAAAAAAATTTATGTCTACTAATCTTCTTTTAATTTTTCGCCGAACTCTTACCTTAAACTTTCTTTCGCTATCATTAGCAAATTCTTTAACTAATTTTTTTTGTTCTTTCTATGTCTCATAATATGTTGACCAATAACTCAGTGGTAAGTCACTGGCTTATCACTAGAGACCGGACGCATCAGGCCGAAATTACGATGGACCATATAAATAGTTTATAACATCGCTAAGTACAACAAGCAGTTATTGAATAGCACTATTCATTCGGTTAACCTGTTCATCTGTTTTGTGTCGTTGAATTGTGACACAATTATTCCAATATTATAGTTAAATTCTACAGCGTCTCTGAGGAAACATATCCTAATATGCTGCATATTACTAGTGTGGCACATGCTCTCCACAGAATCTATGAATATATCAGAGACATTAAAATTTATTTTATTTATTAGTTTATATTTCGTAAGATAAATAAAGTACGGCGAGTTGATTTATTTTTTTCATTGTTTTAACTCTTAATTACATACTTCGTAATTTTTGTAATAGATACTGTTATTTCATCGAATCTACTTCTCTCATCAATTTTCATTTATTTCGATCTAGAACATTATTTAAGTTACTTTTTCAAATATGATATGGAACAACGTCGAGAATGATGGCGAGTTGGATTAAGGGTCAAACTTTATTGCAAAGTCTGTAAAATATCGTTAAAAAATCTAAGAAATCGCACGTAAATCGTCACTAGCATCGCAAACACATACACAGAAATTAGACCCGTTAGAATTTGACAATTTTAAGGAAGTACTTTGTGAAACTTTAATGCCGGCGAATATTCCATTAAATAAACTTAACAATTCCACCTTCCAAATATTTTTCCAAAAAATATGCTCGTCGAAATGTTCATGATGAAATCTACCTTACGCAAATATTATGTTCTTAAGTGCTACACGAAAGCAGTAGAACGCATTAGAAGCCACCTTTCAAATCAGTACCTATGGGTAAGTGCCGATGAAACTGTCGATATATTAGGATGCTGTGTGGTAAATGTTGTAGCTGGTGTACTATATCCAACTATTCAATATAACACATGTAATAGCAACAAAAGTTATAAATACAGTTGATGCAGAAACAGTAGCAAAAACCATTAAGAGAATATGGACCAAATGCTTCATTCGGACGACAGGTACAAAGAAAAAATACTTTTATTTGTCAGTGACAGTGCTGCATATATGTTCAAAACAGGCAGACTATTAAAGGAAACATATCCTAATATGCTGCATATTACTTGTGTAGCACATGTTCTGCACAGAATCTGTGGATATATCAGAGACACCTCTCCGGAATTTGATAGACTTGTATCCACTTTTAAAAAAGTTTTCAGAAAAGCACACATCGTTGTCACTGTTTCCCTCTCCAGTAATAACTAGATGGGGAACATGGTTGGAAGCTACTAGTTTTTATACAGAAGATTTTGATAGTTTATAAAATTTCGTTATATCTTTAAATGACGATGCTCGAAGTATTTCTGAGCGCAAGGAACTAATACAAATTCCAAATTTAAAAAATCAGTTGTACTTTCTGCAGGAACACTTTTCAAATTTGCACTTATTTTGGAAATCAAAATCTCATATTAAATTATGATTAACCACATTCAATCAAAATCTCATATTAAATTATGATTAACCACATTCGATGTGGCTATTAACAATTTGAAAAATATTCCAAGTGACTTCGGATGTGGCCTTCTGTAAGGATTAGACGCAGTTTTTAATAGAAATCCGGATTTAGTAACATTGCGGCAATTGTGTATGCGGACGATGCCTGAAAATCGAACTGCTAAATACACTGAAATAAAAGAATATTTCCAGTAAGCACCTATAACCAATTGCGATGGAGAAAGGACGTTTTCTATCTACAAAGTAGTTCATTCAAACAGAACAAATTTTACAGAAGAGAACCTTGAGAAAGTTTTGCTAGTTAATATTAATACTCCTTTACTCAACTTGAACTATGGGTGGGCGATGAGTCATCGGCCTCTCGTGTCCGGTCCCTATTTATCACGCCGGAGTCCCGAGTTTGATTCTGGAGTCGCTGTGCGGAAATACCAGGTAATGGAAAATACAAGTTTGTTACATTCCAATAAAATGTTGTCATAGAACATGATAATCATAATTAGACAAACATAAATATTTGTTTTGCAATCGTATTGTAATGAATACTTTACTTAAATAATTTTCAACCTTGAAAGTATCATTTTACCTGACTAGTCCGCTGAATATTTTTTACCGGACTAGTCCTGTAAAATTGTACTTGTAAACATGAACGTTATTTTTACAAATTGACTGTTGTTTGCACATTATTGCAAAAGCCTACCGCAGGTTTTAAATCGATCGTCGGTTTAGTAAAAGTGGAAAATATACGATAATAAAAGTGAAAAATTTACAATTGCAAAAAAATGTACGCACCACATCCGGAAAGTGCTTTTACTGGCCTCGTAAGCTACCAGGGACTCATCTATGAGTCACAGATCAGTAATATAGATGTCTAACTTAATAGTAAAATAAATCCCTATGTGTAGTTGGTGGACTGAGTTCCATGCGGGGAAAGGGGATAATTGTGTATGCAACCAACATAGCTGTAGTTAAATTACTATTATTCAAATTTTATGTATGAAGGAAAAATAATATTTCATTCGATTAACTTCGTATTGCAATCAGTATATGTAGTTTAGAACCCATTACATAAACTTCTTAGACATATTCAATGCGCAATTTAATCGAACGAAACAGTCTTTTTCTCCATAGTCTATTTAATTCTCTTCCACCTATTTGAATATCTTCAAAATATATCATAAAATGTAAATTCACATGAAAATAACAAACAAACGTAATTCGTATAAAAATATATTTAGAATCTATGCCAACTCTTATGCTAGATGAATTTAAAGAAATACAATAGTATTTTCAAAAATTGTCTAGTTTGACGTTTCAAAATATGACACTATCCAGTTAATATTAATCTAAAAAATCTACAACTAGTAATATAAAAAAAATGGTAAAACTATATACTATTATCCATAGTCCTAAATGCTACTAACACGAAGAAACAATAAATCCAACGAACGTTTATAACATATAACACGGGCACGAGATCACAAAATTTAAATACGGCGAATACTAATCGACCAAGATAGCCAACATTAAATTTTTCGTTAACATATGATATTCCTACCACAGAACAACTTCTAAATGCAACAACCTTGTGATGTTTAAGTTGCATAACTAATTTCCTTCCCCTCACTTTGTTCGGATGCCTTACCCCGCAAAATTATACACGGATTGCCTATTACATATATGTGATTTGTGTCTACGAGTCGTCCTGGTATTTGCTTACTCATCCAGTAAAATCTTACTTTCCGAACTTGATACGTAAATAACTATTAAATTCTATTAAAATCCCGCTATCGATGTTGCTAAGTATTCAGGATCGGTTATCGTAAATGTAGATATCTTTAAACGGCTGTAAATTTAATGATTTGGATAACGAATGGACTACTCATTGTCTCATATCTTTACTATTGGCTCTACAATTTTTTTTGTCACTAATTTTAGGTAGTTTTAACATTGTAGGTTGAGGAATCATATATTAAAGAATATTAGTGCCTGGAACAAAGTGAATGGAACAAAAAGCTGAGAAAATATTTTCCTTTGAATGTTGAAAAAACATTTCCAATGAAGAAAACGATCCGCTTACTAAACTGTAAAATGACGTGAGCCGAATTAAGGATAGTCCATTGAAAGTTTATGCTGCAAAATCAAAAATAAAACTTTCTTTGTTACTGAAGGCTTGAATAATTTTATTTCATTTTTCCATGTCAAATAGTCGATGCAATTCCTTAAAGAGATTCTAGATTACGTTTTGAAGTGAATACATAAAATGCATTAAGATCTTAACTATTCCAGTGACTTTTTTTACAACACATTGATACATCCGTGAATGGTTACTTGTTACAAATCAAGCAGTTCTGTTATTGATCAACTATCGGGTGTATTCGTTGGTAGTTTTTTTTTTATTTCCAATATTGAAAGGTAGACTAAAAAGGGTGCATTTTGATAACACCTATCAATATAAAGCAACGTGATGAGCATTTAAGAAGCATTTCAGAACACGATTTCATCCAACCATTTTAACGGCTCTATAAGCGTTAAAAATTTGGGAGAAGGGTTTATATGACAACTTAAATATCAGTTAAAGTATCAGAATAATTGAAACATACATGAGTGGGTAAAACCTCACCAGTTTTGTATAATATAAAGGTATTTTTAATAATATAAAATACCTTTGTATTATACTTAAATAAAAGCTTTTCATTTATTCTATCCATAAAAATAAGTTTAAGTATATTGCTTGTTGCCAATATTGTTTAACTTGTATTTAATAAAAATAAACAAGTAGGATTTATACTTTGCAACAATAATAAATACGTAAAGTGTGACAAATCCCATCCAGGCATACAGACATGTGTTTCGTCCTGCTATGGACTCGCCAGTGTATTGTGTTTTCTAGTTTTTAATAATATTTTTGATGTTATTATAGTATATTAAAAAACAAGTTTCATAAGGCACCATTTTGCCGCACGAGATCAGTTTAGAAAACGAGCCGCGACAGCGGCGAGTTTTCTAAAGAGCGAGTGCGGCAAAAGGCCTTATGAAACGAGTTTTTTATACTATTTTTTCTATTTTGCATTTTTTACATTAATAAATTGGAATTAATTAATTTGGAAGTTCAGAGTTTAATTTGTATATACATCATGCAGTTGGTCACATTGATACTTGACATTGTCAAATTTAAATTTTGCTATCCGTGAAGTATATTATATTACATATTATTTATTAATTTTCGTTAACATTACTTGATATTTTATTTAAAAATATAAACATGAGTGACATAGACACTAGTATATCTTGTTGTCAATTGTATACAATATACGTTGTTTGTATAGAGTACGAACATATATCATATCTGTCAAATGTACTTAAATTCTTAAAATCAAATGACAGCAATGATATTTATTTCTCTGTTCGAACAACGCCAACATTGAAAAATAAAAAAAAGCGTATCGAAATGAAGCTCATTTCGATACTGTTTTGGGTTTCATAATGAGTTCATTTCGAACGCAAAATAGAAAAAATATATTTTTGTTTTATAGAAGTTATAAAGTTTTACATATTCAAGTATGTTTCAAATTGTTTTTCCTATTTTATAGAATCATTCAGTTTTCCTAGAAGATAGCTAGATTAAAACTTTATAATATTTCTCAGTAATTCTTACCTCGACTCAATTATATAAGACTAACGCAGCCGACATCTTTCACGACGCATGTCTCGACTAACTAGATAACGTCCGCTGAGAGAAGTGGTGTTGCAAAATCTCCTAACGACAGGGTTTCATCGGGTCACCACTCATCGATTTTAGTACAGTAGTTTCCTTGTTACGTCTCAAAATTACATCACTGTTTCTTACGCTACTAACTTTTGTTTCTCTACTATACATAGTATACGTTTAAACACTGACTTTATAATTTTGTTATAATTATAAATTTAGGGATTTATTGAAGTGAAAAATTAAAGTGGAATTAGTCTTAATATTATCTTACAACGTACAGGTAGTAAATAGAATAAACACCATGTAAAGCAGAAATTTTAAACCTTCGTGGCAAATGTGAAAAGCTTTTACTTCGTCAATGCAAGATAATCGATTTAGTCATACTTTTGTTCTTTCCTTCTTCTTATATATTGTTTCTTCTCACACCTTTATTCCTATCAGTTTGACTTTACTTCGAGTGTAAACTTTTGCAATTTACCGTGGTTGCCAACAGCAACGCTTAACCTTGACTCAACACGCGCAACCCCTACGGAGACAAAAATAACCTCTGAACACTGAGAGAAGTAGCACACGGGCGCAACCGACCAAAATATTCTGTAAGAAAAAAGAAATATTTTTTCTACGATACATGCTCCATATTTTGCTATTTTTTATTTATTTTTGCCGTATCATGCATTACATATAGGGGTGAGCTTATATTTGATGTGAATTTTAGCTTCGCCTGTAGTGGTTGATTGCGTCTGCAAGCACTCGGAAAGCAACGTACACATAATGGAATTTCACAGTGCGGGGATTTGCATATAATCAATATCCAAGTCGGTGCTGATATTGCGGACTGCTAACCGTGTGCTGCTCTGTTCTCGTCGGATTGAAATACGGATGTGAGAGATGTACGTACATATATGGCGTCGGAATAATAAAAGTCTGCGTGTGGCAACACTGTCTGGTAATTCTTGTAATCGGCAATTCCTTGAAATCCCTGTTAATAAATCGTTGAATTCTTGTCTTTTAAATACCTACGTATTCTGTATAAAATATTATTTACGTTCAAACCAATATCTTGTGAGATGATATAAAGTATTACGATATTACTAGCTCAATTCTGTTGCATATCGTTGTCATTCAATATGGAGTCACCGGCAAACATTTGGTAATTGTTGCGGTAATGAGCGTTTCACGTTCACGGTGCAGTATGGGCTTTATGCAGAAAGCTTACGTAGTTGTCAAATTGTTCAATTCAATCTGCCAACTGATAAAGTAATTTTTGAAATTTTATTTTAAAATATCATCCATTGACGGTGATGTCATAGCACATAACCTACATAAATAAATAAACGAATTAGAAAACAAAAAAAAATTCAACATAAGAACCATTAATACTAACACACTTATTTCAACCTTTCCTTAATAACCCTATAAAAGTTGACGCCCTTTCAAGTGTTTGTTGAGTTTTGGAAAGAGATAATAGACACAGGGGGCAAGGTCTGGACTGTAGGATAGTTGTAATGCCTCAAAGCTGCGTTCATTGCTTGAACAATTCGTGTCTTATGCACCCTGCAGTTGTCGTGCAAAAGCAGAGCTTTCTGAGCAAAATTGTGGGATCCTCTTGTTGGTTTGAATCTTTGGGTTGGATGGATTCTTTGTACCACCCCTAATAGATCTCTCAGTTCCACTCTGTTAGTCTTGTGTCCTCAATGAAAGCCGCTCTCCTCCTCGGAGGAAATTTGAGTACCATCGTAGAATCCAGCCGATCACTTCCGAAATGTTTCTGTCTGAGTCCCTCCAGTTCCTCACAAATACATATTACGTGTAGGCTAGTTTCATCCTGTTTTCCACATCTTCCACATCAGGACTCGCTAACCAACCCCATGCTGTACAGATGCTTCCTTAAAGGACAATGCCCGGTTATTAAGCCGGTAATAATTTTAATTTCTTTTTTGTGGGGTCTTTTTTCGCATATAACCGTGTCTACTTTCTACTTCTACCGAAGCTACTTTCACATTGAATGGCACTGTGAATAGACAAAATTGCCGATTTTGGTCGACTGATGATCCTCATTGGATGCAAGAGACACATACCCAATACCCGCAAAAACTAAATGTATGGGCTGGGATTATCGGCGATCGCATTGTGAGACCGTTTTTCTTTGATGGAAACTTGACTGGGGAAATATACTGGAATTTTTTGAGGAATGAATTGATACCCGTTTTAGCGGTTCTTTTTCCTAATAATGAGGATCCACATTTGCCAGATCGTAGAATTTGGTATCAACAGGATGGTGCTTCTCCGCACTATACGCTACCAGTAAGGCAATACCTCAATAATACATTTCCTAACAGATGGATTGCAAGAAGAGGGGCAATTGAATGGCCAGCTAGATCGCCAGATTTAACCCCATTGGACTTCTTCTTGTGGGGTTACTTAATATCAAAAGTCTATGCGACACAACCGGAAAATTTGGATGTTTTACGACAACGCATCATCTACGAAACCAGACTAATCACTCCCGAAATATTACAGAATGTGCGAAATGGAATTTATCATCGCTTAGGATTTTGTCAACAAAATGAAGGAAAACATTTTAAGCATTTGTTATAAATTTGATACTGAAAAAATCAAAAATAAAACTTAGAATTAGAACACAATTTACTCAAAAATTTTCAAATGTAACATACCAAAATTTTTACATCGAATAAGAATTGTAAAAGCTTTCAAAATCCATAAAAAAAATGGGGTTGACTTTAAAAAAAAATATCAATGACGTCATAACTTATTCAAGGTCGACGGAAAAAACAAAATGGTAGCATCTAAATATAGCTAATAAAAAACATTAATCGACATATCTATGCATTTTGTCAAATAATGCACAATAACGTTACTACGGGCTTGTGTCCATACTTTATGGACGCACTGTATAACTAATGTGGGTATTTGTTGAACATTATTTTTATTATGATTAATTCATTTGTAGAAATCGTACCTACGGGCAACAATATACCCAAGGTTTGCGATAGGATCTTAAAGATCTTACGAATAAATAATAAAATAAATATAATTACTAATTAAATATTTGTAGGTGTCATACGCCTAAGTGTATAGTTCCGGTTAGTTCCTTTGTACAGTAATTGAACCATATTATACATATTTATTTAACAATGGGTACTTAGATTAAATATCGTCAGTTGAATGAGTTCACTGATAACCCTAGGTAATAAAAGAAGCGGTCTAAAGTATAAAATAATAAAAATAAATGTTAATTGTGTCTTCGTGGACATTTCCTGTTATTGTAGTCCATTTTGGCATATACTCAATTAAGAGAATCCCCTCCGCGTCCCATATAACTGTGGCCATCACTTTTCCCGCAGAATATTCAGTTTTTGTTTTCTTGGACGATAAGAGCTCTTGTTTCGTAAGTGAGTCTCAGTGGTGAACCCAAGTTTCATCCCCAGTTACAATTCTATTTAAGAACTCCTCATCTTGACATAAAACAGTTAAATTCTCTTCACAAATTTGTCGTCCGCACAAATTTTGTTCGGGACTGAACAGCCTGGGAATTCATCGTGCCGATACTTTGCTCATTCAAAAATCTTTGTGTAGAATTTTAAAAACACGTTTCTGATATTCCTATTTCTCTATCAATATCTGAAACTTTTACTTGGCGGTCAGTCAACACCAAAGTGGTTCGTGGTTCCAGAGCTCTTTCACACTTTGGGTCATCATGAATGGATTCTCTGACTCATTTAAACTGCTTACACCAAAATTTGACTTAGAAATAAGGCGGGCAATTTTCTCCATTATACTGCCACCATTCATCTCATGAATATTTTTCGGATTACACTCTTCTTTTGATAAAAAATTTCATGACGCATCTGTGTTCAAGTTTCAAATCACTCATTGTCTCTTCTTTAAACGAATGTAAAAGTAACAAATGTTAAGCGATTCGTACTAAAGTTGGAGATGTCACTATAAAAGTCACAGAAACTTAAAGTAAGAAAATTGTCACGATAGCATATTGTTTTCATAGCTAGGTAGGTTACATCAAAAACTCCTCTCGTATTTATCAGCAAGAGTATTTTTACACTATAAAGGTTTAAAGTAATCATTTGCACAAGAAAATATGGAATTGAACAAAGAATATTATCACACATTGATTTTTACAATTTCAAATGAGTCTTGTGCAGTAAGGAATGTTATGCGGAAATCAGGTTTTATGACGAATCCTGTTCCTTGGCACCGTAAAGCAGTGGTATACTGAATGTCAAGGTGGTTGATTTTCTTTAAATGGCACGTTTTGAGTTCCTTTTTTTTCTTAATAACTTCAGACAATCTGCTTCACCGCTGACTAATTAAGTAATGACATGAATGGGCATCGTTTCAGTAAATTATACCCTTCCGTATATACTTTAAACTAACTTTGTTGACGAATTTGAGTTAATGAATAACAATGTACTGGTAAGAGTTTTTGCAAACTGTATTCCTTGATCACTTGTTTGACAGAAGTTATTGGGATATCATGCTATAAAACCCTATTTGACACATACAATGGCGCATTAATCAATGTTCGAATCGTTGTTTTGGAATCGTTAAAATATATCCAGGTTGGAATTGGCAGCAGAGCCCCATATTTGGATCGCTTTCGTCCTAACGAGTTTAAGCATGGTTTTGTATAGCAGCATTTTATTATCAATGGTCAATTGAGATTTACGTGTTTTAACCAGTAAATACCATTTTGCCTTAGTTTTAAGCCAGGCTGTTTTAATTTTGTAAAAATATGTTTTCGCCATATCAGTTTTCAGTCGAGATATATACCAAAAAATTTGACATCCTATGCTTGCGGTAACTGATAACCATGCAGCTTTATTTAAGGACAGGCATTTCTGCTCATTGTGAAAGTTACATGTGTTAATTTACTTGCTTAGACTTTTATTCGCCATTTTCAAAGCTAATCCTGGATTTTGTTCAAATCGTTTGGCAAATTTTGTGATGCTATACTTGAATTTGAGTGGGATGCTGTTATCATAATGTCTGTTGTATATATTGTGGTTAATAAATCATTTGTATGTAGTAAGCAAAAGACAGGTCCTAGGATACTTCTCTGTGGAACACCAGACCGAATGGGATGTAGATCAGTGCAGTTTTGAATTTCGAAACCACAAACGGCTGTTACCTAATAGAATATTGGTTTTGTACGGGAGCATGTTATTGCAAGGAATTTTCAAGCACATTCTAAAGATTGGTGTGAAGATAATTAACATCATTTTAGACAAATATTTGAAAGTACGTGGCATATTCCCATTAGATTCCCTAAGAATTGACTCCAGTTCAAAAATAGGACCCTGCGACATAATGCGGATCTACGCTAGATCGTTTTGCAGTTAATCGTTTCGTTTAGTGTACATCATTACAGGCAGCGAAACTTAAGTATACTGCGGCGGCAGCATTCGGCAGTTTGGATCCTTAAAAATGGGTCGACTTCAACAAAAATTGTTCGAGAAAGAAACAAAAAGTCGCCACTTTTTTTATTCATAGACGTGTTTGAACTGCAGCGCTGAAGGACTCATACTGCTAATGCAGAATGGTACACTGTAGTTGGCTTGCCTCAAGTTCTCCAAGCTGTTCGAGAAAATCGTCCAAGAGGAAGGATTGTGAGGTGCTACCCAGAAATACCTGGAATGTAAAGAAAAACAGTAAATTGTTCTTATAACTTATTCACTACCATCCTCTTCAAAGTACTCTCCTTCCGCATGAATACAGCGATTGCGGCTACTTGTCCATGACTGGAGGCAGTGTTGGAAATCTTCACGTGTTAACGTCTTAACACTGCTTGTGATTCAGTCTGGATCTTCTCAATCGTCTCAAAACGTCGCCTCTTCAGCTTCAGTTTCAACTTCAGAACCAGGAAGAAGTCACAAGGGACAAGATCTTGGGAGTAGAGAAGGTGGAGTAATACTGCCGTCTTCATTGAGGCTAAAAACTGACGCAGAACGAGTTAGTAACCTTGGTACAAACTTCGCAATAATACGCCGCATGTTTACTTGGCCGGACAAAATACGCTGAAAAACGCCGTACGACAAACCGACAATGTTACAAATGTCATGGACTGGTCTCCTTCGATCTTGCAAGATAGTATCACGCAATTTTTTCCACATTATGTGGCGTGTTTTCTCCAGATGGACGACCGGAACGCTCATCATCATCAACATAAAGTATCTTCACCCAAAACCACTACCCAAAACATAATGAGTCGTTTGCCATGTAGTCCAGACCTGGCATCTTATTTGTTTCTATTTCCATGTGTAAAGTATAAGTTATGGGATTTACGTTTACGATCGACCGAAAATGCAGTATGCAGTTGGCACATTTAAAAATGCAATGAACAATCTATAATAGAAGAAATTGTGATGAAGATTTATTTCCATGAATGGAAAAGGTTATAGACAAATATGTCTTGTTAAAGAATTGTGTATTACCTTGTTAAACTAAGCCAATGAAGAGAACAGTTCTCGTGTTAAAAAAGTATACCAAGCTTGGAAATTAGTACATTGACAGAGATCGTAATATACAGTAATGGATAACAAGAAAGCGATAGTAAAGAGCATATACAGAAAGTTCCGAAAACAGTACCTACAGCATGTACTAGACAATTGGTAAAAAAGAAGAAATATCAAAATTATGGCGTAGGAAAGCTATTTTCTTTTTGCCAATTGGATGTATACGAATTACTGAATGTCTTAATTAGTAAGAAGTGCAAAATTTAAGCGGTAAATATACATCTATAATTAGAAAGAGAAATAGCAAGAAAAAATCGGATTAGAAACAAAAATAATGAAGATTTTACATTGATTTTGGAAACAATGGAAGTGAAACAGTTAAGATAACTATGCATGACTAAGCATGACTATGTATATTTCTATTTTCAGATTTTGGAATATGAGTATGTAAAAATGATTCTGCATTTTTTCTAAAAATCCCTATGATTTGGGATAAAAAGATCCATGGTTTCATTTAAGTCTCACGCAACTGAAATAATGTATTTTCATTTCGAGAATTTGGCATACGTATTAACAACAATGTACATATCTTATATTTGTTATTCACTACATTCATTACATTTCGGATACAATTTGAGATTGTTGCTAAATGTACTGACATTTTTTAAAATATTTGTCATAAAATTCTATGTGGTCTCAACAACAACATTTCCTTCTTTGGTATATATCGAACCAAGCATTGAACTCCTTACATTTGTTACTAATGATTTTGTATTTACTATTTTCTATTGAATTTTTTACATAAACCGATTTTGACTATAAAATAAATAAAAAATTCTCTATTTGTAGAAGGTAGTTGAAAATCTGTTTCTAAACTGCCGTAATCAACTATGTCTCTCAAAAAAGTTTGTAACAAATATTCGTAGCATTAGAGGGTGGTGTAAGGAGGAAGCAAAATGCGTGTTTATTAACGGAAAGCATAGTTACGGATCGCATCGGTTATTGATTTTGTAGTGAAATGTATTTCGTATGTCCCAAGCAATGAATCTCAACTTATTCCGTTAAGTATTGCGAAAGTTGTAGCTTTCAATTTAGATTTGAAATATTAAGACAAATTACTTATTTGAAAGGTCAATGCTATGATAATAATGTGAATAACTGTTTTAAACCAGATGCCGTTTACTACAGTTTATGTAACACTACACCAATAAATGTTTAGTTATCTAGAAAAGAAACGTTATTATTAATTAGCAATATGATACTGGCGCATAAATTTTAATAAACTATTTTTTACGAGCAGTAAAAATATTAATAGTAATTTCCTGTCATTAATTAAACGTTTATTTCTAGACGAATTTTATATTTATTTTTATTATACTAGGCTTTGAAAGGTTTTGAACTGTTAATAAACAATTTGTTTAAAAAAAAAAAATTACTTTATTGACTGATGAATCTGATGATATAAGTGGTGCTACTCAGATATTCCCGTAATGTGGCGGGCGAAGGGATTGTAGTACATCTCTATAGCGCTAGTTGGTGCGAGCTACGTCCTATACTAAGTCTTGTCAAACGGTACTTTTCTAGGTAATGACAAACGCTTTTTGTGTTTATATTTGTTGAGCTGTGTTTAAGTTATTCTGCAACACTACAATTTCTGATGTGAAAGAGCAAAGAACATGCATCAAATTTTGCTTAGAACTTGGTAAAAGGGCAGCGGAAGCTCCAAAAATGCTCAAACAAGCGTTTGGTGGGATGCTCTGGCTAGATGCAAACTTGCATAAGACTTGATAAAACAGCAGCGAAAACTCTGACAATGCTTAATAAACAAGCGTTTGGTGAGGATGTGCAAACTTATATTTGGTACAACCGTTTTAGTGTCGGTTTCGGTCGTCCATCGACGGCAAACGCCACAAAATGCGTAATGCAATCCTGCAAGATCGAAGGAGATCAATCCATAACATTTGCAACACTTTCGGCTTGTCGTACGGCGTTTATCAGCGTATTCTGTCTGATGAATCAACATGCGGCGTATTGCTGCGAAGTTTGTCCCAAGGATACTCAGCATTGAATAAACACGGTACCATGTTCATGTGTGCGTAAAGGTGAAAAAAACTGCCGAAAGGGATGCGAACTTCGGTACAAGAATCATTGCTGGCGACGAATCATGGGTGTACGAGTATAATCTTGAAACAAAGTAGCAGTCAGCGCCATCGTCCCCACGACCGAAGAAAGCACGGCAAGTCGAAGCAACGTCAAGTCGATGTTGATTTGCTTCTTTGACGCTGATGTAATCGTGCGCAAAGAATTTATAGCACCAGGTGAAACAGTTAATGGACGATTTTATTGCGATGTTCTTCGACGACTAAGAGAAAACATTCAAAGCAGCCGCCTGCCACGTGGAGCAACAATTCGTGGATCCGGAGTGGATAAACTGGGCGCAAGAATAATCCGTTTACCTGCTTGTCCAAAAGGGTCTGGTAGGTCTGTAGGTAAATTAGGCGCGAGACTTTCTTTAATGACATAAACATTAATCGAATTTTAAATGATCCGATCATTAACATTAATCGATTATAAATGGTCCGAATATGCAAAACCAAAATTAGTTTGGTTCCGTGTTTTCCTAGTTTAGTTTATTTCTTTTATTGATGTGAAATGTCCGTGTCAGTGATAAAAGTGAACGTGGAAAGTATTTGCTATTATAGGAAAATTTTACATTTTCAAAGGACAAAGTATTAAAAAGTGGTGAAACGTCGTGGAGATGTTGCCAAAAACGACTGCATTGTAAAGCCAAAATTTACACAGTTAATAACCTAGTCACAAGAGAGCACGATGTTCACAACCATGAAGCAGACGAACAAAAGGTAACAAGAAAAGTAGTTTCAAATACTTGCAAGAGAAAAGCTGAAGAAGACATATCCGGAATGCCTTCAAAAATTACATTAGACGAAACATTTATAACTGTCGCCGAAAGATACTACCAGGTCCTACCTAAAAACAGAGAAGAAGTGCATGGAGCTCTCAGTGCATATAGTGAAATGCTATTAACCAATAAAAATGAACATTTTTTTGTTTATTAACGACATAGAAAATGATATTGTTGTGTTGACATCTGAAACAAACATTAATATTTTAACAGAAATGGATCAACTCTACATGGGCGTCACATTTTCCTTTTGTCCTGGGTATTTCTTTCAATTTTTCACAGTACATGGACTGCAAAATGGCCAATATATTCCCTTAGTTTTTTTTGTTTGTTACCGAGTAAGACTACTGAATGTTATAAAATTTGCTTTTCTTTATTAAAGTAATATATATGAAAAATATCATCGCATGTTTAATCCAAATAAAGTTTTGTGTAGATTTTGAACAGGCCATACGTGTAGTATTACTCAATGTTTGGCCTTATGTTGAAGTTAATGGTTGCCGGTTTCACTTACACCAAACATGGTACAGAAAGATAAAGTCGATTGGCTTAGGCTCTGAATATGAATCAAAAAGTGAAATTAGCGACTGGCTAAAAAACACATTGTGATTAACCTATTTAAACCCAAATAAAGTAGAGGATTGTTTTGTGTTCGATATGACGTACAAACCACACAATGGTTTGTTGGATAAATATTGTGATTATTTGTTAGATACATATATTACCGAAAATGCAGTATTTCCCCCTTCTAATGTGGGCAGAAGAAAGTGCTTCGGTAACAAGAACAACTAATTGTTGTGAGTCATTTCATGCAAAATTCAATTCCCTTATTTTATGCAACGCATCCCTCTATCTATGTCTTTATGGAAAATATAAAAGAGTGCCAAATTGATACATATATTAAAATAACAAAGTTTGCATTTAGGGGTTAAAGAACCCCTAAAATACTTGCGCCCAGTTTACTTGTTCATGTTATGGACCAGGTAAGCTTCGCGCCCAAATTACCACCCCCGGTGGATCCCACACCACGACAATGCACCAACCCACACGTCACTTGTGCGTCAGCTTCTAGCCTCAATCTTAGCCGAAGACGGCAGTACTACACCACCCTCCCTACTCCCTAGATCTTGCCCCTTGTGGCGCCATTTGAGACGATTGAGGAAATCCAGACTAAATAATTGCAGGCAGTGTTGATCACGTTAACACAGGAAGACTTCCAACACTGCTTCCATTCATGGATGAGTCGCTAGGATCGGTGTATTCATGCCAAAATAGAGTTTGAAGAGAATGGTAGTGAATAAGTTGCAAGAACAATTTATTTTGATTTTTTCACGTACCGGGAATTTCTGGGTAGCACCTTGTATATGAGAATCTATTGTAATTGCTATTATATTATTTATTTATTTACATATGTCACTTGAGACTGTGTTTGTATATACACACATATAATCAAATCGAACAGTTCGTTATGAGTTATGAGTTACGAAAAGAAGCAGAACGACGTCCTGAAAATGATAGTGGTGAGACTGCCCAAAGCTCGAGATGAGGCTTGTTCGCATACGAACTCAACAATGCATATGAATTAAATTGTCCAAGCTTAAAATTTGACAACATTAATGGCGTGTAGTTTACCAAAACCCATCCTACATGTTGTGGGAGCTAAGCAATAGCCATGTATGTATGTATTGAGCGGTTTATTCTTTCACAAAATCACGTAAAGTTGTTTCAGATCAACGTAGCAAATTTTCGCAAGAAAAGCGCGATGTTATTGAGCTTATTAAACACGAGGCTTTTTTCTTCCTGACCTGGTACTAACTTGTTCACTGATAGAGCTATTAGATATTCATCTTTCCATTCCGGTCTTTGAGATGTAATTTCGTGGTTTTAGAAAGAATAAACTTCGTTTATTATGCCTTTACCCATTTTTTATCTGTAATTTTCCGAAGATGTAAATAGTATATTTCGCTCACCTAAATTGGTATGTATTATTACTTTCTTTTTGAAAATTGATGAGACTAGAAGGAAACTGAAATGTCAATAAAGATGACTTGATCTAGAATATACAGTAATACTCTGCTATGTGAAAACTTCTGTTTTAATCGCACACTTTCAAGAAACAGTACAACATAGAAGAGCTTTTATAAACTATAGTCGTCTAAAAAAAAATTACATGAAAACTAAATAAGGAGCATAACCTCTGACTGTAAATAATAAGATTATACTATTTTCTAGAATAATATGTTATATCAAGATGACGTATAGTCAAACATAAATTACGTGATAGTAGGTTTAAATAAAACTGTTAGATTCGTTACTTCAATAAATCAGGAAAATGTATTTCCTTTTATAGCAAAAGTTTTAAAAGAAGTCAACCGTATGCATATTAGCATAAGTCTATCTATTTCCATTCTAGGTCTTTAGGCTCAATACCAATAAATCCAGGCACTTGACCAAAATGCTCATTGTACCGCCCCCAATAAATCTTTCAATTCCACTCTGTTAGTTTTGCCACTATCCTCCTCAGAGGAAATTTGAATACCCTTGTAGGATCCAATAGAAATGTTTGTCTCTGAGTCCGTTCAGATCCTCACAAGTACGTATTATATGAAGGCTAGTTTCTTCTTGTGTTTACATCTCCTACACCGCTGACCAAGTCCATACTGTAATTATGTTTTGGCATATTAGCACTATTTTAGTAAAGAAATTTTAGTACATCAATACGTTAAGCACGGCATTACGCATTTGTTATAAATGAAACAGATTCATTACACACATCTGTATCTGTACACATTGACATACACCTAGTATTTTCCAACATTTACTTCTAGACACGTATTTCTGTCACACAATAGACTTCGTCAGTTTGACTAGTGAAGTAAAGTTTGATGGAACGCCTCATAGGCGCCCAATAGGCAAACCTTGTTATATCAAGATTTGCTGTACCTGTACACATGTCTTTGGCAGAAGTAAATGTTGGAAAATACAAGGTATACAGATACATATCTGTTTCATTTGTAACCGACTTACTGCCGCCAATTCGTTATCCATCCACCATGTTCTCCACTTACTATCGAATGATTTTTTATGGGAATATAAAAAAATTTCATATATACAAACAGGTGTGCGTAAACTATTTTGGATAGGTTCAGAAAATATTGCACCAAGTTAGCACCCTGAGGTCAAATAATACAAGGTCATCGTTTTAAGATCATTTGAGTTTTTGTTTAGTGCAGGAACGTCAACTGTTTGAGCATAAAAGTTTTTAACGTTCTTCTAAAGCATACTTAACTTTTATGTTAATTTACAACATTCCTGATATTTCTTTTATTTTTAGAATAATTTTTTAATGTTTCATTCACTGTTATACTTCTTTCTTATCTGGAATACTTTTACCGTTAAAGAACTTTCTGTTTACAAGTTTCTGATACAGATGTGTTTGATTATTATTTAATATATTTGTATTTTACTTCCTTCAAGCAATTAATTTTGAGTTTTCCTTTTATTCACTTTCGGTACCTTTTTAGCTCTAGTATCTAACAAAGTAATTCGACACATGTTTCAAATTACTTTGTTATATACGCTATCGGTTGTGTTCGATGTAAAGTGTAGGCACGTTAGTATGGTTTCCGCAAGTTGCGGTTGTGTCCGTCAGATGGAAACCCTGACTAAATCTTACACTTGTTATGAAGACAGTAATGGTTGTTTTGGCGTTCGTGGCGTTGACAATGAGCAGTGAGTCAATGAGTGGCGCTGAATGTTCTTTTACACTCTGTCTTAATAACTTTTTTAATGTGGTAAGGGTGTTATTTATGGTGAAAACATCTCTACGGCAGCATGTACTAATGACTCTATAGTAAGATGAACACGCCTGGAAAGATACTTTCACACAAATATAAACTTGTATTGTGTTCTCCCTCCACACCCGTTTTTGAATAATATTTTTATATTATTAAAAAAGTTTTCGTTCTAGTTCTAGTATTTATTATAGATAGGCGCTATACACTCTGACTTCTATTTATCATAGTGTTGTTATTTTTAAGTATAGCGTAATTAATTTCATAAATCGTGTTTCTTAAAGTAAAATAAATTCTTGATCATAATAATCATATCATAGATCCGATCATATTAGAACATACGCATATTGCAGCTAGAGCGACATACCAACATCAAATATTCACTAAACATGTTGCCTCAGTTTAATACGGGTTGTTCATGCCTTGTACTTTAGAGGCAATTTATTACAGTGGATCAGCAATAAAACTGGTGTATATCATCGGGGCGCCACATTTCACACTTTTTATGTATCAACAAAGCTGTGAAATAGGACGGACAAAATGATAAGAGATTTGAAAAGTTTAAGAAATAATAATGGTAAATAAAGAATAGGTAACGGAAAAGAACAGTTGCCATTTTTTAAAGAACAGATAGAAACAGCCTTTTTTCAAAGAAGATGCAATGAGTAACTGACTTTAAAAAAAGGTAAATCTATTGTAAATCCACATGGTTAGTAACATCATTTTGGGAATGAAAAGCTTTTCGTCAAAGGAATTTCGTTAATTATTGAAAAAGGAAAAATCCGAAGGCGATATATATATATACGAGGCACGTCCGGAAACTGATACCCGTTTTCAAATAAAACAGTAACTATGTAAATATTGCTTTCTACATTTTACGTCGCTAATTGGTCGAATTTTTTAATTGAAAAAATTCGCCCTTAAGCAGTATTCGAACCCACGTCCATGGTTTGCCGGACCATTGCTGTACCACTTGAGCTATTAAAGACTGTGGTTCCGAATACATCGGGAAGCCCTAAGTTACATTAAGGAACCGATGTTAATATTTTGCCTGTAGTCGGCACTTGTTCCAAATTAATTGCATTTTCGCAAAGTACTGTGAATGTAAATATTGCTTTTTACATTTTACGACGCTGATTATTCGAATTTTTTAATTGAAAAATTCACCCTTAAGCAGGATTCGAACCCACATCCATGGTTTGCCGGACTATTGCCCTGCCACTTGAGCTATTAAAGACTGCGGTTCCAAATACATCGGGAAGCCCTAAGTTACATTAAGGAACAAATGTTAATATTTTGCCTGTAGTCGGCACTTGTTGCAAATTAGTTGCATTTTCGTGAAGTAATGTGAATGCAAATATTGCTTTCTACATTTTGCGACGAAAAATTCCAATAATTAACGTCGTAAAATGTTGAAAGCAATATTTACATTCACATTACTTCGTGGAAATGCAATTAATTTGCGAAACAGTAACTAACTAAAAGGTTTTTATAAAACTTTTTATTTTACGTTTTCATATAGTATGCTACTTTTGTACATAGCATATTTTGTACCCATTTAAATTCCAACATTTGTCGATTCCTGTTATCTTGTAATGAGCTTTTGAATAACAGCATCATAGAATGCTGCCGCCATTTTATTAAGAAAAGTCGTGACCTCTTCTTTGAGCTCTTCATCGTTTTGAAAACGGTTTCCTTCCAGAAACTCTTTTAGTTTGACGAAGAGATATTAGTTACTAAGGGCTTAGCTAAATCAGGGCTATATGGGTGATGATCGATAATTTCCCAACGTAACTATTCAAGGACTTGTTTCGTTTTCACGACAGCATAAGGCCACGCATTGTCATGCAGAAGCACGATCTCGCTAGACAGCATCGACCGCCGCAGTTTTTTCAGTGTCTCGCGGTATGCATCTACATTTATGCTGGCCATTTGCGGAATGAATTCAAGTAAAACTTCTTGCCGGCCGCAAAGCACTGTTGCTATTAGTTTTGGAGTGGTGATCGTTTGCTTGATTTTTTTTTTCATCTTAGTGGGTGAACCAGCATAATGCCACTGCTTACACTGACATTTAGTTTCAAATGCAGCATAAGAAACCCAAGTTTTATCCCTTGTCATTATTTGACAAAGAAAGTCCTCTTCATTTGAATAGCTTTCTAAAAAACTTAAAGCAGAAGTAATGCGCTTAAAACTGCAATAACTTCAGAAATTATCAATAAAATCAATGACGTTGTTTTAAACGACGCAAGAATTAAAATCGCCGAGAATATACTTTATATTTTACATGTAAAATTGAGCATATCTAATCTGTCGGCAAGGTGAATGTCGTGATTCTTGAATTGTGATCAAACCTGAAAGAATGCAAATATCAAACGATAATTTGAATCACGTTAATAATCATATTTATTTATTTACTTCAACAGATTTACAAAATCGAATTATAGGCTAACAATTAGATAATAGAGACAACTTAAAATTAATAATTAATACAGTTAGCCTCCTAAAAAATTAAATAAAAAAAACTTATTATTTGTACAGACTGAACAGACCAATAAAAAGAAAAAAAAATCACTAAATTAATTAAATAAAAGTAAAAAAGAAAACTATACTCCCCAGAATGGATCACGTTACAACCGACGGGCATTACAGCACATATGCAGCAATAGCGATTTATAAAGGATATTTATACGCGCTTAGTATCCGATGACCTAATGTTATACTTTGGCCCCAGAAAATAAATTTGTCTGAGCAAAGAAGCCAAATCCACATCATTGACGAGTTTAGTCAGAAACTTGCCGCTTGCTTAATCTCTTCTTTAGCTTAGGGAAGTGAAATCATGCCTATTTAATCAACTCTCGTAGTCAGTGGCACGAGGTGGATATATGCATCCAATTTATAAGACGTTATAAGTACTTCGAGAATTGTTTTTGGACACATATTTGCTAAGGGCTAAATTGAATTACGCCGTTAGACTAAACAAATAGAAGAAAGAAATTTTTGAAAAAACGACCTGGAATAGCTCATAAAAAGAGTTCTATTTCATAAGACAACGCGCCTTCTCACATCGGTCAAGGTCGCGAAAAATTGAGATTTTATTCTGTGTCTCACCCATACTATTCTCCAGATCTAGCCCAAAGTGACTTCACTTACTCTTTAAATTCAAACTTTCCCTTGCCAGGAAGAAGTTTTGGTTGAATAAAGAATCTATTGCTACAACGGAGCAGTATTTTGAGGATTTTGAAAAAGATCATTACAAAAGAGGCATAATGACTCTTCAGTATCATTAGTCTAAGTACATTGATGTTAAAGGAAAATATGTTGAAAAATAATAAAGAAATTTAACGCAACTTAATCTCCTAACTAATTTGGTTCATTTTAAGCTTTACTTCCTGTCAAATCATTCTCATAAATAAATACATGCTGTTTACGGTCTTGTTATTTTATTTTCAAGGGGTGATTAAACATCTTCAAATAAGGTCATTAACGTAAAAATATTTTAACAAAAGTTGCATAATAAGAGATATATTAATGATTTAAAGAAATTGTAGTTTTTATTTAATTTTTTTAAGTGGTGATTAAGGGTATTAAATTAAACAATTTTGTTATATTTTTCATGGAATCCACTTTACACTTGTTGTTCAAAGTTATCGCCGTGTTGTTGAACAGAAAGTCTCGCTCGACGTATTGGCATAATTTACTAGGCCTTGGTCTTGCCGTCGAATTGTCGCCGCAGCTGTCTCATCATGGTTACGAAGATATCTAAATCAATTATTTCGTTGGTGTATACGATGGTCTTCATAACGCCCCATAAATAGAAATCAAGAGAGTTAAGGCCGGGTGACCGAGCAGGTCATGGAACAGGACCACCTCGACCAATCCACTTATTTTCAAACATATTATCTAAGTGCGCCATCTTGAAGAAACCACATTTATCGGCGTACATTCAAAGGAACTTCTTTCAATAGTTCCATCAACAAATTTTGCAAAAACAAGAGATAATCATATCCATTCAATCGATTTGGCAACACAAACGGGCCAATTAATTGTCCGTTGACCAGTCCAGCATCAAAGTTCATCGAAAATCTGTGTTGGAAATGATTACGACAAACAGCATGTGGATTTTCGACAGCCCAGGATTACGACAGTTATTTATGCGGTTACGTGTAAACGTTGTCAATACGCCAAACAACGCCAATACAATGCAAGAAAAGTTTGGAATTTCAGCATGTTTTTGTAGAAACCATCGACAAAATTACAATTGATTCTCGCGCAGTGTTCGCCAGACAATTCGATTTAATACATTTACTTGTCGAGATATTTTTCGAGTACTACTAGAAGGATCTTCTTCGACAAGATTTAAGACTTCTTCTTCGGCATCTAAAATTCGTTGGTGTCCGCCAAGTCTACCAATCCAACTTGACGTGTTTGCAGTACACCAGTTTCTCGTGCACGGATTACTAGAGCGGTGCATTTTTGTAGAATAGATGTTGGCCTGTTAGGAAACTGCTCAGCGTGCAATCGACTTGCAGTAGCAGAACTGGCGTCATTTTTACTTTCCTTATTAGGATTTATTCGGAAGAATTTATGTCAAACCAGCAGTGCAGTGACAACTGATGGAACAGCTCGACAGGTAAACTTACTGACATCAGCCTACTTAGTAAAAAATTCACTGATAACCTATCGTTTGAATTTACATTTACTTTGCACAAGTTGTTGATCAATAGTTTTAGCGCCAATAACCTCTTTTAAGGTGTTCAATAACTTAGAGACCGGACACATTGGGCTGAAATGGACGTCATTACGACGGACGATATAAATAGTCTACAACATCTGTAAGTACATCACTGATGTACTTACAGATGTTGTAGACTATTTACATCGTCCGTCGTAATGACGTAATTTCAACCCAATGTGTCCGGTCTCTATTAATCACCCATAAAAAAAATTAATAGTAATACCTATCTTATTATGCAATTTTTACGTTAATGACATTATTTTAAGATGTTTAATCACCCCTTGAAAATAAAATAAAACATCCTGTATTATCATTACTTATTAATAATAAGTTATTATTAATGAAATGACTAGTTAACAAAAACAAAGCATTTGATGGAAAGAATGATTCAGAGACTCTTTTAAATAAAATGTTACAAGTAATTTAACTATGATTTTTATTATTTTTGGAAAATCTTTAATTTTGTCTAATAATACTTCTATTTAGTGTTTAAATATTTTTAAAGACTATAATTACTTTGAAAATATCTAATTTTCTTATTATTGCAAAGACTTGTGAAAGAATATTTTGTATATACCGTGTCCAACAAAACTGTATAAATTTTTCTTTTATGTTCGTGCTTCGCCCTAAGATGTACATAATGATTATAATAAATCATTCATGTGAGCATTACAAACACATAGATACAACATGCAATTCTGTAATTTTCCGTACGTGAAAGAAGTACTATTTTGGTGTCCGAGTCGGCATATTTTCGTACGACATAAGTAGAGAACGGGCACGCTTACCACATGACGCAAAGCCCAGTGCAGTACTGACGAAAGGCTGTATTTCTAAAATATTTAATTTTATTTATATAATTGGAAAACGAACGGGTGGTGATCTATAAAATTACGAAATACATATTTATTTGTTGAAAAGTTGTATTTATAAAGTTTTTAATTTTATTTATATAATTGGAAAACATACGGGTGGTGATCTATCTATCTATCTAAAATTACGAAATACATATTTATTAATAAATTTTATTTATATAATTGGAAAACAAACGGGTGGTGATCTATAAAATTACGAAATACATATGTGTTTGTTGAAAAGTTGTATTTTTAAAGTTTTTAATTTTATTTCTATAATTGGAACATTTTTATTTGTTCATTTTGTCGTTCAAGTTGAGTAAAGGACTATTAATATTGACTAGCAATAGTTTCTCAAGGTTTTCTTCTGTCAATTTTGTTCTCTTTGAATTAAGTACATCCTTATAAATAGAAAACGTCCTTTCTACATCGCAACTGGTTATAGGTGCATACTGGAAATATTCTTTTATTTCTTCATATTTAGCCGTTAGATTTTGTGGAATTGTCTCCATACATAATTGCTGCAATGTAATTAAATCTGGATTTCTATTAAGAATTGCTTCAAACTTTTGCCGAAGGCCACATCCGAAGTCACTTGGAATACTTTTCAAATTATTAACAGCCACATCTAATGTGGTTAATCCGTCATTTAATTTGTGTTCGTGAAGAAAGTACAACTGATTTTTTAAATTTGGGATTTGTGTGAGCTCCTTGCACCCACCAATACTTCTAGCATCCTCCTTTAGCAGTGTTACGAAATGTTTTAGACTATCGAAATTCTCAGCATAATAACTAGTAGCTTCCAGCCATGTTCCCCATCTAGTTATTACTGGAGTGGGAGGCTGTGACAGAGATGGAAATTTTTCCCTGAAAAGAGCTACTCTCAATGGTGCTTTTCTGAAAACTTTTTTAAAAGCTGATACAAGTCTATCAACTTCCGGAAAAGTGTCTCTGATATATTCACAGATTCTGTGGAAAGCATGTGCTACACAAGTAATATGCAGCATATTAATATATGTTTTCTTCAATAGTCTGCCTGTTTTTAACATATAGGCAACACTATCACTGACAAATAAAAGTATTTTTTCTTTGTACGTGGCGTCCGAATGAAGCATTTTTTGCATATTCTCCTTAATGGTTTCAGCAACTGTTTCCGCATCAACTCTATTTATAACACTTGTTGCTATTACATATGAGTTATAGGGAATAGTTGGATGTAGTACACCAGCTACAACATTTACCACACAGCGTCCTAACATATCCACCGTTTCGTCGGCGCTTATCCATATGTATTGATTTAAAAGATGGCTTCTAATGCGTTCTACTGTTCTCGTATAGCACCTAGAAACATAATATTTGCGTAAAGTTGATTCATCAGGAACATTTCGACCAGTATATTTTTGAAGAAATATTTTTAAAGTAGGATTGCTAAGTTTATTTAATGGAATATTAGCCGCCATAAAAGTTTTACAGAGTTCAGATGTGTTTGCGATCCTAAATGACGAATTTTTGACGATATTTTACGGATTTTGTAATAAATTTCGGAATCACTGACAATGGACATACAATCAGTATGACCGTCAATCCAATTCGCCATTGTTTTACAATGCCGTTCTCGACATTCTTCCATATCATGTCTGAAAAAGTAACTTAAACAATGCTCTAGATCTAAATAAATGAAAACTAAAAATGTGTGCGTAAGTTATTGAAACTGAACGAAATTCAATGCACACTTACGTCGAAATAATTGGTAGAAATAGATTCAATCAAACGATATTAAACAGGATCTATCACAAAAATTACGATGTAATTAACAGTTAAAACTATGAAGACAAGAAACTTACTCACAGCACTTTATTTATCTTACGAAATATAAACTAATAAATAAAATACATTATAAAAACCCCGCTTCTATCTACGCTCATGAAAACACTTTAAAAAACACTATATTCTCCGAATACAATAGCTGAGTTGTCCATTGTTATCGTGCGAGACCAGGTGGCCGAGTAAGTCAAACAAATACTTCATTGAATTACGCCGGGATGTACTGAGCGACATTATACACAATTCCAATTGCCGATTGCGTTTTATGGAAATTGCATCCGTTCTCTAGACATAAGTATTCATACCTTTGCAATTTTATGCAGTTAGAACTACAAACAACTAGTAAATGCGTGTATTTTATGTATAAATATTAATGATCGTTTGCTTATTGAAATAGAAGAGCTTATTTTAATTTAAGGTAGTTCTAAAAAGGTAGATATTGGAGACAACTATTCGTTGAAGATCAGAAGTGATTTAGAATTTAGAATATTACAGAATTGGATAAAACTATAAAAAGGCGAAGAAAATGTACAGAGTGTAATAAAAAATATTAAAAATAATAAAAGTGTAAAAAATAAAAGAAGAAGGAAGAAGAGAGGAAATATTTTAGCTTAAGGCATTAAAAAAAAGTTTAATATCATTATTTCGGAAAGAACAATTCAAGGAAGAATTAGAAAGGAAGAGTTTTACACTTCTTTTATAACCAGGAAACCTTTCATTTCCGTCAAGATCCGTCGAGAACAGACAATGCTTAAAATTCACAAAAAGCAAACTCATAATTTTTGAAAAAATCTAGACGGATTAGAGTGAATTTGAGTTGCCAAACTAACATATCTTGAGATAAAGAAACATTTAAATGGTTGGAGGGAATATTTTGGCCAGAAGATGTTTTTGTTATAGATAGTGATATTAATAATTTAGTTCTAATTGATGAAAAATTAACAGGAGCCAAATATGTTAACATTCTATAAGACATTTTCATACTTTTTTCAGCGCTCGTGGATCATTTTATCTTTCAACAGGATAATAATCCCAAGCACGCTATTAAAATCGCAAAAAACTATTGTAATGAAAATCTCATAGAACTGTTGGAGTAGCCGTCGCAAAATTCGAATATTAACCCAATGGCGAATTTATGGAACTATTTGGACGACAAAATTGATAGGAATATGGTGCAAGAGACAGTTTTTCGAGGCACTTATGGGCGCTTGGAATAACATTTCGCATGAACTGGTAAGAAAGCTGGTTGAAAGTCTTCCGCGACGACTTTAATTCAGGGATTTGATACGTAATATTAAAATACCAAAACTACTAAGTAATAACGCTAGCAGAAAATGATTTATTTTTCTAAGTTTTGTTAGATAGTTAATGTAGTTGTTTTAATCTATAAAACTTGTTCAAAAACTTATTTTTTTAACAATACTCCTTTTCAAACGCAAGGGTATAAATAGTTTGTCGCATACTGTATATACTTCATATGTAATTTTTTATTACTTTGTTATTTAATTTTTCATTAGCATACATAAACTTATATAATTTTTTCTTCTATTTCTAGGTAAATTTTGCTAGATATCGGATAGACAGATGTCAGTACATGTTGTGCAAAGGTATGATTTTTAATTGAATAATTTAATAAATTAACATTATATTTCTGTAGATTAAAACAAATAAAAATTAAGTTCATATTAGATTACGTCTGGAGGTATATAGAAAAAAAGTTACTCGCATAATTTATATTAAATTATATACTTGTTTATCTATAAATGACACTAAAATTCAAACTGAAAGTAATTCTTCTTGCCGCGGGAGCGTAATGTGAAATTTGACTAGCGGATCAATGTAGCCACTTGGAACAAATGCATTTCACCATATCTACGATCTCTGCGGCAACTGCCAGGATACCTCCTACTAACACACTTCGCAACGTTCGGGAGCTCTCTTGAGAGATTGGCTTGAAAATAGACGCCGACGCTGTCGCTGACGGCGCTCGGAAGCGGTTTTACTAGTAGGGCTCTACACACGTTTTTAGATGTATCTACAAAATAAGGTTCGCAGAAAATTTTATTAGTCTTCGAAAAATGTGAACAGGTTGCTTTACTTTAATGTTAATAATTACTATGTAGTTAACTTCGACTAGTAAACACTAAATGTCACGAACTATTTTAATTTGTACTTAATTATTATAATCTAACATGATAATTCATGGTGATATTTTAATGATTGTTAATTACATATTTGATTAAATAGTATCCATAAATCTGATTCTAAAATAAAGTTTCTCTGAGCATAATTGTTTTGCTTAATGTTTCCATTTTAGTTATTTTATTTTTCCAGTTTTCCATATTTTCATTCTGTGGATAGAATGTGGATAACAGAAATTAAAATATAGTTTCTGGAATGTAAATAATACCACCATGAAATATACTGGTATACTTTGGAGCATTATTAATACATTAACATGTGTTATTTGTGGATTTTCGGGAGAGATATTATCCAGCGATATGCAAAAAAGCGATTTGAATACAATCACTCTTTAAAATTATCTCATTCATTGACGTAATGGAATCTTGGTTGACTTAATTATTAGTATTACCAAACGCTAAAATAATTATCTAAATAGCTTGTTGGATAAATTATTTTTAATTATCCAATTTGTTTACCCAATTATTCAAAAAGCGTCATTTTTCGAAATTTATTTTGCCTAAATAATTTTCCACGTTTTAAACACCATTCGTTACTTACCTACCGATGTCTCAATTGACTGTTCCTCCTGTCTCTGTAATTTATAATCGATTTTTCGAATTAGATAGCATTTTCCATGTGAATTCAACATAAGAAATCGTAGCGTTAGATTGTTACTGCGACGGAGTTTTCAGATGGAGCCGATGATGGTAAATTTGTGTCCGAGTGGCAGCCTTGTGTGTCGTGGAATCCATTAACGGGGATCGGGTCAATAAGAGTGAGGCTGCGGCAAGCTAAAACTACGGGTTTTGGGGGGACGGTATTGAATGGAAAAGGGGTGCGGGGAAATGTACGGGATTTGACGAGTCCGGGGTAAAAAGACAGAGAGAGAGAGAATGATAAAGGTGGTGTTGTGGGTGGCGATGGGGACCGGGGGAGCTCGCCACCATGCATGCACCTAGAAATCGATTAAATTCTACGCAGATTAGGTCACAGGACTGGTACGGCTGCCTCCTCCTCTTTACTGTTCTCACACAGCAACTGGGAGAGAGATTTGACGTTGGTGTCGGTTGTTGCTAGTCAAGATAAATTTTCCTAACTTGATTGTGACGTGTGAACTTCTGTATATTGCTTTCTTTACAAAGATACATTTCATAAGTATACGGTTCTTCTTCTTCAACCCTTGCTCTAAAAAGATGATGTGTGAAGATATACATAATATATATTTTTTAATTTTGATCTTGCAAATGTTACTAAGGCGACTTATAGTGTTATTCATTAGCAGCATAAAATAGCATAAATAGTCCTGCTTAAAGAGACAAATTGGTGGGGATTTTGTATATTGTTCTTAGCACTGTTAATATTTTAATAGACGTCAATACGTGTAGCAGCAGTACTTTGTTACAGTGTAGAAGGCTATTCGAAGCAGCTGGTGTTGACTATTTGTTAAAGCTTAGCAAGAAGAACAGATAACAATTACAGTAAATGTACTTACCTGACTTCATAACAAGTGTATGGTCCATATAAAAATATCCATCAAAGGACATTAAACTTCCGAAAATGTACGTTTTTCTACATCACTCCAATTTGTTCGTATCCAATTTTTTACCTTTAATTCAGAAAAATTCAGGAAAATTATACAAACCTCGATGAAGAGAAATATAAATGTTCCATCAAAATGTCCCCAATACTAATCAGTCCCCAATACTAATCAAAACTTTGTTTTAAATAACACATTTTTGTGGTGTGCTTCGGGAAAATGAGGATTCAAGAATCTGGATCTATAAGAATGTTTAAAAAAATGGATTATATATTTTTTCGAGGTTTCTAATAAAATTAAAAGTACAACAAATACTATACACCTTTTATAAAATAAATAACAGATAGTATTAAAAAAACATCGTTGTCTCTGAATTTTGCGACAAATTAATTGTACAAGAATTCCTCTATTGATTAAAAGAGATCATATTTTCGATAATTAGATACGAAAAACTATTATGATTACATATACGAAAAATATTATAAAAATACCTAAAAAACATGTGTCAGAATATAAATGATCAATTTTCAAATTCTTTAAATTCCAAGAATATCCAGTCGTCAAAATTGATTCCGTTTAATTATTTTTTTTAGAATAATGACGATAATAATACTATATATGTTTGCTAAGTTTTGTAAATTGAGATTAAATGCGACGATGGCCTATGGGTGGAAAAAACAGTGTAGCTGACAGTAAACGAGGATACTACTGCGAAGAAAGGAGGTGGTTTAGCGGCTGCTGCTTGCCTGCCTGGCTCTGCCCTATGTTTTGTTGCCTTTACACAA
Source organism: Melolontha melolontha (assembly GCA_935421215.2). Lineage (NCBI taxonomy): Eukaryota > Metazoa > Arthropoda > Insecta > Coleoptera > Scarabaeidae > Melolontha > Melolontha melolontha. Next base: position 105,082,302 of record OW285239.1, on the reverse strand, counting down.
AAATCAATGTTTGGAGTAAAGCCGTCCGTCCTCTCTGTGATCGTGTGCACTTCGCGAGCGATGTTTTTAGGATACGTATTTTATCCAATATGTACTATATGTTGCGAATAGCGAACTTGCATTATTGACGTTCTCTCCATGGGCATTCACGATAACGCGAAACAAGTATTGGGGTTTCTCTTTGAAAATACACCCTCCAATTGTAATGGACGTTAACAGATTCTAATAAAGTGGATTTTTTAAAGAATGTCGTTAAATTTATTTAACGATATTAGCCAATGTGAACGTTTCATACTCATATGGATTATTTATTCCTCCTCGTTGCCTCTCCGTACGCAATTTTTGCTTTTTTCCGTCATAGCACATATTTTCCTCGAGTTTCTTGCTACCATTGGTTCGTTTACATAGTTTTCTCTTGACGTTCGTCTGTTTCTTTTCTTCTGGTGGTATTCGGGCTAATACTTTTCTTGCCTATTCAATTTTCTCATTCTTTTTATATGTCCAAGACACATCAATTATTTCTTTTCAATTTCGCCCTATAATATATACTCTTCGTTCCTTAACCTTTTAAGCTTACGTAGATGACCTGCTGTTCCTTCAAACGAAGTCAATCTCTGTGGCCAGCAATTTCTTTTTGTTAATCTTACCGTAAGTTCTATTAATATGTACTGCTTTATAAATTAAAGTTCAATAACTTCAGGAAATAAATATATAGATTTAACTTTTACACCGTAGGCATAAATATTTGACTTGTCTTGGTAATAGAATTGAATATTTTGCGAGAAGAATGTGGTTGTGTTGATGAAAATTGTAATATTGTGTAGGTGAGATTTTGTTCTGACTGCTGAAGTTTGCGTCTAAATACGATGCTAATTACTGTCTTTCGGTTACTAGCTGTAAGCATTCACGTTTTAATTGCTAAGATAATTCATGCAACATTCAAATTACTTTCTCAGTTGTCCGGAAAAGAATTCTGCTCAAGAAAACTAAATATTAAGCGACCAGACGTTAAAATTTAACGGTCCACAATACGATCAAAATATATTTGTGATAATATCATCCACTATTAAAATTTTCAATTGAAGAATCTCAACTATTAATTAGAATTTATATGTCTCTCTCTGCAATGATTGTATACGGAATACTTTACTTCTATTACTTCGTTATTTTGACAAATGTTTGAATCAACTTTTGTTTTCTGGAAAATTTCTGTGATGCAACAGTCCCAAATAACCTATTTCGGGCATTTTTTTATAAGAAAAGAGTTCAATTTTGCGTCTATTTGAACAACAGATCTCTGTGTGTTCAGAATTATTTTTCAGATATTTAGTTCTGTGACAAGGAGCTTTGTGTTGTGTGATGGTGATTTCGTTTTTATCCAACTGTTAAGTATTCATCCCAACCAATAATGAAATGGCCATATAATTACCAAATGTGTATGTCATATAAGGTTTGTTCTAGCAGCAGTAAGAAACTATTAGGTATTGTATAGCGCATGCGTGATACTAATATTGTGTTCTGGCAAGTGAAATTATTAATTTCTTGCTAACAGCAAGCTGTTCTAGCAGACGAAAATTGTAGTTACGGATTGATTGTGGATCATCCAAACAATTCCTGGATTTTAATAAAATTTGAAATTTGGGACATGCGCATAACGCTGTAACAGGTGATGTGTATTTCAGGTCAATTCGAGTGTATTAACGAAAACGATATCACTTTCTTTTTAACGGGAATAGTGGTTTAAATTAATTAAGAATTTTTTAAAAAATATGATAATATTTATAAATATGTAATTGGTTATGGTGTCAGAATACCTAATAATCGGGAATGAGAACTATCTTATATACTTTTGCAATTTAGTATCACACATTTGGGGCAGACGTCGCGCAGAATGTTTCGCTTGTTCTAGCATACTCAATTGCAAACTAATTTCAAATTAATAATTTGCTTGCACATGCGCACTACAAAAGTACATCAAACTATCGGGGATTCTGTGCTAGAACAAACCTATAGTTTTTCGAATTAATTCTACACACATCTAATGTTCGTTCTATTACCGCTGCTACGAATCATGACTGAACGCAATTTGGAAGAAACCGAAGAAATGTATTTCATTGGAAATAAGAATAATAATTTTTATTTAAGTTGTATACCTATAATAGGACAAAATTACAGAAATTAATGCACCTCAACAGAATTTAATGCTTTATATAAGTAAAAAATAATTTGAATAAAACAAAATAGAAAAAAGTAATGTGAAAAATTACAAGAAAATATATATTTAAGGTGAAAATGAACACATAAAATCTTACAACAATATATATCATGATGTCAGCGAAATACCATTGACGTTAGGAGAGTAACTTTTGAAAAGTTAACTACACTTTCGTCATGATGACTTCTGCCACGTTTTAAAAGGCCACCATCAAAATTTTGCGCAAATCTAGTGCCCCCCAGAAATTTCCGAAATGTGAAAAAAACAATCAATTCTTACAACTTATTCACGACCATCCCCCTTCCTTCAGCATGAATACATCGATCCCAGTGACTTGTCCATGCTTGGAAACAGTGCCGAAAGTCTTCACGTGTTAACGTGTTCAACACTGCCTGCGATTTTGGATCTCCTCAATCGCCTCAAAACGACGCCCCTTAAGTTTAAATTTCAACTTCGGAAACAGGAAGAAGTCACAAAGGCCAAAATCTAGAGAGTATGGAGGGTGGCGTACTACTGTCGTCTTCGTTGAGGCTAGACACTGACACACGTGACATGTGAGTTGGTGCATTGTCGTGGTGTAGGATCCACGAGTTGTTGCGCCACTTGGCAAGCTGCTTGCGTCGAACGTTTTCTCTTAGTCGCTGAAGAATATCGCTTAAAGTCGTCGATTAACTGTTTCACCTAGGTGGGAAAAATTCTTTGTGCCCGATGCCATCAGCGGCAAAGAAGCAAATCAACATCGACTTGATGTTGTTTAGAAGTTGCTTAGAATATGCCATAGTAAATGAAATCTGGATACATCAGTATATTGCAGAGCTAAAAGGTAGTCAAAACAATGAATTTCTTCTGATGAACGTGATTCAACGAAAGCAAAAACCATTTTTTTTCGTTCAAAAAATATGGCCACGATTATTTTGATTGCAAAGGCGTAATCTTTATTTGACTATCTACAGAGAGAAGTATAATGACTGGCTAATATTATGCTGATGTACTGACAAGTTTCGATGCCGAACTGAAGAAAATCCATTTTATTTCACCAAAACAATGCGTCCTCTTATTCATCCGCTATGGCAACCACCAAATTGATCGAATTAGAATACGAATTGCTGCCTTATCCACCATATTTACTAGGTCAACCAGAGACTTTTTATTGTTCCCAAGCGTGAAAAAAAATCGCTTGGTGGAAAGAGATTCGACACAAATGAGGAGGTGATAAGCGTAATGAATAACTATTTTGCCGTACTTTCGAAATACCTATTACTTTTTATAGATTCAAAATTGGATAGTTGCTAGGTTAACTGTATAGAATTGTATAGCATTTATAATTAAATTAAAAAATAAGATACGAGAGCTGTTCTCTTTCCGCTGAGCCTGGTAAAGTAAAACACAATTTATTTACAAAAGACATTTATTTATAATTTTTCAAAGTATTCTCTTCCACAGTCATTTTTGCATCAGTGGAAACCAATCTTGAAAACATTTTCTCCAATCTTCTGGCCGTACTTTGTTTATTTCATTTTTAAAGGCATCCGCCGCTTCTTCGGCCGATGTAAAACGTAAACGCCGCAATTTACCCTTTACCCGCAGAAATAAGAAGTCATTAGGTGTTAGGTCTGGACTATACGGTGATTGACTCATTATTTTCTATGTTTTGAGTATTCAAATACTCCGTTGTTCGAGCGGCAGTGCGGGCCCGAGCGTTATCTTGGTGCAAGATGATCCTTCCTTTTGGACGTTTTTCGCGAACATTTTGGAGAACCTAAGGCAAACAAACTGTAGTGTACCATTCTGAATTAACAGTACGTCTATCCTCCAGTTCTGCAGTGGAAACATGCACAGTATGTAATTCCAAACCATCTTCATGTTTCGGCTTTTTTCAGGAACAACTTTTGTTGGAGCTGACTCATGCTCAAAGACCCAAACTGACGATTGTTGCTTTTTTTCGGGATCATAGTAGTATACCCAAATGAGACGATCCACGGTCAAAGCGATCTAGTGTAGATCTGCACCATCTCATACGATACTCTTTTTGAATTGAAATCAAGTTATGGGGAATCCATCGAGAACAAAGCTTACCGACCTTCAAATGTTTGTGTAAAATAATGATAATTGCTTTGACACCAATCTTTAAAGTTGCTTCTGGCAGTAGTATACCAGTCCTCTTCAATCATGTTCCGAATAAGACCAATATTTTTTTCTGTAACTGCCGTTTTTGGCTTAGGAGCTCGAAAACTGTCATTTAAGGAAAGTCGACCGCGTTGAAATTCATTGTACCATCGCTTTATGGTGTCACCAAACACTCGATTGATTTCCTCAAAACATTATATATTTACGGCTTAAGCCACCCTTGAAATTGTAAAAAATCACACTCGATAATGCTTCTTGTTCATTTCCGTGATTGATTAGTGAAAGGATTACTTTAAACTTATGTAACTTACAAACAATCAGGTACATTTGACAACTGTCACTATAACAAAACTTGTAAATAATTCGATTGAAATTGTCAAACAAAATTTGTCACAAAATATCATCGCCTACTAGATCATAGGCTCAGCGGAAAGAGAACAGCCCTCGTATATTTTCTGCCTAAAATAAGTATTTTCTTGAAAAATCACTCTCGTATTCATATACGTAATTGGTGCCTTCTTCAAAATATTAGTTCTTGTTCTAGAAACAAAAAATACATTAGACGAACGCTTCGTTTGTGATAGAATCAGGAAGTTAGTTTTAGAAAGTAAGAAAAGAGCATCTACACTATTAGTGATAGGTTTTAAAAATTGAACATTATGCTTCTTCTTCCTAACTGAAAGAGAGTAAAATCATGTCTGTGAAAAATATCGTTATACGCTGTACCACGACGAGGAGAAACTCTATCAATTCTCTATCAACAAAAGATAAAAATTTCAGAAATTCCTTCTATACACGTTTGGCTTCAAGAATAAGGTAAACGTAGTTAGGATACCAAACAATCGATCCAAACATACTCCAACCTATTTAGCACAAACTTGCGTAATATACCAATTGACAAATTATTGAAATTTTTGCACGTGTATGACAGAATTTAGGAAGCAGCCGTAGAGATTTTATTTAATTGAAAACGACCTCCAGCGTTCCGGAGAATGTTTGCCATTAATTCAGGGGTACCTGAACGACACACAGTTGAGATGCGCAGGTTACGTCTCTTGACTTCTCCATTTGCATAAAAATTAGCTTCGTTCGAAAACATAACTTTAGACGAAAACTACTGTTGGTCTTCCTCCAACTTTGTTAGAAATCAATAACACATTTCCATACGGCGATCAGGATCGTTTTCTGACAAGTGGTGTAACAATTGTAACTTACACGGATGAAACTTATTCTTTTGCGAAATATCATATACTGTGCTTCGAGGAGCGCCCATTTCCAAGCAGGTACGGCGGATTTTTTTTGGGACTTGCAATAATCTTCGCTAAAACTCCTTCCACAAGCGCTTCTGAAGTGCTCGGACGGTCACTTCTTTTAGCATCAGCTACACTACCTGTAGCTCTGAACTTTGCTAGCAATCTGCCAACCGTTGTGTGCGACACTGGTTCTCGTTCAGGATGACTCCTATTAAATTCATCTGCAACTCCTCTGTTAGAGATTCCTTCTCTTCGCCAGAGAAGAATAATCTCTACCCCTCTTCAGTGGTCAACATTTTTCAGTCCTGAAACAATAAGAAAACAATTAGTGAAATCTCAATGGTGCGGGACTTTTCGGACAGCCTGTAGAATCAGTAATATACAATGAATTTCACTTAAGAGGCAATATACAAACATGTATAGGTTTTCTATTTCCATAGAAACTAGGTAATACATTCTTACATTGTCCCACGTAAAATGCAACATATCAATATAATTTGACATTAGTTAAGTCAAAAGTAGCAGTATTTCTATTTCGATATTAGCTTAGTATCAATCTTAAATGATATACACAAAGGAAGAGAGAACTCAGTTATCTTTCGGGATTCAGTTTGCAAAGAACGGCTGACGTGTTTCACGGAAATGTAGTTTTAATCCTAAAACACTACATTGAATTAAATAGGCTTTACTGTCAATAATTTGACAAAACAACCATGAAAGATATCATATCGATCATAACTATTACATATTGCATTTTATGTGGGACAGTGCAAGTGCATAGTATTTTCTTATCTATGGTTAATACATTCATATATTGCAAGTTACATGCAATTCTCTGTATATGTTATTTGTCTATTTAGAATCATAATTGACGCCATTTTTCTATTATCTCATTTAATTATAGCGTCCCTATATGTTTTTAAACATTTTTATACTAGTTTCAGTTAAGATTCGATAGATCGTTTTATTTGAAAGTTGACAATTTTCTTTCGCTACTTCTATGATCTGTTGATCATAATGGATTGTGGGTTTTCCTTTTTTTTTACCACGAGGTTTTTGTGAAGTTCTAATTTAGGAAATTTTCTCTTTGTTTAAATTGCTTATTCTTATTGCACTTTGATTGAGAAATACCTCTCCGTTCTATATTACATCAGATATATTGCTTCCAAAACCCCACAAATTCTGTTGCCTTTTTTTCTTTATTATATCTCTTCTTTTATTCACGTTAAAATGAAGATTCAATTAATTTTTATAGTAAAGTGGAAGAAAATGAACAAAATATATGTCCAATACAGCTCAAGAATAGTATATTAAAAAACAAGTTTCATAAGGCACCAGGCAAAGGCAAAAGGCCTTATGAAACGAGTTTTTTATACTATTTTTTCTATTTTGCATTTTTTACATTAATAAATTGGAATTATTTAATTTGGAAGTTCAGAGTTTAATTTTTATATAAATCATGCAGTTGGTCACATTGATACTTAACATTGTCAAATTTAAATCTTGCTATCCGGGAAGTATATTATATTACATATTATTTATTAATTTTCGATAACATTACTTGATATTTTATTTAAAAATATAAACATGAGTGTCAGAAACTAATATATCTTGTTGTCAATTGTATACAATATACGTTGTTTGTGTAGAGTACGAACATATATCATATCTGTCAAATGTACTTAAATTCTTAAAATCGAATGACAGCAATGATATTTATTTCTGTGTTCGAACAACGCCAACATTGAAAAATGAAAAAAAGCGTATCGAAATGAAGCTCATTTCGATACTGTTTTGGGTTTCATAATGAGTTCATTTCGAACGCAAAATAGAAAATAGTATATTAAAAAACAAGTTTCATAAGGCACCATTTTGCCGCACGAGATCAGTTTAGAAAACGAGCCGCGATAGCGACGAGTTTTCTAAAGAGCGAGTGCGGCAAAAGGCCTTATGAAACGAGTTTTTTATACTATTTTTTCTATTTTGCGTTTTTTACATTAATAAATTGCTTAAATTGGAATTATTTAATTTGAAAGTTCAGAGTTTAATTTTTATATAAAGCATGCAGTTGGTCACATTGATACTTGACATTTTCAAATTTAAATCTTGCTATCCGCGAAGTATATTATATTACATATTATTTACTAATTTTCGTTAACATTACTTGATACTTCATTTAAAAATATAAACATGAGTGACATAGAAACATATATATGTTGTTGTCAATTGTATACAACATACGTTGTTTGTGTAAAATACGGACATATATCATATCTGTCAAATGTACATAAATTCTTAAAATCAAATGACAGCAATGATATTTATTTCTGTATTCGAACAACGCCAACATTGAAAAATAAAAAAAAGCGTATCGAAATGAAGCTCATTTCGATACTGTTTTGGGTTTCATAATGAGTTCATTTCGAACGCAAAATAGAAAAAATTTATTTTAATATCATAACTAGAGACCGGACACATCGGGCTGAAATGACGTCATTACGACGGACGATATAAATAGTCTACAACATCTGTAAGTACATCACGCAGTTATTGAATAACACTATTCATTCGGTTAACCGCACACAAAAAATAGATATGCAGTTAACCGAATGAATAGTGCTATTCAACAACTGCGTGATGTACTTACAGATATTGTAGTTAGATCGTCCGTCGTAATGACGTCGATTTCAGCCCGATGTGTCCGGTCTCTATTCATAACATACAATCACTATACATGGTTCACTCAACATATAGAGTAGTAGAAACGTGTGATCACTGCGTGATTTTTAAATACTGCCTTTCTATTGGTTCTTATAGCTACATGGAAATCTCGCAAATCATCATCTGTGATTCTGTCACAAAAAATTGTAACTCTGAGATTGTTTTTCATTTTGACTATATAATTTTTTCTTAGGTATTTTGTATTGTTTTGTGTTTGCGTTTCTTGTATTTGTTTAAATTGTTATTATTATTATTCTCAGTCTTTTTTTAGGGTCAATTACTTTTAGACATTCACAATCCATTATTAATTAACAATAAAATAACTACCTATGCCCTATTTTAACTTTTAATTTATGTTATGTACACATGTGAATAAAGTCATACCTATTTGTTTCATTTCTAAATACATACTTCTAACGCTTTTGTTTAAAAGTAGTATTACGTGGTTCACTAAAGACCTAAAATACATGATATTAAAGTTTTATAAATACATATTAAATCATATTATGTATTAAATGAAATAAATACATCTTAAATCATATAAGTAATTAAGTATGTATATGCAGTTAAATTTGTATGAAAACAATAAAACGAAATTAAAAAGTATAACTCGTATTACAAAATTGTCTTAACGAATTCCTATCCGTACATATCTATGGATAACTAATAAAAATAGCTTATGAATGAACTACTTACTATCAGAATCACCATTCAACATTAACGATGATTATAATCACCGTTTAGAATCACAGCTCTTTTGAAATCACAGTTTGTCTTTTAACTGTGAATGTAAAATCAAGGTTAAGATCATTCTATTGTAAATAGGTCTGTGCACGCATTACAGGCGTAGACACCTCGTGATTACTCTATAGGTTGAATCTATAGTGTAGATCAAACTCGGACCCTAGAGTCAGGTTGCAGGTAGTTCGAATAGAAAAATATTTCAGAACAAACCTATTTCAATAAATCGGGCAATGCCAATGAATACTATATACATAATAGCAATTAGTAATTAATGTTGTATACTAAGAAAATAATAATTACTTAAGATTACATATTTCTTAGAACTCATATAAAGTTTTGGAAGTCCTGTTTTATGGCCAACGGCTCTTATATCTCTGTACTCAAAATATTCCATGAAAACTAGACGTGAATGCCTGTATTATTTAAAATATCACACTTTTACTAGTGTTTTTTTCAAATTTGCTTTGAAGTTAGTTGCTAGGTATTAAGTTACAAATTCTAGAGTTTGTTGGAATGAAATATTTTCTTTTATTTTCTCTTGCGCGCTCGGATTTTGTTTGAAAACAAGATTTCGAGTGGATGTTTTGATGTCGATGTGGGTGTTAAATAGATATTAAATTACTTAATATTTATGACCAGCTCCAAAATAGTAAACAAACGTAAATGATATTGGTAATATGATAGCATTTGGTTCATACAGGATGGCACATATGTTCAATATCTGACAACACTGATCCACAAATTTTAACTATATTTGACGATCAAAAATAAAATATGTTTTTTTAAAGTTACTTTTTTATATCAATTTGAAATCTAGTGATACTTTTTGCCTATACGTAGCTCGTTTTTACATATAGAATTGTAACTAAATTAAAGGGTTCTCAATATCTCTACGATATTATTATCAAATTTTATTTCTGTATATAAATTTAAGCCAGCTAATAACGCAATGGTAAATCACTGGCTTATCGGGGGACGAATCCAGCTCTTTCTGTCCGAGAGGTTTTTGTGATTTTCCTTCTCGTTTAAAGTGAATATAATAGCCAATATCTAGTTCCTAAGATAGTACATCAAAATCTTTATTTTTTAACACTTCGTTTGTGGACTTTATCAGGATCGTTTCGACATACCATCCAACGGTATCCCATCATATTTTGATTACAAAAACATCGATAGCATTTTTCCATTAATTACAGATCGTGAAGCGTCGTCATGTTGATAAAGCATGACTACGCTCAAGATACATATTTGTCATTGTATAAAATGACTGGCAACATGTTTAGAAAGAAAAGGCGAACATTTCGAGCATAGTTATGTAATTTCATGATTAAATACATGACTAAAAGTTTTCTTCTTTTGTTGAAAAAAGAACAAAAAAAAATACGCTTAAGTGCATATGGACTTTTTTGTTCAGAATCATCTCTAGAACGCAATGTGTAAGTTTGTAGCTTACCTCAGGGAACACCCTGTATACGTTTTTCCTGTTCTGTGTTGTCTTTGTCACTAACATGTACTTAATTTTCTTCACATTTAAAGATAATTCGCATTCCTTGATCGTTTCTGTGACTTTATTGACTATTGTTTCTAAATGCTCTAAGCTAATTGCTGTTAGTGCTGTATCATCTACATATCTTATATTATTGATTGATATATTGAATATGTAGGTATCAATATACAGCCTTGTTTAACTCCTTTTTATTTAAATTTTCTCTGTAGTGTTGCCTTTCAGTTGTACGACTCTTTGCTCATAGTATGAATTGGAAATGATTCTGGTATCTCATGTCTAGATTTTTGTTTCTAAGTAGCTGTACGAATGAGGTGATCATATCGCACTTTATGAAAAGCTTTGACATGGTCAATAAACTATATATATATACAGATTATACGGCCTGATTCAAATTAAGTGTGCACTATTGCTATATCTGTTATTATTGATTCTAGAAAGTAGGTTAAATTAGCAAAGTATTAGTGTTTTTAACATTGATTAGCATGCAGTTCATGAAAAAAAATTAAATAACGCATTTTCGAGAAATTTTGAGTAAGGCTTCTTTCACTTTAAACAGAACAAATAGTATGCCCTTTGTAAATATCAATAACATACTGAATATAAATCTTTCGCACGTTTAGTGATTAAAAAATTTTTTTTTTAAATTATATGTTGCGTTCATTAGTTCTCTATTTATTTTTCTAAACATTTTGGTTTTACTTTCGTTGCTTAGTGTTTGACAATATTTCACTATGGTATTTCCTCATTTGGAGAAATGCGATATGTTGGAAGCATACATTTTATGTCGTAAAAATTCAATAAGGACTAGCGAATATTATGCTGAACACTATCCTTTACGACAGCAGCCAGATCGACGTTACTTTCGAAAACTTTACAATCAGTTTAGACTGCATGATTACTTATTTAGAAAGAAAAGAACAAAGAAAAATATCGTCGTCAACGAAGAAGTAGAAACTACAGTGTTAGCATATTTTGAAGCCCATCGCGAATTTTCCATTAGGGATGCTACTAAGGAATTGGCATTAAGTTATTCATCAGTTCAAAGAATTTTGAAAAAGCATACGTATATCCCCTTTAAGTTCAGAATCTCTCAAACATTACACCCAGGAGATTAGCTTTCTGTCATTGGTTTGTTAGTTTTTGTGATGAAAATTTGAATGGAGCACAGTGTATTTTATGGAGTGACGAAACAAATTTTTCAAATAGAGGCATGTTTAATAAGAAAAATAATCACTACTGGTCTCAAGAAAATTTATTAATAGTTCGTCCACATGCTGCACAAGTTCGATTTAGTTTTAACGTTTGGTGCGGATTAATTGGTTCGGTAGTCGTTGGTCCACTGTTCTACAATGGTACGTTGACAGGAAACAGATATGCGCCAAAATTTACACTTTCAGCAGCACGGTGCTCCTGCACACAACTATCACCTAGTGCAAACCTACCTCGACACCATCTTTGCCGCAAAGTGGATTGGTACAAATGGTCCAATTCAATGGCCAGCACGCTCCCCTGGCCTCTCACCTTTAGACCTTTTTCTTTGGGGATACTTAAAAAATGAGGTGTACAAAACGCGATACGACAACGTGCACGAATTGCAAGACAAGGTCAGAGAAGTTTTTCGCCAATTAGATAGAAGGACAATCTTAAGAGCCACCCAGAGTGCACTGAAACGGGCACGAAAATGTATTGAGCAGGAAGGTGACACCTTTGGGCAGTATTTATAAATTATGCATGTACTTTCTTCTTTTTAATTTAATTTTGTAAGCTGTAATATGTTAAAATAAACATTAAACACAAAATATGTATTTGTTTTGTCAAAAGTTAGCGGAGCAATGACAACATTTAGAAGGAAATAGAAACCGCTATAACTACTTTATTATTCGATTTAGGGCAATAGTGTATTGAAACTTTTATATTACAAACATTAGCATTCAGAATTTTAAAAAATATACAGGCTGTTCCAATTAAAAAACTATAAATTTCAAAATTTCTCGAAAATGCGTTATTCAATTTTATTTCATGAACTGTATGCTAATCAATGTTCAAAACACTAATACTTTGCTAATTTAACCTACTTTCTAGAATCAATAATAACAGATAGCAATGGTGCGCACTTAATTTGAATCAGCTTGTATATATAGATCTGGATTTATGTCCAGGCAACGTTGTGTAAGATCATTTTTGCGAAAAGTGCGTCTCACGTTCCGAGGCCATTCCTCCGAACTGTGTCTCACTGATATCTTGGTCTAGCTTTTTGTATATTCTATTATTAACACTGTGTAACATAATAACATTAAGAAACATATCTATATGCTTGACTCGTCCGAAAAAATGACACGTGCCCAGTCTTTAACTGTTCCATTTGGTCCACATGTGCCATGTAAAGAAGCTGCCTTTAAACGCCTCCTAACATTGCTTACGGAACATAATTTACTTGCCGTTTCCTTGTAAAATTAAGCGAATAATTGCACAACGTCTTATACACTTAATTTTGTTAGCGAATTCAACTTGAGAATAATACCCTTTCGTCGCCCTTAATAATAGAGTTTGGCTTTTTTTTGTAATGAACATTATTAAACGCATTAAAATTGCCTAGAAATCCTTCATAGAATATTATATCAAATTCACAAAGAAGAAAGGCAAATAATTTTTAGAAAGGAAAATGGATGCCTTTTCTACGGATTATTTTTTGTGAGTTTCCAAATTTTCTGATTTGTGTTAGTAGGCTAAATAAAAACGCAGATTGATCCAGTTTTCAATATATTAAAGAAATACTAAAATCAAACAAAATATACATAAGAAAAATAGCAACATACTATAATACGAATAGCTTTGCAAGTTTCGATTTTTTTCCTGGCGAATATTAACGAAAGTTGGAGGGACGATTTTGTTGTTAGTGCTTTTTTTCATTTTGATCTTATGTTTTTTATATTGTGCGATTATCTCTTTAGCTCGAACAATCGAAATGTCATCATCAGATTTTTCATTTTCTATGTAATTCTGAACTGTATTATCATCCATATTACTATCGTAGTCTGATATTTCATCTACATTATATGTGGTCATTCTCAAATCATTGGTCAACTTGTTCACATCAAGTTCATATAAATTATTGAGTTCTTCGGAATTTGTTTCTTTCCATTTTTCACGCTTTATTTTTTTACTTTTCTTGTCGCCCGTAGGCTCCATATTGATAATGGTATCGCGATGTATACTGGACACTGCTTTCTCGTAATCATTAGGTTTAGTTGCCTTTCTAAAGATAATTTTTTTCGTTTGATTAGATTTTATTTTGTGCATTAATGTATTACACAATTTGGCCTTTTCAATAGACGTTAACGAATTTGCCGGAGTTAAACACTTTACAGAATCCATTCCTATTGTATAATTTTTATTTTATGACCTGAAATTATTTTCGAAATGTTACTTTGACAATTCAACTTTCAGTCTCCTTTTATTAGACACTGACACTTATTATTTGACATTTGTCAGTAAAATTATGTAAGATTTTTTTAATATCCCTCCTTTGTGATTATAATTTAACATTTAGAGAATTATGTGACAAAATATATGACATGGTGAAGACCTTGTATTATTTTAGAATAATACACTTAAAGATTAAACCTTATCTTCAAAAAATAGACTTAAAATATAAACAAAATCTATTTGATAATTTATGGGACGCTTCAGAAGAAACTTCAGTTCTTGTTTAATCCATAAAACTGATCCAAATCGTTTGAATGTGCTCTAATTCATTATGTATGGTCTTCTTCTTATAGTCCTTTGAGTTGAACAGAAGCAAGTCCAGGCACCTGAGCGCAGCGCTCCATGTACCACCTCCAATAGATTTCTCAGTTCCACTCTCTTATTCTTGTGTCTTCGATAAAAGTCACTTTCGTCCTCAGGGGAAAGTTAAGTACCCTCGTAATATCCAATAGATCTTTTCCGAAATGTTTCTGTCTGAGTCCCTTCAGTTCCTCAGAAGTGGCTAGTTACCATGAAGGCTAGTTTTCTCCTGTTTTTTGTTTTTCTTATCTCCTACACCAGAGCTCGTTGACCAAGTCCATACTGTGCAGATTTCTTAAAGGACAGTGTCCGGTTATCAAGCCAGTAATACTTTTAATTTCTTTTTTATTACTACGAACTGCGTTGGTTGAAAGCCTAGCATCCAGTTCCTCTACTAGTGGCTTAGTATGAAGTTGGCTCTCCGTTAGCCTCTATTTCTTTTTATGTTCACGACGTTCTCGGTTTCAGTCCATTGTGTTTCACACATCAGTTTTTGTTTCTGGAGTCTGATCAGTCACTTTTATCAAAAGAGTCTCAATAGAATCCTCAGGTTATGGATCCTCCTCAGACTCCATCTTTTTGTGTATATTTTTTTTCTTGGTTCATTATATTCCCACGAGTACCAAAGAAGTATTAAGTCAATGTCCGCAGAGTTTCCATTATGGACAAAAGACGTGAATATAAGGGGGTGCCGCCTGGTGCCCTCAGTGGCCATTCAGCTCTGCGCACGTGGCCATACACCGTAGCTTTGGAGAGCTGGTCCATGGTGAGAGCTGTTGCTAAAGATTTGAAGGTTTTTAGGCCTTCCCATCCCGCTTATGGTTACCACTAATCAGGTCCCCAAAAAGAGACCTGACCGTCCCCTTATCCGCCACCTAGTGACGCGCCGAGAGGGTAGCTCAACCTCAGCGGAAAAGGTCCACGAACCAGGCAGAATGTATGGTGTGCTGAAATTTCTTATTTCTTCCTTGATTATTCAGATTTAAATATATTGGATAACGGCGTTTATTATTTACCAGTGTGCCTTTACTATAACAACCAATACATCGGACCGTAAACGTTCTAGAATCTCTTTATTAGATTTGGAAACGGTACACCAGATTTGGGTTCAGTAGGATTAAATTGGTTTGATTATGACTTGATAAGCAACGAGTTTATTTTCGATGGTTAGTTTTAATTTACTTCCTAGTAGTCAGTACATTTTAGTGAATCAGTCCTAAGTGGATGTGGAGAAGATAGCAGTGTAAATCAAATATAAATGTTGAGACAAGCTTTTTTGATGAGATTTGTGAGCTGAGTGATAAGCGATAACTTCGAGAAAAGGTAACTGTTTTGTAGATGTAAGGAGAAGGACTACATATAGATCAAAGGAATGATTAAGTAACTAGGATGATATACCGATACGCCGCATCTTGAAAAACGCTTAGGTTTTGTCAATGCAAAGCAGTATTGCTTGTTTTCAAACGTTACACTTATTTGACTAATTAACTCGATAACTTGATCTATCGTGAAATGTATTTGTCCAAAGACGAATCGATGATGGGATATACGAGTACAATACATTCCTTGTTCACGAAAATTAGAGTAATTTTCGAAGTATTTTTTTTAAACACAATTTTTGTAGATACAGATGTATAATCTTCTTGAACTAGTCGGTGTTTTAATTTTTGACACATTAATGGTGCATGAATATTCTTAGAATTTTTTGTGAATACAAGAACCTCAATATCTGAAACGACGAAACGAAGGCTTATATTGGCAAATATGTAACTATAATTGTTTTCTGGGATGCCGGCTTGCAACGCGTCCTTGACACTGCTTCTATCTTGGCTGACATTTCGTCCACTATTGCAAGGGATATCTTCAGGGACGAAACGTCAGCTAAGAAGTAAACAGCGTCAAGAATCCCGGAAGCAATCATGGACAACCACCCCAAGTCAGACATGTGACTATATTTTGAGCTAACACTTTAGAAGTCGATATTTTTTTGAATAAAAACGATTCATAAAAATAATATATTGGTGCTAAGGTATGTACATACAAGGTGCGGAAAAGGTCCTGTATATTGCTTGTAACTTTTGAACGAGCAATTTAATTAAAAAATTTCTTATACGAAAGATGGTTCATATATGGTATATGGTAGTGTTAGTTTTTTTGAGTTCACTATTTTAATGCAAGGCCAACCATTTTTTTTTCTTAAATGGAGTCATGTATTTGTTTTAAACATATTTAAAAGACATGTTTCTCGTGAATATAATGGTATGCAATTTATAGGGCGTTGTATAAGAAAGTTTTCAAGAAAATTATCAAAAAGCTTTATGATTCCTACTGACAGCTCAGTTGTCTTGATTTAATAAATTATTCTATTTTTAAATGTCAACATGACATAATATGAAAGAACTTGACAATCACGCGTCATTCGATAAAATTAATTTATGTAGAAAATGGAAAAATTATCACAAAAAGAACAAAACAAAAAGAAATTTTGATTGATTATGGTTGGTTACGGTAGTAGGAAATGTATGCAAGCTGATGTACGTAATTTATTTCATAACAAGTATCCTGAGCGGATTTCGATTAACCAAACAACTGTAAATCGTATTGCAATACGGTTTAATGAGACGGGTACCGTTAAACACTCTCGAAAACAGGCCGACCAATGACGGAGATGAGGCTCTGAACGCATTATTAGATGTTGCGGAGAATCCCAAAATTTCAACTCCAACTCTAGTTTCAAATAATGATATGTGCTTCACCTATAATTTTGGAGCAGTAGTAAGAGAGTTCTTAAATGAGGTGTTTCTTGGCAGCTGGATTGGTAGAAGATGTCCCATCGAAAAGCCTGCTAGGTTTCCAGATTTAAATCCTTTCAATTTTTTTATGTGGGCCCGTTTAAAGACTGAAGTCCACCGAACTCGACCCAGTAATCTCGAGGATTTACAGCTTAGAATTCAGACTGAAGTCAATAGGCTTTCACCAATTGCACTCCAAAATGTTTTGCATGGGTTTAAGGACCTACTAAGTCATTGTTTGGCAGTAAATGGTGCCCATTTTGACCACTGCTGCGTCGGTTCCGGAATATCAGGACATTGTGAATGAAAGAGCCGAATATATTTCGGAGATTTAAGAAAAACCGCTTTCGTCTGTTCTATTAGTTGATCCACATCGAGGTGACATTTTCGTATAGCGTGTATTACAAGATGTGCAGTAGATGAAGCAGTACATGTAACGTGTAGTAAGTTTGGTTGAACTTTTTTGAATAATTGTCATCGGTAACCATAATTAACACTTGCTCTGGTAAAATTTGAAACTTGTGTAGTATTGTAACTATTACATTATGAAGGGCTTCACTAATACATTCTTGCAATCTTTTACACACTTAACAAATAAGGGTATGACGGTCTTTGCGAGGATCGATACAATGGAATTTTTCTAGTATAACTGTAGTTTCATCTATAGTAAGCCACAGTCTTATTTTTTACTACGGCTTTGCATAATTGTCCATTTTTTCGCGCACCGTCGATAAATACCTACGTAGCGTTCTCGGGCTTAGTAGTTTTCACGTAGTACGATTGTATTTGTTCCAAAACTGACGAAACATTCTTTGTCCGATTTTTTCAACCGGTATATTACATGCACTTAACATCATACTTAAATCACATAGAAATTCATTATACGGTCTCTCGTTTTTTTTTATTTGTGTGTTGCACTATTCACATGTTTCCTACACAAACGTGGATTCCAACATAATAAACTTTTCTCAGAAACTAAGCACCTCACTACTTTAGCATTATATTGCACTTACGCGTATTCGTAAATACATCTACGCATTATGATATCTGAACACGTACTAAAGTAGGAGGCGCACAAATTGAGCCGACCGCAGCTCTGAATCACCCGAACCCATCGCTCTCCTACGCCAGTGTAAGCCGACCGAGAATGGCCGTCTCTATTTATAATGTATTTTTGATTATACAGCATATACGTTTTCTAGAATACAAGTAGGTTTCACGGAAACTTTCCAGGCATAATATATAAACCTTAAGGATGAAGAATACAATATTATTTCCGATATATTGGTTTTGTAAATAACAAGATTATTTTCAAAAGCACAATATAATTGGTTTGAAAACACAAATTCATTATCTTTAATGATGCCAATACTAGTGCTTCCATTACTTGAATGAAAAACTAATACCTATGTTTTTTATGAACTAGCAAATATGTACATACATTAAAACTTGTGGTTTATCATGTCCGTCAGGTTTGTTCGATTTAACCACGCACTTTAGAAAATTGTTCTATTAACTAGATGAGGTATTAAGTACACATTCTAAGTCAGTATAAATGATATTTTCGCTAAATATAATTCCGAACTTATAAATAACAGCAACTTTACAAAATATTATCTTTTTATTTTTCCACTCAGCTTTAAAATAATATCGTATACTTTATTTGATGGAAATTAGTGAATACTATGGCGTCTCAGTTTTAAACTCTTTTTGTTCTTTTAAATTTCGATTTCAATAAAATTTGGTGGATTTGTAGGACCTATTAGCAAAACCATTCTCCAAAACATTTTCACCAATATTTTTGCGATAGGTTGGTTATTTCATTTCTAAATGCCTTAATCGTTTCTTCAGTCGATATAGAACGTAAATCAGCAACCCATCTTTTACATATGGAAACAAAACCATTAAGTATCGGGTTAAGACAATACGGCGAATATCGTAATGGAAGATGATCTCTTGAAGAACTTGAAGCAAACAAGCTGTAATGTACTATTCTGCGTTAAGAGTACGGCAGTCCTTCATCGCTACACTTGAAATATGTTCATTAATCCTCGGCTACTTTCTCGAATAATTTTGTTGGAGTCGACTCATTTTCATAGCTACAATGATTGTTGCTTTTTTCGGGATCATAGCAGTGTACTCAAGTTTCATCACTTGTAATGATGTACATTAGATGATATGATCTATTTTTAAAGCGATCTAGAGTAGATCTGCACTATCTCACATGATTTTTTCAACTGTAATCGAATTATAACGAATCCACTCTTTCATACTTTCAAATGTTTGAAAATGTTCGAATGGCGTTAATTGCATTTACATCAATCTTTAGAGTTGCATTAATACTCCTTACAGTAACATTGCCGATCTTCGAACAAAACCAATATTCTTTTCGGCAACAGTCATTTTTGGCTTAGGGACTCGAAACGTGTCATTTAGAGAAAGTCGACCACGATGAAATTTATTGTA
Source organism: Melolontha melolontha (assembly GCA_935421215.2). Lineage (NCBI taxonomy): Eukaryota > Metazoa > Arthropoda > Insecta > Coleoptera > Scarabaeidae > Melolontha > Melolontha melolontha. Next base: position 105,062,691 of record OW285239.1, on the reverse strand, counting down.
TTACCGCTTCATAAAGACCATGACTCTTAACGCCCAATATCCAACAAATTTCCTCAAAACATACCTTACGGTTTAAGTAGCTTTTAAAATTGTAAAAAAATCGCGGCTCAATAATTTTCAATTTTGTTTCTTTGTTCAATTCCATGATTACTTGTGCATATGAGTGACTTAAGCCTTCCTAGTTTAAAATCATTCAAGTATATTTTGCAACTACCACTGTCATTGAGTTTAAAGATTAAAATGTCAAATAAAATTTATCGAAAAATAACATGGTCCGCCAGAGAGACTCAGTGGAAAGCGGACGGCGCTTGCGTATATATATACAGGTGTCCTTAAAAGAAAAAGACAACATATGAAAAAAAGAAATGGTGTATCAAATACGACACGAACACAAAAATTAAAAACCCACTGAAAATTCTATTATGTGCCGTGTATGAATTCAGAATGTCTATAAATAATACCTCTATTAAATCTACACACATACGCTGTAACGTATGATCGTGTGTTAGACATGTAACAGCCGTCGATGTTATAAACACTACAACACTAAGATAACATTGTGTATGCTAAGGAATCCATAACCTCAATATATTTACGTACGCAATCAGTGGTTAAAAATGTATACTTTTACTTTTTTGTATGCAAATGAATTATCAAAAATTAGGATGTGTGCTCGTAAATGTAAATTATATCGAACGTATACATGTAACGATCGAAACTGGGAATCGGGGAACAATTGTTTCGCTACTTAACGCTACCCCTACTCTTTGAAATGCAGTGGCGGAACAAATATTTTGGATCCATATTCTATATAATTGCATCTTTTCCATTTTTCATACGTTGTCTTTTTCATTCAAGGACACCCGGTACATACATTTTACTATTATTATAATATATTATACATGTGTTTGCATTGATTTATAAAGTAGAAAATTACATTTTCTATTTTTAATGACAAATTTCTTTGCTCTAAAATCGGCAGATTAGTTGCCATTAAATACAAGTTTCTAACAGATCGGTAAACTTTCGAAGTACACTATTTAAAACGGCTCGGTCTTCACGGAGCTTGAATAATACGTTGCCGAAGATCGTCTTTGACGGCCACGGCTTCATAACTTGGATGCAATATATCGCGACCTCTCAATCTGTCTACGGTTTGTAAAATTAAATCATTTGATGGACATGTTCGGTTCGGACCCACCCTTCATAAATACGTCTAGTAGCTCTAATATCTCCACCTGTTTCACAGTGTAGCATAACGATATCTGTTAATTCGTGATTTGAATAACCCATATTTCACGCAATAACAGGATGATGTCTGACTTACAGTATGCATCATCGCATCTAGAACTCCCACTATTACGCTTCAGTTGGGTTAGCGCTGCAGTTATAAAGGAATACTAAATTTTCCAGAGTCGCGTTGAGCCACGCACATTTATTAAATTTTTTTTTTCTTTGATCTTGTTCGAGATAGAGTTTTCGTGCATTAGCATTTTATACTTAATATTATTACAGCTATGACATACTAAAGTATGTCGCCATATTTCGTTTACAACCTGTATATATATATATATATATATATATATTAAAAATAATAGACTTTTTATTTTTAATATTAAGACACGGCCAATAAAATAAATTAGAAAAATAAAATTCTTATAAACACTAAATATATATACTATATATATATATATATATATATATATATATATATATATATATATACATATTATACACGAAAATATTATATATATATATATAATATTTTAGTGACCTTGGTATATAGTAAATTCAATCAGTCGGCGATTAAAGGTCTGGTTTACTTCAAAGTATATATATTTAAAACAACCCTACATGTTTCGGCAATGATGCCTTTATCAAGGATATAAAATATAAATATTTATATTTTATATCCTTGATAAAGCCATCATTGCCGAAACATGTAGGGTTGTTTTAAATATATATACTTTGAAGTAAACCAGACCTTTAATCGCCGACTGATTGAATTTACCCTATATATATATATATATATATATATATATATATATATATATATATATATATATATATATATATATGTGACAGCGCATAGAGAAAGGGACCTAAGGGTAAAAAAAATCAATTTTCACTTTTTTTTTTTTTGATGTGGACAACATCTGAGTATCGAATGAGACCGATCCCATGCCCCAAAAGTGTTCCCTCCCAGAGATATGCGCGTTTTATGAAAGTGAAGTCGACGATTCTAAGCGCAAATAGAAAGGGACCTAACGATAAAATTTATTTACTTTCATTTATTTATTTATTTTTTTCCTTATGAACAATTTAAAAAAATAGAAAAATCATTTTAATCGACGGTTCTTGCGAATTGGTTCCTTAGAACTTGACGGTACCGGTCCTCTATTTTTTTTCGATTTCTTCTTGACGTTTGCTGCCTCCACTTCTTGAGGATTGTCCACTTCCACCGAATCTTCCTCTTCGTTTCCATTTCCAGAGACCAAAGGAAGAGGAGCAACCGAATCTTTTTTTGAATCGTCAAAACATAAACCCCGGATCTCTTTATACAAGTACCATTGACGCTTCATCGATAACCCTGGTGACGGAATTATAATTGGTTTGTCATCGAAACTGGTATTGTTACTCAGATGTATGTTTTCATTTATGCTGGCTGAATTCGCAAACAGTTTACATTGCACTGGTGACTGAGCAATAAATACAAAGTGATGATACTTCGATATTCCAATTAAAGTTTTATATTTAGTGGAGAAGTATTCGTCCCATTTTCTCCACTCAACAACAGGCTCACTTGAGTTTGGAAGTCGAATAGGTACAGGAACATTAAATCCATTACGAGATGATTTTCTAACACAATCAACTACATCCATGAAGCAGTCGACATTAGTTTGGGCATATTTTGATTTGAAAACTCCGAATAAACGATCAGGTGAAAACTTTGTATGCCCGCTTAACAAAAAGTTCAATTCAACTGACTCACATCTGGAAGTATCGACAAGGTGTTGTAAATATCGTATCATCGCATTGTTTTTATTTTGTGAAACACAGTTATCAGCGAATATCACTAATTTTTTAGTTGAATGCACTTCTCGTAGGTAGTAATCAAGCATTGATATTACTGAATTCGGACCTTTTCCAATGGAATCGCTTTCGTCAATACAGAAGATGTGTTGAACATTTTGACGTTCGTTTGTAATTCCGAAAATTGCTGTTTTGCGACCTGATTTAAAGTATGCAGTTCCTACTTGCTGTGGACCCGACGGAAAGCTAACATTTTGAGCATAATCCATAGATATTACTAGATAATCCTCCTCTGGAATACCTGGATACATGGCATTTGGATCAGGCTTGACTAATGTTCTCAAGTCGTTATAGTACTCTCGCTGAGTGCTGGCAGATTGCAAATGATCAGAATACACCTTCAATGCTGCTTCTTTTTCAACTTCAGTAACGTTTACTGTATTAACAGCATCTTTTGCAAGATTTCGACACAATTCGCACAAATCGTATGCCGGCTTCATAGTGACGATGTAGGGACAATATTTCTTCCACAGCGTTTGGAAAGTGCGAAGTTTTACGATTTTACCAACCGGTTCGACGCTGTTGGTGTATCTAGTGTAAACAGAAGTCTTACTTTCAGTAGTTGGAAGTTTCAATAAACGATAATCACGATGATTTGGTTGACGTCCAGGTAAAGTGATAGCAACAGTTTCAGCAAAACGGCAGATAAATGAAACAATTTCTTTTTTTTCCAAAGTAGTTAAAGCATCTGTACGATTAATTTTATTCGTCATGCCATGTTCGCGTGGATAAACACCATTTTGGTCGTAATGTTCGATTAGATTTTTGTAGCGTTTAATTCCCATTGTATACAGGAAGAAGTACATATCACGGCATATCGGCAAACTTCGAAAATAATATATCTGATTGTACCGTTTCTTCATAGCTCGCGATCGATCACCAACTTTTGACCTGAGCATTGCATCGTCACGGTGAGCTGCCAGATGTGCGAGAATAATTAAATCTTGGGATTCCTTATCTAAATTCATGAAAGACGTACGAAAATCCACAGCCATCTTCTTAGGGATCACTTCATTGCATTGATTTGAATAACACGGAGGTATTTTTGAACCATACAGTCGAGCAACTACCTTTTCTTCGCGTAAATCAAGATCAGATTTATCAAGGTACATATTATCATCTTCAGAGTCACTATCCGATAATTCTGAGAAGTGATCGTCATCATCCTCGTCATCAGGGAAGCGATAAAGTAAATCTACTTCTTCGAATTCGTCCACCATTTCATCCTAAAACAAAATTATTTTCGCGAATAACATAATAAGGTTATGTGGAAAAATTTTCGTACTAACAGAGTGATATTCACGATTTAAAAGAATTATAAATGAGTATTTATTATAATTCGCAATTAATAATTTCAGAAAATAAACCTGGATTCGAAAAAACGCGAGCAAAATTGATATCAAACTCATGGAAACAGCGCGCTAGGTAGAAAACAGTAAAAACCAACTACACAAAACAAGAGGTAGGGACGACCTACGCGCGTTTTCAAGGTTGACCAACACGTTCCTGACGTCATGAGATGTGTCGCTTTCAAATGAGACCAATACCAACACGCTCAGTGATGGTACACCAAAGATACACGTATTTAAATCTTTAAAATGGCTCTCCTGAACAAAACCGGTTTTTACCCTTAGGTCCCTTTCTATTTTGCGCGTCACATATATATAATATCTTCGTGACCTTGGTATGATAAGGTAAACTTAATAAGTCGGCGATTAAAGGTCTGGTTCATTACTTCAAAGTATATATATTTAAAACAACCCTACATGTTTCGGCAATATGCCTTTGTCAAGGGAATACAAAATATAAATGTCAGAATATAAATGTCAAATAATTAAGTTGCTATGGTTTAAATTATTCAAAGATACATTCCAATAATAATAATAAATCATGCCTTAGTATTCCAAAAAATAGATAGCAAGGTGTGAACATATGTGTTGTTCGCTGCCAGAAGCTTGTGTCTCTTTCTGGGTATGAACCTGTGTGTTGGTTGCTGCTGGCAGCTTGCGTCTCTCTCTGCGTGTGTGATTTTGTATTTGTGTGACCGCGTAAGTGTAGGGTTTTGTATGTTAGTGCGCTCGTGCGTGTGTTTAGTGACCGGTCGCGTAAATTTAGAGAGATCGGATAACCAGCCGTTGCGTAGGGCCGCCAACCCTTTCCCGGCAACTTCTTTACTTTTCCGAGCGGTACTTCGACGGCCCGACCCCCGCCCCGACGAGGCAAGGCGCAACCAGCGAAGCGCACCCTGCACGGGGTTGCTCATCGCCAACCGAGGAACACTCTTAGTGGGTACCTCAGTCGACGACGGTCACACTTTGTGCCATCATAACGATTTCCGGAGAAGCGGGGGCAATGCACACACGTCGAACGTGTGTGTGCTGTTAACAGCAGCCTAGCCAGGTTGCCGCCCAGGACCGGTCCTAGTGATGTGTGTATTGCGCGGCGCCGTGATTTGCGCCGCGTAGCTTGGTTCCTCACTCCTGCTGGAAAGGCGGAATGGCACCTGACTGCCCAACGGGCAGACCCCCCTAGAGTTTGGTAGCGCATATGCTAGGCTACAACCCAGTAGAGGACCACATCAGTATATACTATAACTTAATTTTGTAACGATCTACAATTTACCATCATAATATATTTTTTTGTTATATACCTTATGTTATTTAAATATCAATTACAATTAAATATCATATACTTTTGCTTATCATGCTGACTGTTCCGTATTTTGATTCCTGTCTAGTTGTCCGAGCAGGTTTTCGTGGTTTTCCTTCTCGTTTTGAGCGAATGCCGACAACTTTGCATCTTAAGTCGCTCCACGGGCGCATACGTAATAATAACTCATGTCTTGCTTTTCCCTGTTTTGTGCTGATGTGGTCCTCTACTGGGTTGTAGCCTAGCATATGCGCTACCAAACTCTAGGGGGGTCTGCCCGTTGGGCAGTCAGGTACCATTCCGCCTTTCCAGCAGGAGTGAGGAACCAAGCTACGCGGCGCAAATCACGGCGCCGCGCAATACACACACCACTAGGACCGGTCCTGGGCGGCAACCTGGCTAGGCTGCTGTTAACAGCACACACACGTTCGACGTGTGTGCATTGCCTCCGCTTCTGCGGAAATCGTTAAGATGGCACAAAGTGTGACCGTCGTCGACTGAGGTAGCCACTAAGAGTGTTCCCTCGGTTGGCGATGAGCAACCCCGTGCAGGGTGCGCTTCGCTGGTCTGCGCCTTGCCTCGTTGGGGCGGGGGTCGGGCCGTCGAAGTACTGCTCGGAAAAGTAAAGAAGTTGCCGGGAAAGGGTTGGCGGCCCTACGCAACGGCTGGTTATCCGATCTCTCTAAATTTACGCGACCGGTCACTAAACACACGCACGAGCGCACTAACATACAAAACCCTACACTTACGCGGTCACACATATACAAAATCACACACCCAGAGAGAGACGCAAGCTGCCAGCAGCAACCAACACACAGGTTCATACCCAGAAAGAGACACAAGCTTCTGGCAGCGAACAACACATATGTTCACACCTTGCTATCTATTTTTTGGAATACTAAGGCATGATTTATTATTATTATTGGAATGTATCTTTGAATAATTTAAACCATAGCAACTTAATTATTTGACATTTATATTCTGACATTTATATTTTGTATTCCCTAGACAAAGGCATATTGCCGAAACATGTAGTGTTGTTTTAAATATATATACTTAGAAGTAATGAACCAGACCTTTAATCGCCGACTTATTAAGTTTACCTTATACATATATATATATATATATATATATATATATATATATATATAAAACGGGTTTTACATAAATGAGACCAACCTAATTATGCTCTGATATATTCCATTCTTTCTTCTTCTTTTAATTCGATTATACCTAGTATTATTTCCTAGTTTTTGTGACTTTTATCGTAGTTTCCTGTTCTACTGCTAAAAGTAGGTAATGTTTACTTCCCAAAATTACATACTCCATAATCGTATTTTAAAATACTTTTTATTTTTCCGGATTAATATCGTTTTGTTTTCTGTTTATATGCAACTCTACTTATAAAATATATTCCCTCTCTTACCTTTTCAAAACAGAAATAAATAATAACAAATGCTTATTATAAAATTTTTATTGAAAAAAAAAAATGTTTTTATTTAACGAACTTCGCCACTAATATTAAAAGTTAGCATTTCTTGTTGAATAAAGCTGACTGTTTAATATTAGACCTCCTTCTTGACCGTTTATTACAGCTCCTGCCGTTTCTCGCATTTCATTCTTAATTTCCTTTTGTCATTCCAATCATTCCTTCCGGGCTTTTTTCCCATTGCGATTTCAATTAATTTTTTTGCTCTAAGCCTACCTCTTTTCTTTCATTGGAACTATACCCATTCAAAAGTTTTGCCTGGTAATTTTGTCTGCCGCCATATATTTCAGACGGCCATATCGAATTATTTTTTTCTCTATTTCGCCTAAGATCTTGAGCTTTCATTGAGAGTATTTAGCTTCCTGTGTTTCCTGTTTGGAAAGGGTGAGAAGCGAATGAATATTCTCTTGAAGATTAATAAAATTGGTTGTAAAATACCAGGATAATTAATCGAAAATGCTGAATTTTCTTGTGTGTGTAAACTCTTTTTTTAAATTAAAATCACCCATAAAATTTATTATTGTTGACAGAATGTGAAAGAATCTACAAATCCATCAGATTGATTTCAAGTTAATGAGTTCGTATTGATGAATTTTACTAAGACATATATAAATAATTTCAAATATTTGCTCTCGAATCAAATATTTGACATAATTAGTTTGTGAAATCTTGGAGAAAAATTAATAATTCTTGTATCGAAAAATTCTTGTAAAAAAGCTATTGTTTCTCGAGATTTGTGCGCTGGTGCATTGCTGGAAATATCCTTCCGTAAGTTCATCATCATGAAGTTCATTAATAAACGGCTCTAATAATTCATTTCGTGTCTTTCAGTAGTTTGATTAAAAAATATAGGCCCAATAATTCGTCTTCTTGAAACAGCCAGCAGGACGCCTATTTTTTGTGGATGTAGTGTAGTTTCCACAAATTCATGAGAGTTTTCTTTAGACCAAATTCTTATATTTTGCTTGTTGAAATATCCTGAAAGATAGAACCAAGCCTCATCCTAAAAGAAGCATTCGTCGAGAATGTTAAATTATTAATTGTGTTATTCAAAAACCATAGACAATACTGTGTTCTCGTAACAAAAAATACCTGTTTGCGTTCCGAAACTGCTTGAATTTTTTATGGAAACAACTTTAAGTCTTTTTTTTAATAGTATGACATGTTCCCACTGACAAATGAACTTGTGATAGTTTTGCGATTAACTTTTTGGGTGAGTTGTTCATTCGACGTCGAATATCCTATATGCAATTAGCTGTTCGTTTTCTAGGTGCTCCACCGCCAGGTTTATGAGCTATTGCTTCTATTTCACCAAACTTAATAACACAAGCTTGAAATGTTTTTGCAGTTGTGCGTAAGTAAATGGCAGATTAGGATACTGTTGCCGGAAATCCTGTAAGCACTGATTAGTAGAATAAAGCCAATCTCCATTTTCTAATTTTTGGCCAGTTCTATAGTATCTTTGAATAATATATTTTTTATGTTGTAACTCTAACATTATGATAAAATTATTTAAAAAATATAAGCGTTTATAATTTGAATTGATGTATGACAACTGTCAGAATATGAAGTTTTCTAAGGTTTCCCGTGTACCCCAATCTTTGATTACTTAATTACTTAAAAACAGCCTACTATAATGAGGAGTGTTTTTGAAGGCACGTTACTTTCGAAATTCGTGAATTATTCTGTTCATTTAAAGTTGTAGTACGAAAGAACTAACTATGTAAATGACTGATACGTTTAGTTTCTTGCTAAGCGTCCAAACTTTTCATTAAGAATTAAAAGATTAGCTCTGAACTTGGTATAATAGTTGGAAACCTGAAACACGGCAGGCATCAAGAGAGTCTCTACATACATACGAATGGATAGAGCGCAGGTATATGGTATAAGTGTGTAGCGGAACGCAGTCACTAACACCCTTTCACCGAACATACATTCAGAGAGGAGAGTCGTTCTAGTCGTCATTAGTTTGAACCTTTATCGGATGCAGGCGGCGGTTGGTAGCGGTGGCGGCTAAGGGTAGCAAGGGGACAGAGGCAATGAGAGAGGAAGGCCGTCGCGAATCGGCGCAGAGCGGCGCAACAAAACACACTCTCGTCGTGTCCGTCCGCTGACAGGCGGCAGTTCCACCTACACTCCTCTTACCTATGGAAAGCAACAACGGGCTCCAGAGAGGGCCACATTTCGTTTTAGACGTCTTCTGTGCGTCGCGTCGTTCATTTCATCTCTATCTAGCACAATATCATCATTCCCCTTTTGCTCTCCCGTTTGATCGCTGGTCGTAGACTCACTCGCTCGCTCTACTCTTTTCATTCGGTATTTACCATCCCCTGTCATCATTACCGTCATCATATTGAATAATACAGCAAACAGTACATAGTTGTCGGTGAGGTCGTACAAAACACACGCAGAAAGCGGCGACATACGTTTAATGGTGACATCGGCCGAAATGCAATTAGCGTCTGTAGCGACGATGTCAACAATCTCTTGTTATTGTTGTTGTTGCTATTGTTGTGGTTATCGTCAACTACCTTCCCATCTAACTTTACGATCTTCTTATGCAGTTCCGTGTTAGGTGATGTTGTAGTGTTGTGGTGCCGTTAGCCCCGGGACGGCAAACATTCAGTGCATATTCTCTTAATAGTTTTTTTTTTATGCAAATAGTGGTTACTTCAAAAATTCCCTAATAACTGGTTAACTTTAGTGTGCGTTTATGCTACTGAATAGTACACCTTGAAGACTTCAAACAGCGAAGAAATCATTTCTAGAATGCCATGGCTGTACTTAGATCTTATTTTGGTAAGCGAGTATCAACAGTAGGATTGATGCCTTTCAATATATATATACATGGAATTCAATATTTATAAAATATATATTAAAATAAGAATTAGCATTAACATTCTGAAAATGCACAACTTCTGCTACATTTAAAGCTATTCGCGCTTTTATTAACTTAAGAACTGTAAACTTGTCGAATTAGTACTCAACTATTAATGAAAATTGAATTTATATTGTTGATATTATTTATTGCCATCACTACTACAGCAATTAATTCTTTTTTAATCTGTATTGTACAATATTTGCTCAAAAGAATATCAAAAAAGTTTCCTGTCTGTTGAAGCAGTTCTCATTTGCAATTTTACAAGGAAAAGAAAACGAATTAATTTGCTATTTTCATCATTTTGATGTTACAAAAGAGATATAAAAATTGAGATTAAAATAAAGGCTTTTCTAATATAAAATTAGTTAAATGGCATAGTGTAAATTTTATTTAAAAGAAACACTAGAGCTTCAGTTTAATACATAGCTGATGGCAACTTTTTTATACGGCCTACATTTCCTTAAAATCTTCAATGAAAACATAAATTCATTGTTTACTAAGAAACAAACGTATCTTGAAACATGTATAACTTTGAGAAATTATTTCCTCTACAGATTGTAAAGAAGTGCAAATTGTTTCAAATATATGGAAACTAGTATATATTTAAATATTTTAATTACATATTATTTCAGCTCTAGATTTGGAGGAAAATTGAGTACTGTAGATAATTTCGAAATTAAATATTATTTATTGTATATCATTTATTTATATCGCATCAAATATTCAGTTTCCTAAATTATTCTACATAATTTTATGAATATCTTAATTAAATGTTGTTTAATTATGTATCATTAGAAACCGCTATTTAAGTTAGCATAAACGGCTATGAATGTTACTACAATCTACTTACAACTAAATTCATTAGAACACACGATAAAATTCCATTAGGGTACGTTCACTATTTAGTTATACTAATTGTACGCCAGGTGTCTCGATCTTCACCTTTCTCGTTTAAGTTTGCATTTCTTGCTCTCTCTCTTTCCCATGAAGGCTTTAAATCCGGAATCGAGTGGTGGCAGCCGCAATGGTTATTTCGACGGAGGTCAACGATGCTGAATATAAAACGCTGCTATCGATCTTATTATCCTCTTCCTCCATTATACCAGAAACGTTGTTTATCCGTCTCTTTCTCTTTCAACTTTACGCCACCTCTCGAATTTCCGTTTCTCCTGGTACAAAACGACGAGGGCTGTGACCGAAAGCTAAATAACTGAAAGCCGGGAAAATTGAAGATCGCACTCGATTAGCTTATTTTGTGGCCCTTAATTTTTTCCATTGTTGTTTCGTACCGTTTGGTCGATTCCGCAGCTTATGAAATATTTTGGTATCATCTAGTGTTTGGTCAGATGGTCAGAGAATATAAAAAAGTATATCCGAAGTCAACTATATATTTAGAATTAAACAAAGTTGTTGACAGATCCAGAAAGATAAAGAAAGATTATTCGTTGTGTAATAACGCTGTTTTTATAATCCATATTAGCTTGAATCCTAAGTTTTAATGTAAAGATTTCTCATATTTAGTAATAAGCATTCGTTTAATATATGGAATTCTTGCACCAAAATTACATTGAAGTTGTAAACAAGACTAGTGACTAAAGTTTAACAAATTGTACAATATATTTCCTTTGCATTTTATAGAAATAATAAAATTTTTCAAATACTTGACACTCGAATCTGGTGTAAAACTTTTGATATTAAGAGACATATGGATACTAACAAACTTGTTTTCATTGGTCATAAAAACTACAAGAACTTTGTTTATTTTATTGTTTATTAATTTTTTAAATTATCATTAACTTTATCTTAAACAATTTCTCAGTATTATCGCAATTCAAATTTACATTTGTCGGAACGTGGTACAGACATTTGGTGTCGCTGTTTCAGATGTTTGTTCAACAATTTCATCCAATCATTAACAACTGTTTTTACTTTATTATTGGTGTTGTATTGCTGGCTTACTTAAAAAAAAAATTAAGGTAGGGAAGGAAATACTAATCACTCGGTGTCAGATTGGAGCTGTAGGATTGATCAAAAATTCCCATTTAAAATTTATTCAAGGGTGCTAGTGTGGTAGTGACTGAGTGTGGTCGTGCCATCCAACAAAATAATTCCGAAATTAAGAGACCTGGCCTTTTACTTTACTTGCCCCGTCCATAATATTTGTAGCGTAGCACACCAAAGAGCTGCGTTTATTGTGGTTCTTTGCTCTATAAAATCCACGAGTAAAATGCTTGTCTCGTGTTACATATACAGAGTGCGGCAGAGGAATCTGGTGTTTTTAAATTCAGAATTAAGAAAAAAACTCATTGAAGAGCAAGATTTATTATACTAAAATAAAGGCAATATGTTGCTATTTTACATAAATAAACAAAAAATTAATTTTTGGAAATAACAAATGGTGACCATTTCATCTCACACATTCTTACAGTCGCGCCGTGAAATTTCGCATGACTCTTTGCAACAAGTCGTTGTCGATCGCGGAAATTTCTCTGTGAACTAAATTCTTCAATTCCACTGGTGTGCGAGGCTGAGTAAGGTACACTTTTCCTTTTAAATATCCCCACTGAAAAAAATCGCAAACGTTGAGGTCTGGAGATCGCGGTGGCCAAGCAACATCTCAAAAACGAGATATAACGTGTTGAGGGAACATCTGACGAATGTATGAGGTGGCGCTCCGTCCTGTTGGAACCACATACGCCGCATGTTGATTCGCCGATTTGACTAAAAACCCTTTGCGTACGTGTTACAGAATCGTTATTTCTAAATAATTGTTCTACTGCAAATGTACGATGTTCTACACTCCAACGCTCCATTGTAACTGAAATGGCATCCCACTAAAAAAATACTGCTCGCACGCACAGTCCTCTCAACACCACCATTTTCGAATACTATCCATTCTAAAAACACCGGATTCCTCGGCCCCAACCTGTATAACCTTCTGGTCGACATGTGTTTAATTTTTTTTGTTTTGCCGATCCACTACGCCACCATTGCATGAATCTCTGTTTACCCCTGATGTGACGTGAGTAACCCAGATTTCATCACTTATCCAAAAATTCACCACCAACTTTGTAACGCTTCAAAAATGTAATTGGTTCAACCATTCGCTTTGTCTGGTATTTCTCAGTGAGCATTTTCGGTACCCATTTTGCCCATAATTTTCGATAATACAATTTTTATATAGCATAGATCGTGGGGTTTATGAAAAGTGAGCGGTCAATTTGGATAATGCAAACCTTTTGCTCTCATAAATTTTCTCATTAACTTGTTGAAGCAAATTGTCAGTGATTAATGACGGCCCCTCATTTCTCTCTTTATCCTGCACTCTTGCATTGCATTTTCATCAAAAGCTTCACAAATTTGTCGAAAAGTTTCTGCTGACTGAATGTTTCTTGCACTTAAAAATTTAATCACTGACAGTATTTCACCACTGATCTGATTTTGTGTAACTATTAATTTTAACACAACATAATAAATCAAAAATCAACGACATACTAATAATTTAACGTTCGCAGCCTTCTTATACAGTAATAAAGGTTTAGACCAGGTTTTCCTCACTAGGGCCATTCTCATAAGTGCATAAAAGGCAGTCAGATAATCCGGAATCACCTGAATCTCCTGACTATAAGAACATCATCAAACAAAATTATATTCACACCACACCACTGCGAACCGAGTTACCACGTAAAGCATGGTGAGCAGAATCCGGTCGAACAGTGAAAGGTGCATGGATATAGATGTCTATAGTCTCTATAGATGAAGTAAAGTTGCTGACTTAGGATATGACTTTAGAGCTTCGAGTCAAACTATACGCTATATTGTTGAGAACTGTCCCCTGAAGTGGTTTGGAGGAGAGTTTGGAAAATTCTTGAATTCGACGGAAAGCGAAGTAGACTTAAATCCTTACATGTCAGTTTTTGAATAATTTTTGTTGCATGCTTTTTATTTTGTGTATATTTTTGGCATTTGCAGATGTGCTTAGGTGCCATACGCTAAATAAATAAATAATAACGAGACTGGTGCTATAACTTCTTTCCCACCTAGAATTTTATGAAATGAAACCCCCATCTCTAATGTACTTATCCTCAAGTAGGCTTTGATTTAACTTTTGACGTTTCTTACAAATTAATTACGGAATTGTCAGTGTTTGACGTACCCATCGCAAAAATGAGAGTGGACCAAAGATATGCGATTTTGTGTTCGGTTGGGTAAAACTCCAACTTAAACTTTTGAAATGATTAAAACTGCATACCCAGATGATAGTTTATCACGATGTAGAGTGTTTGAGTGGCATAAGAAATTCAAAGACGGTTGTGAATCAATGGAAGATGAACCTCTACGCGGGCGACCACCAACTTCACAGATTGATTCCAAAATTGCAGAAATTAACGACGGATCCAAAATGGTCGTCGAATTGGCATATATAGAATTTCTGACATTGTTAATTTGTCTTATGGTTCCACTTAAAAAAATGTTCATATAAATTTAGGGTACCGAAAGGTCGCGGCAAAATAGATTCCAAAAGTGATGACCGATGAACAAAAAGCCAATCCACAGCCTTTAAACAATATGCTTACATGTTACGAGAGTTGGTTGTATCATTACGACCCTGAATCAAAGTGTCAAAGTATGCAATGGAAGCACAGAGGCAGTCCAAGACCGCACAAGGCGAAAACTGTGAAAAGGGCCGGTTATTTATTTTTTTTGATAAATAAGGCTTTATTTAAGATCACATTGTACCTAGAGAACATACAATAACTGGAAAGTACTATTCTAATGTACTTCGAAGAACCCTAAAGGTAAAATAAAAGAAAAAACGGCCGTTTTATCAAGACATCGGTTAGATCCTGCATCACGACAATGCTCCGGCCCACAGATCAGCTATTGGTCAACGAACACTTGAAGAATTGGCGTTGGAAGTTATGATTCACCTTCCCTAATCACCTGACCTTGCGCATACAGTGTTTTTTTTAGAGCAACTCTTTATCTGCCATTTGACGTTTTGTTGTTGAAATTACGTTCGTTATAACGCAGCTACTTATTTTTTGAATGTAAAAGAAAATGGAATTAACCAGAGAGCACTTTCGAATCATAATTGATTATGATTTTAAAAGAGGTTTATGAGTACATAAAGAGTTTAGATTCAGCTAGTGAAGAAGCACCTTTCTTGGCTGCAATTTTTCAATGGTATAAGGAATTTGAACGCAAAAGAAATTCCGTTCAGCATCAAAAAGGAGCAGGGCGTTCTCCTACGGCTGTTACCAATAAAAACACTGCTGCTGTTAAAAAAATAATTGACGAGGACAGTAAAGCATTATTACTTATGCGGTTATAGAAGTCGTTTTGTGCCGCTTCACCTTTCTGACTTCCAAAAAGCAGAGCATGTAAGAATTTGCAATGAAACTTTAAATTTCTTAGATAATAGCGGGCACTAAATTTTTTCCAAAATAGTGACAGGTGACGAAACTTATATTCCTTTTTTCGACCTTCCTACCCGCCAAGAGAGTCGAGTATGGATTCACGAAGATGAGGAAACTCCTACAATAGCTAAGAAGCAGCGAGCTATGAAAATGGTTAAAGTACGGGCTTAGTAAATGCAATTAAGCTAGATGGACAAAAGACAGTTACAGCTAAGTGGTACACTGAAAACAGTTTGCCTGAAGTGTTCAGTAGAGTTGCAGACAATGAAATTATGCTCCACCATGATAATGCATCGTCCCATACGGCAGTTTTAACTCTTCAGTTTTTGTCTGGAAAAAATATAAAAGAAATAGAATATCCGCCGTACTCACCTGATTTAGCAATGTGTGACTTTTGGCTATTTTTAGGGCTTAAGCTCAATTTGCAGGATAGAAGGTTTTCGTCTGCTTATTTTGAAAATATTCCGAAAGAAGACTGGTTGGGAGCTTTTAAATAGTGGAAAAAAAGAATGGTCAAGTGTGTCTTTGCTGAAAGAATTACTTTGAACATATTTAAAATAAAATTCTAGAAAATATTAACCGTATTTTGTATTCTCAATAATTTCAGCTTGACCCTCGTATTAAGTTGAAGAAAGCATGAACTAGCGAATATTAGTTAGTTAATGTATTTGGAATTCATATCAAAATTTTGTTTAGAAATCTGTTACATGTTCAAAACGAGTATTACTTTACGCGCAAAATTGGGGAAGTTGTCAAAGAAACAGTCGACATTAAAATCTCAGATAATATTTGAAACATATTTTTCTGAAAAAGATCTTCAAACCCTAGGAAGATTTATAGTAATATTTAAAGACGCCAGACTATGTGCCCCAGCAGTGGCGTTGCGTGGAGAGTTTAGCAGAATAACAGTGCGCTTACTTAAAAATAAATATATCGAATCCCTATACAAAACGTTAAGAAAAAACATAAATAACTTACCCAACATGTTTACATTGTTGCAAAAAAATGCGGATGTGCGCGACGAAAAAACTGCACCATAATATAGGTTTCTGTATTAGTCTCGGAAAGGTTCGTACGCAGCGACGTATATACCGTGTGGCCGCCATCGATAGCGCGATGCATGTATTAGTAACTACTGGTCGACTATAATGGGCGTGCCAACTTGAAATGCCACACCGACAGCGGGCGTATTATAAGAATTCATTTTCGTGATATTTATTTATCATTCTTTCGCAAAATTGCATACGGCGATAATAATCATCGGAAAAAGGTACTTGTGAACTTGTAAATTTGTATGAACGATATTTATTAGTACGTAAAATATTTTGAGCCGTTGTTTTGCTGATACCCAATTCGCGGGCAATTTATCGAGACGACATAGTGGGATTTACTTCGACTAAAGCACATACTCGAATTTCTATATCACTTATATTCTTATCCGGAACAACTTTATTTTTATTAGTTGCTATAGAAAATGTAGTTTCGAACCGATTAACTGTCCTACGAATGGTGCTTGCATTGGGAATTTGACTTTCAGGGTAATTAGCTGCAAATAAAGCTCGAGTTACTTCCGCGGAATTACCACCGTAAAATTGTTTAATCATAAAGAGTTTTTGCTCAGGTGTATAATACTCCATTTTTTAAATGACCGTTACGTACACCAACAACGCGGTTTATTAAATATTGTGAGCGAGTAGTTCCCCTGACGATATAAACATTGCAACTAACACCCATTTGCGGGAGCGACAGCTAATGCGCTTGCGCGGCTACACCGTAGAAATGTGAATTTATTGGACAAATACGAGTGCATCATAGGGATATGGCTCTCTTGTAATCCATTGGAACATTGCGTCTACTTCTTTACCGTTCTAACACACGGACACCTCTGTGTGTTTTGCTTACACTACAGGTATTGCTATAGTGCAGACGCACGCGGCCACATGGTATATGTTTATATACAGAGAAGGATTGTTCGACGTTGAGAGATGTTATATTTGCATAGTTAAAGCGCTCTTTGTATCTGTACAACGGATCTTCAGTATTGGTAAAAAGTTGCCCTAATTTTGTAAAATCTACATTTTTATCTAATACACTGTTAAATTTTTCACGGACACAATCACTTTTTTCATCTTCAAGGATATGCAGCACTAGTTTTACGTGGTCAATAATTGCTAATGAGTCCGATAAGGACAGCGCAGTGTTCTGTAAATTTTTTATTGCGTCCAGTATTGGAACGTAACTGTCGTAAATAATTTTTAAATTTGCTGCAACTTGAGGATTGTTAAATTGAACCTGGCTGAGCCGTATTGCAGCTGCTTCTTTGGCATCTAGTTGTAAAATCACTGATTTAATTTTAAGCAGCTGCAATACGGCTCAGCCAGGTTCAATTTAACAATCCTCAAGTTGCAGCAAATTTAAAAATTATTTACGACAGTTACGTTCCAATACTGGACGCAATAAAAAATTTACAGAACACTGCGCTGTCCTTATCGGACTCATTAGCAATTATTGACCACGTAAAACTAGTGCTGCATATCCTTGAAGATGAAAAAAGTGATTGTGTCCGTGTAAAATTTAACAGTGTATTAGATAAAAATGTAGATTTTACAAAATTAGGGCAACTTTTTACCAATACTGAAGATCCGTTGTACAGATACAAAGAGCGCTTTAACTATGCAAATATAACATCTCTCAACATCGAACAATCCTTCTCAGTATATAAACATATATATATATATATATATATATATATATATATATATATATATACGTCGCTACGTACGAACCTTTCCGAGACTAATACAGAAACATATATTATGGTGCAGTTTTCTCATCGCGCACATCCGCATTTTTTTTGCAACAATGTAAACATGTTGGGTAAGTTATTTATGTTTTTTCTTAATGTTTTGTATAGGGATTCGATATATTTATTTTTAAGTAAGCGCACTGTTATTCTGCTAAACTCTCCACGCAACGCCACTGCTGGGGCACATAGTCTGCCGTCTTTAGTAATATTTTAGCATCTATCATAGTTTAAATGATTTTTATTACGATATATACTGATATGCGCCTAATAAAATAATAATTGAGAGATAATTACAATTTATACCTCATATGGATTGTCAAAATTATTCTGAAGAAGTCTGTATCTTTAAGGGCATATGCATCTCTGTGTTGTCTTCGTAATGTAGACCCCGTCAGTAATAAATTATAAATGTGCACCATAAAATAACACAAAACGTTTAATGCTGTCGTTAAACACTCACATAAAATCGTCAGGGTGGAACGTTTGCCATACAGTTCCCGTTTTCAGTCTACTTTTGATCCCAGTAACTAAACGGGCAAGTTGTCCGAGTATCAAGTTCCGCCTACACTTAATACTATGTATTTCACTTGCAAGTGCATGACCATAAACACATTAAACAACTGCGTCATATTAATTACCTGTAAGTCGACATTTATTTATTGTAAATGATATACAGTGTTACAAGAATGTGCTACCCGGATTTTTTTAAATTTTTGAATTCATATTTATTTTGTTCTTTTTGCTAAAGTTATTGACATATTCATAAGAAAAGAAAACTCTAATTATTTTGCTAGAAACTAGTTCTAAATCGTTTATATCAAAAAGTTTAATCAAAGTTTATATCATGTCTAGTGGTAATTAATGTCGTTTTTATAGTACAGTTAGTGAAGTATTTGTTGATTATCTAAGCAACATAACTTAACGCCATTTTATGTGTTGTTTATCTGAAATTTAGTGAACATGTTTTGTGCGTAAAAAGTATAGTCTTCCCCGTAAAACTTTAGAATTTAGCAACAAGAAAATAGCGAATGAAGAACAAATTAGACATTGATGTTAAAAGTGGTCGTGTGTTTATTTTTTATCAAGAAGCTCTGCAAGCAAAATTCTTATTAAATTGCTCGCAAAAAAAAAAGGCGACAAGATTTAAAGCCTTGGAAGGTGATTTCGTACGAATTAGCCAAAAGCAACTGAGATCCGAGAGTTACCATTTTCAATTCTCTCTTGTCATCACACCTCCAAAACCAGACTTGACAGACAACGTTTCGTAAGGAACTGCATGCCGTCTTAACTGACGCTAGTAGGATTTTGGCTCGTTGGTTTTGTAGTTTTCAACATCTCGCTATAACCGAAGGTAAGTCCCAGGAACGCTACTGAATCTTGGAAAATAAAGGAGCCATTTTCGTATTAGACATTTGCCGTTACGTTTAAACGGTAGCACTACCTACAGGTCAGGTGTTCTTATATACCAACATTTGCTACCAATTTAAGAGTAGCACAGCATAGTATACTTGGAGCGATTCTGTTAATACTATACCAGTCGAATCAATGAACCAAGAACTATTAATATTGAAAATAGCATATATGTAATTACTAGAGCTGAGGATGTTTGCGGTACGGCAGGACCGTATGTAGTGCATCCCCACATTTAACTATTTATCTAAATATTCTCTGAAATGATTTGCCGGATCTCATAAATTAATAGAGTGATATTTTAGTATGCACTGGATATTGTTATTATACAAAATCATAATAGCCATTTGTATTTATGGATCATAAATAATAATACGCATGTATTTGTATTTGGTTGTGAATTCAATTTAAACTTAAAACGAATCGTAATATTTTAACGACAAGCCGTCCTTACAATACATGCATTCGAGACAAAGTGTGCAACTCTACGAATAACTTCCATAATTGATCGAAAATGGACATTTTGGAGCTGAAGTAAAGCCCCTATTCTTAGAAAATTTTATTACTGTCGTTAAGAACTATTATTATAAACAACAAAGGCCTTTTATTAGTGTTGAAGTTTTAGTTTCATTGAATTTCCATGTTGTAAGTAGTCAATTGTAAAGTGTTCATTCACAATATTCTAAAACAAGGTGTAAATTTAACTAAAATCCAGAAAAACACATTCTGATAATATATTACTAGATTAGAAGCTGTGTTTATTACTATTTATTATATTATTTTTATAACCAAATGCAATAAAAGCTACGAAAACAAAAGAAACCTCGATTTATTAAAATCTTGTCACACAGCCTTTCAAAGCCTGGCAGCACATATTTTGCATATATGTGCTGCCAGGCTTTGAAACTAGGTGAATGAAGTTAGAAGTTATAAGTTATAACTTCTAACTTCATTCACCTAGTTCAAGTAGGTAGTATATATAAAATATATGCAAAATATGTGCTGCCAGGCTTTGAAAGGCTGTGTGACAAGATTTTAATAAATCGAGGTTTCTTTTGTTTTCGTAGCTTTTATTGCATTTGGTTATAAAAATAATATAATAAATAGTAATAAACACAGCTTCTAATCTAGTAATATATTATCAGAATGTGTTTTTCTGGATTTTAGTTAAATTTACACCTTGTTTTAGAATATTGTGAATGAACACTTTACAATTGACTACTTACAACATGGAAATTCAATGAAACTAAAACTTCAACACTAATAAAAGGCCCTTGTTGTTTATAATAATAGTTCTTAACGACAGTAATAAAATTTTCTAAGAATAGGGGCTTTACTTCAGCTCCAAAATGTCCATTTTCGATCAATTATGGAAGTTATTCGTAGAGATGCACACTTTGTCTCGAATGCATGTATTGTAAGGACGGCTTGTCGTTAAAATATTACGATTCGTTTTAAGTTTAAATTGAATTCACAACCAAATACAAATACATGCGTATTATTATTTATGATCCATAAATACAAATGGCTATTATGATTTTGTATAATAACAATATCCAGTGCATACTAAAATATCACTCTATTAATTTATGAGATCCGGCAAATAATTTCAGAGAATATTTAGATATTTAGTTAAATGTGGGGATGCACTACATACGGTCCTGCCGTACCGCAAACATCCTCAGCTCTAGTAATTACATACGTATATAATGCACTATTGTAAATAGAAGCTAACTATGACTAAATACTTATTATGTTTAGTCTTATTTTGTAAAAAAAAAATAAATTCTTTTATTTTTTACAATACAATGGTCAAATACGTATTGATGATGAAATTCTAATTAAGAGTTTTCTTATAATTACCTATTTATAATAACTGCATTTATACATAATAATCGGTAATATTAACAATAATCCAATATTAATGAAGTACCTGTCATAATCTATTTGATATATAAATGACATATCACAAGAATATCACACTTAAGAGAACACATATACTTTGTACATCCTCCAGTGCTGTGTTCATCACTTTAATTTGTATTACTATGCTTCACTATATTATAAATTGTGCTGCAGCAGACACCCGTTAACTTCGACGTTCTTTCTATAATGGCCTTTTCTGTAACTGTTGTATTTTCTTCTTGTAAGTTATTATACACATTTAACAGTATTTTCGTACTTAGCTTGAACTACTAGATGAAACTTTTTAGCGCCACTATTTATATTGTTCGTCAACGAGTCGCCAAATTGCTCACCTTCCCTGTCCTCGTCCCAAGGTTTCCACATTTTCTTGTAATAAAATATATGCTTTCTCACTTTTCAATTTATATTTTGCTACTAACGAAAATTTATATAAACCGTATTACAATGTAAGAAATATTAAGCTGTAAAGCCATTTTAATTATACGATGTTAAGTAATAACTATTAAATTTAATTCCCAAGGCTAATATAAATAAGCAAATCAAGTTCGCTTACTTAGGTAAAATTTATTTAATACCACTCTGGCTATTAAAGTAAGGAACAGCTCACATCTTAGATGTGTTTACGTTCCATTAAGCTCTCGCCGCAGAGAATGGGCTACGAAAGTACTTACCTGCTATTTAATCAAATTAAAATAAGTTCAAACGAATTATAATTAGAATTATGCTATTGTTTAGACAATCCACCTCAAACATGTTACTGTGTTTGTTGACGAATTATTTTCTTATTTAGCCAATAACATAGAATTGTGAACCATGTTCTGTTTATCTTGTGTATATTATTTCCAGTGGCGTGTTCAGAACCTCACAATAGAGAAGCCATAGAGTAAAATAACACCTAAACAAAAATTTTTCTTAGTGGAGGCGGAAAAAAGATAAAATTTGGGTAAAAACTACAATAGAATCCTACCTTACTTAAAATGAAGTGCCATACGTCTATTTTCTTTTACAAACACATCTACGACGTCATCATCAAAAAATTTTTGGCGAAAATACTCTTGCACTAATTCCTTTTCAGTTGATATTAATCCTAAAAATTTTGTTAGGAATTCTACAGGACAAGAAAGACTTTCTTTCTTGTCCTGTAAAATTCTTAACAATATTTTTTATTCGTTTAAGCGCAGAAAAGGAACGTTCTGCAGACGCACTTGTGCAGGGACAGTGAGCGTTAATTCACATAGTTCAAGAATTTCTGGACAAGCACGATGTAGTCCGCAGACTGTAAGAGATTTCCATAGGTTACTAGCACTCGTTTTATTTAAGCCTCCTGAGGTTGTGAGTTCGGAACGTAATGCAGGAAAGTCAAAATATTGTGGATAATTTTGTTTAAGCGATTCAAAGACCCCTCCAGAAATTGCGGGTTTATCGCAAAAATTAACTATTTCTAGAAATTTAAGGGGTTAAACTTCTTAAATCTGGTGTCTATGTGGGCGGAAATATTGTCAATTATTTCAAAGAAGAACTTACGGAATTGTGATTTCTATCTGTTCTATGTTCTTTGATAATATAGGTGTGTATTCCGTTTCTTTGCGGTTGAATATTTAAACGCTCACATGTATTCTACAAATGATCAAATTGTACTCTTTTAGAAAAAACCATGGATTTGAATTACTGAATTTTATTTATATAAAAATTAATATCGCTAGTTTTATTTTGTAAAATAGCAAGTAAGTTGTCACAAAATGGAAATATCTCGAAAAAAATAACTAACAAAAGATTAAAATTAGTTTCAGTTTCTAAAATATTAAAATATCCTCTAGAGCAAACTCGAATCTCATTGTCCCATTCTTTCTGGTTATCCTGTATTTGAATATCGACAAGTGGTTGTCCATATTCAAATACAGTTTTTTTTGTACTAACTAACCCACCGTTGTAATTCCATCGAGTGGGGGCTACTTTTGGTAATCTTTTATGAACCTCCAGATCTAAAGTACTGGTTCTTTTTGAAGATTAAAAAAATGCTGCAAACTGCTCAAAGTTTGAAAAGAATTTGCATTCCTTTATTATATTAAGAGACTATTGTAAAACCAAATTTTAGCGATGTGCCATACAAAACTTTTATTTTAATCTGTAACCCCCTTAATTCACCTGCCATTACTCCTGCTCAATCATAACTTTGAGCTACTAATTTTGAACCACAATTATAATCATTCACTATAGTCTAAACAATCAAATATAAAGCAGAAGCTGTTCTTTGCTTGGAATCATTTAAAAATTCTATAAAGCGTTCCTTAATTTCGCCTTTTTTTTTGTTACATAACGTAAGACTTTTGATAAGTGACTAATATTTGTCACATCTGTAGTTTCGTCTGGAATTATAATGATTCAAATTTTATTTTTCTCAATATTACTTTTTCTTATGATAAGATTGTTTTGTATTAAATTAGAAGTTCCTTTAAACCTTGTAGAATTATCCAAATGAGATTGTAAAATTTCGTCATACTATGCCAATAAATTTACGAAATCTACGTAGTTTCTCTTGTTTGAAGATTGTTCAGATTCACTATGACCGCGAAATACAAGTTCGCGGAGGAAACAAACCACATCTATCAACCTCTTAAGTATTTCACGTTTTTTTCATACTGCTTGATTATGTTTTTGTGTATCAATTCTTAATTCTTTGTCTAATGTGTGTTCAATTCTGATTTTCCCAAAAGTTTTTTCTTTAATTATCGCGTGTAAGTGTGGTTGACTCAACCCATGTATTTTTATTAATTTGTTTAAATTATTTTTATTCTACAAATTTTTTCGCATGAGAGTAAAATATATGGCAATCAAAACAATAGAAACTTATTGTCACAACCATTCGCATTTTTGTAATTTTCTTTTTGAAAATGTCTTACATACAATTTATTTTTTGTTAAATTAGTCTAAGTTGTTAGTCTACCTTAGGCAATAATTTATTTTTTTTGCTCGAAATTTTAACGTGAAAATTCTTTTGTCACTATATTGCATACAGCACATTCACAATCAGACACATTTCCGCACGAGCTTTCCGAAACTTCCGAACGTCCAATAATATGTACTATCGCGGAATTTGAAAATCGGACACTTAATTTGTTTGATTTGAATATGTCTTTTTAAGAGTAGATAGGAATGTACCACGATTTGCTTCTGTTTACAGATTTGTCAGTGTCATATTCAGGTTTGTCAAAATATGAAGCCAATATGCCGCGTTTAAATATTCAAACTAAAACTCAAATAATTACCTTACTAGAAGAAAGAGGGTCAGTTAAAAGATTAGCGGGTAGATTTGAGTACAATTTCAGATATAAAAATTAAATGGCAGCATCGAGGTCCGAAACAATTGTAAATGCAGTGACCATAACACATTTCTCCGAGTGTGTTCGCACAGCAAGCAAACGATTGAGACAAATTTAAAACTTGATAAATCGGACGTCTGTGAAAAAAACATTTCTTAATGCGCAGAGTAAAGAAGCAAGGATTGATTTTGCGTTGGAATTTATCCCGCATAATTTTAATTTTTGGAAAACTGTCATTTTCTCAGACAGAAAAGTTTTTCAGTCGTCCCATAATGGCCGAATCCGTATTTATAGACCACCTAATTCACGATTTGACAAAAAATATACTCAAAAATCACAAACGAGCGGAAGATTCTCAGGAAACGTCTGGGGCTGGATTTCCGCAGATAGGCAATGTGTTTGTTGGATTATAGGGAAAATATTTAATAGTAACAATTATACTATTTCGTTTATTCATTCCGTAACATAATTTTATAAGATAATTTTGCGTGAAAGGTTACAGATAAATGTCACTCTACTGACACCTATACAACTCAATTATACAAAAACCGAATTACAATGCTTAATTATAATTAAAATAAATATTTAATCATCCTGATTTCAAATGCCGCGATAGTACGTACCTATAATTTACACAAAAACAGCTTCCACATGGACTATTTTAATTCGATTTTCAAACGAAATAATCCATAACAGCGGAAGATTTTTGCGTTAACACAGTATCTGTATTGTGTATAAATATTATAAATTAATAACTAATAAATTTCATGTGCATAATTCCACAATAATACTTAATAAAAGGGTATTTATTTCATTTGCTAATATTCGTAGACACGGCCACTCAAACGCGATACTTAAGAAACTGCTTATAAAGCTGTATAGTGTAGATTTATTTATTTGTTTCGTATGGGACATTAAATAACATGTCTGTTCCATAGGTCGCGTGATGGGTAGCTACTGCCAGAGAGTACCCCGGTAGTTTGCATCTGCTGCTAATTGTAAGTTGCGTTTCGTCGGGACAATGAGTCTCTTGTAATAGGGCGACGTCCACCGAATTATTGTTCAAGAGCATCAGTTTAGAATCTGCTCGTGCCTTCAACGTTCTGTTGTAAGATCTTTAGTGCGTTTCCTCAATGGGTTCGGAAGAGCATCATTGCAAGGTCTAGCAGCCTAATAGTGTAGACTATTTAGCCGTGACAAGTCACGTTTCCAGAGTACACCACAAGGAGGCAGTCTACATTGTACCCCATATGCTATAGATATCTAGCTTAACAGGTTCTTCATTCGGGTGGACACGTCTCATGATTCGTGGTCCTTCGCTAACGTCAGCATTTGAAATCGACGTGGGCGTGCATTTATTAGTAATATTAGGTAATAATTTAATATATAATAAGTTTAATATTAAACTTCTTTATTTATACACAATATTTTACGTGGGTCATGTAGGGGAAGTTATGCTTCCCTAACTTCCACGATATACACGCCACTGGCTATAAGTTACCTGCTTTCATTTTCCAAGCTTATATACGTGTATAGCTTCTTCCAATATAACGACGCGACTAAAGGATTAAAAGTCTATTACTGGCAAGTACCTGATCACAGTGGCGGATATGTTTATACAAACGAGCGATTAGAAAGATTAGACTGTATTAAAACAAAATTACACAATGCACATGTATTTTATATCTATATGATTATAGAATAAAAAGTCTTCGCAGTTGACAGAATCGACATAGTCAGTGCTGTCAGTTTCACGCTAAACTACGCTAAAAGTAGATAAAGTACGGTCCATTTGCATTTCGATCTTCCAAAACGTACTTGCCGGTAATAGACTTTACAGTTTTAATTCTACAGTCGGGTCGATATATTGTGGAAAGAACTATACTTGATATGTCCCAAATGTTCTTCAGTTTTGTGACTCCATCACTTTTCTGTAAGAAAAAATAACTCATCAAATACTGAGCCTATATAGATAAAAGAAATTAAAAAGAATATAGATTATAGCTAGCCATTCTATTATACATGGATAGAGAGGTTCATTCGAGTAACATCGCACAGGCGGCTTGTCTCGCTCGTTTTTGTCAGTCGGTGCCGGACAACGTTGAGCGCATTCGCTACATCATAAAACGGTCTCTTTCTGGATATTTGTAATATAAAATTATTATTTTTCACTGTAAACCAGCGAAGTGCACTAAACGGTGTTCGGACGGCGACTGACAATATACAACGTGTCCACTTAAGTATGAGACAAATGGGAAATATTTTTATTTTTGATTTCACAGAAAACTTTATAGAAAAGAAAAGTTCGTGCATCCTAAGAAACTTGATATTTTGTATTCAGGGTTGCGTTGTATTACTTGGTTAGAGGAAAAATTAAGAAACATTGAAGTTGCCGTAAGAGTACGCTACACTTATTTTTAAAGATATCAAAAATATTAATTTAAAAATGTTGTTTCAAATTTCAAAATATGCTCAAATACGAATTGTTATTTAAAATTTCGAAAAAATAAAAATTAAATTATCGAGCAATAATAATAGCAAATACGCAATAGTTTTTAACATCCATCTATGTGACAGTAGTTCTATGGTTGTCATTTGTATTGTTACTTTAATAATAAATTTTATGTAATTGCACATGAAATCATTTACATTTGATATCAATTTTTTATCGCTGAAATGCAATAGAATGAAACAAAAATCATTTGCATATAACTTTATGAAAATACATTTTTATATTACAAAATAAATATGAAATTAACAAAAACAACAAATTAAGAAATACAAACAAAAAAAAAAGCTATTCAAAATGATGCCCCTCTCGTTGAATGCATATGTTTGTACGCCTGTTGAAATCCTCGCATGCATGTTGTAACACAATAGGATTATTTCTTAAGAACAGTACCGCATCTCCTATTTTGTTTTTCAATTCTTCTAAATTCTGAAACGGCCTTTCTGAATATACTTTATTCTTTAGCCATCCCCGGATAAAGTAATCCATGGGGTTTAAGTCGGGCGGGCGCGCTGGCCATGGAAAAGGTCCATTTCGTCCCATCCATCTTTCTCCAAATTTTTCATTTAAATAGTCTACAACTATTCGTGCACTATGTGCAGGTGCTCCATCATGCATAAACCAAAGGGTTCTTATAATATTTAGTGGCAATTCGTCTAATTCGTTATCGAGGTATGTTTGTAGAAATTCCAAATATCGTTGTGAATTTAATGACGATTGAAGAAAATATGGACCAAAAATTTTTCTGTTTAAAATTCCACACCAAACGTTTACCTTTTGCGAATATTGATTCTTGCAGGGAATTCTAAAATGTGGGTTGTCAGACGACCACCAACGACAATTTTGTGCACACACAACACCATTAGTAGTAAAGGTTGCTCCATCAGTAAACAAAATGCTTTTGAAAAGCGTTTTCTGCGTTTCTAATGTACCTTGAATATCCAAAGAAAATTCAAATCTATTGTTGTAGTCCCGTTCCTGCAAAGTTTGAATATATCTTGGCTTATAGGGGTGATATCTATTGTTAACCAAAATGTTGCTTACTAATGATTTTTTAATATCCAAATTGCTTGCAATTTTTCTGACAGAAATTTTGGGATTTTCAATTACACTTTGCATAACACGTAAAGAATTTTCGAAATGTCTCACTTGCTTTTCCCTACTTTTTTTGTAACGCATTTCTAAACTACCAGTTGCTTTAAACTGATTTAAAATTCTTGAGACGCTTTGGAAACTAATAAATTTGTTGGGATGTCTTTCATTAAAAATATCAGCTGCATCTCTACATGTTTTGTAGTTATCTCCGCAAATAAGAATTAATTCAGCTCGCTCTTGCATAGTTAACCGTTCAGCCATAGTTGGTAGGTAATAACTTAATGAATTGTCTTAAAATTACTTAATTATTAAAGTGACAGCGGATCTGACAATCACATAAAATTTATTACTAAAGTGACAATACAAATGACAACCATAGAACTACTGTCACATAGATGGATGTTAAAAACTATTGCGTATTTGCTATTATTATTGCTCGATAATTTAATTTTTATTTTTTCGAAATTTTAAATAACAATTCGTATTTGAGCATAATTTGAAATTTGAAACAACATTTTTAAATGAATATTTTTGATATCTTTAAAAATAAGTGTAGCGTACTCTTACGGCAACTTCAATGTTTTTTAATTTTTCCTCTAACCAAGTAATACAACGCAACCCTGAATACAAAATATCAAGTTTCTTAGGATGCACGAACTTTTCTTTTCTATAAAGTTTTCTGTGAAATCAAAAATAAAAATATTTCCCATTTGTCTCATACTTAAGTGGACACGTTGTATACACGCTAGAACAAATTTTTTGCGTCTAATATAGTTTTTTCGGTGTATTGCTTTCATGAATAAGATTAATTATATAAATATTGCAAAATCGAGTAAGAATAGTTTCTTCTTATCTGTTATAATAATTTCCTATGCATAGCTGCAACAATTCGTAGATCTAGCCGATAATTACAAGCCGATATTGTTAACCTTACAAAGGGAAAGTAAAATTTTAGATATTTTCAGTATGCTTATGAACAAACAGGAGTAAATGAAATTACTGCTGCGTTCAGACCTTTGAAGATAATAATTTTTTCTCGTTGCCACACGTCAGCGTAAAACATCTGTGTCTTTTGGAAATATGGTATTCATGTTTTGTATTCAACGCCTACTAGATGTAGAAAATAAGGTCTGTGCATAAACAGTTTCTATTCTGTTATTTTTTCAAGCGCTAAGAACTGAGAAAGATTTAATTCTTTGCTACTGATTACTGATTACATAATAATATTACGTAATAGATGTAGTTATTCTTATACTTTAAATAAAATTTATAGACTTCCTTTACATAATATTAGAAATTTCTTGTGGTTTTATTAATTAGAAATTGCGGTTTTATTTCAATATTAGAAATGTGGCTCTACTTTTAATTATAAAAAGAGTAAGTGTAATTGATTCTCACTTCAATAAATGTGAATAAATTCTAATCTTGTTCTAGCCGTATTATATCGGGTGTATTATGAAAAACCTTTGAGGCTGTAGCTTCTTTATATTTTATCTGATTTTAATGAATGATATGTCAAACTAAACCGTTTTTAAAGCACTGTAACCTGTTTTTTAAAAAAAAATTTTTTGACATTTCGTTTTTGACAGACAGTAGTACATTTTTTTTTTTAATTGTACTTCATTTTTTTTTTTTACTTATTCTAATAAACATTTATTTCCTGAAGACACCTCCATTAAATTGAGTGACAAATTTATTATTATTAAAAAAAAACTACGAAATTTACAGAAATCAATCATATATTTTAATGAATCAAATGTTCGAAATTGGCCCCATTTTGTTCCAGACACATTTGACACCTTCTATTAACTCCAACTGCTGCGTTTAATATAAGATTTGGTGGTATTTCATGACATACTTCTTACTAAATTATCTCTGGTATCAGGTGGAGTCAAATAGACATGATCTTGAATGTAAGACCACAGAAAGAAATCCAGTGGATTCAGATCTGGCGATCTAGCAGGCCATCGAATAGGTCCGTAAGTGCCCATCCATCTGACGCCAAAATAATTATTTAGAAAACTAATGCACTGTTATTAAATATAGTGGTCTCAAGGTTATCTATAAAAATTTCCGCTAATAACGGGCTAAGTGGGTTGCCCATTATTAATCCGTCTTTACAACTGTAAATATTATCATTAAATACAAAATAATTTTGATCAACACAAATTTAAAGTAAAAATAAAATTTCCTCTGTTATGGTGGGGTTGGTTCTATTATTTTCTAGCATATTCTTAATTAGCAAATTGGCTTCTTTAGGAGGAACACTAGGAAATAGGTTTTGTACATCAAACGATATTAGTTTCGCATTTATTTAATTTTGAATTTTATTTTTATTTGTGTTTTCTTCCATTTCAACCTTTGTATCTATCCACCATATGCAAATTTGTTTTTTCTTTTTTTATCGGAAGTTATTTTGTTCATATAAATTCTCATTTGTGGTAATTTCTGTGTTTTATCTTTTTATTTACGAGAGTAAATATATTTTTCCTTAGATTTCTACGAATTTTTCTATTTTAACCAATTTTTTGTGTTCCAACTTGGAACTGCATAGATTTCTTCGTGTTTTGTATGAGATTCTCCAGTATATTTTTCGTGCTTTTCTTTCTTTCTCATGCTTCTTCCCTGTTTGTTACAGGTCTATATTTGATCGTTTTAAATTACATATATTGAACGTTGTCGGCAAGCGCATTCTGATGCACTTTGACTTTTATTTGAAATGACAGCTGTTTTGGTTATATTTTCGAGGGTAAGAAATAACAATTGCTATTCTCAATATTTCAAAATTTTGTTCGCACTCGTTATGGCTATTTTATTGTTTTTCAGATTGCGCTGCTTCTGTTGTTAATACCAGATGTTTTTCTATGGGTTTACTCTTATTTCAAAATACATTTGACGTTACAGGTTTCTACATAACAATGAACATTTTTCATACAATATCGACAAATCTGAAATAAATACATATACTAATAATGCGACTAATACATAAAGAAAAACTTATTTTCCTTTAAACAGTCTTGCTACTTGAAACATGCCTTTTTATATCTAATTAGATTATAATTATTATCGAAATTCAATGTAACCTTTAAGTTATTTACATGAAGTGTTTCATGTAAAATTGTCATATTATATACGAGGCGCATTTCAAAAGATACAACCTGCATTGATTTCGTTTTAATTTGTTTATGCTATTCATGCTACGTTTGATTAGTTAATACTTCATTTACTTTATTTAATTTCTTTCAAAGGGAAGATTTCACAGCAATATGTATGAACGTAACGATATTTACAAAAGTAGTCAAATACGATATGTACCGAAAGTAATGATTACATATTACATTTTCAATAGGTAATCATTATTTCAGGTCCGCTCGTGTAACGAATACTAATGTACCGGATAGTTACTTTTTCGACATCACTATACCGTAGTGGCATCTTCAACTGCAACTGTCGTCTAGCTATTTTAAACTTGTGGTAGACTTATATAATTATAAGGCCTTGTCAAATATAGCAGGATACCCGCTCCATTATAGTGTTTAGAATGGTCCAAATATTTAAAAGCTTCTATAGAGTCGCTAATATTTCAATTGCAATAATAAAAATTGTAAGAAAAAATTCAGGTAAAGTGAAGTTGAATAAATATAGTTTTCAATTGCTTGTAATAATATAATTGCCTTAGATTTATAGCCCATGTTAGGAAAACAAAGACTATATAATTTACTGATCATCTTCTGTAACACAGATGCCAACCAAATACTGCATCTGAACATAACATTCTCATAATCCCTCAGAATCCCTTAAACATCAGGAATTCGGAGAGATTAGGATCTTTAAACACGGTTTTGATGTTTTCTAGAGATATTTGACTAATGTGGTCGCTAAAATTGTGATGGAAAGGTTTAAAATGGGTAGTTTTGTATCGAATTATAGAAATCATGAATTCTACTGCTAATTAATGAAGCTTTAAGCATACCCGTTCTAAATTTAAAAAGTTAAATTTATACAGGCTTAGGCAAATGTATGGATCCATTCGAATATCTTTGATATGGCTACTTAGATTTTAAAAGACTTTCCACGATTAATTAAATGCGAATCGGGGATTCGATGATTATACTTATATCAGAATCAGACTTCATAATGCAAATTTTATTGAGAACAAGAAAAATGAGCTCAAAAAATATAAACAAAATCAATATCAGTCAAGAAAGTCTTCGAAATGATGACTACAAAGTGAACAAATTCTTGAATAACATTTACCAAAGCCTCTTCACAAATAAATTGCGCTTCCTCAATTATCTGCCGTAACTTGTCCAGATTATGCTGTTGTCTAGTATAAACCACAGTTTTTAAATAAACAAAAAAGAAAAAATCTAAATCTGGAGACCGGTCCATTCAATGAATCCTCTACGACCATTCCACCGATTTGGGAATGTTTCGTTCAAAAACCTTCTAACATTAAGGGCATAGTGAGGGGGTGCTCCATCTTGTTGGAACCAAACCCTTACAGGTTATTCCCTATCTTCCTCAATATTATGTATTATTAAAAGATCTAAATATATCTATCCAGTTAGTGTACCATGAATGAAGAAAAGACCAATAATACGGTTCCTAAAAATACAAGCCCAAACGTTTAATTTCTGCGGATGTCGTGTATGCGCTTCTAGCATCCAATGAGGGTATCTATTAACAATATCGACAATTATTTCGATTAATGGTATCATTTAAAGAAAACGTAGCCTTGTGGAAAAACAGCAAATTGTATGTAAAATATTGGTAATTTTTGCAAATGTCCATCGCTTTTTCGCAAACTTCAATTTTACGATCATAATCCCCGTTCAATAATTCTTGTATTAAATTTGATTTATGATGATATTTGTCGTGCTTCATTCTGGCTACTGATCGGCAACTTATATCATAGTTTAGTGCGAGGGATGTAGTAGAAGTTTGTGGTTCATTAGTTGCGACTTTTGGTCGTCCGCTTTTCAGTAAATTTTGAACATTTCCTGTCAAGTTATATCTTCTCAAAGTTTTACCAACGACAGTTCGTGATATTGGACGCCGATCTTGATGCAAATTGTTAAATAAATCGCATACTTCTTAATGATTTCTGCCCGTGTGTTTTGCGATTTTCAAGTTCATTCTTGTTTGCATTCCATTGATGCATATGCAATTTTGTGTGAAATGGCATCTAAAAGTAAATAAACTAGATTAAATAAATGTTTATTTACTTAGTTGCGTATGAACTGTCTAACTATTTTTACAAACTGACTAATTAGAGAATGAATTACTTCCATTATCACAATTGTGTCCTCAAGGAGCAGTTGAATGCGAAATTAATAAATATTATTTTCTTATTCTCATAATTGATGTAGAAAGACTACACAACAACCCAGAAGAAATCTATGGTTTATTAGATGGAATTGGATATGATTTATAGCTTGAAAAAGAAGACGGTTGTGAGGAAAATGAAATTTTTTTACGTCAATCTCGAAGAACAAAATGAAAATCTTCAAGAAAATTATAATATAATCGTTAGTGAAGAAGAATCATCCAACATTAGTGATAATGACGTACCATTAGTTAGAATCGCAAAGCTGTTTTGGAAAAGGTATGTTTTCCAACACCATGTTTTGACTGAGAATTTAAATGTAAATGAAAAAGAAATACTAAGTCCTTGGCAATATTTTAGGAAGTATTTAGGGGATGATTTCATTAGAATGGGTGCAGATTTTACGGCTCGGTGTTACTTTCAAAATAATGGGGAATGTTTGAATGTCAACTCAGAGGAAATAAAAAAGTTTTTTCGATTGCATGCAATTATGGAGTGCATGAAGTTTCCTAGAGTTCACATGTATTAAAACAAGAAATTCCAACTTTTTCTTTTGTCTGATGTAATAAGTCGTGACAAATTTTACCTATTATGGGTCAATTTTCATGTTGTAGACAATTTGGCTGTCGATTATAATTTAAAAAATAAATAAATTGTGGAAAATTCAGCCAAGTAAAGAAAGATAGACTTTTGCTTCATAAAGAATCATAACCGTCATATTCTTTTGACGAACAAATGATACCTTTCCTAGGAAGATGGTCAGTGCGTCATTTTATTAGAAACAAACCTAGATCGGTTGGTTTAAGAAATTTTGTCCTTACAACTTCTACAGGAATGGTACTAGATTTTGAAATCTATCAGGGGTCCACAACCACACTGGCAAACAGAGAGTTAGGTTTAACACCATCCACTATCCTTCGTCTGGTGGAGATACTACCAGAAAAGTGTTCTTTCCTTTGATATATATTTCTGTAAAGTATTGCTAATGGATAAATTAGGTACCCTTAATATTCACGGAACTGGCACAGTGATTGCAGACAGGCTTGTGATTTAAAGAAAGGCAAGGACATGAACCGTGGAGAATCCAATTTATTTGTTAGAAATGACAAGAAAATTTGTGTTACAAAATGGATGGACAACAAGTCAGTTATCCACCGCCTTTGGACCGGAACCCGAACCGACATCAAAACGATAGGACAAAAGTAGAAAATAAACAGTGGAAGTATCCTGCCCTAAAGTTGCTGATGAATATAATCATGAAATGGAAGGAGTCGACGTATGCGATCAAATGTTATTACCAGTCATTTTTAAAGCCACTCACTTTTAAATAAGTACTTCATTTGTTTAACCTGGTTATAGTTAATAGTTCAATAGAATATAAAGAAAACGTAAAAGGTCACAGCAGCAAATCAAAAGCAATGGATTTTCTAGCAATGATATGAAGCACCCTTCTCGATGTCGAGGAGAATGATACCCTGACAAGATACGCTGGAAAAAATGTAATGTGTATTTGTGTTGCCATAAAAATAAAAATTGTTTTATAACTTTAAACAAAAAAAATCTTAGAAAAAAACTCAAAAATTTTTTTCTAATTAGTTTGAACCAATTTTATTGAGACACTTTGCATTTCATTTTGAAATTCAAATTTTAAAATCTCCGGAGCGAAAGGGATATGTATTAAAGAAGACCTGGCTTATTGAAGCTAAACATCGTTAATGTTGTTTAATTTTGTACAAATATTGATTCGTTCGTTTTCCTTATTTTCTGAAGTCTGTCGTATTGAGAAGAAAGCATATTTCAATTTTGTTTCAACTGCTAATCACAGCATAAATGCTATAAGTTATTTTAGACGATAATTTTAAAACGTTCTGATATTTAATGCATATATATGATTTTTCCATAATCGATAAACAATTGAACGCATACGTTTAGTTTACATTTTTGACAAACGCTTTTTGCGCAAATATTGTACTTATCGTGAGAAGTAGCATTCGTGTGGTGATATATTAATGCTAGTATCTAATAATAAAATATAGCTCGACATATAGTTCAATAAATAATTAAAACGAGTGGAGAACCAACCAAGTATAACTTTTTCTGCTTGAATGAAAAGGGAACAGATAGGTATAAGTAAACCAGAAATAATAAATTGACGCCTGTGCTAGTATTTTAGACCACATAAAGTTTGCCGCAGTAAGTTATTTTGAATAAGATACCATACTCACCTTCATAAAATTGACGTATTGAGGTATTGGAAATATCTTAAAAGCCGGTGTTAATGTTTACATTAAACCTTCATACTGTAATCCACAAAGTAGTGTTTAATAAAAACGAGATATGCAATCTTTAATGTTTAAAAAATGATACATACCATAACATTAGTGTATTTAGGTATTTCGCTCGTTACAGCAAAGAATGATAATACAATGCATCGTTCTCCAGAGGTTTCAGGCGATGGTAAGCAGCGATTTCTGTTTACGGTTTATTTGTGTTAACCTGTTCTGGGAACTATGTAAGATCGGTAGGTAGTAGTAGTTCAGTAATGATGAGTATTTAAAAAAGAACACCCGGCGACGTTGCCGACTTGATCTGTGTGTTGGTTAGTTGCTTGGTGTGTGTATGTGTTTGTGTCTGTCGTCCAGTTTAGTGGTCGTGCCGTTGTTGTGTTGAGTTCTTCTCTTCTTCTTCGCCTTCTGTTCCGTGACCCCAGCCTTCTGCAAGCATGCGTGCCTATCTATGTGATGTTGGTGCGTGATAACTTTTACGCTGGTGTCATTTATTGAAGGTGAAAAACGTGGTAGTTCAATAGTTTTCCCCTTTGGTGACTGCAGCTGTTCGTGTTCCGGCCACCTTTTGGACACTCGAAATTTTGCATTGCATCTGTTAAAGGAACGTCGTCGCCGATGTTTGCAGGCAAGTCGGGTTTATCATACACATATGTGTGTACCATATCAAGTATATTTCCGTGAAAGGACTGCATCATTTATCTTGTTAAAACGTACATTTTCCGCTGGTTAGCACGCACTTGTTATTATGCGATTAACATATATTTAATCCAACAACTGAGTCCTTAAAATATTTATTATTATTTTTAAACCGAAACATTAAGCTATTTTTTAATTAAATATTTATTTTTTTTACAAAAGACTGTGATATGATCAAAATCTGTTTGCACAGGCAGCGGTAGTAATATTCTCATGGATATTAATTTTTTTTTAACAGACTGAATGACAACGTCATTATCTAGAATTTAAGAACCATCTTTTATTGTAGGTATTAAAATTCTCTGCTGTTGAAAACACTTTTAATTCCACGAAGAAAATCTATTGTGAAAGAATAATAATCCGTTAAATTACTGTTTTTTCTTCAACTGAATTGTATTTCGATAGCCAATTCAATTGAAGAGGTATATAAAAATATGTCATAAATATTTAGTTAAAGCAAATTTATACTCTCAATGAGATTTTTAATCACGGCCTATCGCTCACACAGTCCTAGGTGCTGGTGTCATTTCAACTAAATAAGTTTCATATTAGGAACATTAAACGTTTCTTAGAAAACAAATTTTATTCTTTTATGTATTCCTAATTATATAGCTTAATTTTTTCAACAAAATGTTAGTAAGCAACACGCATTGTCTTAACTCCTTTCTCAAGGTTCTTAAATTTTGATTTTATACTATACTGCTGAATAACATTGAAGAACTTTATCCACATTTAATGTGTGTGTTCATAAAGTATCTCTTTGCAGTCACATGACCAAATTTAAGGCATAAGAATACCTTAAAATGACTAACGTGTGTAGTATTACAGTGCGTATTTATGTGTGTTAGAAAGAGATAAAGTACAATTGATGGTTCGGTTCTGGGTAGTACGAACTGCAAAGAAATACTTTATCAACTGTACACTATAAGTAGAGTTTTGTCAGTTTTCTCCACATTCCAGGATCCTACTCAGTATAAGTTAATAACATACGAGCGTTTTCAAAACACATCGAATTTTATAAAGACCACGTGTTCGTATGAAATTACAACTCAGCATTTTTGTTAATACAATACAGTTCGATTGAAGATTGAAATATTAACAAAGAAATTACTTATTGTAAGAGATGTTTATGAAATGTTTTGTTTTTCTTTACGAGACGCACCCAGTTACAAAAGAAAGATTGCGAATTTGAAGATAAACAGGTTGATTGTATGCATTGTGTTGGGTCGTGTATGCCGGCCAGATGTTGCCTTCTTTACAGAATGCAATGTATATTGAAAATATTTGTATATATTACCTTGTACTGAGCAGAACTCTGGAATGTAGGGAAAAATAACAACTCTAATAATAAGTACCCACAGTTGTTTTCACAATCATGAAAACAATAGTTACTTTCAAATTTTTACTTCGTTACTTACATTTGGTTGATACATGTCGATCAATGAGTAAAATTTGAATTTAATTAGAATATAAGTTTGGTAATATAATTTCTATTTTCTTCAATACATTACTGCCAAAAATTAGGAAGGGTATAAATATAATTTTTCTTTAAATCCCAATCTCCGGAGCTGATGGAGATTTCAACAACGCTTTTTCATTATTAAGACTTTTCTTTAGGAAGGTGTCAAGATGTTTAATATAATGATAATCTATTAGCAATAAGTTTGGGAGGTATGGTGGATACTGTTTGAATTTTATAGTTCAAATCTTTAAGTTTGTTGTCTATGATGTGTTGAATCTTACGAGGACGGATTTGTATATGTATAAGGTCTTGCACTCTATAAAATAAGAATAAGAAATCTCAAAATAATGAAAATAATCCCCAAATGAAGTAAATATATTATACTACCAATGTAACATAATTATCTTATTCATAAAGTGCCACCATTTAGTGCAACACATTTCTTTAAACGCTGAATACATTTCTTCATTCCATCCATGAAAAAACTTTCTTGTTTATCGTTGATCCAATTGCGGAGAGCAGCTCGAATTCCAATGTCTGATGAAAAATTTTGATCTTTCAATATATCCTTCAACTTTGAGAAGAACCATAAATCTGAAGGTGCCAAATCAGGACTATACGGACGGTGGAAAACAACTGCGAATTTCAGGCTCGTCACTGTCTTCATGGATTAGTTGCTGTAATGCAGCAACGAAAGTGTTGCAGTATCTTATTGAATTAATCGTTAATCTCTACGGCAGATATTCGCTATGAATAATCCCTTAGCAAACCGGAAAATTGTGAGCACATGACTTTCTGCCCTGATGGAATCAGAATTCTTTTGAACTTCACATACAGGAAGAGAATCAAGACGACAATGTTTAATTGACTGCCGCTTGTTTGCGGGGTCATAATGACTAACCCAAGATTTGTTCACGGATGATGTTCATTGTCTTCACCTCGATACTGGTTAAGAAGTTCTTGAAAAATGCCTTTTCAAATGTTACTCAACGACGATGCACAGGAAAATGAAACTTTGCATACTATGACGAGATACTCGAAATTACCGTTTGCCGATTAGAACTTGTTTCTATCCCCACTACTCACACAATGACGTTGTTGGGGACCTTATATATCAATTAGTCCTCGTACATTATCGTGTAACAGAATAGGTCCTTATTCTTGTATGAGAGCTGGATGCTGCATTTCTAATTTATAGTTCATTCGTTGAATATATTAGCAATACCTATTCGATACGTTTCCATCGCTGGATAGGAAGAAATAATCAATTATACCGAATGCACTATACCAAACTATTATCAGAATTTTCTGTGGCGCAAGTAAATGCTTTAAAACAATGATATTACGTTTTTATTTAATCATTACGATTTTCTTCTATGACTGTCGTGTAATATCCATTTTTCAACACGTGCCTTTAGCACGTTGGCAATCGTGAATATCATAACTTGATCCTACGAAAATGAGCTGTATTTACACTACGAGATTTAATAAACAAAAGCGGCATTTGCTTCAAATCAATGTAATTTTTATGTAACGCAGAATAAGAGCTGTAACGAATAAAACCAATCCTTTGCCTGCGCCTGAATGCATTTCAAGTTGCAATGTTCTTTAGTTGGCACCGAATGGCAATAAAAGGTAGTAAAGTGATATTTATATTTATTTCTTGAATAACATGATTTACATTACACTAACAGATATTTCTCTAGATATAGCAATAGCACATTATTTTAGAAATTAAACTCTCTGGAACATATTCACTGCCCGTATTTTAAAATAGCTCATCATCACTTTTGTCTGACACATATAACTGCCAAGAGTGTCTCTATTTCTCTTGTCTCTATTTCTCTTGTTCTTTTCCCCACTCATTGTTTTTTTCAGCATCTACTTACACATAAATAATAATTATGGAGAACTTGCAAGTGAAATCAACAAATACTCGTAACAGAATACACAATACTGAATAAGATTATTGTTAAATGTTATACAAGATTGAACTTGTCCTTATGTGAATCGGCGCGGCGTATGATTCACACAGGCGTTATTGCAAACTTTAGCTGTTTTCCACTGCGTGACTCATATACTACTTCTACGAAGGGCACACTGGAATTATTGAAATGCTAAGAAAGTATAATATATAGAAATTATTGATGTACTTGGTAGGAATACTACACTTGGCTATATTTCACAAATTTTATTATATTCTCTAACATATATGTTTCGGCTGTTATGCCATTCTCAAAGAGTTTCTTAAAACTCTTTTAAGAAACTCTTTGAGAATGGCATAACAGCCGAAAC
Organism: Melolontha melolontha; assembly: GCA_935421215.2. Lineage (NCBI taxonomy): Eukaryota > Metazoa > Arthropoda > Insecta > Coleoptera > Scarabaeidae > Melolontha > Melolontha melolontha. Next base: position 105,022,023 of record OW285239.1, on the reverse strand, counting down.
ATATATGTTAGAGAATATAATAAAATTTGTGAAATATAGCCAACTGTGATATTCCTATCAAGTACATGAATAATTACTAAAATGTTTCACCAAGAAGCGTCTGCAACATCAATTAATGAAATATATAGAAATGGCAAAGTTGCATTTTTATGAACTACGGCCTTTAGTTAGTCGTCTGTGATAGTCAGTTGAATCGCGTCTGTCACATAGCACACGTGGTACACACAATTGTAAGTGGAAGTATGGAGTTATAACGGGAATATTTTCGCACTATAATTTACTACAATTTCAAAGTTGGTTTAAGCGAAACACAGTGCATTGAACGTTTGCAACTTGCATTTGGCAATAAAGCTCCATCCGAAGTAACCGTGTTTCGTTGGATTCGAGAATTTAAAAGAGGTCGGATTTCGCTTGGCGATGAGAATCATCCGGGAAGGCCATATTCTTCAGTAACTGCTGAAAACGTTGAAAAAGTTAATCGAAGAAGATTCGCGATGCACTTCTGAAACGATTCAGACAAAACTTGGCATTGGATCCGTAACAGTTAATACAATTTTACACGATCATCTTCATACGAAAAAAAATGTTACACGTTAGGTGCCACATAAACTCAATGACCTCCAAAAGACAGAGCGTGTACGGATCGCTTGGGACAACGTTACAATTCTTAAATATAGTAGTGCATTATTTCTAAAATAATAACAGGTGATGAAATGACCATACCATTTTATGATGTTCCCACTCGTCAGGAGAGTCGTGTATGGGTCCATGAAGACGCACCAACCGCAATAATGTTAAAAAACCAGTGGTCTAGGAAGAAACTAATCTACACGGTTTTCTTTCGAAGTACAGGTTTAGTAAAAGTAAGCTTGAAGAACAACTACAGTTACAGCTAACTGGTACATCACAAAATGTTTACCTCCTGGTTTTCAATCAATCAATCAATATTCGCGGATTACTGTTACACTAGGACAATGCACAACTGACTCGTGATTTTTTATGTAAAAATAATGTAAAACTTCGAACGTTTCGAGTCGGTAAACGAGATTGACGGAGCAATTCATCAATTTTTTGATAGTATTCCGAAAGATGACTCGCTGGAAGATTTTCATTTGTGGAAAGTTCGATTACAAAAGCGCATTGGTGCTAATGGGGAGTAGTTTGAACATGAATAAATTCATTTTCCAATGTGACTTGCAGTTTTCTTGTATTTCAATAATTTTCCAGCGTGCCCTTCGTATAAAACAGTTCTGATCAGAAGCCAGATATTTTTTAATATTACGGCAGCAAACATGTTAATCGGTCTAGATTTTTTTCCAGTTATGATTTTTCCAAATAAAACGATTAATTCAGAAACATATTGACGTAAATTGCATCCGATAAACCAAGGAATTTTAGAAAAAAAATTGACTAATCGACAAAAGAGGTAGTGTTTAATCACAATAATGCCAAGCTGCGAACAGTAATACAGAATAGATAAAAAAATTTGGAAGATAAACTAAGATATTTACATTATTATTACGAGGGTTGTTATTTATGTACCCGGAATAACAAACTACACTGATGGACAAAACTAGCTCACCACCTATAAATTTATGAATACATAAATTTGTTTATCAAGGAGACTTATAAATCACACATTTTTCCGAAAAAAACAAGTAACCCTATTTTTTCACTTCAATTAGTTCTGTCTTAAGTCATTTCTATGCAGGTGTTTTGCGTTTATTTGCAATATTGCATTGTTATTGTTAGCAAGTGTAATAGCGTTGTGGGTTTGATTTTCCTGCGTTTTCTCAACTTGTGGTCAGATTTTAATTTTGTTCGAATTGTGTATATATTGAAATGCCACCAGTAAGAAATTTAAGTGAGCATGATGCTATGTAAATTGCTACCCTTGATTGAAGAAGGGTATAGGCAACGTGAGGTTGCACGGAAGCTTGCTGTTCATCATATGACTATTAGTCGATGTCTTCAGCGGTTTAGGGCAACAGGTTCACATGTTAGGAGGCCAGGACAAGGCCGACCAAGATCCACAAACCAAATGGACGATCGTTTTATACGCAAGCATTAAGAAATCGGGTCCTCATTGGAAACGAAATAAAAAATGGAGTTCAAGATATTCGAAATGTTGCAATTTCTTCCAAAACAGTAAGAAAAAGGCTCAAGGAATCTAGATTGAGTACAAGAAACCTCGCAACAGGCCCTCTCTTAACTATACCCCACAAGCAAGCTAGGTTTGAGTTTAGTCGGGAACATGTGGTATGGGACTTGGATGACTGGAAGATAGTCTTGTTTACTGATGAAGTCAGAATAGGCTTAAGATCTTCGGATGGATGCACTTTTATCTGTAGGAGACCAGAAGAAAGATATCCACAAGCATGTATGGTTCCTCAAGTGTCTTTCCGTGGGGGTCAATAATGTTTTGGGCTGGCATTTCTTTCGAGGCCCGTGCGGATCTTGTTGTGATCCGAAGACGAGCATTAAAAGCTCCGAGGTACATCCAGGAGATTCTGGAAGAACATTTCGTACCTTTTGCACCTTACGTAGTTGATAATTTTTGCTTATGGATAATAGTGCCAGACTGCACCGAGCCCATATCGTAAATGTATATCTGAACGTGGTTGGCATTCAACGTTTAGAGTGGCCAGCGCGTAATCCTTATTTTAATGTGATAGAACACGTTTGGGATCAGCTTAAACGACGCGTTAGACCTCGAAATCCTGCTCCTGAAAACTTGGCTGAGCTGAAAAACGCGACTCTTGAAGAATGACATAACATTCCCCAAGATTTTATCATAAATATTTTACATAGCATCTAAAGACGTTTGAGGGAAGTTATTCCATCTAGAGGCGGCAATACACGATATTGAAACTGTTAAAAATTGAAACTTTCGTTTATTTTCAATTTTTTTTCATTCCTATGTTTTCACTAAAAATTTTAATAAAATATGGATTATTTTTTTGGTTCTTTTTTCACTTATAATTACGCGAGAGCTTTTTTTAGTCGAAATAAACTTGATATTTCAATGAGAATTTCGTTGCTTGGCAATATAACGAAAAAACTGCCTCAGAAAAAATTACGAGTCCGTAGGACGTGTAATTTTTTCTGACAGTTTTTTGAGTTGAATTGCCTAAAGGCAAGGAAACTCGAATTATAAATGTTAGGTTTACTTCGATAAAAAAAAGTTTGAGTGTATTCGGTACGAAAATTTAATAAATATATATTTAATTTACATCTTAGGTAATTGTATTGTCATCGGCATTCTGCTACTAGACCTACTAGAATTACGAGTAGACCGTTTTAAAAGTTGGGTTCCGTTTTGTCGCTGGAAAAGTTAGGACAAACTTTTACCGGTTTATGGGATTTTTAGTGTATTCATTAAATTGTCATAAAAAATTTATCGAAATCATTGAAAAACAATAATTCTTTGTATTCTTATTCCAATAAATTAAATTAATTTTGATATGTATACTAAGATTGAAAGAATTAATTCAAAATTTATTAAGCGGCACGCTAACTTTGTCCATCAGTGTAGAACTAATACTTACTGTTGAAAAAGGTTTCATTGCTATTCAAAATATTTTCTGTGATGATCGATGTACGTTTGCTTACGGTTGAATCGATTTTCACAGCACTTTTACATACCGATTGAGGTATATTCAAATCAAGTTATCTTCAACGCATTAAGCGCTTCTTCTGGCGTCCATTTTTTCCCAAAAAGGCGACTATTAGCTTCGAAGTGGTTCTTGCGCGAAAAGCTCTTTTTGGGTTGGGCACAACTTGGAACACCCACACCCTCATTTCCGTTCAGGTTCATACGCATAGATCCAAAATTCGTTACCAGTGTGTAGTATACCACCATGTTCGTACAATACCTGCAATATGCTCAATTTCACGGTATGTCACATGATGATTTTGCATTATCGCTTCGCGCTACTTCCGATTTTGAACGACCTTTAAATTCGTCCCCGAGCGAACTACGGCCACTAATGAATTCACATGATATACAATATATTGAACTTAATGTAAATGAGAACTAGTGAGTATTAAATCTCACTTGACATGTAAATGTCGCCTAATGTGTTGCGTTAATTTCTACATTTCGACAAACTAAGTTTGCACCTGTATGCAGAACGCTACACGTCGCGACGCCACCTTCCTAGTTGTTGGCATAATCAAAAATTCGTGAAAAGTCATATCTATCCCGGTATGCGTGAATGCAGTTTTAAAATGCATAACTTCCAAGAAGGTGGCGTCGCGGCGTGTATCGTTCTGCATACTGGTACAAACTTAGTTTGTCGAAATGTAGAAATTAGCGCAACACATTAGGCGACATTTACATGTAAAGTGAGATTTAATACTCATTATTTCTCATTTGCATAAAGTTCAATATATTAACTATATATACGCGATGTATAAAAGTAGAAGTCATGTCTGTTTCCAGGATACTGTGTTGACAAGCTCCAATAAGAGCGAAATGCATTCACACATTCCGGGATAGATGTGACTTTTCACGAATTTTTCATTATCCAATGATTTACAGTAGTTTTAGATGGTCATATATCGCCAAAAGTCGGAACTGGTTTCGATACATTATTGTTGCAATAGTAAATCATTGAACGAACATTTTCACGAGTTAAATATATTTCTTTTTACTGAGATGAAATTTCGAAATCACAGCAAACAACGCAAATAGCGTCCGTATGACAAAACGTTCCTATTACCTTCAAAAACATTAAACGTGGATACATCAGATGGCACCTAGCAATATTAGTGTTGCCAGTTCCGGATACATAAATAGTTACCCTCATAATCTACCACTAATCAAATGTTTTGTTCGTTACAAAATAGATTTGTGACAGAAAATTGAAAGTTGTAGTTTTTTATCGTAAATCCGACAACTTTTATGATGAAAGTATCAGGCATTATTGAAAATAATGGAAATTATATAGGGTTACTGCTGAATAGCGACAAAGCTATATGTTTAACTGGAAATTAAAAAAATTGATTTGTATTTCATCAAAAATTTCTAAATTTTTAGGGCCAAAATGTAGTTAAAGTCGGTCTATATCTTTGTTTATTCTATATTTACCGAAATACAGCTGTAAGTCAAGGTCATTGACCTTCAAAAAAAACTAATAAAATCCCGGACAATACTTTTAACAATAAGTTGTTGTTTTTTTACCAAAACATACTCGGCCGTACATATGACGATGTTTTTTTTTTATGGATATCAATAATAGCCTATATGCCCACAAACCTATGCCGCATTAATTAAAATGTGATTAAAATTAAATACTTTGAACATCAAACTTCTCTGAAAAGTAAACTTATTATGTTTATAATAAAACAAAAATCGTCAAAAAACAAAAAGCTTTATGTAGCGTGTCCATGGCGTGACCAATGGGATAGATACCTGGTTTTTAATTATTTGTGTGGACTTATTTACATATAATTCTTTTTCTTTAAATTTGTGTGTGGTACTGACAAATACCGATAAAACAATATAATTAGTCGGTAAAGAGAATTACTGATGAATTAGAGGTGGAACCTCGTATTGCCGCCCGTATATTTACTTGCGACAGGACCGAATTCGAATAAGGACAAATCATTTTTTCGTTACTACGTCAATATTAGACCGCGATTTTTTGTATGAAGGCCTTTACTCATATCTTTCGCCCCTTTCTTTCTTTGTCGGTATACATAACTAATTGTATAACTTATAGAATAAATTATTTTAGTTGTTAATGCTTTCTCGTTTAAACTTATATCAAATCGCACTAAGACTTTTACTTTGGCCCTATATATATTATTGTTTCTTATAAAATTCATGCGCCAGCCGTCAGAACGTAAACTTCGACATAGTTGCGGAGATGAATTAAAGATATTAATAATAAATATAAATGCATTTTCTTTTACTTACAGCAATAGTGACAGAAATTAGTACATATTATCGTTTTTAAAGTATAAGGAAGTTAGAAATTATTTACATTTAATACTATTATATAAGAAAGTAATTGAAAATGAACTGTTAGTATTCTCATCTGTCTATGTTAAATGCATTTGTAATAAATTGAAAACATAATGTACATAATCTTAAGTCATTATCTTTAAAACATACCTGAACTTTTGGTTCAAACTTTTTCATCAACTTCGTGTGTAACTTTATTTAAAGATATATTTTCTCTTCTCGGTACATTGCAGAGTTCGCTGCCTGCTCAGTAACGTATTGATTTTTGCGACCGCCAAGATAGGGGTCAAAGAGCATTTCACAAACTCTCCTCTCAACGTCTTACCTACCTCTTCTAGTCACGATATTATTATTATTCCTGTGGATTTTCTGTTGCAAGCTTGTAATGGAGAGGCGTTTCTCGTTCCTTGCACCTCTAGATATATCATTAGCGACGATTTTTTTTCTTAAAAGTCTCCTGTTTTCCGCGTATAATATCGAATATACTCGGATTAGAGCGAACATGTCTGTCTTTTTTTGTATGTATTATATGATTTCGTGTATATGTGTGGGAGAGTACTAGATTCACGCATGCGTATTTTGATTGCATACCGTGGCGACGATAATTTTATTGATTTGGTTTGATTGTGTAACATAATACAATTTTTGTTGAACGGTATTTATCTAAAGATAAGATAAATATTGAGAACTAAACTATCAAATTTCTTGACGATAGGTAACGATTCAAACTGTGGTTCCCTTCTTACCATGTTATTGCTAGAAACTCCTTTTATAGTTTACAGCAAAATTTAATTACCCAAATAATGGAAATGTTTTTGGCCTAATAATCGTAAGATTAGACTGTTAATGTTTGTTAATTCTTATGTTAAGAGTGGATGAGTAGTAGTTGGCGTGTACTTCAGTTCAACTCACTTTGTGTGTAATCTTTGCATCTGATTAGAGATGGGCGATCCCGTGATTTTTAAAGAAGGCAGTGCTCGGTGGTCATTCTCTCTCAATCGCTGTGATTTTAAATGGTGACTGAAACATCGTTCGCGTCTTACAACGGAGTGATAAAAGATAATTCACCGCATAAATATTTCGGCGCCAAGTATTAGTTATCGTGAAACAGTGAACTGACACCTTCGGGAGACAAATCGGTGACTTGCTCGCATTATCATTAAGTTTCATTATTTCATGCACCAAAGTAAATCTCAATCTTTCGTTAACCTAAATCTAAAGTTTCATCAAGATACGGCAAGTGATTTAGTCATAATGAATTTTTAAACTGTATAAGTTGGCTGAAAAGTGGAATTTCATCGAGAAAATTTTCGCCCAATAATTTTTAACAATTTTCGGCGAGGATTAACTCAACAACAATGTCTTGCTGAGTTGGTTTCTGGTTTTGTAGATGACAACACATCAATCGATAATTTCATATTGGTACTGTGAATTCGAAAGTGAACGCACCAATATCAGTGTCGATCCCAGGACAGGTTCGCCCAGAACAGCAATCGCCCAGAAAAGCATCGATGCTGTACGCCGCCTATGTATGTAACATATCATGAAATTGAGACATCCATGGGTATTTCAGAGACCTCAACCCAAACGATCCTACATTATGAACTGGGTGTGAGAAAATTAGTTTCCCGTTGGATTCCCCCATCTTTTAACCGAAGAGCAAAAGTGGCTCGCGTTAATTGGAGCCGGTTCAATAACGGAAACTCAAAAAACGTGTATAACATCATGAATAGTGATGAATCCTGGATTCATTCCTGTGACCCCGAAAGAACCCGCTGTTTGAGTGTTTCAAGATGAAAAGAATCCGACAAAAGTTATCCGTTCACCAAGTACGCCGAAAATGATGGTCACAACATTCGTCTCAAAATCAGGTCATGTAGCTACAATTCCTTTGCAAGATTGAAGAACGGTTGGTACACAACCGTTTGTTTGGCAGAAATAATCGCCGTGCTCTGAGAAACCACAACCGTTTTTTGGAGCAGCAAAATATCGAATTATTAGATCATCCTCCGTGTAGTACTGACATAAGTCCCAACGACTTTTTGCGTTCCCAAAGATCACGAACGGAATGCGTGGTCGACAATTTCAGTTGCCGGAAGAGGCAGTAAATGCCTTCAAAACGGTAATTTTGACTTTCCCAACTGAACACTGGAATAACTGCTTTAACAATTAGCTTGAACAAATGCAAAAGTGTATCAATTTTTGTGGGAAATATTTTGAAAAGCAATAAAGCACTTTGAGTCGATCCACAGTTATGGCTATATGCGACACTAAAGAGATATCCCTCGTACCAACAATAAATGTTAGAAAGTATTTAAGTAATGTAGAAAATTACTATAAGTAAAATAGCGAAACAGAAAAATATTATTGTAAGATACTTATACTAAAAATAAAATATCGCATTACATTTTTTAAAAAAATTATAGTATTCTTATGTTTATTGGTAAATATCACATAATTTATAATTTTGACTTAAAAAGAGTATAATTTTTTGCTTTTTTGTCGTTCAAGCGACTTCTTCTTACGCTAATTAACTGCTCTGCTTTAGAAAACAATGGTTCGCATGGAACAGTAGTTGCAACGATACATAATCTTTCTTTAGCAACAGAAGCTAAATTAGAAAACATAGGCTGGCGATTTTTCCACCATAAAAACGGATCATCATGGTGTTCTAAAATTTATTCTTCTGAGTATCTCTATAATTCTATAATAACTCGAGAAGAAGCTGTTTCTTTTGGGGAAAATCCTGACTTGCTTTTAAGAAATGAAGACCAAATATTTTAGTTCGTTGGGATTTATATCGGCAATAGTTACTGTACTCGTAACTAATAACACTGGCCTACAACCATTTTGGTGCTGGAGATTTTAGACCCGATTTTAAGTATGTCTTACATGGCGATATCAAAAATGTTACCCGTATTCTTCTGTCAGCTCTAGTTCCCGAGGAAAAAAAACACAATTCACAAAAAATATATATTTTATTGACATTAAACATCAAGAAATTGTCTTTTGAGTGATTTTCTAGAATGAAACTGACTCGGGCAATCTCGCATGATTCCCCAGCAATAGTCAGCCATCATATGACTGTCCCACCTTCCTTGGTATCTATTCTCCATTGTTTTTAGGTCTTGGTGGAAACGTTCCCCTTGTTCTTCGCTTAGATCTCCTAAATTGTGTTGGAAATGATATAGATGACTATTGAGATAGTGTAATTTTATACTCATATTACAGCCTAAATCTTTGAATCGCACCAGCATTTCCTCTACTAGTTCTACATAGTTGTCAGCCTTATGATTTCCGAGGAAATTTTGTGCAACTGCTACAAAAGATTGCCAGGCAAGCCTCTCCACATCATTCATACAAGTCTCAAAATTAGTTGTGTCTTTCATCAATTTACGTATTTGAGGTCCATCAAAGATACCTGCTTTTAGTTTTTCAGTACTTAAACCAGGAAATTTGTGAGAAATAAACTGGAAACATTGACCATTTCTATCGAGAGCCTTAACAAATTGCTTCATTAGCCCTAATTTTATATGCAATGGCGGAAGAATGATTTTTTCTCTTGAAACTAAGGGTTCATTTATAACATTTCTTTCCCCAACAACAAGAGCATCTCTCACAGGCCAATTTTTTGCAGTCCAATGACGTGATTTAGCTCGACTGTCCCAGAGACAAATAAAACATGGGTATTTAGTATAACCACTCTGTTGACCCAATAAAAAATTAACCATCTTCAAGTCGACGCAGATCACCCAGTTATGTTCAATATATTTTATTTTTTGTAAAAGATTTGAAATTACCTCATATTCTTCTTTTACACATGTTGAGTGAGCAATTGGAACGGGAGCATATTTATTTCCATTATGTAGAAGAACTGCTTTTAGACTTCGTTTACTACTGTCAATAAAGAGACGCCATTCATTGGGCTGATAGATCGTTAAACCCATGAAAGCCAGCAAACCACTCACATTACAGCAATACACAAAATTTTCATCAGATAAAAAAAAACTTCAATAACTTTCCCTCTCTCGTGCGATATGTAGACACTCGAACATCTGAGGAAAGACAATTTTTTTCTTTTAATCTTAACGCTAGTAACTCAGCACGTTCCTTCGAAAGATCTAAGTCTCTGATGAGGTCACTAAGCTCATTCTGCGAAAATGGCTTAGGAGCTGATGTTTTTCCGTAGTATTGAAAGTCATCATCTACTTGGGAAGAAATAGGTATTCCAGCTTCATCCTCCTGAGATTGCTGCACTACCTGGTGAAAAGTTGGTATTGGAACATTTTCTGAATGAGGAACAGGTCTTTGTACTGAAGAAATATTGGGGTATTTCCATTTATGGCGATTGTTTTTGTTGATGCCCACTATATTAATCATACAAAAGTAACAGTCGTCATAATGATTTTTTTGTTCTCGCCATATCATAGGCACTCCAAACTTCAAAGACTTACGTTTCCCTCTCTCCCATTGTCGCAAATGTTCAACGCATATTTTAGAAACACTATGAGGCACCCACACTTTATCTTGGTGTAGAATTTCAATACCGAAGTAAGCAAAATACAAACGACGCACTGTGTTTGTAATCGATTTACGCTGATTTTTCAGTATGTATTCACCACAAACATAACAAAATATATCAGGATCGTTAACACAACGTCTGGACGTACTAGCCATAATGAAATAGTAACACAAACTTTATCGATGATATTGTAATAATGACTAGTTACGAACAAGACCATAACAAGACCGACAACAATTCACAATGAGGGTAGTAGGTAAACTAGAGCTGATGAGTTAAAATGACGTATACTGTACATTACCTACTTTATCGACAATTCAAACAGAGATGCACCAAAAAAAAATTTTTGTTGTAGGCCTGTGTAATCAACAGTAGCGTATTTTCGCATTCCTCTTTAGATTGGAAATGCACGTTTTGTACGAAACTTTTGTATTCACATATTTCACTTGGCAATACTTTCATCAAGAGGTTCAAAGAACTTTCACATTTCACAAATATTGTCTTTTTTAAGCAGACATTTGTACAAACGCTTATAAAATGAAATGTTAGATTTGGAGGTTTGCTAGTGGTTTTATATTTGTATTATCATGATGTCATTTAGGGGTGTTCGTAGAACCACATAGTTTTGTAGATCCCCATAAGCAAAACCTTGATTTCAAAATTCGCTAATTTTTAAAATACCCCGTAAAGTACGTATTAATTTTTTTACATATCACTAGATGTCGCACAATTACTTAAAACGAAGATTTCATCAGGTTCTTTTTTTAATTTTACATCACCGTTGCCAACCTTGACATTTTAGTAATGGTGAAAAAATTTCCGGCAGTAAAATATCGCTCATCTCTAATTTTGACCCACCACTCACGGGGCGTATCTTCCGTATAAGCTTTCTTTATGTTGTTTGGTGGTAGTTATATTGAAACTTGGGTGCTTTTTTTTGTTTTCTTTTTCTAACAGAAGCACTCAGCAAGATGCGATTACATGTCTCTTCATGTTAAGCTAGACTCTACTATTGGTGTTAAAAATATTGTGGGCAAAATTTACCACTACCCCAGCACTTCACTATTGCATATTCAATACGGCCAGATAACGACATAACTTGGGAAATTTCCAAAATTACCGAATTCTAGTAAATTGTACCTACTGCAATAATACACATTCCAAGGATTGAACAATCTAATTTTAAACTATATTATTTTGGAACCAATCGAGGCAAGACACGTCTAGGGCCCAATTGCTCTTTCAAAATTGCTTAAATCGATCCAAATGAAATCCTAGCATTATCTACGAGATCTCCAATTATCAACCGACGGTTTTTAAGCACGAATTGTTTTATTACCTTGATGTAGTTGTCACCAGTTTGATGTTAAAAATCATCCAGATCACTCTCCGACTCTACCGCGTTTTTTATCCTCTTTTGAACATTCTATGCCACTCAAATACTCTTGTTCTTGATATGTACTCGTCACCGATATTTTTTTCAAACATTTTCAATACATCAGTAGTAGAAATCTTAAATATGGATCTTGTTTATTTCTCACTCGCCAACTGTTACGATACTTATCTCTGATAGAATTAATATACATGTTTCATACTAAATCTGTATCATTTGTCGAGGCACTAAGAGGAAAATAACTCTACTAGAAATAATAAATTATTAATTATTGAAAGTAAATACGAAACTAACTTTTTTATACAATGAGAAATTATTGTCAATAGAATTTATACTTTTTTTAACAGCTTATTAGCTGTAAAACTTAAGTTTTCCATTAGCTCATAATTAAATTACGATTGTTTTTCTGAAGTATGTTTGCTCGTAAACGAGACGCACCTATATTTATATGGTAGTCGATCTGGATCATTGCATATAGATTTTTGAAGAAAAAAACAATTTTATGACTAGAATTTTGAATATAAACCACAACGGGATATAAATCATAAAAAAAATAATGTTCAGGTCTGGAATTTAGTATCACTTTCCTTAATTAGACTATACATTGATTGGATCAAAGAAGCATTTTCAATATATAATTAATATTTCCTTTTCCATGTAAGCACTTTATTAAAAACACTAGTAGTAGTACAGCGTTTTGGTATGTGTTGGATAGCAACGCATTATTGTTAAATTTTTATCGCGTGAAGATATACAATCTGCCAAAGTTTTGCTGTTTGCTGAAAAGACCCATCTACAATTGACACACAAAAAAAACTCAGGTGACCAAGAATCAGTGAAAAACGAGTTATGCATGCCGACCCCGACCAAACATTACTGTAGTAAACATGCGTACAATCTATGAGCTAATGAAGATAACCGGTGCTTTGCAGTATGAGAAATTGTTGTAAAGACCTGTCGACAAAAAAGGCGAGACATGTTTACTCGAAGATTTATCTTTCTTTATAACAACGTTCAGCCACACACAGCTATTTTGAGACGAAAAAAAAGTATACCCCCGCTATACAGTCCAGATTGGTCCCGGTGTGACTACTACATATTTGGGCCACTCAAGGAAGAATTGGGAGAGCACCGTTTTGACTACGAAGTGTGGAATCGTGCGTGCGCATTTGGTTAGACCAACTTCATTCTGTGACGGAATTGAAAAACTTCTAATTGGGTGGGAAAGAATATGTTAGTGAAAGTGAAAATTATGGGTAAAATAAGATGTATTAAAAAATATTTACGGAAACAATAAATTTTAAACGATATACATTTTACATTAGATTCACCCTCGAAATAAGCAAAACAAAAATTCAAAAGAAACAACACTGGAAATTGCTGCAAATATGCACAACAACAGCCTGTATTGCTACCTTGAAACGAAGACAGCGAAAAACTATTTTATATGGAATAGCTACAAGAAAACCACTTTTGCACAAGAAAAATAAACGGAAACGTTTAAATTGGGCCTAACAACATAGAAATTTAACTGAAGAACGATGGATAAAAGTTCTTTAAACGGCTGAGTATAAATTTGATATATCTGTCGCACATGTTTATGCGTAGATCAGGAGCACTACTATATGATCAATATATCGTACCTACAGTAAAACACAAAAGAGGATCAGCAATGATTTGGGATTGTTTCGGTGGTATTTCTGTAGGAAATAGAATTGAAAGAAGGAGATTTGCAGACAAACTTTAGATAACCACGTTACTCCCAAAAAGCACGAGTCATCCGACAAAATCTTGTATTCTATCCCAAACTATGTAATTTTCGTGATGTAGTGACCGCCGCAAATCGCCGATTTGAATTCGAATGTATTTTTGGAAGACTTGGATTGAGCTGTACGTCAGTCGGCGCTAGCACCTTATACTATACTATGAACTTCTCTACAAGATGGCCAAAATTTTGACCAAGTTGTTAGATAAAATATGGTGGTTGTATGTTGCTGTGATTCAAAGTAAAGCCTATATAAGTGAATCCAAAAATTGATTATTTTGTTTAAAAGATTTTTAAATATTTTAAAAAATATAATCTCTATTCTTTCTTGGTTTTAATTTTATTTTTCTATATATACCAATATTTATCAAGGATTTAGTAGATAGAGCTTGTATATTGGCAAATACTTATGAACGGTATTGTATATACATATATGTGTGTGTATATGATTAAATCTAAAAGTCTTCCCCATGTAGCGTATAATTTAAAAATAGATTTTCCTAACTCTTCAGGAATCGTATTCTTTTTATATCACGCAACCTGTGACCCAATAGCACAACCTCAAGCATCATTATTCGTTCTGATTTTCTAATAGCGCTATTGATTTGCACATCGGAAGTTTAGTGACGCACTTTAGTTGTTATGTGTATTTTTCATTGTAAAAGTATACCATCGTATAAGTGAGATATTTATGTGTGAATACGTTTCAAAAACTCTGAACCATAGGTGTAGGAATATTGCCGTATATTGAAAACGAAATTTTTAAGTCTTAATTATATAATTATATAAATGTTAATGCCATTAAAAATAATAGCAAACAAAGTACGATTTGAAAAATAATAATAGTTACCAATAATAGACATTGAAGGGGTTGCAACAGGGCAGGTCTTTTACGACAAGAGTTTTACGATGCACCAGGGAATCAACGTGTCTAGTTCTACGCACCAACAGTCTATTATTGTCCCAGAATTTTACATCGGTAAAAAAAAGTGATCGATATTTGAGATTGTAGTAGGAATCGAACTCGCTTCACTAAGCTCGCTCTAGTAACCTATCCACTAAGTCTAAGTGACTAGACCAATATGACGCGATTCAAACAATAATAGGATTTAATATTAGTTTATAGAAAAAGTTATACATTGAAATTAAGCAATTACAATATTTAATATTATTTATTAGACATTTTTTTATCAAATTGAAAAATAAGTATATGAAAACGCACGAGCGATCCACTTTCGTCATCAACCAAAAACAGTGACGCCTGTCTTGCCAGTTTCATAACAACGAAAATAATTGTCTTATATATTACTAAATTTATAATTTTATTAATCTGGAATATATTATATGTACGAGGGTATATCAGATATAAACGAGCCCGAGTTTTTTAAACTATTAATGCTTTATTGAACAAGGTTAATACAAATGTACTATTTTTCTACATAATCTCCCGCCCGCGCAATACATTTTTTCCAACGGATTGGAAGCTTTTTAATCCCGTTATCGTAAAAACTTTTAGGCCGGTCACACAGCCTCTGGAGCACAAATGTCTCTACCGCTTGGTCGCTGTCGAAACGTTGGCCTCCAAGAGCTTCTTTTAGAGGTCCAAACAAATGGTAGTCACAGGGTGACAAGTCTGGACTGTAAGCAGGATGTTCCAAGATTTCCCAGCCGAACTGTTCCACTTTTTGCCTCGTAATGTTTGCCGAATGTGGTCTGGCGTTGTCGTGAAGGAGAATGACTTTTTCAACGGATTGCGTCTTTCTTTTTTCTCGTAAAGACAATTTTGCGGCATCCAAAACGTCGCAATAATATTGGGCATTAATTGTGCGGCGATCATGAAGAAAATCAAGCCTCAATGTTGGCTTCGGTAACGCTCGTCCGTGGGCGTCGAACGTGGCTCTGGTTTTCAACTTTCTCCCGGCCTCCAGAAAATTGTTTATGCCATGCAAGCGCGAGGTCGTGAAAGGGTGTTCTCCCCGAACTGTGCGTGCAATCTGCGTAAAATGTCTGTTGGATTCACCCCCTCATTGGTCAAAAACTTAATAATTATCCGCTGCTCCACGGAAACGTGCACTGCTTGCTCACTCATGGTCACTGCTACTGAACGGTCTCGACGGAATTTCAGACGTTGCTCTCCCCGCCCTAAGTGCTTTGTCTACATAGCCACCTACTTCGCCGATTCAAAAAACTCTTGTACGAGTCATTAAAAAATCAGTCTCGTTTATATCTGATATACCCTCGTATATAATAGTAATTGCAGGATTATTTCATTGAATAATATTAATTAAAATCTATAATTTTGGAGTCATTTCAACTAGTTTTATAAAAGATATTAACATAAGATGTTGGCCATCATGAAAAACAAACTCTTGGAATTTTTCCAAACCTTGAGAACCTTGAGAAATCAACAAACTTCTATTTGTATCTATTTGTAAGTCAAGCCATACTGATAAAAGTAGACTTGAAGCATCTTATCTTGAAGCATTAAGAGCAGCTAAGATATTCAAACCCCATACAATCGTTGAAAATTTCATATTGCCTGCTGCGATTGATATGGTCAGTGTTTTAATAAGCATCAAAAAAGCAAAAAAATCCCGCTTTCTAACGACACAATATTAAGGCTATGACTTGGCTGCCGATGTTCGCGATCAGATAATTCAGCAAGTGAGTTTAAGTGATTTTTTTAATATTCAATTTGATGAATCAACAGATATAGCAAACACGTCTCAGTTCTTATGTTTTGTGAGGTATGAATGTGATAGGGACACATCAATCAAAGAAAATATGTTGTTTTGAAAAACAGTACCGGGTCATACAACAAAACAATGTCTTTTTGATGTTATTTATGAAACTACTAGAAACTATATTAACATAGATTGGACAAAATGTATTGCAGTATGTGGTCATGGTGCAAAGGCCATAACAGGAAAGAACAGTAGACGCACTGCTTCTTTCGCAGACATGCGCTTGTTGCAAAAAACATGCCGGAAATTTTCAATCAAATTCTTTGTGAAGCTGTAAAAATGGTTAATTTTATTAGAAACAGGCTGTTTGTTAAACTATGCGATGAAATAGGCGAAAATAAAAAACCTTATTTTCCATACAGAATGATGATGATGGTTATCGCGAGGGAAACTGTTAACCCGGGTACTGAAATTGCGAGATGAATTAATAATATTTTTCGAGGATAAACAAATGCCATTCTCATTGTTTTAAAAAAATAATGAGTGTATGTTGTTGTTGGCTTACTTAGCTGTTGTATTTTCGCATTTAAACAACTTGAGCGTGAATTAACGAGGACGTGATAAAAACATTTTATTAATGACAAAAAAAAAAGTGCATGCTTTCATTAAGAAGCTTGATATCTGGATTATTCGTTTTTATAACAAAAATTTGTACATGTTCCCACTCACTTCGAATTATTGAGAAAAATTAGAATGAACGAGGCACTATTATTCACCACAGTTTGGATTGCATGAAGATGCATTTGCGTGAACTAAAAACTCAGTCGAGGGAGTATTTCCCGGAAGATAAAAATGATTTCTCAAAGAAATGAGTACTGAATCCGTTTAGTGAACACGTTGTTGCTGCTGCTAAGTTACCAGTTGAGATTCACGACCAGCTCAACGAAATGTCTGCCGACAAAACGCTACAACTGCAATTTACATCCGAAGATTCAAATACGTTTTAGCTTGCTCGTCGAAATGAATATGGAAATTTAGTAACAGAAGCATTGACAATATCACTTATCTCTGTGAAAAAGGTTTTTTGTCTATGGTTGCGCTAAAAACTAAATACAGGGATCGCCTCTTATTACTCGAAAACAATTTGTTTTTGTGTGTTTCTAACATAGATCCACGTATGGAGAAACTTTCAAATGAAAAACAAATGCAACCATCACGTTAATTTCTTTTCTTTATATATGCACTTATTGTAAGTGAAATGTTTATAATAAATTATTTTTTCTCATAAAATGATTTTTCATTATTGTTGAGGCTATTTCGCGACCCCCAGGTTGAGAAACGATGCACTAACAGATAGATAAACAAGTTATAAATAAAGTAACATACGAAATAGCGCCAGTGTTATTTTAATTACAATGATATTTAAAATTCGACTCTTAAAACTAAGAAGTTCAGCAGTCAATATGCAAACATTACAAGTAATTAATAATTAAATCTTATTGGGAATTTCTTAGTGTTATTGATTGTCATCTTATTTGAAATGCAGTATATATTTTGCTTTTTACGCACTTACTTGACTTTAGATAGAGTTTCATAAAGAATAAAGGAATGCGCAATATTATTTAGCTACTATTTATACATAAATTGTAGAATCTCTTAGAATGTTTTTGAGGTATTTCAAATTATTGAATATTAAAGTTGGTGAAAAAACTATTTTTTTAGTTTAACGTACTTAATTCAATTCGTTGGCTGGAGTCACATCTCAAAAAATAGTTCCATAAATTTGCTGGTTAATACATACTATGTAGTGAGTTTTTTTTAATTTTTCAGTACTTTTCTACGACTGTCTTTCGTATAGTTACTTTATTGATTCCCATGTTAATATATTTTCTGCTTTGAAATATATGTATACTTTTAATACATCTAAACTACCCTCTGCACTGATTCTACTCATCGACCTGAAAATGTTGACTAGAATATGTTATATTAATGAAATCTCATGTTAAATCTTCCACTCTTTTTTAACGCTACACATTTATCTGCTATCTCGCCCTGCAGCGACGTGTATTTATCTTTATCGGTTTCTCGTTTCATGGTTTCTTCTCTTCACCTCCTATCTATTCCTACCTTCTTCGCTTCTTATAACATGTACTTTTGTAACTTTATAGAATTCTGTTGGCATAGCTGCTCGAAGGAACGTAAGAGGTCGTTAAAGTCTAAATGCGCCCGAGTATGTGAACTCGAGCGAATACAAACAGGTTTGCGCGATTTTTTTTTTGTTCGATTTTCATGCCGATTCGTTTTTGTTTAATACCAAACAGAGTAGCTTTGTCCATACATTTGCTTTTGAACATTTCTTTTTTTGGCTTGCAGGTATTTTTAAGTGTTCGTTATAACAACGTTTAATTAACGAAATTGGAATTTAAAGTTCATTTGAGTCGTTTCGTCATGTGTGTTCTTATTGATGTGAACAAATTTCCACAATGGAAACTTTTATCAAGAAATTATCAATAACAATATATGTTTAATACTGTAAATTTATTTCTATATTTTGAAGAAAATGTTTGAAAATATACTTAAGAAATGTAATAAATTATGATGAGTTACATTTATAAACAATTTTGGACATTGTGAGATAGAAATATAGTTTCAATTGTACGTTATTATGCCAGATATTAATGAATATATCAGTAACATCATAGCATTAATGTAAATTGTACTTATATTTCGCTATACTTGGTTAGTGTGCAAGAGATTTCCAGGGCACTATGTTACACTACATTCCTTGACTTTATTTAAAACAAAATGTTAATAAAAATCGTCATTCCACAAGTGATTTCAAAAAATTAAGTTATTCTACCGTCGCACAGTGTCTCGACTAGTACAAGCTAGCGGGACAAAATTATTTCTTCACTTATTTCAATTGTTTATGTATATTCCAGGTATCTTAAGCTATTTTAAGAAAAAAAAAGTTGAAAAATGTGTACTGTATGTGTATTAATCGAAATATGTAGCTGCAAGACGGAAGTGGTTTACTAATGTGTCTCATTTGTTCACTATTGTCGCTAATTGTTCTTTAATTAGCTACGTCTACCTACTCATTATGTGTGTAAAGCACAATCATGTTTGTTTACAAAGAAATTTTTAGGAAAAAAATTAAAATCATAATGATAGTACCCACATTTATTAATTTACAAAATATTATTTCTTTTAAAATAAATTAGTACAATAACAGTATCTATATATCAATTATTTACAATAACAAGGTGTATAAGTAAAAGAAATATAATATTAAATAACTTATATACTAAGGCATGGATTATAAGCAACTACAACACAAATAAAATAAGAATAATAATTACAATAAAAAAATACTTAAACCTACAAATCACCATCAGATGAGTCGTCATCAACGCTCTCCCATTCAGTAGAATATTCAGAGAGTAAATAATCCTCCTCATTTAATTCGTGATGATGACTTACTGATGGTGTTTCGGATGGCAATGAAGGTGGGATAATCAACTGCAGAACCTCCGATGGCAAAGAAGTAAATTTTCTTCGCGGTAATTCTCTATACGAGTTGATAACAGGATCAGACGTAATTAAAAGCATTCTCAAAAGATCTGTATTTGTGGCAATACGTGACCGCTCCCTGGTGTGCCGTTCACGGAATCTACGACAGTCTTTATTTCTTGCCTCCTGGGCTTCTTCGGAGAGTTGTCCAATGGGAAGAAGAAAAGACTTTATAACTTCCGCGCTGTGTACAAGAATTTTGTGCACAGTAACGGGCATGGAATACCACGAATACAGATCAAGGTATAATTTTCTAGTATCAACACAAAACTTTTCGAATTCTATATAATTTATGTCATATCCCGATGACAAAGTTCTTAAAATTACATGAAATCTACGAATAAGGTTTACGTCTAATCCTGTAATTTCGCTGCTCAATTCAGCTTTGGAAAAAAATCTACGTGCTGTGTTTCCATCGTTTGTGTTACCATACCCAGGTTTTGGTTTATCTACAATGAGACCCATACGATCTTTAAACACTTTTTATATCTCTTGTGAGCGTTGCTTCACAATGGCTTTGTCGTTATCTCCCCTGACTTGCCACTTTTTTATTTCTAAACGATAGCTGATGTGAAGCAAACATTCAAACGTGCGGATCCATGCATGTAAAGTAGATAAACCAAATGCAAGGCGTTCTTCGTTGCTGGGATATTTCTTTGACTCCTCGTTCATAGTAGACGGGGTGGCACCGCAAATATAACACTTTTGTGTTGAACTTGTGTCTGTTAAGGCATTGCACACTTTGCCATCAGTCATTGTCAAGAACAATTCGTGCTTAACAGAAATTTGAGATCCAGCAACGTTACATAATGTTGGAAGAAGCTGACTTACTTCATCTAAAATTTTAGAAGTTTCTTCTTTTGTAAACTCTTTTGTCTCCTTGGCAAAAATAAACTTAATTGGACGGCAATATAAAGTAGAGGAAGGTCTTGGATTTTGCCAGATCACAGTTTCGCCATCAAGCAGTCTCAAAGGGACAAATGAGTATACGAACAAAAATTCGTCTGTAGCATTAGTGTTCTCAAATTTCTGCTTATACGTGCTATGCCCCAAACTCCCATCACAGCCCCATTTGCTTACCAACGTATAATATGAACGAGGTAACACACTTCTAATGACTTCCGTCTGAGCTTTAACTAATCGTTCAGCCGTTTTATCCAAAATCGCCTGAAGTTTAATTTCAGCTCGAGATTCTGTCACAGAAATATATTCGTCAGAAGGACAACAAGAAGTTTTGGACTTACCTAAACTATAAAACGATGGATACACTTGATGTCCCGCTTTCATTGACCACTTTCTTGTTTGTTTATATGAGTGAGAAGTCGATTTCGAGTCCACATAATAAGCTAAAGCTTCGTCTGGTGTTAACTGCCGACTTTGTTCAGAACACTTATTCTTTTCTCTAGTTACGCTGACCGTGACGCTATGGATCTGTTTAGCAACACTTCGATGCCCTTCTTTTCGAATAGCTAACTCAGCTGCTGTAATAAGCTCTCTTGCACTTCGCGATTCCAAAAGATCTTCTACTCTCCGTCTCTTCGTTTTCGTTGATGTGTCTTCAAATGATTTTCTGGGTCGCCCTACGGAAAGAGCCGCTGATGATGTTGAAGTGCACGGCTGGTTAACACACATCTTGATTTCTATTCCGGATCCCTCTAACCAATCTTTATGTTTGATTAGAAACATTTCTTTGTTACACTTTAAAGAAGTCCACTTTTGATTGAATTTTGCTGAAAGGCTTGATATTTTCATTTTGAGTAGTTTTAGAGAATCGTCAGAAACATCAGACATATTGAATTTTTCACTTATATAATAAAAAATGCCACTGTTTCGTTCAGTTTTGTCATGTTTTAGCCATTCTTCAAAAAACTCCATTTTCGTCAAAGTCACGACTCGTTCTGAAGAAAATAAAATAATTTTACTTTCGGGCCTTTTCGGGGTCTATAATATATATGAATCTGTGCCTGAATGTTGTAGGTATTACATATAGAAAAATCTAGGTGGATATATGTGGATAAAAAAAGTTGCTACTCTTTAAAGTTTACAATTAATGTAAAATTTGCTGGATTTATCTATACATTTACAAATTGATATTACACCAAAAGTATACATATTTTTTATAAAAAAATATGTCATAATAGAGTACATACCTTCGACAGAATATTCCATCACAAAAAACTCGTTTCACTTTGCTACCAATTTTAAAATATGTTATCACAAGTGTGCATAAAATGCAACTAATTTGCAAATGAAAATGGCCTCTCTTATAAGGGTTACTTTGACCCCCCGATAAGATACCTTTATGAGGTGATAAACAAATTAATTATTGGAATTCGTTACCTGGGGCGGGTTGTTTACAAGTCGGTATCAGTTGTTCCTGGAAATTTCGTCATGAATTTTGTCCCGCTAACTTGTACTAGTCGAGACACTGTGCGTCGATAAGTGCTTAAAAATACAATTCCTGTTTATTAAACCGAACCATAAGAAGAAATGCTATTGATCAAAACAAATTTTATGATTTATCAGATTGATTAGCAGGGTTTAATGTAAGTTATCATCCATCTCAACCAAGCCCAACTCAGAAAATGTTCATCTGAAAAATCTTGATATCAACTAATATACTTCTTTACAATCAACTCCACTAGAATTCGAAAAACTATCTATTTCCAACAAAGCTTATTCCAACAGATCACGTTTGCTTTATTTAAAAGCAATACACCTTTCAATAAATATATACAGTAAATTGCTAACAAAATATTGGTGATTTCAAAAGCATGAAATAGAGTTTCGTTCGAAAGGGTTTCATAGACTTACTTATATGATTTCTAGTAATTACTTCTCTTGCTTCTCAAGAGATTTATTCTCGAAAAGAAACTCTTTTAAATCAAATTCTCAAACAGCTATAAACATTGAGCGTTGACCAAGGTATAATGTAAAACAGAAATACGAAAAACACTCTAACCACAATATATATCAATAAATACTATATACGTATTTCGGCAACTAAGTTGCCATCTTCTGTAGAATAACCTTAAAAACTGAAAAATGTTAAACGTAGCGTTTTTAAAATTTTTCAGTTTTTAAGGTTATTCTACTGAAAATGACAACTTAGTTGCCGAAATACGTATAACACTTGAGAGTGTTATCCCACTGGCGATTTGGTGAAGAGCATATCTTCTAAGGTTTACCTTACATTTTTCAGTTTTTAAGGTTGGCAAGTAGTATTTATTGATATATATTGTGGTTAGGGTGTTTTTCTTATTTCTGTTTCAGATTACAAGCCACAGTCTCCACCAATTTCGGAAGGTATCAAAACGTGGCATAACCAATGGTAATAATGAAACGTTGATTGCATTTAATTTAATAGGCAATTTCAGCATTTAATACCTAAGAAAAATATTCACCAATTTTAAAACTAACTAAAAAGTTGTAAAATTAAACCAACGCACATATCAATGTACATAATATCGAGCGATCAAGATAATTTGTAATCGAGTCATTCATGAATCCGAAATCGAATGTCGTTACTTGAACTGCACTTACATTACAAACGTCAACTATTGTTATTTGACTGACATTTTACTTGACGTTTGTTGTAAGTGCAGTTCAAGTACCAACATACGATTTCGGATTCATGAATAACTCTATTACAAATTATCTTCATCGCCCGATATTGTTCCTGTGCACTAATAGTGATACATAATAAAGAAACGCTACATATTGAGGAAATAGAATATAAATACTTCGATAAAGAATTAATCACAGGAAAGTAGGTATGTTTTCCTTAAACGGAAACAATTAGATTTTCAGTTGAGAAGATTGTATTAAAAAATTGACACATGGGTTCTTCATATAAATCAAATTACTGAAATCCACATCGAAGTCCAGTACGAAATTAAATTTGTACTATGTAATTGCCAAATTAAATTCTTTTGTTGCATAGACTGCGTTCCTCTTTTATAATTATAATTAAAGCTGGGATTATATAAAAATACATATTTTTTATTTATGATATGTCTACCAACATTCTTGCAGATCTATACGGATCACGTAAAAGAAAGCATTTGCGACTACTTTTGTTTTGCATATCTTGGATATAAATACTGCTTTGAGGATATTTCATATAAAATTACATATTTGTTCATATTTTATAATTTATTAATTATTAAAAATTTATAAAACCATTTTATTCATAATATATCAAAATTACACTATCAGTCCGCATGAGCATTTTAGTACAGCGGGAATTTCTAGGTTTGTGTTTATCAAGTCGGAGAAAATCGAGTGAATCTACAAGCAATGAGGTTGATCTATAGGTCAGTCATATCGCCAGTTGTGTTTAGTTAGTTCCCGAAAGTATATGTACACGCAATTTTACCTTGTTATTTTTGATATGTCGAAATCATATACACACGTGGCGATCTAGATAAAAGATTATCCTAAATTTTGTGTAAATAATGACAGTGTTTTGTAAGTATTGCAGTTAAATTGTACGTTTATATTTGTTTGCGTTTAATTTCATATTTTAATACCTGCAATTATTGTAGAATCGATGCTACAAAACATTTTAATTAACGCAGCATGTAGGAACTGATTTGCATAAAAGAAATATCACAGTATACAAATAAAAATGCACCACAAGCTACTCTGAATCAATCGTTTACTTCAACAAGTAAAAATATACAACAGAATAGTTTCCATTATGACTTGTGTAACGCCTGCTTAAGTACAAACATTCCACTTTCAAAGTTAGATAATTCAACATTTAAACATTTTTTAGAGAAGTATACGAAACTGTTAGTTCCTAATCACTAGAGTGGACCAATCCGGAGCGAAAGCAGAGGCGTGACTAACGAATTGGTTCACGATTACTTAGTATGTTGTTCACGGTCATCGTGTGTACACGTTTAATAGCAGCAGGAAAGTGTATTCTGTGTATTTAATAATGTTGCACAGCTATGTTCGATAGAAGACGCAAGAAATGAATGTATTTTAAGTAAGTTTGAAAGTCACGCCTCTGCTTTCGCTCCGAATTGGTCCACTCTACTAATCACTCAACTCCAAGACAAAAGTATATTAATCTCTTGTTTGAGGAAACTATGATGAAAATTAAGGAAACAATAGGTGAAAATTATATTTATTTTGTAGTCGATGAGACAGCAGACAGTTGTGGACGCTATATTGCCAACTTATTGATTCGTATTTTAAATGAAAATTGCGCCGGCCAATCCTTTTTAATTGGTACAGAAGAATTGGAGAAAACAAATAACTTAACTATAACAAGATTTATAAACAATAGTTTAACGAGGTTTTATTTGCCGAATGCCGATAAGGAACCTGGTCTGGTACTGCCAACACAACCCATAACAATGAGATATGAGACACGTGGCTTGGTGCCGCTGTATTTTATGCAGATACCTTTGAACAGATAAGGGAATTCTTTCCCTCTTTTTCAAACGAGTCGATAGCAATTGCAGATTGCAAAGATATACTAAATAAACTGCAAATGCGCCAAGAGTTAGCTTTTATCAAAGCAAATTATGGTTTTATGAGTGGAACACTACGAAAACTTGAAACTCAAGGTGTTGAACTCAGTGAATCGATAGAATTGATTCAAAGTTTCAAGAATAAAATTTATAATGTGAAAGGTATCATAAGAGGCGGTTCAAAATTAAATTAACACAAGTTCTAGAGAAAAAGGGCTTTAATCAGCTTAGTAGAATGTGTTGCAAGGAAACTACGATGAAACTATTGAGATGAGTCCATCAATTTTCTGCAAATATAAGTATGCGCCAATGACATCAGCTGACGTTCAGCGAAGCTTTTCAACATACAAGCTATTATTGACGGATTGCAGAAGGTCATTTTTAGTTGAGAATTTAGAAAAGCATTTAATTCCAAATGTTTACAATACTATACAAAGGCAGATGTGAATACAAAGAGTTACATTGTTTAGCTTACTTATTATTATTATTAGAGAACGGACGCAATTTCCATAAAACGCAATCGGCAATTGGAATTGTGTATAACGTCGCTCAGTACATCCCGGCGTAATTCAATGAAGTATTTGTTTGACTTACTCGGACACCTGGTCTCGCCACGATAACAATGGACAAGCCAGCTATTGTATTCGAAGAATATAGTGTTTTTTAAAGTGTTTTCATGAGCGTAGATAGAAGCGGGGTTTTTATAATGTATTTTATTTATTAGTTTATATTTCGTAAGATAAATAAAGTGCTGTGAGTAAGTTTCTTGTTTTCATAGTTTTAACTGTTAATTACATCGTAATTTTTGTGATAGATCCTGTTTAATATCGTTTGATTGAATCTATTTCTACCAATTATTTCGACGTAAGAGTGTGCATTGAATTTCGTTCAGTTTCAATAACTTACTCACACATTTTTAGTTTTCATTTATTTAGATCTAGAGCATTGTTTAAGTTACTTTTTCAGACTATGGAAGAATGTCGAGAACGGCATTGTAAAACAATGGCGAGTTGGATTGACGGCTATACTGATTGTATGTCCATTGTCAGTGATTCCGAAATTTATTACAAAATCCGTAAAATATCGTCTAAAATTCGTCACTTAGGATCGCAAACACATCTGAACTCTGTAAAACTTTTATGGCGGCTAATATTCCATTAAATAAACTTAGCAATCCCACTTTAAAAATATTTCTGAAAAAATATACTGGTCGAAATGTTCTTGATGAATCAACTTTACGCAAATATTATGTTTCTAGGTGCTATACGAGAACAGTAGAACGCATTAGAAGCCATCTTTTAAATCAATACATATGGATAAGCGCCGACGAAACGGTGGATATGTTAGGACGCTGTGTGGTAAATGTTGTAGCTGGTGTACTACATCCAACTATTCCCTATAACTCATATGTAATAGCAACAAGTGTTATAAATACAGTTGATGCGGAAACAGTTGCTGAAACCATTAAGGAAAATATGCAAAAAATGCTTCATTCGGACGCCACGTACAAAGAAAAAATACTTTTATTTGTCAGTTATAGTGCTGCGTATATGTTAAAAACAGCCAGACTATTGAAGAAAACATATCCTAATATGCTGCTTATTACTTATATAGCACATGCTCTCCACAGAATCTGTGGATATATCAGGGACACTTTTCCGGAAGTTGATAGACTTGTATCAGCTTTTAAAAAAGTTTTCAGAAAAGCACCATTGAGAGTAGCTCTTTTCAGGGAAAAATTTCCATCTCTGAGACTGTCTCCCACTCCAGTAATAACTAGATGGGGAACATGGCTGGAAGCTACTAGTTATTATGCTGAGAATTTCGATAGTCTAAAACATTTCGTAACACTGCTAAAGGAGGATGCTAGAAGTATTGGTGAGTGCAAGGAGCTCACACAAATCCCAAATTAAAAAAATCAGTTTTACTTTCTTCACGAACACTTTGTAAAATTGCCAAAACTAATCACTTATTTTTAAAATCGAAATCTCAAATTAAATGACGGATTAACCACATTAGATTTGGCTGTTAATAATTTGAAAAGTATTCCAAGTGACTTAGGATGTGGCCTTCGGCAAAAGTTTGAAGCAATTCTTAATAGAAGTCCAGATTTAATTGCATTGCAGCAATTATGTATGGAGACAATTCCACAAAATCTAACGGCTAAATATGAAGAAATAAAGGAATATTTCCAGTATGCACCTATAACCAGTTGCGATGTAGAAAAGACGTTTTCTATTTATAAGGATGTACTTAATTCAAAGAGAACAAAATTGACAGAAGAAAACCTTGAGAAACTATTGCTAGTCAATATTAATACTCCTTTACTCAACTTGAACGACAAAATGAACAAATAAAAATGTTCCAATTATAGAAATAAAATTAAAAACTTAAAAAATACAACTTTTCAACAAATACATATGTATTTCGTAATTTTATAGATCACCACCCGTTTGTTTTCCAATTATATAAATAAAATTAAAAACTTTATAAATACAACTTTTCAACAAATAAATATGTATTTCGTAATTTTATAGATCACCACCCGTTCGTTTTCCAATTATATAAATAAAATTAAATATTTTAGAAATACAGCCTTTCGCCAGTACTGCACTGGGTGGTAAGCGTGTCCGTTCTCTAATTATTATACATACATGTATTTTGTAAAATTTCGAATACAATATTGATATAGTACATATTTGTGGTATTTCTAAATTTGATATTATTTATTATTTTGACAATAATTTAAATGTGTAACTATCACTTAAACTTTTCATATTTTAATAAAAGTTCTGCATATTTTCATCTAATTTTGGAAAGATATTTACATACGCATGTAATAGTTTCCGTATGAATATAATTCCCAACTTTAATTATAATTTATGCTTTGTATATTTTTTCCTTATTCTTATTGATGTTATTTCTTTTTCATTTAAATGTTATTATTGAAAAATAATTTAAGAATATATAGATAATGCAGCAAAAACAACAAACCACACAATAATTAATTAATAATTTAATCAATAAATAATTACTGGTTGTTAGGTATAGTACATATATTAATGTAATAATAATGCAAGAATATTATAAATTTACTTTCTTTCCAATATATAAGTTCGTGACGTACAAAGAAAGTCAATCTACTATTAAGCTAGTAGATATAGAATGAATATATTATATTTTTTTTATGTTTTGGTACGAGGATAAATATAATAACTGAGTAACTCACAGCAGCAAATGTGATAACTGACTTCCAAAAAAATAGTCGTTATTTCTATGCATTTTGGCAAATGCAATTCTTTTTATAGGATTTTTATATGACAAGTATGCCTTTCGTACCACAATACATCGTCCTTTAATCCAAGTTTAATCTACGACGCACGATCCCTGATGGTACTACCTTACGATAATTATCATTTAATTCGTGTTTTATTTCATGTGAAATAACAAATGTTTTTAAACGGTTTAATCGGTGTATAATTTTATCAGCTCATTCACTTGCTTTAGTGGCTATGGATTTTCGTGTTTTACTTTTTATTGTATTTTCGAAAGTAATATAATACTAATAATTTATTTCTTTGTTACAACGAACCGAAATAAGAAAATTACATAAAATATTAACATAAAGTAAAAAAGAATATATGCCATAAAAGTAATATATATATTCTATTGTCGAACAGTCAAAAACATCATCCAGCTTTAAATTCGAACTTGGTACAACAAAGAGGTGGAATCGATGTTATTGTGCAATAAATTATGTAAAAGCTTAATACTATAACTTCTACGTTTCTTTTAAAGTGTTACCATCTCAAATCTATTCCATAATATTCTATAATCTGTACCACGTTCTGGATAAATTCCATCTTCTACATACACAGGGAATTTTAAAAATCTACGTTTGACCGATTCAATCATATTAATATGTACTGCGTAAGTAGGATACCACACCAACAAACCATATTCCGATTTGTATCTAACAAAATCAACGTACAGCAATTTTGAACAGTGAATATTGTTCAATTGTTTACAATTCGATCGTTGATATATAAAAGCGCCCGAGTTTGATCCCTGAGGAGCAAGCTGAAGCAAGTCTAAATATCGAGGATTTTGTGTTACGGTATTGAATGTACCGCATTCTATCTATGATTTTAAAAGAGAAATCAGTGCAGGAGAAAATCCAGTTGATTATAACTTATTCAATATAATGTAATGATGAATTTGTTACTACGCTCTAGAACACTTTAACAATCTTCCGATTTCTAAAACTGATGTTCCTGCTTCTCACGTACTCGTGGCTAAAACTTACAATTTTATCTCGAATCATTACCCAAAAAATTTTAAAACTGTATGTTCTTCTTACCTTTAATATTCGCAACTGCACTTGGGTGCAACGGTTTAATAAGAAAAGTTGTTCAATTTATTTGTGTGAACTCATAATAGCTTTTTCATGATAACACTATAATTGTTTTCGTTAACGAATTCCAAACATATTGCTATGAATAGTGAATTCGTGCTTGAATGAATCACTATTCACACCAACTCTGTCCAGCTTATATACTCAGTCGGTTACTTGCTTTAAATGGGACTGCTTTCTCTCCGGGTTTCCAATGGAAAACGTGGAAAACACAATAATGTTAGTTAACTGTACTAATATAGGACGCCACTCAAAACTTGTTTGAGAAAATATTTAATAAAGTCTTTGAGTTATTTACAATATTAAAAAAAGAAAAAAAAAGTGTTTATAAAATATAAAGACCAATATTGCATGAATAAACAATATTGTTAAGGCAAAAATATTATATGAGTATTGACTAGGCCATATAATCAAAAAACCTTAATGACTCCGATCAAAATTACAACTAATAAATTACAAAGAAGTGTTCTAAATTTCTCCCACAATATAAAATGTAAACAACAAAATGTGACAGACCGATCTAACCTCTACGCATGTGTGATACACATAAAAAACTATATGCCCTCGACACCAACGTGCAAAATTTTATCGTTAAAGAAACTTTTTTACTTAGAAATTTTTAAAATACATTCTTTGTCATCTAATACAACTATTAAGATTAAATATAGAATTTCATACAAATAAAGAGATATTAATATAATAAATATAACTTACGAAAAAATATATTTTTTCTCAATAAATGAGACACACACCTCGAGTAAAATTTAATTAAATCAAAATCACGAAGTATACAACCTTGTATAAATTCGATAATGAGTAAAGCAATCAACCACTATGAATTCAAAAACAAAAACCGTAATTAAATTGAAATAATAGATAAAAAGTTTATCTATCAAATCAAAAACAACTCAAAATAAAATCAGTGTTCATAAAATAAAATCATACACTGTAATAGAAAATAGTACACTATAAAAATATTATTTTTCAAAAATGTTCACTAAATGTTGCAGGGAAATATCCACTGCACATCCCCTGGAATTTATGATGGAAAAGCCAGGACATGTCTTAATCTTGTTCATCATAAATTCCACCGCACTCGTCGCACCATAGACAGTAACGCACACTGTCTTGATAGATCCCCGCACTCAGCTGTCGCATAACGTCATGCTGGAACATCATAGTCAACATGCACAGTGGCGCGAAAGGTTACAGAGCACTCCTGTAATTACTATCTTCTTTCCATAACAGCAATTCCATCTTCAAAATTATATCAGCAATATGTCATATTATATTCTGACATTTCTAATTAATAACTTTATGTCATTCGTGCTTTGACATTATAATAAATAATTTATGTCATATTGATTATTGACATATAAATAATAATAAAGCTTATGTCAGTTTAGCTGTTGACATAATAAATAATAATCCTCGTACCATACATCATAGACGAGGGGCACTCCAGAGCAACAGTAGTCGGCGAAATAGTTGAGCTCTCTCAACTTCCTGGACATGTGTCACTCCCATGGATTTCATAGATAAAAGAAAAATAATATTTGTAAAAATGCAATCATTAATCATCATAACCAACAAATCATTTCATATAATAATGCAATCATCAATCATCAACATCAGAAATCATATTTGTAATAATGCAATTATCCTTAATCACTACCATTTCCCATCAATTAATCCTCTTGTACCATAAACTTTTATATAATTATCTTATTTTCATTAACCCTTATTTATTTCATCAAACCTTGTTTAAAATTTTAAAAAAAACTTACATCCAGAAGACCTGAAGGATCCCCTCATACTCATTCATACTTAACTCTTTTTTTAACAGAATTCTTAATAAATTCAAACATCTTTAACTTTAATTTTAAACCTTGACCTACCAACGTTTCCATAATTTTCCTAATATATTCCAAATATTCCTAATTATTCCTGCTATATATCAATATATCTACAGGCATCAATACTTCCATAATCTTCACCAACCAAAAAGGATTTACATATCTCGTTCTACCACGTTCAATAATACCATCATTTAACATCTTCTTCGCCTCTTCTACTATTTGTTGTTGAATGTTTTTCGGGATAGGATAATTTTTAATTTTGCAGGGTTTCGATTCATCTACCTCCAACGAATGTCGATAATTTCTGGCAATACTGGGAAATTTATTAACTAATTCTATATTATTCTTGATTATAGTTTTCACTTCTTCTTCATATTCTTCTTTGCAGTCTAATTTTATTAAATCAATATCCTCGGGAACTTCAACTTCTCCCTCTTTCTCTTTCAGCATATCTTCCAAAACCATCAATTCCATCTCTTCTTCCAATACCAAACATTCCTTTTCTTGTATACCATCAACTTCTTCAACCACTTCCATATTATTTAATTTTTCAACACAGTTTACTTTCTGCATATTATTTATCACTTTCTCCTCATCTTCACATCCCTCCACAGAAATCAAAAACAACTCAAAATAAAATCAGTGTTCATAAAATAAAATCATACACTGTAATAGAAAATAGTACACTATAAAAATATTATTTTTCAAAAATGTTCACTAAATGTTGCAGGGAAAAATCCACTGCAATATGTTCTGTATATTAGAAAACAGGGGAAGTACATAACATCAGAATAGCATCATACATTTTCTGATAAAAGTATTAATTAAAGTAATAAAGCTATCATTATAAGAGTATATTTGCATGAAGTAGTGACATGTGCTATTTATATAATCACCACTGTGTATGTTTGATGTAACATGACCGTTTATTCAAGGCTTTTAATACCAAACTATAAACATGCTTAATATGCAAGTTCCAAAAATATGAGTGTTTATATCTTCATCGTGTTGAGACTTGTGGGTATACATACATGAAATACAAGAATCTGTTAGCGCGACATTGGTAACTTAGTTCACGCATAAATTATGTTCGTGAAACATAAATCTCTCCAATCAGTTTTATGTCTAGTAAAAATTTATTAGTCAAAACTCTTTTATGATTTTATTAAATATTTATTGCTCTCTTGACATCTTTTTAAATTGATGCCTGTTTTATTTCAACACAGTAATAAATTGTTGAAAGTGCAGTAAAGAATTTTTCCGTTTCTTCTTTATGATGAATAAGAAAGAAGAAAACGATTATATTCTTTATTTAAACAGTACAGGTATAACTGATCATTCAATTAAAAAAGGTATAAAACCCCTTACCACAATTAATATTCGTATCTTAAATACGTATTTCGACAACTAAGTTGTCATCCTCAGTAGGTAAAATTAATAATCAGTGTTGAACATCGAGCACAGTAAGCTAACACAAAGAATCGCGAAACACTTTACAAGGCGCCCACGTATACACTGTATACGAATATTAATTGTGTTAAGGGCCTTTTTACCTTTTTTAAGTTTTTACTTAAGCTTAGTCTCCAAAGATAGACTTTTCTTCTATGAAAAATTCGTGAAATCACATCTGCCCCGGAATGTGTGTATGCATTTCGCTCTTATTGGAGCTTGTCAACACGGTATTCTGGAGACAGACATGACTTCCACTTCTATACATGTCTTATTTCTCATGTCTCCAGAATAGCGTTTCGCTCTGAGTACAGTTACTATACAAAGTCTTTCTTTCTAAATTGCTGTAAAAGAAACATCCATTTTTCAAATGTTCTCGATATCAAACAAATAAAATATGTATAAAAAATAATTCCTATTACTTTTTGTTTAATATTGTATATATATATTCTAAGACAATCATGAGCAAAAAGTAAAATATATTTGTGGTTGAAAGAGAATAATTTAAAATCCTAACTAAAATATGTATTTCTTAGAGTAATACTTTTTTAATAGTTTTTAAAAACTCAACAAGCAATAATTTTAGATATTACTTTATAACAACTTAAAATTTAGGATACATTTTTTTATACTCTTATTTACAGAATGTAAAGCACTATAATAAATGTTACACATGTCTAACTTTTCTTAATTTCCTAATATGATGTATTTTTCGTAAAATAATTTTCATTAAATTGGTTGGCGAGGTTTCTATATTTTTGCTATCTTCTACTCCTCGAAATATTGGAAGAGGATGGCAATAGGTACGAAATACATACTTGGAATGGGTTCTGTTGTAACAGCAACTGAAACAGTTAAAACAATATTAGATAGTATTTCATAAATATACATGGTGTTCCCTGAGGTAACCAACAAACTTACAAAATGTGTCCTAGAGGTGATTCTGATATATGAAAAAGTTCATATACACTTTAGCTTAATTTATTATTTAGTCTTTAGATTTCAACAAAAGAAAAAAATGTTTCAGAAATGTATTTGACATTTACATAACAAACTAATAAAGTAATATATATATTGTTATATATTACTTTATTAGTTTGTTATGTAAATGTCAAATACATTTAATGCTCGAAATGGTTGCCTCTTCTATCTAAACATGTTGCTAGTCTTTGGGCCATATTCTGTTGCCAGTGAATATCTTCAAGTTCATTTCGTAAGGAATCTCCCCCTGCAACTATTCTTTCGAGCAATTCTTCTCGCGTGTTTGGCTTACCGTTATAGTAAAACGATTTTTTAGATAACCTCAAAAGAAAAGGTCGAGTGGCGAAAGATCAGGAGACCGTGCAGGTCATAGTACAGGCCTCTGCCTGTTTACCATCCAGGAAAATTTTGATTAAGAAAGTCATTAACTTGCCTACTAAAATGCGATGGAGCACCGTCATGTTAATAAAAAATACCGCGTCGAGTTTCCAGTGGAATATTACCAATAATCCAGGTAAAGTATCTTTTAAGAAATTCCCATAATAGTTTTCCGTAAGAATTTCTTAGACAAAATGTGACCTAATAATGTCATTGTTTAACAACCCACACCATACATTTACAGAAAAACGATGTTGGTGATTTAAGCAATACTACATTATGTGGGTGGAGGGGGTGGGGGTTTTCAGTCGCCCAAGGGTGAGAATTCCGTGTGTTGTTTATACCTTCTCGAGTAAATTGAGACTCGTCTGTAAAAAGTATACGCGGAATAGGTTATGTAATTTCATGATTAAATACGTTACTGAAACAGTTTTCTTTTTTTGTTGAAATCTTAAGAACAAAAAAGAAATTAAGCGAAAGTGTATATGAACTTTTTTGTTCAAAATCACATCAAGAACACATTGTGTAAGTTTGTCGGTTACCTCAGGGAACACCCTGTATAATGTAAATTATTATCAAATAAAATAGTTACCATAATAAGCATATTAGGTAGAATACTCGGAAATATAGTCTAAATGAATACAATGAATGATATACCTATCATCGGCACAGGTATATTTACAAGGTGAAGTTCAATTTCAGAGCGAGGTTGCAATGAATGGCAAGAAAAAAATATAGGGATAGCATCCAAGCGGAGCCGATAATTTAGATAATCCACGTAATCCTCAGCTATCATTCAAATGTCTGCTGCATATTCTATAATTTCTGAGAGAATCCCCAGGAGATTTAATTTTCAAACCTCTTGCCATTTTTTCGATCTGTAAATATTACATTTAATAATAATTCATTATTATTTTATATTTACTTATAGCAAACGCCAATTAAGTTGGCGGGAGGAGGGGTAAGTTCGCTCTGAATTAGAAGTAGTGGGGAGATTTTTATTTGATTTTACATCAAATGTCAAATAATTCTAACCTCTGAGCGTGTATTACTTTATGATCCCTATCAAAGACATTATGTTCCGTCAAACGTCAATGACAAATGTATTCTCACAATTACTTTAGTAGTGGGGGTGGGCGTTTTTAAAAACAGCTTCTGCGCACCTCCTCCTCGCGCCAACTTAATTGCCGCTTGCTATACTTTTCTAATCCCTTACGAAACTAATGCATTTTCTTAACTTCATCGTGTATATATATATATATATATATATATATATATATATATATATATATATGTATATATATATATATATATATTAATTGATAAATTATTGGAGTTTTTCGGTATTGGTAAATATTTCATATAAAAGCCGAAAAACTCCAATAATATATAAATTGATATATATATATATATATATATATATATATATATATATATATATATTAATTGATAAATTATTGGAGTTTTTCGGCTTTTATATGAAATATTTACCAATATCGCTCCGGAGTGTCCGGAGTATCGCTGTCCACTCTAGTTATCATACACGAAAATGTCAGTTTATGTCGAAATATATTACTTTAATATGCCATATTAATTAATATAAACTAGTCAAGTAATGATTTTAGAAGGTAACAGTAATTAATTTGCAAATTTCAAATTAAGTATTTTGATATTTTAGAGAATTCTTGCTGAACAATAGCACCTCTTCATGCGATAACTGCAAAAAAATTACATAATCCAATTAATATGCTGTTCATTCTTGTGTAATAAAGCTCATCTAATCTGTAGCAACATGTAAAAAGACAATGCAAAATTAAGAGGAAATAACTTTACAAGTAAAAGTTTTATTCATCTTATAGTGACAATAGTATCTAGTTATCGTACTAGTTTAATATATTAACATTCAACAAATTATTGTAAGAAATGGCTTAAAATAAATTTGAAAAAAATAAATTGTTTGTAGAGTCCTTAGATTACAACCTTATAATAAATATCATAAATTGTAGTTGTATAAATTACCAACAATAATGACCATAATTATAAAAGATGTTGAAAATGTCCACCACCTTCTTCCAAGCATTTTACGCACCTCCTCCGAATGCTACTAAATACATTTTGCAGTATGGGACTATTTCTAATTTCGCCAATTTTATTTATAATTCTGTCTTGGAGATCTATATAATCTTGCACTGGTACTTGATAAATTGAATTTTTTAAAAAAGGCCATAAATAGTAATCACACGTTGTAAGATCACAAGATCTTGGAGGAAATTCATGATCGCTGTTCAAGCTAATTAAACGATTTCCAAACACTTCTTGTAACATATTCATTGTTTCCTCCGCTGTGTGAGCTCTAGCACCATCTTGTTGAAAGTATCCCAAAGCTAGTTCATTATCGCGAAGTTGATTAAAGAAAGGCAATAGTATTTCCTGTCGATATCTTTCTGCAGTCAAGGTACCATTAAAAAAATCCTGTAGTGAACGTCCAAAACCTGTTACTGCTCCGGATATGATTAAAAAAGTCCACCGTATCGTCTTGGATGACCGTCGAGTAAAAGCGCGCGAGATAGCTGATATTGTATCTCAAATGACAGTGTGCTCAAAATTTTAACTGAAGAATTGGAAATGAAAAAATATTCGGCGCGTTGGGTGCCGCGGTTACTCACACCAGAACCAAAACTGAATCGTTTCTCGCGACCATTTGGCACGTTTTCGCCGCAATCAGAAGGACTTTGTACGCTGTTTCATTACTGAGTCCACCATTACAATCCCGAAACCAAAGCACAATCCAAACAATGGACAAAGAACTCCATCACCAAAGAAGGCAGCAAAAGGCTTTGTCCGCAGGAAACTTTATGGCAACTGTTTTTTGGAATTCTCATGGAATTATCTTGGTCGACTACTTAGAAAAGAAGAAAACAATAATAGAGGAGTATTATGCCAATTTGTTGCAACAATTACGCGACAACATCAAAGAGAAACGGCCTCATTTGACAAAGAAGAAAGTGCTTTTCCATCAGGATAACGCACCTGTGCACAAGTCTGCGATTGCAATTGCAAAAATTCATGAATTTGGATTTAAATTAGTGCCTCATATTCCATAGATTTGGCTCCCAGCGATTATCATCTCTTTCCAAACTTGAAAAATGGCTCGGCGGTAAGAAATTTCCGTCTAATGCCAAGGTAATCGCTGTGTAAATAGCTATTTCCATTAT
Organism: Melolontha melolontha; assembly: GCA_935421215.2. Taxonomy (NCBI): domain Eukaryota; kingdom Metazoa; phylum Arthropoda; class Insecta; order Coleoptera; family Scarabaeidae; genus Melolontha; species Melolontha melolontha. Next base: position 104,984,333 of record OW285239.1, on the reverse strand, counting down.
TATTATTTTTATAATGGGTGTTTCAATAAGAGTGCAAGATTTGAATTGCCCGCCATGTTTGATAGTCATAATGACACTTGATTATGATATGACAGATCGAAAACTGACAGATGGGAATTAGTAAACATGGAGCATTACACGATAGAACAACGCGTACTGATTGTTAAACGTTATTATCAAAACGGTGAAAGTTCGATTGCCACCATTCGTAAAGTGCGTCTAATATTCGGTCGACAGAATGTTCCTAATTCAGCTACAGTGAAAAGAATAATCGAAAAATTCGAAAGGACTGGTGCGGTTAGTGATGTGAAACACACGACATGAGCTCATAGAGGTCGTTCAGAACAAAACATCACGGCAGTTCGCGAGAGTGTGGCCGAAAGTCCAAGAGACGTCGATTCGTCATCATGCACAAGAACTGGACATTACAACAGTCACTCTTATTCTGACTCAAGATTTACATCTCCACCCCTACAAAGTCCAATTCACTCAACAACTTCTGCCAACAGACCATGCACAGTGAAGAGAGTTCACCAATTGGATACTTGAGCAAACAGAAGTGAATGCCGATTTTGCAGACAAAATCATTTTCAGTGATAAGGCCCATTTCCACCTCGATGGCTTCGTAAATCGGAAAAACTGCCGTATTTGAGGCTCGAAAATCCACGAATGATTCATCAGAAAGCAATGCATCCGAAACATGTTACTGTTTGGTGTGCATTGTGGTCTGGAGGAATAATTGGACCGTATTTCTTTGAAGATGCGGAAGGTAATGCAGTAACGGTGAATGGCGAACGTTATCGTGATATGATAACGCAGTTTTTTGTGCCTCAATTGGAAGATATTGCTCTTGACGACATGTGGTTTCAGGAAGACGGAGCCACATGTCATACCGCCCGTGAAACATTCACTGTCTTGCACAAGTTTGCTCCTGGTCGTGCCATTTCCCGGTTTGGTGACCATAATTGGCCGCCACGTTCTTGCGATTTGACACCTTTGGATTTCTGAAGTCACGGGTTTATGCCGATAGGCCCGTAACCACCGAAGCATTGAAGGCCGAAATTAGACGCTCTATCAATGAAATACCGCCGAATTTTGTCAAAAGAGTACGCGTATGCCAGCAAAATATTTACAAGATATTTTGTTTCATACATAATTCCCAAATGTTATACATTATAAATCAATAAATATTTCAATACTTTACTACAGAAAACCATGTTTTAATGAACCTTAAAAATCTTGCATTTTTATTGAAACACCTTTATTATATTTACTACTTATTTGGAATATCGTTGAAATAAGTGTGTTGAGCGAGCAGGAGACTATATTGAAAAATAACATGTTCTTTGTCAATAAAAACCCGTAAGTAACCCGTCTACAGTTCTTTTGAATCAATCGAAAATTGACGCAAATAATTAAAGTTCTTCATGGTTGCTTGCCTACCATATAATAGTTATGCATTGAACATTAAAGTATATCGGTTCTATAAGACCATTATTTATACGCCATCTACGTAGGACGTTGCTGTTTAAATAATATTATATTTCCTAGAAATTGTTGTCATAATGTTGAATTTTCAAACAATACTAACAAAAAATAACATCCAAGATTGTATTGATTAAAATTAAGAAATTATGATGTGTTAAAAGTCTCACAATATTTAAATCGAGATTATAAAGCTGTGTTGATAGTTTTTTAGGTTTTAGTGTTAATAATAGTGAATAAATTTCGTATAGCAAGCGTAGAAATATGAATTACGTATATATTTCATCGTGTTAGTATTTTTATAGCAAAAAAAGAATGATAAATGATCTCTTATAGAACAAATTTAAGATTCAGTAGCATGAATTCGACAATTAGCGTAATGTCGATTAATCCCGCATTAAAAATAAAGACTCTTTTTGTGTTAAGCAAATAATTGATCAATAATTTTCTAGTTGACCAGGTGCTTTTAAGAGCAGTGTAAATTCTAATAAACATCGTCCATCTCTATCGTTCATTCTCTTTTGCTCCCGAGATACTAGATCTGGTATCAATTAAGATATGCGGTGATTCGAAATCAATTTCACGTTATTTGTGTAAATTGTTGCTAACCTATTAGCCGCGTATTAATTACAAACTTGTTTTCCATGTACGAGATGCTTAAGAGTAGTTGTATAACAAACTATGAATCATAGTAAGCAATTCGTTGTTGTTTTATTTAGTAGAATGTTATAATAAGAAAAATCAGTACATATCAGGTGAATGAAAGTATTAATTAAAAAAATTTTAGTAAAAGTAATGTATTAATTGTTCATTAATAATAGAGAAATTCAGTAAATAGATCGTAAATGGATACTTTAAATAATATTTACTAGAATGTGATAACCATTTTTATTTTCCAACATAATTTCTATTTACACTTGATAAACTTACATATCCGCTATTTTTTCTTATCTGTCTAAAAACGATGATTTTTCTCCAGCTGTTTATATTTTCTGCCTCTTTTCTTGCCTGAACCCAGCTCAGTTCTTTCGAGTATATTTGTAACTTCCTCTTCTCGATCTACTTTTCCTCCTAAAACCTGTTTTCGTTTCTTATCAAACCTTCCGTGCCCCCTTGTTGCTCGAATTTTTAACACATATCTCATAGTTTTATAAGGCCCCCAATATTTGCTGAATAAAGATCTTCGGGTTACTGTCTCAACCACGTACGTGTATAGCCCAACATCTCTACCATCCAGGAGACGTCTGCTGTCAACATAAAATTACCGGACCAAACAGATACAAGGTGTTATTGTTTATAGTTATGTTAGGACTGTAACGCCAATATTGAAGTAGTTACTATCTGAGTTCGTCAACTCTGTTAATCGTGTCATCGTGCTACATAATGTTAGGAATTATTATGATGGAACAATATTCTTATCAGCAGATCTTAATGTTGTTTTCAAACTGCGAGCACTTTACAGTGTAATGCAGCACTCACATTTTCGCCCCTGAAAATAGATTATTAGCATTGTTATTAAAAAAGAACTTTGATGCAATGTGCTTAAAATACAAGAAAGCTTGTGATGGTCTTGGTCGTACATCATCTTAGATGTTCATATCATCACATTTAAATCGCGGAGCCCAGCGACAAATTGTGGCTTTCGAACAAGCATTGTCACCCAAAGTTTGTTGCATATTATCAAAATTGTTGGATGCGTTTAGTGGCAGAATTAGAATATAATACCAGGTTTTTCCTAAAGATTAGTGCTAGTAGCCGAGTCTTACTATAATATCGGCGCGATCACAACGCTGGGGTGTAGTCTGACGGTGCTAATGAGATAATTTTTCGGACATTCTTTCGTGCTATTTCGGTTGCTTAAAATGGCTGCTGCAATTGAAAATCCCGCCGACTGTAAATTGCGTGCTGTTATCTGATTTCCGTGTGCAAAGAATATAAGACGGCTGAGATTCATCGTGAACATTGATCTGTCATGAGTGACAATATGGTTAGAAGATGGTGGCGTATCTTTCGAGAAGTACAAAGTAATGTCCATGATGAAGAACGGAGTGGAAAATAAACTGTAGCGACGAACGAACTTGTGGAGTAATGTCGAAGAAAAAATTCGTCAAAATAGGCGATTCACAATCACAGAACTGAGTTAATTTTCCCCTCAAATTTCACGAAGTTTTGTACGAGGTTGTTACTGAACATTTAGGTTACCACAAATTTTGTCCACGATGGATGCCAAAACTTCTTACCAAAGACCATAAAACAAAGAGAATGGGATCGGCACTAACTTTTCTGACACATTAGGATGTTAAAGGTGACATTTTGCTCGCGCATATCGTAACAGGTGCTGAGGCTTGGGTCGCCTATGTCAATGTTGAGACGAAAAGACAGTCAACGCAGTGGAGTGGCTTTAACTAGTCTACGAGGAAACTTTAAAGTGCCGTCAAGCTTTTTCTACGAGAAAAGTCATGGTCAGTGTCTTTTGGGACAAGAAGGCATCCTTCTTATAGACTTTATGGAACGAGGGATCACAATAATCACTGAAGTCTACTGTGAAACTTTCACGAAGCTCAGAAGAACTATTCAGAACAAGTAACGTGGATTTTTAAGTTCGGGCATCGTTTTTCTTCATGACAACGCCCACCCGCATACAGTCGCTCGCACGGTAAGCCTACTCGATAGTTTTATGTGGGAAGTATTTGAGCATCCTCCCTACATCCCTGATTTGGCTCCTAGCGAGTACTATCTCTTCCTTAAGATGAAGAAATGGCTTGGGAGCCAACGTTTTGAGAGCGATGAAAAGCTGCTGGACAGTATAACAGCATAGCTTAATTCACATGCGGCAGAATTCACTGAAGAAGCCATTACATAGCTGCTTCGTCGCTATGACAAATGTCTCAATCTTAATGGCAACTATGTGGAAAAATAGCTGAAAGTAGTAACTTTAAGTTGTGTAAAATAAAAACCTCTTCATCTATTGGTGTTTTTTTTTATTAATCAAACGGAACTTACTTTACGAATCGCCCTCCTATTAAACAATTACTTTAAACTATGTACCAAACGTCTAATTAGAAGAAAATCTACAGTATATACTGACAAAAGCTCTATCTGACAATAACATCTCGCATCGTAAATGCCGTAAGTTCGAAAATAAATATATTTTAAGAATTTCTTCTATATATTTTTCACGTATATCTTGTAAATGAAAGAACGAACCACCGTTGCACATTTTTTAGCTTTGGTCTCAGGAGAGCGTTGAACAATGCGAGCATGTAGTAATATTTTGAAGCATAAATTTCGAAGAAGGAATAATAATAATTCGCTTCCTAAAAAAGGAAAAGAAAGAAACAAAGACAACAAAGCTGTTTTTTCTCTTGGAAAATTTCATATGCAGAAATAAGAACAAAGAAATGGAAAGAAAAAAAAAGCAATAATATTCGCGTGTACTTTTCTAAATATGCAAGGTTCTCATTAGTAGAGTGGACCAATTCGGAGCGAAAGCAGAGGCGTGACTAGCGAATTGGTTCCCGCATGCGAAACATTATTAATATCTAGAGATATACTATCACGAACGGGTGCTGTTATTATGTTAGATACAAAAAAAATGTAAGACGGCTTTTCTAGATTATGAAACGTTCTCTATGATACGTATAAAAAATAAAATCTAAAATGTATGTAATTAGATGATTAAAAAAAACTTACCGTCTTATGCGTTTTCCGTGACTTGAAAATCTGAAGAAGCGCGATGAAATATTGTTAATATAAGGTGCGTCTCCAAAGTTATTTCTCATCATTGTGCACAAATCAAATAAGAACACTTCGTATTTTGTATCGGCACCAGTTTCTCTATCTTTATGTCTTGCGCTATGCACATGGCGTTGCAAATTTGATTTTGTTAAATGGTTTATATATATATATTGCACACTAAACATTTTACATTTACCCCATTGTAAGACAAACTAGGATGGTTCTGAATAAACCTATTGACTAACTTTGATGATAGCGGTTTTTTTTACTGTACGCTCCTTCAACATTATTAAATACACAGAATACACTTTCCTGCTGCTATTATACGTGTACACACGATGACCGTGAACAACATACTAAGTAATCCTATGTGCGATGGGGCACGCGGGAACTAATTCGTTAGTCACGCCTCTGCTTTCGCTCCGAATTGGTCCACTCTACTCATTAGTATCAAGTAAGCAAAAAGGTTACGATTTGTTAGATTAAAAAAATGCGGATATTGTCAGGAGTAGTTTCTATCATTCAAATAATGACCTTTGTAATCTATGACAATGAATTCAAAAAGTATTTACAAATATCATTTTTATGAAGTGCAGTATTTTCTAAAAAAATTATATATTTTGTAAAATCTTGATGTTATTTTCTGTTTTATGGGTGTTGAGAAATTCGTGGTGGATAATGCTAACAGCTCATCTCACAAGTCAAAATCTCCAAAGGATTAAATAGTGTTTTTTTTGCAGTGCCACTGTACATGATCCTTTGATAATAACATTGTTAAATTCCCTTGTTGGTACAACACAGGGTCTATTTTTCATCAAAAGCAAGTACGCAATAGAAAAAGACTAGTTTACGCGATGCCAAAGCACTGCTTTGATGTTTATTCTCATTTGTTTCCCATTTGTTTAGTTTCCGTGATTTTTAATTTCATACAAACGAATTTTTTTTGTTACCAATTTGGAGAATTATTTTATTAAGTATAATGAATGACATAAACTGTCAAAAAACAACTACTTTTGTGAAATATGTTTTTTAATACATTTATACTTTACGACGTACTTTTGCAGATTGTGAATCAAAGAACCACACTTGAAACATTAAATTTAAATATTCGTGTCGATTACAATTAAAAATAAAAGTGCTTTCGAAATCGATCTTTTAAACCCCATTTCAGTTATTTTTGGAACAGATGCTGTATCTGTAATGGGTTAAAAAGAATCAAACTAAGTAATAAATATCAACAAGAAACATTTTGCTTATTCGAAATATTCTACTTCAACAGGAAAACAGCGATATGCATGTTCAAGAATTGCTTTGAACGACACGACTTTTTTGTTGCCGATTGTAGTGCTGCTTGGATTCCTCGCCATTTATCATTAAATACCTTCAATGAATGCACCCTTCATGCCAAATGTAGCTTAGGCAATAAAAAACAATCGCACAGAATCAAGCCATCCCAATATGTGAACGTCGAAGCAATTTTTCTTTCATATTTCGACAAAAAATGAATGACAATTGACGAACAATGAGAAGGTGCATTGTCATGCCCCAGTCGCCAACTACATGATTCTCTATATTCATAGCGAATACGGTATACCGATAGGACCAACTCTCAACGGGCCATACCCAGCAATAAGTGGCAACAGCGAATCCCCTCTACGCGCAGTAGCTTACATTACCATACATTGCAGAGTTATGAATTTAGTAAGACTTAACCCGCGCAAGGATATAGTCGTTTGCATATTTGTTCTGTATACGTAATTTGCCCATTTGTTTCAGATATAATAAGGTCGTTATATCTCCAAGTTATTATTATTGTATTCTTAGCTGCTACGGAAAAGTAATTTTAAGTAATAAAAAAACAATAACGTTTTCTAAAAGATAAAAGTAAAAAAATCAAGAATTCTGCAAAATAAATTTAAATTCTAAGAAAGTCACTAAATATAGGATTCGAAAATACCGCCCTCTCTCCCCAAACAATAGCCGAGCCTATTGTAAAACTCCCACCTCACTCCCTCGAGATTTCTAGGGGTTATTGTCTCGAAAATTCTAAACAGTTGAACTTGCAACTGTTGCAACCTTTACGTTTGCACAGCTAGATACGAATGACGGGCAATCTATTGCTCTCGATCATCGGACTTATGTATGCGCACGCGGAGTGGCATCGTACATACGTTGCCACATCGCATTACGTTCCATACGTATATTGTTGCGTATGGCCCGTAGCGGGTTGGACCTATCGGTATACGGGCTATAAAATGCTTCAATACACAGAGAATATTGAGCATTAACCAGTACCACTTGAAATAAATTCTTTATAGATAATCGCCTTGGAATTGTAAACAGCAATGAACATTGTTTCGATTTTTGATTTAGTCAAACGAGATTCTTTTCAATTTTCTTCATCTAGTGATTATCATTCTAAACTTTGACGGTTGGTTTCTGGATTGCATCGTGGTATTGAAAACACCACGTTTCGTTACCATCACGATCGTTTTAAAGAAGTTTTCGTTCCTCCGACTTTCCGTAATAATATCTTTGTAATACAGAAAAGTACAGTTTTTAATCATCCAACGTTCAATGTGGAAGAAACTTTGAATTTAGCATCTGAAGACTAGGAGATATTGTCTCGGGTATTTCAATTCCATTTCCATGAATCTTTCTTTCGAAATTTTCACAAAACGACGCATTTCTTTGATATTTACTTTGGCCATTCTTTCAATTATTGGCCTAAGCATTATCATCATCCACATGCATTTTCTGCATCGTCGATGCCACTCAAAAATTTGTGTTTGTGATCTCCAGCGATTGTAAGCATTTGGGGCGTTTCCGTAGCAATTTTACCATTTATAACACAGAAGTACTGACTGTCGATTCTTTGTTCTTCGGAATTTATTAACTACTATTATTTAAATGCATCGTATCTAGGGTTCTAGTGAAGGAAATGTCATTGAATTTTAAAGATTAATTAGTGAAAGATCAATCAATCTCTTCATAAATCAATCTCTAGCCAATGAATGGCGAGTTCCATAGATTTATGTCCAGAGTACGAGGTGAAATTATGGACCATTCAATTAAGTCATATTTGATAATAGGAATATATGAAATAGAAGCTTTATAATAGCTTTTATTGTTCAAAGCTACTATGACCTCATTATCATCCAGAAATTTTTCTTTAAATTCCAAAATTAGTTTACTTTCTGTTTTTTGTCTTAATTTTCTCCTAATATGTACAAAATTTGAGCATAATTAAGGCCATCTACCATGGTATTGTGTTCATTATAATTAATCAGTAGAATAATTTAACATTGTAAAATACCGAAACATTTCAGGTTTCCACCTTGTATCTAATTCTAATTAAAGTTACGGAATGTTTCTTTCTCAAGCTGGATAACCGATTCAGATGTCTTCTAGATCTTTCAGTGGGTGCCCTTTTCTGAGTAATCTTCAAGAGATCTATAGTTTAAGCGTATCTTCCTGCTCAATCTCCTACAATATCCAGTACATTGTCGACAGGTTACTGGATACTGTAGGAGATTGAGTAGGAAGATACGTTCATTTTTTTTACTATTTGTGCATTGAGACTGTATCATACAAATAGTGCATGAGCAAGTGATCATGAACTGCTTCTTATAAAACTTATATTGAAATAGTATAAGCTTCTTCTATAATTAAGGCAACTATTTATAGTGGTAAATTCTCTTATATTCTATAGAAGAGTAACATGAATCTGTAGCTCTGCTCTCGTCGAATGTGAGATCTTATCAGGTAAAGAAGGTTTTGACTTGTGTCACTTTTCTTGCCGGGGTGCAATATATTAGTATTTAAAATTGTTTATTTTAATTTTGAAGTACCAGTAATTATATTAAAGAATTAGTCAAGGGGCTTTGTTTTGTGATTTGACGTTCATCAAATTAAATGTTTGTTTTAAAAATATGAATAAATCTTTTTTTTTAATTAAACAAAATAATTAAGATGGTTATTTCCTATTAAAATGGAAGCACGATCAGTTTCCGAGCTAAATTAATTTAATTATACACTCTTTATATTTGCTAGAAGTATGTAGTTAGTGTAAATAGCGTAAAACTATAAATAATATTACCAACACAATCTCACTAATAATAATTTTGCAACCAGATAATTTGTGTGACAAGTATTAATGCTAATAACTGAGTTTCACACAACTAGTACTAATTTCGTGCTTGACATCATACTTAAAAGCAGTTTATACTAGGTGAAGGGTTAAGTAATTTTACAGCCTTCCCATTAGAAACATTAACTAATAACAACCAGAACTATAAAGGATTTATAATGTTATGTTTTGACATATCATTATATGTGAACGCCTATTATTGAAATGATTCAAGTTTACACAGCAATACACTTGTCGTTAATTAATATATAAATCATAATTCCGTAAAAGTTGGGACAATATATAAAGTTAATAAAACGACATGATTTATTTTTTTTTAAATTTATGTATGTTTTATAGTATAGAAATACACTAACATAGGTTAACGTATTTTTTTAACTTAACATGATAAAGGTTAATTAGTAATTATTAAAAAAATAAGGCATGTTAAATATGTACCATTACTTTTCTTCGCTAATATATGGAGAATGTCTTCTTAAAGTAACTAATACAGTAAAACATAATATTTTAGTCTAAAATGTTTATTACATCGTCCCAAAATATTCCCCGTTGCAGTCAATGCATATTCTACGCTATAAAAAAATTAAAAACATTTTTCCACACGTTTCAAGTTATGTTATATATGTCTTTGTCGAAAGCATCGACAGATTGGTTTAAGTAAAATACATTGCTCTCAAACGAGGATCATAAATCGAGACTGTAAGGTGGATGTCGACTCGATCAGGGCAATGTTTTGCTCGTTTAATAGTTTGCTGTTCGAGTGACGGCATCTGAGCGTTCCTTTTGACCTGAGTATACAATTTAAAAGTAGGCGTACAGTAATCATGTAAGACTGTAGTTGCAAGATCCGCAGACATGCCGAAGAAATACTGACCATCTTCTTGACGACACATGTTTTTTCGCAAACAAATTTTGATGGAGCAGGCTGGTTTTAGAAACCCATTTTTTTTGGTGTGATAATGAAGCGATCCAACTTTCGCTGCATACTAAAACATTACAACCCAGGCGAAAGAAACCACGGAGAACGTATGCGAAAGACGATTTGCACTAATTGATATCATCTCAGTTATAGATAGTCATTTAAGTTGACATTAAGTGGCGTATTCAATAACAACGTACCAGCATTTTGCGGTAACCATGGCTCCACTATTAAATGCCTTCTTCAACTCATAAAGACGCCACATAATTATAGATTTATAATTTATAATATCCTTCAGATTAAATTGTGATATATGAAGTAACAGAAGTCCTGCAACAGAGTCAGGAAAAACGTTTTACTCACCGAAATGTACATCAATTGCTGGAAAAGTAATTTCTGCAAGATGTTTCTGTGGAGAGACTCGCCTTGAGACGCAAAGCACATCTCGACTTTCTGAGACCATTCATTGACTGACTCAAGATCAAACAAAATACATTAACCCAAAGCGTCCAGCAAATATAAAGGGGTTCAAGAACAACTGTTCATACTTAGAGGAGAGGAGAAAAATACTTTTCTCAAAGAAGTTTTAGTCTTCGAAGGATACAAATGCTTGCAGACATTTAAACTTATGTATCCTTATTTAGCTTATTTTTTATAGGATATTTTATATGGTATATAGTATTATGAACTGCAACATAGTGATGATCTGTTTTAGTAAAATATCTGGTATATTTCTACAGGCCACGTGGGCAGTATGGCATGTCGTTGGTTAATAGATACATAATACCCATATAAAATTTCCATTTGGAGCAAGGGACATCACCAAAGGTTTACCCAACGATAGAGTAGCTATTTCTGTGATTTCAGCCAATCTGTTCACTAGTGCTTTCCATTCAGTTCTGTTCCTGGATATTCTTTAAGCTTCATTTCGGGTCACTCCTAAATCGATGCAGTTCACTTAAAATATTAATTTCCATGTATTTTCAGTCTGCCTCTTGTTTACGGTGTTGTAATCAATTATATTCTGGTCGTACTTTTTGAATATGTGACCTATATGCATTCATTTACTTTTGTTATATCTCATATGTCCTTCTTGGTAATTTAATTAGACCAAACCTTCTGGATATTAACCTTAAGCATTTATTTTGAAACGTTTCTAAGTCTTCTAAACATTTTTAATTTTTTCCAGGTTTCAAAGTAATATTAGTTCTAGATATACACAACTTGATTTGTGTACTGAAATTATCCAACGATCATGAACGCCAGCATGTTGAATGTTGAATCCACCAGAAGCGTGGATATTTCTAATAATTATGAGTCTATAGTCATTATAGTCTTTAAATAAAATGCATATAATTTTTAATATTTTTTGAATTTATTTGGCGTAAAAGTTATGTGCAAATATTTAATATATTTTGGTAATAAATAATTAAAAACGCCAGTGAAAATGTTGGCAGTGTTGGCAACTTATTATCTAAATTAAACCAAATCTACACCTTCAATGATTTGATACTCATTACTCTCATTAGTCATTATATTATATATCTTTGAAGTAATTTATTTAATTTGATCAAATATAGTGTCAATACTATTTATGACTACCTACAATGTGTAATTTTATTTTTAATTTCTTTTTTGCAAGTTGTAATTTATATTGGATAAAATTTTGATGTTTTTGCTATAATATTATTTAAGATATATTCTCTAATACGTAATAAATATAAATTATTATTGAATAAAAATAAGGTAAGAACCGATTACGCAATAATAACATAATGATGTAATAATAAAATTCCAATTCATTCTTAAAAAATGCGTTTGAAAATTCGCGCTCATTACGAAAAGTATTTCCGGTACCCTAATAGTAGTATCGTGGAGTGCAGAGCGAAGTGTGGAGAACAACATTACGTGCACAAGCTGTCGGGTGTCCGTTTATAGTACTGTAGTGGGAATTAAGCGAGACACGGTAAAAGCTCAAAGGCCGTGTTCCTGTTACTGGCAGTCTGTTCTCCTGTTAACTCGATCGCATGCCGAGATGAAATCGATTCGCTGTGTGTCCGGAGGGTACTCATTCGCGGCCTGTAATGCCGAGCAACAACGTCGTCGCATTCTCTAGTCTTGAACGATCCATTTCTCGCACACCTGACCTTGTTGCTATCGTCGATGTGTAACCGAGTATCTGTTCATTACGTCTACTGCCACTATACGATTAAAATGGCCGCTCTCATTAACATAATAATTGTTACTTTTTTTAATATGTTCTTTTTATAGAACATCTGATTTATAACTTTTTTTTTAATTAAATATTAGTTTTTTTTATTAAGAAAAAAGAAAAATACTTTTTTTAACTACCGAATATTTTCTAATTGAAATATATTTCCATCTAAATTTTTAAATTTCTAATACTTTCACTAACATATTATAATATTAATGGTTTTTCTGTTAGTTAACACTAAATAATTTATATTTATACTTATTCTAGTAAACATAATTAACTATGTTACAATGTAACTAACATAATTTTAATAATTGCCTTAATTAATTAGTAAAACTGTTTCAATATTTTATTACTTGTTATAATACAATAATTAATTACAACAATTTCATTCCTTTAAACATATTTTAATATAATATATAAAAGTAACGGCAAAATTTACAAGCAAATAAAAAACTAACTTTCAATGTGTTTACAACTGTTGTTGCACCCCCTGTGGCAATAATTCTCTCATTGTTATTGAATAGATACGGTTCACCTACCTGCAGTATACGAATCCATTGGCCGTATTGACTACAAATTAGAACCCTCTAATTAAATAAAAATATGTAAAATAGAAGAATAAATAGAAAAAAAGAAATACTATTCGTCAGCTTTATTTATGAAAAAAATATTACAAGACATGTGGTAATATAGATATATCAAAAACATAGGTACATAATTGTATATAAGTCGTGTTCCGTATATACATAAGTATTAAACGTAAGTAACATTAAGTTAACAAACGAACAATAGGGCCCTAATTTGTAGTCGATACGGCCATTGGATTCGTATTAGGTGATCCGTATCCATTCAATAACAATGAGCGAGTTATTACCACAAAGTAAACACACTAAAAGTTTGTTTTTTATAATTCTGGACGAATGAATACAATCATAGAGTAATAACTAGAGAACGGACATTCTTACCACATGACTCGGCGTAATTCAATGTAGTATTTGTTAGACCATCTGGCCATCTGGTCGACAGCGATTACAATGGACAACACACCTATTGTATTCGGAGGATATATTCCATTAAACGCAATCGGCAATTGGAAATGTTTATAAACATCGCTGAGTACATCCCGGCGTAATACAATGAAGTATTTGTGTTTGATTTTCTCGGCCACCTGATTTCGCCAGCGTTAACAATGGACAACGGCTATTGTATTCCGATAACTTAGTCATGTGGTAAGAATGTCCTTTCTCAAGTAATAACTTTTTTATATTTTGTTTCGCTCTGTTGAGCATAGTTTCACACCAATTTTTGAATTATTTCCATGGAAATATTGTCCCATTCTATTTGTATTTTTTTTTAAATAGTCTGTTCATTATATCATATTTTTCAGCTTTTTTATTTTAACCCACAAGTTTTTTATAGACCTAAATTAGGTTAATTGTGGGGTGTATCTATAAAAGATAAAATGATTTTTTTGACCCAACCGTTCAGTATTTTTTCAACGACTGTCATTAAAAGTAGAAGCTTCGAATATCATGTTGTTGACAGAAGGTGGCCATTCGCCGCTGAGCGCGCTTTTGTGTCACTTTGCCGCTTCCAACAGTGTCGATGTACTCTGCCGCTCGCCTAGCCTTCTATGTTTACTGCAAGAACAACATTAACACATATAAATTACAATTTTATTCGACATAATATTTAACAATAATTAGGTTAATGTGTGAAATTTATTGTACACTACCATTATTGTAAACATTAAAATTTACCGTAAACTTTGCGCAATTTTTAATAAGTATTGGATCATTTTTGCTGCTACCAACACCTACTGATGAAGTTGTCACATTGTGTTCAACAATACCAGGTCCAGACTCAACGGATTGTGACTTCGATCCTAAAATTTTCCAAGACACGGCCACCTTGTTCTCTAATGACTTCTCTATGTAGCCTTCTAACGAAGTAACTTTTCTAATACCCTTTGTATTATTGCCGGTTTAATTTACAGATAGAGAGCTCCGTTATTCAATTTTATGATTTTTTTCATAGTTTATTTTTTTCAACTCAAATTAATATAACTTCAAACCTCCTCAATATTTAAGTAAAAGTGAACCCTAATCGCGCCTCTAATGTATCGTCCTGAAAATTTTTCATTTCATACATACGTATACGCAGGAATTAAAGTTTACAATGTTTTATGAAAAGGATTCATGCACCAAATTTAGAAAAAATTAAATAATATATTTTTCCCCCGACCGAGAATAAAGTGTTATCTTATACATCTGACAATTGACATATATTAGACTACTTTATTCTCTAGGGAATAAAATATTAGATTTTCCCTAGGGAATAAAGTGAATACTGTAGTGTAGTGAATGACTTTTGGTTCATTTATTTAAGTCAACATTAATTTAACTGTCAGATTGACGAAGCATTTAAATATATCAATAAATTTTATTTTGTAATCGTAATAGTAACATTAGATGAGTTTACAATATTTATATATGGACAATCATCTGATATCTTAACTTGGCGGTTGCTTACAGTAGTGCTTGTGCAAAAATTATCTCCTTCACTGCCATTAATATTCATTTTTGCACAATAACTTAAACGAACTGCGTTTTTTTTGGAAAAAAAATAAGACACAAACAAACTCGTTTTACCTTAGTAACCAGAAACTATGCACATTTTCATGACAAACCAACTTAATTGAATGACATCAGATCAATCAACTGTCAAACTAATAATGAAATAAATTATTACATTTAAGGTCGGGAGAAAAGTTTTGTATGTAATTCGGGAATAAACGTCTATAATCCCTCAACAGAAAATGCCCTCGCTCCCTTCGGTCGCTCAGGCATTACTTACTGTCGGGATTAAAACTGTCGTTTATTCCCTTAATACATAAATATCTATTAAATGCATATTTTGATAGTTTGGATTATTTTTTTTTCATAGAATGAACTACATAACCAATAGACGAAAAAGGGCTTGAAATAATGAGAATATGAACAGTTTTTATTTCTTGTTGTGTCTCTAGCAGTTTTCAAAATCGATCTCTGTTTTCCTGTTTCCACGTTCTTTCGAACTGTAAGCGATTAGGCGATTTTGGAACCAATCACGATGGGACACATCAGGGGCCCAAATGGTCTTTCAAAATTTCTTGATCGATCCAAATAAAGTTCCAATATTATCTAAAAGATGTCTAATTACCAACCGACGATTTTTGAGCACAAAATCTTTTGTTTTCTTGACGTGATCATTTTTATCAATTAATATTGCCCTTCATCTTCAACGCTGCTTCACCCTTCTTTGAACATTTTGTAGTATTCAAACACTCTTGTTCTTGACAGAACTCATCACCGAAACTTTCGTCTAACATTTTCAACGTGTACCCATTGCAAACATTTTATTGCACAAACAAAACTTTATACAAATTCTGTAATCAACCAAATCAGACATTATGAAAATTATTAAAAAGAGCACTTGCTTCGTAACAGAATAACAATAGTTTGTTTAGTCACTAACATTAATGTCTTGAAATTTTGTACATATGTCAAAGAATCATGCCAACCTAAAAAAATACTGACTCCGTGTGAATTTTGATCACAGTGATATACGTATTCAGTGACGTAGAAATTGCAATATCTGGTACAGGGCGACATTTTTGGGCATAAATGTAACACTGGTAAAATACTATAATTTATTAAAACTTTGGCACCAAATATCAAGTGATTGTGGTGTAATTGACATTTTGTGAATATGTGTACTATCGGGAACAAATGAAAGTGGACACTTCATTTTTCCACTTTAATACAGACTTTATTTGAATTCAGTGCTATTATGATTTCCTTTATTTACTTCCTGGTTCTATCCCGGCGGACAGCATGTAAAAGAATTCTTAAATTAGGTTTGAAAAATCGATATGGTACAAAGAAGTTTGTGCTAACTGATCAACATGAGGAAAGGCATTTAGAATTACCAAATACATACAACAATAGAGATAATTTTTGGAGAAATGTTGTATTTCCCGATGAAAAAACGTTTCAATCCTCACATAATGGATTAGAGACTACAGTCCTATAAATTTCCGATATTAGGCGAATCACATAAAAACTTTTGGAAAAATGGACGGCTTTCTCTTGGTGTTTGGGCACAGATAAGTTATAACAGATAACTGAAGAGAATACGAAACTTGGCACAGAATTTTAGTCAAAATGGAACCCTGATGAAACCCTACGACGCGCACAGAGTGTGCCCACCAATCATGTGGCATACTGATGTGTTACCTTTAACCGCTTGTTCCCGCAGAGCCCTATATATCTTAAAATTTATAATAAAACACCTAGCATGCATGCAACCTGTGTGGTTTTACTTTTTTGTACGGCATCGGCTATCTGTAAGAAACTTATCTCTGGTTTGGGGATGGATTTCTCCAAGTGGGTTAGGTGTTTATTGCGAAATTGATCAACGACTTACAGCTTTACAAAACATTGATATTTTAAATAACATAATGCTACCGTGTATGAGGCAGGTTCATGATAATAGCTTCATATTTCAGCATGAGAATTCACCAATCCATATCGCATATTAGACAACAATCTCAACATTTTGCCATGGCCTGCAAATAGTCCTGATTTAAATCCGATGGAGAATATTTGGGCACTAATGGTGAAAAAATGTATAAAAATAATTTCATTGCTCAAAATAAAAACGATCTGTCGGTAGCAATAGCAGATGTCTAGGAAGACCTAGCTGATTATGATACAGCATCTCTCATATTTTCAATGAGAAATCATTTTCAAACGGTAATTGCAAACAATGGATTATTGACAAAATATTAATTTAATTTATGAAATTTTCTATAACCAGTATTTATTAACTTAATTAAGCTTTTGTATTCAGTTTTAACGATTTACTCAATAAAATTTATTAAACTGACACTTTTAGTACACGTACATCAAAACACTAACAATATAAAAGTACAGTTTACATTAGTTAATTATTTGAAATTCCGACATACCAACATAAAACGTGTCTACTTTCAATCGCTCCCGATAGTACATACTTAAATTATTACTAAATTTATTAAGTTACAAATGTAATTGTGTACAGATGTAAAAAAAAAATTGTTACCAACCTAGGAAAAAATTTAATGAATCCGATACTTTTTGATCACAGTAGTAGGAAAAGGATACTTTTACTTTAGCATGGCATCGCCTGTTGATATGGAATTGTCACGTATATATTTACAAGTGTACATTCGTATTTATTTTTGACTTCCATTGTTTTCCGCTTTATTTCTTTGATGTAAAAGTTTAGTAATAAGATTTTATTGTAATTTATTTATAAATTAAAGTTGTAGAATGAAGTTAGTTCGTCTAGCCTGCCGAACAGAATAGCCTATATAGCCGCCATTGGATTTTAATAACGTGTAAGGCGGCGAATTATTGTTAAATCTAGAATCATTGGTGTAACACACATGCACCTACAGTAGTTTCTCTAAAATCAATACAGCGTCGTTGGCATCGATATGCCAACAACGTCGCGCCGCTCTGCTGCGTGCTTCACAGCGGCAGTCTTTCCAAATCAAGGATCCGAATGCACGCTAGCAAAATTTCCACCACGTTAATACATATATTATAATACATTCATAAAATAATTGTTCGTATACATCACTATTGCTCAATTAGTACAATTAAACGAATTACAAGAAATTTATGTCGAATTTTAATAAGTAGGCTCCATATAAACTTTGACGCTTTAAAACTTTTTTTTTCTAAAGACCCTACATTTTGTCGTTTCTCCAACAGAGTGCCACGCCCTGATTCACCATTCCAACGCAAACCTAGTATTTACTATTACCCAGATTGCGGCGGACACCTCTCCACTCTGCACACCCCCTGTGTCCGCTCCCTCGCGAGTTATCCCTGGTACTACTCTTCTACCATCTGACGGCCTTTACGTCGGCCGAACACCCATTTTCCACCCCCTGGGTGAGAAAGGACGAACAGATGGATGTATCCTCTTTTGGCGTACGATGCGAACGGTGCACACAGAGTACCGTCCGATTAAACGAAACGGAGCGAAGAGGAAGAGGAGGATGATGGAATGCCGTAGAAACCTTTCCTTTCATCTGACTTTGTTAGATATTGATCTGGTGGCTGTGTTGCTGCCGTGTCCTGGTCGGGTAGGGTTGAATTGAATATAATGATTTCAGTGGTGTTGTCGGCGAAAATATTAAAATCATGTATGTGAAAGCGATGTTGGAGAGCATCAATATATAACCGAACATAGGCATTCTGGATCTTATATACTCTATAGGTTCTCGTCATATCTTATCAAAGCATTGTACACAGACTTAATCTTTTTTAGGACAGAGATAAATTAAATACACTCAAGATAGTTAATCGGATAGTACAGTTTGATATATTATAACATAACAGTGAGTAGAGGTAAGTTCATATATAAATGCGGATATTCATCATGAGTAATCATGACTTAATTTTAAAGATAATGCCTTGTTCAAAATACTCGGCAGTTTAGAAAATATTAAACAAGAGAAATATCTAAATTATTTAGTAATTTCAAAGGACATAATTTCTTTTTTAAAGGCTAGATATACTATGTTATCATTAAAGTGTCTAATAATAATAATAATCTCTATTGCTGTAAATTTACAAAAGCCAATTTAAAATGTCAATATAATATAAATACATTATACACTCGTGAGCAAAATTATTGCATATTTTTAATATTTGTTGCTATGTGAAAAGTTTTGTTTATTTATGACTATTTTTTGTCACAACATATATACAATACAATACAATATATACTTTTTGAATTTAAAAAAGGTATATTACCACAATTATTAATCGTATCGTAAATACGTATTTCGACAACTAAGTTGTCATCACCAGTAGGTAAAACCACTAATCAAGGTGTCGCACATGGGGCACAGTAAAGCTAGCACAACTGATCACGCAACAACTTTAAACAGCGTCCACGTATACACTGACTTAAGAATACAAATATATCGACTGAAAAGATCGACAAAAATTACCTCTCTTAAGGAAACGGCACCCATATGTGCCTTTAATCGACATATTGTGTAGTGTATTTAAAGCATGGTTGGCAACGTTAGATTTATCCGGTCTATTGTATTTAATATGTGATATGTGTTCTTTAAACCGGGTTATTATTGGTCGTTTTGTTTGGCCTATATATTTCAAATTACAATAATCGCAATTAATTTCGTATATACCTGATTTCGAATTAAAATTAACGATCTTTGGTATTCCCTAGGAGACTTTTGATAGTATTTTCGGACCGAAAGGCAACTTGGAGACCTCGTTCTTTCACAACTTTATTAATGTTTTTCGTGATAGGGTGGTATGGCAATCACATCTACTTTTTCTCCTGGTTACTTTGAGATACCAAACTTGTGGATTCACGGATTGTATTTTTTAGTTTTGTTTTTCTAAGTAATTTATTGATTATTTCTATGTCAAAGCCATTATATTTCGCGATATTTTTAATGAAATCTAGTTCTATTTCATATCTCTTTTTTGTTAACGGAAAATTTAATAACCGATTGACTAAGAAATTAAAAGAAGCTGTCTTATGTTGAAAAATATGATTTGAATCCGCGATTTCTATTTTATGTTTATTTCTAATCAGTAAAGTATCTAAAAATGGCATCCTGTCATTGTTTTCCTTTTCCACCGTAAATTTAATCGTCGGAAATTTCAAATTTAACTGATTAACGAACATGTCTAATTCGCATTTCCGTGTATCAAAAATCGCGAGAATGTCATCTACGTACCTGATCCAGACTCTCGGGAAATATATAGCGTTATTTTTAAATTCTACTTCAAATTGGCTCATGAATAAATTGGCTATGAAAGGAGATAGGCAGTTACCCATTGTTGTGCCTTGTTTCTGCTCATAAAATTTTTCTCCTACTAGGAAACAATTTTGCGTCATGCACATAGTTGTCAATCTCATGTATTCTTTATTTTTTTCTCGCGATTTTTGATACACGGAAATGCGAATTAGACATGTTCGTTAATCAGTTAAATTTGAAATTTCCGACGATTAAATTTACGGTGGAAAAGGAAAACAATGACAGGATACCATTTTTAGATACTTTTTTAGATTCATTATCGCGGATTCAAATCATAGTTTTCAACATAAGACATCTTCTTTTAATTTCTTAGTCAATCGGTTACTAAATTTTCCGTTAACAAAAAAGAGATATGAAATAGAACTAGATTTCATTAAAAATATCGCGAAATATAATGGCTTTGACATAGAAATAATCAATAAATTAATTAGAAAAACAAAACTAAAAAATACAATCTGTGAATCCACAAGTTTGGTATCTCAAAGTAACCAGGAGAAAAAGTACATGTGTTTACCATACCACCCTATCACGAAAAACATGAATAAAGTTGTGAAAGAACGAGGTCTCCAAGTTGCCTTTCGGTCCGAAAATACTATCAAAAGTCTCTTAGGGAATACCAAAGATAAAGTTAATTTTAATTCGAAATCAGGTATATACGAAATTAATTGCGATGATTGTAATTTGAAATATATAGGCCAAACAAAACGACCAATAATAACTCGGTTTAAAGAACACATATCACATATTAAATACAATAGACCGGATAAATCTAACGTTGCCAACCATGCTTTAAATACACTACACAATATGTAGATTAAAGGTTAAAACTTGTCAAGGCCATTAATAATCCCCGCGATCTTGACGCATACGAAAGTATTCATATCGCTAAAAATAAAGAGAATTCTATGAACGGAGATAAGGGACCGATCGCCTACAGCTGTCTCTTTTCATTCTTAGTAAAGGAGGTAAAAAGGTCGTAGACGATTCAAAAAGAGTATAAACACATGTGGGTGGCATTTCCTTTAGCGAGGTAATTTTTGTCGATCTTTTCAGTCGATATATTTGTATTTTTAAGTCAGTGTATACGTGGACGCTGTGTAAAGTTGTTGTGTGATCAGTTGTGCTAGCTTTACTGTGCCCCATGTACGACACCTTGATTAGTGGTTTTACCTACTGATGATGACAAACTAAGTTGTCAAAAGAAGTATTTAGGATACGTTATATACCTTTTTTAAGTTTTTACTTAACCACAGTCTCCAAAGAAAGACTTCACTTTTTTGAATAATAAAAACGTTAAAAAAAACACATTACAGATAAACAACCGGATCCCCGGTTACCAGAAAAAGGTTGGTATTATAACATTTTATTTATTGCGTTGCTTGTGAGATAATCTTAGGTTATTGTTCTCTCAGACGTCCTTAGACTATGTCAACATAAACGTCTACTTAGTACTGTCACTGAAATGGAACATACGCCTAATTACATCGAGCCGATAGCTATTCAAGTTATTGAGTCTGAAGCAAATGCAAATATCGGAACGCTTGCATATGCACCAATCTGCTGTTTGCCGTATTTTAAAACGATATAGGAAAACCGGCAAATTCAGCAGACAAGGCAAAGCATACAAAGCCGACCGAGATGCACGAGTGCAAGACAAAATCATTTACTACAGGTAAAAAATTATGCTGCAACGACATCTGATCTTAGTGGATATCTTGCAGAAGCTACTGGAACGAATGTAAGTAGATTTACTGTATCGAGAAGGCTAAAGGAATATGGTTTAAAAGCAAGACGACCTGCAAAAGTTCCAGAATTGCTTCCACCGTACAGGACAGAAAGACGAAACTTTGCTCAATAAAATTTACCGTGGACTTCCGAGCAATAGAGTAATCTGCTCTTTTGGGACGAAGCACGGATTCAATTGTATAATCCAGATGAGCGTAACTTAGTGTACAGGTGAAGAATTGAACATTTTGCACCATGTACTTTGGTGAAAAATATTGCTTTTGGAGGAGGCTCAGTGATGTATTGGAAAAGTATAAGTTCAGAAGGACGTACTGAGCTTATGGAGGACACTCAAAGAATGACAGGCGTTTGGTACTTGGAACATATTCCTCAAGAACATGTTTACCCATACGCCGGCTTTATTTGGTTTGATAGGTTCAGATTGATCCATGATAACACACGCCCACACATTGCTGATGTATAAAAGTATTTTGCTGATGTTGAAATTGAGACAGTGATCTGGCCTGCAAAGAGTTCGGATTGTAATCCAATAGTATGGGAGTACTTAAAGATAAAGATTAAGAAACTAAATCCGCCTCCAAGAACTCTACAAGATCTACGAATAGCATCTGAGGAAGAATGGCAACAAATTCCACAAGATTATATAAGAAATCTGATTTTTGGAATGGGAAAGCGTACGCGTATTAGATTCTAAAGGAGGTAATACCCAATATTAAATCCAAATTTAAAAAAGAGCCAACTAATGGCCAACTGTTGCATTTATTTAAGGAACTTGTCTTGGTTTATTTATTTCTAATAAAAACATTTGTTTATCAACATTAGTTTCTGTTGTCACATAAAATCTAATAAATAAGTCGTAGATATTATGTTTTGTCAAAATAGAATGAAGAAATAAGGAAAGGGTAATAAATTATTTAATATATTCTAAATATGTAATACTTTTGCTCATGAGTGGATATCAAAACAACAAACATTATTCAAACAATACAGATCATAAAAATAATAAAAAACACATATTACATTGCATCACAACAGTATACAGGATTGCTCGATAAGCCATTTTTTTCAGCACAGCTGGACATACAGGTGGCTCACGAACTGTCATACATTGAAAATTGTTTATATAACTTTTAATAAACAAAACATGTCAACTGTTTTTTTTTTACATTAATCATCATGTATGCTTAGCGAGCATGCAGTACATGTTCAATATGGCTAGCTTGTAGACGTATCACTTCTTCGAGACACACTGTGAAGTTTCCAACCACTCTATGACACAAATCTTCTATGATTCCCTGGAAAAATGTTCTGGCAGCCGCTCGCAGTTGCATCATTACGTGGCTTTTATTGCGGTAGACTATCTCCTTCAAATATCCTCACAAGAAATAATCACAGGGATTAATATTCATATCCGGGTTGTGTGGTAGCCATATTGAACTGCTGAACTGATGGGACATCACGCGGTGCCCGAAATGTTCATGCAGGAAATCCAGAATAACGCTTGCTGAATGAGGACGAGCTCCATCTTGTATGAACCATTGTGTCTCCATTCGTAACCCTGTTGCATAAAATTGCGGAAGAAAATTGTTCTGCAACATATCCATATAGCAGTCGTTGAAAAAGATTGGCCCATGATTGGAAATGGCACCCTATACACTCACTTTTTCTCCATAATTTTCAATCTCGTGTACATCATCGAGGTTTTCTCTTGCCCGAAATCTGATATTCTACTTTTCCGCTTGTCGACATATATCTTCTTTAGCGTCATTACGTTCATTTATTATCGCACAATAGACATCGTCAATTTTAATCCTTTCTGTCGGCGTCTTCATAAATATTTCTATTGCATCTAAAATTAAATCAGTTTTAAGTAGTTTTGTTTTTATTTTTTGCAAAAGTTAGTTCGTCATCCTATAATAAACCTATTATTTCTTCCAGCAAAGAAGATGTTGTCAAACGAATTTTTGGATCTACATAAAATATTGCTTCTTTTGATGCCAAAATGATTTTTCATAAACAGGACAAACTGCAAGCCTTTACTCCATTTGTGTGTGCCATTTTATTGCACCCAAGTGGTAAGCATGTTTTCCACATCCTAATTTGCTCTTTCTACGTTGTCTTGGCTTTGGCTGTGCCTCAAAAAATTTGCTTGCAAAATTTTTACCTCCGACCACATATCTCGTAGACTTTCTAACATTTTATTCCAAACCTTACAACCGTTACCGTTAGAATACGACATTCAACTTCCTCGCCGCGCTTAATTTCCTGAGACTTTAACATACAAAATTTCGCAATGATACTATAGCGATTATTTAAATGCTGAGAAACTCTTGGTTTTACTACCACTCCTTTCTTTTCACTCTTCTTCTGCTAGCATGCTTCACAGTTTTCCAGAAAAACAAACGATCTCTTCCTACATGTTCTATTGTGGGTATCGTGGATCTAAACTGGGCACATCAAATAAAAAAAAATCGGGATTATTAATTTTTCAATGCCTCTTATTACAAGTACATATATTGTAATGTTCCCGCAACCACTAATCTCGAGAAAATTTCTTTGGTATATTTCACATCTTTTATTAACCTCGCCTGTTTCATCAGACAGTAACGCACTATTTGTTTTCTTTTCTTTTCTATTTATCTAGTCCGTAAACTTTTGATTCACTTTTCTTCTTATTTCATTTCCGTCGGTGCCATTAAACAGGCTAACTATTATTGTAATTTATTTACAACGCGCCTGTTAAAATAAAGTGATTTTTAAGGATAGAAATGTGATATGATAGTTCATTACACACTTTTACGAAATAAATAGCTATTTCGTAAAATACACCTTTATCAGTGACCTACGTATACAATACTTAATAATATACCTATCGTGCTTTCAAAAAAAAACTGCATCCAGTGAGCCATGATTTCTAAGTAACCTCAAAAAGCATGTCGTAACTTTACTAATATGAATTGCTTAAACGACAGTTACATCTAAATGACAGGCCGCTTTAGAAAATTGCAAGGTTAGAAAATTGTAAGGTAAATTATAGCAAGCGCCAATTAAGTTGGCGCGAGGAGGGGGTGCGTAGAGGACGTTTTTAAAAACGTCCACCCCCACTACTCAAGTAATTGTCAGAATACATTTGTCATTGACGTTTGACGGAACATAATGTCTTTAATGTCTTTGCTCGGGATCATAAAGTGATACACGCTCAGAGGTTAGAATTATCTGACATTTGATGTAAAACCAAATACAAATCTCCCCACTACATTTAATCCTGCGCGAACTTACCCCCACCTCGCGCCGACTTAATTGGCGTTTGCTATACTAGGTTATAATCTTCCTGTCATGAATAAATAAAATTCCGTGTTATCGATGGCACTAATGACATTAACATTTGACAATTCAGAACGGTGCGGTTAAGTTACGACATACCTAAAAAATTTTGTTTTGAAAGCAAGATACTACTAATGCTATCTAATCTTACTGAGAATTAACAAGCTAATTAGACGACATCTAATTGTTCCAGATAAATTGAAAAATTATTGCCAACTATGTTCGCAGTACTTAACTCATTCTGGAACTTTAAATGGCACTATAATTTTCCAAAATTGAATATTAATTGGCGTAGTGGCAAATAAGTATGAAAATTTTGCAAAACTTAAGCGTATTGGTAATATAATTTTTAAAGATGTTTTGACTTTATCATGTACAAGTTGTAACCCTTACAAAAGAATACTTAAAGTTTATGCAATTTTAAACACTACCAATACCCAACTAATTAATAATTTTCCACAGACCTTGAGGTACTATGAAAATTCCTATGGGTAAGCAGGTTGTCCAAAGCGTCTTCTACGATGTTACCTACCTATCTTCTTAAGACCAATCTCTCCAACAACCAACATAGACTTGCTGCTTTCTTGTTCCTTGTTTTAATCATTTATTATTCTCAACACAGTAAGAAGCATTTGCAAAAAAAATGGTCTAGAAATATACACCTACTTTCACTGAGCGACTCGTTTTTTTGTCAACTATAGTCTATTTTTAAACTAAGAGGAGTAAATGGAAAAGCCACATTTACGCAGTAAAAGTTACCAAATCAATGACATTCTGAATGTTTATTATTACCAGTAGAAATAAAATTAATTGGCAACGGCCATAGCACGCTGAAAAGACCGGTTCTCGTCCGATCACCGAAGTCAAACAGCATCGGCCGGGGTCGGTACGTGGATGGGCGACCGCTTTTAGATTCAAGAGCGCCACCTTTACATCGATAGGTCCACACGCAATTTTTGCATAACGTAATCCTACCTCTGAAGCAACCAATCACGTATAGTAATTTTGGCGCGATTAATTTAAAACGCTCCTCTTAGTTTAAAAATAGACTATAGTACACATATATATATAAAGTAAACTTAATAAGTCGGCGATTAAAGGTCTGGTTCATTAGTTCAAAGTATGTATATATATTTAAAACAACCCTACATGTTTCGGCAATGATGCCTTTGTCAAGGGAATAAAAAATATAAATTTCTTATTTTTATATTTTTTATTCCCTTGACAAAGGCATCATTGCCGAAACATGTAGGGTTGTTTTAAATATATATACATACTTTGAAGTAATGAACCAGACCTTTAATCGCCGATTTATTATTAAGTTTACCTTATCATACCAAGGTCACGAAAATATTATATTTTTATACATATAAATATATATATATAATGAGTATTTATTTAATTACAGTAACACAGCTGAAAGCAAAACATATTAATTAGTTAATTAAAGTTTTAATTTGAAAAAATATTTTCAAATTCAAAACCGGAATTAAAGTAAAGTGATTTTATCTACTCACTTTAAGATTACTAATTCGTATTACATACTTTATTCTCGCTTAGTTTAAAATCAGTTTTTATCATACTATCAACTATATTTACTAATTTTGAAACCAGAACCTATCCCATATACTGAAATTTCTGGCGAGGTTCTCAAGATTAGGGTGACTGGTGACCTGGCCGTTTTACTCATTTACTTAATGCTGATGGTAAATTCACTCTGGTCTTTTTCGGAATCGATATCCGCTTCAGTTGCTCTTAAATGTTAAGGAAGTCAAAGTCAAATCAACATTTCTACTCTCTTACGGCGAGGTGATGTAGTAACAAAACCATGAAATACTTTACACACATCCTATACACTCTAAGCGGTGCTAAGGTCTTGACAAGCGTTCAGCTTAAGACAACTATACACATACCACAAAAAAGTGTACACACCATAACAGCTCTTTTTCAAAGAAAATCAAGACAATTTCGTTGACGGTCAAGGTAATGGCTACGATTTGTTAAGATTCGAAGGGGATAATTTTCATAGACTATCATGAAAAGGGTCTACCCATTAACAGGTCGTTTTACGCTGCCCTACTAGACAAATGGAAGAAAGAAATTTCTGAAAACGACCTGGAATGACTCATAAAAAGTTCTCTTTCATCGTGGCAACATGCCAAGTTGTTCACGAAAATTGAAGTCAGGAAATATTTTAGGCTATGCCTCCTTCACACACCCTATTCGCCAAATCTAGCTCCAAGTGACTTCTACTTAATCCTCACGCCCAAACTTTTCTTTCCTAGAAAGAAATTTCGGTCGGATGAAGAACTTATTGCAGCAACGAAGTAGTATTTCGAGGATCTGACATATTACAAAAATATTATAATGGTACTTCAGTATCCGTTGAAGTTGAAAGGGAATACATTGAAAAATAATTTTAAACAAATTCTCATTTGTTTAATTTCCAGTCTCACTTGCCGTCAGATCATCCTCTTACGTATTTATTTATAATTGATAAAGGTTTCTCTTACTTTACTTTCTTTCGCGTTGTTGAAATTGCACTGTATATTTTTGGGTAAACTTGTTACTTTCACTATACGAGTTGTGGCTATGAAAGAAAACGAGACTGATGCTGTAAAACATTTTATTTTAATATACACCCCTCCTCTATTCCTACACCGCTTAAATAATTTTCCATTGTGCAAAACAGCGCGAAAGTCTTCTTCTGTGAGCTCGTTCATAACGCGTGCCGCTTTTTCTTTCACAGCTTCAACAGTCTTGTTTCTTTTAATGCAGATTTGACCTTGGGGAACAGATAAAAATCATATGGTGTCCGGTCAGGTGAATAAAGCGGATGGTTTAACACTGCAATGTTAGGCTTGCCTAAAAACGTCTTAGACAATGCAGTGTGCACCGGTGCGTTGTCCTGCGTTTTTCACAATTCGGGTCTTTTTTTCTGATTTTCTCACGAAGTTGATTTGAGTAAGAACCCCAAGGTAGTAATGCTGATTAACAGTTTGACCATCAGGAATTCAGTTCAGGTACAATTGCGGTATTAAAAACGCGTACAACACTTTAGGTCACATTTTGCAATATTTTAATAACGTAAATCAGTTTATGATAGTTTTGACTTTTTTAAAACGTCAAACGAAAATTCACATAAATTACCATAATCTATATTTCTAATGAATGTATATTGCATATATAATTTTTAAAAATCTGATATTTTAAAGCTGCTCTATTGCTATTTATTACGCGTTGCAAACGCTGAGGCATGGAATATATGCATGAACGAATATAGACCGGAGAAAGTTCGCTCCAAATTTCTTCAATCTTGTCTGCTAACTCCGGGGCATTTGCAAGTGTAAAGTTATTGTTGTACATTTGCTTCGTGATATAACCCCATACATTATCCACTGGGTTTCAATCCGAGCTTTTAGAAGGCCACGGCAAACGCGTCATTTTCGCGGTTTAGAACTGCTATAGATGTATGGACAGGGCAATTGTCATTTTGATATATGAAATTTCTACCAGGAAAATTTCTGCAGTTGGCAGGAAAGCGTCTTGTAAGATTTTAATATATGTATCGCAAGTAAATCTGTTCTCAATTCTCCAACAGACTCCTGGACCTTGCACACAAATCCACGCCCAAACATTTACTGAGAATCTTCCGCTATTATAAGTTTTTTTGATGTAATTTTGATCGAACCTTGAATTCGGTGGTCTGTATACTCGAATGGTTCCATTGTATGTGGATTTAAAAACCTTCTTATCAGAGAAAATTACATTCTCCCAAAATATTAAGTTATGGGGAAGAAATAACAAGGCAAAACTAACCCTTTGCTCTTTATTCTACTCAGTTAGAAATACTTTCTTAGCAGCCGCTCGATTTCTTAAAGCTGAATATTTTTTAATGCGGTTCCTTGCAGTGCGCACAGGCCCAGGGAAATTACTTATATAGACCGCACTTACCGCGGTCTCAAATGGATGGTTTCTTATT
This sequence comes from Melolontha melolontha, assembly GCA_935421215.2. NCBI lineage: Eukaryota > Metazoa > Arthropoda > Insecta > Coleoptera > Scarabaeidae > Melolontha > Melolontha melolontha. The sequence continues at coordinate 104,954,877 of OW285239.1, read as the reverse complement.
ACTTGTAAGAGATTTTCATCTTGTTCAGGAGTTGATATTTTCTTTCGGCAGATCCCCTTTGTCTTTGAAGAGTTCGCTGTACCTCCCCCTCCCACTTGGTTCTAACTCTTTGAATGGTGCTTTTATTAACCATAAATCTTACAGCTAATCTTCTGACTGATCACCCTTCTCCTATTTTGGTTTTTTGGATAACACTTAATTGCGGCATGTCAGTATGACTTTTATATCGCGTTTAAATTGCAATATTATTTTATATTGCATAACCGCTTTTTATATCGCGTTTAAAGCGATATAAAAAGCGGTTGGCTTTTGAAAAAAAATCATAATTACACACAAAAATTGCCAAGTTTCATATGAAATTTTACGACAATTCTTACTCTATTAAATCACTCTTTCGGTTTTCCGACAAAACAAAAAAGTAGATGTTATACAAACGAAGGCCACCGCCAGACTATTATGTCTATAGACTACAGACAAGGGAGACGACAATCGAAAGATAATGGTTCACACTACACAGCTGTTGGTCGTACGATTTTGGCACATGCGCAGTTCGTCTGTAGTAGTATCTGTCTCGTTATTTTATAACCACACCCCATATACATATATTCAGAGATGTGGAATTTAATGTCTTTTGAAAATCTTTTAAATTTTCAAAATTTAATCTAAGAATGGAATTTCTACTATTTTTCAAATTCATCGCTCTTTCTAATATTTTCATATATCAAATTTTATTTTTTGATGTGTTGTAGACATACATCGCACATTATTCATAAACTAAAGGTTCACCGTCTACATCTGTTTTATTGCGTTAATAAACAATATTCGCTGAAATATTCATATAGTACACAGGAGACCCCCGGGTACACCAGTGTATTTATATATCTGTCGCCAACAAATTTTATAAAACATTTATACGCTCGTTAAAAACACATTCGGTTCCATTTTTATTGGCCAGTAAAGTGAACAATGAAAATGAAACCGCATTCACTTCGAGTAATTCTAAAACTGCTGCGTTAAAAAATAATGTAAGTATAACGACCAAATTTGGCGTGGTTTTTACAAAAGCGATTAGTCCGAATTATAATTATGACTCAATAAAGTTAAAAATTAATATGAATTAGAAAAATAAAATTTCAATTCATGTTTGATGTCGTACTTATTTTGATTATGTTTATATTCACTTTGTATGTACATATAGCAAAATGATTTTTTTGTTTCTAAGCGAAGTATGTAGTAATTTTTGCGCCCCATTAATTGCTCTGATTATTAAAATTTATAATTATTCTCAACAAATAAGCAAATATTTTACTTGAACCTACTTCTGCGAATTACAAATGCGGACATAAATATCATTACAAAAGAATGTAAAATTCTAGAGCTGATTAAGATTTCGACGGCGCTTTTAGTATCCCCATCATTAAGAAATTATTTTCCCTTTAAGAAAAGTCGCGAATATGGTGGATGCTGCAGAATTTTCTGATTTAAGTTGTTAAGTTTCGAAACTGTTCTTTGTAATTTTCTTGTAATAGAGTAAGTTCAGGCTTGTTTATGAGAATTAAACTTCATATGTATTTGTTGAATATATTAACAGTACGTATTTGTTTTAGTGTTTTCGTCATTGAAAGAAATAATCTGGAGTATAATGTACATATTTATTGAGATATTCTCGTACGATTGTTCTTTAATATCCATTTTTCATCACATGATACTAATTGGTCTGAACAAGGTTCGCCATAGTTTCTCTATTGCGAAGAATATGCATTGAATCGATCCAACTTGTATATGAGAAAGTTTATGGAATACGCACTTAATCAACTTTGTGACTTTGGTTATGGTATAAGAATGGCGTAACACTATAATATGCTTAACATTTAATCTTTCTTGTATTGCAGTCCTCAAAACTTCATTGCCAACCAAGGAGCTTGCCTCGAGTCTTACTTCCTTTCCACGATATAATATTCTCGAACCAACTTTTTTATAGAAGGAACTATAGAAACTCTCTTTGTATTATTGCAACCATTGCAGTATTTCCAAGATTAAAACCAAGCTCACAATAATAATATAAAGGTATTTTTAATAATATAAAATATTATTAAAAATCTGGTGTGAAGAACACAAATACAGGTTCACTATTAATATTTTTGTGAACGTGTCCGAACATATCTCTCCCCAGAGACGTAGACACGTATTTCGCCTTTCTACAGGCTCATCGGTACGCCCCTGCTGGAGAAAATATATCTTCAGACACATTCACAAAAAGGAACCACATCGCCACATCACAGAAATTATCCAGACCGAGCGTAGAAGTAAATTCAGCGCTGCCTGTTGTCAGACAACCGAAGTACCTCGCCCCGCCCACATAACCAATGTGAAGCAGGGGTGTACCGATGAGCCTGTAGAAAGGCGAAATACGTATCTACGTCTCTGGGGAGGGATATGTTCGGACACGTTCACAAAAATATTAATAGTGAACCTGTATTTGTGTTCTTCACACCAGATTTTTAATAATATTTTATATTATTAAAAATACCTTTGTGTTATACAAAACTGGGCAAAACTGGGTTTACCTACTCATGTATGTTTCAATTATTCTCACAATAGTACACCAAGAAACAATATCAATAAGTAAAAACATACATACTTACTTATTCGTTACCTCTTTTAGCGGATTTTTCAATAGGGACAATTTTGCATCTAAATAAAAGAGAATAATTGAGATATTGGGCTGAAATTTATTCTATTTGTAGTACACATGTTAAATTTAAGTATGGAATTCGATGTCGCTCATATGACCACCGCGAGTACGTTTGCAACGATCGATTCTTTGGCCCAATTTTCCACCACTCTTCGATCAAGAGGCTTCACTTCTTGAGTTAATTTGATCTTATAAGGGTGTAAACCAAGACTATTCGTCACAACGTGGACTGATTCCCAATTTGTGTGACCGACGTGGAATCGACTGATTTGGCTTATTTTGAAATGAAGCACTTACGGCTGCGATATTTTCGGTACTTCGACCTGTGCGTTGTCTCACTAGCACAGGAACACAATAGTGAATATGTTTAGTCGAATTTATCCACTATAGTACGTACAGCCTCCCTGGTGAGACGATTGTTACGACCGAAAATTGGAATAAGCGCTTCTAAAGTTACGACCACCGCCTCGGAATTTCGGTAGTATTTTTTAATAATTTTCAAACTTTGCTCGTTCGTGAACTTCACCTAGATAAAAATGTAAACCTTGAACAACGTTTTGATATTAACAGATCATAAAAAAAATTAATGGTGCGTTTGTATTTAAAAACAAAATTTGTTATGTCCCTATTAAAAAACATAATACCATGGACCTAGAAATAATAAATTTTCTGTACGTTGACCTCTGTAGCCATTTTCTCGCTCGAGTCCAGTTCCTCTCTTCTCTAATATTCACGTACGGCTAGGTCTCATTTGTTCTACTACTTCTCTTTCTTTCACCTATGACCGGCCATCTTCCACACCGTTTTGACAAACCCGTTCTCCTCCATTTGATCCAATTGAACGTAACATCTCAATTTTTGCGTGTGAATTTTCTCTAGGGTTGTTCATACTTTTGCTCCTTATTTCTGTCTCTCCCTGTCACCTCCTATATTTCTCTTAAAATCTCCACACGATCATGCTTTTAAGCTTTTCATTTATAACCCACAACTCACATCCGTAGATTAACTTTGATACCAAAACCTTGTTTCGTCATAAAATGAAATTTGTAATATTGAATATATTTATATGTGTTAGATATAAGACAATCTAGGATAAGAATTAAACTATAACATTTCCAATTAAAATTTTGTTGTGATGCTTCAACCCTAGTTACTAGAATCACAACCCCGATGTTGCTTCACCGTGCACAAGTTGTAAGGCTGTATACACTTTACTTTTTAAATCTTCGTTGATTGATTGTTAAATGAATGAATATACTTTCATCTAAATATATTTATTTCCAGAATATACATTTATTATACTAGCATAAAACTGCTGTTGACACTGATGTCTCTTGTTAAAGTATGATTGTTATGTTTATGTTTAAAGTAAGACTGTGTGTTTTGATGCATGACTGTTCTGTTCTGTTTGGTACTGTTGTTGAGTTGATACTTTTCTATTCTGTGTTGTGTTACAAGTAGGTAAAAATATACAACTATCCCATACAATCTATTACATAATTAAAATGTGTTTATTCGTTGTACATTGTATTGTTTGACGACCTGACGGTGAATTTTTCTATGTTCAATTAGTAGAAATTGTACCTACGGGCAACAATATCCAAGGTTTACAATAGGGTCTTAAAATTCTTACTAATAAATAATAATAAAATATCATTACTAATTAGGTATAGTTATAAATCTATGTCATTCAGCATATAATTTCATTGTTTAGAAATGGAACTTTACTATGCTTATTTAGTTAACAATGAGTGGTCAGATTAAACATCGTCTCTTGAATGCGTTCACTAACAACCCTAGGCAATAAAAGAAGCGGTCTAAATTATAAAGTAGATAATAAATAAATTTGTATATGTAAAGATTTCTTAGATTCTAAAGAAAGTTTTATAATTTGAATACGATAATAAAATTAAGTTATACAGTGGTTTAAACTTGAAATGCACGCTGAATTTTTATAGAATTGGAAATGTTATAGTTTAATTCTTATCTTAGATTTTCTTATATCTAACATATATAAATATATACAATATTACAAATTTCGTTTTATGACTAAACTTGCTTGACTAATGCAGTTGGAATCTCTCTCCAAGTACCCTTTAACTCTCATTATCGCTCCTAAATATTTCAACTCTTTAACTTCTATCATTCTTTCCTCATCACCACTCATATCGATTTAAGTAAGTAAATACTAAAATGTCTGCTTCTACAGGGCAAAAACCATTTCATATGCACTAACTATATATGACAAAATATTACGGTTTATCATATTTTTTCCATTTGAAAGTCGATAATATTATTACATATTTGATTACCAAAAATTTTATAACTTTTTTTTTCGTATTTTTGAATTCTAAAATTGGTAACTTGTAAGTTGTTTACATAGTCTTTTTTCTCACATCTTATGGTAACTTCTAAATAAGTTCTGTTTGTTATTCCGCCAAATGATTTTAATATGTGTTTACACAACAGGTTGTTAATGCTGTTTATGACAAAAGTTTCTAAAAGTTCTTTTCTTCTTAAATAAAGTTCCAACCTGTTGTTTTTTATTTAAAAATCGAACTGTTTTCATCCAAATACTTATTGTTAGGTCACTGGTTTCGAAGGTATTTGAAGTAACAACTTTCAAGTAATAGTCTTCTGCTCTTTTATGAGGTTTTATCAACTTTTTCAAGGTCGAGAAAATCCATGCAATATACGCAAATTATCTTTCCAAGCATTTTAGCAAATTTATAGTAATATATTTAATATTTCATATAGATTATTAAAATATTTTACAATATTGTAATTAATCTTGCAGAGCTGTTTCTGATGAAACTCTGGAAATCAAGTTAGGGATACAAATTATAATAAGTATTATAAAGATCTCCATATAAGTGACAGTGTATTATTTAAAATATAATTACGTATAGAAGCACTTGTTCCCGGGATACTTCCAGTTGCTTGTACTAATTATTTCTTTAACACTTTCACCCTTTTGCCCTCTGCTTATAACATATTCATATATACATATATGAATATAATTCGACCGCTTTACGATTCATGCAACTAATGATTTACCTGTTGATACCAAACCAAATATGTTGTTATATATAATACAGCTTAATTTCAGGATTGTGTGATCTTATACTAAAACTGAAAATTTGAATTTTGCCACTGTTGAACTTAAAGCTGTTAATACAAAATCAAGTCTGCTCTGCATAGTCTTATCTTCTTAATATTTGAAGTTTATTTACTCAAACATAAAATATATCATTTATTACATCTTTACTATTTAGTAAATTGTGTATTAATATTATTTAATTTTTTAAAACGAAAATTACAACTTCTAAACACAGTACAACGAAGTACTATTCCTGTTTCAGTAATCCTTTATATATTTAAGAAATTCCAAATTATTCCGACAAAAATGCTTTAAATATTTTGCGATTTTTTCTAAAAACTATTCAGGTAAAAGTTTAGTTTCGAAATGTGTTGTCAATAGAGTGGACCAATCCGGAGCGAAAGCAGAGGCGTGACTAACGAATTGGTTCCCGCGTGCCCCATCGCACATACGATTACTTAGTATGTTGTTCACGGTCATTGTGTGTACACGTATAATAGCTGCAGGAAAGTGCGCACATCATGTGCGCATATGTTTCCAAAATTCGATGAAAATATGCAGAACTTTTATTAAATATGTAAAGTTTAAGTGATAGTTACACAACTGAATTATTGTCAAAATATTAAATAATGTCAATAAGTATAAATTTAGAGATACCACAAATATATACTACACCAACATTTTATTAGAAATTTTACTAAATACATGTATAATAATAATAAGAATAAGTAAGCTAAACAATGTAACTCTTTGTATTTATATTTGCCTTGGTATAGTATTGTAAATATTTACAATTAAGCGCTTTCTAAATTCTCAACTAAAAATGATCTTCTGCGATTCGTTAATAATAGCTTGTATGCCGAATACCTTCGCTCAACATCAATTGATGTAATTGGCGCATACTTATATTTGCCAATAATTGTTGGGCTCATCTCAATAGATTGTAGTTTCCTTGCAACACACTGGATATTCTACAGACCGAAATTACGATAGACTATATAAATAGTCTATAACATCGCTAAGTACAACGCGCAGTTATTGTATAGCACTATTCGGTTAACCACACATCTGGTTTTTGTCTTTGAATTCTGACGCAATTAGTTCAATATTACAGTTAAATTCCTTTCTTCATAGGCGTAGATACAAGCGTAAGGAGTTTTTATAATTTATTTTATTTATTAGTTTATATTTCCTAAGATAAATAAAATACGGTGAGTTAGTTTGCTTTTTTCATTGTTTTAACTGTTAATTACAATACTTCATAATTTTTGTAATAGATCCCGTTTAATATGGTTTCATCAAATGTACTTCTCCAAATTATTTCGATGTGTCTAGTGAATTCCGTTAAGTTTCAATAACTTAAGCATACATTTTTAATTTTCAGTTATTTAGATCTAGAACATTGTTTAAGATACTTTTTCAGATATGATATGGATCAACGTCGAGAATGGCATCGTGAAACACTGGCGAATGGGATTAAGGGTCATATTGATTGAAGAAGTTCTTCGCATTACATGTCCTGTGTAGCCTTGCGGATTGCTTAATTTTAAATAAGTAGCTATGGTTTTTGGCACTGCGCTAATTTTATTTATGCCAACAAATTGCCTTGGACACTTTCCAGCTTGATAATTGCAAAACAATCTTAAATTTTCTAAATTTAGAGGACGGAGTGATAGATACTTTTTGCACACTTCAGCGTATTTCTGAGGAATAAGAAACTTTTTTGTGGTTTTGTGTTGGTGTCTAGAAGTGTAACAATTATGTCTTCAGTGGTTTCAGTATCTGTCAATTTTAACGAACTAACGTTCGCCGCTGACGAGCGCCTGAAATTCCCTTTATAATTACGACCTATAACGAGTGGAAAGTAAAAAGAAAGTAAACGAATGGAAAAAAACCATTTGTACATACTTTTGTAAACAAGTGAACATGATCAGGAGCTTCAATTATAAATTTGGCTATCTCTTCTTTCGTAAAGGTTTTATATTTTTTGGATGATACCCATCAGATTTTTATTTTAAAACTGATCGTAATTTTAAATACTTTAACTGAAATTTATTGCAAAGTATGTAAAATATCGTTAAAGAATTCCAAGACATAGCATGTAAAACGTCACTTAGCATTGCAAACACATACACAGAAATTAAACCTGTTGGTATCTGACAATTTTAACGAAAAACTCTGTGAAAGTTGAATGGCGGCAAATGTTCCATTAAATAAACTTAACAACCCCACCTTCAAAACATTTATCCAAAAATATACTGGTTGAAATGGTCCTGATGAATCCACCTTACGCAAATATTATGTTCCTAGGTGCTACACGAAAGCAGTAGAACGCATTGGAAGCCATCTTTCAAATCATTACCTATGGATAAGTGCTGACAAAACTGTCGATATATTAGAACGCTGTGTGGTACATTTACCACACAGCGTCCTAATATATCGTAGGTGGTATACTACATCCAACTGTTTCATATAACACATATGTAATAGCAACAGAAGTTATAAATACAGTTGATGCGAAAACAGTAGCTAAAACCATTTATGAGAATATGCACCAAATGCTTCATTCGGACGACAGGTACAAGAAAAACTTTTATTTGTCAGTGACAGTGCTGTATATATGTTAAAAACAGGCAGACTATTAAAGGAATCATATCCTAATATGCTGCATATTATTTGTGTAGCACATGCTCTCCACAGAATCTGTGAATATATCAGAGACACCTTTCTGGAAGTTGATAGACTTGCATCCGCTTTTAAAAAGTTTTCAGAAAAGCACCATTAGCTGATTAAAGCCCTCGTTTCTCTTTAGAACTTGTGTTAACTTAATGTTGAACCGCTCTCCTATGGTACCTCTCACATTATAAATTTTATTCTCGAAACTTTGAATCAATTCTATCGATTCGCTGAGTTCACCACCTTGAGTTTCAAGTGTTCAAGTGTTCGTAGTGTTTCACTAATAAAACCATAGTCCGCTTTGATAAAAGCTAACTCTTGGCGCATTTGCGGTTTATATAGTATATCTTTGCAGCCTGCAATTGCTATCGAGTCGTTCGAAAAAGAGAGAATGAATTCCTTTATCTGTTCAAAGGCATCTGCATAAAATACGACAGCATCAAACCACATGCCCCATCTTGTTATTATGGTTTGAAGCCTCAGCGGTGCTTTAATAAATACTTTTTTTGTCAAATTTATCAATAAATTAATATCTGGAAGTGTGTAACGTATTTCTTCTGCTATTCTGTTAACAACATGGGCCAAACATGTTACGTGCATCAGATTTGGGTAAATGACCTTCAAATTCTGTGCTGACTTAAACATATACGTCGCAGGGTCCGATAACATCAGTAATAACTTGTCACTTGGAACGGCATTCGGCAAATAAAACGTCGTTAAACTATCGTTTATAAATCTTGTTATAGCTAAGTTATTTGTTTGCTCCAATTCTTCGATACGAATTAAAAAGTATTGTCCGGCGCAATTTTCATTTAAAATGTAAATCAATAAGTTGGCAATATAGCGTCCACAACTGTCTGTTGTCTCATCGTCTACGAAATAAATATAATTTTTACCTATTGTTTCCTTAATTTTCATCATAGTTTCCTCAAACAATAAATTAATATACTTTTTTCTTGTAGTTTAGCGACTAGGAACTGACAGTTTCGCATACTTCTCTAAAAAAAATTTAGACGTTGAATTATCCAACTGTTTGGAATGTTTGCACTTAAACAGGCGTTACGCAAGTCATAATGGAAACTATTCTGTTCTATTTTTTTACTTGTTGAAGTAAACGATTGATTCAGAGTAGCTTGTGATGCATTTTTAAATCTTGTGATATTTCTTTTATGCAAATCAGTTCCTACATGCTGCTAATTGAAATGTTTTTCGCATCGAATCTACAATAATTAATTGCAGGCATTAAAATATGAAATTAACCGCAAACAAATATAAACAATTTTACTGCAATACTTACAAAACACTCCGCCATTATCTATACAAAATTCAGGATAATCTTATATCTAGATTGACACATGTGAATATGATTTCGACATATTAAAAATATCAAGGTAAAATTACGTGTGCATATACTTTCAAGAACTAACTAAGCACAACTAGCGATATGACTGACATTATTCAACCTCAATGCTCGTAGATGCACTGGATCTCCCCCGACTTTATAAACACAAATCTGGGAATTCCAGCTGTACGGAAATGCTCATGTGGACTATTAGTGTAATTTTGATATATTATGAATAAATGGTTTTATATGTTTTTTACGGTTGCACTTTAGAAATAAATTATAAAATATAAAAAAATATACAATTTTATATTAAATATGCTCAAAACAGTATTTATATGCAAGATATGTAAAACTAAAGTAGTCGCAAATGCTTTCTTTTTACGTGATCCGTATACATCTGCAAAAATTTTGGTAGACTTATAAATATTTTCATGTAATCTCAGCTTTAGTTATTAAGGTTCTATAAGTGATTGAATAAGAATATCAAAGCTTCTTCTCAAATTTATTATAAGTACAGTAGTACCCCGTTATCCGCTGACTCCGTATCCGCGGTTTCAGTCATATACGCGTTATATCAGTAAATATAAAAGTTATAGGAGCATTTGTCGATATATCGTCGTATATATGAGTCATCACCTGAATTCGGCGCTCTCTTATGATAAGTTAAACAAGTTGGAACGTGCTTAAGGTGCCACTCGCTTTTACTTGTACATATAAACGCTCCTGTTACTAATTCGAATTGTCAGACAAGACAGTGCTTGCAATAGTTTTTAAATAAAGCAAGTAAATTTGAAAATCATTTTAAAATGGCTTCTAAACCAAAAAGAAAACGTGAAATGCTCACTCACATCATTAATATGATTGAAATAGAAAAAAAATCCATTGCAACTGTTGCTAAAATATACAATAAAAACGAATCTTCGATACGAGAAGTGTTAAAAAACAAAGATAAGATTCGGGCTAGTTTTTCTAGTGCACCCCAAACTGCAAAAGTTGCAACCACAATACGTAATAAAGTGTTACTTAAGGTAGAAAATGCCTTAAATTTATGGGTGGAAGATATGACAAGAAAACATATTCCTATCGATGGCAAAGTGCTACAACAAAAGGCGTTGGTTTTATATGAAGATATGCAGACCCAAGATTATACTGAAGTGGAAGGAAAATCATTCACAGCAAGTAGGGGGTGGCTAAATAGATTTAAAACTCGGTTTAATCTAAAAAATATAAAAATGACAGGGGAATCTGCGTCGGCTGATCATGTAGCTGCAGCCCTGTTTCCAGAAAAATTTAAACAAATTATTGCAGAAAAGTATTATCATCCTAAGCAAGTTTTTAACTGCGATGAGACTGGTCTTATGTGGAAAAAAATGCCTCAACGGACTTGTATTCATAAGACTGCAGCGAGTGCACCAGGCTTTAAAGCAATTAAGGATAGACTTACCTTGATATTTTGTACAAATGCAGCTGGTCATATGGTTAAGCCCGGACTTGTTTACCGATCACAGAATCCACGTGCTCTTAAATACAAAGATAAAGCTTGCCTGCCTGTGTTTTGGCAATCAAATCGAAAGGCGTGGGTTACGGCTGTTCTATTTACACAATGGTTTCATCACTGCTTTATTGCAGAAGTGAAAAGATATTTGGAAAAGGAAGAATTACCATTTAAAGTGCTGCTGATACTAGACAATGCTCCTGGGCATCCTGTGTCACTAGGCACAGAAGATAAAAATGTTGAAGTGCTTTTTTTACCACCTAACACGACCTCATTGCTTCAGCCCCTTGATCAAGGTGTCATTAGATGCTTTAAAGCCATATATATTCGACAGGTTTTCGAAATGCTGTATACAATGGCTAACGAATGCTCTGATATCGGGCTCATGGAATGCTGGAAGTCATTTACAATGCTGACGCAATTCTATTTATCAAAGGAGCGATGGAGGAATTAAAGTCAGAAACGATAATAGCATGTTGGAAAAATCTGTGGAATGACATCGTTCTTAGTTCTGAAGACACACATGATATTAATTCACATCTAACAACGATATTTAACATAGCGCAGAAAATAGATGGAGAAGGATTTAACGATATAACCCAAGAGGAACTCAGTGATTACATAAACGAAGAGGATCAAGTATTCACCAACGAGGAATTGGAAGACCTTGTGAAATCTTCTCCAGAAGCGAGTGACGATGAGGATGAGGGTCAACAAGAACCGCCAAGATGGACGCTTGAAAAATTTTCAGCGATATTTCGAACTACTCAAACGTTAAAAGAACAGATAGTAGAATATGATCCAAGAATGGAACGCAGTATAAAAATTACTCGCACTATAACAGAAGCCTTGAAACCTTTGGAGGATTTGTTTATTGAAATGAAAAGACAAAAACGACAACTACCAATAACAATGTTCTTTGAAAAAGTCGACAAAACTATCGATAATGCACAGCCATCAACATCGTTTGCTTCGGATCTAAGTAAACAATCGACTCTAACTTGGACTTGGAGGAAGATGAATGATATGTAGCTCATGATGATAAAGTTTTTCTTGTTGTATATTTTCTTGTTGTGTATGTAAATATGTACTATATGTACATATGTATGAACTTATATATTTATTAAACTTAAATTCTATTTGTGCCACAGCACAAGAATATTTATTTATTTATTGTTTATTTATTTTAAATAAATATTATATAACTTATTTTTTCTTGTTTCATTGATTTAACTTTGCTTCATATTTCATATTGTACTCGAAAATAAAGCGTTCGCTACTATCCGCGGTTTTCAGTATCCGCGGAAGACCACAGAACCAAACCCCCGCGGATATGGGGGTACTACTGTATATTAAATATGTTTGAATTATAAATGACATCTTCCATTGCTTTTAAAAGAATACAAAAACGTAATTAGTCTACTACGTATTTACTGTATCAAATCTCGCTGAATCAAATCTTTTGGTATCAATATATCGACCACATACGATATAAGCACCATAAACTGTGGGTCTTAAATAATTGTCTATGTTCGAGTATGATTTTAATGGTTTCACTACACTGAGCAATGAGTTAATAAAGCGGTGTAAAAATTTCGAGCTTATGTTATTATTAATACGTAATCATCATTTGAGTAAATGCATTCATAACTCATAACACTAAAATATCATAACATCATAACAAACGAAGGTTATACGTCACTTCAAATTAAACAAAGTTTAAATTGCGCGAATAAATGAGCAAAATGTTTTTGAATTGGAGCAGAGTTTCCTAAGTATAACCCGCGATCCAGTCAGCCATTGAAAGCAATCACACCCGTATTTGCGTCCCTTATTGAGGTATTTATTGATTCAAAAGAATTAGCAGTAATGAGTTGATTGATTGTTTTTCTAAGAAACGTCAAGAAATATTAATTAAAGGTGGACAATGGATTTCAAAAAATTAGTTAATTCCCTTGCAGTTTAGGCTTAATTCCCGGCGAATATTTTCTATTTAATAATCTAAAAGAGAGCTTCAATGAAAACGTTTTCAGTATGACATCGAAGTGTGGGCAGTTATGATGGCCCATTTTTAAAATAGACTTTCGATTACGTTTACACGGGCAAACAACTATTATCGAGCGATCAAGATAATTTGTAATCGAGTCAACCTTGAATCCGAAATCGTATGTATTTACTTGAACTGCACTTACATTACAAACGTCAAGTAAAATGTCAGTTGACAGCTAAAATAACAACAGTTAATGTAAACTATGCAACTGAGGACGAATGTATTTACGACATACGATTTCGGATTCAAGGTTGACTCGATTACAAATTATCTTGATCGCTCGATATTAAGCGATATAATAAATGTACAGAAAGAAATGAAAGGTATGATAAATAACAAAGATACTTGTATGTTACTATTCTTTCAAAGTTGGTATAGTACGTTTAATTATATTTGAAACGCAATTAAATATAAGTTTCAGACATACTAATAGGATTTTGAAGCTTAGAGATACTTTTAGTCGCAACACTTTCGCGATGTTTAATATAGCTCACAAACAAATTTGTAAATTACGTTGTTTTCAAGCCTAACTTTGTAGTCAATTAATACACTAACATTACCGATTACTAATATTTTGTTGGTTGTTCATAAACCTTGTATAAAAGAAACAGTGAATTATTCAATACGGTTGCGAAAAAACTTGGCAACATTACAATATGGTAGCGAGGCGAGAAGCATGGAGACGTAAGAGGTAAAGTACAAACGCAAAAGGAAGTATGAGCGGCCAAGTCTTACTATAGTCGAAGGAAGTTTTTCAATTTTCAGTGGCTCCATCTGACGGTCGTAATTGGGGATCGGGTGGAATTTCAGTATTCACCTCCTACCCAGCGACGGACCGACCAAACCGACCCCCCATACTCCCGTCAGATCACCCAACGCCACCCCCAGCGGATCAATGTTGACACGGCACGCTAGATTCATCCTCCTGACGTAGTGGTGTTGTACGAGGGACATATTCTCTCTTTCTGTAGGCGCCATATTGTTTCTAATGGAAATGTAGTCGATGGGTGTGGACCTATACAACGATATGAAATTTAAAAAAGAGCCTTATATATTTAGTTAATTCTTCGGATTAACCATGTTTTATAACATAAATTTATTTAGAAATTACAAATTCCTTAAAGTTACCTCTAATTTTATGTTCAAAATATTTTTTTATATTATTTTATTATACATATTTAACTCTTCGATTAAATTCATAGGGTAATTTGAAAGAGTAACTTAATAAATATATTGCATTTGCCAGAGTAATTAGATTCGTATTTTAACATAAGTTTATGTCGGATAAAATTATTGAAAAATAAATTACCTCTAAATTAATAAGTAGAAGAATGATGGTGAGCAAATATTGCTGCACAATTAATATTGTTTGGTGTATATACGAATACTGTACTGAAAATATTTGATGGTTTAACTAGTGTCCAATCACGGACTCTATATAATAGGTACACAACTTGTCCAATTTTTGTTTGTTTCAGATCAGGAAATAATGAACGTAATTATGAAGATAGTTCCGAGATGATTAATGAATAAACGTTTTTATTTACTTGATTTTATTTTTTTATTTTTTTTTATTTGATTTAAAATAAAAGGATAGAGGTAGAGGGCCTGTAAATGCAGACTTGTAACATCAGCGTTGTTGCAGGCGCTGGCGTGAAGATGGAGCATTTCCAGGCGGCGCTCGACCCCCGGAAACAGGAGCTCCTCCTAGAGGCGCGCTTCGGGGGCGCGAGGGTGAGTCCTCTGATAACATTCCTCTAACAGTAGCAATATATAAATAATTTTGTTTTCTTTTTCTTTTGTTCTTTTTCGTATTTTAAAAATTTTTGTATCTTTTTTTCACTAAATGTAAATGAGACGTATTGATCTTTTAGGCCTTGCACTTGGCTACTTTTGATAATTGCAGATTATTTTGAACTATAGATTTTTCAAATAATTATTAAAATTAAAACCTGGGTACCGCGCTTCTTTCATTTTTGAATATCATACGTGAAATACTACTTACTTAGGTACTTACTTAATCCTAAAGCCTTCATACTCTTGTAGGTGTAAGGATGTACGGAGCTGAGTCAGGACTTTATTTTCTTTTTACATGTCTCTTTTCATTCTTTACTTCTTTACATTCTTTACTTCTTTCCACTCTATGGCTCACTTCACTCCACTCAACACCCCTTTCCCTAGCCGCATTTCTAACGACAGCACTCCATGTTTTTCTTGGTCCTCCTTTCGTTCTTCGCTTGTATCTTCTTGTGCTTCAAAGATTCTTCTTACCGACTTATCTTCCCCCATTCTCAATACATGTCACAACCATCTCAGCTGTCCATCTTCTATTAAGTTTCGTATTGGACTCGTTTCCAGATTATCTCTAATGTCGGTATTTTTTATTTTATCCATTCTTGCTTTTCCATCAATTTTCCGTAAAAATCTCATTTCCGTGCTTTGGATTCTATTTTTCTGTTTTTCTGTAATTATCACTGTAACGAGTCGTTTCGCACCAACCTGGGCTTCGTCAGACATATAACTAACTTATTTACAAAATATTTTTTATATTAAACACAAGTAAACGGTAACAAGCAAAAACACATGTTTTATTTTAAAAATAGTCAGAGGGATGGGTGCTTTTTATTACTGGATGAATACAAAATGTACTGTCCTTAAGTAATAAAACTAGAGGTTTACATTATATTACAGGGAGGTAAGAATTCTATGGAAAAATACAAAAATACAATATGTAACTGTCTGCATATCAAATAATTCATATGCGTCTCATATCAATTCAACGAACCACAATTTTAACAAAGAATTTAAAATATTACATGTAGAAAATAAGGGCAAAAAACTTAATTTATTAGAGTCACTTGAAATCAATAAAATAAAGAAAACTGACAAGATCTTAAATGATCAATTAGAAACAAATAATTCACCCTTACTCAATCTATTTATTTGATATGCAGACAGTTACATATTGTATTTTTGTATTTTTCCATAGAATTCTTACCTCCCTGTAATATAATGTAAACCTCTAGTTTTATTACTTAAGAACAGTACATTTTGTATTCATCCAGTAATAAAAAGCACCCATCCCTCTGACAATTTTTACAATAAAACATGTGTTTTTGCTTGTTACCGTTTACTTGTGTTTAATATAAAAAATATTTTGTAAATAAGTTAGTTATATGTCTGACGAAGCCCAGGTTGGTGCGAAACGACTCGTTACAGTGATAATTAAAAAGTGAAATTCATAAAATTTGTTTTATTTTATCTTAATAGCCAAATGTTAAGATCGGGGTGGTTACTCTCTTAAATATTTCAGTTTTTATCTGTTTCGTTATTTCTTTTTTTATCTAGAAACGAGTTCTTGATTGAATTGAATAATCTTCCCACCGCTCCTGTTCTCTTAGTGATTTCCTCTTCCAATCTACCATCTTGTGTTACTTTCATTTCCAAATATTTAAACTTACTAACTTCTAATATTGTGCTTCCAAGTTGTATTCGGTATTTCTTTTCTTTTCGGCTTATAACCATTGTTCTTGTCTTTTTAACATTTATTTGCATATTTCTTGCTTCCAAACTACTATTAACTATTCGTATGTTTTCATTTAGTGTTCTTTCGTTTCTGGAGATCAGCACCAAATCAGTTTGGTGGCCTCTTCCATTCTCCAGTGTCCTACTATACAGTATGACTGAAGTTTCATTTTGTTTTTTTTTGGGATATATTCTAAAAAATATAACAAATAAAATAGTAAAAATTTTTAATAATAAAAGTTGTCTAGAAATGCCAAAAAAAAATTTTTTTTTTTTATTTTTTTTATTTTTTTTTTTGGCGTTTCTAGACAACTTTTATTAGAAAAATTTTTTACTATTTTATTTGTTATATTTTTTAGAATATATCCCCAAAAAAAATAAAATGAAACTTCAGTCATACTGTATATATATATATATATATATATATATATATATATATATATATATATATATATATATACAAAATTAAAAATTAAAAATAAAAAAAAATTTTCTAGACAACTTTTATTAGAAAAAATGTTTACTATTTTATTTGTTATATTTTTTAGTATATATCCCAAAAAAAAAACAAAATGAAACTTCAGTCATACTGTATATTGGTTGAAATTCCTTTTAACATCTTTAATTCCCTCGTCTAACACTATTGAGAAGAGTAATGGACCGAAGATGCAACTCCTTTTTTTGTTTCAAACATATGTGATTTTTCCTGTTTAACTCCAACGAAGTTCCTAGTGTGTTTAAACACTGCTTTTACACCGTTTATCATTTTGTCGCTTACGCCCTTTTTTCTAGTGTCCTCCACTATTTAGTTTGTCAAAAGCCTTCTCTAAATCTATAAAATATGATTAATAATTTACTAAATAAAACACTTGGTATATTTGTTTCACAAAATGTATTTAAAATATATCTGACATATGTTTCGACTTATACAGTCATTCTCAAAGAGTCATGTAAACTACATGAGTACCAAGTGTTTTATTTAGTAAATTATTAATCATGTTTCACCAAAAGCCAACCGTGAATTCTATACATTATACTATAAAATATGTACTGCACCATCCTCCATTATTACTTTTTCGCTTATTTGTCGTAGATTACAATTTGCGTCCGTCACTCGTCAGCCAGATCTAAGACCATACTGTATATCTTCTAACATTACTTCCAATATCCCTCTCAGTCTTGTTTCTAATACTCTAACGTATAATTTACGTACTGTACTTAGTAATGTGATTCCACGATAATGACTACAGTCCTTACATTTCCTTTCTTGTATACTGGTACAAATATTCCGATTTGCCAGTCCCCTGGTGCTTCGCCTGTATTTAGTACTTTTCCATTATTATCTTTAGTGCCTCTACTATTTTCTCATTTCCTGCTTTTATGGCATCGGCCGTTATCTGGTCGTATTCTGGGCCTTTCCCACTTTCATTTTCATTATTGCTTCTTGGATTTCTTTCGTGGTCACGGCTTCCATTTGCTGCCGATCTTCCTCTCTCCCCTACACCTCGCAGAGAATCAACATAATTGTTTTCCGCTTTTTCATCTTTCCATAATCTCCTCCTCTTCCTCCACTAAAACTTAATCATTCTCATCTTTAATGTTACTTATCGTGTTACTTTTATATTTCCTAACATTCCCAATTGTTGCAAAAAATAATTTCTGGTTTTCTTAATATGCCATTTTCATTTGCTCTCTGAAATCAGTCCATGTCTTACGTTTTTCTTACTTTACCGCTCTCTTAACTATCTATCGTTCTTTCACTTTTGTAATCGTCGTAATCTTTTTGGTTTTTCTTGAAAATTATATTTTTTCCATTTTTTGCTTCTTTCTTTTAATTGCTTTTTTAATTTTTAATTAGTAATTTTTGTTATGCCACATAGTTCTTCAGCAGCCTTTAATATTATCTTTTTTAATTTGCTCCATATTTGTTCGACTGTGTCTTGTGCGTTTGTCTGTGTCAATTTTCGATTCAGATATTAGTGGTATCTGTTTCCGAGCTTAGCCTCTCTCAATTTATAACATCTTAATTTTCCATTTACTACCTTTCTCTTTCTTTGTTCTGTATTTTCACTACTATTGTTGTCCCATTTCATAATCGGTAAGAAGTGATCACTACCTATTTCTGGACCTCTCATAACTTTTACGTCTTTTATCCTTCTTCCAACTATAAAGTAGTCTATTATGGATTTCTCATTTCTACCATTTACCTCTCTTGTAAACTTGTGGATATTTTTGTGTTTATAATGAAAATTTGCTACAACTAATTCATTTTCAATACAAAAGTTCAGAATTCTCTCCGTTTGTATTTTTTGTTTCTTCTCCATGTTTTCCCAGACATCACTCTATTCCTTCATTTTCATTTCCTACTGTTCCATTTTGGTCTCCCATAATGATTACCTTGCAATTACTTTCGTCCAATTGTTGCTGTAATTCCTGCAAGAATTTGTCTTTTGCCTGCGTGTTCGCATCTTCATTTGGCCCGTATGCCACTATCAACAGGTACTCAACCCCGTTTCTTCCTTGTTTTATATTCACCGTCAGAATTCTTTCGTTCACAAATTTTTCGTTTTTGACAAATTTCATTTTCTCCTCTTTTATTATCAGTGCCACACCGGTTTTTGCACATTTTTCTTTATTCACTCCCGGCCAGATCATTCAGTATCCATTTGATAGTTTCCTGATCCCAGTTCCTTTCTTTTTCGTTTCCGTGATTCCTGATAATCCACATTTACTTTGTCTATTTCGCTAATTAATTCTTCTTCATTTCCAGTAATACTTTTTTTGTTCTATGTTCCCATTTTACTATATTTCTTCTCCTTGTCTGGTTGTATGGGCTTTTTGGTATCCTCCTTGTTCCTTCTGATTTCATTTCTTAGTTTTGCAATTCTTATCCCGCTCCTCCTCTGTTGCATTCGCCTCTTTTCTCCATTCCCTTTCCTATCAATTTTTTGGTTGTCAATCTTTTGCACTTTTTTCATTTCTCTTTAATTTTTGCTGCTCTCCGTCCCATTTCCATTCTATTCCTTCAATTGTAAGTTTATGCTATTTTTACTTCTTCCTTCGCTTCTTTTTTCTTCCTCTATTTATTTTATCTTCTTCTGAATTTCCCTTTCATCTTTAGTCACTTCTTCACGTGAAATACTAACGTAAATAAAATAAATTATTTATTAAGTTCTATTATCAAGACGCCCTATATTGAAGTGTTGAACAAAATTTATTAAAAACAAAAGAATTTAATATCGAAGCCAAATAAAATACCATTAATTTATAAAAATTTGTAAAAAAAAAAGCAAATACCAAAAAAAATGTCTCGTGAGGAATACCAAAATTACTAGCTTACGTGCGTTAATAATGGTTGGAGATTCTCCCAAATTCCACGTAAGGGAATTTTGAAAACAATAGAGCCTTATTGGACAGTATGCAATAGAAAGGCCCCACTTCTCATAAAAAGTCCTAGACCTATTGACAAATTAATTCTAGATGGATTTTATCAACGTTCAAGGAATATAATTCAATGTTGTTTAATAAATAATCTTGTACGAACCGCAGGAAATTCATCTCCTACGCTTCGTACAGTCAGAAGCAGAAAGTGGTAGGTTAAGGGAACACGAAAGATGAACAAAATATCCTAGCAATCTCCTACAATGTTCCTGCAAGCAGCTATTAATACATGGTCTGGCATTTTCATCAAACAACACACAAGATCCGTTATTAGATTAGCCAATTTTATTTTGTTTTAATCAAATATTTTCTACAAATATTTGCTGCAGTCACCAAGTTTACCACGCAATATTATCGTATTAAATGATTTTTTTTTTTGAAAAGATGCTTCTTCGTTCTGTTTGAATAAGGAATCTTGCCGACTTAGATACTCAAGCTTACGTTTCTTAAATTTTTTGAGAATGTTGAATCTAGTTTTGGGATTTCCAGCATTTGCTTCTTTCAATAGATCGCCTATATAATATATATAAACAATTAATTTAAAATACAGTAGAAACAAACACATTTTTTATAAAATTAATTTAGTCTAAATTATTAAAAGGAAAGATATAACAATGTTAGTAATATATATCCTGCCTGGTAATAAATTTTAAAGAGAATTCATAAAATTTGTGAAGCTGATGCCAGGCACTTTTTACTGCAAGAACTAAATATTCTACTATTTTGTGTTCATTCGCCCTGAAAATTAGTTCTCTAACTTTTCAGTAATATTGTAAAATGTTTGACCGTTCTAATCTTGCGATTTCATCGTCCTCATATCACATTTCGACAAAACTTGCTATATGTATTGATACATAATCACGTCGAAATACGAGGTGCTCCCCAGAAATTCCCGAAATTTAATTGTGGCGCACAAAGGGATTGTAGTGCAGCTCTATAGCTGCGTCTATATTAAGTCACTCTGTCAAAAGGGTGAGTTATGTTTGAGTTATTCTGTGACACTACAATATCTGATGTAAAAGAGCAAAGAACGCGCATCAAATTCTGCATCAGTTTAGGCCAGACGCAAACTTATGAGTGCTACAACCGTTTTGAAATTGGACGTGTCCGTTGATGACGATGAGCGTTCCGATTTTCTATCGACGGAAAACACGCTAAACAGCGTGGGCATTTACGCGTGAGACTATCCAGCAAGACCGAAGGAGAACAATCCATGCCATTTGTAGCATGCGGCGTATTGCTGCGAAATTTGCGCCAAGGTTGCTCAGCATGGAACCAGAATCATTACTAGCACGAATCATGGGTGTATGAGTATAATACCGAAAGAAAGCAGCTGTCATTGTAGTGGAAGACGCCATCGTCATCAAGACGGAATAAAGCACGCCATGTTCGAAGCAACGTCAAGTCGATGTTGATTTGCTTTTTTGACGTGCATAAAGAATTTCTTCCACTAGGTGAAATAGTTAATGGGCGGTATCTTCGGCGACTAAGAGAAAACATTTAACGCAAGCGACAATTCGTGGATCCACCACGACAATGCACCAACCCAAACGTCAATTATTGTGTGCCAGTGCTAGCCTCAACGAAGACGAGTACTACTACATCCTCCCTACTCCCCAGATCTTGCCCTTTGTGACTTCTTCCTGTTTCCGAAGTCGAAACTAAAGCTCAAGGGGTGCCGTTTTGAGCCAATTGAGGTTCAAACCGAATCCCAGGCATTTTTTAACACGGTAACATGCGAAGGCAGTGACAGTGATCTATGCAGAAGAAGATTACTTTGAAGAGGATGGTAGTGAATAAATTGTAAGAACAATTTATTGTTTTTTTAACCTTCCGGGAATTTCTGTGTAGCACACCAAATGCTACACAAAACGTTCATGACGTTTCATCCATTATAGATTTAATCCTGGACTTTGTTGAAACAAAATAGTTCTTTATATTTTTCGGCTCTTCGTTACTCAAATAGGGTTTCTAGATTAACAGGGACTCCCCGTGCTATATCACCTTCAAGTTGACTGTGACATACCAAATATTTCTTTTCTTTCTATAATTCATAAAATAATGTTTAAACCCATCAGGAACATCTAACCAAATTATATTTGATCTGTAAGAATAACTTGTTCCCACATATCTATTCATCGCATGCATCTTGTGGCAAAATACAATCGTGTTTTCTTGTGACTAGTTGTTAAATGTATTTTTTTTTCGTCGACGCTATTGTTCTAAATGTTCTTCTTTGTAAAATTTTTAAATTCGTGTTAGTCGCAAAAACTTTTATTTGTCATGCTGTAGATAGTAAATTGCAGCTGAGCGAAGAATATTTCGTCATCCTCGTTTAGTAGTGGTTATGCTAATTTTAATAGCTTTTTTCATATTCTTTTATATTGTTAAGTAAAATTATCAATTACTCTCGTACTACGATTATTTTAAGTACAATTCGCTTATTCTTTTCTTAAATCTGACTAATTCTTTTTGAATGAATTGTTTATAAATCGCAATTGCAATCACGTGGGCGAGTACTCGGTTTCGAATTCGAGGCCATTGCATAAAAAGGTTTTTCTGTTGCCAAGAGCCAAAAATCTTGAGCCGCCGCATTAGCGCAGGTGTGATAACAACTCATGGAGGTGGCCTAAATAATTGGCGTTAAGCTGTTGGGAGATGTGAAGGCATGGACTATTATCATTATTAATTCTCTTAGTATGGAATAAAATTATAGCAGTACTCGCTGTTCTGACTTCAAATCCAAAAACAAATTGATAGTAAAGCATTTTTATACTTGTGTGATCATTATATTACAAAATTCTAGATCACTTAAATGCATTAGTTCTGTAGTAGATGCCGCGCTGGCCATCGCCTTTGTTTTATTTACATTGATAAATCACACCTCACTTTTCCTCGTAACTACACGGTAAGTAAATAGAGAAATCACTATTACTAGTGAGGGTATTCAATTGCCGCGGATGGTACATATACATGTAAACTTCGTTGTATATAATAGTCTGCACATTCATGCAACTCGTAATTTATAATTTCGGTAGGATAATTCTTTTTATTATCGTGTATTGTTTATTTGATTGTTTAATGTATGCTCATATAATTATTAGCTAGTTCATAATTAAAAGAGCCGTAAATTTTTTCCGTTTATTTTTCTTATTAAGAGTCAAGCGGAATATTTACTTACACTAAATTTCTTATCTAAATTATGTCGAATTTTCGTGATCGTTTGTTTGGACATTTAACATTCGTTGGATGACTATATTTGTGTTTCATTTAATAGCTGCTGTTACTTATTTATGAAAACACTACTGTTATGGAACTTATATATGTACTTCATAAATTAGACTGAGAAATACCAATGTATAAAGCATACGATATAGAAGAAAGTAAAATCCTGATCTCTAAACGTGAGACGCTTCCAAACATGCCTACATATCGCATTTTTGGTAATACGTTAATATTTACTATACTACTTTTAATATGATTACCATAAATAAAACTCATAATGGTATTATTCACGAGTGTCTTAGAAATAGGTAAAGATTGATGTTTCTAATCCCATATGATCGAAATTTTGTATACTCTAGAAACACTGAAATTATATATACCAGGTGTCCTTGAAATAAAAAGACAACGTATGAAAAATGGAAATATTAAATTATGTATATAGAATAAAACCCAAAATTCCCTCTCATAAGCGAGACAAAAATGGCAAAAATATTTTTTAAAAATTTGGCACGCAATTGCGCGATGGACTATATTATGAAAGATGATACCTTAAAGTTGAACAGCAATAACAAAAAAATAGTTTTGTTATTATTCATCTCGGTTTTAAGTTTCGTTCAGTTGTCCATCGTTACGTACGTTCGATACAATTTTTCGATTAAAGATAGAGTGTTATTAAATAGGACGTTAAATACCCGTAGAGCACACATCTCGTTTTAACGTATCACTTTTAAAAATTCGCAAGTATAAATTTTTAACAGCTAACTCAGGTTATCGAACCCTTACCATAGCAAAACTTAGACAATGTTATTTTCTAGCGTTTTATAAACATAAACATTGCCGCCTTTAAATTCAATAGCGGCATTCAATTTCTTACTTCTCCTAACAAAAAAGAAACATTCTCGTAATAGACGTGAAATGATGTCAGTTCTAAAAGTCCACAAATTGTTTTTAGTATGATTTTTAAAATGGGTTTGTAAATTAATGTAACACACATCTGAATTTTTAATAATTCACTTAGCATACAGGATGTTATAGTTTTTGTAATAGCAATAGCTGTTACGTATGTAAACATACGGTGTGTGTATAACTTCAATAGAGGTAGATGTTTATTATTTACGAATTCCGAATATTTTGAATGCATAGGCGGAACATGATGTAATTTTCAGGGGGTTTTTAATTCGGGGGTTCGGGTCGTAATTGACTAACAATATTTTGGATTCACATTCTATATAATTACATTTTTCAATTTTTCATACGTTGTCTTTTTATTTCGAGAACACCGTATATATATATATATATATATATATATATATATATATATAATATATTCGTGACCTTGGTATGATAAGGTAAACTTAATAAGTCGGCGATTAAAGGTCTGGTTTACTTCAAAGTATATATATTTAAAACAACCCTACATGTTTCGGCAATATGCCTTTGTCAAGGGAATACCTTGACAAAGGCATATTGTATGTATATGTACACCTTTTAACACGGCTCGGTCTTCACGGACATGGGCGCAGATTGAAAAATACGTTGATAAAGATCGCCTTTCACAGCCACGGCCTTGATAACTTGGATGCTTTTCTCAATCCGTACACGGTTTTTAAAATTAAATAATTTGATGGACATCTTCGGTTCGGAAACCGCCCTTCATAAATACGTAGTCGTTCTAACATTTTCACCTGCTTCACCGTATAGTAAGACGATATCCGTTAATTCGTGATTTGAATAAACCATCCTTTACGGAAGTTGATAGCAGACTGATTTTTGACTTATAAAGTTTGTTTTGGTTCTCAAGAAAAAGCATCCTGGGACGTCCAATTCATGAGCAGTTCTTTAAAAGCGTTTTCGTTTTGACAAGTACAACTTCGGACGAAATGAATTTATGTTCTGACTTCACTTGAAAATAATCCTGGATTATTAAAAATCGTCCGTTAGTGTCCCTATTCCGAAGCTGGAACTTTCTTGGACTACTACGAAGAGTTTTGCATACGCATGCGTTTTAGTTACCACGGTCTGATTTATTTTCTAAATTTTTAACGCGTTTGAATACTTCAAAGTTAAATTGAATTGTATATTGTTCGATATGGATAAATTAAATTTATTTTTCGAGCTTCGAGCTCAGAAGATAATGAATTAGTTTTACAAGCTATATATGCAGCTAAATGTAACTGAGTTCTTAAAGCATAACCCTGAAAATGAATTGTATATTGTATCGACATTGTATAGTATTACTTAGGGCATATAAAACAAAAATGAAAAATTAAGAAAAAACCTATCAAACGCGAATGAAACCCAAATATCAAGATGTAGTAGACAAATAACAGAAACAAAAAGCACTCTAATAAGTAAGGTGTTCTGTAAACTGCAAACTGATCTCTTGAGTGATTTTAAATGTTTAACAAAAGATGGTGGTAAAATAAGTTTTTTGTGTTCTAGTTAATTTATAAATCCTAAATAGTTTTAAATAATAAAGAATTTTTTGTGTTTGCGCCTCTCGTCCTACGCACTACTAAAACATTTTCATTTTTAGGAACCAAAACAAACCTATAGTATGCACTATGCATCATAAGTAGACGGCAGACTATGTGCCCACACTGTCAAATTTAATAATAATATGTTTATATACTGAGAAGGATTGTTCGACGTTGAGAGATGTTATATTTGCCTAGTTAAAGTGCTCTTTGTATCTGTACAATGGATCTTCACTATTGGTAAAAAGTTGCCCTAATTTTGTAAAATCTACATTTTTATCTAATACACCTTATGTGTATTATTAAATTTAACAGTGTGGGGCACATAGTCTGCCGTCTATTCATAATAACTATTACTCCCACCATTAGGCTTTAGTAGGGGGAGCCCTATAGTTATAAAGGAGTACCAAGTTTACTAGTCGGATATAATAAATAAAAAAAAAAAAAAAAAAAAAAAAAAATAACACTATACAACAAAACACATTAAACACACAACTGAAACGCAAAAAAAAAAAAAATGTAAACGCGACTGACGCACAGACTGCACAAACAAAACACGTGACAACAAAAACAAACACAACAACGCACGATATTAATCAGACACAAACACATCACAACCCTGGGAGATACTTAACAACGGAGTGGAAATGAAGGCAATCTTCAACCACGACTCAAAATTCAAAGACTCATGAAACTAGTCGGATCGAGCCACGCGCATTTAGTAAATATTTTTTTTCTTTTATCGCATTCGAGATAGAGCTTTCGTGCATTAGCATTTTATGCTTAATATTACTACAGCTATTACATATTAAAGTATTCAGCATATTTCGCTATATTGAAAAAGAAAAATAATTTTGTATTTTCCGTTCCGGGAACTTGAAAATAGTCCCTCGTATATACAAATGCATAACACTAATCAACGCCGATTAACGATCAGTTAATGGCCGTTCTTAATCTAGGAACATGCGCGCGCAACAAAAAGTGAAAAAAAAACATTTATGTGTTTCTCTTATAGTTATCTAGATATGTAAAGGTGAAGAAAACGGGCATAATATAAATATTCAGATATTACATCTTATATTTCTATATTTCCACTGTCTAATAAGAATAGTAAGAGTATCTTTTCACTAATCTTTCACATCCAATAATAACAGTTGGAGATTTCGACAGTGTATTATGTTAATGCTTATCTTTGACCTTTTCATGTTAATATTTGGCATGTGCTACTTGTACCCAAGTAATTATTTATTATATCGAGCCATCGAAAAAATTCATAATTGGAGTAGACTGTGAAATTGGGTTGATACTTTAACCACTTCCACATAATGACATTTATTATTTGACATTGAAACTATAAGTTTGTGTCAAATTTTTCAAAACTCTTATTAAGAAAATTGTTTGTGTTTGGATGTAAATGGACAACATTTTCAACAACTTCTGTAGCTATATGTAAATTTTGATTATGATTTCGATATTAAATAAATTATTTGTTTTCTTTTTTGTAGTAGTATCATTTCAATGCCATAACCTTTTTTTACAATGAAACCAAATGAAACTGTCAAGCATCAAGTAATGTGTCATTATGTGGAAGTGGTTAAAGTACCAACCAAATTTCACAGTCTACTCCAATTATGAATTTTTTCGATGGCTCGTTATAACCGGGTATCATAGTTACATATTAGTTTTACATAATATAATAGGAAAAACGTGTTCTATAATAATTTATTAGTTTTTTATTGTAAAAATTGATCTATTACAGACCTGAGGAATATATTTTGTATGCATATATACACATTTGGTATGTTCCTGTAAATATAAACTTTGTAGCTTTATTATTGTAACGCCATTGAGTATGTATGTACTTATCAAATATTGATTCTTATATCTGTCACTTGGTAGTGTTTGTACGTGCGCGAAAACACAGTTTACTGATATGTGGCGGAGGTGTCGAGTTGGAAAATCTAGATGGAAAACCAGCTGTGGGGCAATTAAATGGCGCGTGAGATAAACGACAGAGAAACGTTGCAGCTCCGCACAACGAACGACCCGAATGGCATAATTTCGCACAGGCTGTCGGCCAATTTTCAGTACAGCGCTTGCACGGTTTCGCTCACTCCCTCACTCGAGCGCAGTAAAAGTAACACAGCAGGCAGTAGGTGTACGATAGCGGATGAGGCGCAAAGCGACAGACCAGCCAAGCGGCCCGCTGTTTAGCTCGTTTGCCCGCCCGCCAGATCAATTTTGTAATCGTTACGAAGGCGAGGTGTATATGTCTGTAGCGCTGGATATAATGCCCGACTGGAACAGTCGTGTTTACACGAGGCCACCGCAAGCGGCGGATACAACACGGAAATAGCTTTCTCTCTCTGATTCTGCTGCCACTTAACTCGATGAAAATGACGGCTCGCTTACCTGATTTGCTAAACGACGCCCTTGATTTTATGAATTAATTATTTGAATATTAATATTGCAATTATAATTATTTTTTAATATATAATTTTTCATAGTTTCGCACGTAACTATTTTGATTTGTTTTGTCTTTCTATTCTAAAACAAAGTTTATTATTAAAAGGTAAACTTAACTTTATATTTAGATATATACACAGGGTGCTCGGTGATTTTGAAAATTATCGTGTTATAAATTAAAAACACTATTAAATGTTGCTTAATGTTTCGTTTTACTTTTAAAACCATCTTCTAATGGCCTGGGTGAACACTTACAAAGCTTAATAATTAGATAAATCTAATATGACCTCAAATGATTTAGTTCTCCACTATTGATCATATGCAAGATTTTGATAACATAAATATACATAAAAATTGTGGTAACCCCACAAAACGCCTTTTCTTTGGAAATTCTATATATTAATTTCAATTGTTAAACCCAACATTAATATTAAAAACGATTCCAATAATTTTGATTACATTTATTCAGATTTTTTGCCACATATTTCACAAAAAATAACATTAGCAAAAGAAAATTCTAGCAACATAAAATTGAATTTCTCATAGCCCATCTTTCTTTTTCAATACTGGTACGGGGGTAGTCTTTTATATTTTGCAATAAGAGCTGGAATAAAACAGTAGATAACCTTTAAAAACTTTATTGTTTTTCGAAGTCTCCACGAAGATTATGTACTTTTGCATGCGCTCGAACCAACAGTTATTCCACTCGTTTATTGGTACAGTCAAAATTGCGTTTTTGAAGGCTCCTTGTGACGGCTGGAACCTTTGTTCACGAAGTTCGTCCTTGATTTTCGGAAAGGTAAAAAAATCGATGGGACTTAGATCGCGACCCTACGAAGGATGGTTTCACAATTCGACGTTTTGTTGCGTTAAAAATTGAATTGTCTTGCGAGCTGTGTGCGAACTTTGTCTTGGTGAAGGATGATTCAAAGTAGTGAGTTGGTTTCTCGGAGCCCAGAGATGACTTGCGGCAAACAAATGGTTGTATACTAATCGGCAGTAACACTTCTTTGATCTTGTAGAGAAATTGTTGTTGCTACATGATCTGCTTTCAAGACAAATGTCGCTACCATCTTTTTGAAGACACTTCGAGAACAGATGACTTTTGTCGGCTTTTCTTTATCTTGGAACACCCAAACAGACTTATTTTTTGGCTCGTATGAGGAAATCCAAGATTCATCACCACTCACTATGTTGTACACGCTTTTAGAGTTTCCTGCGTTAAAGCGGTGTATAGTTTTTTTGACACCAATTCACCCTAACTGTTTTCCGTTCTTCGGTCAACAGATGCGGTATCCAACGGGAAACTAATTTTTGTACACAAAATTCTTTATGCATAATTTTTTGAATTGAGATCTTTGAAATCCCCAATGATGCCTCATTTTCGCGCGATGTCACATGTCGATCTTTGTTGATGAGCTGGCGCACAGCATCGACGTCTTCCTGAGTGACTGCCGTTTTTTGTGCCGCTGCTCTTGGATCATCGCTAGTCTTAGCGATGATCCGTCCACGTTTGAATTCATTGACGATTCGTTGGAGCTTCAACACTACACGTATCGTACTGAAACTTTGAATTTAGGCTAATTAAAGGTTAATACAGACATTTTATCAGTGGCACCCTCTATGTCCCACTATGCAAAACATAAAAAACATCCCTCGTAGACTCATCCCTTATGTTTGCACCTCGTTTATGCTAATTTGAACATGCACTTTTATTCCAATTCCTATCGTTTTCGTTTTGTGGAAATTTTTGCATTCAAATTTTAAACGTGACTATTGTTTTAATATGTGACTTTCAGGTAAAAAAATTTTAATGTCTTGTGATTGTTAAGTGTCATCAGCAGATGATGATCAGTCCTACGGAAACAGAATAAAGATTATTTACTGTGTTTTAGTTATTATTTATTTTTTTGACCCATGTTGCACATTCATAAGGACAATGGAAATACCAAAGATGTAATCGACGATTATAAATTGTAACTTAACCTACCTGTTATATCATCATCAAAAAACGAATTGTACACTACTGTTTCTTCCTCCATTGTACTAAATTGTGATGACCTTGAGTGTACTACGAGGAAATCCTCTAAATACTCTTTCTGAAGTTTGATCTGGATTGAGATACCTTCAGATATTGATAAATAATTCTTACGATTATTAATTTTCTCCACATTTTATGGATTAGCCACACCAGCTACCAGAAACTATGATAATTATATGGAAAAAATTACATTGGGAATTTGTCTGACTTCTTTTTCGAAGTATAATAATTCAATAAATTACTTTATTTGCTAAATGAAGTTTGCTTTCAACATGTTAGTTTTCACGTTAATATTGTAAATTTTCTACTTACCATGAGAAGGGATAAAAATGCAAAGCATTTTAACATTGCTTGCATATTTTTAAAGAAATATTAGGTTTTTAAAAAGACATTATATTATACATACATAAAATGTGCCATAAATTTCCAGCCTAACATGTTTAGACACAAAACAATGTGTCGAAATGTAAATATGTGGTGGGAGAAGCTGTTATCAGCGCGATAGCTTTGAAAGTCGCAAATAAATGTGATAATGGAATAAAAATGGCGTAGATTTAAAAAAATGTACGAGTGGTAATTAAATTTTTAACAAACGAGAGCCGAATATATAAATTAAACACAGTTTCTATAATAATTCCGGTGGTCTCGAGATTGAATCCCAGACTTACTGCCCGAGAAGAATTTCGTGGTTTTCGTTGTCGTTTAAGGTGCTTATAATATCTATCAAGAATTTGCTTC
Organism: Melolontha melolontha; assembly: GCA_935421215.2. Taxonomy (NCBI): domain Eukaryota; kingdom Metazoa; phylum Arthropoda; class Insecta; order Coleoptera; family Scarabaeidae; genus Melolontha; species Melolontha melolontha. The sequence goes on along the minus strand of OW285239.1, from coordinate 104,923,603 downwards.
TTTTATTGCTCCTGTAAAAGAGATGTAAAAAGATTTCGTACGGAACAAATATTCTTTAAATACGATGTAAGACACGGTCACCTGTAGAAATGTTGATTGCAACTTTATCACTGCTTGATGTACGAATAAATTTTAAAAAATTATTAAGAATGTTCTAACTTTGAGATACAATGCGGACGAATTCTCTACGATAATTTGGGAAGGAACAATGCTGTTACAAGTTGGGTTCCGAAAATTCTTTCGGCTATTCAACATCAACACCGTATCGATTATGAGCGATTATTGTTGCAATTTTGAAAATAAACAAGAAATTTTGCAGTAATTACCGGCGATGACCACTATAATCTCTTATTGAAAATTGAATCTATAGATTGTAGATTAAGTATTATTTAGTTCCTACTTCCTTCAGAATTGCTCCTTTCTTCTCTATAGCAACTTTAAGATATTTGGATGTCGACATTCACCTTAAACGACAAAACACGAAAACTTTCTCAGACAGTAAGCTTGGGGATCACCGGAATTATTATCCAAACTGTGTTTAATTTTTAAGGTATTGAGACTCTCTTTTGTTTAAAATTTAATTATCACGTACATTTTTCAATCTACGCCATTTTTATTCCACCAGTAAACAATGGCAGAGACCTAGTGAACGAGTTCTACGTATAATCAATGTCTAAATCAGAGAAAAGAATCGCTGTTTTCTGGGATTATGAGGGAATCTTGACGATTAAATTTAATGGCTAAAACATTACGGTAAATGTCCATTTTTTTTATCATAAATTACGGGATGCAATTAAAGTAAAACGACCCAGAAAACTGACTAATTTGAGGTGCGCAACTTCTTTATAACAATGTACCTGTCCGCATGATATCAGGCATGCACAGGCTGCTATTAGAGAATGGTGTTTTTTTTAGATAGATCACCCATAATATAGTTCTGACATAAGGAGATTAAAGTCAATGAGACAAACTGGCCAAGGAAGGTTCTAAGAAGAACTTCATAAGACCAGAAACTGTATGTGAAATCGCCAAAGATTCCGCTTAGAAGGGAGATCTGTTTATGGCTAGAAAGAAAACATAAACATAAATGGAGGCTAATGAAAGGTCAACTAAGGCATTAGTAGTAGAGGAGCTGGACACAAGGCTTTCAGCCAACCTAATTTGTAGTAATAAAAAAAAGAACTTAAAACTATTACCGGTTTGATAACCGGACACTGTCCTTTAAGAAAGCATATGTACAGCATAAGCTTAGTTAGCGAGCCCTGGTGGTCAAGTGCCTGGACTGCAATCCCAACAATTAGAATAGAATAGTCCTTACGTGGCTCCAAGCTCAAGACGATATGGGGTAGTTTTATGCTAAATCGAAAGATTCTGATATAAAGATATCAGACTTCATATTGAACGTCATAAGAAGTGCATTAAAATTTTGTTTCTATGCTAGTTAGGCCGAAATTGTATGATTCGACTTTCTATCTTAGGAATTTTTCAGATAAAATATAATTTAAATTATACTTTTTTTACAATATAAGTTGACTCCATATTATGTAAATCTAGATGATTCAGTTTTATGAAAATTTTATTTGCCATCAAGTAAAGCTATTGTAATACGTGAAAATTCGTTTTTCAATACGATATACTTTCTCTAGTAGAGTGGATACTCAATGCGTCAAATTCGTCCTGCGCTAATGATTACACTATCAACCATATGATGTTTATGTTCAATCTTATCAGCCATACACAAACAAGAATAACTTAATGGGATTTCGTATTATCTATTATGTTGTTTTAATTCTTATCATATATAATGAATGTACACTCATCACTCTCATCAGTCCTACCAATTATAATTGGTAGGACTAATATCGGTATCTAATAATTATTAGATACCGATGTTAAAATGATTTCACAACTCAATTCAATATTGCAAGGAAATTATAGCTTACTCATACAATAAAAGTGATAAATTGTGAAGATGAAAATGTAGATTTACTATATATAGATAAAAACTTCTATATACCAACGTAGAATAATATTAAAGTTATTTTTTTATTAGGAATGTACACCATCCGCTTTGTTGCATAAAAAAGATCGTTATGAATAAATTCGTGATATGGATGCGCTACTAATTATAACTAAATAAATATCAAAGATATATACATATAAATGGGAGAATATTTTACAATTCTAACGCTTATCAAAATATTTAATCATAAAATTTATCATATGTAGAATACATTTACGTATTCTATTATCAACGCATTGAAAAAATCGAACTAATTAAAGCTACTTCACTATTAACAAATAAATATTTTCAAAATTCAATAAATATATAGTTTTACTAAAAATGCTAGGACAGTTGACCTGTTTTACACCTAGCAAATTTAGAATTTCCAGTGTAACTGATCGTAAATTTATTTACAGTCGTTGACAAAAAATTCCGGCCATCGAAGTAAATGTCTGTTAGTACAAGAAAAACATTTTTTTCTTTTTAACAAGAGTAAGAATTAGAAATAAAAAAAGGTACTTAGCTTACTCAGAAAAAGTCACGAAACAGTAAATTGTCCAAAATTAACAAATTTATTGATCTTATCAGCTGGGTTTTACAATCTAAGGTTTCACACAATTTCAGCGATTAATAATGTGTCCTACCTCCACGAATTCTATTAACTTCTGCCATACTTTAAACATTGAATGCAGTTGGCGACCTCTTCTTGTGTAGTGTTTTTCCATTCCTCACGAAGAGCTATTCGAAGATACGAATGGTTACTGGTATGGGATATCGGTGCCGAACACGTCGCCCTAATGAATCCCAGAGATTTTCAATAGGATTCAAGTCCGAGCTTCGAGCTGGCCATTGCAAACGGCGAAAGTTACCCGCAGTGTGAGGTCGCGGGTTATCGTGCATTAAAGTTCCAACCTTCGAATGGAGTAAATGGTACGACGTGATCAGCTAAAGATTCGTTGATGTACCATTTTCAATGAGAACAATTTCAGTTTTGGCGTTCAGTGAAATGCCAGCCCAAACCATTAGTCGCTGAACACGATGAACTGGGAGCAAAAGTGGACAAGCAGCAAGTTTCCTTGACGTCAATTTGTATTCCGTCAATCTGCGGCGAACGGTTCGTGCAGAAACTGCAGTAACTTAAACGTCTTCGACAAACGTCTTTAACTTGGCGAGCCACAATTGTTGATGGTAAATCACGATAGTATCACGTAGTGTTAATCACATTATAAAACGGTCTTCTTGCCGGTTTGTGGTATGTGGTCTGCCTGATCGTGGCCTTCTTGTGTATTCCCCAGTTTGGCGATGTCGCTGTATTCCGTCTTGGCCGATACTCCCGGGAATATTCAAGACAGCAGCGATGTATCGAATACTGCGTCCATCTTTGTTCAAAGCTACTGCTCAGGTTGCTTTTCTGCTTGCATTTTGTCAACCAACAAGTGTCAGTACTGACAGTTCAAATGAGCTTTCAACACAACAAATAAAAGCTGAATCAAAAGCACACCAATATTTTTTGGTATAGGTTGGAATTTTTGGATTCGTCATTATTTTTGTTTTTCTTTCGTCTGTTTTGATAAATTAATTTTTTTGTATCTTCTTTAATTTTCAATTCTAATTTCATAGATAATATTTCATATCTTGTGAAAAAAAAAATAAAAAAAGTAAGTTTAATTATGATAACAGACATTTACTTCAATCCGGAATTTTTTGTCCACGAGTGTATTTCGATCAAAGTTTTTTAACTTTCTTTTAGAATAAGGTTTGGCAACGTGAAAATTATATATACACAATTATATTCTTCATATATTATAACATTTAAATGAATCTAAAGTGATATGAAGCTGGCCTATCTCACCAGAGTATCGGATTCAAACCCGAGGCCGCTGTCCAGGAAGATTCTTCGTGTTTTTCATTTTCGTTTAATGTGAATGCTGAAAACCAAAAATCTTAGTTGCCTACTAGCGTAGGCGTAATAATAATTCATGAAGGCATAGATTATTGTAATTATTATTAAAAATAAAAATAGACCAACCAATTAAGATGGAATTTATTTCAAATTATAGCCATGATACAATGAGGATTGTAGTTTCGTCTCTTTATTTGATTATTTGATACCGTATTGTATACAATTGGTGAAGCTGACCAAGCAAAAAATTCTTCGAAAATCTCTTCGGCATACTTTAAAATAAAAATTGATATGTGTAGTACTGAGACTATACCAATAAAGAACACTCCTTATGGTACATATATGATCACAAGCAAATCAAGACAATTAAATTTTTGGGATTATGCAGCAGGAAATTCTAAGAGTAAGAGATCACCATAATTTAATTTAGAATGAATAAATACGGATACGGTAATAAAAATACCGGATTAAGATTAGTGCTAATTCTGGTTGTAGTATGAGAATTGCACATATGGTTATATAATAATAGTCCCTGTACTTTGGGGTAGTAACATCGTAGGCCTGTTAAAACTTGAGTCGTTCGGTACACTAAGATGGTAACGTGGCTAGCGCTGCGCATCAATCGTTATTTATTATACCCCAGAGTTTAAAACTCCAGGTACTCTATTTTTTTTGTGTCAGCCTGAGTCGAGCTGGGACCGAAAAACCGCTATCGACATTGTTGGCTAGGCCAGGGTTTGAACCTGGTCCATTCATATTCATAGTCTAAGAATCTACCACTAGACCAGCACGGTCCTTATACCGTCTGTCAACGTTTCAAGTTAACGGCGGAGACGTGAACGATACCCCACCAGTACAGTAGATAAGAGAGAAGGGAGGTACCATACCAGGCGTGTCTGTGCCCAGTCTGATCAGATACGTCGACGATGGATATGATAGAAATACGAGTACATACGCAATATGTATTTGTATACCACACCTACTTCTGACCTATCCCTATTGCTTATCCAATCAAATGCTACACTAGACATTGAATAAACTTATCGGGCAAGTAAAGTTGGCGGGGATGCGTCTTGCGCAGCAGTGTCGTTAACTTACCACGTTTACAGACGGTATATAGTTATAAATATTAATATGTGTACTCCAGTGAAAGAAACTATAAGATGATTTTATACGCTTAAAGAGATTTCCAAATCTCAATTTACTACAGTAGAATACGTATTTAATATTAAACAATTCCAAAGCACTACAAGCATAATTATTATAATTTTAGGTATTACCAAAAAAATACTAAGATGAAATGGTTATGGTCCTCCTATAATTAAATGGTCAATTTTTTCTATTAATTCAGCTATCCACAGAAAAGCTAATCTAAGTTCAACGTGTCTGAATCAAATAAATGTAAATTAATTTGTTGGAAAGCAGGAGAAACTTTGGAAAAGCAAGATACCTGGTACAGTTTATCAGTTTAATATTAACATATTAAAAAGAAAGTGCTTTTCAATTAGATTTCTAACAAAATCCGAAATACACTGCAGTCTTTATTAATGGTTGTTTTATAACATTACTCAAAAATTAAAGTCTCCTTCTCACACTAGTACTAAATCCTATCAAGATTTTGTGAAATGGTTTATACAGGGTGTTACAAAATACGCGGACACGGACTAAGGGATGGCGTTAGTCATCAAAAACTGAAACGAATGTTCCTTTACGATTTTTAAGCCTGGTTTTCGGCCCATTCGGCAAACGTGCGATGTAAACAATGATCATTCGGCTTTATGTCTTGCACGAGTTGGATCTTGTAAGGATGTAGGCCGAGACCTTTCCGCAGAATTTTCCACAAAGTGGACATACTCGAGCCCATATGCTGCGCACGGTTCTGAATCGACTTATTTTCTTATCGATATTTTCTTTCATGCGCATGTGACTTGCCACTGACGTGTAGAAAGACCGACATCTATCCATAGTTCGCTCAATAATCCGCCACGATGAACCGTTATATCTACCATAAAATGATTAGCTATCTTTGAGTTTTGACAATAGAACCACAATTTTCGAAATTGCGCAATTTTTAAGCGTTATTGTATTGTCAACCTTTCTAGGATGAAATGGCATACCTTACTGAGTATAAGTAATACTTGGCTTGTCAGATTTGATTGACATTTTGACTGTTTGGAAACCAAAAACACCCGAACTAAGCAAACGAAAACAACTTAAAGTAGTTTTACTTCAAGAATGGACCAACATTGATACAAAGAATATTACACAAAAACCTCACAATTTCAATGCCTAGGCAATTGCAAGCAGTCATATATTAGGTTTGTTTTGGTTTGCAATTCTGAACAGTAATTGAACTGCGCCGAATTGATGCGCACAACTTTGTTAATTCCAGAATTGTACTGAATTTGAGTGAAGTTAAGAAAACCCAAACACATTGAAAGTTTACTAGTGTTCCATCTAGTGGCAATTTAAATAAGTGCAAAAAAGTTATAATTTTTTAATCTCTTTGCATACATAACGGTATTTTTGTGGAAGCTCATAATTATCAGCCAAGAATTATTAAAAAAAAAGAAACATAAATAATAAAGATAAAAATATGATATGAAATATTTAAAAATATTTACTTATAAAATAATAATTTTTCTATTAAATCACCTACAAATTTGAGTATAACGTTTAACATTAACTTGTTTGCCTTTGCCATGCTTTGATGCAAAAGTAAATTAAATTAATGCACTCAAATATTTTACTTCAAATTCTCTATATTTCTTATTAAGATTATGTATATCAATTTAGAGACCCAACTGTTTTCCAACATTAAAAAATATCAAAACAGATAAACACAAAGCGCAAGTTAGAACTATGTATTAATTCTGAACCGGTACTCGCTAAGAAGCAAGAAATGCTAGAACTAGAATCATTCCAAATTAGTTCTTGCAACAACCAAAACATATAATAAAAAAAGTCAGAACTACCTCATATGTAACCAAAACACCAAACAGCGAGTACGATTGCGCAGTAGTTCTAGAACTGTTCATAATTCCGAACCAAAACAAACCTGTTCTAAAGGATAAAATATTAACATTTTCTATAAGGTCTTTTTTAGTTTAAAATGTAAAATGTGTTTTCGTGATTTATGCAAATCTTTTTAATACATTTTCAAATAAATTTAAATTTTACTTTGGGTTAAAACTACGGATGTTATACATTGTTTAAGTGGATTAGTTGGGTAGATTATAAAGCAAGTTATAATTTTTTTTATTAATGTACAAATACTTTTTCAGTCCCCTATGCATACGAATCAACTCCTTTAATAAATATATAAACGGTGAGTTTGATTTTCTATCTTACTTACAAATACATGAATAGATAGCTAATATTTACTTTATCAGACAGATAAAATTATTACTGCACATACAAGTACCTATACATAGGTGTAAATATAATACAACTATTCTTCAAGTATTTTAAAAACACAGATTAAACGATAAGTAGGCAAATTTGCCATGCTCCTTTTTTAACTTACCGGTGCCTCAGATGACGTAAGGCAATCTAGATATTCATCTTCGATCGGCCAGTAATATAGCAGAAAGTTGCCAATGGAAAAATTCGGGCAAGACATGTGCTGTTGAATTACGTATACTCTCTTGTCATAAATATTTATCGTAATGAACCTTTTGTCTCTTTATGTTCCTACACAACAAGCAAGAACACATGTGTGGGATGTTCGCAAAAGACAGAGATGAAAATCGAGTCAGGATTAAAACATGAAATTTATCGTTGTGTCAGTGTCGCATTAGATTAATACAGAATAGAATCATTAAATTTTTTTAAATGTATAAATGTTCATTAAACTTTGTCTTTTCTAAGTTACTTTAAAAGTAAATAAATAATAAAACGGCAAGCTTAGATTCCGTCAACTCAAATTTAAATAATATATAAATATGCTTCGATTTATTTAGAACGAAAGTATATTAAAAATTTCTAGTTTTGAGTTTTGAGGACATGCATCTCCTACGATGTAGTACAGTGACAACTAACCAACGTTAAATACCAACTGCCTAGATCTTAGTATTTTATCTTCAGGTATTCATTTTCATTAGTTTGAATCGAACAGGGGTCGAAAAAACGCAATCGATATTATGACAGAAATCCGACCATCTTCATTAAAGGAGAAATCTCAGCCACTAGACTAATACTAAAATTGGTTTAAAAACTACAAAACTTTCTCAAAATTACTAGCTTTCTATTATTTAGTTAGGATTCATTAAAAGCTTTTATATAAGGAATTGTTTTTTAAAATAAAATTTCTGTTTGTTTGAAATAATGTTATAGGGCACCATAATATTTAAAACACAAGTTTCATAAGACACCATTTCGTCGCACGAGTTCAGTTTAGAAAGCGACCCGCGATAGCGACGAGTTTTCTGCCATCTTGAAAACTGATGCTGCAAATTTTCATACACTTACTGGGCAATCACAGTGGCTCTGCCACTATACAGGACAACAATTATACTGATTACTATTTATACAAGTGAATAGCGCAATTTTTAAATTTTACGCATAAAATGGCCAATCCCGTATGAATGAATGAATTTTTTGCACTTCCGGGACTAAGGCTGATACTTTAGTACCTGTTTGCAAGGACTAAAGTGGATTATTTGATCCCTAGGAAACAAGTATTAATTGAACTGCCTAGTGAATTTATTGACAGATTCAGAAAAACAATGTCAAACTTAACAAATTTTTATTAAAATTTTTGAGACATCTTGTTAGTAATGTTGGTGCAATTAACAAATAATGGTCTTGGTCTATTATTTCACGGTCTTTCACGGCACCATTTCAAAAACATTTCATATTTTTTCTCGTAAATTTTACGAGATTTGGAAGGCAGTAGGTCTTCCAACGCCCCTTCGGCAGCTTTTTCTATGTCAAATTCTTCACAATTTTCATTCATTTTTGCAAAATGACAGCCCTTGTTGACACCGTAACTATGATAAATTTTATGGCAAACTCGCATATTTAAAATTTGCAAACGCGTTCATAATTTTCAATTATCAATTTTGGTAATATCTCTGTTTCGGAAGTGCAAAAAATAGCATACACCACGGGACTAAAGTGATAAAATCTCTTGAGTGGTTGTTGCCCTCCAGCTTCGCCCTCGAAACAACAATCTCCAGTCGTGGGATTAAATGCTGCACTTTAGTCCCTAGGTAAAGACAATTGGAAACACTGAAAACTGGAAATACCGCACAACAATTTGGGTGTGCCGTACTATGTATGACATATATCTGACATTTGTCACCGCAATGTGTCAGAACAGTAACCAAACTATACTTTTTTGAGTAAGTTAAATACACTTTTATTTTGTGTGTGTTTATTCAACAAGTTGATTTTGTAGACGGTAAATAGATAAATAAAGAGAACATTCGAAAATTAGCTCTAATACTACAGAATTAAAAAATTCTTCAACAATAAATAATTTCAACAAATTTTGAAACAGACCACCTCTTTCAACTAAACAATAACCTAATCTGTCATAGAAACCCTGTTGAACATTTAATAACATTTCGGGTGTAATCCTACGAAGTGCTTCTACTATCTTTTACCTTAGTTGCGCTAAATATCTGGCTCTATCTTGCTGTAAACCATTGATTTTATATGCTCCCACAAAAAGAAGTCGTTTGGCGCTAAGTCCGGGAACCTAGATGGCCAATGTATTCCACTCCAATTACTTAGTATGCATCCAGAAAAGATATCATTTAAGTAATTTCGTAAATTTCTAGAGTTATGTGCAGGGCATCCATCTCGGGTAATTCACCAATGGCAGGTATAATATAGTTCTGCAGTAAATTTAAATGTTCATTAATATTCTTATCTATAAGAAAAGGTCCAATAATATTATCTCCAATATGGATGTTTTAACACACATTTAGTTTTTGGGGATACCGTGTATTTGCAGCATAATGTAAATGATGGTTTTCTCTAGATCAATACCGCGTTCTTGATGATTTGTGCTTACCAAAAAAAATATTTTTTTATGAAATTTGCATCCGCATTGGCTTTCTCAAATCTTTGATCGCAAAAATTCCATTCTGTGCTGCTCGTCAACCGAAAATAATTTTAATTTATAAGATCGACATTCATTTATCTTTAAAACATTGCGAACTGTTTTTGCAGTAACGCCGAATTACTCTGCTATGGCTCTGCTCGATGTGGTCGGGGTTTCTTCTACACTGGCGTAAATAAGCGTATCTCGTTCTTCAGAATTGGCTATATTAGCTCGCCTAATTCTTTTGTGATGCCGCGGAGAAAGATAACCACCAGTTTTAAATCCTTTTATAATTTTATGAATAGTACCACACGACGGACTTATATTGTGTCTCTTCAAATAAATGAACTATATTTCTTATTGAATTTCCTGATATCACTTTATAATTTGCTTTTTTCTAATCAAGCTATATACTGCTATTTTATATCAATAAATTTATAAATAATACTTTGCAAAACTCAAAACTGACATATTACAACAATGACATATTGCAATGACTTAAGTCACTCCCATCCATAGTACGACACACGGTATTTTCAGTTTTTCCAGTTGTTTTCCAGTTGTCTTTACTATTATTTTATAATATACTGTTATTTGTAACATTCATGCTTAATTTCCCTCAATTAAATTTATTTTAATAATCAAAAAACCGAAATCCAAACGCTTGATCATTTATAGTTGCAAAGAATAAATAACTAACATATTTCTAACCTATATTATAAATTTTGTGCGATAAGTAAAATCCAAGTGATTTTTGAGAATTTCTAGATGAGCTGCTTACACGAATCGCTACCTCTTTATTTGCAGTAATTAAATAGACTAGCAACAGCTTCAATATCCTTCGATAAAATATAGTGTAAATCAAATACAAATGTTTATTGACTGCATCACATTTTACAAAATTGAAACCATGATAGATTTGTTAAAATGAAACTTATATTATCATCATAAATACTACAGACATTTAAATGGTAGTTATTATGCTTTTTAAAAACCTACTAAATACCCAAAGATTTGTCATAAAAAAAGTCGTTTATTTATAGTCTGACGGAGCCGATCCTGCACGGCAAGTTAATATAAATGCGCATAGGTTGACGCATTATTTGTGTTATTCAAGTTGGTAAGAGAAAAGAAAGGGAGACGGAGAACGAGAGAGTGCGGTTCACACACGGCTAAAATCGCTGCTTGGAGAGTGTCTGCGTGTATTATGTGTCGAGGATAGTCCGTTCCGTGCAATGAACTTGTTATAAAGCGAGACCGAAGTCCCCGAATCGAACGAGCGTGAACGTTTACCATTTCCAATACGTACGTATACATAGATTGCCGTGCCGGCCGTTTCGAGTACAGCACAGCCGTGCGCCGCGGGTCTGACATCGGTCGAACGTCTATATGTGTATCCACAATGCCGTAAGTAAGTGGTATGATAATATACACACATACTCAGCTGCTTACTCAAACCGATCCTCCTCCCACTTTCCTCTGACTGTCGTTTTATAATCCACTCGTAAACGTATACAAACACATACAACGTGAATATTACACAGCCGACAACTATGTATCTCGATTCTAAATTCTACTTTTTGTCCTTGGTCGTTTTAGTTTGTTGACGCGCGATGACAGACTACAAAATGTTCTTTATAATTAGCTGTACGTCGTTTACAATCAATATGGCTTCAAAAATGTTAATAAATATCCTCGCTTTCTTGGAATAATTTATTATTCTTATTAAAACAGCGTACATAATATACAGACCTTGATAACTACATTAGAAATTCGATTAAATAAAGACAGTGAATCACAAAAAATATGTTCTTGTAATATCATTATGTTTGTTTCAATATTATGTTAACTTTTACTATAAATAACTGATGATTGTCGAATTATTTTTTAATAATCCGACACACTTGTAGCTCATAAAAATCATTGTGCTTGTAGTACTGAAGAATATCTCTAATTTTTAAAATTCTTAAATTTAAATATTTTCTCTGTTGTAATAATAATATTTAGAATAACTATTACTCAAGATTAAATGTAACAAAATAATTCAAAAAATATACTTTCCAAATAATTTCGACTGCTATAAACACGACCAAAATTTGGATAATGTTCATTTGATGATACTTGCTCCAAATTCAATAACAAAATATACCACAATGCTTAAATATTGTTCGGCGAACATTTGAATAAGCCTACCAATCAATAATTGTTAGGTATTGTATTAAAAACTTTTTTTTAAATGTAGAAAATTTTTCGTATAGAATTTCACTTCATATTATAGAGGCGTATTAGTTTATTAGCATTTTACATAAATTATAAATTTCTTGGCATTTAATATAAAATTTCTGCAAAATTTAAAACTAGATTAAAAAATATTCTATTAAGAAGTATTTATGAAAAAATCATTACGTTAAATGTTTCTATGAAAATGAAACTGAAAAACTGAATATGTACTTTTATAATTTTTGGAAAATACGAATAGAGAAAACTATTCTCATTCTTATGGCGCTGTAATTAACGTGTATTTTTAAAATATGTAGTTTCTTTATCTATCTAGTTGAACGTAAAATTAGGTATATTTGTAATAAAATACATTTTGTATAAGGTTTTTTACGAAAGTACTCATTAGTAAGACACGATTTATAAACTGCCAGGAAAATCGTCACAGTTCGCCCGTAACGATAACCTCGTTCCACCACGTCACCTTCTCTTAAATATAACAGCCATCGACGAACGAAAGCGATGGATCCTGGGAAGATGCTTTGAATTTACAATGCGAGAGTGAGTGACGACGGAATACAAGGCATTCTCCGCCCTCTCTCTTCTCAATTCTCGTTTCCATCCCTCGGCTTATTATCGTCACGTCAACGGCATTTCTCTTTTCCTCGTACTTCCGTCGCTATCTCTTTTCGACTCCTTCGAAGTTGACTCTTTTGCCGATTTCGAACCTGCGTCCGTCGGCTAAAATGGACGACGTTCAGACCGCACGGATAAGAGATGAGTTCGTTGCTGTTCCTACTCCCTGGCCTCTTCTTCCTATTCTCATTACCTATTATGGTTTGGATGATTCTCTCGGCTTCTATAATTTGCTAGTCGGGCACAGATGTCGTTGGCTTTACATTGTATATTGTTCGTAGTTGATGTTATCGTTACCGGCGCTGCCTCACTTGATAATATCAACTTCTAAATTTTTAATTTCCCCAAAAAGAGTAATTAGCTTTCTTTTTAGTAATAAACTGTCATTTCTATTGAGAAGACAGTAGTTTTGTGCTTGTTATAAGCTATTTGTTACGATTGCAATACTAATTATGAAAGTATAATTATACACTTTTGAAATTAATGAATATGCATGTCATTTGTATATGTATGTATAATTATTTAAAATATATGCGTAAAAATACTAGTTATTTTAGTTTTTTCTTTCTATAAATTACACGAGTTTACAAATTTAAGTATGTAACTATGTTTGTTCGCTGATGTTTGAATTTTAATAGGTTAGTTATAGTGACTAAATATGTTGTAGTGATTTCAAACATGATTTAGGTTTTTTCCTGTCACATCCAAATACGAAATAAAGAAGCATTTCTTTTTACGAACGTATATAATTATATTGCATTTAATAATTACAAATTACACTTTTACATTTTAATATATCATTACTAAATAATATTAATCGAAATTCTGAAATTTACATTAATAAGATCGTTTGTCTCTTTGTTTGAAAAGACGCACAGACGCATATATGTCTTTTTTTGAACACCAATAGTAGTCGGCCATCATGTTTGTATCCACCTTCCCTGGTACTGCTGCTCCATTTCTTTTATGTCCTGATGAAACCTCTCCTTGTTTTTCGCTCATTTATCCTGAGTTTCGGGAATAAAATCAAAATGGGCATGCAAAAATGAATTTTGATGCTCATATTGCAACCTAAATCATGAAGCTTTTGCAGCATGTTTTGAACAACTTTTTCATAATATGTATGATTTCCTTGAAAGTTTTTCAAGTAGTTCAAAGTTTTTCGGTAGTCATAGAGGTTTTAAATTGACTGTCCAAAATCAATTTTCTAATTTGGGCACCAATGAGGATACCCTCCTTAAGTTTTGCGTCAGACAAACCAGGAAATTTACTACAAAGGTATTTAAGCAGTTTCCATCCTTATTCAATGCTTTTACAAATTGTTTCATTATTATGTAATGGGGCATATAATGAAATAATTTGTGAAGTCATTCATTATATGCGTCCATTACATATAATGAAGCAATTTGTAGCTGCATTATATGTAATGGGGACAAAAGTATGTTATCTAGCTTCACTAAACTCTCGCCTCTGCTTAGCAGAAACAAAACAACCACATATATAACAAAATATGTCCAGACTGTTTATACACTTTCTGCTTGCCATACTAAAAGAAAAACTAGGACAGAATAAGAGCACACGACGGAGTTTACGACTGCACCACTTATATACACTGTGGTTGAGTGAACTCTACAAACAAGTTAGCGTACGCACAGACAAGTTTAAACATGCACAAGTTGCTGTACTTGGGACAAATATTTAATACGATTACGAATATAGGGGTATAAAGCTTGTAGACCGTGTCTGAAACTATAGTCATGTACAGATTTGCGCATATCTTAGTAATACTTTGTTATTAAATTGTGAAAAATCTTTACGTGATAGAAACGAACGGACTTCGGTTGAGTAATCAGTACACGTATAAAACACTGACATATACTACTATTTAAACTCCAGATACACAAACCAGTGCTATTGTCTATTAAAAATTTAGTAAAATGGATGATCGAATTACGAATAAATTAATTAGAATATCTTCTTTACTTACTTCACGTAGATGTATTGCAAAATTATAATAGATAAAACTTGCTATCTTAAATAAATTTAAGGATATGTATTTTTAGGACACTTGAAAATTGATTTACGATAACCAAATTTTATCTACAGATGCAACATAAGTATTTATCTAGTATTTGTACACACCCTGCCGTTATTGTTATTGCTCAGTAATAATGTTATATCGTTCCATTTTTTTTAAATTTTTAATGTTTAGTAACCTAAAATCTACACAATAGTAATAGCAATTTTAATGATTTCCTATATAAATATAATGATTATGAATACTTAGCAAATAAAATAAAGAAGAACTTAACTAAAAATTTAGTGAATAAAGATATAATAAGGATGTCAAGAAAAAATTTAAATCACCTCAAATTGAGTTCATCTAAGTTGGCGACAGAAGTATAAAACATACTTAAACAAGCATGTTACTGTGGAATATGCAAGCAGAGTGCTTAGAAAATATGGATATAATAGCCAGCTTCGAAGGATCTATATATTAGCGACAAGAATCGAAAGGATTTAATAGCCTTTTTAAGAAAAATATATGAATCTTGAATTTTACATATCCTAAATTTTCAATGTTTTCTGCATTACTGAAAGTAAAAGTATTTAGAGCGGAAGGAAAGTTAATTGTGTGAAGAAAATCTAATAAAGAACCATCTACTGTTAAATATGGTGAAGATTCGATCTAGTTTGGAGATGCGTAAGAGTTAATTGCAATTGATAACCTTTCATAATCGATACATATTTTGGAGGAAATTTTAAAACCAAGTATTGAAAAATTAGGAATTTATTAAATAACTATGTCATGAAACTGTTGTGAAAACACCTACGCAATTCTCTCTCTCTCTCTCTAACCTAATATATTTGAAAATTCATGCAACGAATTAAACAAGCTCATTCAAAAACATGAAATTTCAAGTAAAAATTATTAAAAAAAATATATTAATGGAAAATAAACCCAAGGATGTACAGAAAAATTAAATAAAAAATATCTCCGAATCTATCTTATAACTTATAAGATAGATTCCGAGATATTTTTTATCTACTTATAAGTTATAAGTAGATATTAGAAAAGATCTGTCAGCTTTCAACTAAGTATTAATTTTTAATACTTTGTTTTTCGCAATTTTTTGTACATATGTGTGATTTTAGTTTATCATGTATGTATAAGTTTGTATATTCATTCCCTGCAATTAAAACGGACACAATCTGCTACTAATTTTCTGCTATTAATTTTCAATATACGATAATAATGAAAGATTGAGTAAAATGTAGATAGCAAAAGAAAATATTAGTAAATTGTGTTTTCTCGTATTACACTACAAAAATTAAAAAAATTGTTTTGCCTCATTGATTATTTATATATAATAATTGAAGACACGTTTAGACATCCTGAGATATATTTTGAAGCTTTAAATTTTGTGCATTATATATAAATCGTAGGTAGCTATTAATTCATTGACAAACGAACGTAATATGCCACAATTTGATTAGATTAAACTAGAGGACTAAATTCAAATGTAAAAACGAGAAATTCCTTAAACAAAATATTTTATTACATATTACAATGTAAAAACTGATAACTGTTTTTATCTTATTTTAAAATTGTACTTAAATTTTTATTATATAGTCTTGATTGAAGTTAATGGAAGGTATATTTTACGATATCTGTTTATCACATACTCTATATAATTGTTTTATTTCGTTTAGTAATCAAATCTCTGATAAAAGCCTAAACATTATAACATTAATTACGATTGAGCTCCTGTAATATTGAAAATAAATAATAAATGTCTCAAACATCTCAACAATTTTTAACCAAATTTAAACATTTTCCGCTCTACGTAAAAAACGAAACAAAATTTTATTACATTTCCAACTATTACGGTACTGGCTTTAAATACGAATTCCAACGATATTAACCGACTGTGCTCTGGCTTAATCATTCTAGCGTTCGCATTGTATTGCGTCCGGTCTATCTTGTGGTCTTGTTCTATGTATAGAGAGCGATTTGTTGCATTTACGTTAATGGCGACCTTGCGGACATGTCCATGGCACGAACCTTACACGCCCATATCACCTCCGCTATACAAACAGATATAATTGAAAAATATTTATGGCAGCCTATCCGAACGAAAACACCGTTCAAACTGAATTTCGCACGGAAACCGAAGCAATGTTCGCCGTATGTTTGGAATCGAATTTTTAAAATAACAACTTTACCGTAAACCGCGGTTAACCACGACTTTGTTGGTTATTATCAGTATCATCATACAGTCGCTGCTTTATCAGTATTACCAACGCATAGTTTCGAAACTCCCCTCCACGTTATAATATTTACATATTATACACGATTTTATTCATTATTTATTGTTTAGCGCGTCAGTTATCGATAATAGTATGGTGATTTTTTTTTCTGTACATTTCTGCTTGTGGTAAGGTCTTTTTTAAGCTTTCTAAATTTAGTAATAATTACTTCTTGTTTTAAATGTCATTTTTTAAAGTAAATTATGGATTTCTTTTCCTGAACTAATCATTAGTAAAATAAACGTGCAACATATGTTGTTGGCAACTTTTAAGATGGCCGTTTTATTTTGGATAGTAACGGTTTTTTTTGCTGTTCATATTTACGTATCGCCTCCATGCGCGTAGTTCAAATATTGCAAAGATCGCGATGGAAAAATTAGTGATTTTTATAAATTTATCTATTAATAAAAATGCTTTATTAAAAAGTGGTTAAAATGTTATAAATAATATTGTGGGGTACACAATTTTTATAAGTTCTTAAAATATTATTTCTAGTAATGAAATATGTAATATGAAATATGTAACGCGTTCAGTTTAAAATCTTTAAAATAAGAAAGTTATGGTGCTATTTGTAGTTATTAAGCTATTATCGGTCAACTCGGCACTAAAATTACTAATTTTTTAAATAATTTCACTTTTAATATATTCAATTCACGCATTCTAGTAATGTTTAAAAGTTGTTAACTATGCCAATATTTTCACTAACTCGTAAATAAACTAGAATATTTTGGATTCTCTTGAAAATAAAATAGAATTTCTTTTGCATATTCTATGAATGATTTTAAATAAGTATGTATATTTTTAATTTATATTTTATTTCAATTAAAAATAAAGAACTTACTGTTTTTTAAATCACAAATTTTCATTTCTTTATTTCCGAGGTATATTTTTATTAAACTTTGCATATTCAAAATCCATTAAAAAACGTGCCAATTTACTTATATTCTGGGGTATATTCCTTAAATAAAACTACCTTTTTCGCTAACTTTTTTTTACACAACACTTCACACACAGACACAAGCACCCAAAATGAATACCAAGTAGAAGTTGTAAGTAAATAATATGTGTGTATTGAACTTGCACGGTGCCACCTTATCAACGCGAAAACTAGACTGGGTCATAATATCCAATGAATTCGTTCGAAATCATTTCGTTGCGGATACACTGAGTTATGTTGATCGATGCCTTTTTAAGTCGGGTCATTGTTGTAGCGATTGTGTTCGTATTGCGGTGTTGATACTTGATTCTTCGTTTTCCGGTGTGATACGGTGTTCATAGTTGAAGTAATTGTGTGCGATGCTAGGCAGACGGCTCTTAGCGACGGACGGGTGAATACTGTTCGTTGGAAAATTACTAAATCCAAAGGAATTTTCACCAAAAGGTTTGTGTAAAGTATTTATACAACGTCACATTCATTTTATTAACACATTGCGCCATGATGAAATGCTTTTTACAAAAGGTATCCAACACATATAAGCTGTACGTGATCAAGAAAATATATCACAGAACTATACATGTTAACCACTCGATATCTCAGACACGAATGAAACCAACGTCTGGTATCGTATGAGCGGAACTCGTTCTGTTTTGTATTGCGGCATGCGCTGTGGTAACCTCGCGCGGCGCCAGCTGATAGCTGAAGGCGGTGTTGCCGGTGCGATGGCCTCGATGAATGGCATTGCAAGGTCTGGCTCGGTGCAGTGCGGTGTGATGTAGAAATGTGCGGGATCGGCCGCCATGGACGCTTCCCTGATGACATTTCTGGTGCGCTACTACTACCAGGTATATAAACCCTGCTCTATCTCTATCTCTCTCTATGTATCCGCAGTAGGAGGTGGCGGCTTCGGCTTCCACGACGGAGGTGGAGGTCGGCCGACGTACACGTGTTTAACCTGCTCTCTTCTTTTCGTTGTTTCTTTCTCTCTTGTATAATACACTTGATGATTGTATGCATGTGGTTTGTTGTATACGTGTGCGTACGTGTTTTTATGTGTGAGTGTGTGTTGGTGACCCAGTCAGCGGCGGCGATTGATTTTTCGACCAGACAACAGACGACATTCCCAAATCCGCTGCCACCGGTTTCATACAGTGACAGCAACAAGAAAACCAGAAATCGTTTCCACGCTAATTTTTTTCATAATCTTGTGTTCACTTAAACTTAATTATTTGCATGTAAATATTATAAGGCGGAAACATATGTTGAAAGGAAGAGAAAACTAGAGTTTTAGTAAAAGAAATTGTGAATAATTAACGGAGATTTCAGATTTCACATTTAATTTTTGTACAACAAAAACTTCTATTAAAACGCGTAAAATATATAATACGGATTACCCCTCCCCGAATTTGGCCGTAACGGATCGTGCATTTGATTTTTATTTCACTTTCAAGTTTTAAGATTTATTAGAAGTACTGATTCCCTGAAGTTACTTGTTACACACATCAGAAACATATCTGAATGTTTGCTATTATTATATTTTAAAAGCGCTATATTGCCTTTCAGCGGAACAAGTTGCCAGGCACCTAGATATCTGTAGAAAATAAAATGTTACCTCAGCAATTTCGCTTTACTGAAATTATATAGTTACAAAATATTATTACAAACGGCGGCTTGTGCTGGATAGCGGGATGTGGATGTGCCGTGCTAATAATAATGAAATAATGAAATTATTCTAAGATAATAAAATAATTAGTGGTGCTGGTGAAGTTTCTTCAAAGGTCCACGACGTGCGTGGTATTAGTTAATTAAAATATATATGTATATAACTTACTTACTAAATAAAACACATGTGCGTTGTCCTTAAAGTTTGTACTTATATTTACATAAGAAAGAAATGAAATTGGTATATTTAAAAGTAATTAAACAAAAGTAATATATACACAAGGAGCGGTAATTAAGTAACTGAAAATTAACACAAAAATACTCTGAAACGAACGTTTAATTGAGCAGTAAATTAAGGGTTAATTGATTACGATTAATATAAAATAATCTCTGTATCGAACAATACAGAGTTACCTTTGATTTGCGGCGATGGGCGGCCACGTGGTGCGTCGTATACCTGGACAGATATGCAGAGTGATGTTTGGCCGGAGGAACAAGAAATTAATTAGTTTAATTAATATGGATTCGCTTAAAAGAATAATATATATAGTACAATACAGGATTACCTTTTAATTGCGGTTAGATGCAGGGGCACGTGGATCATTCCACCGGTACTTGACCAGTACGGCGGGTGATGTTGCACTTTCGATGGTTCTAACGAGAAGCTCGGACTGATAGTTTTGTATCGAAAAGAACATTGGTTTTGAAAACGGTCTGTTTTATGACCTGTCTAAGAGAGGGGTCGATATCTTGAATTCTAATTAATTAAGAAGCGGGACCTGAAGAGGTGTTCTATCGATGGCATAAATATTATTAAAATAGCGCTTGTGACATAAGCTTTCTAATGATATGAAACACAACATATAAAGGAAGATGTATGTAATCAATTAAAACAATTTAAAATGGAATGTATATAGAAAGAAATTCCACAGTAACGTTAGGGTTGCTGACGGTCAGGTAGAAAACGAAGGGTCTGTCGGTAAGGATATAACAAAAGAGAAATGCTTTCTCTTTGTAACGAAACTGTACAGAAGAAAAATGTCTTAAGTTAAATATTTGAATACGAGATATTTAAAGAAGAAATATATTATTTAAAAATAAATTAAAATATTCTTTATGCGGAGCGTAACAATATATAATACTTTATTAAGCAGAACAGGATACAGTTACTTGTTACAGGTGTGTTTCGATTTCAACCACAATCTAAATAGTGAATACATTCTGATTTATCGCAACTTGGATTTTTCTGGGAGTAACAGCTTTGTTGTGGAGGTAGCGGTTTGTTCACAATCTATGGGAGTGTTCTCGAACATAATATCGTTTTCGCTTTCACTATTACTCATTATAAAGATTAAGAAATGAAACGAATTCACAACTTTTTAATTTTTTGACAGTCACTGATGTTGTCAACTGTCAAATTGTATGTAAGTGGCCGTGATGAATGTATTCGTAATTGTGTGGAACATGGAACACAATATACATCACAGCGGTTATTTGCTTTGCTTTTTCTATGTAATGAAATTTTGTGCCCTAATCATTGTTCAGCACGGGGATGTAATGTATTTGATTACCATAGGTCGTTATGACTAAGGTTACATCTTCGATAGTAACTCAGGTATGTTTTCTTAACATAGTGAAGGACGGAAAATACTTTAATTAGGCAGCCTGCGGTGAGGGTTTAGAGAAATGCAAGTAGCGATTATAATATCCGTATAGATATAGAAACCAGAAAAGTATTAAGTATTAATTTTTATTCTATTAGGGCTAATAATAAGGATCCTCACGTTTATTTCGATAGTATTGAAATATATAGATATACATATGCATTAATCTTCTCCGGAATTTTCAATACTCGTTTCACCATTACCACTTAAATGAATTATAAATTCCTGATTCGTACATGTGCTTTGGTAATATTCATTTTCTATGTTCTCTAATCTTCCTGTTTGATATTCCCGGCAGCTTTACAAATTAATTAATTGATGGAAAGGGATGTTAATATTTAAAATACCATTACAATATTCTTTAATACAGTTACATATTGTCTGTTAAATTAGAATTGTTTACTTTGAAAGAATAAAGTTTAAATTGTAAACGGTGGATTATAACAGGTGGGGCAAAAGTCCCGCTACCATTTTGATTGCCTATAACTTTGTTG
Organism: Melolontha melolontha; assembly: GCA_935421215.2. Taxonomy (NCBI): domain Eukaryota; kingdom Metazoa; phylum Arthropoda; class Insecta; order Coleoptera; family Scarabaeidae; genus Melolontha; species Melolontha melolontha. The sequence goes on along the minus strand of OW285239.1, from coordinate 104,901,722 downwards.
AAAGAAAAGATAAGTAAGTTTGGTTTTCATAAAAAGTTTATTTGCTCTTTACATTTTTTTTTATTTTTTTTTCATTATGATTGGAAAATTATATCGGCTAAATGGTGACCGCGATTCGCTATGCAACTTTCGGCTCTTTTTTAGGCATTTTTCATGACATCCTGCAACATCTCAGGCTGAAGTTCTTCAATTTCTTGACGAATATTCTCTTTAAGATGTTGAATCATTTGGAGCTTATTCACATAAACTTTTGATTTTAAAAAACCCCATAAGAAAAAGTCAGGTGCAGCTAAATCCGGAGATCTGGCTGGCCATGCTAAATCGCCATTTCGCGAAATTAGTCTTCGTGGAAAAACGTCATTCAATAATTGAATTGTTGAACGAGCTGTGTGCTGTGGCCCCATCCTGCTGAAACCACATTTCATCTAGTCCTTGCTCTTTCATTTCAGGCACAAGAAAATTTCGAATCATGTCTTGGTACCGTTCAGCAGTAACAGTAACTCCAACACCTTCGTCAGTTTCAAAAAAATAGGGACCAATGATGTTTCCAGCATGAATACCACACCATACAGTTGTTTTTTATGGATGCAATGACGTTTCATGAAGTAATTGAGGATTCTCTGTCCCCCAAAACCGACTGTTCTGTTTATTGACGTGGCCACTGAGAAGAAAATGGGCTTCATCGCTCATTATCAATTTAGACGAAAAATCTTCAATTTCATCAGACAGCCTTAGGATTGCATTACTGTACTCAACTCGTTGGTCATGATCTCTCGGTAGCAATTTATGGACTAATTGAATTTTGTACCAAATCAGTTTTCAAAATTCGCCTTAAACTGCGTGCAGACATGTGTAACTGGGAACCACGTCTCCGAATTGATATTTCTGGGGGCTCTGCAACACTATCGCGCACCAGAGCCACATTTTCAGCGTTACGAGACGTCCGTTGTCTTCCAGAACGAGGCCTGTCTGCTGTCGTACCGTACTGTCGAAAATTCGCATGTAAACGATAAATTGTGGTTTTGTGAGGCACTGGACGATTAGGATATTTTTGACGCAATTTCCACTGAGTGGCAATAATGGAACGATTATTTTCAATAAATATTGTCACTATTTCTGCTCGTTCTTGTGGCGTATATTTATCCATAATAAAATTTGGACGTCTACACAACACAATGGTTAAAGCTAAACTGAACTAAACATCACATAACCAAGATGGCACGCAATCAAAATGGTAGCGGGACTTTTGACCCACCCGTTATTAAGCGAAACATCTGTAATTTCTCCTAATACGGTTCATTACCTCATTTACAAGTTCTCTGTACCTGCTGCACGAGGTAGGGGCTAGTCCCCGATAATTCTAAGGTCGGATCGTTATATTGATGAGCAGACTATACATAAATATATAAGGTGTCTTTGAAATAAAGAGACAACGTATGATAAATGGAAAGATGTAACTATTACAACATAAATCTAAAATATTGTGAGTCAATTACGACGCGAACCCCTAAATTGAAAGCACCTTGAAAATTGTATTACGTGACGCCTATGAATTCAAAATATTCAGAATGTGTCTAAATAATAAATACCTCATGCGCTACAGCGTATGTTTACCTACGTAACAGCTGGATGAGATGGACAATAACAAAACTATTCTTTTTATGTCAGTCAACTGTAAGATATCGTCTTTTATAGATATCGTCTTTTATAATATAATCGACCACACAGTGGCGTGACAAAAGTTTTTTAAATATCTTGACATTTTTTTTCTCGCTTATGAGAGAATTTTGGGAAAATATTTTGGATTTATATTCTCTATAATTACATCTTTTGATTTGTTTCTTTATTTCAAGGACACCCGGTATATATGTAGACGATCCTAAATTTTAACCTAAATTTAAAATATATCCCATCCATGTAATTCTTTACATGGTATCAGTGCATTATTCACTTGAAGCACTTATGACTTCTTTTATTTTTGAATTGTATATGTAACATAATTCATTAAAATTTGTAGAAAAATAAAATATTACAAAAAAAGGTACCTTTAATATATTTTTAACACAAATATATGAAAAAGTATAAACAAATATGGTGTTCAAAATTGGTTTGTTTATTACAGAAATAGAGTAAAATTAAAGTGAATGACTGACACTAGTATTTTGCAAAAAGTATTTTTCATACAACTACTATAATGCATCCAAATTGAGCCTGGTTGTCATTAGACGATTCCAAAGCATAGAGCGTTTTATATTTTCTAACTTACAAATTTCGATTCAGTTATTTTAATAGAGCTTCCGTTATACAAGAGCGGATTGATATATAAGGTCTCCAACAACGCTATTGCGAAACCTGAAAATTTGAGTTTGGAAGTGAACCTAAGATACCAATAGTGAAGTTATATTCTTGCAAAAGAGTGGACAAGAAAGAAAGAAGACTAGAAATGGCTTAGAACGGCCAGAACTGATGGTCCAGGCACATTACCTTAGAATTGAAAATGTAATTATTCAGGCAGAAGGCTATTTATTGTTTATTGTCACTTTTCACAAAGCTGTGACAGAAAATTTTATCTGCCAAACTAATATTTATGCTACACAAAATGAGAAATACCTCAAGAGGCTTTAGTAGTTGAGCGATGGAGGTTTGAAAATTATTATAATCGCTAACTGAATGTTAACATGCGAGGGCGGATCGATATAGAAGATCTCTAACAACTTCATTGTGTGAGTAGTGGAGATAGAAACAAGTTCTATCCTGCAAACGGCAATTTCGAATATCTCGTCTTAGCATGTAAAGTTTCATTTTCCTGTGTACCGTCGTTTAGTAACAATACTACTTATTACAAGTTTGATTTCTAACATGCGTACCAAGCAACGATTCGTGATAGATTTTTTAACATTGGAAGGTTGAGCGCTTATCGAAAACAGATTGCATGTATGTGAAGAATATCGTCGTCCTATTGTGCGGAAATTCAAAAGAGTTCCAACAACCCAGAAAGTCGTGCTCACCATTTTCCGGGATTCATTCATACCGAATATCTGCCGAAGAAATCAGGGATCAATTCAATAAGATACTGTAAAAGTTTACGATCACTAAAGAATCGTATCCGTAGAGTAAAACACGAAAGAACGAATTTTTTTCGTGTACAGCACGAGAGCGCATTGCAGCAACAAAACGATAAAGACAGTGACGAGCCTGAAATTCAGTGTTGTTTCGCATCTTCCGTACAGTCTTGATTTGGCATCTTCAAATTTCTGGTTGTTCCTAAAGTTGAAAGGTCAACATTTTTGATTAGACATTGAAGTTCGGGCTGCTGTTCGCAATTGGATCAACAGCAAACAAGAAATTTTTTTGATGAACAGAATAAATAAATCAGTTAAGCGTTTGGAGAAATATGTTGCACTAAATGGAAAAATAATTATGTATTACTACTGGTAGTACAATAAACTTACTTCATTTTGAGACTGGTTTTATTATTTTGTCTGTTCTTATTCTTATTTTATGGAGTTGTTGGAGACCTTATATATCAGTCCGCCCTCGTAAATTTAGAAAAAGCTAGACTAGTCGTGTCCGTTTACAATACATCTGTAAAGGCAAAAATTATTACTTTTGAAGAAAGTTAAGGAGCACTAGCAGATAATATCCACCTATGTTTTTTCAAAACGAAAGGGAATGAATTGCTCACATAAGATAAAATGACAGTCAACCATATACATTGTTCTTTCAGTAGACTTCACAATAGTTCAACCTTAGATCATGTAAGATTCATCTATTGAGAAGTATAATAATTAGAGAACGGACACGCTTACCACATGACGCAAAGCCCAGTGCAGTACTGGCGAAAGGCTGTATTTCTAAAATATTTAATTTTATTTATATAATTGGAAAACGAACGGGTGGTGATCTATAAAATTACGAAATACATATTTATTTGTTGAAAAGTTGTATTTATAAAGTTTTTAATTTTATTTCTATAATTGGAACATTTTTATTTGTTCATTTTGTCGTTCAAGTTGCGTAAAGGAGTATTAATATTGACCAGCAATAGTTTCTCAAGGTTTTCTTCTGTCAATTTTGTTCTCTTTGAATTAAGTACATCCTTATAAATAGAAAATGTCCTTTCTACATCGCAACTGGTTATAGGTGCATACTGGAAATATTCTTTTATTTCTTAATATTTAGCCGTTAGATTTTGTGGAATTGTCTCCATACATAATTGCTGCAATGTAATTAAATCTGGATTTCTATTAAGAATTGCTTCAAACTTTTGCTGAAGGCCACATCCGAAGTCACTTGGAATACTTTTCAGATTATTAACAGCCACATCTAATGTGGTTAATCCGTCATTTAATTTGAGATTTCGATTTTCAAAATAAGTGATTAGTTTTGGCAATTTTCCAAAGTGTTCGTGAAGAAAGTACAACTGATTTTTTAAATTTGGGATTTGTGTGAGCTCCTTGCACTCACCAATACTTCTAGCATCCTCCTTTAGCAGTGTTACGAAATGTTTTAGACTATCGAAATTCTCAGCATAATAACTAGTAGCTTCCAGCCATGTTCCCCATCTAGTTATTACTGGAGTGGGAGGCAGTGACAGAGATGGAAATTTTTCCCTGAAAAGAGCTACTCTCAATGGTGCTTTTCTGAAAACTTTTTTAAAAGCTGATACAAGTCTATCAACTTCCGGAAAAGTGTCTCTGATATATTCACAGATTCTGTGGAGAGCATGTGCTACACAAGTAATATGCAGCATATTAGGTTATGTTTTCTTCAATAGTCTGCCTGTTTTTAACATATACGCAGCACTATCACTGACAAATAAAAGTATTTTTTCTTTGTACGTGGCGTCCAAATGAAGCATTTTTTGCATATTCTCCTTAATGGTTTCAGCAACTGTTTCCGCATCAACTCTATTTATAACACTTGTTGCTATTACATATGAGTTATAGGGAATAGTTGGATGTAGTACACCAGCTACAACATTTACCACACAGCGTCCTAACATATCCACCGTTTCGTCGGCGCTTATCCATATGTATTGATTTAAAAGATGGCTTCTAATGCGTTCTACTGTTCTCGTATAGCACCTAGAAACATAATATTTGCGTAAAGTTGATTCATCAGGAACATTTCGACCAGTATATTTTTGAAGAAATATTTTTAAAGTGGGATTGCTAAGTTTATTTAATGGAATATTAGCCGCCATAAAAGTTTTACAGAGTTCAGATGTGTTTGCGATCCTAAGTGACGAATTTTTGACGATATTTTACGGATTTTGTAATAAATTTCGGAATCACTGACAATGGACATACAATCAGTATGACCGTCAATCCAACTCGCCATTGTTTTACAATGCCGTTCTCGACATTCTTCCATATCATGTCTGAAAAAGTAACTTTAACAATGCTCTAGATCTAAATAAATGAAAACTAAAAATGTGTGTGTAAGTTATTGAAACTGAACGAAATTCAATGCACACTTACGTCGATATAATTGGTAGAAATAGATTCAATCAAACGATATTAAACTGGATCTATCACAAAAATTACGATGTAATTAACAGTTAAAACTATGAAAACAAGAAACTTACTCACAGCACTTTATTTATCTTACGAAATATAAGCTAATAAATAAAATACATTATAAAAACCCCGCTTCTATCTACGCTCATGAAAACACTTTAAAAAACACTATATTCTCCGAATACAATAGCTGGCTTGTCCATTGTTATCGCGGCGAGACCAGGTGTCCGAGTAAGTCAAACAAATACTTCATTGAATTACGCCGGGATGTATTGAGCGACGTTATACACAATTCCAATTGCCGATTGCGTTTTATGGAAATTGCATCCGTTCTCTAACAATAACATCTGATAATCATTTGATAGAACATGCTGACAATGTAAAGTATCTAGGCACGCACCTTGACCTCGGCCTAAACTGGAAAAGCATATTTGTTAGACGTAAGCGATTAGGAAAATCGCAGTCATCTATTGGAAACAAACTTCTAAATCAATAATAATCAAACCAAAAACCAATCTCGACCTATGGTACTGAATTATAGGCTACACACTACAATTCAGATATTCGTGGACAATTTCAATTCAAGGTGCTGAAGATATGAATAACGGCTTTGTGATTGGTTATAAATGAAATAATACACCGCAAGTACTAAAAATTCAGGATGAAATTAAAAAGTGTAATATAAGCATTTTAGGAGACTTAAATACCGTGAGATTGTCCTGATCTTACACTACTTTCTGTCAACGTCGTATCAATACTTACATCCGTTTGTAAGGTGGTTATGCATAAGCGTAGCATGTAGAAAGAAAACAGAAATATGTAGATAGGTAAATAAATGAAAATTTTATTTGATATTAATGCAAATATAATAATAATAATGATATATGTGGATTTACTTTTCAAAGCAATTGTTCAAAATGTGTTGCTCCATTACATTACATTAAATAAGTGACTACTCTTCTTTCCATATTATTAAAAACTAATTGTTCGACATTTATATTGTTGATTGCCCTTATAGCTTCCTTTAGTTCGTCCAATGTGTGCAATCGGTTGCGATAAACAAGATTTTCTAAGTGTCCAAACAAAAAAAATGTGTGTGCAGTTTAGTCGGGTGACCTAGTAGAACATCTGCCATAACCAATAATACGATGATCATAAAATCGTTGAATGTATTCCCTTGTTTCATGAGCTGTATGACCAGCAGCATTAGCATATTGCAAATACCCTGTATGTAATTCTCATTGTCATTTTTACTGGGTGTAATGATGTTTCATGGAGCGTATGAGGGTTGACCATATTCTAAAATTCTGGGAATTTACATAGCCACTGAGATGGAACCATGTTTCATCAGAAAAGAAGGATAAATCCAAAATATCATTCCTTAAATTTGGATTAAACCAATGACAGTAATCGACACGTTTCTCAAAATTAGGTGGGAGTAACTCCTGCACAATGGACACCTTATGCAGATGATAACGTAATTTTCGCTTCACAATAGTATGTGTTGTTCCATACAATAAACCTGTAAGAAGAAAAAATTATAGATAAATTATGCAGGGATATTTTAATGTAGAATATATTTACCTATCTGTTGAGCGAATTGACGCAGTGGTTTTGTAGGAATGCGTTTCAAGCGTGCTCGCACATCTTCCATATCTTCTGACATGTCAGATGGATAGCCGGTTGACTTGCCCTTACAAACGCTTCCTGTTGAGCGAAATCTGGTCACAATTCCGGGAATATGACGAATTAAATTATCGTAATCGATTTCCAAATCAGGATATTGCTATATATATTCGTTTGCACAACGTTCCCTTTAGTACGTCCATTGTCCGTTAGCACCAAGTTCCCCGTTTCTGAAGTACGCCTCCAAAATAAGTTGATCAAGCTTAAAGGGCATTTCTTTGATATCAATATGCATAATTTATTTTGAAAAATAATAACCACTTACAAAAATAAATATTAATTAACACAAAACAAAAGCTGCGGACGTCCATAAACAACAGCTGAAAATTCACATTACTTGGTGAAATCCTCCAGAAATATCTAAGTTGCTAACGTCATCTATAAAAATGGATGTGTGTATTGATATAACGGCTACGGAAAGTAGTATAAGTACAGGACAATCATATTTGATCTCATGGTAGTGTCCAAATGCGTTAACATTAGTTAAGAAACGAGAATATCTCGTAACATATATATAGAACCTTGCAATGAACCTAATAATTTAGTTATAACTATCTAGACTTTTTGGTTCAGTAATTAATATTGGAAAGTATTCAGAGGATAATTTCTGTGCATGTTTTTGCTTGGGCTAGACTTCCATAGTATTAGTGAATGTTTTGTTGTCCGATTCTTTAAATTTTAATTCAAGAATTTGTTTTAGTATATTATCTTTAGATTGATTTTTTTAAATAACTATTGCATATTTGGAAATTAAAATGAATACTAAATTGACAAAATAATTTTCAAATTCTAAATTTTGTCAACATTATTGTTAATATGTCCATTTCCAAAGTTTGTTTTAATTTTTTTGAATATGTATCTTGAATAGCTTCAATCGTACTTTGTCCATTTTTGTGCTGGAAAAAATTTGTGAAAATTATGGAAATATGTACATGAATATTGTTGAATAGTAGTTGCTAATTAAATTTTACGATTATATTAATTCTAGTCAATTTTGAAAGTTTTATTTGTACATATTACGGCAAACACAGTAAAGAAAATTTCTCAATACTTACTTACATACCTACAGCATACTACGTACTACATAGTCTGTCTACAATGCGCATATTCATATTAACCAATACATTTAACATATATATATGTATGGACAAATAAAACTAATATGTTCATGATTTTGTTAGTTTCCGATAGAGATAAGTAAATCTACTATCTCTTGCCGAACAGACCGCCGACGTTTACCGTCTTTTTTCGCCTGTGCGAGTGTCAACCTCCTATATTAATAAACGTGTTACGAAAAACAGTCGTTCTGAAATTACGAAGCCACGCCGCGTTTGTGTATCGACCGATGATTTTGTGTCTCGTGAACGTGAATATCGCGGGCGTGAACAAACTTTACCGTCGACGTAACTATCGCAGAAGTGGCTCGGTAATAATCTACATTACAGACACCGTTATTATGTAACTTTTAACAGTTTTTTTCGCCATCTATACATTTTTTGGTGTATTTCACCCAGAGAGAAAAATTCTTGTCGCCAATATTTTGAACACTCACCGAGCTCTAGACATTTATGTTGGTGTGGTCATGGTCTATATTATTTATTCTTACTGGTACGTCTCTCACACAAATATCTAAATATACTGTTGTGTTCGTTTTCATCATCATGTCGTTCGTTTGTTGTTTATACATTTAACATTATACATTCTCTAAATGCTGGGAGCTGCATGTATGTGCATACAAAGTGTTCGTTTCTAAATTTTCATTGGTCTTTCGATTAAGGCAATACTCGTCATCAAAAAGAATGTTTATCATTGGGTACGTTTCCATAGCTGCCTATTCTATTTTTGATCGAATCGTTGATACTCGTTATAGATCGGTGAATGAACGTATGTATGTACTGAGCTTGAATTTGTGTGTACAAACGCACACTTATACAAATACTTGTGTATATACACATAGACGCACCAGTCCCGAAAATTATAAAGTGACGGCCAACAATTTAAATGTCACTTTAAATTTTTATAGTTATTTTTAAAGAACTGTAAATTATTTATATCAAATAGTTATATTTAAATAAAATATATGTATAACTTGGATGCAATTTAAAGTACTTCTACCTTTAGTTTTTGAAATAAATATATCAACACTTCTTAACTATTTTGAATTAGATTATATTAAAGTGCATAGGCTGAACTTTATTATTCTCTTCTCGTTTTATACTATTAATGAATTAAATTTATTCTTTCACTTCAATGCTACAGAAAAATAGCTATCATTTTAATTGATAAATTATATTAGGTTAACATTATGTACTGTACATAAACAGTTAAACAAATTACTCAGCCAAAATATACAAATATTAAACTAATTAGCTTTATAATATCGGCTTCAAGATCTAGCCGTTGATAATCTACTATTAGAATCTATAGAAAACAAAAACATGAACAGTGAATATTACCTGGTGGATTGTGTACGTATATTTTATATTTTTTTTAATAACAAGAATGGACATCATTTTATATAGAACTTGATAATAAATTAAACTATTTTTGTAATGTTGGTAAAATATAGAAGCAACTAATGTTCAAAATACATCGTTTTAGATACAAATCACCTATGTTTACTGTGCGTCTAAATGCCCGACTAAATTAACTGTGACTGAGAAAGGCTTAGGAATATAAGATATGTCTTTTCAGATTGAGCAACAGGCTCAAAAAGGTGTACTTTTTCAACATAAAGTGTCACTATATTAAACCGTTTCTGATTGTTTGAACATGGACGAAATTGATTTACTACCGCGATAAAGCTATAAAATTACTGCAAACAAAACTGTCACCATGATATTGTTAAAACTGTTATAACATTAAGAATACTAAAATTACTTTTTATTATATATACATATATATATATATATATATATATATATATATATATATATATAACTTGAAAGAAATTATTAATAATATTAATTAGAACTATATTGGTTGAAATATTAAAAACGGGCCAGCGGGCTGTCAATTAAAACTCATTTATTAGTTATCTCTATATTTCGCAACGAGTTTGTTGCTTCTTCGAGAGATACTACAAGATAAATGAACAAGAACATTAAAGAAATTAGTGTATAAAACAATAGTAAAATACTCACAGAATGTAGAGCTCAAAAAATGAAAGTGACGTACACGGACATTAAAATTGATTAAATTTAAAACATAAATGTAACTATAGATATAAGGTGTCAGTCACATCAACCTTTGAAAAATATGTATATGTAAAAGTTAAAACAAAAAATATAAAAACGAAACATATAGCAAGAAACTAAAGTCACAAGAATATCAAAACCAAAAAACTATGCACTATAAATTTAACAATATATGGACCAATTAACAAAAAATTTTTAGATGGTCAACTAACCGCGCAACCGAGTATATTGAAATAAATTATACTTAGTCTGTTAGTATCAGATCTATAATTAATGTTTCGCTACGATCTAGCTTCTTCGGATCTTATATTACTACTGAACACGCTCTTCACAAATGTATGGCTTTTTTCTAAACTATTTCAATGGGTTGCACTTGTCTACATTAGAATCGTCTCTTACCAATATATCGTCTAAAATTATTGTTATTTTAATATTTAATGAAACCAGTTTAAAAGTGGGGAATTATTAAGGTCTAATTGGTCATTTAACAATATATCTGCATATTTAAGTTTATTTATTTCTAAGGATTCCAGTAAATTTAACTTTAATCCTTTTTGTTGTGACTGTAAAATTTCGAAATCTTTATTGAAACTATGATTATTTTCCAACAAATGAATTGCATAATTGGAATCTGTCTTTTTGTTAATAAAACTTTTAAAATGTTCCTATATTCTTTTCTCAAAGCTCCTACCAGTTTGGCCTATGTATGTTTTAGGGCACTCTTTACATGTTAGTTTGTATACTCCGGATTTATTACTTGTTAATGTTATTTCTGTCTCTGTTAATGTAGATCATTTCTAAAAAAGGTTCTTTTTTATGGTTATTTTCAACGCTGTTGTTATTTCCCAAATCTATACTGCTGCCGATCTTTGAGTGATACTGGTATCACTCAAAGATCGAGTATAGTGTGGTGGAAAACATTCAAATATAGCATCTTTGAATAAACAGCACAGAGTTGTTAACCACAAGTAAATTTTTTCTACGTTTTCTAGCTTTATTATATTTTTCATACATCGAGGATTTTCATATTTTTCTATAACAAGCAATTTACGTTTTTCAGAATCACTTAAATTATCACGAACGAAAATAGTAATTTTGATTGCTTGCCCTCTGCACTTTCATTTCTAAATTTTAAGGAAGGATCGGAAGTAAGTTTATAAAGTAGTTCCATTTTATCTTCATTAAAAATTTCGTCATTGGTATAGTTTTTCTTCAATTACGACCATGCGTCTTCAACTAAGTAGGTACGACATCTATTTAACATCAGCTAACCCACCATAAATTTTACCAGTAGCGACATTGTATCTACCTTTAACTCTTTCCAACATTCTGTCGAACATTGAAAATCTTGCCCGTCTAGTAATTTCTCGTTCTTTATATTTCACTTTTGAAATTTGACCACTCACTAGCTTGGAACCACCTTAATAAAGCAGAGTCCACGTCATGGCGCAACGGTTTTCTTATTTCCTTTACTTTACGTAATTTTTCAATTCAAATTGTAGAAATTTAGAAACACTTTACCAGTAAAGTATTTCACGATTTTTTGTGTTAGCTTTCTTGTGCTCCATGTTCAGCATTATTATTAAGTTTACCTACTGAGGACGACAACTTAGTTGTTGAAATACGTATTTCGGATACGAATATTAATTGCGGTAAGGGGTTTTATACCGTTTTTAAAGTTTTTACTTAACCACAGTCTCCAAAGATAGACTTCAATAATAAAAAACAAAGTTAGTATTATTATTAACGCAATATATCACCAAGGTTTCCAATCCTCGAGAGAGTGCATACTGATACTCGTTTCAAAACGATGGATCTCGCAAATAAGACTATAAAAGTACTGGCATACCTACCTGGAGTTAGATCCGAGGGACAAAAATTACTTCCGTGTGAATTGGAAGGGACAATCAATTATATTATTCATTACCTTCATTAATAATTTTTCATCCCTCCGTGCATTATCGGACAACATGTGATGGAGCGATAACAATTCATTTTGAGGAGTGCATCTCCGGATAATTTCCATTGATGGTAAAAAAAAAGAAATTTAAATAATCAGCGATGAATACGGTCCATAAAATCATAGACATTCACATAACGAAGGATACCATGTTAATGTATGACGATGTAATTAAAGTATAGAACTTTTATAACTATAATACTATCGAAGTACTTAGAAACTCTAATGACAAGTCCAAGAGATGTAAACGCTAAACGACTAGAATCAAATAACTCCTCAATCCTTATCCGTTTGATCTATTATTTGATTGCTGAGATGAAATACAATTAATAAAAACTTGAGAAAGAACGAGTATAACAGCTGATACAACATTTCGCAATATTTAGACTTTATGAACCGTGCTACCACCATATCCAGAAGGCACATCATTTATAGAAGAAATCTCAGAGTATATTTTAATATCCTATGCGTATCCAAGGTCAGAACTATTTACTGTTAGAAGTAAGTCATTAACAAATTAAATCAAGAGTAAAGGGCCTAGATTGAATTGTTGAGGGATACCGGAAATGGGAATAAATTTAGTAGAGGAAATTAAAGATAGGTTACCTAAGTACTCAAGGAGGATTGCAAAAGATTGTTCGATTAGGTTAAAAACTTTGGATAGGTCAGTGTAAATAACATCAACAACAACTGTCTAAAACCTCGCAGATATATTGGGATATTCTAGCCAATTGTAGTAGACAATTTGTTTTATTCTTATGAAATGAAGATAGATAGATTACTTGAGGTGGCCGTAAAGCCTTTTCCAAAGCGACCTTTCTAGATCTACTGTAGTCCTCATGCCTAGTTTGAAGCTCTTCCTCTAGCTCTGCTTCTTTAATTAAGTTTAGCAGCTTCGAGAGCGGTTCCTCGTAATCTTCAAAAAATTTCGTCAAAATCTCTCGAACCTCAAAATAAGAATTGTACAAGAAAATTATATATGTTTACTAAAAAGATTGCTTCTATATTATATTTATCAAGAGCAGTCAATTTAGTCTTGAAGATTAATATTCAAAATATATCTCAGCTACATATATACGAGGGGTATTGACGGAGTATTTCCCGGAAGATAAAAATGAGTTCTCAAAGAGATGGGTACTGAATCCGTTTAGTGAAAACTTTGTTGCTGTTGCTAAGTTACCAGTTGAGATTCACGACCAGCGTATCGAAATGTCTGCCGACAAAACGCTAGAACTGCAATTTACATACGCAAATTTAACTACGTTTTGACCTGTTGAAATGAATATGGCAATTTAGTACTGAAGCATTGAAAATATGAATCGTTTTCGTCACCGTCTTATCGCTGTGAAAAGGGTTTTTCGTCATGGTTACGCTAAAAACTCAATACAGGAATCGTCTCTTATCACTCGAAAACAATTTGCTTTTGTGTGTTTCTAACGTAGAATTTCACGTATGGAAAAACTTTAAAATGAAAAACAGATGTAACCATACATTAATTTCTTTTCTTTAGATGTGTACTTATTGCAAGTAAAATGTTTATAATAAATTATTTTTTCTCATAAAATGATTTTTCATTATTGTTCAGACTATTTCGCGACCTGCCATTAATATCACCGCGACCCCCTTAGGAATCACGACCCCCAGGTTGAGAAACGATATAGAAGAATATGTATCTCTTAAACATATCTTCTACGGTTTATTATTGTTTCAGTACCTATTTATATATTTACCTAAATAATTTTTGAAAATTTTCAGTGCTGTATCGATCAATATAATAATTTTGGGTCTCCTTAATACGAGTTATCTCAGAGTATACATATTCATTTGTTATTAGCCATTGTTATATAAGAATGTTTTACAAAGCGATTAATCGTTCATTAGACATCCGCAATAAGCAATATCTATTATGGAAATTTCACTCAAGTTCTGTACGTAACTTTCCTATTAAATTGTGTGTTTGCGAATACTATCGAATTTCGAGATGGCGAATAACTTATCGTACATATTGAAATGTTGCGCAGATGAATAAGTTCGATAATTTCGTTCGTGCAATAGATGTCGTTCAGCTCGTCGCAATTAAAATATGTACACGTAGGCGCTTTAAAAATAATCCCAATTGTTATTCAGTTCGACAGAGATAACTATATATCGAACCTCATTGTCTTTTGCACTACATGATATTATATACATCCAAGTATATACATAATATATATATATATATATATATATATATATATATATATATATATACGTTCTTTAGTATATAACCAATACACTTACTTGCTATATATTTTGTTTGCATCTTTTTCTATTCGACGCACGGTTAAAAAATTCATTGCGTCGTCAGGTCTTTCTTGCCAACGTTGCTCCGCAACCGTAATTATATTTTAAAGGCTGTCGGCTTGAAATGTTGACTCGTTATTTCTTTTCGCCGTTTCGTTTAAATTTCAATCGAGACCGTTCAGATTTCTCTGTTGCGAATTTTATAAGACGGCTAATACAATACCACAACGTCTTCTATATGGATGTGATTTCACTTTTATTAATTCGTTGCCTACGACTTCATATTGTTTTAAAATAGGGTCATTGTCATTTTTTTTATCGTTGTTTCCTTTACTTTACAATTATATTGCAATTGCCTTTTAGAATCAAGTATTGCATGCAGGGTAACACTTTATTTGCTTATTAATCATGCCATGTTTTTTTTTTAAATTTATTAAATTTTATTTCAATCATTTTTGTCTTCTTTAGCACATTGTATCTGTAAAGTATTTAATCACAAATTTATTAAAATTTTCAAATTAATATCGAAAATACAAACTAATAAAGTTCCTATAAGCAAGTACAAAATGTAGAAAAACAATGTCGTCCGTTGGTATACCCGCTCGATATTTCGTTCATCAGTCCATAATTATTAGATTACATTGAATAGATTATGGTAGGCATCCTTTCAAATTTGTTTTTCATTTTGTAATTGTAGATCCAAGATGTGCCAAAGCTTTTCTATCGGACTTAACTTCTGGTTAGTGTAATACTTTGGGCACTTTATCGTTAATATGAATTATTCTGGAAATATTCGTTAAGTATGCTTTGGAGCGTTACAATAGAATAATTTCTGGATGTCCAACTTTTCTACACGCTCTATAGAATTATGCAATTACTTCTTTCATAATTTTCAACCATTGGTTTTTAAATTACCTTCAATAAATTGTAGTAGACCAAATAGTTAGATTATATCTCTTCAAGCCATTACAACATTCCCATGTTGTAAGTTACAACTAGATTTTCTTTCACTAATTTTGTATTCGCTTTGAGTCAAATTATTTGTTTTCCTTCAGATCCGAATAGGAACTTATTTTGTGGATGTATAAAACATTTTGTCAAAACTGCGCACTATCCTATTTAAGTAAATTTGCATGTTATGCGATTTCGTTTATTGACCTCACTAACAAATGGCTTTTGACCTGTTACAAATTTATGATTAGCGCAGGGATTTTGGACATTTCATTTTTTAAAAAATTGATATGCTAAAGGAATGGCTAGAAAGTAAACGTAGGAATCGAGAACTCTTTGCAAAAACGGCATGTACGTGTATATACTGAAAAATTAAAGAGGAGCAAGAAAAATAGTTTCTTGAATGCGTTAATTAGTATGTATACAACCATTTTAAACTGCAGGTACAACAAGACAATTTATACTTAATATTTAATAAAAGGCTCAGAGATTTCTTAGATACAACGCAAATTATACCAAGAAGAAGAAGAAAATCTTTCAAAATACGTAATTCGTTATGTTGAAAGCTTCTTGTTAAGCATTGTTTTCTGTATTTACTGTATTCACAAATTCTATAATCGGTACGGATAAGCGTATGATAAAGATTATATTTCGCCTGTTAAGTCAGCATTCTCACTGCGTCTTCTGATCCAGCAGTATTCCAGTTGAGATAACTTACGACGAAATATCGTCAAGCGAAGCCGGAAGAAATGGCCGGGCGAATTATCACATTAACGAAACTAATAGTGAATCCCAAATCGATTGAACTCTGGCCACCTGAACTAGTTCAACAAACACAGGCAATAATTGATGAAACACACAGCGAAAGTGGCATACAACAACTTCTACAGACATCACCGAGTATCTTCGCTGTAGACCCGGATCAACATAAAATACAAGTCAGGATAACAGAAAACAATACCGAAACACCCAAAGAAGAAAAAAAACACCGCCGAACATAGAACAAGAAACAACCTGAAAACAAAACTGATGACTTTATATACCCGAAATTTACAAAGAAGCCGAAAACAGACGAAACAACTATACCGATTGAAACAAAAAATTCATACGACGCCCTCGAAACCAAAACCGAAGAAAAAATGGAAGAAGAAACAACCGAATTCACCCCACAGCCATCAACATCAGACAGCACACCCAGGGTAAGTGACAAAACAAACACCACACAAAACACAAACACCGAAACACGCAATACACAACACAAAATCGCACCAATAATAATAACAGAAAAAGACAAATGGGCACATATACGACAAATACTTAAAACACATAACATTAACACCGTACAAAACAAACTTGTGAAACCTGGTATTCACATCGAACCGAAAACTGACGAAGACTACCGTACACTTAAACACATACTCGACACAGAACACATTCACTTTTACACGTTTCAATTAAGAAGCGAAAAAACACTAAAGGTAGTTATGCGAGGCATTCCTACCTTTATCACTGACATAGACATTACAAACGACTTGACTGACCAAGGCTACCCGACATTAAAAATTAAACGTATGAACGGTAAACACGGAATACCTGCACCACTTGTATTAATCGAACTGACGAGACAATACAAATCAATCTATAACATACACGACTGCTGCGGACTCACAATTAAAATTGAACCTCTAAAGAAACGGACAGACATAATACAATGCCACAAATGCCAGACTTTTGGACACCATCAAAAAAACTGTAACGTAAACTACAAATGCATGAAATGCGGAGACGAACACTCGACACACCTATGTACAAAGACGAAAACAATCCCACCAAAGTGTGCAAACTGCGGTGGTCCTCACCTTTCCACATTCATAAACTGTCCTAACAACCCAAACAACCCTGCAAACAAAACCACAACCAAACCAAAATACATACCAGCACCACCCCCAACAACTAACCCCTGGACACAAAAACAAAAAACACAACACCTAACACAATTGACGAATTAGCACTTGCCTTAGGCAATATGCTAATAACATTACACTCCACAAACGCAACAACACAACAGATACAATACTTTGTAACGCAAACACAGCAAATAATCACACTTTACAACAACAAACAGTAAACACACACATGACTGAAACGCAAAAGACCGATGACCAATGACTTAAACGCAAAAAAGCGACAAACACACAGACTAAACACACGCAGCACAGGACCGCACAAAAACACACGATTATTTATTAATCAGACACAAACACGTCACAACCCTGGGATATACGAAACAATGGAGTGGAAATGGAGGCAACTTCGACCACAAAACAAAATTCAAAGGACTCATACCCGTTAAGCCACCTGTTCTTTCAAGTTTCTGTTATATATATTATTTTAAGCTCCATATGAATATCTCCCTATATATTAGCACACAGATACATAAAAAATAACAAAATTCAGAAGCGAAACACAATTTACTCTTTATGAATCATTTAGTTAAATAAGGAATCTCCACTGTTGATTTATGCAATGCATTACTTACAATTAGCTCAATATAGTTCTTACAAAATTGAAAAATCCAGTCTAAATATTGCTACCGTTTCAACAATTTCTCAGTTATTTGGAATTTTTTGCGTTAAATATTGCTTCAAAAAATCTACCAAAAACCTAAATACTGCTAACAATTGAAATAATAAATCGCTTCTGGATTTGTGTTGTGTGAAAATATAAATGAACAAAAAATCATTGTAATACTTTATTTTGGAAATAAAATCTAACTGTAAATAATTTAATGAAGCTTTTCATTGTATACATATAGCGAATATTCTACAGTGAATAAAACAGTGTTACACTTTCCTGAATGCAAATTCCAGGCAGACTCTATAAAAATGTTTCCAGAAAATACTCTGTTTTGTTTCTCTGGCAAGAATGCGAAGTTATTATAAGTTTCGACTTACGAGATATTGGCAAATAAGCAATTTACCAATTATGAATTGATGTAAATTTTTCAATAAAAAGCTAATCTATCGTAGAGTTTCAATTTATTTTGAATTGACAGTAAATTGCAATTGGTTTTATTATTACAGACGCATTTATTTGGTCTTCTTTGCTCTCCAAACTTGGCGATAAAGTTTTTGAAGTTCCATAGGAAAAATGTATAGCCGTCCCTTTTCAATAAATGGTTGTATAAAGTATCTTCAAAAATAGATAAGGTTTTAGTATAGATTCCTCAAGTAGACAAGCTTCTGTAACATTTACTTTATTCCTCCTTGTTTAAAATGTTAATTTTATATTTTAAGAAAGACGTCAAATGTTTTGTCTCTTTGAGTAATATATTCAACATAACGCAGTATGCTCATGAAAAATTTCTTCAACCCGCATGGAAATCTCTGAATATCCAATAAATTTACTCTCTCGCAGATTACTGTTCAAATTGGATTTATCAATGTTCGACTGAATTATTATCGTAGATATTTATGTGAATTTTTCATTTAATGTTTGCTACACGAAGCATATCATAGAACTACTGACATTCTAATGAAGGTTATGAAGGAAAAATAAGCAAAAATAATAAAATCATGTTTGCTCTATGAAGAATTATTTACTGTAAAATGTTCTTTCAAATTCATTTATAGACATCTTGTAATGTATGAATGTATCTTATAAAATTTTCTAAATAAGAAACTACTGCGGCCTCAGGCCGTACGCCTGAGGCACCCTCAATTTTTTTATATAAAATCAAATTTTAAATAGTAATCTATCAACATATATTAATATTTTGTTATACTACCATGGCATGGCACTACCATTGTCCCATTCTTCGAGAATCCTTTCTTTTAGTTATGTTTTGTGTTTGTACTTGTGTTTACATAACTTATTGCTCAAGATACGCCACTAGTTTCCTAAATGCTACAAATTTAGAGCTTTTGCTTGGTATTCAAACACAGGGACGGCATTTTCCCTATCCCATGCCATTATTCGCTAATAGCTTGGGCAAAGTACGTTATCTTGGTGAAGGGAGTGTGAAGCATCCTAGATATAGAATAATTTCACAATCGAAGATTCTGGAAGCTCTTCTAAAATAGTTATGCAGTGTTTTTTGTTCATTTGGTCATTGCACACTTCTCCTGCACTATTAGCCGACATACACCCCAACTTTTTACGAAATAAATTTAATAGGAGCTTAGCTTGAATGGATGACTGCATATAATTAAAGTGCATAAAAAAGCACAAATATTATAGGAATCAGCAATTTAGCGCCTCTATCACCATGCTTTACTTTGAACACACTCGTCTTCAACGCCCTACAAATTGAACCCCAAAAGTTGGAAAGATCTTCATTATGTCCAAAATCTATCGTTTTATTTATTTTTAAAAAATAGTAGCTTTATATACACATTTTTAATTATTATACGGTAAATAAATAAAAATCTTCATTACATCGCTATGCTTGATTAATCAGACCATGTGATTTTATATACAGTTTTTCCACCCTGGAATTTTTCGCCCATAAAAGCTTATTTTCTTCTGATTTTGACTCGGGCAAAGCTTCCCATGAGCTTTCACACCGCACAAAACTCACGTCTACTAGTTGTCTTCTAGAAACAGAAATTCCACTTTGTCCATATAATTCTGCGAATAATTTTTTAGGATTCCATGTCATCTCGCAAAGAAAATCACCCTAAATATTGAATTTTCGTATGTGTTGCGTTACGTTTCGATCCACTTATTTTATAAAAATGCGTCTCCTCAAGAGATTTTATTATGAACTGATCGTTTCATTGTTCTTGCTATTTTTTTTTGGGATAATCGCTACCAGAAAATTATTTAGCCTCGTTCTGTTACGTTTAATTCATGTTGCTTTACCTTTTATAACAGTTCATGAAACAACACAATGAACCACCCTTGTACATTTAGTTTAATAAAATGTATTTCAGGATATCCCTTTAGAAACGCCTTATTACTAAACGTTCAAAACGAGACTGATAGCGTTAAATCACACTGTATATTACAACTACGTAATAATTGCATAAAGTATAAGAATTTGTTGTTGTAATAACCCTAATTAAGGATCACTAAATATCTATTTATCCTAGGATTAGTGGTAATATTGGGTTTTTCCAAGGGAGCTTCGGACAACATGGCCAAGGCTGTATGTATTGATTACATACAGCCTTGTATTCTATTATTAATTATACATATGTCTTTTATGTTACGATTTGTTAGAATTGGAAAGTTTTTGAGTTGTGTGCACTATATTGCAAATGTGTAATATTCTTCTCGTATCTCTCGTACCATTTAATTACTTAGTTGATTTGTCCCAGATGAACTTTCGAAAAATTCATTTGCAGTGAATATTTAAAAATACAATTTGTTGCTTCTTAAAATTAGAATATTAAAATATTTACCTAGAGAGAGTATTCTATTTATAATCTTTTCAATCTAAGCTAACAACAAACACGAGAATACTCGATCTAAATCGATACTGAATCGTTTAACCTCGCTCTCCGCACTTTTCTGTTCCGACATATTTGAAATTCTTCCGTCTCTTTCGCCACCTCTTCGGGTCTCTCTCACTCAGCCAAGGAATTTGTTATTCAATTCAGTTTCTCGTCTTTTCTGTACATGTAAGACCATATATGTGTGTGGTAGCATGTATGTATGTGTGTGTGTTTATGTATTCATGTATGTGGTTTTGTATGTGGGAGAGAGAAAGATATATATGGATTGTGAACGAAAGGTCGAATGGAATGAAGTGAAAGGGGTGTCCAAAGCCCACCACCAAGAGATATGGAATAATCAATATTGCACCCTTCTGTCTTCAATCTGCCCCGACCGACTTGTTCTTGCTCTTAAGTATATACCAAGTGTGTTAGAAAATTACACAAAACTTTAGTCTAAAATATAGTTTTCAAGTATTCAAGTATAGTAATTCCAAAAAATTTCGACTGTATTGTAGCTAAAATCTTGAGAATAGAACTATCCTATATATATTGACCTTTCAAGATTTTTTTTGAATTAGCTAAATATGTAGTGTTAAGAACTTAAAACTATTCCTAAAAAAGGGATCCTTAATATAGATGTTTACATAACGAAATATGATATTTTTTGTCTTATCTGCCAAATGGTAAGATAATTATATACGTAACCACAAAAAGTGTTTATTATTTGGAACAACTGTGTTTTTAATACTAAAATTTAGTGAGAACGTATTTTTTTTTATTATCTTTCCGCATTTACTTTTTATATATTATTTATAAATATGATTTATTCATAAGTAGAACAATAAAATTATATATTGTTTCTGTTAGACCATGGAACATTTCCGAATACAATTCTTGACATGCTCACTTCTACCCCCAGCTGTGGCGATCTTGCCATTATTTGCCCTCTCTTGTAATTCATCTCTAACCTCTCGCTGGATTAGCACTGTCCCAGTTGAATTTTCTCCTTTCGCCCGTTGTTTTCTCGATCGTTTTTGTAGGTCTCTTTGAAGTTTTGTGTTTTTCATATGAAATTATATGTTTCCGATACCACTCCTAGATGTCTACGGAATCAAGTTTAAATGCTGTAGCTATATATATTTCATGTAGGTACTTATTTCTATGGTAGTCTTGGCTTCATAAAAGGTATTTATTATATATAGTGATTTTTACATTGAATTTATTTTCTTCTTAACAACATTGAAAATTATAGTTGTTTTCTAGTCTTATTGCTTGTGAAAGCTATAGTTGTAGGTTTTCATTTAAATCTCGATAACATTATTTTTACTTTGTTCTAAATCAAATAATGAATTTTTTTCAAACAGTAAATTGGAATGCTATTAGATATACTTTTATTAGTGTTGTTATCTAACGCTGCTTGCGTATTGTTTACAGCTATGTAATGCCTCTTTCAGGTGTCCTTGAAATAAAAGATAACATATGAAAAATGGAGAGATGTAATTACATATATAGAATATAAATCCAAAATATGTATTGTCAGACAATTAGACGCGAACCCTAAAATTAAAAACCCCCTGAAAATTCTAATATGTATGTGCCGTATATGAATTCAAAATATTCAGAATGTAAATATGTACCTCTGTTGAAGTTACACACACACTATATGTTTACTATATACGTAAAATATACGTAACAGCTATCGATGTTATAAAAGCTCTAATATCTTGTATGCTAAGGTCAATAGCTTGTACAAAATCAACTTTTTATACATCCAAGTAAATAATTAAAAATTAGGATGCGTGTTAGATTCATTTACACACACATTTATATAAAATAAAACTAAAATTTCATATGTATTACGAGAATGATGTTTCTTTTTGCTAGAAGAAATATAAAGTACGAATATTGGATTCAGAATGCATTCAGCAATGTTTATATTTATAAAACCGATAAGTTTTGTTATGGTAAGGGTTCGATAACCTGAGAGTCACCTCTTAAAAATTTATTCTTCTAAATTTTTAAAGTTGATATATTAAAGCAACATACAAGATGTGTGTTTTACGGGCATTTAAGTTGTAATCTACTATCTTTATTCGAAAAATTGAATCGAATGTACGTAACGATCGACAACATAACGATACTTAAAGCGAGATGAACAATAAGAAAACTATATTGTGCATCAGCTTTAAAATATTGTCTCCGATAGTATTTATGATAAATTCAGTCGTACAGTGGCCTAACAACATTTCTTTAAATATTTTTGTCATTTTTTTTTCTCGCTTATTAGAAGGAATTTTGGGAAAATATTTTGGGTATACATTCTTGTATATAGTTTAATCTTTCCATTTTTCATACGTTGTTTTTTTATTTTAAGGGCACCTGGTATAGATAATTTGATATTTGCAAAATATGTGTCAATTTTCTCTTTTTCAAAATATTTATTACATACATATATAAAGTTATCGAACTGATAAATAATATTGTTAAATAATCTCTCTTATTAATTAAGTACTAATTCTTGCCCTAATGTTGATAATACTTTGATCCATAATTCTCCGTAACTGGTGATGCTCTTGTATATCTTACTTTCAATAACTTACTATTTTCTAATTCTATATCGAATAAGTTTAGCTATAAATATTGGGAAATATAATTATAGAGTTTTAAGGTCTTTCTTTGGAGACTGTGGTTAAGTAAAAACTTTTAAAAAGTATGAAACCCCTTACCACAATTAATAAACGTATCCTAAATACATATTTCGACAACTAAGTTGCCATACTCAGTAAGTAAGATCACTACTCACAGTGTTGAACATGGGGCATAATAAAGTTAATACAAAGAGTCGCGCACCACTTTACAAAGCGTCCACGTATACACTAGTGTATATGTGTTTAGTGTGCCACACTTTAACACTGTGAATAATGGTTTTACCTTCTAAGGATGACAACATGTTTGTTGAAATACGTATTTAGGATACGATTATTAATTGTGGTAAGGAATTTTATACCTTTTTTAAGTCTGTACAATTTTGGGTTGTTTAAGTGAAAAATTACACACTGGAAAAACCAACTGTAGTTGATGCGCGAGCTATTGGCTTATCGAGGTACTACGTTCTTCGGTCTCTTTTATCTGCTAGGCAAAAATAACAAAGTTTTAACATGCATATAGTTAAAACGTACCTGAGGATCCTAAGATCTGGTTCGAGTGAATTATATAAAAAATCACACAACTTCGTTGCATTGTTGAATAGTTGTTTGGCCTATTTCCATGGCCAAAGCAACTACTCAATTAATCATCCATCGTCAACAACTTCTCGTTACGAGTTCTTTCTTGCATTGTATACTATTTTCGAAATTGGTTCTTCTTCAATTATTACATCAAGAAAATTTTTTCCAATTATATTAAAAATATAAGTAAATTTCGGCAAAAATAACCTTTAAAGTCAACTATTATAAACAGAACTGAAAAAGGTTCGTTATCAAATTCTCAAAAATTTAACTATTAACTTTCACATGTTCTTGAACCCAATAAAATTTTTACAAAGAAGAAATCGAGAAGATTAAGAAATAAATTAAGATTAAGAAAGAAATAACTTTTATGCAGCAAATTATTGACTTAAAATGTAAAAAAATATTAAACAAAATTTCTCTAGTGAATTGCTTAAGATGGGACTTAAGAATTGATCTTTGTGAATTTAAATTATTGCGAACTACAATTCATACGATTAGCTATAAATTGATAAGGTGAATGGAAAAGGCACAACAAGTATTTTTTAGTAAATTTGAGAATAATACAAATACATAGTCGAATTTTAGGAACCTTTTTGACCTCTCACTTAGAATTGCCGATTATTATTTGCATTTAGTCTTCATTGTAGTATTCAGTATTAGGTTCTAATTTTTGTGTTTTTTGCTAAAATCTCATTTTAGTAAAAGACATAGCATCTTCTCTATAAAAAGAAAAATATGCTTCCTAAATAAAGTACAACTTGTTCTAAGATCATGAACCCCTCAGGTTAATGCTCTTGAAATATTGTCAAACAACTATCTGGCAATTTTCAGGCCTATATCGTGTCTTTTGGTAAAATGATATCGTTCATATGAACAGTCATATTCGGATAGTTTTCGAACAATATTGTGCTAGGGAAAGTTATTTTGAAATCCCTTTAATCTGTTGTAATTGAACTCCTTTTTCACAGAGTGCGTTTTTCTGTCAGTATTCCTTCGGTCGTCCTGTACCACGAGTCAGCTACATCCTTCGATATGGAACCCGTGATATTTACGAGTATAGGCGACGACCAACTGGAGATTTACACGTTCGTCCACCCTTCCGTCTCCTCTTTCTCTTGCACCTCCGCAACTTCGTTCTGGAATCGCTCGGAAACGAACGCATAGAGATTGTCCCGCGCGCGCCAGTTTCCGAATAATAATGGTTGGCTACTCGTCGACGGCCCATCTACACCATTCGACGGCAAACACCCTTCCTTCCTTCTTTTCTTGCTTCGTGTGTCGTTCGTTTGGTTCGTTGCCCGATGGGTACTGTCGCAATAGCAACAACACAAGAACAAACGGTACGGAGATGCTGTTCCGATTCGTATTGCGCGCGACAAGTGCGTAGTTTCGTCTATTACTGAGTTCAACACGATTTGAATTGATAATTTATTTTATTCATTTTCGTGGACGCGTAAAAGTGTGCAATATTAAACGGAATATTCAGTTCGCGGAGTGTCGTGGTGATATTTGTATGTGCCGTGCATGTTACTTTACAGTGTTACATACTTAAAGAAATAGTAGAAGTCTATGGGTCGATAACCTACATTATTAAGCATTCTATTATGTATCTTGTACCTGGTCTCAATGGTCACATTGCCTGCGAGTTTGCCGCAGTCGCACACCACTCGGATCAAGGAAGCGTTATTAGTCGTTCTAAAAATATCACACTCCCGGCTACTACTTATTACAACTCTGCCTGACTTGCCTGCCTACCCGACCGACTAGACGGATTGCATTGATTAGTGACAGAAAATATAATCTAGGAATATATTCTCTCTATCTTACGCTCGAATTGTTAACAACTGCGCGCATCAATAACACGAAATTTTCAGTATCATTCGGGACGATAGTCCGCAAGACTTGGATGGCAGAACACTTTAGTACTGCCCTGTCCTGAATCCTGAAGAAATATAATTCGATGTTTCATTGTAATAGTGCTTTAGACCAAGCCCTAGGCGTCTTTCTCATTGCCGTCGATTTTGTAAGTAGACCGAATTAGACTTTAACATATGTAATAATTTTGCGAATTTTATTTTGTTCCCTTATTTGACCGTGCTTTACAATTATCTGCAGGCTCGTTGCGAGGATCTTTGATCGAACCGGACGACTTGTCTGCTTGCACGGTTAATGTCGGCAATGTTGCCGCTTTTCACTCTTTGCGTTGATTGTAAACGTCACTTCAGTGATCGCATTACACACGGGGGACGTGTCGAACCTCTACACTCACTTGAATGTTGTTAATTCCAAGTTTAAATGGTCGTGCCTCGAATTCCAGAATAACAAATAGAATTGAATCTTAATATCATTACTTTCGAAACTTAAACTTGTAATTGTTGGAATTATTTTCTTTTCCAAGCGTTTTTATTTTAATCTGCCGGTTGTGTCATCTATTTTATACATTTAAACGTTTTATAAGTTGAAATGAGATGTCTCCCAAATGTTATCGTTACATTCTATTATACTATCACTTATAACCTCATTAATACTTTTTTATGTAGCTGTAAACTTGTATGTAGATGACAGTAGTCTATTTGTTTCCGAATAATGCAGTTAAATGTTATTTATGTAGCAACATTCGGTATGATTTCATATAACTACATTAACTTGTAATGTTTACAGTGTAATAAAGTACATATGTTACTTTTGTGTATACTTTATAATAGTTGGTAGTAATCTACCGTTACTAAGAACTAGCATTAGTTCTTAATATTTATAGTTATTTAATATTATTATTATTATCAGTTATTAAATCAAGTCATTGAATAAATTCCTTTACTGGTTTTAAAATTTTAATGATCTAAAATTATGTTTTTTATCTTTATGATTTATAGTTTTGGATAAAGCACTATTTTTTGGCCTTTGGTAGGTTGTTTCAAACCAATTTTGTTTTGTTCTGAATAGTAGAGAAGTGCTTGTAGGCACCTAATCGTCAAATTAAAAAAAGTCTGTTCATTTCTAAACGGAACAAGTTTATCAAATTAGCACCTACATTATATCCATCTGCAAATGATCATACAGAATAATATAATAAAACTCTTTTTCTCCCGACCGACAATAAAGTGTCATCTTATACATCTGACAATTGACATATATTAGACTACTTTATTCTCTAGGGAATAAAATATTCGATTTTCCCTAGGGAATAAAGTGAATACTGTAGTGAATGACTTTTGGTTCATTTATTTAAGTCAAAATTAATTTAACTGTCAGATTGACGAAGCATTTAAATATATCAATCAATTTTATTTTGTAATCGTAATAGTAACATTAGATGAGTTTACAGTATTTATATATGGACAATCATCTGATATCTTAACTTGGCGGCACATTTTCATGACAAACCAACTTAATTGAATGACATCAGATCAATGTATCAACCAACTGTCAAACTAATAATGAAATAAATTATTACATTTAAGGTCGGGAGAAAAGTTTTGTATGTAATTCGGGAATAAAAGTCTATAATCCCTCAACAGAAAATGCCCTCGCTCCCTTCGGTCGCTCAGGCATTACTTACTGTCTCGGGATTAAAACTGTCGTTTATCCCCTTAATACATAAATATCTATTATTTCATACTGATGTCAAAAATGACATTTTTCAGATTATTTAAGGTACAAAAAATGGAACATTAAAGTCTTAGTACTTTAAAGTAAAATACATATTAAACTTCAAGTACTTTAAAATTGTACGTCAGTTGATGGCAAGAATAATTCAAATTTATTCAAATTTCAAGAAATGATAATTTAATAACATTTACTTCATTAACTAATCGATAATGCAATAAATATTAAAAGTGCAGTCTCTCGTTTTTTTTTAAATTTAATTTTTTTTACGAATAATTTCTGCGTGATATAAATGTAATTTTTGACTTCAGTATGAAATAAATTCATTTCTTTTTATTTAAAATTAATTAAACTTGCAGTATGAAATAAACCGTTGTATTCACCACGAACGAAAAGTGCTTTTAAAAGTCCTCGCAAGTAATTCCGTTCTCGGCTGACACCTCGGCCGTAAACAACTTTCTCGGTCTTGATAAATAAAATACTATTAACTATTTAAATCTACACATCCTCATATATGATTTATTTTGTCGAAATTACAAATCTAAAAAAAGAAACAGAATTTGTCAAAATTGTTTTTGAGTGAAAAAGTGTTATTTTGAGAAGACATCATCACCAGAATACGTTTTTAATTACTCGTAATAGCAATTAATCCATTAATTAAATACTGTTAAAATATTAATTAAGAATAAACTTCTACCACAATGTGGTTTTTTATTCTGGTTTCGTATTTTGACAACTAAGTTGTCATCCTCAGCTGTACTTAGTTGTTGAAACACGTATCCAGGATTAAAATTACATTTCTGCAATTTAATTAGATTCAAGTATTATTCTTTAATTATTAAACCATCATAAACTAGTATAATCTAAAGAATTTTAATCCGCAAAGGTGGTATGAACTCCAGCTATACTTTTTCTTAAACTTACCATAATTTTTCTGTTTTTTCCCCTTCATAATAATAATAATAAACCCATTATAAGTACGGTAAAGTATCTTACATACACCATTACATGAAAAAATATAGTCAAATACATTATACTATTATAGTGCTATATACTTCTTCCATTTTGTTAATTCCTGTGCAATTCTTCTTTGACGAATAGTCTTACCAGTTTTCTCGGTCTAGGTTGCACGTGATGTATCTCTTGTTTTTTCCCAAGTGAATTCCTTTTTTGCTGTTTTGTATACCTTTATTATCAGTATTAAAAAAAGTATGTATTTTCCATAATTGTAGAATAGATGACAGTTGTCAGTTTACTGATCAATGTTCGCAACCCGCAATACACAAAATTATAATATAATGAACTCTGCTTTAGTGCCGATTTTAGACACGTTACTGACGATTTTTCGGAATAAATATCTTATTGCTGTCATTTGATTTTAAGAATTTAAGTACTTTTGACAGAAATGATTATATTTAGGTACGTACATAGACATGAAAAATGCTACACAAACAACCAGTGACGCGCCGTCCATATGGGCAAGGTCGTGCAGCGCACAACGGCGCCAAGGCCTTAAAGGCGCCTATGGCCACTTGTGATAAGTTAAATTTTAAAAATATTAAAAACATTTTTTGAAAGTTTACAACAAATCAACAAATTTACATAAAACAATTATTACAATTATTTTAGCATTGACAGCAATAATTTTATTGTTACTTCAAAGAGTGTACTTGATATTTTGGCTCAATACATATAGGGTAAAGGCGCCTATCAGTATTTCGCAGGACGGCGCCGAAGATACTTGGCGCGTTACTGCAAACAACGTATATTGGGGTGGAGTACAAGATTATTAGTTTTTGTCACTCGTGTTTATATTTTTAAATAAAATTTTAAGTAATGTTAACGAAAATTAATAAATAATATTTCGGGTAGCAAAATTTAAATTTGAAAATGTCAAGTATCAATACGACCACCTGCATACTTTATATAAAAATAAAACTCTGAGCTTTCAAATTAAATAATTTCAATTAATTTATGTAAAAAGTGCAAAATATAAAAATAGTTTAAAAATTCGTTTCATAAGGCCTTTAGTTGCACTCGTTCTTTAGAAAACGAGCTGAGATAGCGGCAGAAAATGAACTTGTGCGACAAAATGGTGCCTTATGAAACTTGTGTTTGAATATATTATTTTAAATACTTCCTTATATTAAGTTATGCGTTATTTATAAAATTTCTAAACAGGAAATTTTTTACCAGCTGGTGAAGACCAACTGAATAACGTTTACTGAATACTTATTTTTATAATGTAGCCCCCAGTTGCTTGTTTGCAGTGTATTGATTAAACTTACTCTAGGTTTTAAATTTAATTGACAATTTCTATAACCCCTTCATTCGTTGTTGCGTTGGTTATAATGTGCCACCGATATTCTGAAGACGCGATTTCAGTTAAGTAATACATCTATTTAGTCAGTTTTCAAGAACTCGTAACCGATCTAGCCATTTAGTTTAATGTTATAGTCCCTTGTGTGACATGTTTACATTTCTATCATATCGTATTAGCATAATTCACCGACAAACTAGCATAATGTTGAGATATGTTCACTACTCCCTATTGGTTTCATATTATTTTCAACGTTATGTTATTATGGGGAAAAGCAAATTACTGAACATATATCTATGGACGTTCATTCGCTCCCATGAGATGTACAGAAAAAGCCCTGATTTTGGCAAAATCAAATTGATGCTGGGAATAAATAAGTAATAAACTTAAAATAAAAATAAATGGTCTTTAAGAAAATATGTAGTAGTGTTATCTTATTTCAGTATTGTAAGTCTACATTTTGTAGTCGATGTCAAGATAACATTCGGGAGGAAATTGGGTAGATGTTCACTAACAATTTCATGTTGTACATGTTAATAAGTTGTTTTTTTTTAACTTAATTCTACATTTAAAAAATACTAAATAAATTAAATATGTAGGTACTAATATACTTCTGGTCTTAAACAACAAGCTGGTTTTAAAGTGCTCAAGGACAACTATAAATAAGAAAGGACGTTACCTAAAGAACTTAACTATAAGACATAATTATCAAGTGTGAGTCAATTAGTGAAGATGTTTGGAGTGAAACTAGATTAAAAAATAGTCGCCGGCCTATTGAAAAATAGTTTGCTGAATCCATTTCGTTGCATGGTATATCCCTTCTTTATAGAATATTCCAATTTTTCAGCTAAACAGTGTTACGTATAAGCTACTACTGTATTGCACCTACCACTTTTTTTTATATAACCTTTGCAGTAGACTTGTTTCGTTAGCAACCCTATACGTTTGCGAATCATTGTGTTTTTATATTTTCGTCCTGTCAGTTAATTAGTAACGATATTTTATTTATTTACCTATTAGTAAGATCTTTAAAATACTATCGTAAACCATTGGTATTATTGCTTGTAGGCACAATTTCCAAAATGTAATAACACAAAAATTTCCCGTTATGGCGTCAAACAATACACTGAACAATCAATTCGTTAATGTTAATATGTAATCGTACAGGGGTAGTGGTATATTTTTAACTACTTGAAAAACAGTACAGAATAGACCATTCTGAACTAAAACACACTATCAACTCAACATCAGTACATAAAACTTATTGCAAACGAGAACTAATGAGTTTTAAATCTCACTTTACATGCAAGTGTCGCCTAATGTGTTGCATTAATTTCTACATTTCGATAAACTAAGTTTGTACCAGTATGTAGAATACTACACGTCGCGACGCCACCTTCCTGGTTGCGGAATATTGCGAGCTTCTGGATGCCGCAAAACTGTCCTTGCTACGAAAAAGGAAGACGAAATCTGTCAAAAGTGTGATTCTTCTTCATGACAATGGCAAGCCTCATTCAGCAAATGTCACAAGCCAACAATTAGACAGCCTGGGCTGAGAAGTATTGAAGCATCCTCCCTACAGTCCAGACTTGTCGTCTTGTGATTTTCATCTCTTTGAACCCTTGATATAGGGCGGATAACGAAATTCCATATTTAAGTTTGCGAACAATGATAATCACAGCTTGTTAACAATTAAGTCATGTTAAGTCATGCAATGGCTGCAACTTGATTCACACTTAGCCTTAGGATGCCCAATTACGGGGTGATTCATTAGCCTTTTTACAAACTTTGACAATGAAAACTAGATGTAATTTCATGAAGAAATGTGCATGCAAATATAGGTTCTATTTTTCTTTGTTAAGAAGTTATCGGGCGTTTTTAATAATGATCTCGTTGAACACTATTAAATAATCATATTTTAGGAACATCAAATTTTCAATATTTACATCATGGGGGCGAATGGACCTTGAATACGCAATGTGCCGGTTGACCTCTATTAGGAAATCAGTTTCGATATTCGCTCCCTGCACTACGACTTAGAAAACGGATGATTCATTGCTAACTACAACAGCACAAGTACAACGTTTAACAAACAGTGACAAAAACTTTAGATATTAGTAAGCTATTGTTGACAGGTTGCTCATTTTACTATTGTTATGACAAACCTACTACGATTAAATCCTTGTGATTTTTATTTATGTGGTCAAGCAACTTGAACATTTATTGTAGTAGTCTTAATGTTGCTTAATCTTGGTTACAATAAATGTTTTTGATTTTATTACAATATAATTACTCATTTATGTTCAAAGATATCAGTATTAAAAACACCTTATAACTTATATGATTGTTTCAGCCTTTATTTGATGAAATTCCATTATAGCTATTATCAGGATAAAATAAAATTTTAAATAAATTTAAAAAGTGAAATTCATTAAAATTTGTTTTATTTTATCCTGACAATACCTTATAACTTCTTAACAAAGATAGATAGAACCCTACATTCATATGGACAATTATTCGTGAAATTACATCTAATTTTCATTGCCAAGGTTTGTAAAGAAGCTAATTAATCACACTGATATTATATGGAATGCCTAATTTCGAATGTGATGATCATGTTGAAAAATAATTTTATGTAATTTTGACACATAAAGTGACACTTTTAAAAACTGTATGATGTTAGGAAACGCTTTACTTTTCGTAACTAGTTAAGTAATGAAAAATATTTCGTAGCCAGTGGTGAAAGATCATTTCAAAAGACAACACAGAATAGAGGAACGTTTAATGACACAAACTGGTTGAATCTTCATTTTATGCATTATGTTTCTGGTTATATTTTCTTTTTCATCTTGAGAATTGGTACAGTAGTACTCTTCTCCTATTTTTGTAGTATTGTTATTTGATAAAGAATGTTATTGAATAATTTCGTGATTGGATTTCTACTTATTTGAAAAACTCATTCGCAATATTATTTTCTATTGGCTTTATTATTACTTGTTTCATTTTTCTCTTATTACTAAAACACGTCTGTATAAGATAATTGATTATGATATAGAAAATAAAGCACAGTAGACACTCGATAGTGTGAACATCGCGCAATAGTAATTACGTATAACATGAACAACATATTAATTATGCTTAAAGACGGCAGACTATGTGCCCACACTGTCAAATTTAATAATAATATGTTTATATACTGAGAAGGATTGTTCGACGTTGAGAGATGTTATATTTGCATAGTTAAAGTGCTCTTTGTATCTGTACAATGGATCTTCAGTATTGGTAAAAAGTTACCCTAATTTTGTAAAATCTACATTTTTATCTAATACACCTTATGTGTATTATTAAATTTAACAGTGTGGGGCACATAGTCTGCCGTCTGTATATGCTAGACCACCGTATACCGTGAACAAACTGTACCTTCACTCATGGAAATCAATTTCATTCGCAAAATCCACATGTATTTTACTGTTGCGCTGTTACTCCGATATAAACACTTGCATTCAAATCAACAACAAATGTAATTTTTATTAGTAATCAACTTAGTGGCAGCTTGGAATCATCTTAATCCCGAAATTATTTAACGGTGTTGGAGGAATATTTTAAATTATTATTAAATATATTATTAAATATATTATTAAATTTAAATTATTAAATATGTTATTAAATATATTATTAAATTTAAATTTAGTTTCAAATAAGGATGATGACGTAACTGTGCAGTAACGTATGGAACATAAGTTTTGAGAAAAAGTTTTGACGAATGTTTTGACAAAAATGGTCCAAACTAGTTACCACTGGGCTAGAAAAGATGCTCGTTTGTTAGTTACTATGGTGACATGTTAGATTTGTCAGAAATAGTTTTAAAAGATGTTACACAAGATTGAAATACGAAAGTCTGTATATAATTTAGTTGGACGAGTACCTAAACATTTTTCGAGACCAAAATATTGGACCGTCAACCATTTACCGCACAATTAAGGAATGTGAAGAAGTTATGCCATGCATGAATTTACCGAAAACTAGATGACCTCCAGTTTTGGCCCCATATGAAGTAAACAGACTCATCCAATCTGATCAAGACAGAGTTGGGACGCCTACGTGCACTTTGGGCCATTGATTTGGAATTGCGGATAGGACTGTTGGCCGAATTATGACTAAAAATGGACTAGAATATCGAAAAAGAAGGAAGTGTCCCAAATACACCGTAACCCAGCTAGAGAGAATCCCCAAATGCTGCCGAACATTAAGACGTCAACATTTTATTGGCAACAGAGTTATTGGTTTAGACGATGAGAAATATTTCACATTATCTAATTCCGAAATAAAGGGTAACGATGGTTTTTACACGTCCAATATTGTAAATTGTCCTGACAACGTAAAATTCAAACCGAAAGCGAAATTTGCCGACAAGATTATGGTCTGGTGCGCTATTTCTCAATCAGGAATTTCAAGACTTTACGGTGGGGAGTTAGAGGTGAAGCTGTGGATGCAAACGTCTATATTCGCAAATGTCTATCTAAATTGATAAATTTCATTAATGCTCATCATTCAAATGATGATGTAATATTCTGGCCCGATCTGGCTTCATGCCATTATGAATCACTCAGAACTGGTTAACTGAGCATAACGTGAATCATGTACCTAAGGAAGAATTTTGGGCACTACTGCCCAGGAGAGTTAATGACGAGGGTTGGGAAGCCCAAAATTTTTTTTTATTATAATGTTTGGAACTTGCCATTATGTGTGAAATATAATATCATTCAAATGGTCGCCTCGGGATTTGTGGCAACACCCGATTCTTTTGAGGTAATTTTGGACCACTTTTCGGCACATTTCGGCCATCAGTTGACGAATGTTGTCTTTCAAATGCTCTAAAGTTAGAGGATTGTTCGCATAAACATGGTCTTTTGCATAGCTCCATAAAAAAAGTCTAACGACGCCCAGATCGTAATACGTACACAGTCACTTTTTCTGGATGTAACGGACTCTCTTCAATTACTTGAGGTTTTTCAGAGCGCCGAATGGGACAAATTTGCTTATTTATGTACCCATCAAGTGAGAAATGTGCCTCATCGCTGAAGATAATTTTGTTCGAAAAATCATCATTTAGGGCCTGCTGCTCAAGGATCCATTTGACGTATCTCCTGTGTTGTTGATTGTCAGCAGGCTTTAATTGTTGCGTGAGCTCGACTTTATACGGATGTTGGTGTAAATCCAGATGCAAAATTCGCCATAATGAGCCGTAAGACAGGCCCAATTGCTGAGAGCACAGTGGAATCGACATATTCGGCTCCTCGGCCACACTTTCACTCACGGCGGCGATATTTTCAGCAGAGTGTACATTACGATGATGCACTTGCCTCTGAATATCTAACACGATCCCCGTTTCTTCAAATTATTCTATTATCTTGTCAAATTGCTTGCACAGTAGGACGATTATGACGGCCAAAATCGTTTCTAATTGTGCGAAACGTGGCTACGTTTGAATTCCCACTTTTTTAGTAGGTTTTAAAAATTTCAACGCGTTTTTCTGTTATTATTTGATGCATTTTTATGGCAAACATTCAACTAAAAATTGACAGCCCTGCGGTTTTGAAACCACGACATGGATTACCCTTTACAATAGGCTAAATTTGAAGAAACTGTTGTTTTGGACTGAAATCAGTGTGGCATTGAATTAAATGAAACAATGAAAAAATTCTGAACCTTTGAATAAAGTTTCACTAGATAGCATTTTAAACGCTTTAAATCTATTACCTCAATGGGCAGAGCAAAACGATATTGATGTTACGGACCTTATGTAGTTATAAAGGGAATAAGAGAAAAGGGCAAGGCAAAAATAAGTTTTTGTTACTGTTTTTTTAATTAGTTGCTCTTTTATAATTAGTATTAAGTACTATATTTTATAAACTTATTTTTATAAATTATCAAATGTTTATTACGTATTCTAACCTTCGTTGACGTGAATAAATCGATAATGTGAACAACTATTGTTTCTTCGTTTCACTTTATCGAATGTCTAGTGTGTCTACTGTATAAGAATTACTTTACTCTTGAATAAAGAAAATATTAACATATCAAAGACCTAGCTAGCAGGAAGGAAAATAAATAGAATTGAATTTAAGAGATTTTTTGAAGAAACTAATTCAAGGAAATTTCGTTGTTACTTTTTTCCTCTAATGTATATAATTAATTTCTTTTTTAAGTGGGAGACTTGTAAATAGAATTACAATTTTTCGATTCTACAAAATTAGCATGAATAATCATAAGAAATCTTTAAGGTAGCCGTAAATTAATAACACCTATATAAAAATTAATTATGATTTATTAATTATGCGCTATGTACAGTATTAATAAATATTTTAATTAGAAATGTTTCAATATAAATTGTCCAAGAATTAATTTCAAAAATACAGTGTAGCTAATCAGATTGTTATGGGAGTGGTTTCTGAATAGGCTAATTTCATACCCAAATATCTTGCTTAGCCACAAAGATTCGATATTATTGTGACAGTTTCTTTTTTGTTGGATAGTTGCTTAAGAAGTAAACTATTTGTTAATGAGCTGCTAATTTTGAGATCCTAAACAACACAGAAACAAATTAATGCTACTGCACTACATATCCTGCAGTAGTTTACCCAATTCTCAATTCTGTATAATGGCATACAATCCAAAGTGTATTTTTGAAGAAACAAAAACTACTAAAATTTAAGTATTGTGTTTGTAAATATGCATTTGCCTTGATTGTATATTATCTATAAATTCTTTCAAATACTATCCATGACGTAATCTTCTATGTACCTTAATTAAGTTACAATGAAATTATTTACAAAAGCCTTATTTGGGCAAGCTTACTAATACCTAACGTAAACATTAGTCATAATTATTATATGGTTTACAATAATTAAAATAATTTTCTACATTTCGATCGTGATCAAATGTGACTAAGATTTCAAGTATTCGATCGTATTTGATTTAGTTCAAACTTCTATTAATAA
Source organism: Melolontha melolontha (assembly GCA_935421215.2). NCBI lineage: Eukaryota > Metazoa > Arthropoda > Insecta > Coleoptera > Scarabaeidae > Melolontha > Melolontha melolontha. The sequence goes on along the minus strand of OW285239.1, from coordinate 104,864,525 downwards.
CCACTGAAAATACACACTTATTTACATTTTTAAATCCTAGCTGTATACGCCCAGATAGGTGTTCAGAAGAAATCTTAATATTAGTATTGGATAAGAAAATAAAGAGATTTTTTATGAATGCTTACATTAAATTTTTATTAATAGTACATATTACAATTCTCGTGAATACTGAACATAAGTTTTACAGTTCATTTTATAATTATATTTCTTGACTTATAGTTATACTGGACTAATAATTGAAAAATTATTTCTGGTAAGTAACAATTCACACTTGTGACACAATTATTGCTATAATTAGAATATATACCTTTGCACGATTGTATTGTCATTGCTGTTTGTATACTTACACACAGCTAGAACTATTAGATTTATGGAGATTATTTTGTAAAAACGCTTATTTTTAAAGGTTGTGAAAAATACATTGATTTAATACAGGTAAATCGTACATATATCCCTAAAAATTAATTATAGTTGGGGAATAGAATGACTATAAATCTAATCCATGAAATATCTATTAGTAGTAAACACACCGATTGTTAGAAGTTTTCACTTATTTTCATTGTTTACTTAATAATATACATAACAATTATTTTCCCACACAGTGGTTTCTTCAGATATTTGAACAAAACTAAAACTTGCTTACATAGTTACATAGTTTAAGGACCTATTTCACAATGAAAGATAAATATTAAATTGAAAATTGAAAAAGATGATTTTATTACTTTTTTCATAGCATTTTCGGGAGATGGTACAATCAAAATTTTATTTTTAGACGCTTCAACTGCATATTATGATGTTGAAAATCATTCACCATACAAGTTTTTTTAACTCCCTTATTTAAAAATCTACCCTGAAGTAATAAGGTATTAATTTTATAATAATAAATGACTAGAATAGATTGATTCGATAAAAATAATCTACCTATTGTTAAAACTTAATATTTTTTGTCCATTTCGATGTTAGTAAGTATTCACGATTACAATGCCATTACTTAAATTTAATCACAAGGTTAGAGGATGATCTTCAACAGTTTCATTTCGTTACTTTGTCTAAATAGCTGTTTGGAACTATGCAAGTCACTTTTGATTTTTAGGAAATATAAGGAAGTCATTAGGACTTAAGTCAGGGTTATACGAAAGCCAAACATATTTTGATCGGTTCAATAATTCATTGTTTGTTGTGCTGTATGTAAGCTTACATTTGTTTTGATGAAAAATGATTCGCTATTCGACACGTTTTCTTCTTTTTCGCATTTTAAGTAAATGCGTTCTTGTATACCAACCTACGATCCTTTAAAGGAATAACTAGCTACATGATCGGTTTTCATCACAAAACAAGAAATAAATTTCTTTAAAGCACAGCGACAACGAGTAACTCTTCTTGGTTTTGTTTCTTTTAACACCCAAACTGTCGATTGTTGTTCAGTTTCAGGTTCATAGGAATAAATTCAATTTCCTTCACCAATAACGATATCATATACCAAATTTTATGTTCCTGAGTGAAAAATCGTTTTAAGAGGTTTTTACATTTTTACATTCAATTGAAATTGTATCGAATCCAACGTACACATAATATTTTTGCGCTTAAGTTTTTAAGTAAAATTTGATTTGTTTCTTATCGATCACTAAGAATGACTGAATTTTCCTGTATTGTTGACCTTCAGGAAATTTATCACTTGGAGTACTACGATCAAATTTAAATTCTTGATCCCACCCAGAAACAATTGATCTTGCTAGCTCTTCATCACCAAAAACAGATTTTAGATAATCTATATACTCATTTTTACTTATTTTCAATCGCCAACAAAACAAAATAATTTCTCAAAAATTCACGCCTTAAATCGCCCTTTTTCGGTTATTGTTTACCTTAAAATTATTCTGTAATTAAACTCCTCGATATTTTTTCAATCCGTCACTTCGGTATAATAGAAAAGCCTATCTAGAGGCAACTCGGTGACATATCGCGCTGTGGTTCCCGGAATCGAATCCGGGGCTCCGTTGTCCGAGAAGATTTTCATGATTTTTCGTCTCGTTTAAGTTTAATGTCCACAGCTAAACATCTTAGGTCGATCCACGGTCGCGGGCGTAATAAAAACTCATGGCCTACCAAAGCTGCCTGTAATTTGCCTTAAGCTGTTGGGGGGCTAAGGCATAAATTATTATTATTAAAATGTCAAAATTTACGAATTTTTTTATGTCAAATGCTAATTTATAATTGTGTATTGAATGTTGATGGTATTTATTTGATTTAATTCAATATAATTTGGTAAAATCTAGAACCTTCTGATTGCTTAAAATTCACATAGTTCAGTAAGAATTGATTGTTACAACTATAAGTGTTCAAATTGAATGAGTATTTGTCTGTGATTATTATATTCTTTCAAATATTTTCATCAAAGAATATACAAAGATTAAATACTTTGTATGTTCCATATACGCTTATATTTTCTTATTACCTATCAAATTAGTATGTAATTACATAGCCAAATAGGTTAAAGTATGCTAATTTACGTTCAAAGAAATCGGAATATTCTGTATAACCATACCAAGCTTCAATTTCAAATTTTCGTCTGTCTAATATATTTAAACTCATCAAATATTTAGTTCAAACAGAATTTAGTTAAAATACATACAAGATAACATTCGCATTTTCAAAATTATTAATCCAATTTCGTCATTATCGCAATACATTATTAGTCAGTTTTTTTCTCTTGTCATGACTGAATAAACAAGTTTGTTCAATAACATTAATATTTTATATGAAAATATTATTATAAGAACTTTTGAATTTATGGTTGCAAGTTAATTAAAGAATCAATTTTTGCTAAAGTTTTCCTTCCCAGTAATTTGAAATTCCCATCGTTGAGATTTGTTAAATCTAAAATACATGTATAACAACTTTTATTGCATAATGCTCTTTTAAATACATTTTTTTAATATTATTTACGTATATGTGTTATTTTTATTTCTGTTTGCATTTATCTTATCTGGTTGAACTGATTACTTAGCCTTGCTGTTGTATTCGAAAATACATTTATATATATGTTATATACATACGTAACTTTATGTATATACATAGTATATAATGTGTTGGTATTGATTTTTCTAAGATCACGTGACTTACAGTTTTCCTCAAGGAAATACGCCAATCGAGACACTTTTGTAAGAGAGATAAGTTTGCACACCATCTCACTTCCTTCTTGTACCCATGAGATTCATCATTTTAGCTCTTTGTGCTGTTAAAATTGTCACGCTTTTAAATGTATATAAGATTATAAATTCGAGAAATTAAATACAAACATTAAGACTTTCCCATCATTATATTGCCTTACGGGTTCAGAATATTTGCAGTTATACAGGGTTTTCACGTAACATGTTCTTTAGAAGTTTTCTATGTTAACGCCTTAGGACACTTTTGAAAATTTGTGGCACATAATCTTTTAACTATTTTTGAATTATTTTGATTTCTGTGAAATTTGTTGTTTTTTCAATGCACTTTTTAAAACCACATATCTTAAGGCGTATTTGAACGGAACTACATCATATTTCTACCGAAGACAACGAAAGGTATAAGATTCTGACTAATGTCTAAACATTTACTAAATCTATTACAGGTGTTTGCAATTTATTGATTATTCAAGTAATCTTTAATTAAAGAAATTTTTTTTTAATGGAACAGCCATAGTAAGTAGTTAAACATTTTGCATCGTATAGGTATAGGTTTCTTTATGCCTATCTCTAAAATATAAAAAAAATTTATTTTCCTTTAAAATCCTATCTATTGGTATACACGAAATTCCTACATCTGCAGACGCCGCCAGTATAGAATAGAACTGGATGCGCATGAAAATATCCCAAACCAACGATTTCATTACCTTCGTCACCCGTAATCAGTTTTCGAACTGTCTTCTTGACTTGAATACTATCTTGAATGAAGTTTGACTTTATTCGCTTGAATTTAGTTAATTTAATTTTAGTTTTAGCTGTTCTTTTAATAATTTAAAAACTTCTAACAAATGGGTTACGTGAAAAACCCTATATATCAAGCTAAAATTATATCCAGGTATGTTGAATTGCATTTGCCACCAGATTACTCTGATTGCTTCTAAGATATTTTATAAGAGATATAAAATCTACTCTTGCCCACTATGAAAACTTATTTTTTTCAATCAAAAATATGGGAAATCGAAATTTATTATAGTTATTTCAACAATTAACATTGTTATTTTCTTTAATCAATTTGTAATATAAACTTGTGTCTTGCGAGCATTATTTAATGAAAGGCGAAACTTAAAATGAAACTCTTAAGTTATGGCAAACGATTTTTTTAAAATTTTTCAACAAGTTCCCTTCAACATTATTCCACTTGTACCAGCGGTGCCAGATTGCAATTTTATAATCATCAGCATCTAGGTCATCAAAATATTGCTCTACTTCTGAAATAATCTCCACGTTTGTCTTGAATTTTCTTTCAAAGAAACAGCTTGAGTTTTTAGAATAAATGGAAGTCTGAAGTGGCTGGTGGTTAACCGGTGGTTAGGGAAAACCTGGAATCGTAATTCATTCACTTTTTCCAAACAATGCGACTGGTGTGTGACGGCGCATCGTCATGGTGAAATAGCACTTCTTTCGGGCCATTGCGGGGATTTCTTCATTACTGGCAACTTTCACTTTGTCCAGAAGAGCAGCATAATATGTCCCGTTAATATTTTAGACTTTTGCGAGATAATCGATACGAAGTTTCCAGGCGAAAGAAACGTCTTGACCTTCTTTGACTGAGGAACGCCACGATGCTTCCATTACTGAGATTGCCATTTTGATTTTGGAACATCGATCGTAACAAAAGTTTTCTGTATATATGACAAAATTTCAGTTGTGTTGAAGTACTGAATTTCACCACAAGTAATTATTTTATCCGTTCTACGATTTTCAATAAACACGTCGACTTTACGCAGCTGTATCTGTCAAGCTAAACGCCAGACGATAGAGAAAATTTAGATAGTTTCGTGTAACAGCATGGCCCACTCGAAAATAATACCATTTTTTTTCACAAATAAACAATGACAGGTGAGTCTTACTTTCCGTCAAATCATCCCCGTATAAGGTAACCTCTGCAAAATGTTGACGACATCGTTTTTAGCTGTAACAACTCTTATTGCGTTAATTTGTAGTTTTGTCACATATACATATTCTTTCTACCAATTAGAAAGTACAAAGATTGCGATTTGCACAGCATAGCAGCCACTTCTTTCCGAAATTGGGGAACTCTCTGTTGATCCCAGCTAAATTCCTGTTTATTCTTTTGTGCAACACCAAGGGCACGTCAAACAGATGCTAAAAAATTTTGTTAGTCCACTTGATTGTCTTCATTCTTATATGATAACGACCCAAAAGACCATCCATCAAGTCGACACCACCTATAGGTGCATTGTATTCATGGATTATAGTTGGACAGTCCACTTCAATCCTTTTTTTTGGGGCACGATCGTAACGCGATGCCTTTTTTGTTGAGTTATGTTCTTCACTTTTGAATGGCAGTACTCCAACATATTGCTATGAATAGTGGTTTGAAGATTTGTTACACCACTTTCCACAACTAGTTTTCCCAACTAGGTTTCTCAGCCGGTGAATTTTCAAATATGAGACTTCTAACTTCTCGGGTTCCACTTAGGAAATACGTGTTCTAAAAGTAAGTTGAGCTCCAGTGAAATGTTCACAAAAATTTATTTACTTATTTTATTAATTAATTAGCAATAATGGTATGTATACAATGAAACAAACGCAAGATAAAAATTAAAATGAATATTTAATACAAAATAAAAAAAATAAAAAATTATCTTTACAAAGTATAAAGATGCTGTATTATACAAAAGTACTTGAGGTAAAAACATTCATTGAAAATTGACAGCTAAATGAATGGAAAACATCCTATAAATGAATCCGCTCAAAACTTAGCTAAAAATAATCAAGTTTAATATTAATTTCTCCCCAGAGAACCACACTGTATAATCAGATACTGAAACACGAACAAAACTTACGCATGTGCAAAAGACACCCACAAAAAACCCAGAATCCTCTCGAACAAACTTTTCAATTATAATTTTTAACAAAGAAATGTTAATAATAAACTGTATTATCTGTACTTCTAACAATTAATTTTCTTAACTACAAGCTTGAATACAACAGAAATATACTTATAGTAATTTTATACTATGACGACGTCATATAATTTTAATTCTACTTACAAGAAAAAAATATGTGGAGACTCTTTCGAACAAAGAAGGTGCATAATCAATTTAAACATCAATAATACAACGAGAAATTAATCTGTATAAATATCGGGACTTTAATACTAATATAACAAAATCACTTTCAATCAATCAACCCGAATTAATTAAAATATATTTAAATATATTTCACAAAGCAACCTTCTAGTTCAAACTATAAATTTCATCTCCCCGCAACTTCGATCTCTACATGAAATCTCGGATAACAAGTTTTTTCCCTTTTTAAATTTATATACATTTTCAATTTACACTTTTATCCAAAATAATTGTACATTTTTAAATTAAATTATTTTTAATTAAAAATCCATAGCAATATGTTGATGCCAGGGGAACACATGTATTGTCTTTCCACAGAGTGGTCGACAGATCCACACCATAACATGAATTTACATATTCTGTGCTGAATCCGCGAAGCTCCTTTGCAACTTCTTTGTCCAATGGAAGCTTGCAATTTGTTATACGATTTGCTCGTAATGTTCCCAACGAATATATTCCTCTGCTAAGAGATACACCATCAGTGACAAAGTTGTGTAATAATTGTCAAAGTAAAGAATGCGGTTCTGATGATTTGGTATTCCTTGCAACAATCAAGAAACAACATTCTTAGCTGCACCTAAATCTGGTGCTGCATCTGGATTTACATTGTCGCCTGCATCAGAATACAACTCAATACATATATTGCCGAAGATGTTACGCCAGTTTGGTGAAACACATTTGTTCATCCACACAAAAGCGGTGACACATTGGCACAGAACTAAATCGTTGATTGAAGTGATCTATAATTGGCCGAATCTTCAAAATCGGATCATATTGAGGATCATCTCGTGGTACCACTTTCCTGTTGTCGTTGAAGTTTAAGTAAGGACGTATTTGTTCGAAACGATTTCTCGACATTGCTGTTCCTATAGGTTCGAAAGAATTTTTACCCCAATATTCCCTAGTATTCGGATACTTGTAAATTGACATGTAGAAGAGTCCTACATATTTTTGTATTGCTCCAGCCGTAGTGACAAATTTTTCCTGAAATAAAAGTGCGCGTTATTTAGAGAAATGCTTTCAGTTCGAATTACACCTACGTGTATTAGTTGTGTATACGTTTATGAATAACTTCGCACTATGATAGCTGTTCACGTATTCATGTACTACATATACATAGTACACGAAGCGCTGGTAAAGTGAGACTCCCGAACATATTGCTGTTCCACGCCTCTGTGAACCAACTGAGAATGCCGGTCTTTACTTATAAGCTATTTAATAGTAGTTTTGGGGCTATTTCAGGCTATATCAAAACGACATGTTGTTGGAATAAAAGCTAAAAATAGATGTGTAAGCTTGATTGTTGATATCCATAGTATCTTTTAGTTTATTCTAAATTGAAATAACTTTCACAAAATATCTTCTAAAACTTGATCGGAATTTAAACGAGTGTTGTTCCTGTAATGAACTTATAATGTTAAACTCTGGCTCTAAGCTATTACCAATAATTTTTCTATTGCGTCGACGTTCTGTATTTGAACAAAACACATTAAAACAAAATACTTTGTAAATAATAATAATAATTTAATATAGACCGTGAGTTTGCTTTAAGATTAATAGGAGATGCTCTATACTCTGAGAAATACTTAATCGAAAGAACTAGTGATTCTAGAAAATCAAGTAACATACAAGAATAAATGATTGAATTCTTTTAATTTATAGATTTTACAACTCCTAAACTATGTTTTACGTAAAGCTTATCATGAACATAAAATTTTAATTCAATGGACGATTCTATTGAAGTAGTTTGCAATATCTTACCTACCAATAGTTCAGTAATATTTTCTGCATTTATTTTACCTTGTAGAAGTAATAATAACACATTCTCCTCATAAAAATTGTCATTTATACTGTTTATCCATACAATCTACATATTATGTACGTAGTTAATCTAAACTGAACTGATAGTATTTTAACAGCTTATGGTTTTAACTGTACTTTTTGGTATTACCTTAATGTACTGTGTACAGTATTTGCTGTATTTTGTTGTTATTTAATTACGATTGTTGATGTGAACAGGTGACACCGTTATAATAAATAATTTAACATATAATTTTACGAATTTTTATAGTGTGAATAAACTTGTTTGTAGACAGACTTACCGTTATTTCAGTTTAAAAGACAGAAAATTATACGCTCTCTTATATACATTTCCTTATATATCATGTTTTTGGTAAACAGCGTAATTCTAGTTAACAATTTTATGTTTCATAATAAAACAAATTGCTATGATTTTAATATTTATTTTCTTATCGTCTTTAATACAATACATTCTTAGAAATCCCCAAAGTGATTTTTTATGTATTTATTTTTTCTTGTGCCATTTTTGTAAACTATGTGGTTTACTGTTTTAAACCAAATAGACACAGGTATACTGGCCTCACATCAGCATTTTTTAAAGTTAGCTAATACGAGGGTACCTTTTATATTTAGAGAATAGGCGATATTGGTGCTGCCATCTGACAACAAAGTTCGACATTTTTGACAGAATACTTAGAACGTTTTGACATACAGGTGCCATTTGTGTTGTTTACAGTGACTTAAAAAATTCATATCGGTCTAAAAATGGAATTAACTCGTTAACATTTCCGTGCAATTATTTTTTACAAGTTTCGACGTCGATTATCACAACAGTGCACCGATGAACTTATTGGACTTTCGGCGATGAATTACCATAAAAAACCAGTGTATATCGGTGGTATACTGAATTCAATCGTGGCCGTGCTTCACTCACTGACGAATTTCGTGAAGGTCGTCCAAAATCGGTTGTTGTTCCGAAAAACATTGCTGTTGTGCGTGAACTGGTATTGATATCATAGATTATCATGTGACTTATCATAAGATAGAGGTTTCCTTGGGCATCAGTGGGACTAGCATACATTCAATTTTGCTTGAACATTTAGCCGTCAAAAAAAATTGTTCGGGTTGGATCCCACATAATTTGACAATTGCTCAAAAAAAGGCTTGTGTCGATTGGTCGAAAGAAATGTTAAAAAATATGATCGGGCCGCCTGAAAGCACGTCTATGAAATCGTAACAGGTGACGAATCTTGGATCTACGCGTATGAGTCTGAAAGTAAACAGCAGTCTAACTGTATGGGTCTTTCAAGATGAGCCAAATCCAATTCGCGCACGAACCACTTCGAAGCAAATGAACGCTTGTTTCTTCAGAAAATACCGGATATGTGGCAACTGTACCATTAGTGCAACGTTAGACGGTCAATTCAGAATGGTACACAAGAATTTGCTTACTAGAAAAATTCCAAAAGATAAGGAGAATGACAATAAACGGTTGATGCTTTCAAAATGCATGTTTTGAAGGTACGTCAGTAGTAGTGGAAGAAGTGCTTCGAAAATTGGTTCAAAGGCATGCAAAAGTGTGTTGGTCTTAATGGAGAATATTTTGAAAAATAATAAAGCCACATACGATGATTAATTTTAGTTTCTGTTCTCTATTCCCGAAATATAAAAACACCCTTCGTATAATATATATTTTTGTATACAGTGACTGGCTTCCAGTACAGGAGGCAGCGACATAAATGAAATATCCATTCCGAATATTATAAATTTAATATAAAACTGTGTAATGAGTAATAGCAAGTTTTACGTTATAATTTTTTTTAATTTGTTGTAATTATGACCCACCTGTCACCACCCGTTGTGATAGTATGACAGAAGCCTGTCACTGTGCTGTTCCTTATCATGTAAGCTGTTTAAACAATTAAAACGAAGCTTACAGGTTTCACCTGTAAATTTATGTCGCTGCCTCCCGGACTACACTGACTTGTCTATGACTAGAAGCAGTGCTGGAAGTCTTTGCGTGTTAACGTGTTCAACACTGCCTGCGATTCGGTCGGATTTCTTCAGCCATTTCCAAAACGGCTCCATGTAAGCGTCAGTTTCAACTTCGTAAACAGTAAAAAGTCACAAAGGGCAAGATCTGGGCAGTAGAGAGGGTGGGGTAGTACTGCTGTCTTCACTCAGGCCAGAAACTGTAATAACAGGTGACGTGTGAGTGTGGACTATTAGCTGGTGCTTTCTTAGGTCGTAGTAAGGACGGCGCCTTCCACTGCGATGACTGCTGCTTTGTTTCGGGATCATACCCATACACCCATGATTCGTCGTCACTAGTGATTCTTTATTCAGCTCTCTGTTCTCACATGAATACGGTACCGTTTTTTCAAGGCTGTGTGACCTGGTGTAAACTTCGCAGCAATACTCGACAAGCGACAAGCCGACAATGTTACAAATGTCATGGATTGCTCTTCTTCGGTTTTGCAGCATAGCATCACGCGCTTTTGCCTTATTTTGTGGCATGTTTTCCGTCGACGGACGACTGGAACGCTCATGATCAACCGACACACGTCCATTTTATGTTTGCGTTTGCCTTAAAGTCTGCTCATCAAACGCTGGTTTAAGAATTTGATGCACGTTCTTTGCTTTTTCACATCAGAAATTGTAGTGTCGCAGAATAACTCAAACACAACTCGGCAAAGACATATAAACACAAAACATTTTTGTCGCCAGCTAGCAAAGTGCCGTTTGACAGAATGACTTAGTATAGACGTAGCTCCTCCCATATAGCGCTATAGAGCTGTTCCATCATCCTTTCGCGCGGCACTTTCAAATTTCGGACATTTCTGGACAGCACCTCGTATTTCAACAACCTTTTAGCCTATTTCAGCATTCCTTTGGAAAAGTTTTGTTAATCAGAATCTAACAGCATAAACTGTACATACTACAAAAAGCACCATAGATTTACAAATTAGTTTATAAAAATTAAAGAAACAAAATTGTTTGGTGTAAGATGCCTGAGCATCGATCTCGCTTACACTTGCATATTTAACTTAGTTAACTGATTTACAGGCCTTGAAGGCCTAAGGCATACTTGCATATAACAAAAACAAGAACAAAATACAATGAATGTGCAAAAACAATATCTCTCTATTCTTTTATATTCTCATTTTGATCTTCCAATATTATGACGTATGTGTATATTCTGTAGGTCTTCTTACGTGCTTTCATACCGTCTCTTTCTTGGCCTCAAAGTTAATATATTCTCAGTTAAATAATAAAAAATAGCAGTACGTACTTGTTCATGTATAATCTTTGCTGTAATTTTAGGAGTGATAATTTAATTTGCACGTACTTATCGCGATTAAACAAATTTTCCTACAGTCTAATAATCAATACAAAATTGTCACACAAAATGTAATAAATTATCCTTTGCTTAGAAATTCACATTTTATAATTTATTTATGGAAGTTTATTTTTCTACATCATTGAGTAGATGTATCAGTTATTAACTTTAATGTGTTTAAATACCTACCTGTTTCAAATCAGATATAAAGAATATCCTGTGCACGATTTTATAGCACAGGAATTTTTATAATAAAATCTTATAGATTAAACACTTGAGAATTATTTCGAAAATTACTTCGAATATATGCAGTCTATTAATGTATACTACCCTCCATACAACGAAAATATTCTATACAATTCTACTTTGTATAAAAGTATCTTTGCAGAAATTCCTGAATCGACGGTAATTCTACTGATACATCCAAGTCTAAAGGGTGTGGATGTGCCTAGAAAAGGATATGAAAAGAAGGTAAAATTACATAATAATATATCCATTTTCAGCAAAGGCAGTCGCAATTGTAGAAGCTCTAAAATATGTATAAGAATATAATATTGGGAATGCAACGATTATGACAGACTCCAAAAGCGTATTATCACTGAACGCTTTAGATATCTAGAAAAAAAGCATGTAAAAATTCAATTCTATTGAATGAAAGGACATTCAGGTGTAGAACCTTATGAGGCTGCTGATTGTTTAGCAAAGGAGGCTATAAATAGTAATAACACGTTGACGAGGAAGGTACCATCTGATGATCTTGTTGCTCATGTTAAAACGAAAATATTGAAAGATGATTGGCAAGCATATTGAAAGTATTCATATACTAATAGGACGACACACTATGCAAAAATACACCTAAATTCGACAATGGCTTAAGGAACATTGTATCAAGGATATATCGCACTACCTCCGCTCCATTAAAATTCAATCATGGACAATTTCCAGCACATTTACACAAATTGAAAATCATCAAATCAGCTGTTTGTAGATGTGGTACTAATACATCTGACATGAATCATTTAATTTTCGAATGCTCCAAACATCATAACATTCGAGGTGAGTTCATTAACAGACTTATTGATGCGGGAGTGGTTATGCCTACTAAGATAAGTAAGATTTTGACAGAAACGTTTTCTTTTTACATTTGTGGGGAAGCTATTTTTCCGATGACCGTTTTTATTGTGTGTAAAGTCGTTGGATAAATCCCGGACGTGAAACATGTTCGTTCTAACATTTCCGTCTTCGTTATGATTGATTTGTGTAATTTTTATTGAATTTCCTTTTTGTAAATTTGGCAATTTGGGCGATGATCCCAAATGACAAAAAGAAGGTCGTGATGAACATTGTTACTCAAAAATAACTCCTTACTAACCGATGAGCTCCAGAATGTAAATCTGAATCTGTTCAACTATTAAGAAATCATTTTTAAGCGAATGTATATATGTATAATACCTGTATAATCTACTATTAATATTTATTCTTCTTCAAAATTATTTTTTCGTTCAAAATGATTCTCTTCCGAAACAATACACTTATTCCAACGTTTTTATTATCTCCATAACAGTTCTGGAACTTGATTTCTGGTATAGCCTTCAGAGCGCGTTTTTCAAATTTTGTTTTATCACTTCTATCGATTCAAAATGTGTCCGCTCAAAAGATATTCATAGCGCATTACTACATTATACCACGTAATCAGAGAAAATTACTTTAATTTTTGAGCACTTGCGATGTGTTTTATCTGTCTTACTTCATCTTTCGCACGGTATTCATTGAATTGATCGCTTATTTCGGAATCAGAAGCATAGATAGAACTATGTCTCATCGTGCTTAATGATAGGTTTTGTGACAGACTGTTTGAATAAATCATCTCCGTAAAAACCTTAACACGTAATTCTCTTTTTGAAAAAATTAAGGGACTTGAATCAATTGAGATGAGACACATCTAAAGCTTAATGGTCTTTCAAAAATGGTTGCATCGATCCAAATTAAATAAAGGTATTATTTAAAAGGTCTCAGAAATTTTTGAACATCAGATCTTTTATTTCCTTGACGTAGTTTTCATGTTAAAGGTCCTACAGATCGCTCTTCGTCTTCAACGTGTTCTCTGCCTTTTATGAACATTTCGTAACACTCAGACACTCTTCTTCTTGACATGCGCTCGTTACTGAAACCTTTTCCTAACATTTAGAACGTATTCTTTACAGAAACTTCATTCCGCAAATCAAATTTTAGGCAAAATCAAACATTATGAAAATCGTAAAAAACAATTTTACTATGTGACAGAAAAATAATCATTTGTTTACTCTCTAGCATCAAGAATAACATGAAATTTTGTGCAGATGTCTAAAGACAACTTAGGAATTCAGTCCGATTGAATTAATCCGCGCGGTTTAATGCGTTCTAATACTTTTTTCTCACTGTAGTACATGTGGCAGTACATATGACTAGATAATAAGCAGACCATTTGTCTCCTTATTATCTGGTTCACAATTAACGAACGGCAGAATTAATTTAGAAGCTAGCAACCCCAAACTTTGGCACTACCATGGAATTTCTTAGAAACAGCAATCTATTAAAATAATTCAAATTACCAATAGTTTCCAATTTCCAACGAAGTTATAACTGTGACGAACGACAACTCAGTTCATATTATATTTAGGGGTACACTGAAAATTTCGGGAAAATCATAAATAAAATAAAATGTTAACAGATTGGAATACTTTCTTGTTTTTCGAAATATTCACCCTTAAGTTCTATACACTTTTCTATTCGTATACCCTAATTAGTAAAGCATTTATCCCACTCAGAAGATGGTATGTTTGAAATGTGTCTTTCATACGCCCCAACTGTCTCTTCAGGTAATAAAAATCTTTGTTCACACATTTTACTTTTAATTTTGGGGAACGTAAAGAAGTCATTTGGGGATAGGTCGGGGCTGTAGGGACAATGACTGAGTAATTCAACGTTGTTGCTGATCAAATAGTCGAGTGTTAGTTTTGCGCTGTGCGAACTTGCATTGTCATGGTGAAGTACGATGCGACGGTTCTCATTGCTTTTTCGCTATTCTGCATTAACTTGACCAGTCTTAGATACAAAACAAACAATCATTTGTTTAGAAACACAGCGCGCTCGAACAACTTTCGTCTGTTTTGCTTCACTTTGAAACACTCATTCAGTCGATTGTTTTTTTTTCAAGTTCATATGAGTAGTATGAATATCTTAATAGTAATCTTTCATCGCCACTAACGATGGTATACACAAGTTTTGATGAACCTGAGTGGAAGCGTTTCAGTGTTTCATTACACCACTTCACACGAGCTTCTTTTCGGTCTGCTGACAGATTATGTGGGATCCACCGCGTACACAATTTTCTTACATTTAAATGATCGTGCAAAATTGTATTGCATTCATGCCAATGCCTAAGGATGCACGAATTTGAGCATATATCATATGTCGATCAAACATAATCATTTCACGAGCGGCATCGACATTTTGTGCAACAATGATGATGGTCGACCTTCACGCAATTCATCGCTGAGACTATCACGTCCAAGTTTGAAATCTTGAAACCGGCGATATATTGTAGTTTTAGATAGTGCTTCACTACCAAACGCAGAATTCATTCGCTGGACACATTCTTCTTGACATAAACCACTTCGAAAATCATAAAAATCATCGCACGATAGTGTTCTCTTGTTAAATTCATTTTGTTACCGTATCGCTTCTTCTGTAAAAAAAAAATTTAAAAAAATTTGACATTTCTTCACTTGTTTTCAATCACATAAATGTGAAGTTTGCCGAATTTGTTTAAATCATAGGTAAGGTACGAACTATACTGCTGGCTCCCGAAATTTTCAGTGTATCCCTTGTATTTAGAGATGCGTATTTTAGTTTTATTATACAGTATTTTTTCTAAATAAATTAGCAGCAATATTTAAAAATTAAATGACAATATGGAAGAATGTGAAAAAACGAAGTGACTAATTTTATAGTTAATAAATATGAAACGCATACGTGTATATGTTGACATCATATTTTTCACAAGTTTTTATGTTGACGGTCTATATCAAGGATGTTCAGACTTTTAGGGATTGCGATCTACCATAAAACAACGTTGCGCAGCATTGCCTCAGGAATCTCGCATATTCCAATGAGAGACAGAGGCGGCCTACAGTTGACGTTGGAGTAAACTCGAATTTGTGGAGTGATTATTTTTTATTTTTCCGCGATCGATGGTTTGGGCACCTGGTATATACACTAGAAATTACGATCCTTGGATCTCATGGTTCCGGAGACCGTACTTGGAATTGGGCTTGAATGAGGCTATGAACTAATTCCCGTTATCATGCTCCTCGTGTGGTGAATTTCAACCATTAAAGAGGGCCGATTGAAGATGAATGAGTAAATATACCCGCACAAACTTCGACGATGACGGAGGAAGGAGGAAGTGTAAATAAGTCCTGCTACTGTGCATCCTGAGAAAGTCTATGGCTGGTGAACTCTATTAACTAGTCTATCGTTACTGAGTTTATATCTATAATATCTTAATAGTAATCTGAATATATATTCGAACTTAATTCTCATTTGTCTAATTCTAGTGTTTCTATACACATGTTCTTCAAATTCTTTCAACTATATGCTTAGATAGCAATTCACTTATCTTCTAGAATATAACCCGTTATTGAGAAAACTATAACTATCTCATGTCATCGGTATTGGTAATCCTTGTTCATCGTTAAATATGGATTTAAATGTCAACATTCTTAGAGATAATTATTCATTATAGTAGTGTACCAAGCAGATCACACAGTTATACGCTTAACTTGGCGATGCTTTCATAAATGAAACCATGTTTCCACTAATCTTGACATAATTAAGAGGTATGCAATTTATAATTTGTTACATGTTTTAAATATTAATGTCCAAAGCTTGTATCCAAGCTCTTAAAGTTATCCATACGTGATTAAAAGATTATTAAATGAGAATTGTACAGTTTTTAATAGACAAAAAGTTATTTAAAGTATTGCGTCGTTTAGCTTTTATTCCATTCCAGACTTGGTTAGTATTTTTATTTTTAATCCATCAAAATCTCTGCATCAGATTTTAATGAAAACAGCTGACCAACGTAATAAACATATGTAGTAATAAAAATTATACGAGTTAACATAGTTGTATAGCAATCAAAATATTCCAAAAAATACGTATAAATAACTTGTGCAGTAAGTAACCTTGAGTGTACCTTTCAGTATTACGCAACTTGTCTATCAAAGATACATGTAAATTTACGCTACTTATTCGAATTTGCACATTATGATAATAGTGTATGAGAACATGTTATAATTTTTGTTTTGCGCCGCACTATAATATATGTATATTCACAAATTCGAGGATTGTATATTCAAAGAGACCAATTTACATTGACTTGTTATTTAAAAAAAACCACTGCAACGAATTAAATATCTGGAATTGCTTAAAAAAATTGATATGGAATTTATTATATATTTATCGTTTGAACGGCTTTACGAGTAAATCTCTGGACTTTTATTATAGTCCTCAATAGCTTTTTTTTGTTATTGCCGACGTTTTATAAACGTGAAAAACTTCTGTTAATGGTAATCTAATCCTATTACTATGTAAATCAGTTTAAATGTTAGTTGTATGAGAAACAAGGTAGCATAATCTACGAATTTATTTATAAAGTGTCGAATTCGATGAGTGAAATTAATTTTATTTAGAGAAATTTATTCCTAAAACGTATATTCGTTAAATTTTTGTATTTTAGTTAATTTAATAATATATGTGCCTGAGAGGAATATCTACGAAATATGCTATAAATATTCACTTAATTGAGCGTTCAATTGAAAAGTTCATCTAATTTACTTTCACATTGTGTCAAAAGAAAACGCAGTTAATAGAAGACAGTTTCCATTTATCATATGCGTAAATTCAAGTAACATTTAACTAATGTCAGTCATACTTGGCAATTTTCAATCTTGAAATATAAGATGTAACAAATTACTTGTATTGCATGTATGGAAATGAAAAATATAAGCGATTTTGAAGCTTACATAGTTTAAATCCTTCAAAATGTTCAGATTATATCAAAGACGATAAATAGATGAACTTTTCAATAGTTTTGTTATACAAATTCGTCTTTGATATGTTCTTCATTATGAAATATTTCTCCCTTTAAGAAGATGTTTCTTTTAAAAGGTCTCCATATGTTTAATAATCTGTTTGAGATAAGTATGGTGAATATAGTTCAAATTCTTAAGTTTTCAAAAATGCTGCTTGTCATGCTTTAAACGTAGTATTATCGTGTAGGTTCCGATCTATTTGTAGGAGCTTTTCAATTTGTCCTGTATTTAATATTTTTACAATACACTGTTACTCGTTCACCGTCTTGGAGCTAACAATCTAGATATTCTGCAATTATGTATTAGAAAAAGTTCACGATGTATTAGAAAAAGTTCACGATTGTTTTTACCAAACGCAAAGAAGACGCATTTAATATATTCAAGTTGTTTTTGGAGAAAATGTATGAAATATCCATTTGTCCAACTTTTTAACTTTTCTAGAAAATAGAAATTCAGTGATGCTATGAAAGGACATTTTTCCCTTTCTATAGAAATCTTTCTTAGAAAATATCGCCGAGAAATATATACGGTTGTAGATAAGGTTTTTAAACACCTTCCCTATATTCTTAAACTTCGAGGATGGTTGATATTCCATACCATTTCTTCGTCAGCGTGAAACCGCTCTACACAAATCTTCAATTTACTGTGCACGTCATTTTAGCGACCTTCAATGGTTATCGTGTATTCTCAAATAACATCAAAGTTCATCTATAAACAATATTACGTTTCACTTTATTTTTTATTCTAGTCAGTGTACATAATTACAAATGTTGTCAAATTATACTCTACTTCCAAATAAATGAAGCAGCAAGGACGATAATTTTCATTCATAATATTTAAAACTATTGTCAGTTACTGTTTGTGTAAGAGAATCCGTGACCCTGCTTATGCGGGCTTGATGTATCAATGTTATGGTTGGTGTTGGCTTGTGGACCAAACTGTTTGCGATGAATCTGGTTTCTGACAATAATGTTTCAACCCCAGTTACAATAATCACGAATCCGTTGTTGCTTCACCGGATATAAGCTGTGTACACTTTACTTTTAAAATCTTCGATATGTGTTTGTTAAATGAATAAATGTACTTTCATCTAAATATATGTATTTATACTATACAAGTGTCGCGTATCGTTATGTTAAAATTTTAGGAAGTAAAGTAGACTTCATTTCAAGTAACAAAAACGCAAAACTTGTATATCCATTTTTATTTGTTTCAAAATTACAGATCTATGAATGTGATTGTCAGAACATGAAAAAAAATGTAATCCTAAAGTCAATAAAAACTGATTTTATTAATAAAAGTTCAATTAATAATATTTTCGAAATGTCTACCTCCTTGTTGAATGCAGGCTCGTGTCCGTAAGCCAACAGAAGAAATACTTATCCGAATTTCATACTTGTTTTATCGGATTTGCTCGGCAGCCAGGTAAATATGATACAAGAACTCTTCTCTTGTGTTCGAAACTTGCGCGTCGAACATTCAGTGGGACATCCTCTAAAAGACCTGGCAGTTCGTCAATAAGAAATTGAAGGTAATTGTCCGCATTTAACCTCCCAGGAAGAACGACAGGACCAATCAACAAGTCATCGATTAGGACCGCCCAAACGTTAATAGAAAATTCATGTTGAAATTTAGATGGGCGTATAGCTTTGGGATTTTCTGATGACCACCTGTGCATGTTTCTCAGATTTGTAACACCACTTTTCGTGAACGTGGATTCATCTGTCCAGGGGACTGTTCTGCAGAAATTAAAATGAAGCCGTGACTGTCTTAATGTCCAGGTAGAATAAACTAGACGAGCATAGTGGTCTGCCTCAAGCAAACCGTGTCCCCTGCGATAGTGATATGGATATAAGCCCTCACGTTTCAAAATTCGCCAAACTGTCGTTCGTGGCACACCTAGTTGTCTAGCGACTTGACATACACTGAGAGTTGGATCCCTTGTAACAATAGCTACTGCTTCTTTCTCTAAGTCTGCTGGCAAATGGCACGCAGTCCGCATTCCGGAAATTGTCTGTGTACTTCCAGAAATGTTCTGTAATGAGGAATACGCCTATCGGGAAACCGATGTCGGTATTCAATAACATAAAATGCATGTCTGCATACTCTTGAGAAGAAAATCGGTAAGGCATTTTGAATAAAGAAAACGTGTCCACTCACTAATAAGCTGTTGTATGAACTGAAACGTAATGTAATTCTTTATTAAAAATGCAACGTTAACAGTCATCTGAACATTTCTTTATTGTATGATATTCATGGTTCAGCACTTACAAAATAAGTAAGAACCTTCTTTATCATAAATCAATTTCCAGTACTCTTTTTTGTAGATCCCCAAGAAATTACTGTATGCACTACGACACGTGTTTATTTATTTTAGGATAACATTTTATTATGCGATGTTAACAATCACAGGCCTGTTATTGAATTGTATAACTTTTTTTTAAATAAAATTACTTTGTATTGATTTTAGGATTACATTTTTTTCATGATCTGACAATCACATTCATAGATCTGTAGCTTTGAAACAAATAAAAATGGATATACAAGTTTTGCGTGTTTGTTACTTGAAATGAAGTCTACTTTATATTCCTAAAATTTGAACATAATGATACGGGGGCACTTGTATACATTTCCTTTGGATCTACAACGACTTATAATAACAACATTGCTGTTGAGACGGGTCTCTCTTGTTAAAGTATGATACTGTTTGATATGAATGTTATGTTAAGACTGTGTATCTTGTACTGATGAGTTGATACTGTGTTTTAATTCATACTGATGTATTGTTTTACAAGTATGTAAAAATGTACCACTACTATTACATATTAAACGCGTATTGGTTGAGCAGTGTATTTTTTGAGGTCATAACAGGGAATTTTTGTGTTATTTAATTCGCAGAAGTTATACCTATGGCAATAATACCCAAGGTTTACGATAGAGTCTTAAAGATCTTACTAATAAATAAATAAATATATAATTACTAATTAAGTATTAGTAGGTGCCATAAATCTGAGTATGTAGTTCCGGTGAAGTCCTTTGTACAGTAATTCAACCTTATTATACATATTTGGTTACCAATGAGTGGTCAGACCAAATATCGTCCCTTGAATGCGTTCACTAATAAACCTAGGCATTAAAATAAGCGGTCTGAATATAAAGCAATAAATTAATTTGGAAAAAGATGCCGATTATTATTCCAAGGTAATAATTAGATTTGCAAATATAAAGGATATCACTTTCTTTGAATTTACAGAACGTTTTTATCATTTTAATGTGCTAATAAAAGTATGTATATTTTACCGTGGTTTAAAGTTAAAAATGCACATTAAATATTTTATAAAATTGGAAATGTTTATGTTTGAATTCTATATCCTATGTTTACTTATATTTAACAATGAAAAATGTTTGAAATTAAAATATTACAAAAAGAAGTAAATGTATCGTCAACAGACACAATGCATAAAAAACAGTAATTTTTTATTTCGAATTTTTTATTGTATGTAATGCAATGTACCATTGCAATAAATATACTTTAATGCCCAACAGGTGGTACGTAGTAACAGGACATACTAAAAAAATATAGTAAAATACAATTCGAATGCATATTATATACATCAAGAACAAATTTAAGAAATAGAAAAAATTAAAAAATTGTTAAAATAGTACCTCGAATTATACCGGCCTGGTAGGAATTTATGCATGATCGTTCTTTCCATACATACGGCCAACACAGTTACCGCTCGTAATAGGCATATGTAATACATTATGTATGTGGACCTGTGATATGGGTATACTTTCTATGAGCACCCCCCACTTAGTTTCTCCAGACAACCCTAAGTATTGTAGTTGACTGCTGTTATGATTATACTTTTAGGTACGCCTTGCATTGAAATTGTTATCCTACTGATAGACTTGAACATTCACTTAAAATTAAAAAAGGGAATATTTTACATAAATATAATACTAATGTTTATAAATAAAAAATATTTGCAATCAGTTCAATTAGAAAAATAAATTGGTATCCTACCATAAAAATACGAATAAATTAAATTAATGAATTTCTAAAAATAATTGAAATCTATCATTTGAAAATAAATAAACCTTTTAAATCCGAAATATGTTTTATTTTTCAAAATAAATAGCAAGGAAGAGCCACCTTCAAGGTTCTTTCCAGATCTTTTGAACGAACTAATCTTCAAAAATCGACGATAAACACGCTCCAAATATCATTTATGCGTCAAATACAAAGGATTCCAGATAATAGCTTGCGCATAACAAAAGCTTAGTATAAGGACTTCAATACATTTATGCTATGAAAATATGTCGAAGTCCTGACTATGAATTCCAATATTTTGGAATCCTGATTACGAATTGCTTCAATATGATCGTTACATGCTAATTAGTGGTGAAAATAATACCAAGGTCTTTTGACTGATAGTTAAATCGACAACATGATCTTCCATTAAGTAAAGGTAATTAACTGGATTGATTTTTCGATAATAACTCATAACGAAGTACGTATCAACATTCAAGTAGTTGGTTATTGAGATATGGATACACGAGTGTATAATTTGATATAATCGGCGCTACCCAGAAACTCCAGGAACGCGAAAAGAACAATAAATTATTCTAATAACATATTCAATACCTTCAAAGTACTCTCCTTCTGCATGAATACACCCATTCCAACGCTTGTCTACGACTGGGAGCAGTGTTGAAAGTCTTCTCGAGCTGGAAGTCTTCACCTAACAACATTGCAATAAAATCGTGCATTAACTGTTGCACCAGGTGGTAGAAATTTGTTGTGAACAATGCCATCAGCGTCAAAGAAGCAAATCAACATCGACTAGACGTTGTTTCGAACTTCCCGTGCATACGTCGCATGTTGAGTTCGCCGGACAGAATATGTTGACAAATGCCGTACGACAAGCCGACAATGTTACAAATGTCATGAATTGTTCTCGTTTGGTCCTGCAGGATAACATCACGCATTGTTTTCTGTCGATGGATGATCGGAACGTTCCTCATCAACCGACACACCTCCATTTTTAAAACGTTTGTACCACTTATAAGTTTGCATCTGCCCTAAAGCATCCTCACCAAATGCTTGTTTATGCATTTTCATGAGTTTGTATTAGTTTCTAATGTCGTTTTACCAAGTTTAAAGTAAAATTGGATGCACGTTCTTGGCTTTTTCACGTCAGACATTGTAGTGTCGCAGAATAATTTAAACACAATTCCACAAATAAAAACAAAAACTATTTATTACCAGCTAGCAATGAACAATTTGGTAGACTGCTTAGTGTAGACGTAGCTCACACCACCTAGCTCTATGGACTTGTACTAGCATCCTTTCACTCTCAACATTCAAGTTTCGGGAATTTCTGGGTAGCACCTCGTGTGTTTCACCACATACGTATTAATCCTACCTGTAAAGCTATACTAACTTGCCGATATTTATTTGTTTTTTTTTAACAAATTATCTGTCACTATTTAATTGGAAGTGTAACTGAACAGAAGGCTTCTAATATTAATAATTATTAACACTTGTTACTATATTCATAACGTGATTTTCTAAATGGAAAATCAAAATAGAATATGATATGAACCAATAAATTATATTTATCTGGTAAACATTTTTTTTTCTTTTTGAAATGTACCCATTCACAAATGTTGTAGAAAAGTCTAGATAAAGAACACAATATAAACGCTCGAATCCTATGTTTATAATAAAATTCGTGAATTTATAGTCACTCCCACAAACAAAGTAGATTCTGCTACTCGCTAAAAAATATTTAATTTTTAAACACGTCCCCATAGAACTTTACTTTTATCATTAAGTATGCTTGGAAAAATTATTAAAGCTTCCATTTTGATTTCTTTAATAACTGGCATTTCTTTGTCCTATTCTGTTTTTAAATACTACGTCTTATTTTTAAATTTGTTATACATTATTTTAGGTTTTTATGTGCAAGTGTTTCACTATGTATTTTATTTCTAAATATACACCCAATGACAATTGTGTTGCCAATAAAAGGACGGTATCGAGATTTTGGCATTCGAAAATTATATGTAGAAAATTAAGGAAAAACAATTAATTTCCTATAATTAGTAAAAATTAATATATGTAAGAATTCTAATATTTTGTTTAACGATCGAATAGATACAAATAACTAATTGTTATATTGAATCTATTTTTTTAGTTTTGTTATGCACAGTGTATTCAAAAAATTCCGGGATCAATCTCATTACAGATATAAAAATAGCGTTATCTATATTTCGCTAACAACTGCTTTAAACTAATTTCTTCTGCTATCACTATGAACATTTTGAAGCGATTAACTCTTGGTAATATCTGTTTTTTGAAGGACCACATGTTTGAATTTAAGTACTACTATTTTTACAATAAAACAAAAGCCGTGATAAAGTTTGTTTTGTTATAAAATATGAAAAGAACTGCTGGTGAAACGTTTTTAATAATTAACATTGTACGGCAGTTGAGTTACTAAATAACAAAGGATAAATGGCGTAATCGGAATGAAAGGGTACTCTGCGAAAGTTTGTGCTATAAGACACTAAAACGATACTGATCGTTTCCTTCGATGCTTAAGACTTCTTCCACTTTAATTTGTCCCTTCAGGTCAAACTTTATAACAAAGAAAAAAGTAAAGAACTGCTGTAGATGACAACTACGGTGTCGAAATACTATATAGGATACAAAAACTAGAGCGGTAAAGAGTTTTTTAAACTTTTTTAAAGTTTTTACTTAGCCACAGTCTCCCAATGTAAGAGTATTTTATAAAAAAAGTTCTAAATCGGCTTTTTAAATGAAAACGAGTGCGATTTATTTCTTAGTTTTTAAATCCATGTAAGTAATTATCTGTCCTTCCGTATTCGTCTGTTCTAACACTAGCAGCATTTTTTATATCCCAACAATTAAACATTGTGTTAAACATTGTAGTAAAGAAATAAATATCTTCTTAAATTTTGAATGTACTGTGGTATAGTTCGTTTCAAATTATTTTAATTTGACTGAATAGCTTACTTTTATAGCATAGCACACCTTACGGCGAAGATGTAATGAAACGTAAACACATCTAAGACGTGGGCTGTTCCTTACTTTAATAGCCAGAGTGGTATAAAGTAAATTGTGCCTAAGTAAGCGAACTAGGTTTTCTGATTTATAGTAGTTCTGGGAATTAAATTTAATAGTCATTAGTGGTCATTACTAGAGTGCCAATATTAGGTCGGCGTTTCATAAGGCGTACAGATGTATGTATGTTATATGTTATATGTATGTAATGCAGTGTGCATCTCGTTTGGACGTGTATACCTGTATTATAGTATTTTATTCGTTGTATAGAAGTATGTCATTGCTTAAAAGGGTAAGTGTTTCGCGTTTCATAAATTAGATATAACACTATTTACTTTATTTTATTTACCTACTATCAAGTGCACGGCTCTGGTGCGCCGACCATATTTCGCACTCTAGACATTACTTAACATCGTATAATTAAGAAATTTAAGGAATACAGTACATATAAATTTTTGTTAGTAGCAAAATATAAATTGAAAAGTGTGAAAACATATATTTCATTATAAGCAAATGTGGAGGAAATTAGGACGAAGACAGGGAAGGTGAGCAATATGAAATAAATAACGATGACACTGTGACTCGGCGAAGGACAATTTAAAAAGGCGCTAAAAAAAATCATCTGGTTGTTCAAGTTAAACAAATACTGTTAAATGTGTATAATAATTTACAAGAAGAAAATGTAGAAGTTACAGAAAAGGCCGGTATAGAAAGAATATCGAAGTGAATTGAATCCCGGTGTCCTGCAGCACAGTTTATAATACAGTGAAGCATAAGTATTGCGGACAAAAGAGTTAGAATTGATAAAGGATCTACCAAGTTGGATCGTTATCATTTGACAAACAGTATGTAGTATTGTAAAATACTCGTCTTTCTGGGTTCTTTTGAATAAAACGCGCTAAATAACATTTAATAACTAATAACAACAGCATTTATGACACAATATTTATATATCAGTATTTATATACCAATATCAACACGACGGCGATTACTCGTTCAATGAATGCTGTTTCCCACTTCCCGGACACTTATATAGGGCTGGAAATTTGCTTCGCGAGAGATACTAGGACGTGCAGGGGGTGACATCATCACCTGACTTAACCTCGGATGATTCACATCACAGTATATATAGTAAGATTCAAAATATTTTAATGACAGCAGTTAACATTAAGCGGATTATAAGGAGTACCTACTATGAGTTTACCTGTAAGGCACGAAATATTTAGAAATAGTATTTGTCTATCAGGAGTGTATTCTGAAAAATTGTAAAGCGGCAACAGGTGCTGTTGTATTATCGAAGTTTATGTTATATATGAACATTTTATTGAGAGAGTTATGATACAAGTATATCTGCTGTAAAAGATTCAAAATACACTTCATTCACACTTGCTTCACAAGCCCATGGCCGCCACATTATCATCGGCACTATGTATTATATGAACACGAATAATTTATTTGCCATACACCAGCTACCTATAATAAGTAGTATATAGTTACTACTGCTGACAAAGTAATATTAAAATTATTATTTATTATTATTACTTAGAGAACTTCTAAGTATATATAAATAAACAGTTATTTAAAATCTCATCCATAAATACCTTCAATTTCAGTTTTTCAATTAACTATTTAGAAAATTAAACACCAAATTAATAATAAAGCTAAACAATACATTTGGAAAAAGATATTTAACAAATAATGTATTTTAAAAAAATTCAATTAATGGCATCATTACTTCATGCACATTTCTACACATTCCCATCCCTTATAATCTGCCTGAAAACTAATAAACTAATTAGTTTATTGAATGTAAAGGACAATATTGTAAAATCGGGCTTAATAATATTCCACCTTAATGCGATCCTGCTGTATTTACTACTACTATTTACAGATTACATTCGGGTAATCTTTAAAATCTTATTACTAGAGAACGGACATTCTTACCACATGACTCGGCGTAATTCAATGAAGTATTTGTTAATCTTTCCCGGCCATCTGGTCCGCTGCGATTACAATGACAACAAAGCTATTGTATTCGGAGGATAAATATCCATTAAACGCAATCGGCAATTCGAATTGTTTATAAACTTCGCTGAGTACATCCCGCCGTAATACAATGAAGTATTTGTGTTTGACTTTCTCGGCCACCTGATTTTCGCAGCGTTAACAATGGACAACGGCTATTGTATTCGAAGAACTTAGTCATGTGGTAAGAATGTCCGTTCTCTACTAATTACCTTTATACAAGTTATTTTAAATTATCTTGACCAGAACTATATAAACAGGGTGAAGTGATATTTTTCTTATATATTATTTCAAATAGTAATGCCAGGTAGAGTAAAAACATTTAGAGAATAGCACATACGTAATAATGCGCTATGAACATATTAGGGTTGGGCGAGTTCATTATATACCATCTGATCCAGTTTAGGGGTGTTTGTATAACAGTTGCGTGCCAAACAATTAAGTTATATTTGGGTTTATGTTTTATTGTTGCTTCTTTGCATTTATTAAATTATCGTTATTTAAATAATTGTCGTGGCATTGGAAGTTCTGTTACTTTTCTTAAATCTTTTGTAAAACTTCAAATTTGAAAAATGGAACAATTTGTTAATTTTTTATACCACATATACATAACGGGTGTTCAGAAACATTCGAAGTCAAGTGGGCTCTGAACAAGAAATCGTATATCTTTACTTAAGTATCTGATACTAATTTGATAACCTATAAAATTGTATTAAGTAAATGTATCAATCTATCTCAGACATGACTTCATATTTTCAAGGACTACTTTGACTTCGAATGTTTCTGAACACCCGTTATAAATTTATCGTGAAAATAGATAGCGAAATAGTAAAAAATTGCTTGCAAATGTTTGGCTTCTATAAAAACGTTTCTATGGAAACAATACATTTGCATATTTTTTTATTATTTCAGATTCAGTATTTATTCTTATTACAAATTTACATACAGGTTCTAATGGGTATCAGTTTTGAATCTACCAATGCTGTTATTATATTTCATTTCATTGAATTTACTGCAAATTAAAAATATTGATAAACCAAATTTATTATTTTTTACATGTTCACATTATTCCCCGCAATTTATTCGGCGGCAAAAGAACTTTACTTTTATATAGTGTTGATATGAATTAGAAATATTGTAGTTTTATGAAAAAACATCATTTTCACAAGTATAAAGTTTTTCAAAAATCACCCCTAATACGTCTGCCCTCGAAAAGCAGCTTTGTGATGACGTACGTACGA
Source organism: Melolontha melolontha (assembly GCA_935421215.2). NCBI lineage: Eukaryota > Metazoa > Arthropoda > Insecta > Coleoptera > Scarabaeidae > Melolontha > Melolontha melolontha. Next base: position 104,836,567 of record OW285239.1, on the reverse strand, counting down.
TAGCATTCTCTAAATGTTTTCACTCTACTTCATTAATATTGGATTATTGTTAACAAAACCAATTATTGTGTATATACATTTGTAGTGGATTTGTTTTATATTTCTGCGTTTATGTATTTTAACATATTAAGAACTGATATAAATTTTTGTTTAATTAATGTTATATTTATAAATGATTGCACGTATATTACAAAATACACCCCTGCACATTTACGACCCAGGGTACCTGAATCTCATTATCATAATCGTTAGCTGCTGTAAAGGTACAAACTTTCTATTTAGTCAAATTAAAGCAATTGAGAGGAACTATAGTTCAGTGTAGGTATCCAGACAGTTTATATTTACTCTGTAAGTATGAGTTCACAATTACTTTAAGTGTTTTTGTTGCTGTGCAGGTAACTTTACTATATAATAAGAACAAGTCTTAAGACATATATAGTTTTAGTTTGTGTTCATATACTCGAAAAGGTCTTTGTAGTAATGAAAAAAAATGCCATATATTCACTAACAAAATTACGAAAATATACATCGACTTATTTATTGTTTTAACAAGAGTGTTTCTATAAAGTATGATTTCATATAGTTGCTAATGTAAATTTAAAAGAAATTGAAATTGCTTTGTCTGTGGCTACAAGAAATACATATTTTACAAACGAATAATCAGTAGGTATTTAGATAAACTAAAAAACTTGAAAAAAATAAGAAAACCCTTTCCACTTATCTTTTATTAATTTTTTTCTTAGTAAAATGGAAATTTTGACGCCTAACTAATGATATAGTGTTCCGCTAAATACTCAATTCATTTTTACATTTATATTTTCTTCAAATTCCTGTATGATTTCGACATTTCAACGACATCAGAATATTTAGGATAAAAAGTCATATTTAGGATAAATTTGAGTTCTATTGTTATTATGATTTTTCTGTTGGTGTAGCGTAATCTTTCATAATATATAAACTATTCTCAAACTATGACTGTTCCATATCTTTTCTTGTAAACTGATCCGGAACAAATGCTTTTAAATTTTGTATTTATTTATTTCGATTAATTTATCTCAATACCTACTGAGAGCTCTCGTACAGTATAAGGTTACGAAGTCTTTTTGCAGATGTTCGGTATCTCTTCACACCATCAACAAATACACTAGTCGTTTGTGTTTAATTAATTTCTTGTAATTATCTTGAACTAGCCAGAGTTTCTAATCTAATCCCACTTAAAGTACGAGTTATTCGATTGAAATAGAAAATTGTAATATATGCAGTGACATCGATAGGTTATAAATCAACTTTATTGCCATGTACCGGTATTAATCAGTTTATACAATACACAAATGGACAATTTTACCTTTCTGGGAATTGTGTGAATAAGAGTATTGCTTACTTTCCCTTCTGAGTGTATCGTATTTTAATATGAAATAAGATCTAATGCATATATGGATATATTTCGAAGTATTTTACACAACTGTAATATACCCACTTACTATTTTCTGACAATATACCATGTATCCAAATTTATGTAGTGTAGTATATGTATATGTGGAGTGATTTTCTTAATAAATGCCAAAGTGGGGTATGGATAGTCCGTTCGCACCTTACAAAATAGTACAGCGCTTATGAGAATACTATACGGTGTTGCCATATCTTATCGTGAAAGATATTTACATAAAGTATTAACGCAAATGCAATATAATAAACTTGCGAAACTTAAATTAATTCCAAATCGTTGAAAATTAAATTAATTTATTATTGAGATAGAGATTCTAATATATTAAGTAATAACTTACTGAAGAAAGAGTTATCATTGAAAATTGCTGCACTTTAATGTTTTAATGGTTGGCATGTTTTTACGATTTTGGCAGGCGGTATTTGTTATTGTTTGTTACACACACAATGACACAGCTAAAACCTAAGTTACAAAATTGTTAATATATACCTTTGAGTTTAAAGTTTAAATTAAGATTCAAAAGTAATCGATTATACCGAAATCTCTGGGTATGATGGATATATTTCTTAAATAGTTAACTTGTTACTAAATTCTGATAAACCATACCGTTGTTTACCTAATAAATGTGTAGAGGTTTATACATTGAAGTTTTGTTTAATGCTTAAACCGAGTTTCAAAGATTAATTCGTAATAAAGTTATGCATAAAAAATATAATTAACTTTATTATGTTACCAGACAAGAAATATATATTCAATAAAAACATATGAGAAGATATTAATACATTACTTTATAATTCATTTAAATAAATACATATTGTTACTACCATTGTAGGTTATGAAATTTACTAATTCTCGTTTGTTTTGGTCTGTCCTGTCAGCTCAATCGGAGTCACAATACTGTATCCTACTTGTTTATCATTTACGGATAGGATTAATTCCTGTTTATTATCTTCAATTTCATATATCTGCCATATTTCTTCCTCAACTTAAATATTTAATACAATAATAATAGCAAATAAGGATGTCGATTAAGCACATACCTTTTTTTATTCGATTTTAGAACAATAATCCATATAAGCACCCAAATGCGGGCATAAAATGGTCTTTATGGCACAGATCAATCAAAAATTGTTAGGCAACAAATTGATTAATAATTAAAACAAACGTCAGTATGGAACATTTATTAACATCAAATTGTCAGTTGTGACATCTTTAGAACGTAAAGCAACATATTTGTTGTACAAAGCAATATAAATTTTTTGAATGTTTTGGAAACTAAAATCGAATAAAACGCTATATGTACCATGGGCATAATTGCCGATTATGCACTTAATACATAAATTTCTATTACATGATTAATGTAATTAGTTCATTGTTCACATCAAATTTAATCGTATGCTCTGTCTATTGAAGCCAGCTAATTAGTCACTTTAAAAGTGATATTCTTTAGCCATCGCGGGTCTCCCTCCGCTGGCACTACTTGTGAAAGCGGCGGGCCATAACTGCGATGCTGAGGCTGCAGCTCAATGGCTTATGGTGTCCTAATAAGGTTATAGGGGGCCATGCAGATACTACAAGAACTATACTGGGAGGGCCGATATTAGACAGTACAGTACCTGAGATTATGTTTACAGTTAAGCTGAACATCTATACCGACCAGGGAACAAGCAAAAAGTCGCTCGAGTGACTGGGATGCCGGCACCTAGTACACGGATGGGTCACAGTCCAATTGGGACACAGGTATATGCGCAATTTGCCCCAGAAGGAAGATATCGTTAAGTCTGGGAAAATATACGACGGTCTTCCAGGATGAATTGTTTGCAGTCGCTGCCTGCGCCAAGGAAATTCGGGAAGCCGGCTGCACAAATAAAAATATCAGCTTAATGACATAATAGGCGGCTATTAAAGTCATTATGAATCCATCTACCAGGTGTAAGCTGGTGAAACATTGCAAACAGATCCTTATTAGACTGGCACATGGTTCTAAGAGGAACTTCATAGGACCAGAACCTGTCTGTGGAAACGCCGAGGATTCCGCTAGAAGGGAAATGTGGTTATGACTAGAAAGAGAACATAAAAAGGAATGAAAGCTAAGGTCAACTCCATACTAAGACACTACTAGGGAAGCTGGACTCTAGGCTTTTAGCCAACTTATTTCCTAGTAATAAAAAAGAAATTACAATAATTACCGGCTTAATAATAACCGGTCATTGTCCACTAAGGAAGCATGGACTTGGTTAGTGGGCCCTGGTGTAGGAGATGTGAAAAACAGGAAGAAACCTAGCCTTAATGTAATATGTACTTGTGAGGAACTGAAAGGGCTCGGACTGAAACATTTCGGAAGTGATGTATTGGATCCTACGATGGTTCTCAAATTTCCCCTGAGGAGGATGGTGACTTTTATCGAGGACACAAGACTAACAGAGTGGAATTAAGAGATCTATTGAGGGTGGTACAACGAGCAGTATGCTCAAGTGCCTGAACTTACTGACTTCCAATCCAAAGAATCAGGAGAAGAAGAAAATCCTAATAAATTGTTTTATTTGAGGTCGTTCCATTACTATTAAATTAAGCATGCAATGGTATTGGGCGATAACTTTTAGATTGTGTGACCAAACTTCGCTGTGATATTTTCAAATTTCTAGTTATCAACTTATTTCCCCCGCTCTCCTCTTTTTAAAAAGAAAATTCATATTGCTGTAAAATAATATAAATATTAATTCCTTGAACGTTAATACGAAATATGTACTTACATTTAAAAAGTAAATAGTTGTAAAAACTACTGTTTTACAATGAGATGATGCAATTAAGAATCAAATCCAAGAGGTCAAAAGTAAACAGATAAAAATAACAAATAATGACTTTTGACACCAAGAAACAAGATAGTAACGATGCAGCTAATTTCACTCTATGCAAATTGTTTAACAGAATCCAACAATATTGCACGCTAACAAATGAGTGAGTTATATACGTCAGATAGGGATACGCATAGTCCTATAAGAGCCTATACTATTTTCTAAGGTGCGAACAGACTATTGTTTCATAGAAAAGCGTCCATTATTTTATTTTTTTAAGAAATTTAGTGATTATATTTTGTATAAAATGCATTATACTTTTTATTTATACTCTTATGACGATCGTCCATACTTCTATTATTGCTTAGTTTCCGGAGATTGTATACAGGAATTAATTGCAGGTCATTGTATATGAATTTTTTACCAATCACTTAAAATTAATACCCAAATAATACATTATTATAGTGCTACCATTATATTGAATAGATATGTACTCAATGCATATTAAGTTTATATATGGCAACAATGTGTATTAGGAACCCCTCAAAAATCCAGTTATAGGGCAACTATACGCCATTATCAATGTAACAATTGTGTTATAGTTGTGTGCGTGTATATATACACAAATTTGTGTGTGTGTGGTTTCCTCCTATCCTTCCTAAATTTCAATGGCCCCGCAAATAACAGCACGTCAACGAATCTACACAACTACTTCTGATCTTTTATAATGTCGGTAATATTTTCAGGTAGATGTTTTCTTGAAGGACAGTATCCACGCACAGACAAAACACACCGGCAAAGGAGCATTTATTTAGTGTAATGTGTCTCGAAAATTATGTGGTGTGTTTGTATATATGCGTGTGGTGCATCTACACCCGTAAACGACCGTGTGCTGGCCGTCACCACCGTCGTAAAATGACGTAGATATTATTATCAGTAACAATTATTTTCTAGTCAATATCATCGTCGTGTTGTAGTTGTGTTTTCTTGATTGTATTTGTATCATATTTAATTTTGTTTGGCGTTTCGTTTGTGATACAGTGCAGTTGGTACGGATCTACGTTATAACTTGCTTCACGATATTATTTCGAATGGAGAGAGATGCAAATAATTGGGAAACTCGTCAGGAGAAAAGGCAAGGTAACATGTTATGTGCATCTTAGCATGTCTCTTTACTCATCAATCTAAAGCACACGATAAATATTACAAATTTCTACTTGGTACCAGTTATGTATAATTATTTATTATTACATGAATGTGCAGTACTATAGGTATACATCTCATTCTGTTCCCATATCGTATTTCTACAAACTTGCTTCTGCTTTTTCGAGTATAACATTCGTTGATTTTTTATTATACATGTGTAAATATGTAGTACAAATATTTTATCGCCTATATATGTACAAATTTGTATGCTTATATAAATGAAATTTGTAAACCAGTTTTCTTTGTGCATAAACTTTCTTTTCATGTGTTGGTCTCGGCCAGGTGCACATGGTATAGTCAGCTGTTAGGTATTAAGATTTTGATTAAAATGGCGACCGGATCTTAACATTCCTATAAATAGTTATGCCGAATATTTTAAAATACGTTCGGTATGAGTATGTGTTCACTTTTACCTTGAAATGGATGAAAATACGTCTTCATTAGTTAATTAGAAGTATCGAGAAATTCGATTTTTAATTTACATATGCAATTCTAATTAATTAATCATATATACATATATATATATATATATATATATGTGTGTGTATGTATGTGTGTATGTGTGTGTGTCTTATCTGATATTAAATTACTATACAGGCTGTCCCGTAAAAAACGCCAACATTCATAATTCCGTTATTTATTGTCCGGTTTTATTTAAACAAAAAGTAAATTTAATAGCATCAAAAACACTATAAGATAGCAGTGTTTTATTTCTTTTCAATTGTTTTCATTAATGTCAAACGACAGTCAAGTTTTTTATTTTAAATGGCAACATATATATTTTTGGCTATATTCGGATTGGATTTTTTTTTCTGAAATCAACGATGTATAACATGTTTATTTTTGATAAACGTTTATTGCAAAAAAAAAACCTTTATAAATTTCATCTTTGTCTTCCATTATTTATAAATATTCGAATGTGTCATGAAACATTGGAAAATGTAAGTATTATAAATATTATAATATATAATATTATTAATTACTCCAAAGGTCGCATTTAAAAGACAAGCGGCAGGTACTTCTTGACAAGTGTTAATAATTCTTTGTCTTAAAATGTCAACATTTTCTGGAGTTTTTAAATAAACTCGATCTTGTAGATAAGCCCACAACCAAAAATCGAGGGGCGTAAGATCCGGTGAACGCGCAGGCCACTCGATAGGACCGGATGTTCCTATCCACCTATTTCCAAATTGGGTGTTCAACAAATCAGTATTTACTCTGGTGTTGTGCGCGGGAGCCTCATCTTGTTGAAAAAATATTTTATTTAAATTTGCCAAAGGTAATTCATCTAAAAAGTTTTGGAGATTTTCGTGTAATAAAGTGTAGTATTTTTCTTGATTTAAGCAACCATCTATGAAAAATGGCCCAATTAATTTAACACCTAAAATGCCACACCAAACATTTACGTTGAAACGTCTTTGAAAATTATTTTCAATTAGAAATCTCGGATTGTCTGCACTCCACTGTCGATGTATGTTTCTATTAAAAATACCGTTGTTGCTAAAAGTGCATTCATCAGACCAAATTATCCTTCTGTAAAAATTCGGGTCTTGTTCTAATGCATTTAAATAAAAACGACAAAACTGGATTCTTCGGCCAGGATCATTTTGTTCTAATGCATGAACTTTTCGAGCTATGTACGGTTTAAGTTTGTGTTTTCTTAAAATACCATGAACTGTAGTTTTTGATACCCCAATATTATGTGCAATTTCGCGAATCGAAGTTCGTGAATTTTGCTGTACTGCAAGAAGAACATCTAATTCCTTATCTTCGGAGAATTTCCGTTTTTGTGTTTTTGGTTTGGTAAATGATCCATAATTTCTTAAATTCTTTTCAATTCTCTGAAATATTTTCGAACCTGGAACTTCTCTGTCCGGAAAACGAGCACTGTACCGACGAACTGCTTGAAGGCGATTTTTATTACATTCAAAGAACACTTGTAACATGTCCGTTAATATTGTTATTCATTTTTAACGAAAATACGCTTTTTGTTGCGGCAAAACGTTCAAACAGGATAATACAGAAAACTTAATAAAGTCAAACTGACACTTAAGGCACATTGACATAATGCTAGTGGACTGGGCCAAGTCTACTATAATGAAAGATGAAATTTATAGTTTTTTTTTTATTTTTTATTATTAGGAGATGTGCGATATGTGTTAAACAAGGGGGCGGGCAATTTCAACATTTATTGTAAAGTGTTTTGTTTCTTATAATAATATTTATAATACTTACATTTCCAATGTTTCATGACACATTCGAATATTTATAAATAATGGAAGACAAAGATGAAATTTATAAAGTTTTTTTTGCAATAAACGTTTATCAAAAATAAACATGTTATACATCGTTGAATTCAGAAAAAAAAATCCAATCCGAATATAGCCAAAAATATATATGTTGCCATTTAAAATAAAAAACTTGACTGTCGTTTGACATTAATGAAAACAAGTGAAAACAAATAAAACACTGCTATCTTATAGTTTTTTGATGCTATTAAATTTACTTTTTGTTTAAATAAAACCGGACAATAAATAACGGAATTATGAATGTTGGCGTTTTTTTACGGGACAGTCTGTATATCCATATCTTAAGAATATACATCAAATACTTTGCATATATATTTTTTTTGTAGAATTTTATAAAATGAAAATGATTACAAATTTGGTATTTTCATTCTATAAGATCACTTATGAATTTAATTGCTAATGTAAGTACATTTTTATATTTTATTTTAGTTTGTATGGCTAATCCGTAAATAATTTAATAAGTCTGATAAAGAAACGAGTAAAGTTTCGAAACGTTACATACCAACAAATCGTTTTATTTGGTTATACATTGACCCAAATTATGTTTCTATTAACAGTAAAATTATGTATATATATATCCTTAGTTTTGTATAGCGACAAAGAAAAAGAGGAATGAAATATACATATGAGTAATGCCTTAGTACAAGATATCGTGATCCAATGTTCACGTAGTAACGAGAAAATAATTTTTCTTTATTCGAGTCCGGCCCTGTCGCAGTTAATATACCGCGGAATCCGCCGCTACAAACAACGCTGGAATTTACATTAAATATGGACGTAGTCTTTGCTGTGGCTAGGTGCGTTCGTAATGGCATCCTTAATTACGCACATTAGTTACAAATGCTGGATTATTGACATATTCGACGTAAAGGCTGTTATTGATATCCACAAAAAAGACATCACAATAAAAAGACCATACGTGCGGCTGACTATATTGTATAAATGTTTTGATAAACAAACATTCACTATTCTTATGAATAGTAATGTTATTGTTAGACGTTATCGTCTAAATTAACTGGAATAACAGCTGTATTTACGAAAATATAGATTAACAAAGACCGACTTTAACTACATTTTGGCCCTAAAATGTAGAATTTTTCGTGAATTACAGGGAAATAACTTTTTTGATTTTCAGTTAGATATTTATATGTATTCTTCAGATTCGCATGGCTTTGGTTCTATTCAGCGGTAACCCTGTATATATTCTTGTCTGATCATAAGAACATATACATTATGAATGTATAATCCAATATCCGGTTTTGACCACAGTCTTGCTTTTTCATGTTTTCCTTTTGTTTTTTCTAGTATTTCCGCTATTAAATGGTCTCTTGTTTGTGGCCTCAACTTTCCATTTTTAGTAGGTGATATATTTCCATATCTCTTCTTATTTCTATATTTTGTTCATTCTCTCATTGTTTCTGATTTTGTGAATCTGTTCACACTTGCTAAATATTTTGCAATTTACTTTAAAAATAATTGTTATGGTTCTGAGATCTTTCTTAAAAGGCTTTCTTTAAAATGACGAAATCTGAATTGCTAGGTGATCTAGTTTTTTTTTTAAATTGCACTTTTGAACGATAGCCTGTTCAACATTAAACTTATATATTGGTGTGTTATTGTAAACCAGACGCGTACTTTTAGCCAATCTCCCTCGCCATTTCTCGCTTTATATTTTCTCGAAATTTATATACAATTTCAGCGTAGTAAGCAGTTTTTATTGCAGTATTACATTTCTTGTAATCCATCAACAGAATACTCCGACATTCTTCTGGCTATTCTTAGAGTAGTTCATTCATTCATTCATTCGTCTTTATTGCGTCGATATCTGTTTAGATAGGGGTTCATAATACAAGATCATAGTTTCAACCTGCATAATGATTGTCTTGACAGCTTCGTCAAGCTATGTAGATTAAAGACTTCTTCAGAGATTGAGAACAATTTTTCTGTAAAGTAAATGATCAGTGCTGCTACCTACCACTTCCATTAGTCACCTTAGTAGTAATCCTGACAGCTTGTAGAGCTTGTAATAATATACAGGTTGTCCTTGAAATATAGAGACAAAATTTTATTGCGCTAATTGTGATATTTAAAATAGATAATAGAAAGTATACTTTTGTGAAAAATAAAACTTCACTACCCCTCAACTTACTTCAATTACAATTACGTAATATGCTTTGATCAATTTCATCAACAATATATCGGATTTTATTTTTGAGATCAGCAATTGTTTGTAGATTGCTGGCATAGACCTGGTATTTCAAGATAGCCCCACAAAGAAGTTATCACTAGAGCAAGATCTAGTGATTTTAGTATAACTGTTAATTGATATCGATATTCGATTAATTACACCACGAGGAAATTGTAAATTAAATAAACTGTTGCTTAAGTGGAAAAACAGTTATCATGTTACAATAACAGTCGCTATTTACAGTTAAGCAAAATGATCAAAATCTACACTACACAATAACTTGGTGCATTTGCTTCTAACTAATTTTGCAAGGTACGAGGGTGGTTTGACAGTTAACTTGGTTTGCTATGAAAGAAAACAATTTGAGTTTTGCAACGTACTTTATTTTTCGACATAGTCCCCTCGAAGTTCAACGCACTTGCCCCAACGTTTCTCCAGCTTCGCGATTCCTTCACGGAAATGAATTGCTTCGATGCTTTCAAAATACTCTGGTTTACTTTCTGTATGACATCTTCATTAGACTCAAACTTTCGTCCTGCCAGAAAAGTTTTTAGTTTCGGGAATAGATGGTAGTCCGAAGGAGCTAGATCTGGCGAATATGCAGGATGCGAAAGCAGTTGAAATCGTAACTCGGCCAATTTTTGCTGAGCGACACGACATGAATGCACGGGCGCTTTGTCATGGTGAAACAACACCTTTTTCTTTACCATTCCCGGGCGTTTCTCTGTTATTGCCGCCTTTAATCGGTCCAAAAGTGATGCATAGTATTCTCCGGTAATGGTTCTTCCCCTTTCAAGGCAGTCAATTAAGAGAATTCCCTTTGCGTCCCAAAAAACTGATGCCATGACCTTTCCAGCGGATGGAACGCATTTCGCTTTTTTCGGAGCCGATTTGCCACGGGCAATCCATTGTTTCGACTGCTGTTTAGTTTCCGGGATATAGTGGTGTATCCAAGTTTCGTCCATTGTCACAAAACGGCGAAAAAACTCAACTACATTCTTCTGAAATACTTGCAAATTGTCGGCAGATATTCGCATGCGAATTCGCTTTTGCTCTTGAGTGAGTAAACGCGGCACCCATCTTGCGCACAGTTTTTTCATGTGCAATTCTTTATGCTAAACGAAGTGAACTCGCTCAGGTGAGATGCCTCTGGCTTCCGCTAACTCACGCACTTTCACTCGTCTATCGGCTAAAATCAAATCATGGACTTTATCATGATTTCGGGTGTCACAGCTGATTTCGGGGCTCCAGGACGTGGTGCATCTTTAATGCTTGTTCTGCCACGCTTAAACTCATTTACCCAAAGCCGAACACACTCATAAGAAGGACATGAGTCACCCAATGTTGGTAAAATTCTCTCATGAATCTCCTTCGCTGTTTTCCCTTCCAGATAAAAGAATTGAATCACACCACGAATTCCAACTTTATCCATTTTTCGCTATTGTTCGAAACACTTCTGTTTAAGTAACTGTCAAACAACGAGTTACTCTCAGAATGACTTACAGATTACATTTGCGCCCTCTATTAGTGTGTGAACTACAACTATAAATAAGACAATTTTGTTTATTTATGAACTCGTCGAGTTGATAATCCCCCGCATCACTAAAGGTGATTTTTCTATAAATCCTATAAAACCGAACTGACAAATTGTCGACAATAGAATGGTCAGCCAACTTTAGCCCTTTGGTCAGTTTAATTTTGTTCACATGAAAGTGTAGGTGGGGTCTTTAGCGAGTATTCTATAATGGTAGCTTCCCGAAATGACCAGTCTCTGTCTATAATCCTAAGTCGATGCTTAAGAATTTGCAGCGACGCTTTGAGTAACCTAGGCAATATTCAAAATAGTCAAAAGACCTAGTTCAATGTTAATATTCACGTGATCTTGCGTCCATTACCGATCCAATTTTGTAAAATTTTGTAATTAATTAATCAATCCTCGGCCAGTTGACTCAATTTGTGTACTACTTCCTCGATAAAAAATTTTATGTTGTTTTCGAACTTTTTGTAATATTTTCACCAGATTGTAATGCGTTTAACAGTTACAATGCGTTATTCTTTCTTATGGCTTTCCATATTTTCTAATCGAATGAATCATAGATTACATTTGTCTAAGTATGAGAGTTGGCAACTGTAAAACAGAAAATGACGTGAAATTCAAATCTGGCGTTCAATCTGAGCTACCCATTTCAATACGTGTGGATAAATAGTAAATACGTATAATTAAATGTTAATAAAAACTATATAGACACATCTAGATTTTCCTGAAAGTTCAATATAAAATTTGATCCACAAAAAGATATATTTCACAAGATATTTTAACTAGATCAAACTGATTGAAACAAATTTTTATAACAAAACATATTCTTTGTCATAAATAGAGCTGAGGATGTTTGCGGTACGGCAGGACCGTATGTAGTGCATCCCCACATTTAACTATTTATCTAAATATTCTCTGAAATGATTTGCCGGATCTCATAAATTAATAGAGTGATATTTTAGTATGCACTGGATATTGTTATTATACAAAATCATAATAGCCATTTGTATTTATGGATCATAAATAATAATACGCATGTATTTGTATTTGGTTGTGAATTCAATTTAAACTTAAAACGAATCGTAATATTTTAACGACAAGCCGTCCTTACAATACATGCATTCGAGACAAAGTGTGCAACTCTACGAATAACTTCCATAATTGATCGAAAATGGACATTTTGGAGCTGAAGTAAAACCCCTATTCTTAGAAAATTTTATTACTGTCGTTAAGAACTATTATTATAAACAACAAAGGCCTTTTATTAGTGTTGAAGTTTTAGTTTCATTGAATTTCCATGTTGTAAGTAGTCAATTGTAAAGTGTTCATTCACAATATTCTAAAACAAGGTGTAAATTTAACTAAAATCCAGAAAAACACATTCTGATAATATATTACTAGATTAGAAGCTGTGTTTATTACTATTTATTATATTATTTTTATAACCAAATGCAATAAAAGCTACGAAAACAAAAGAAACCTCGATTTATTAAAATCTTGTTACACAGCCTTTCAAAGCCTGGCAGCACATATTTTGCATATATTTTATATATACTACCTACTTGAACTAGGTGAATGAAGTTAGAAGTTATAAGTTATAACTTCTAACTTCATTCACCTAGTTCAAGTAGGTAGTATATATAAAATATATGCAAAATATGTGCTGCCAGGCTTTGAAAGGCTGTGTGACAAGATTTTAATAAATCGAGGTTTCTTTTGTTTTCGTAGCTTTTATTGCATTTGGTTATAAAAATAATATAATAAATAGTAATAAACACAGCTTCTAATCTAGTAATATATTATCAGAATGTGTTTTTCTGGATTTTAGTTAAATTTACACCTTGTTTTAGAATATTGTGAATGAACACTTTACAATTGACTACTTACAACATGGAAATTCAATGAAACTAAAACTTCAACACTAATAAAAGGCCTTTGTTGTTTATAATAATAGTTCTTAACGACAGTAATAAAATTTTCTAAGAATAGGGGCTTTACTTCAGCTCCAAAATGTCCATTTTCGATCAATTATGGAAGTTATTCGTAGAGTTGCACACTTTGTCTCGAATGCATGTATTGTAAGGACGGCTTGTCGTTAAAATATTACGATTCGTTTTAAGTTTAAATTGAATTCACAACCAAATACAAATACATGCGTATTATTATTTATGATCCATAAATACAAATGGCTATTATGATTTTGTATAATAACAATATCCAGTGCATACTAAAATATCACTCTATTAATTTATGAGATCCGGCAAATCATTTCAGAGAATATTTAGATAAATAGTTAAATGTGGGGATGCACTACATACGGTCCTGCCGTACCGCAAACATCCTCAGCTCTAGGCATAAATCTTTAGCATATACGTTTTTCACTCAGTACTATTAATATTAAAATTATAACATAGGATGCGTTCTAGAAAATTATTTTTAGAGTTGTTACGTACACAACTGGAATTTAATAGCCTTTCTTATTTCATAAAAAAAACTATTTAGATATTTTACAGAAAAAATTCCACAGGTTTACGAAACTCTTTCCTTACTAACCACATAGCAATAGCGTGGTTAATTATGTTATTGCAATTACAATATCGTTTTAAAGTGAATGCACACAAACGTCGTCGGACAAATAAAGTGTGTAAATTGTCGGTATAGCCTAATTCAATTTGTGAAAGCATTCTTGCTTTGAAGAGTTAGTCTGTTCGCATATTTTGAAAGAGCGATTATGTAAATTTCATTATGATTTATTAACGTGAAAAGGAACTTCTTCACTATAAACATTAATCTATGTATTGGCAAACATATGCATAGTGTTTTGAAATTTATACTAAATTATAATTAATCTATTACTATATTATAGCACGTCTTGTATATTTAAAGTTATGCGAAGTCTTAGGAAATACTTAATATCCAAAGACTCGTAGTTATTATCACATATTATGAATGAATTCCTTCATTATTCAAATTGTTTTACACAATGGTTATGTTTAATGATTAGCCTTTATTTACGACAAAATCAACAACTTGGTTATAATACCATGAATACTCTTGAAATTATTGACAAATGGGAAAACTATAATAAGCTAGAGACGTGAAAGTTTTCGAATCTTTATGTCGCCGGCATCGATGTATTTTCCAAGACGAATTTACTTTTAAACAGTTCGTTCTTCGCAGAGAAAAAACTCTATTGTTGTGGCATCGATCTCTTCATCTGAGAGACCACGGTAATTCTTTTTGAGGTTAAATATTAACTAAAAGTTGCATATTGGGAACTCACGTGAGAGTGGCGGGTGTTGGATATCTATACGAGGTGCTACCCAGAAATTCCCGGAATTTGAGAGTGGAGCGCGAAGGGTACAGTTCTCTAACGCTAGATGGTGTGAGCTACGTCTATACTAAGTCAGTCTGTCAAACAGTACTTTGCTAACTGGTGACAAACAGTTTTTGTGTTTACATTTGTTGAGTCGCGTTTGACTTATTCTGCGACACTACAATGTCTGTGTTAGAGAGCAAAGAACATGCATCAAATCCTGCTTCAAACTTTGTAAAACTACAACGGAAACTCTGAAACAAACGTTTGGTGAGGACGCTTTAGGCTAGGCGCAAACTTATGAGTGGTACAACCGTTTTAGTGTTTTTATTTGTTTAGTTGTGTTTGAGTTATTCTGCGACACTACAATGTCTGATATGAATCAATTATGCTTCAAACTTAGTAAAATAGAAAATCTGAAAATATTTAAACAAGCGTTTGATGAAGATGCTTTAGGCCAGATGCTAACTTACGTTACAAAACCGTTTAAAAAATGGATGTGTGTCGGTTGATGATGATGGTCGTCCATCGACGGAAAACACGCCACAAGACGCGGCAAGATGCGTGATGCTATCCTGCAAGACCGAAGAAGAACAATTCATAACACTTCTAACATTGTGCGCGTTTGTCAGCGTATTCTGTCCAGCGAACTCAACATGCGACGTATTGCTGCGAAGTTTGTGCAAATATTACTCAGTATTTAACAAAAATGGCACCATGTTCATCTGTGCATAAAGCTGTAAGAAACTGCTGAAAAAGATGCGAACTTCAGTACCAGAATCATTACTGGCGACGAATTATGAGTACGGATATGAACCCGAAACAAAGCAGCAATCATCGCATTGGAAGACGCCATTGTCATCGCAACCGAAGAAGGCACGAGAAGTTCGAAGTGGATGTTGATTTACTTTTTTGACGTTAATGGCATTGTTCACAAAGAATCTCTCCCACTAGGTAAAACAGTAAATGGACGATCTTATTGTGATGTTCTTCGGCGACTAAGGGGAAACATTCAACGCAAACGGCCTGCCAAGTAGCATAACAATTCGTGGATCCTACACTACGACAATGAACCTACACGTCACTTGTTGTGCGTCCGCTTCTATCCTCAACGTAGACGGCAGAACTACCCCACTCGTCTACTCTAGATTTTGCCCCTTGTGACTTCTTCCTGTTTCCAAGGTTGAAACTGAAGCTTAAGGGGTACCGTTTTGAGACGATTGAGGAGATCCAGACCGAATCGCAGGCAGTGTTGAACACGTTAACATGCGAAGATTTCCAGCACTGCTTCTAGTCATGGACAAGTCGCTGGGATCGGTGTATTCATGCTGAAGGAGAGTACTTTGAAGGTGATGGTAGTGAATAATTTGTAAGAACAATTTATTGTTTTTTTCCACATTTCGGTAATTTCTGCGTAGCACCTCGTAATTTTATTTTGTCGTAAAAGGATTGAAATTACTGCAGCAGTATGGGAAGAAGCATTGCTGTAATGGAACGTTAAGTCTCTTATTTTCTGGCATTTCACCTATTCTTTACTTTTCAAAAACTATTGCATTCTTGTTTTTTTTTCATCAAACGTAATCTTTCCACAAAGATTAACTTTGAATCGCCTTTAAACACCCATACTTAACATTTTAGTTTTATAATTTTGGAAAGGATCCAGAAAGTGCCACTTAACTAATTCCAAATTTTACTAATTAATTCCCACGTTTATAGCTTATGTTCCTTCAGTTACTGTGAAATTTAAGGAAAACATTCGTTTTAATATTCAACTCTTCGCGAAAAATTTTTTCATTGATGTTTTGTAGATACGGCCCATATTTTCCGTATTAACTCCTCTCGAATTTCACTAAACCGCATATAGACAGTTGTTTTCAATATACTTCATGTTCAAATGCCGACAATATATAAAATGTTTTTTAGAGTAACCAGGCTTAAAAAATTATAAGGTATTGGCTCTTGTGCCAATTCTATAATTTACGGCAATGAAACAAGCCTTAGAGCTTTTAAAATAGGACTAGCAAGATTGCAAACTCCGACGTGGTGTATCTCAATCATTTTAGAAAATCTCTTGCAACTTGTAGAACTGCACAACTATTTTCCAACATTATAAAATTAGTTTTTAGAAAGTTTAGTTCGATAATTGACGTAAATGAGAATTAATAGCAAGTAATGTAAGAAAAAATTCCAAGGCTGAAGAATAATTGTGTCACTAAATATATAATCACGACATTATAAAGTATCATAGGTATTTGCACTATGCAGTTTTCCACCCTTCTTTTGATTGTGACAGTGATTCTGCTTTCGTAAATTGTAAGTGTATATATAAGTATCACGTGACCACATTTGTAGAAACCATTTCATTCTAGAATAAAGAAGCTAGACTAGCTCATTTATTTGCGAATAATAATTTAAATACTGGTTTTGTTGTGTTTTACACCTAACGGCAAATGAACTTTGGACTATATGTATAAGTCGATTCAAAGCCATGACAATAAATATACAAATTACATACAAGAACAAAATAAAATATTTATGAAAATAATTTGGAAATTATTCTGGTGTGTGTAAACTTTCGTGAGTAACTGTATAACTGTGTCTCTTTTCTATGTACTTTTTCTATTAGGTTGTTTAGGATTGTTGAACAATAAAAGATATTTTGTTGCTAAAACATTGCCACCATTACTAATATATTACTACGATTTACTTGCTACATATATATGTAACTTTTAGCGACTGAAGACTGATTTAATATAAATGGAAAGGAAAACTATATTTTTATATCAAAAAATAAACGAACTGCCAAGGAAAACTATATTTTTATATCAAAAAATAAACGAACTGCCATGTATAGCATCAATGACTTCATTTTCTTAATAAAATGATTAGAGTCAAAATAGAGGGCTGTCGTGTAGGACCATATTTAGTGAGTACAGCCAATGCTAATATAATTTAATTTCATTTGTTTTGTGCGTGGGAATTGCTTATAGGTGGGATGGTGTATTGCAGGAAGTGTAACACTTCTTGTCCAACTAATACTAATATTTTTTCTTTTTTTTATATTTTAATAAGAGACAAAGGAAAAAGAATTAATAATGAAAATAAATCAAATCTAATATATCTAAACGTCGCGGGATCCTACGAAATAGTTTTTCATTTTCAACTATAAAAAGTGAAGAATGAAAATGTTTAATTTTAAAAATACCTTAAAAAGAGTGTTTTAAATAAGGAGACTGTTATTGTAAATGGTTTTGACTGTCTATACCTATTTTAAGATTTTTATGTATAATATCTAGGTCTGCCCTATTCTACTCTTTATATTTAATGATACGGTTAGGTAGTAAGTGCTAACTCACTTTTTCAAATTTAATTCCATTTCTTATTTCGTTTTTGCATATCTAACGCGTATTTGAAAATTTGAATAAAATTTTAACACGGATAAAACAAATGATTAATATTTTGTGAATTGCTCTGTATATCTTGAAATTTGATAATGATTTGTATTTGTTTATCTATGTATTAATTACTGTATGTATTTTCACAAGATAAATGCGAAAATCGCACATCGACATCAGATAATGCTCACAGCATCGGTGTACTAGTGGGTATACATAAAAATTCGAAACTTAACTTTTATTGTTGTTAACTCGTTTTCTTTGAACGAGTAGAGTACTGTTTGCGATTCCTCTTGAATTTCTTCAATGCTATCAAAACGTTGGTCTTTTAGCTGCAGTTTTATTTTTGGGAAAAGACCAAAGTCGTAGCGAGCTAGATTTGGTAGTAGTCATTGCCGTTTTCGTCAAAAAGGCTTGTAAAAAAACGAGCGGTGAGATAGCGTATCGCCTTGATTCAGTGACAGATTCCCCGCTCGCCAAAGTTCGGGTCGTTTGAGCCGCCTCAAAACATTGCAATAGAAGTCGGAATTGACCGTCTGGCTAGTTGGAACGAATTCTCTGTGCACTATGTCTTTCATGTAAGAAGGAAACAATAAGCATTTTCTTCACGTTGCTTTTCACTTGTCGGCATTTCTTGGGTCTTGGCGAGTTCGGACTCTTCCACTGACTTGATCGTTGTTTAGTTTCTGTATTATAAGCATAAATCCAGCTCTCGTCGCCAGTAATCACTCTTGACAAAAAGTTTTCATCATGCTCAGCAAGTTGTTTAAGCTCAGTGCAAATGGCATTCCTGCTTTTGATCAAAAGTCAGAAGTTTTGGAGCAAATTTCGCTGCAATGCGGTGCGTGCCCAATTCTTTTTTTGACATAATTCACAGACATGTACTATATCCGATGCCAACTTTATCGCAGATGTCAATAATAGTCCGACGACGGTCTTCATGAATGATCCGTTGAACTGTTGCGATGTTTTCGGGCGTGGTAGACATCGAAGACATGTTCGCTCGTCGTCATTAATGAACGTTCTATCGGTCTTAATACACACAAACTACTCAAAAGTTTGTGTTCGGCTGATTGATTTTCACCGAATGCTTGCTGAACCATTCCATTTTCCGAGTTTAAAACAAAATTTAATACACGCGCATTGCGCATGTTTTTATCCATTATAATGATCGCGGCAGGATACAATTATCACCTTACGCAATCGCACGTAGCCTGACGAAAACTGCGCCGATCACGTTGAAACTTGTCACATACACTCCATAGAATTATACCCCTTTATCGGCGCAGGTCGCTTTTATTTTGGGTTTTGGTATAGCATCGGTCAGGGAACATCTAGATCGCGCCCCGTACCTAATAATCATCATTTGTGATGATCGATTTCTGAAGAATTTGAGATATCAGCTGGCCCTGCCCATAAAGTACTAAATTTAAACACGAATTATTTGAAGTTCATTTGATACATAGACTACTACTCATGGTGACGATCAAGATCGCATGAGAGATATCATGAGAGATTTTATGTAATTTTATGCATTGTATGATTGTAACGCATGATCTGATTAAAGTAAAAAAATTCCAAATAATTCTAATTGTTGTTCCAAGAAGTATTGGTTGTACACATTAGGACCGGACAAAAGAAATTATGGGGATAATAGTCAAAATAAGAATGAAATGGTCACAAAATTAAAGACTGCGTTTTTACGTTTCCTGGAGCTTTTATAATTCAATTTAATTAATTGTCAAAAAGGACAGCCACTACAAATTCATGAAAATTAAATTTTTTGAAGTAATTGCTACATTTAATTACTCACATTTGGATATAAGTTGCCGTACATATTCAGCTACTTCGCTCGATAAAAAACTCCATTGAGTAAGGGCAATTAATTTTCAAGTAAGATATAGAGAGAAAACTATAATAATGCACACCGGTTCACATTGACGCAATAGTGTGTGCCATCTATATCTAGTTTGGCAATGATGGATAGATGCAATTAGTTTAATAATATGGTCAGCTCATTCACCTGACTTTAACTCCTACTAACTAATTTTTTGTTAGAATTGTTTTCGCAAAATTATTAATAATTTTAAGCGCGGCAATTAGTGTTACCTTAATTAAACGCTATAAAAAATTTATATGAAATGATGGAGAAACACGAACATTTATTTTTATGTTAAAATGTTTCTTCTCCCATTTAATATAAACATAATATAAAATTTGTTGATTTATCTTTGCCAACTCAGATATTAATGGAATTTTTTTTTAATTAAGTTTGAAATACGTCTGAAAATTCTGAAGATTTTTTTCTTAGAAGCTACAAAGGATAAGTTGGTAGATGCGACAAATGAATGAAATATTAATTAATATAATCAGATTGTGTATCAATCGTGTTCAAATTTTTGCCTAGCTGAAGCATGAAATAAGGTTAAATTTATTAATTGCTAAATTTTCTATTTTTTACGTATATAGAGTGATGGGTAAGGAAACACACTTGGGAGCAGACGCAGCGTCGGAGTGGAAGGGCCTTCGGTTGCACGCGCATGTATTATGTACAATATGTACAAGGCCCTTCCACTCCGACGCTGCGTCTGCTCCTGAAACTGCATCTCTAGTGATGGGCAAAGGTGTGGAACCATATAAATATTTGCTAAGTTAATGAAGATATTGAAATAAACTCTTAGTCACTTTTAAATATACGGAGTATTCTAAAGAAATTGTGACGTACTTAAATTTTAATTTTTTTAATGGGACCGCATGTATCTTTTGACATTTTGGGATTTTCCTCGATAACACGATTTTATCAAACTATAACATTTTGGGTCTAATGTATTTTCTATTTATTAATTTGTAAGAAAGAGAAAATAGGCAGATCACAAAAAATTAAACTTAATTTATGTGATTTTCAAAATGAACCCTACCTAGTTCCTGACCAGTAAGCTAGCCTATCTGTAAATCCTCCTGCAAAATTTCAGCTATTCTTCCACTCCATCTGTGGGCAAAAATTTCATCTAATCTATCTCGAACGATAACTGAATAGTGAGAGAATGTCCCATCCTGCTAAAACCAGATGTTTTATGTAAGTTGGCTATTTTCCTCTAATACAGGAATTACCTAGTTATTTCAAAGTTCTAAATATCTTTCACCATTTAGAGATTCTTTTATAAAGAAGACCCTATTTATTCTGTTTCTGCAAATACCAGCCCAAACGTTATGCTTTCTAGGAAGTTGCATATGCGCATCTTGCATCCACTGAGTATCTTCACTGGATATACCCATAGCGATAGTTATATTTATGAATAGTACCGTTCAAATGAAGAGGTGCCTAATCCGAAAATATTACATTTACAAAATTGTTGTCACTGTTACAAATGTTCATCATTGTTTCACAAAACTGTTTGCTGTCAAAATCATCATCAGACTTGAAAGAGGCAAATTTTATAAAATAAAGGTATTTTTAATAATATAAAATATTATTAAAAATCTGGTGTGAAGAACACAAATACAGGTTCACTATTAATATTTTTGTGAACGTATCCGAACATATCCCCTCCCCAGAGACGTAGACACGTATTTCGCCTTTCTACAGGCTCATCGGTACGCCCCTGCTGGAGAAAGGATATTTTCAGACACATTCACAAAAAAGAACCACATCGCCACATCACAGAAATTATCCAGACCGGGCGCAGAAGTAAATTCAGCGCTGCCTGTTGCCAGACAGCCGAAGTACCTCGCCCCGTCCACATAACCAATGCGAAGTAACAACGCCCTTCCAAAGGTGGCACAGCCATCTCTCTAGAAACTGCATTTTGTTTGTGTCTTCACTCATACTACGTACTAACCGCATGTGTAATGTATCAGAATAATGAAACATACATGAGTAGGTAAACCCCGCCAGTTTTGTATAATACAAAGGTATTTTTAATAATATTTTATATTATTAAAAATACCTTTGTATTATACAAAACTGGTGGGGTTTACTTACTCATGTATGTTTCAATTATTCTGATAAATTTTATAAAGATGATATTTTTAAATGTTAAAAATTCTTCCTACTGAATTACGACAAATATCTTCGCGCCAGCTCGTTTGTATAAATAACGATTTTCCTCTAAAGATATGATGATATCTTGTGCTTTGTCCGATTTTGAAGCAGATTTTATACGTCAAATTTTTTCCAAATTACTAACACCGCCTTTTATATTGTAGGTCTGTAAAATTTTGGTAACAAGAGTGAGAAATTGGCTGTCGATTAATATTTATAAAATTGAAAGTGTAACAAGCTCTTTGAGGAGTTCTTGTTCTATCACCAAATCCAATCATCATTAATATTTGTATTCTTTGTCTTTCATTTAATTCAATCATTATTCACAAACAATTATTTAATGACACTTTTATTACAGTAAATTCAACATACTACTAGGCCTTTCGATAAAATTTATATTTATACTAGGTATCAAGCAATACGTATGACTTTAGGAACACTAGGAGATAAGAATACTCTAGATCCCAAGTGTTACAATTTGGTGAAATCGCGTTATCGGGGAAAATCTCAAAATATTATAAAATACAGGCTGTTCTATCTAAAAAAAAAGTGTAACTTTAAAACGTTACGATTTTCTGGCGAAGGCTCCTCCTCGCTAATTTTCATGTCTTAAATTTTATTTCGATATCTTAATTAACTTGAAAGATATTTTACATGGTTCCACATTTTTGCCTATTGCTGTATATATGGATAACAGAAGAAAAATATGCATTCCTTATTTAATTGATTGCAATTACGTATTTAATTGAGAGTAATTAGAATTATGTAATTATAATTATAAATAAAATATAAAAATCCACTTTCATTTTATTGCCAAAGTTTTTTTGTTCAATATATGTCATGTGGTCTTTAAAACCATGACCTCGAATTTAGACATATAGCTTTATTTAGAAGATCTATTGATCAAGTCTTGATCCACTTTTACACTATAAACACTTTTTTATTACCAGAAGACTGAATTGCAAATAAAATATATATCAGGAAATGCTCTCTTTTCATTTTTTTATTATCTAATTTTTATATTATCTACCTAGCCATGAAAAAATTAAGTGACAATAGTATGCTTTTGCTGTCAAATAGCTGTCACATTTGGATTTACACTGACCAAGTTTAGTCAGACTCCAGAGAATTTTGCTGTTTTAGAGAGCTTTATTTAACCAGAAATGAATGAAATTCAGTTAGAACATGGAAGCGTAATAAAATTCTTGACGTAAGAAGGCTGGGCTCAAAAAATATAACTAACGTGTATATGGAGGATACACCGTCATATTTTATAGTAAAATTTTGGTCTATGCAATTTTGATGGGGTAGAGAATCAATTCAAGATTATCGATGCCAGTACTAAGGAAAACATCAGGAAAGTCGATGAACGGGTCATATCAGATCGAAGAAAGAAGGTGTCAATGCTGTTGAAGCGCAGATATTAGAAGTCATAGTTAAAAATTTTACACGACGATATAGGAATGAACAAAGTGTCAGCACGATGGATTACTAGATTGCTTGATCGCGAAAAAAAATGGTGTGGCCAACAAATTTGTGGGGAAAGCTTGAGGGTTTCAGCTGACGATAAAAATCTTTTTTTGAAAATCAACAATGAGACGTGAGTGTATCATTGGGATCCATCGATAAAACAGGAATCTATGCAGTGGGTCCATAAGGGATCCTTACTGTGTTTTGGGATATAAAAGGAATCTTGTTAGTTGAATACATGAAGAAATGTTCTATAATTACTGATAAGTATACAGAGTGGTTCATTTTTCATTGTACACTCACTATTTTCGTTGGGAGTATCATTTTTGAAAGATATCAAAACGTTCCTGATACTATTTTTTGGCCTCGTTCCAATCCTGTGAAATAGAGTGCTATCACTTGAAAAACAAAAGATGATCAAAATTTTTTTCTTAATTGAACGCCCTGTATATTATTGGATATTTAGCTAGCTTATTCAATTCTGAATACAGAAATTTTTTTTTCGTTGGGCAAAGAATAGTGCCATAATAACAAAAAATAAAAAAGTTTGGTTTGGAAATGTGACCGACTTAAAAACAAAATATTATTTAAATGTCAGTTCGTATTGCAGTTGATGAGGTGGTATATAGTTTAGCGATTAGTGAATCATTATTGTTAATTTCCCTGGGTTATTTAGGATATTAAGCATTTAAAAATGGAATTTACTAATGCATAGAAGGCAGATATGTTACGATGCTTTTATTTATCAAATAATAACCACCAGTCTGCAAATATGTACGTTAATCAATACCCTAAAGTCCTTAAGAAACACAAAATGAAGCCTTTTAAAATTCGTTTGGTTTAGTTAAAATTAACTGGCTACTTACGTCAAAATAATTGCGAGAAGTATATTTGATGAAACGATATTAAACAGTATCTATTACAAAAATTACGAAGTATGTATGTAATTAACAATTGAAACAATGAAAAAAAGAAAGTAACTCACCGTACTTTATTTATCTTACAAAATATAAACTAATAAATAAAATAAATTATAAAAACTCCTCACGCTTCTATCTGCGCCCATGAAGAAAGTAATATTGAAGTAATTGCGTCACAATTCAACGACAAAAATCAGATGTGCGGTTAACGGAATAGTGCTATTCAATGACTGCGTGTTGTACTTAGCGATGTTATAGACTATTTTTTGGTCCATCGTAATTTCGGCCTGATGCGTCCGATCTCTAGTTATTAAATATTGGAAGATAATACTTGTCACACATTTTATAGACGGATAAAGCAAATTTTCATAGGAATGGTGTGTTTAATAAACACAGTCATCACTTTTGGGATGACGTTAATCCTCATAGGATCCAGCAAACTCGATGTCAAATACGTTTTTCTACAAATGTCTGGATAGCTGTGTTATTAGGACCCTATTTTTATAACGGCACACTTAATAAAAACTGATACTTAACTTTCTTGAAACTGAATGTCAAGAATATTTAGACCATATGCCTTTAGCTATCCGGAGACAAATGTGGTTCCAACATGACGCCGCACCACTGCATAACCGCAATTAGTAATAAATTTTCTACAATTAGGATTTGAAAATAGTTTGATTGGGAATAAAGGGACACATTTACAGCCTCCGAGATTCCCTGACATTTCAATATTAGATTTTTTTTGTCTCGAAATTTATAAAAAAATAAGGTCTATTGCACTTTGTCGAATACCCTAGAAGAACTCAAAAATAAAATAATTGGTAGCACAGAAAATTACACCGGATATGTTAAGAAGACCCAACATAATTTATTACGCCGAACTCGTATGTGTATCAACGAAAATGGTGGACATTTTGAGCAATTTTTTCAATAGGATTTTTATTTTATCGTGTTATAGTTTTTCCATTGTTCTTTAACCAATACCTACTTATGTGTTTTTTTTTGTTCTTATTATGTCGGTATTCATTACACAAGGAAAAAAATACACTGTATTCAGACATGAATAAGCTAGCTAAATATCCACTAATATACAGTGTGTTCAATTAAAGAAATATATTAGATCATCTTTTGTTTTTCAAGTGATAGCACTCTATGTACAGGATCGGAAAGAGGACAAAAATAGTATTGGATACGTTTTTATTTCTTATAAATACGATACTCTCAACGAAAATATTGAGTGTACAATGAAAAACCAACCACTCTGTATAAGGAATCAATCCCAAATTTGAAAACTGCTATACAGCAAAAAGTCCCTGAAACTTTACTCAAAAGATTATGCTGTTCCATGACAATTGCAGAGTTCACGAGGCTCGCCAAGTCCGAGATATTGCCTGAAAGAAGCGGTGGAGATCGTTTTTGAAGACCTATTAAAATATTTTTTATTGGAAGGTATAGCCTTATTATAAAAACACTGAAATAAAGTGTGTAGCCCTTAGTATATCATATATTGAAAAATAAAATATAGCTTTTCTTATACGGCCTTTCATTCATAGCTAGGTAGATAATATAAAAATGTTCCCTCACAATTGTATAACTCGTTAAATTCCAATTTTGCTTTGAGCGAAATTGTAATAATTTGAATTAGAAATCTTAAAATCTGTTGGATTTTTTTAGATACATATGTATATAACTAATTATATCCTTTAATAATATTGTATTTTGGTAAATAAAATATAACAAAACCTACACATATGCGTATGAAAATAGAGTTTCGCTAAATTAATATTGATTTTTACATTTTGCACATCTTTAAAATTTAACGTTTATACAACTGATTGTACATATGTATGTATGTTGTTACTCTTGCGCAGTATTAAACATTATTTTGGTGCGAAAATTGTGCAACATCGCATAATGGTTTATATATACTTTCCACTATAACTACTACTGCAACTACAAACTTACATTGAAAATGATAAAACTGTTATCCAGGTCGATGAACTCGATTTTTTTTTGTATCCTATAAGTAATGGATGTAGGACATTCAGAAACAACTCCATTTATTCTTCGCTATGCATTGTTATACGGTATAATGTAATTCACATATTGCGCGATACAGTGTCGAATACGTTTCCGAAATGGAAATCACGTCTAAAAATATATCAGAAAAGGTATACATATATACATTGTTGCTAATTCTGTGTAATTGTTGTACCTATTGATTGTTTATTGCCTGGATGTATCTTTATTGCAATAGTTATTTGTTCGCAAACGATTAACTTACAGCGTAATAGTTGTTTCTCTGACAGTAACAAGCAAAATATTTACGTTAAAATAAAAATAAGATACTATTATTATATTTGTATTGTTAATTTGTCTTTAATTTATAATTTGGACGTGTATGAAAACAAGAAAATAAGGAATAATTTTTTTAAATTTTTCATGAAACAACTTTTGAGTTATACTTGTATAAATATAAAACAAACTATTATACTACTTTAATCAATAAACTCGGTACTAAAATTTGGATTTATTTCAAAATTGTCACAAAAATACGAATTTTCAATAAGAATGAAAATTTTATTTCGGGAGAAAGATAACACGTGTGCTAATAAATCCAGTTTACTCTGTCAGTCAATTTTGAACAGAGAATTTTTGAATGTATTGACCAAGAAAGAGTATAGTTTAAGCCATCATTTCTCAAACTGAGGGTCGCCAACTAGCCTAAACAATAATGAAAAATCATTTTATGAGAAAAAATCATTTATTAAAACATTTTACTTATAATAAGTATAGCAAGCGCCAATTAAGTTGGCGCGAAGAGGGGGTGCGCAGAAGCCGTTTTTAAAAACGTCCACCCCCACTACTCAAGTAATTGTCAGAATACATTTGTCATTGACGTTTAACGGAACATAATGTCTTTGCTAGAGGAACATAAAGTGATACACGCTCAGAGGTTAGAATTATCTGACATTTGATGTAAAACCAAATACAAATCTCCCCACTACTTCTAATTCTGCGCGAACTTACCCCTCCTCGCGCCAACTTAATTGGCGTTTGCTAAGGAAAATAAAGTAATGTGATGGTTGCATTTGTTTTTCATTTAAAGTTTCTCCATACGTAGATGTACGTTGGAAACACACAAAAGCAAATTGTTTTCGAGTGATAAGAGACGATTCATGTATTTACTTTTAAGCGTAACCATAGACGAAAAACCCTTTTCACAGAGATAAGACAGTGGCGAAAGGAATTAATATTTTCAATGCTACTGTAACTAAATTTTCATATTAATTTCAACGAGCAAGCCACAACGTATTTAAATCTTCAGATGCAAATTGCAGTTGTATCGTTTTGAGAACAGACATTTCGAAGAGCTGGTCGTGAATTTGAACAGGTAACTTAACAACGACAACAACGTTTTCACTAAACGGGTTCAGTACCTATCTCTTTGAGAAATCATTTTTATCTTCCGGGAAATACTCCGTCAACTGAGTTTTTAGCTTACGCAAATGCATCTTCAGGCAATCCACACTGTCGTGAATTTTTCTCAATATAATCCGAAGTGAGTGGAAACATATCCAAATTTTTGCTTTGAAGGCGAATAATCCAGATATCAAGCTTCTTAATGAAAGCATGAACTTGTTTGTCATGAATAAAGTGTTTTTATCACGTTCCTCTCGTTTCAATGCGAAAATACATCAGCTAGGTAAGCCAACAACAACATACGCTCATTATGCTGTAAAAACAATGAGAATGGCAAAATAATTTGAAACATACTTGAGTTAGGTCAAACCTCACCAATTTTGTATAAAACAAAAAGTCTTTTTTAATAATATAAGATATTATGAAGAACACAATACCAATTCATATATTTCTAAAGGCTCTGTTTTAATAATTTACGTGAGATAGCGAAGTTGTTGCGTTTGTAAATGTGTCTGTCCAGCAGGGGCGTACTGATTAGTCTATGAAAAAGACCAAATTTTTCAAATATATGAACTTGTATTGTGTTCTTCACACCCGATTTTTAATAATATTTTATATTATTAATGAGAATGGCGTTTGTTTATCCTGGAAAAATATTATTCATTCATCTCGCAATACTTTCCCTCGCGATAACTATCTAACTTCTGTATGGAAAAGAAGAGACTTTTTATTTTCGCCCATTTCATCGCATAATTTAGCAAACAGCCTGTTCTGTAACGGTCGGCTTTTAATAAAATTAACCAGTTTTAGAGCTTCACAAAGAATTTGATTGAGATTTTCCGGCATGTTTTTGCGACAAGAGCTTGTCTGTGAAGGAAGTATTGCATCTTTTCCGCCCTTGGTATAAGACGTACATTTAATATTATCATTAATCCACTGTTCTTTCCTGTTATCACTTTTGCACCATCACTACATACTGTAATATATTTTGTGCAATCTATGTTAGTATAGGTTCTAGTAGCTTCATAAAGAACATCAAAAAGACATTGTCCTCTTGCATAGACAACACATTTTCTTTGATTGATGTGTCCCTCGCATTCATACCTCATAAAACATAAGAACTGAGACATGTTTAGTACATCTGTTGATTCATCAAATTGAATACTAAAAAATTCACTTGAACTTACTTGTTGAATTATATCTAATCGCCTTGATATTGTGTCGTTAGAAACCGAATTTTTTTTCAATTTTGTTGCTTTTTCCACGCCTATTAAAACACTGATCATATCATTTGCAGCAGGCACTATGAGGGTTTCGGCTGGTGTATGGGGTTTGAACACCTTAGCTACTCTTAATGCTACAAGATGGGATGCTTCAAGTGCACTTTTATCAGTATGGGCTTGACTTACAAATAGAAGTTTGTTGATTTCTCAAGGCATGTAATGTTCTTTCGAAAAATTCCAAGGGTTTGTTTTTATGAATCGAATGTTTAGTTTTCAAGTGTTGAAACTAATTTTGATGGCTTCATGTATTCATCGGAGAGTACTTGAAAGTAAACAACGTACTGTGGCTTTCCATCCAATGAGTAAAACCATAATTTAAGTAACTTTCATTGTACAACTTTGTCTTTTTATCAACCGGTTCATGGGATGTAGATGGTTTAGAATCGCTGGTTTAAGCAAATTTAAGTCTATAATAGTAGGTATATTAAGTTTCATAAGGCACCATTTTGTCATGTTTACGAGTGCAACAACAGTATATTATGCAATGAGCATTTAATGATCGCTATTAAGACAAGAATATGAGGGTTACGACACGAGTTGAAAGCTAGTGTCGTAAAGAATATGAGTATCTTAATAGTCATTAAATGCGAATTGCATACACTATTTTTTCTACGATCAGTTATAATAATGAAAAAAATTTGCATGTCATTTTCGAGATTTATTTATTTCAAATTACAACTACGATCAATATGGCTATATCTAACGAACTTTTACGCAAACAAATCAAAATTAAAAAAAAACTATTATTTTTCTTTTATGATTGTATTATTTATATGCGAACTATGTGTAAATTAAATAAACTGTAGGAACGACAGAGGCAATAGAGTAGGTGTGACTGAATTGTCAAAATTTAGATTTGTCAAATGCTCATGGGACTAGTTGATATTGACTGAATATTATTATTACGTTTTCTATTTCAGCTCTTTAAAAAATCCACAACTGAACAAAGCACCAGCATTTTAGTAAATTTTCACACAGTTGCTATGTTATTTTTTGCGATATATAACATTTACTGTGTGGATCACGTGTATATGCTAGCATGCAATGATGCAATAGTAGAACAATATTGCGACAAGTATAGTAATGAAATATCTGTATCGTAATGAATCTCAATAGAGTATAGGTAGCAAATGTCTAATAAATCAATTAGAACATGGGAGCCTTATGAAAGGAGTTTTTAACATTGAAAAATGAAAAAACGCGTATCAAAATGATACGTTTTGATACTGTTCTATGTATGCATTTCGATAGACGTCTCATATAGCAGACACATATCTTTACCAAACGTAAGCGATTAGGCACTAAACTAAAACAAATATATTGGTTAATCGGTTGCAGATCACAGCTATTTCTCGAAAATAAGCTGTTACCATGCAAAACCGTTCTAAAATCAATTACTTATGGTAGTCAACTCTGAGGAACCGCTACAAATTCGGACATTGGGATCTTACAGAGGTTCCAAAATAAAGTCATGCGTACCATACTTGATGCTCCAAGTTATGTACCCAACAATGTCATCCAGTGACATCCTGACTGCCATCATTCATGAAGTTATTGCTCACAACCGTGACGGACTGACATGTGCTAGCGAAACGGTTATTTAGTTAAAACGGGTGACGGTTGAAAAAATCAGACCCTCTTATCTAGGAACTAAACGTATATAACAATATTATAATACTATTAATACTGTTCAGTACCTCACAAAAGGGAAGCTATAGAGTAAAATAACGCCTAAGCAAAAATTTTTTGGTGGAGGCGCAAAAAAATTAAAAATACTATTTTATTGGAAATAAAGTGCCATACGTCTATTTTCTCATTGTCCCATTCTTCCTGGTTATCCTTAATAAGTGGTTGTCGATATTCAAATACAGTTTGTACTAACCTACCGTTGTAATTCCATCGAGTGGGGGTTACTTTTGGTAATCTTTTATGAACCTCCAGGTCTAAAGTACTGGTTCTTTTTGAAGATTAAAAAAATGCTGCAAACTGCTCAAAGTTTGAAAAAAATTTGCATGCCTTTATTATATTAAGAGACCGTTGTAAAACCAAATTTGGGCGATGTGCCATACAAAACTTTTATTTTAATCTGTAACACCCTTAATTCACCTGTCATTACTCCTGCGCCATCATAACTTTGGGCTACTAATTTTGTACACACATTTATAATCATTCACTATAGTCTGAACAACGAAATATAAAGCAGAAGCTGTTCTTTGCATGGAAACATTTAAAAATCCTATAAAGCGTTCCTTAATTTCTCCTTTTCTTGTTACATGACTTGTTATAAGACTTTTGATAAGTGACTAATATTAGCCACATATATAGTCGCGTCTCGAATTATGGCAACAAAAGAGGCTTCTTCTGCTTCAAATTTTATTTTTTTAAGCTCCTTTAAACCTTGCATAATTATCTAAATGAGGTTGCAAAATTTCGTCATATTTTGCCAAAAAAATTACTAAATCTATGTAGTTTCCGTTGTTTGAAGATTGTTCAATTTCACTGTGATCGCGAAATGCAAGTTCATGTTCTCCCAGGAAACAAACCACATCTATCAACATCTTAAATATTTCAAAGTATTTTAGTACTTTTTGATTATGTTTTTCTGTATCAATTCATAACCCATTATCTAATATGTGTTCACTTTTGATTTTCTCAAAAATTTTTTCATTAGTTATCGCATATAGGTGTGGTTAGCCCAACCCTTGTTTTTTTATAAATTTATGTAAATTATTTAGATCAGCAAACCCATTTTTATTCTACAAATTTTTTTCGCTTGAAAATAAAATACATGGCCAGCTAAACAAAAGAGACTTATTGTCACAACCAGTCGACTATTCGCACTTTTTGTAATTTTCTCTTTGAAAATGTCCTACATACAATTTAGTTTGTTTTGTTAAATTAGTCGAAGTTGAAGTTTGCCTACCTTCGGCAATAATTTGTTTTTTTTCTTCGAAATTATAACTTAAAAATTCCTTTGTCACAACATTGCATACAACACATTTACAATCAGACACATTTCCGTACGAATTTGTTTCGAAACTTTCGAACGTCCGATCTCAATGCTTGTATATATAATCTACACGAAAACAGCTTACACAGTGAACTATTTTAATTCCATTTTCAAACGAAATAATCCATAAAAACGAAAGATTCTTGCGTTAACACAGTATTTGTGTTGTTTATAAATATTATAAATTAGTAACTAACTAATTTCATGTGCATAATTCCACAATGAAACTAATAAAAGGGTATTTATTTTAATTGTTTATATTCCTAGACACGCCCATTCAAACGCGATGCTTAGAAAATGCCTATAAAGCCGTATATTGTAGATATCTAGCGTATCGGGCATGGTTCGCCGTCCTTCGCTAGCGTCAGCATTCGAAATCGACATGGGCCCGCTTTAATTTAATATTCAACTTTTTTGTTTATACACTGTATTTTACTTGATTCACATTAGAGAAGCTGGGCTTCCCTAGGTTCCACGGTATACACGCCACTGGCATAGTTATATATAACCAAATGGACAAAATTAATTTAGTTTTAGTACTATGTAGATTGTTTTATTAGAAACAGGCTACTCAAGTAACTCTTTTATAATAACAAATTAATAGATTATTACTCTTATTGTAGATTTCTCAATAAAGGGAGTCAAGACGAATATCATTTTTGAAGGTTCAATTTCTTGCGGATAAAATTTATCTTACATCTAGTATGTTAACTAGCTTATTGTTAGTGACTTTACACATTGTCCTATAAGTGTCTATAGTGCAATATTTAAATCGTCTAACTGACGTCATTTATTAACAGATATTTAAAAAAAATTATCGTTTTAAATGCTCTTAGTATAAACTTCACATGCGAACGCGTGCGCTATATCTTAAACGGATGTTACATAAAAAGATACTTGCAAAGTGGATGCTTGGTTCAGCATGAGATAAAAGTATAATTAATATAATTAACATATAGGAAAAACTGTTTAGAGGATCAGATCCCTTTCATGTTAAAACTAGCAGACCATATAAATGTTTATTATTAATATATTAATGAACTATATTGTAACTATGCAGCAAAAAAAAACTAGATCTACGAATTATTGAAAACATGTCCCAGTCAACACTTAAATATTTTTTACAAATATTGAACATAATGAAATATGGTTTCTGGTGTTTTTTCGCAAATGGTCGTGAGACGTGAATCTATTACATTGCACAGCTGAGAAAAGGGAATAGTCACAGTAATGAACTTCTGGTGATAATTTTATTAGTTGAACCAGTTATGGCTGGGATTTGTTTGAATCTATATACAAGGGCGGATTGATATATAAGGTCTCCAATAACGCCATTGTGTGCATAGTAGGGATAGAGTTCTAACCCGCAAATGATAATTTCGAGTATCTCGAATGCATGCAAAGTTCATTTTCCTGTGTACTGTTGTTGAGTAACAGTGTCATTTATTACTAGTTCTGTGTCTGAGATGCGTACCTACCAACAATCCGTGATAGAATTTTTAACGCAGGAAGGTTACGCGTGCATCGAAATTTACAGGTGTTAGAAAACTGTTAATGGCCACGATTGTATGGATGTGAATAATATTCACCAGTGGATTCGACGTGCAAAACTATGTACTGTAATATAGGCAAAATGACAAAAAGCGATCAGGTGGACGAGTATCGATGACGCATGAGAAAAATCGAGAACAAGTTGAATGAAGGAAAAATTTGCGCCCATGGGTCTCGCGGCAGTTAACGAATGTTATGAAAGAATAGAGAAAAAAATATTGCCTATAACTTCTTAACCATTATCTAGGTGAAGAAAATGATTATTTTCTCATGAACTTCACCACCTGGGACGAATCTTTGATTCATCATTATGACCCCGAACAAAAAAAACAACTTCCACCTCACCATTTTCTGGGATGCAAAGAGAGTCGTTCATACCGAATATCCGCAGAGATCAACGATTAATTCAATAAGATACTGCAAAATTTTACAATCCAAAGAATCGTATCCGTAGGGTAGGGCCAGAAAAAATGAGTTTTTTCTTACACCACCACACCAGACGAAACCATGAAGGCAGTGATGAGTAACCTGGACAAACGAATGGATTTGCAGTGACGGCGATTTTATCCGAAAGCGTCATACACACCGAAAGTATGTATGCATGGCTCGATCGCGTTAATATCAATCCAGAAGTATTAGTTGCAAATATGCATTCTCGACGACGCAGTTTGTTAAGTGCGACGAATGAATAAATTCATTAATCGATTTCTTACATTAGAATGCTATTATTAAATGTGTTATTTGCAAGATTAACATTTTACCGTAGGATATTTTTGCTTGTAGACAACATGTTAATAGCAAACGCTACCTGTTAAATAGCGAAACGTGAAATACCATATTGGAAATTTGTATATGATTTTATTAATTATGCAACTTTCCACAAAATGTGGTATACTATGAAGAGTTTCAAAAGTTTTAGGTTAAGTTTATTATTATTTCAGAATAGAAATTACCAACAAGAAGACAATTACGGTATAGTTCACCGTGAGTGAAAAATATGATTACGCATCTAATAAAAACAGCGAGTTAAAAAATATAAGAAAATGTCTGACATTCAATAATACAATACTACACCACATTTTCGCGTCAGTCTATATCAACAACACATTCAAACTAAAATGGTAACTAATTACTAGGGCAGACCAATTTCCGTGCGCGCCATGAGCGCCGGTATGGGAGTGTAATTCGTAATATATTAGAATATGCGATAGAATAGAGACGCAACATGAGCTTGTTACCGATATAAGTATAGAAGTAAAGACATTTATTCTATCAGAAATAATTAAATATACATTAGGTTTTCTGCTATTAAAGTATTTTGCATAAACACACGAAAAATAAGAATAGTACATATTATAGCAGCGTTGTATGTACCTATAAATAAAATGGAAAATGTATGAAATCAGTGATTGTGTGCACGACAGAGGATTTAAAAAACACTTACCGTTTTAAGCGTCTTCCAAGGATTGACAAAGTGGAGAAACTCGATTGTATATTTTCAACATCAGGTGCGTTTCTAAGGTTATTTCTGAAAAACATGTCCGCCGTAAGCAAAAATATGTTTATATTCGGAAAACGAGCGTTCTACATCTAGTGATGTTATATTCGCATAATCAAAATACTTTTTTAAGCAACTTAACGCATCTGTAGACGTGCCCTCACAAATACGTGTTAAGGTGTCAAAATCTGCATTTCTGTCTAAAACACTTTCAAATTTAATTAGAACACTTTCACTTTTTGCGTCTTCTACAGACACAGTTGTGCGTGGACATCTTTAACGATTTGCAGTGATTCCTCTAACGACAGCGATTAATTTTCTAATTTTGTTATTGTTTATTCTAGTCCCAAGTAATTCTCACGAATACTTTGTAAATCCATTTTAATCTGGGCATCTTGAATTTTTTTCTGGCTTGTATTGATAGCTGCACTTTCTTTGGAATCGAATGATAAAACCACGTCCTAAATTTTTTCAAAATGTTCATGATAGTAAAACCCCTCCCGTAACCATGTACTCCAACGGGTCAGAATCGGCTGTGGTGGCTCAGGGGTATGGGGACACAATTCGTGAAATTTCCGAATACGTTTTGGGGATTTCAGGAATACTGCCTTTGTACTCGATATTAAAGCATCTACCTCTGGATAACATCTACGAACCTGTTCTGCCACAAGGTGTAGGGCATGGAGTTTACAAGTAATATGTAACAAGTTAAGACAATATTTTCTAAGAGACCGGCCTACAGAACATGGTTGCGGCAGCATCGGTCATAAACATTAATACTTGGTCTTTCGAAAGTTTAAATTTGCTGTCCGTAATTGGATCAACCGTAAACAAGAAAGTTTTCTCATGAGCAGAATGAAGAAATAGATTCAGGGTTTTGAGAAATGTGTTGTACTAAATGGCGATTATATAGAAAAATAATTCTGTACGTTGGTAGTACAATAAATTTACTTCATTTTGTGACTTTTTTTATAGAGTTGGAGACTTTATATATCAATCCGCCTTCGAGTATTTTGAAAAAGAAGAAATAATAGAAGAGAGAGTACATCGTTTTCTGAACAATTAGACGCTTCCATAGAATGAAAATTAAATAAGAATAAGAAGTTGAGTACCATGCATTGCCACAAACATCAGTAATTCCTGGTAATTATTAGTTTGGATTCTAGATTGGACTCCTTATTTTTATTTATTTTCAGAAACTGAAGATATTTCATTGAGTTCGGAAGCACTTCAAACATTTCTACAAACCATGTTATTCTAAATATGGCCTACTATTTTAATTTATTTTTCAAAAAAATTAAAAAAATTAGTTCATTCACGTGCTTTTCTACTCGAAATTTTTGCAGTATTCGCATTAAAGGAAATTCAACCGAATTAAAAAAAATCTGACTTACATATGTTCTTTAAAATTATAGGAACGCATTTAAATAATATAGATTAGATAAAAGATTAGCTACTATGTAATAACATTTATATACAAAATAGATTATGTGAAATAACGTATATATTTTTAAAAACTGCAAAATTTAAGTTTAGTTAACTATGGAAATGTAATTTATTAAGTGTCGATCAATTGAAATTATGTTTCATTATTTAAGCACCTAACTAATGAAGTTTTATTCTGATAATTTATTAATTTCAATACAAAGCTTTTCAATAGGAGGATTGTCTTTTATATTTTGCATATAGAGCTGAAACAAAACAGTGGATAGTTTTTAAAGAGTTTTATTGTTTTCCGAAGTATTCTCCACGAAGATTTATGCACTTTTGCATGCCCTCGAATCAATTCTGGAAGCAGTTATTCCACTCGTTTGTTAGTACAGTCAAAATTGTGTTTTTGAAAGCATCGACTGCTCCTTCTGACGACTGGAACCTTTGACCACGCAGTCCGTCCTTGATTTTCGAAAAGAAATCGTTAGGACTTGGGGCGGGACTATACGGAGGATGGTCTAAGAATTCGACGTTTTGTTGCCTTAAGAATTCAATTGTATCGCGAGCTGTGCGCGAACTTGCATTGTCTTGTGGGTTGGTTCCTCAGAGCTCAGCGATGACAAATGTCGCCACCAACTTTTTGGGGATACTTCGAGAACGGATGTCTTTTATCGGCTTTTCT
This sequence comes from Melolontha melolontha, assembly GCA_935421215.2. Lineage (NCBI taxonomy): Eukaryota > Metazoa > Arthropoda > Insecta > Coleoptera > Scarabaeidae > Melolontha > Melolontha melolontha. The sequence goes on along the minus strand of OW285239.1, from coordinate 104,799,064 downwards.
TCACCTTGGACCACCCAAACAAACGACTGTCGTTTATTTTCTGGCTCGTATGAGTAAATCCAAGGTCCACCACCAGTCACGATGTTGTACACGTTTTTAGAGTTTCCTACGTTGAAGCGGTATAGAGTTTTTGACATAAATTCACCTTAGCTGATTTCTGTTCTGTGGTCAACAGATGCGGTATCCAACGGGAAATTTTTTACACACAATTATTCATGCAAAATTTTTTGATATCCCCAATGATGCCTCAATTTCGCTATATGTCACATGTCGATCTTCGTGGATGAGCTTGCACACAGCATCAACGTTTTCGTGAGCGACTGCCGTTTTTGGTGCACCTGCTCTTAGATCGCCGCTAAGACTAATTGTCCACGTTTGAATTCTCCATACCAATGAGAAATAGTCGAGTGATGTGGTGCTTCATTCAACCGAAAACAGAAACCAACTCGGCGAGGCAGTCTTGTTGAGATAGTTGTCTTAGAAGCTTACAAAAAATTATTGCGCGAAAATTGTCACAGTTTAAGTCCATTTTTAGACCAACTTGTCAACTTTGACAGTTCGTTGTAGCTACAACACTACACGAATCGCACTGAAACTTTGGATTTAGGCTAACTAAAGATGGAGGTTAATTTTTAGTACTGACGTTTAATTAGTGGCGATATCCCTCGTATACACCTGTATATTTTAATTCAATTACATCAAGCCTAAAATGCTAAACATTTTCGTTTCTTTGGTCATGAATACAAGCATGATTTGGCTGGAAGTGAGACCCAAAATGAAACAACTGAGTTAGAGCTATTACGTTTTTTTATTATTTTCCCATATACTCCCCTCCAACTTTCACGCACTTGGACAAAGATGTTGAAGTTCCATTTTTGTGATGATCTTTCTCAAGATTCTGAAAATATTGCTCCTTTGCTGCAATTAATTCTTCATTCAACCAAAACTTCTTTCCAGAAAGGTAAATTTTGACTTTGCCAAGTAAGTGAAAACCACTATCTGACGAATACGCTAGGCGAGGCATAACCTGAAATCTCAAATGATACTTTGGGATTAATTTATTGATGTCAATAGGTGAATTATCGTAACGAAAGAGAACTTTTTTATGATTGAATTCTGGCCTTTTTCAGAAATAGCTTTCTTGAATTTGCTTAGTAGAGCGACATAATATGATCTGACAGCTAACGATTTGGCTTCTGCCATATAGTCGGATGCTATGAAAGTTATTCCCTTCGAATCCTACAAAATCGTCGGGATTACCTTACCTGACAATAAAAATGTCTCGTCTTCCTTTGGGGAAGGAATATCATGATGATTCTACTGTTCGGATTGCCGTTTAGATTCGGAAATATAGCGGAAAACCAGGTTTCATCAGCCGTAGCAAATCTTGGCAAAAATAGCTCGATTCTTGATAAAAAGCTTCAAATTATCGCTTGGTGTTCGTATTCTTTCACGGCTTTGACCACAATTTAAGATTTGCCAATTCTAAATGTAAAATGTTCGCGCTCAGTTGATATGCTCACGATATCAATTCTTCGTTCCTTCGAAAAAATATTAATTGTATTTACCATTTCCGGAATTGCAGTTTGCGATGGTCCTAGTAAGACATCATCTTCGATGTATATATTACCACGTTTAAATTTCACAACCCTGACAATTAAATATAATTTATAATTTATCATCCTACGAATAAATGAATTAATCTTAAAAATTTCTATATTATCTTAACGTAGTTTCCGATATTTTATAATTGTTCACATTTCTTACTAAAATATGGCGTTCTTATTTTATTATTTATTAACTAATTGCGATGTAAAAGTTAATTTTCGGAATATGGTATTCTAACATTTCTTTAATACGAGGGCAGGGTACGCAAAAGGTTCCGACGTAATGTTTTTGTGTAACCATCTGAAGAAGCCCTAAAATGACTATCGCAATGGTAGCAAGGTACATATTTACACAATTCAAAGTTTTCATCAAATGGGAAATAAGACATAAACACAAACTAAATTATCTGGGACGTGACAAAGATCACGCCACCGGCGAAACAAAGCAATTATTTGTATGAGATTAATTTATTATTTAAATATATTTAAAAAAACAGATTTGGCAAACAGCGTTGTTTATCGAAACACAATACAACTCTTCCTGATATACATGGAAAAGAGTGGCCTAATGTTAGTGTTTTCTGATGAGATTTGATTTACTGAGATTTTTTGCACTTAGTGATCATCTAAGAAGGTGTGGTCTACAAATATAGAATATATTATACAAAGCGCTGTAAAGTACTGGACAAGCTTTATCTATTTGCTATTAATTTAAACGAAGGCGACGGGCTTTAGAATTTCTGGGTCTTCTGAAGTATTTTATCAGACATGAAGTACTATTCTCCCGGAAAACTGTACTACTGCATCGCTTATGAAGTCTAAAACAGAAAAAGAGGTTTAGTTCACTAGAAGACCTCAAGCTTTTGACGGGTATCGTCCCTTGGTAACCTTATTTGATATACATACTTGATAACTACTGAGTAACTTTCATGTAATTTACTACAGCAAATTAGTGAAATATTAAAATTAAAGATGCATTTCTTTTTATGCAGATGTGTATTTTATTGTATATATAAATAGCGTATTAAAATACTCCATTAGCCATTCTCTAATAAAATACTAAATTGAATGACAGGATTACGGAGACAAACTTCAGCAAAGTAGAGACTCATCTTCTGAAGGAGGCGGAATTTCTAACTCTAGAGAATATGGCTGGTTGAAAAATTTTAATAGGGCCATTTTAATGCAGAGATAAGATTTTCCAGCTCCCATTCAGTACACTGCATGCCATAATGCTTCAAATAATTGTTTTGCAAAATCTGTTGATTGTTGTTTTAGCGTTTGTTGTTCGTAAAAATTAGCTACTGCATTACAGATTAGGCCAGATTACGCTGTCTCCTCATGTAGGCCAGGGTCTCTCGTTTCTTAGACGTAGAAAGAAGTTTTACGAGCGGACACAATATCAAACCAGTCTCTAACAATGTTGCTATTTGCTCATATATGGAGTTTCTTGATAGTGGTAGGATAATATCAATTCTATTAGTATACACCAATACCAACTGTCCAGTGAATAGTTTCTTAATTCATGCCTTTCTATAGAAAATAGGTTTTTCATAAACCAATTCACAATTTCTCAAATCCCATCCTGTCGCTATTGCTCGTTGTTTGTCACAACCTAGAAGTCGTTTACTCTTTTGCAAAGTCTGCAATGTTACGGGGTTAAGGGGTTCGTACGAACCCCTTTAATCTTTATACATTGTATATTTTTTCAGTCTGTTGGAGTGGCATAAAATTGCTGCTCCGCATCTTTTCAAATAGAAAATATTCAGTATTACCTTTGTATCCTATTCAGCTCCGCATCTTTTCAAATAGAAAATATTCAGTATTACCTTTGTATCCTATTAATTTATGAGAAAAAATGGTTTTTAATTCTAGACTGCATATTAAGTAAAAGGTTCTCTTACCTCTCAGCCTCATTCAACACACTCATGGTCATATCCTTGGCAAATAACAAACCTTTTATACAAGCTGTATATTTTCACTCAAAGAATTCATCGTCAGTTTTTAATATAAAATAACAAATACTGACTTCACTCAGAATAAACTATTACACATTTAAGTTTTTCGAGCTTCTTGACCAAGCTTTTAGTGCGTTTAAATTTGGAGAATAAAGTTAAGAAACCTACAATCTAGGCGTTCCTAAAATAATAGACACATTCCAAATATCAGATAAGATTGTTAGTATGTTAATTTTTCAACACGAATGCAGATTATCTTTTTATGTGACTTCGGGTTTTGTTCTTTGACTTTTATTCGAATACATACGCTAAATCTTGCAGGATAAATTAGAAAGTATAATGTTATATTTTAGATTGTGTTTTTTAGTATTGTAGTAATAGTAATACGACATTCATTTGTCATACGTCATTCATTTGTCCAATTAAATGAAAATATATAGATATGATTATTAGTATGTTTTTCTGGGAACAGTATCTACATTTTGTGGAAAATTTGAAGAATGCAGTGATTCGTTGTCATAATATAAAAATAGTCGTATGGAAAATTCCATCGAGCCTTGTATCATTATCATTAATAATCATTAATATCATTATGCTAGCTTGCCTATGGAAGTGCGAAATTGCCAAATTAAACATATTATGTATACGTGACCCATTTGACATATTTATACATATGTACGTAAATCGTTTGCCTTTATCTAAAAATAGATCTGGTATTATAAACAGTATTTTAGTTTCTTTTTCAAGGATTTCAATCATAACTTTTATAAAACACGAACGTTTAGGAAAAACTTTTGTAGATCATTGTTAAACATTCAAAAAATAAAAGAGCTAATATTTACTAACTTGTACAATTTATTATTAAGTGTCTTAAGGAAATAGAAATGTATTTGTCATACGTGACAAGTTATTAAATCTTTATGAATTTGGATGCAACGTACTGTACTAACTTTGAAAGAATCAAGCATAATTATTTTTTAATCTTGTTTTGTTTGATAACGGGCTTTTTTTAGTTATAAAAATGATTCATAATTATATACCAGCTCCATATTATAACTTTTGGAAAGTTTTGACCTTGAATTAGTAACGTAAAGAATGTACTATTCTTTATGGAACCCATTCTAGTGTCTATAACTTTTTGTCCTATTTCTTCAGTTTACTGCAGTAATCAATAATCGCAGTTCAAATATCAGCTTGAAGTTGCGTTGTACACCGATACTTCTTTTCCTTTTCATATTAAAAATATACTAGCCTGAGATAACCTTTTAGATTATTCAATTTTAGGTTACATCACGTTATTAAATAACTTTTGTACGAAAGGTACTAGAATGTGTCATGATGAAGCCAGGCTTATTAGAACCCTTACTAGTTTAATTTTTGGAAATAATTTTTAATATTAAATCTTATTGTTTTTTTTTCCTTCATTGAGAGAATAAGTTGTAAGTAAGATAGTAAGTGTGTTACATAACTTCTCGATTTTTTACGCGTTAAAATGTAGTATCTCAAATAAGAACGGTTTGTTTTATTTTTTTAGTATTTTTTGCACAAATCTAAATGTATTATCAAAACATTTTTTGTTGACGTAAAGGAACACGCCTCATATTTAATATACAAAAAACAATTTAACTAATGTTTTCATTTCACACTCTAAGGCAACCGTCGGAAACTAGTGACCCGCGGCTCACATGCGGCTCGCCAGCATGTCCCGGATATTACATATGAAAATCTTAAAACTACTGAACTGTCTTTGTTTAGGTGCAGACCAAAGTGCACTTAAAACACGCAGGGAAAAACAATTTGATAAGCAAAATGTGTTTTTTTTTTATTTAGTGAATGGCAAAAAATGGATTAAAAATATAAATCTAAAAGTTAAATTTTCAAATCAAGGCTATTGATCTATAGCTCAATGCGGAGTCAGTAGCTTCAAAGAAGTCAATCATCTCACCTCCATATGCTGTAAGGGGACACTCAGCTGTAATATGGTGAGTAGTCTAGCGAGGTTCTCCGCATCCGCATTGTTGTATCGTCAGTCCCCATTATAGAATGAGTCACGACAAATTCCGTGGGACGTTCTTATTCTATTGAGTGTCTTCCACTCAAAGCGAGGCAGCTCCATTCCTGGTAAGGGTACGATAGGATCAATGATATGGGCCGCTTGAATGGGTTTCAAGGCTCCCCAATACTCTCTCCATCTATCATTTGGATTGAAATCTTCTGCTATATGTTGTTCTGCTAGCAGTTGAGGAGATCTAGACTTCAGTCTCGACAGGCCGGCATCAGGCAATTCACTGTGCACTGGAAGGTGGGGATTCGATATTATTTTATTATATTGTCCTACCAGGCTTTCCTGTCTTCGGATGATGGGAGGTGCAATATGGCTTAGAACCGAGAGCCAGGGTAGAGGTGTACTTTTTAAACAACCGCTAATTATTCTCATGGTCTCGTTGAGTTTGATGTCGATCTTTTTTTTGCGTGGCAGCTGTTTAGCTGGGGCGCAATATTCAGCCACCTAGTAAACAAGGCTAAGAGCTGACGTCCTAAGGGTGGATGCGTTCGCACTCCAAGCAGTACCGCAGAGCTTGTGGATTATGTTATTTCTAGTGTTTATTTTAGCTGCAGTGTTCTCTAGATGTTTTTTTATATAAGAATGTTCGATCCATTGTGACTCCTAGATATTTTGTGTAAGGATTATAACGTAGCAAGTTGTTTCTGAAGTACACTTGTGCCTCTAGACGTGCTTGTCTATTATTGAAGTGGAAGCACGACAGTTATGTTTTATTCAAATTTGGGATTAGTCTCCAGTCTATGAAGTATTTTTCCAGCACTGGAAGTATATTATTAGTTCTCTCTATGGCTTTACTCCAGCATGCAAGAGCAAGGTCATTGGCATATCCAAATTTTTTTGACGTGGGTGGCATGTCAAAAATATACAGATTGAACAGGTCAAGTGCAAGTACCGATCCTTGAGGCACTCCATTATTAAGATGTCTCATTTTACTCTTGCTCTCTCCTGTTATTATTTTGAATGGCCTATCGCAAAGTATGTTGTTTAATAAAGATGCTATTCGGCTGCATGGTGCATTCGGGTGCAGGTTGAGAAATTTGTAGAGAAGGCCTTCTATCCAGACCGTATCATATACCGCACTCAGGTCGACATACACCACAGATGTCTTCAGCCGTTTCTGAAACCCTGCCTCAATGTGCGTTGTTAAGCTGAGCACCTGGTCAGCATAACTGCGGTTGGGTCTTAAGCCAGCCTGTTCAACGGGAACATGTTCCAATATCAATGGGCTAAGTCGGTTTAATAGCAATCTTTTCAAACGCTTATAACATGAGCATAATGAAGCTATTGAACGTAAACTAGTATTAAAATGTGAAGTCATTTAAGAGGAAACTGAAACTGGTTATCAAGCATACTGGTGTAAGAAAGCTCGATCATTTTCCGAACTGCATGAAAGCTGTGGAAGAAGCTAGAATGAATTTTGAATGGCAAAATATTAAATTAAAAGTGTGTTAATACAACTCCAAACAGAGTTTGAAAACCTGTTAGCATTTTAAAAAAATGTCCCGTAAAATGGGGATTTTTGAAAACCCATTTGCAGTGGATATAGATAATGTACCAAGCATAAATATGATTGATCTGCAAACTAATACTACACTTTAAAACGGCTCTTAAGAAAACCACGAGCTTGGTGGAGTTTTACGGACGTTTGCCTTCTGAGAATTACAGGGAATTGAAAAAGTTTGCTCAGCAAATTATAACAATGTTTGGAAGTACATATTTGTATGAGCAGAATTTTCTAAATCTCAATTACCGTAAAAACAAACAATGTTCGCGGTTAATTGCTGCACATGGATGCAATATTACGTGTCTCCACGTCAAAATGCAAGCAGACAAAAACTTGCAAGTCAAATGCAGCTGCAAAAATCGCATAAGCTTCTTATGTCCCACCAGAATGAGGCATTAGTTACCTACTATGTATTTAATATACGTGAAACTACAGTAAATGTGATTAAAAATGTACTATTCCGTTTTATTTAAAAATGTTAAAATATTTGCATACAGAATTATGACGCGGCCCGCACTAATCCTGGCGTAAAATTCGTGGCTCTCTTACAACAAAAGGTTGCCGACTCATGCCTAAGGGGTTTGAAATTCTTCATTATTCTTAATCTTTTGTTGTGAGCGTGTATCATACCCTTTTGCTTGTTTATCTTCTTAGCCACTTTTCAAACTTCTACAATTGTAATGTATTGCTTCTAAGTTGTCAAAAACTCTTCATTTCTAGTATACCTACTTTAAGTAGCTTTAGGAAACGAACTACTTCTAGAGACATACATATTTTAAAAGTGATTTTATTGTGTTTTAGATCCTAGTTCTTATTGGAATAAATTCTGTAATAAGTATAGGTGACAACTTCAAGCCTGTAGCCATTCCAAAATTTATGGTAATAAGATATATTTATGCCTAAAATTGATAAAGTTATGAAAAATTTCTATTACAAAACTAAATACGCATGCTTTTTGTAGTATTCTTGTTGATCCATTTGACCAAACAGTTACAAAATAATAGTGAAGAAAGATGAATGTATTGATTTTGTTTTTATCATAGAGATCTCAAAACTACTAATTTTGATTTGTGTGAAATGGTACCATTATTACGAAATCTTGTTAATCTAACATTCAACGATTATAGCAAAATAGCGTTACTTTTTTAAAGATTATAACTTATATCTGTACGATACAGATAAAAAGTCACTAAAACGTAAATGAATTTGATAAATTGTTACTTATGTTAATTTAATTTTGTTAATAACTTAAGCTTATATTTTGAGAATAATAATAAATCTAGCAATATTATTAATGTTGACTAGAATATGTAATTTCAATAGTGAAAAAAATTTATGCATGTGTGGGGCATACTCAGAAGGGATTCCAATTGTATTCTTTCGAATGTCTTTTCTTAGATGCTCCCTATTTTCAATTAACCTGGGGTATACTTTTGCTGCGTTACTGAAAGTATAGATGTACAGACAGATCAAAAAAGGGTGACCGTACCGTTTCATAGTCAGGGTGTATTGCCGTGTGAATGGTATTTTGTCTGTGCGACATCTATGATTTTACGTATGAACCACTTCCGCGATTATTAATATTTACTTAATTCGTGTTTTAATAACTTAAAAAATACATTCAACAATTGAAAATATCATTATTAGAGAGAATTTAATATAGAGATATTATATATTACATCACATATTTAGAAATATTGTAACTTATGTTCATCTATTACATACAAAATTCTCTGCGTTTCCCAAAGTCTCTTGGTAACAATTTCTGTAGAACAGATACTTTATATGGATGCAAATGTAGTTTTTTAGTGGATTATGTCATATTCCATAAGATAGTTTTATATGAACATAAAATCAGATTTAATAAATTTTTCGAACATTAAACAAAGCATGTAATACTTTACCTATCTGTGCTGATAAATCGCCTTAAAGATTTATTACGATTTACGTCCAGCCGTTCTTGAATATCTTCTAGCACTTCTTTTGTTAGTAAACTAGGTCTACCAGAAGAGCGTTTCTTTGATTCACTGCCAGTTTTTCGAAAACGACTAATAAGAGGATTAACATATCTAGCAAAAACATCATTTTGGAATTCTTTTTCTGGAAATCAAGTGTACAATCGATGCCTACACGAATCAGAATATTTTTATTCTGCATTCGGTAACAGTTCTCCACTACGAAAATAAGCCTCTAAAATAAACTTATCTTGTTCTTCCGCAAATGGCATTGTTGACGTCAACGCAACTTTAAAATTAAGCAAAAATGATAATGATGCTATTATAAACACGCAAAAGAAATTAACTTACAGTAAGAACGAAATGAGACTTTTATTGCCTTGAGAAAGATATTTCTAATATTCAATTAAACGCAGTAAACCAAGGGAAAGAGAACCGGTAAACAGCTTATGTGACTAACAAATTCAAATAATGCAAAAGAATATTGGATTGACACTAGCGAAGCTACAAACCAAATAATTCATACTACAATATTACGTGTGGCAAACTCGTGCTGAAGTTGATATATCGATGAAGCGGCACGGTCAACCTTTTTTTATCTCTATATTCTATACGATGATAAACTAAAGACCATGTTTATTATTAAAAATAATATATTGGGTTAGTTAGGTCCATATAATTAATGATAATGAATTATTATCGTTAATTAAATATTAACAAGATTATGGAAGGTGCATTTGTAAGCGTGGAGTGAAATATAATGGCCAAAACGAAATTGGAAGGATATAAAGTAACAAGAGATTTCCAGAAATTTAGAATTTATAACTGGAAACAAAAGGCAAATCAGAAAAGCATATTCGCAAACTAAAGAAAGCAAAAAATGGATAGAAAACAAGATGAAGAATGCAACAAACATTTACTACAGTGTTAGTTAAAATATTATAGAGATTTAAGGCACAAGTTGATTACTAAACTATAAAGTAATAGTAAGACTTTCCGACATGGAAATAGAACAGGCCATTTAATAGATTTGAAGTTTAATGGATTAGAATTGACTCACACTTAAATTAAAAATCAATCAATAAAATAAGTTGGATTAAATGGAAGAGAAATTATCAAATATTCCATGGTCCGAGTTAGATATCTTCGGACTATTTTTTGTGTAATTAGTATAAATTTAGAAATTACATAAATCGACTAGAAGCTGTTGAAAATTTGTATTCCTAAAGTTGCTTTGAATTACTTAAAAGGATACTATTAGCTGCAAATTGGTAAAACTTTCTATTCACAGATTTGTCTCCTAAAACTGAAAATATTTCTGTAATTGAAGAAATTTGTAATAACTTAATAATTTCATATTTCTGATATATTAACAAAAAAAATTTTTGCGTTTTATTGACAACCAAACAAGAAGACAGCGGCGAATTCTTTTTTAAAATAGATGTATATATTCTTAGGAAGTTGAATCACAAGTCTTTAATGTAATAGAGAGAAAAACCGTCTCATTACATTATCCATTGTTTTATTCTATTAGTCACGAAAGGTCATGTCACCATCCATCGTCATCATTATTATATCTTTAAACCCTTACAAATATTAATAATAAAAAAAAATAAGTGTTTATCTGATTAACAGATACGTCTTATTTACTTCGTAAAGCAGTATTGCCATAACGTTGTAGTTACCAGACTACTTACTAATGGCTCTCTTAGATACTTAGTTATTCACGACAGCGTTTATCGCGTAAAAGAGGAAAAGCATAGTCAAGCAACCGACAACTATACTAACCCTGTCCTCATGTTTTCAATTCATCGAAAGGAAAATGTGTACTTCTCTCCCTACATACGCATTCTAAATTAGTGAGCCTGACTCATATCATTTCAGGTTTGATGGCCGACTTGTTAACTTGCTCCTTTAAATATACACATATACACATTTTTTATGTTCGTCAGCAGTGTAGAACACCGTTTTAATAGCCGTTGTAAAAGCATCAGATTCGTTTGTTCAAATTAGGTATGTGACATTATATATCCTATATTTGTACATATTTGCCTTACTTTTTTTGTTCATTTGTTGAATTAATTATTTAATCGATAATGTTATTAGATCGTTTTATACAATATCTACTTGTTTGCTTCTTTTTTTTAATACTAGGACATTTATTATATCAGTGAGAAGCAAACCAGGTTCTCTAGTATCGTATCTATCATAATATGTATGTATATATAATGTTATGTACGTCGCAAACTATAAATAGAATCAAGGACGTTCGTTTATTGTAATGTGTTCTTAATTAAATATATTTTCATTTGTCGTGAAAACTGAACGTACTCACTGTGGTCATTTTTTTCAAGAGTATTTTTGTGTTTAATCTGTGTTTACTGGCGTTTATTTCAACGGCCATTTTAACCATTGATGCATACCTCCTCGTACAAAGCGGGCAGACAGCAAGTACACCGCTTTTAGTGGAACAATTAGACATTCCAGGTTGCGTAGTGTATATGTGTGTGCGTGTGAATATATACATATATATACATGCATGTTGCCTGATATATATGTACATACCCAATATTCCATGTACACTAACGCCCTCTCCACTCTCCTTTCATCATCGCAAAATATCTGACTTCCTACTAACTGACCTGAAAAAATCAGTCCTCACTTTGAGAACCGTATAAGCAACAAATCTATATCAAAAACGTGTATGTGTGCGCCTGTTTCTGGGTACGTTCATTAAGGGGTGTTTTCAACCAAGTAAATCGGTATTCGAATTTATAATATCCGGGCGTAAGTTCCGCTTACACTTTTTGCTTTTCGACAACGTAAACTTCACTTGTTATATATTTAGAAATATTCAAGTTAATGTACAATCTGATTTTATTCAAAATGTTAGTTATTCGTCTAGCTACTGAAGCCAAGAGTAATGAACTACATAGTTAGATTTAGTACTGCTACATTATTAATTTTATTTAGTTTTGAAGTGCTCCAATTGCAACACTTTGAATATATATTTATACTTAATTTATTTAAAATTATACATTTGTATAATTTTAAAATTAGTACTTTTGAATGTGTTTTAGGCCTTTATTATTTCACAGATGAAACCACTATCAAAAAATAAAATTTCCCATTTCCGCAATTACTTTCATATTCATAATCTTAAATTTTGCAAAATCCTCGTTCCTGTTACTCATTTTTTTACCGTAACAAGTAAGAAGACGCACACCATGAGTCAGCGTCGCTTGGGCATTTCTCGTGCTGTGGATCTTCTAATATGGATCAATACGGAAGTTTTCGCATTCTCGACATTAGCCCGATTTAGCAGAATATTGACCAAACCTATTATTTGACGATTTCTACACACATTTGAAAATATAAGTGAGGGCCATCTCTCTATATAAAAATTTTTGTTAGCAGTTTTACGATTTCGGATTGAAGTTATTGTTACTGGACCATGGACTATTTTCTAAACAGCTTCACGCTGGCAATTTTCGTTTCCAAACACTTAACTGTTGCTTTTAGAATCGTAATTGTAAACATAGATGAGGGAATTAATGAGGCTAAAAAGAATTTCAACCGATATAAAGTAAGACACTGGGGAATGGAAGATATAAAGTTCACCGAGCTGATGTACGCAGACGATTTGGTGCTGATCTCCAGAAACGAAAGAAAACTAAATGAAAACTTACGAATAGTTACAGCAGTCTGAAAGCAAGAAATATGAAAATAAATGTTAAATAGACAAAAACAATGGTTATAAGAAGAAGAAAAAAGAAACATCGAACAACTTGGAAGCATAATATTAGAACAAGTTAGTAAGTTTAAATATTTGGGAACGAAAGTAACACAAGATGGTATATTGGTAGAGGAAATCACTGAAAGAACAGGAGCAGCGGAAAGACTATTCTATTCAATCAAGAACTCGTTTCTAGATAACTAAGAAATACCTAAACAAATAAAAACTGAAATATTCATGTGAGTAACACCCCGATCTTGATATTTGGCTCTGAAACATGGACGTTGACAGAAAAATAGAATCCAAAGCACGGAATTGAGATTTTTGCGGAAAATTGATGGAAAAATAAGAATAAATGAAAATACCGACATTAGAGATAATCTAAAAACGAGTCCAATACGAAACTTAATAGAAGATGGACAGCTGAGATGGTTGGGACATGTATTGAGAATGGAGGAAGATAAGTCGGTAACAAGAGTCCTTGAAGCAAGAAGATACAAGCGAAGAACGAAAGGAAGACCAAGAAAAACGTGGAGTGATGTCGTTAGCAATACGGCTAGGGAAAGGGGTGTTGAGTGGAGTGAAGTGAGACATAAGGTGCAAACCAGAAGAGAATGGCAGGAGATATGTAAAAAGAAACTGAAGGCCTGACTCAGCTCCGTACAGCCTTACACTTCCAAGGGTATAAAGGCTTTAGGATTAAGTAAGTAATTGTAAACGCAGGATCCCTCATCTATAATAATGTATGATACCTTCATAAACATACCTTCAACGAACTTTTCTAACATAAGTTTATCGCAATCAATATCTATCGATTTATTACATTTTTGGCTGATTTAATTTTTTTCGAGAAAGAGATCTGCAGATCGTCCTACTCTAGCAACATCTTTTAATAAATAAGCGTCGTCCATATTCAAATTTCCCAATCTAATAGTAAATAGTAGGCACTGATGGAAGAATCCCATACAAAACTGACACTAAAGTTTGACCATTTTCATCATACCCCTTTTTGTAGCACCATATTGATTTTAAATAATTTCAGAATACTATTTTCAATATCTTCACTATTTACAATCAAAAGCCAACTACTAAAATTGCAGCCCACCTATATTTACAGGTATAATTTTATTTAATGCCAGATCAACCAGACTAAGTGGAACATTTAATAGATGATTTCTTGGCTGAAAAATATGCTGTGAAAAACTTTTTAAATTTTTAACAAAAACGGATGAAAATTACTAGTTTAATAGAAAAATACGGCAATTGAATCTTGCCCTCTTCGCCCTTACTATTGGTTTTGCGTACCACGCTTTTTATTAGTTCTCCAACAATATTTTTTCCAGTCACAATCGTAATCAGAAATAAAATAGCATTTTAGTGGAACCGTCTAAATTGAATTTAAATTTAATGGCATGGGGGTCAGTATGGTTTATTCAATATAGTTAATCAACTAAACTGAGTATTGTATATACACCTATTATTGAAAATTAACTATTGATCCAAATGTATATACATCTGGATTATTTACACATACCTTCCATGAAAATGTAATGTGTTTAGTAACGGCTTTTACTTTGGATGTCATTCGTTCTTCATTTATTGACATTGTTTTTGTATTTTTATGAAAATTTAATAATTTTTATTGAACTATTTGCACTATTAATATTTTGGAATATGTATAAATCCAATGTTTTTCAATAGCGTGTATTACACACAAACGTGAAGATGGATTGATTACAAAAATGTTTTATATTTTAATGGGACACCTGTTGTATACATAGGCAGTAGTTGCTCCATATACTCACAATAGTAAGAAAGTTCACTGCTAAAATTATTATACAATTTGTTGTATTAAGTATCTATGAAATAAAGAGAGAATTATACTGCAAATTGTTAAGTGACCGAGGAGCAAAGTTTTTGTCTGTGCATGTAGCAATCAATTTTTTTTAAATATATTTTTTAATATGTCGTGATAATTCTTCTATCGATTCGTTTAAATACAAAGTAACGGTAATTAGGAATAACTATATTAATAAAGAAATACACTCTGGAAGCAGTTAATACACTCATTTGTTGACACAATCAAAATTGCATTTTTGAAGCCATCGGTTGCTCTTTCTGACGACTGGAACGTTTGACCACGCAGTCTGTCCTAGATTTTCGGAAAAATAAATCGTCGGCTAACAATTCGACGTTTTGTTGCGTTAAAAATTCAATTGTCTTGCGAACTGTATGCGAACTTGCATGGATGATTTGTTGTGGGGCTCAGCGATGACTTGCGGCAACAATGGTTGTATATCAATCGGCAATAACAGTTCTTTGATCTTGTAGATAAATTGTTGCTACATGACCTGCTTTCGAGGCAAATGTCGCGACCATCTTTTTGGACACTTCGAGAACAGATGACTTTTGTCGGATTTTCTTCACTTTGGAACACCCAAATAGACGACTGGCGTTTATTTTCTGGTTGGTATGAGTAGATTCAAAATTTATCACCACGTTTTTAGAATTTCCTACGTTGAAGCGATATAGAGTTTTTTGACAGCAATTCACCCTAGGTAGTTTTCTGTTCTTCAGTCAACTGATGCTGTATCCAACGGGAAAATGTTTTTATATACAATTCTTCATGCACAATTTTTTGAGTTGAGGTCTTTGAAATCCCAATGATGCCTCAATTTCGCGATATGTCACATGTCGATCGAGCTTGCGCACGGCATCGACGTTTTCCTGAGTGACTGCCGTTTTTGGTGCACTTGCTCTTGGATCGTAGCTAAGACTAATCCGTCTACGTTTGAATTCTCCAAACCAACGAGAAATTGTTGACTGATGTGGTGCTTCATTACCGAAAACAGAAATCAACTCGGCGAGGTATTCTTGTTAAGATAATTGTCTTCGAAAACTATAAAAAATTATTGCGCGAAAATTTTCAGGGTTTAATTCCATGTTTCGACTTACCTATCAACTTTGACAGTTCGTTGTAGCTACACGTATCGCATTGAAACTTTGGATTTACGCTAACTAAAGATAAAGGTTAATTTTTAGTTTGATTTGATCAGTGGCGCCATCTATCTCTCAGTATGCAAACATAGAAGACGTCCCTCGTATACACATTTTATTACTACAATATTAAACACACGACGATTTGCTAGTTGAATGTGGTTTCATTTCCATCGGGTGCTTATATAAGGCCTCGATGGTTTTCTCGATTCTTCCCTGCTAGTCTGTTCGTGAAAATCCTAAAACGTACAGACGTGTACGGCCGGTGACGTCATCGATTAGGTCACCGTCGCATGATGCTCATTACAATATAATTAGAATATTATTTCATGTTCTTCCAAATTTAACAAACAGAAAAATGTTTAGCAACAATTGAAGCAATTCACATACTAGTGAATGATACATTGATGTTGTAATATCACCAGTGCCGTATTGCTAATGCATGTAGAAATCGTTACATGCATATAAGGTACTGAAGAAATTAGACATGTGGTTGAATCTCCACCCAGTCAAAGAATTAGATGTTTACAAAGGAGAGCCAGCAAAGTAATAGCAATTTATCGACCTGTTTGTAAATACATCATTCAAGTAGATATGAAGTAGATATTCGAAACAAATCTGGGTTTGTAATTACATAAACTGTCTCAAAGTTTAATGAACATTTCATTTGTTTTGATGGGCGCACAGATGTGGTTATCCTAATTCACGAGACCACGACAGAAGTAAGGTATTTTGACATGGTTATAGAACCAATTAAGGTACCATTTTAGGCCAATTTTACTTGAATCAACAACAACAACGCAGAATTATATTGAATATGTCTGTGCTGAAATTTCGAAACAACAGCCACCCCAAACACCACAGCAGCTTACCAATATTTTGGGAGGCATTTGGCGAAACATCCCTCAGCCTTTCATCAATAATTTAATTGACTATGCCGAATAATGTGAGGGCACTACATAGAGCTAGAGTTTGGCCGTACACGATATTTATTTAACTGGAATATCAACTCGATATTAAGAGAAGTATCGTTAAGCCAAAATCCGTAATAAAAATTATAATTTTTGTATATTGCTATACTTTGCTATTTCTTTAGTATTCTTGTTTTATTTGTGCCATTTTCTGTATGTTAAACATGTGTAAAAGAATCACATAATAGATTTGCACTTTGATTTAAATCCAGAACTTATTACAAATATACAAATTATCCACTTTAATTTTTGATTTTTTGTGTTACTTACCTTTCGTCACTACCTAAATGGGACGAACGTCTTCTCAAACATTCTTCTTCTAACAATGTTTTTGATACTACTGTTACTTTGCAACTATAATAACTAATTTCGATAGCAGCAGAAGTCCTGCTACTACTTTCTACTTTAAAACGTTAAAATATGCGAAAAATTCTTGTAAAAGTGCATTTTTAAGCTTAATTAAACTGCACTAGATAAATTCAGTAAGAAATAGCGAAGCATTTTGGAAGTTATTTACTAAGGATTTCTAACATTTGTTTATGAAAATATCAACACATAAACACGTATATTAAGGCGCGTTTACACAGTAGTGGCAAACACATGTTTGCAACTGTTGTTGTTGGTAACATATTGACAACCAATGTTGGAAACAACTTACTAGTTGTCGTAGTTGTGTTTGCAACAAATACTCACTTGAGCGCTTCACGTGCAAGATGTCGAGTGTGAACGACGTGGTACTTGCTGCAGCAGCTTGTGTAATTTTGGCGAAACAACGGACACCGAGAAGATACTGGGTAAGACCGTCATTGCATGCAAGAAGTGGAAGTGAGCTGTTGAAAGATTTACAAAGAGATGATACTGATCCTTTGTTATGTGAATTGAGGTCCGATGGCGTGGATGGAAAGCATGTTATGCTACAAGCCCCTATTATACAGAAAGTGACAATTTCAACCAGTAAGACGATGCTAAGGAAATTAGCATCGTCTTACTGGCAGTTGTGGATGCAAATTACTGCTTTACCTACATTTCGTTTACCTACATCACGAATTAACGTCAGATGCGCGTTTGAACCAAAATTTGTTTTCTAGTAAGCATACCGTTATGTGTATCGTCGAACGACCGAACCCGGCCGCCAGTAAATGGAAGGAAGGCGGGGGAAATGTTTTAAACACCGAAGAGGCGCAACAACAAATTTTTACAACTTTGATCTTTATTGACATGTAGTGGACAACAAAATTTATATTGTAAACACGGCAAATCTGTTGACAACACGAGATATTTATAACAAATTAGTTTCGTTTTGCGAAATGTTGTCAACATTTGTTCGCAACTTCGGTGTAAACGCACTTTTAGGATAAGTACCACTAAGCCAAATCCACAATAAAAATATTTATTTTTGTATTGCTATAGTTTGCTATCTCTTTAGTATTCTTGTTTAGTGTTTGTCATTTTCTTTACGCACTTTGATTTAAATTCAGAATTTATTGCAAACATACAACAATTTTTGACTTTGTTTTTGGTACAACTGCTACTTTGCAACTGTAATATTGTGATCAGCAGAATTACCTACTACTACTTTTTCTTTAAAACGTTAAGAAATATGTGCATTTTTAAGCTTGTTTAAACTTAGAATAAAATAAACCACAAAAAATAAGAAACAAGGAAGAACAACAGAATTTGTATATGAAAATTGCAAGGGATTTTATCCAAACACGTTTATTAGCAAACAAGGAAACCATGTTTTTTATTTATATTATGAATAATATCTAGTTTTTTACAAGAAATAAGGTTTAAAAGTAAATTTATCAATAATTTGTAAATTGTTTAAAACGTTTTGGATTCTAATTATGAGGTATTACAATAGCATACATAAAATGTGTTAACGATTGAATAAATTTCCTGTTTAAATGAATCAAAATTATTTCTTCGTATTTCGAAAGAGTACTAATCATATCCGGTAAATTACGAAACGTTAATAAGTAAGAGAACCAACGCTAAATTAATTATAAATTTTTCTAAAGAATATAAAAATGTGGCAAAAATATTTTCAAGTAACTTTTACAATATTACCGTATTCTAATATTTCTTACATCGACATAATCTTCAAGGGAAACTAATAAAGTTTTTGCATGAAGAGAAAGCAATTTCTGAACTTTTTTAAGTGTTTTTTAATTTAAAACAATTATATTAAGTAATGCGAATAAACAGTTACCAGTCGCTTTCCATCTACTGGCGCGAAATGAATCTTTTGATAAGGATCCTCAAGTATAGTGGCGGCATCTGCAAAGAAAAACAAATGACGGGCTGAATATTCTTTGAAGAAGCTGGAATACGGAATAGATATATCATATAATAATATGTGATATAATATTACATATTTCCACACATTCAAAAGATTTAATGGAAATAACAAAAGTAGAATGACAAATTTTAAGAGAACATACCAGTCATTCACAATACCCCTATGCTTCTACTTCAGGGCGGTCATGGGTCCAAACAGCAGGTAGGACCTTCAACGTTAGTTCAACTTACATTTGGAGAAAGTCATTTGTGGATCTTGTTCAGTAAATACGAAATACGTTAACGAACTTCTATATTTAAGATGTTTAATAAAATACCAATAATACAGTCTCAAAGAGAACACTATATTTTGCAAGAAGAATATACCTTAATCATTCAAATTGTTTGAAGACATGGATTACATTAAACACTCATTGATCTAAATGATAAATTAATAGAAAAAAATCTCCAATATATACATATAAGGAACCGGGCTGGAGGGAAATAGTGAATTGGAATTTGATGCAAGCAAATATAACTACGGTTTTTATTATCCATTTAAAGACTTTAATATAGTAATATATTAAATTCCGCAGAATGAGTAGATGATATGTAACGCCTTTCGAAAAATACACAGAAAAAGATAGCAAGGAGGACAGAGATTATATTAAGAACCCAAGGAAAAGAACCTAAAACCTAATCAATTTAAATATCAGAATCTTAAATAAGTTGAAAAATGAAAAAAATCGAAACCACTCCTACAGGCTTCTACAGATCCTGATTCAGCCTAGATTATACCATAAATGTTAAAGAAATAGATGAAGTAGAAGCTTATAGATTAAACTGGTCTGAGCTTCTCCAGCTGTTGTCCATGGTTGCTTCTGCTGGAACCGCAGCCTTGGCACTTCTTGACTGACGTTGGCCAAGAGGGAAGCATTGCCAAGGACACAGTATCAGCCCGGAATCACAGAATTTTAACTAACAACCGAGTTTTATCTACTTTGCACATAGTAGCCTTTATAAATTCATATGATTATATTAATTTTATCTTAGAATCTTGAATTCCGCGAAGATTCACCTTTAAAGATTCAGATGATTTAACCAAATTAAGAAAAATATTAGATTGTCTTTACAAGTTCTTCGATTATCTGAAGAAATTTTACGTAATATTAATGTGCCAATTTTGAGATACCCAAAGAACATTATACAAATGGAAAAAGAAGTGTCAAAATCTGATATCAAAATTTACGAGAATCGCAGGTCTCTAATCTGCCTAGACGTGGTGTTATTTGAGTCATTAAAGTCTTTAGAATTTCCATCATTGATCAAGATTTCGAGCCTACCGACTTTTACTGTCCAGTACAAGAGAATTTCTCAAACCAACTTTATATAATTAACTTTATAAACTTTGTTTATGTTTCAAGTTATTTAAATTTATATTGCATTACGATGCGTTTTTTCACTGGCTAAAACTTATATCATTAAAAATATTAGTCAAATATTAAAAACACCAATTGATTTTCACGCGTTAAATTTATATCGCATAATATTGCACAATATTGCTGCAGTAAAGAAAAATAATTCTTCAATAATTTTTTTTACAAGCACTTTTTATTATAGCCATGATGTTCGTTCCACGTAATTTGAGCATCTTCGTCATCGTGTAAATTTTGTTTAGTAGATCAAAAATAGTGCGATAAATCATATCAAGTATACATAAAGATAATATATATATATATATATATATATACATATATATATACATATATATATACATATATATAAATATAATAACTTCGTGACCTTGGTATGATATGGTAAACCTAATCAGTAGGCGATTAAAGGTCTGTATATTACTTCAAAATATATGTATTTAAAAAACTCTACATGTTTCGGCTGTATACGCCTTTTTCAAGAGAATACAAAATATGAATGACAGGATATAAATGTCAAGTAATTAAGTTGCTATGGTTTAAATTATTCAAAGATACATTCTAGTAATAATAATAAATCATGCCTTAGTATTCCAAAAAATAGATAACAAGGTGTGAAAATATGTGTTGTTCGCTGCTAGCAATTTGTGTCTCCTTCTGGGTATGAACTTGTGTGTTGGTTGCTGCTGGCAGCTTGCGTCTCTCAATGGGTGTGTGGTTTTGTGTGAGAGCGTAAGTGTAGGGTTTTGTATGTCGATGCGTTCGTGCGTGTGTTTAGTGATCGGTCGCATGAATTTAGAGAGGTCGGATAACCAGCCGTTGCGTAGGGCCGCCAACCCTTTCCCGACAACTTCTTTACAATTCCGTGCAGTACTTCGACGGTCTGACCCCCGCCCCAACGAGGCAAGGCGCAGACAGGCGAAGCGCACCCTGTACGGGGTTGCTCATCGCAACTAAGGGAACACTCTTAGTGGCTACCTCGGTCGACGATGGTCACACTTATGCCATCTTAACGTTAAGATGGCATAAGTGTGACCATCGTCGACCGAGGTAGCCACTAAGAGTGTTCCCTTAGTTGCGATGAGCAACCCCGTACAGGGTGCGCTTCGCCTGTCTGCGCCTTGCCTCGTTGGGGCGGGGGTCAGACCGTCGAAGTACTGCACGGAATTGTAAAGAAGTTGTCGGGAAAGGGTTGGCGGCCCTACGCAACGGCTGGTTATCCGACCTCTCTAAATTCATGCGACCGATCACTAAACACACGCACGAACGCATCGACATACAAAACCCTACACTTACGCTCTCACACAAAACCACACACCCATTGAGAGACGCAAGCTGCCAGCAGCAACCAACACACAAGTTCATACCCAGAAGGAGACACAAATTGCTAGCAGCGAACAACACATATTTTCACACCTTGTTATCTATTTTTTGGAATACTAAGGCATGATTTATTATTATTACTAGAATGTATCTTTGAATAATTTAAACCATAGCAACTTAATTACTTGACATTTATATCCTGTCATTCATATTTTGTATTCTCTTGAAAAATGCGTATACAGCCGAAACATGTAGAGTTTTTTAAATACATATATTTTGAAGTAATATACAGACCTTTAATCGCCTACTGATTAGGTTTACTATATATATATATATATATATATATATATATATATATATATATATATATATATATATATATATATATATATATATATATATATATCAGCTTCTTATATTATAATATAATAAAAACATATGTAATGTGCTCAGAAGCGAATTTTAGGTGTTGATCTAACACTATTCGTTTCATGAAATATTTGTATGTAACCGCATTGATTCTTTGCATGCGATATTAAAAATTGATTTTCTATTTACACATTCTTATATTATTCATAATACATATAACCGTCTCTCATATCAAAATCAATAAAGAATACGCTATTCTCTTTAAATATTGAACTTCTTGATTTGCCGAACAAATCTCAGTAGGTTTCCATTATGTGGCGGACATGCAAGTAGTATACGATCTATTATTCATTTTTAATTCAAGAACTTGTATAAGCGTATCATAGTAGCTAATACAAATTATTATATAAGAAAATACGAAATACATTGAAATGAATTATTAATCGATTAAACTTTTGAAATTTTCCAATACCAAGTTGTTTTAACCAGCAGATTGGAATATATTATATTGAACATGTACTGACATTTGTCTGTTGGAACTAAATATACCATTGCAAAATTTTGCATTGAACCCTTGACTATAATGTTTATATCAGAATATTTTTATTACAGATGTCAGCTGGATCTCAGATACAGATGGCACCGCAGTCTACCGTCAGCACTACACAACCTGCTCATAGCCAAGACTCCAATATGAGTACAGGTATTTATTTGTACTATCACTTCATTAAACAGTTTTCAAAGCGAGCGAAATAAAAAAAATATTATATTTCTTTTAATTGTGACTAATTTGAAAGTTGCTATGCATACACATCTAAAGTAATCAGTATCTAAATACAATAATCAAGTTTTCTAGTTAAAATGTTTTTTCAAAATATATTAATGGCAGTATTTAAAAAATAAAATCTATCGATAATAAATTGATTATATTCATTCAAAGTTTATAACGACAATCATAAAAGATTTGGAAGTTGTTATATACAGGGGTTTTCAATAAGCGTATCCTATCTTTAAACTGAAATAAAAACAACAAAATGGTAAGATGCTGAAAGCTTTGTCTATGTTATTAATGATAAATAATTTCATCCATATGCGCTCCACGATCCCGCTTCAAACACTGCATCCGATGTACCCAATTTTTGATCACCTTTTCTAACATTTGTGGCCTTATTTCATTAATAACATGTAATATTGTGTTTCAATGCTACAATTGTGTTTGGTTTGTTGACATAAAACTTGTGACTTGTCATATCCCCTCAGAAAATAATCTAAAGGCGTCACATCGCAGGATCTTGATGGCCAATTGACAGGACCATTTCGGGAAATGATTGAATCATTGAATTTGGATCGCAATAATTAGATTGTTTCTGCTGTTGTATGGCATGTCTTGTTGGAATTGAAACTCGTCTACATCAATGTCACGCATGTTTGGAAACAAATATTGCAGCAATATTGGCTTCACTTCTGGCATTTTTTTATCTCACTGGCGCTGAATAAGAGATAGATTGTATTAGAATCTTTATATAATTCGATCGTTGACTTGGTCGATTATGAACACCGTAAAATTCACGAAGTGCTCTATAAGCGAACTGATCGTTGACTTGCATAATAAATTTGATCGATTTGTAAACGTTGTTGGCCTGTGTAACGATTCATGATGATTTGTCAAACTTTTCTGAAAACAAATCTCAAAAAATGCTTTCATAGAGAATCACAAAAATGGCCGATATGACAGTTCAAAGATAGAACACCCTTATTGAAAAACCAGTTATTATACAAATAAGTATATAACACTTTCCGGAAGTTGGCGTGCACTCTATGCAGAAGTATTTTTCGATTTTATCGCGAAAAAAAGGTTCATATATTGACCACCATTCATTATTTGTTAGAATTATAGAGGTACCTTGAAAGAACCATAAGACATCAAATTAACTCCACACTAATAAACTGATAGGAACACTATACCGTGTGAGCGAGCGTCTTATACAATGCGACCAGCGTTACTTTTGTACTGGCTGTTGAGTGAAATGCATCTATCGTAGAGTCACATTTTGTCGTAATTCTATTTATTGTTTGCAGTTATCTAGTATTTTCTTTTGTTCGCGGTTGCTTGTTTCTGTTTTCGGCATATTTCATTTATTATTATTTCCGTTGATATCTAGCTATTGAATTTTTTTTGTTTCGTTAGTAAATGTCTTTATCTTGGTCAGTCAATTAGACAAATTATACGTTTATTTCAAACAGAATTTGAAAAAGTATAGCGTATGAGACAGTGCGACATATTAATAATAAATTTTGAAAGCAGTGGTTGTTTATATTTGCAACAACATAAACACAAAAGAACTTCACAAAATGAATAACGAGATATTCTTATTTGTGCTGCAGTAAAAGGGCAATTTTAATTATCTAGCAGAAAAAATTTGGATGTCTTAAATCAGTTTGCACCCATTTTCTATGGGGTAAGTGCAAACATGTTTCGTTAAAGATTTCTTTATGTCAGAAAAACAATTGTTATTAATATTTGAAATTGGTATAGATTATATATATTAACTAACATACCCCAACCTGTATATTAACATATTCAAGCTCATATAAAAACCTTATAAGATTCATGGTAACACGGCTTCTTAAAGTCGTAGAAAGCCTTTACATTTGCCCCATTTGACCCTTTATGAAGCAAAAGCAGTAAATGAAGAAATTGTTATTAAAATAAGAAGGTTCAGACTAAATTAAGTTAAAAGAATAACAGAAGAATTCTGCAAATTACTAAAAGAAAATGGAAGTTAAGAAAATAACACATGAAAGAATGAAGCAATAAAAGAGATATAGAAGCATTAATTCAAGTCTGATTTACTAATTTTATACTATGCAACACTAGATCGGTATCGAGAATAATCACAACTGAACAAGTTCCTATAACTTTTGACGTAAAAAATAAATTCGGACAGAAAACAATGGCATTATTCACATAAGATAAGTAAATTCGTATGTTTATCATGTGTAGCTGGACTGGTGAATAAGATATGGAAATTGTGTTGTAGCATTTCAAGTAGTATGTAATGAAATCTAACACAAATATCTAGAAAAAATCTATATTGGATAAACACGGAAGAAGAGACCGTAAGATTAAGAAAGGAGGAGAGTTGAATGGTTCCCTAAGGAAAATGCGTTAATTGTATGAGGGTATATCAAATTTAAACGGAATTGATTTTTTCTAATTCCACACAGGTTGCTGACCCGGGATGTAAGCTAAGGTGGGTGTTTAGAGAGAGGATAGTAACGACTAGAATTCTCTCAGGTCGCCTTAGAACTATAGAAACCATGAGTGAGCAACAGGTGCATGTGGAGAAACGGATAATTTTCAAGTTTTTGGCCAAGGAGGGTGTGAAACTAACGGAAATTTTGCTGAGATTACAAGCACAGTTCGGCAACAACACCTTGTCACGAACCCGTTTTTTTTACATTGGCTCAAGAAATATTCTGAAGGGCGTGAAAACGTTGAGAACCAGAGCCACAATCGCCGCCCGAGGACAAGCGCAACCGAAGCTAATATCGAGGCGGTTCGACAAATCATGGAGGACGACAGGCACATAACGCTCTGGAATATTGCCTAGGAACTTAGCATTAGCTATGGAAGTGCTCAGCACATTGTGATACTGGGCCTGTGATTCCACAAGATGTCTGTAATATGGGTTCCGCGGCCGCTGTCGGATGAACAGAAGCTGCATCGATTAGATATTTATCGGCGTCTCTTGAATGGATTGCGGCAAGAGGGCTAGGCGCTTTTTAATCGAATCGTAAGGCGCCACGAAACTTGGGTGCGTCATTACACTCCCGAGTCAAAGCAGGCGAGTGTGGAGTTGAGAAAGAGCGGTGAAACGGCTCCGGTGAAAGCAAAGACTAGGTTGTCAGCTAGAAAAGTTTTGCTTTTTTTGATCGGCTTGACGCTGTTCACGTGAATTTTCTTCATGATCGA
Organism: Melolontha melolontha; assembly: GCA_935421215.2. Taxonomy (NCBI): domain Eukaryota; kingdom Metazoa; phylum Arthropoda; class Insecta; order Coleoptera; family Scarabaeidae; genus Melolontha; species Melolontha melolontha. The sequence goes on along the minus strand of OW285239.1, from coordinate 104,772,890 downwards.
CGCATAATTAATACTTAATATTATTGCGAGCTTCTGGATACAGCACAGCTGTCCTTGCGACGAAAAAGAAGACGAAATCTGTCAAAAGGGTGATTCTCCTTCATGACAAAGTCAGCCCTTATTCAGCAAGCGTCACAAGGCAAAAATTAGAACATCCTCCATACAGTCCAGACTTGTCGCCTTGTGATTTTCATGTCTTTGTACCCTTGAATGAAGCACTTGGAGGTTGGCGTTTCACCAATAACCAACCAGTAGAGGAGTTTGTGCTCTAATGGCCACAATGCGCAAGCGAAAACTTTCTACGACGAAGGAATAAAAAAGTACCAATCTGCTGGGAAAAGTTCTGACTTGAAAAAAAATAAGTCCCGTTTAAATTTGATATACTCTCGCAGGACAAATTCCACAGAAGCAATAAATAAAAATTCTGAGCAGAAGTGTGAAAAGTTTCTTATATAATTAAGAGAAATCTCGTACTTTTTTTATGGATGTATCGGATATCCGTTATTGATTGAAGCTGACGTTTGTGAAATTTTGGAAATTTGTTTGTTTAATATTTTACACACTGAGAATTATAGTTATTGTCAATTGGTGTTTGACATCTTTTGCCATAGTCGTACGTGCCAGTTTTCCGTTAGATGTTATTATAATTTTTTCGTTCACTATTCACCCTTATATCAGTTAATTTTTCATTATATTCACGATCAGTTATTTTCATAATTCCTAAAATAAATTTTTCAAATTTGTAACATTGGATATTAAATTCCAGGCTATGTTTAAAAATACCACGCATGTGATTATTAATTTCGTCAGCTTCAGAAAAAAATATAGCAATAGAGCTGAACTTTAGCATGTGCTTTGTTACAGCCATAGTTGACCTGTTGAAATTAGTAGAAACTTGTTAATATACTAACAATATTATCGACAAAACAGTGGTGAATAAAATGCGGCAGGTATTTTGTTAGTTAAATTATTATGAATATGAAACCATTTCAAACAAAATGGAAAAGTATATATAACCTCATTATATTTTGATGTAGATTTTAAACACAAAGCTCTTTCCCGCCAGTGGCGGCTCGTCGTGGTGGGCAGGGTGAGCAGTGCCCGCCCTAGCTTGTTCAAGCTAATTAATATAAATGAATCTCTAAAACATTTTTTATATAGGTTGTGTAGAAATTAGCGGACAATTTACACGTGGCGTCTTTTCTTTTGTTATTCTTCGGTATATTCCTTATAAATAAACTTCCAATGGTTGATAATAACTTTACACGAGGTCGCCAAAGTTTCGAATTTTTACTACCAAAAATACAATTTTTCTGTTGTAAACAGTAAATTCAAAAAAACAAAATTATCTTTCTAATAAATTAAATGACTGAAGAAATATGGTAATTTTTTGCATGATTTTTCTAAAAGAAATAAAAAAAAAAATGTTAAAAATTGGCTTAGAAAAGTATAAGGAACACTCCACGTGTAGATTACCCACCAATTTATACACAACCTGTATGTACATATACAATGTGTCCGGGAAAATGTGGGAAATCTCTCGGATTCAGATAGAACATTAAAAAATAAGATGACAAGTTCCCATAATTTTTTTCCTAGCGGCCCTCCCTACGGAGATACGGCCTCCTAAAGGACGCCCTGGAAATAAATTTTTCTTGAATAACTTTTAAACTACTTATTATAATTTAATGAAAATTTAATATGATAAACAGTAGTAAGGACCTCTTAAAATACTGCCCTTAAATTTAAATTAGCTTGTTTAGTTTACCAGGGGCGGACTAGGTTGTACATTTTAATGCTTACATTTTTAACACCCTGTATGATAAGGAGTTAAAAACAAATTTGGATACCTTGAACATTAAGCTAAAGAAAAGGTACTCTTGTTCATTGTCGATAAAATGAACCGTTTTCGAGGAAAAAAAAATAAAAGAATTAATGTTTTATTTCTATTAAAAAGAACCATGTTTTTTATTTTTTTTGTCTGCAACAAAGTGTGATACAAAAGTCATTCCAGGAACAACAAAGTTTTAGTTTAGGTTATTTAATACGACAAAATTACAAAGATTCTTGGAAATGCAGTTTTGTCCCAGAAAGGCACCTTAACAAAAATTATGTTTAGAAATGTACTCACTAAAGCTTGCAACGATTGAACCTAAATACGCTAATTAGAAATAATCAATTAAAAACTTCATAAGTGGGTTCAACATGGGCTCCGTGAACTCTAATACACTCGCGGGCACGACGAATAGAGGACTGCTGTACTCGCCACAACAACCCAGCATTGTTTCTTATCACATCACAATGAAATGTGATTCTCTGTAAAGTTCCTCCCTAGTATCAACCGGAGAGGAATACACCAAGGTTTTGAGATGACCCCACAGGTGAAAATCCATTGGCGTTAGATCGGGAGACGGGAGAGATTGGATAGACGTTATTCAGGTGGTCGCGTACAGCAACGCTAAAATGAGGTGGGGCCCCATCGTGCATAAAATACATGCTTTGGCGGGTTGCAAGTGGCAAATGCTCTATTGAATCCAGAAAAGCGTTCTGACGGAACTGTAAATAAAGTTCACCATTCAATCGTGGCGGCAATACGCATGGTCCAATCAAAAAATTGCCAATTATTCCTGCCCAAACATTAATTGATTGGAACTGATGTTGATAATGATGAACGACAGTGGCATGAGGGTTTTCATTAGCCGATACATGCGAGTTATGTAAATTTACAATACCATTTTTGGTAAACCCTGCTTCATCGGTAAAAAGAATAGTGCTAATGAAGTTTGGGTTTGTTCGTTGCTGATCTAACAGCCAGTTTGCGAACTGGATTCTACGAGGAAAATCTTCAGGAAGTAATAGATGCACTTTTTGCAGATGATGAGGGTAAAACAACTGTTCTTTAAGTACTTCATGAATTGTCGTTTTTGACGTATTAAGCTGCGCGGCTAATCTTCGAGTGCTTATTGATGGAGTATCACCTACAGTATCAAAAATATTTTCCTCCAATTGCACCGTACGTACTGTTCTTCCCACACCAGCATCAGTACTTTTTTTCGCAAAACTTCCTAAAACATTAAAGAAAGTCAATAATGTTACCTTATTAACTAGAATCGCCCACCAGTCTCTCTTAGACGTTGGTCAAGTCGCTGAAATGTTTTCTGATTTGGAATATTGCAATTAGGATATCTTTCTTCATACAACCTTCTTGCTTCCAAAGCATTGCAAGATGCAAGACCGTACATAAGATGCATATCTGCATACTCACTAAATATGTATCCCATTATCAAATTAAATTTACCAAGATATTCAAAATTCAATAAATTAATATCGAAGTAAAGGATCAACGTGTTAACAATATGAAAGATTACAAGATTTAAAATTTACACGTCAATGCAAGATATTTATTAATTCGTGGGTACCATAGTAACGTTTATAAAAACAATGCGTTTTTTAGTACTGAAAACAGTTTTATTTCAGACTTTTGTATCACACTTTGTTGCAGACAAAAAAAATAAAAACATGGTTCTTTTTAATAGAAATAAAACATTAATTCTTTTGTTTTTTTTTCCTCGATAACGGTTCATTTTATCGACAATGAACAAGAGTACCTTTTCTTTAGCTTAATGTTCAAGGTATCCAAATTTGTTTTTTTTAACTCCTTATCGTACAGGGTGTTAAAAATGTAAGCATTAAAATGTACAACCTAGTCCGCCCCTGGTAAACTAAACAAGCTAATTTAAATTTAAGGGCAGTATTTTAAGAAGTCCTTACTACTGTTTATCATACTAAATTTTCATTAAATTATAATAAGTAGTTTAAAAGTTATTCAAGAAAAATTGATTTCCAGTGGCGTCCTTTAGGAGGCCGTATCTCCGTAGGGAGGGCCGCTAGGAAAAAAATTATGGTAACTTGTCATCTTATTTTTTAATGTTCTATCTGAATCCGAGAGATTTCCCACATTTTCCCGGACACATTGTATATTTACAGAATATTTGAAACACACTTGAGTGGGCAAAAACCCCAACAATTTTGAATAATGCAAAAGTATTTTTAATAATATAAAATATTATTAAAAATCTGGTGTGAAGAACACAATACAAGTTCATTATTAATATTTTTGTGAACGTAACTTTCTCCAAAGACGCAGATACATATTTCACCTTTCTACAGATTCGTCAGTACGCCGCTGCTGAATGCAGCGCTGGATGTACTTCTACGCTCTTAATTTTTGTGAGATAGCGAGGTTGTTCTTTTTTGTGAATGTATCCTTCTCCAGCAGGGCCGTACTGACGAATCTGTGGAGAGATGAAATACGTATCTGCGTCTCTGGAGAAGAATACGTTCACAAAAATATTTTATAATGAACTTGTATTGTGTTCTTCACACCAGATTTTTAATAATATTTTATATTATTAAAAAATACTTTTGTAGTATATATTTACACTCCTTTAATCTTTAAAAGTTTAGACTATTGAATCAAAAAATTGTCACATTCTCCGAAACTGAATTTATTTATCCCCCAACTTGTTTGAAACTTGTCGCAAGGTAAGAATTTGGCGCAGCATAAAATAGTCTGGGCTGCCCATTGAATTGCTGCATTCAAAGACAGACGTTCCTCGTGAAGGTAATGCGGAAGAAAGATGAGATTGGCATGCGTAACGTCAGAAAAAGTGTCTCGTTTGCACTAGCCCAGCTTAGGGCATATGCAGTATTATCATATAGTAACAGCATACGATTTGAAATTTGATTGCGTAATCAGTACCTTTTGTTCATTTTGACTGTACTTGGAACAGTACAGTACAGTATAAACATTCATAAATAAATGATAAAGTAATATTAAATACTTAAGCAAAATACAAAAAGGCAAAGTTACAAATGATATTCTAAACAGCAAATCGAAAATACGGAACAAATTCATTTAAAAATTGAAATAATATCTTTATATGGGTTGGGAATTGTCATTAAAAAAATGATAAAGACGGCATTACATGAAAACAAATGACGAATATTATTTTGTGTTGCAAATAAGATATACTCGTATGTATTTTTTACCAAAAACTACTTGCTACAGTTGAAATAAATTTACTACATTTTTTAAGGTGCACTGTATGCTGTATGTATGATTAAACAATATTGGAAATTTGAAAGTACAAATTAACAGTGAATGCGATATTGTAACCCAGGGTGGATGTGGCCCGCCTTCGACTTTGGGTGTTATTCGTGGAAGTTATATATAATTTATATATATATATATATATATATATATATATATATATATGTATATATATATATATATATATAACTTCGTAAAATCCTAAAATAAATTTTGAATTTAATCATAATTCAATTAACATTAATTGAACTTGACTATTATGAGCAAAATGAATGTCACAATACTCGTAATATGTTTTAGGAAGTATTGTACATCTTTTACAATTGCAAATGAAATTAAATTACTTACGCTTTGGATTTTAAAGAACATTTTAGGTTAATAATTAACATGTAATTATGTTTAAATGGGAATTAGAAGTTAAGCTTAATTAAATTTTAATATATTAAATTATTTATGGAAAACTAAATTAGAATTATTTGCATTCGGTAAGAAAATATTATACGAGGTGATTCGACGAGGAAAGGCTTTTCAATGAAGTAAATGTTTTAGGGCAAAAAATATATTTTATTTTCCAACATAATTTCCAACCTATTCTATACACTCAATTCTTTGCGGTTATCACTAGAGATCGGCAGTCAGGAGTACATGACGTAAATACCAGGAACGAAGTAAGGACATCATTAGGGACCGGCCCACGGGGGTACTATTGAAAATTTGTATTTTTAATGAGGTTGTAATTTTATTTATATAATTGGAAAACAAACGGGTGGTGATCTATAAAATATAAAATACATTTTTATTTGTTAAGTTAAGTAAAAGAGTATGAATATTAACTAGCAATACTTTCTCAAGGTTCTCTTCTGTAAAATTTGTTCTCTTTGAATGAAATATATTCTCGTAGATAGAAAACGTCCGTTCTACATCGTAACTGGTTATAGGTGCATACTGGAAATATTCTTTTATTTCAGCGTATTTAGCAGTTATATTTTGAGGAATTGTCCCCATACACAATTGCCGCAATGTTATTAAATCTAAATCTCGATTTTTATTAAAAACAGCGTCTAGCTTTCGCCGATAGCCACATCCGAAGTCACTTTGAATATTTTTCAAATTATTAATAGCCTCGTCTAATGTGGTGAATCCATCATTTAATTTGAGATTTTTATTTTCAAAATAAGTGATTAGTTTTACCAAATTACCAAATTGTTCCTGAAGAAAGTACAACTGATTTTTTTAATTTGGAATTTGTATTAGTTCCTTGCACTCAGAAATACTTCGAGCATCGTCATTTAAACATGTCACCAAATTTTGTAAACTAACAATTCTCTGCATAAAAACTAGTATCTTCCAACCATGTTGCCCATCTAGTTATTACTGGAGAGGGAGGCAGTGATAAAGATGGAAGTTTTTTCCTGTAACGAGCTACTCCCAATGGTGCTTTTCTGAAAACGTTTTTAGAAGCGGATACAAGTCTATCAACTTTCGGAAAGCTGTCTTTGACATATTCACAGATTCTGTGGAGAGCATCTGCTAGTAATATACAGCATATGATTCCTTTAATAGTCTGCCTGTTTTTAAGATATATGCAGCACTGTCACTGACAAATAAAAGTATTGTTTCTTTGTACCTGTCGTCCGAATGAAGCATTTGGTGTATATTCTCGTAATAATGCTATTCAATAACTGCGTGTTGTACTTAGCGATGTTATAGGCAATTTATATGGTCCATTATAATTTCGGCCTGATGCGTCCGGTCTCTAGTAATAATATGTTATAATCAGAGACCGGACACATCGGGTTGAAATGACGTCATCATTGCGATGGGCGATATAAATAGTCGACAACATCTGTAAGTACATCACGCAGTTATTGAATGCACTATTGATCTGGCTAGCGTGCACATCTGTTTTCATCGAGAATTGCGACGTTTTTGTTGGATATTCACAGTTAAACTTCTGTTTTCATGGGCGTAGATAGAAGCGTGTAGAGTTTTAATAAATTAGTCTATTTAGATTATATTTCGTAAGATAAATAAGGTGCTGTGAGTTTGTTTCTTGTTTTCATAGTTTTAACTGTTAATTACATCGTAATTTTTGTGATGGATCCTGTTTAATATCGTTTGATTGAATCTACTTCTCCCAATTATTTCGACGTAAGTGTGCATTGAATTTCGTTTAGTTTCAATAAGTTACGCATACATTTTTAGTTTTCATTTATTTAGATCCTAGAGCATTGTTTAAGTTACTTTTTCAGATATGATATGGAAGAACATCGAGAACGGCATCGTAAAACAATGGCGAGTTGGATTGACGGTCATACTGATTGTATGTTCATTGTCAGTAATTCCGATATTTATTGCGAAATCTGTAAAATATCGTTAAAAAATTCCATGAAATCGCACTTACAACGTCACTTAGCATCGCAAACACATGCAGAGAAACCGTTGGAATCTGGCAATTTTAACGAAGAACTCTGTGAAACTTTTATGTCGGCTAATATTCCATTAAATAAACTTAACAATCCCACCTTCAAAACATTTCTTCAAAAATATACTGGTCGAAATGTTCGTGATGAATCCACCTTACGGAAATTTTATGTTTCTAAGTGCTACACGAAAGCAATAGAACGCATTAGAAGCCATCTTTCAAATCAACACCTCAGGATAAGTGCCGACGAAACTGTCGATATATTAGGACGCTGTGTGGTAAATGTTGTAGATGGTGTAATACATCCAACTATTCCATATAACGCATATGTAATAGCAACAAAAATTATAAATACAGTTGATGCAGAAACAATTGTTAAAACCATTAACGAGAGTATTCAAAAAATACTTCATTCGGACGACAGATACAAAGAAAAAGTACTCTTATTTCTAAGTGACAGTGCTACATATATGTTAAAAACAGGCAGACTATTAAAGCAAACATATCCTGATATTCTGCATATTACGTGTGTATAGAATCTGTGAATATATCAGAGACACCTTTCCAGAAGTTGACAGATTTGTATCCGCTTTTAAAAAAGTTTTCAGAAAAGTACCATTGAGAGTAGCACTTTACAGAGAAAAACTGCCATCTTTGTCACTGCCTCCCTCTCCAGTAATAACTAGATTGTGGACATGGTTGGAAGCTACTAGTTTTTATGCAGAGAATTTCGATAGTTTTCAAAATTTCGTTACATGTTTAAAAGACGCTGCTCGGAGTATTTCTGAATGCAAGGAACTAACACAAATTCCACATTTAAAAAATCAGTTGTACTTTCTTTAGGGACACTTTGGAAATTTGCCAAAACTAATCACTTATTTTGAAAATCGAAATACCAAATTAAATGATGGTTTAACGACATTGGATGTGCCTATTGATAATTTGAAAAGTATTCCAAGTGACTTCGGATGTGGCCTTCAGCAAAAGTTAGACGCAGTGTTTAATAGAAATTCAGATTAGATAACATTGCGGCAATTGTGTATGGGGACAATACCACATCTAACTGCAAAATACGCGGAAATAAAAGAATATTTCCAGTATGCACCTATAACCAGTTGCGATGTAGAAAGGACGTTTTCTATTTACAAGGATGTATTTCAAAGAGAACAAATTTTACAGAAGAGAACCTTGAGAAAGTATTGCTAGTAAATATTAATACTTCTTTACTCAACTTGAACTACAAAATGAACAAATAAAAATGTATTTCGTATTTTGTAGCCGTATTATTTTTATTATTATAAGTATAATTATATAAATAAAATACAAAAACTTTGACAATACAAATGTGGGCGATGAGTCATCAGCCTCTCGTGTCCGGTCTCTAGGTATAATATTCTTATATCAGCGACAGCAGTTTATAAAACATAAAAATTTATTTATAAAAAACATGTGGATAGTGTCATTGCGGGTCATTACTTTGCCCTTTAGGATATGAACATAAAAAATAATTTCTTTGCCAGGCATATCACACGAAATTAATCATTTAAGTTTCAGGTAATATTCATATTTCGAAGTAATGTTTGTTTGTTTGTTGAAATTCGTTTAACCCAGTTTTATTAATATAATATTTATATTTGAAATTACTTTTCGAAACATGGTTATTGTTTATGTTGATTAAATTTAATTAGTCATGTGTATTCTACAAATAGAGTTGGCAGTTAAGCATTACTACATATATGTATATATATATATATATATATATATATATATATACATATATGTATATATATATATATATATATACATACATATATACATATATATAGACTATTAAGTATTATCGACCGTACTGTATTTGTAAAAATTAATTAACGGGTGAGCGGTCTGTCAAATAAAAAAAAACTCATTTATTTCGCTATATATATTTCATAACGAATTTGTTACTTCTTCAGGTGTGCAATTAAGAGTTAAAATCCAGCAAAGACTCCACTAAACATGTTAAACCGTTTAAAAGTCTAGCTTTTGAAAAGGTTGACGATAAACCAACATCGTATTAATTTAATGTTTTAAATTTGATTTATTTTAACTTGTTTAGTGGCGTCTTTGCTAGATTTTAACTCTCGATTGCACTCCTGAAGAAGTAACAAATTCGTTATGAAATATATAGAGTAAAATAAATGAGTTTTTTTTATTTAACAGACCGCTCACCCGTTAATTCATTTTTGCTGTATATATATATATATATATATATATATATATATATATATGTATATGTATATGTATATGTATATGTACATGTACATGTATATTAAATGAAATATATTTTTGAAACGAAGCATAACTTGAAGATTTTTTCAAATTATTAAGTAATTATTAGCTGATTAACAATTCCTTGAAAATGGATTGTGTACATACTTAAGGCATGAAGATAACGAAGAATATTGACTTTGCACTTTGATCTAACGTAAACTTTACACCAATTAAGAAATGCATATTTATAAGAATATATTACAGTAATTGTTGATTGTTCAACGATAGTTTCAACAATATTTCCTAGAACTCGGTAATATTTCAATACTTTAATATAAAACATTTTATCCCCATTTTATAAATAAATATTTCCTCCTAACACTAGAATTCATAAATTTTTAAAAAAAGTTGTATACGTACATTTATAATCGTGTATATTTAACCGGACTTTTAATTTTCTCAAGTTAGATGCATAAATTATATTATTATCACTTTCTGTATATATCGACGTATATTGAAGAATTAAAAATTCTTTAATTTACTTTCAGACAGATAAAATTATTTGCTTTAATTAATCATTAACGAAGACACTATATAATATATTGATTAACTAATTTGATAATCATAAATGCATATATTTCGCATTGGTCAAACAATTGTACAAAAACTCTAAAGAGAACGAATTATGAATTTAAATATTGAATTTGATTTAAAGCTAAACAATATTTTCAAAATAAACAAGACACTGCTAAGTAATCAATCATGCCTTCGTCTTTAATTATTGAATTATCTTACAAATGAAACAGATATGTATTACACATATCTGTATCTGTACACATGGACATACGTATTTTCCAACGTTCACTTCAGCGAAAGACACTAGACAACTTGTATACCGTGTGCACAACGTCGTGCGATCGATGGATATATAAGTAATGACTGGCCAACTGCAAGTATATTCGCCTTGCTTGAACACAATGAGCGACTGATAGGAATATTCAATGTGTTAGAGAGAGATTATTTGATTCGTACTTAGATCGTATGTAGAATGTGTTGGATAAAGAAATGGAACGCCCGTACAGTTAGACAGTAGAACAGATTGAATATACTCTCTCAACCCTAACCACATAAACTCGCTATTCGTCTTCGTCTTACTACATTGTGGTAGATCAATCACTCCCCGGCGTTCATACGGTATACAACTATCCTAAAGCCTCAGTGCACAAGTATGGGATACTGCTAGTAATTCTAACTTATCGGTTTCAAAATAAAGTGTTGATGAAAACTATCACCAATGCTCCTTAACTCTGTCATAAGGAAATATTTAAATACTTCTACAATTAAATAAGAAACAAGAGGAAGTGCAGTGAAAACTTTTTGAGTGTACACGAGAATTAATTTGCCAGAGCTTTATGGGATAATAAAAAAAGTGCGTTGGCTAAAATGGTATAAAGCGAGTGATCTTGAACAGCTGAACGACGCTAGTGGTAAAAACGAACCCTGGACCACTCCCGGACAACGGAAGTAGTCGAGAGTTCAAATCTCAGGACCAGCGCGTTAGAGATTTGTTTTCCGATATGGTATATTCGGCTAACTATTGTATTCTATTATTTTGTACGATTACCATAAAACTTGCTTATTGTCTACTTCGATAGATTGCATAACTAGTACTTTACACATTATTTTTCTATTTAACATAATGTTTTATTCTGAGAATTTTATTACGTTTAAGGAAACAGGTTTCAAAACATTTTTTCTTCAATACTTCTGGAGCTTCAAAAGCTTCAACAACTGCTTCATAGGCCGAAGTTAAAAGTATTCTCCTCAACTTATCTTTGATATATTGAATCGAAAAGAAATCGTTAATACTAAATCGGAATTAAATTGTGAATGGCCCTTCAATGCAGTGTTTTGTTCATTTAAATACCCATTGTTCGAGCGGCGGTTTGCAAGCATTATGATGATACCTTTTGCTTTTGATAAGATTATCACGAATCTTTTAAAGGACTTTAAGCAACTACAGGGGAATGTACAATTAAGAATTAACCGCACTACAATCATTTAGGACTATAGTCACAACATGCTTAGTGGTACCGAAGAAATTACCGATTGTCTTCTTGTTACAGCTTTTTTCACGAACGTCTTCGTTTGCAGAAAGCTCATTTTCGAAGACCTAAGAAGCCAACTGATCCTATTTCGAGGGTAGCATAAATAAATTTAACTTGCCTTTTACATTATAAACTAGATGAGAAAATCCATAGACACAGCGTGCGAGAGTAGACTCTGTTCCCTTCTGAATTCGTATTCATTTTTGGGGCAGATTGCTTGTTTATATTCAAATGAAATATAGTAACGTGACTAACCCGAAATTATACGAGCGTTTTATGGTACTTAATGAATATGATTCATTATTGAATAGCTTCTTAAGTCCATCGAAATATTCTTGCTAGCTTAATCCATGCTTAAAGTCGTCAAAATCTACCGTTTGGAAATTTTCGTTTTTACATTTCATAATTTTCTACGGAAGTGTTTAATTGAAACGATGATTTCAAAATACATACTTCGATAACTTTTTAATCTTCTTTTACCACATTAACAAAAAATTAAACGAAGATGTCACAAAGATATTTGTATCAATGTATCACTAGTTAGGCTAAGCATTAAAAGAACGTCCCTCGTATATTCTTTGAATACTGTCAGTTACATACTTATCGCATATTATAATTAGCTCAAATATATATAAGAAATTAAAACCATACTAAGTAAGGCATCTTCATGTAACAGTTTTGCAATTCTCGTGTTTGAATAAATCTTACTTTAGATGCTTGTTAGATGAAATTATATAGAAAATAAATCCAAAAATATTGTTAGTCAATTACGACGCGAACCCAAAAATTAAAACACCCTGAAAATTGTATCAATTCAAAATATTCAGAATGTGTATAAATAATAAATACCTCTGTTGAAGTTATACACACACATACGCTACAGCGTATGTTTACATACGTAACAGATGTCGATGTTATAAAAACTATAACATTGTTATATTCCAAGGTCAATAACCTCGTACAAAATCAGCTATTTACACATTCAAGTGAATTATTAAAAATTAAGATGTGTGTTACGTTAATTTACAAACCCATTTCAAAAATCATACTAAAAATAATTTGTGGACTTTTAGAACTACATGTGTATTACGTGAATGTTTTTTTTTGTTACGAGAAGTAAGAAATATAAAATATTAACATGGATTCAGTATCCAGTCGTTATTGAACGTACACACTGCAATGTTTATGTTTATCAATACACTAGAAGATAACATTGTGTATAAGTTTCGTATGTTAAGGGTTCGATAACCTGATGCGAAAGTCAGCTGTTAAAAATTTATACTTTCTTGTGAATTTTTAAAGACGATGTATTTAAAGAACATGTAAAATGTGTGCTCTACCGGCATTTAACGGACTATTTGGTAACTTAGGGAAGGAATATGTATTAGGAAAAAAATTGGATTTGTATTCTATATAACTACATCTTTCCATTTTTCATACGTTGTTTTTTTATCTCAAGGATACCCGGTATATATATATATATATATATATGAACAGCGCCCCTGATCAGCATCTGATCAAATGTTATATCTATTTTCATTAAATGTGAGGGTTTAGCTGACCACGGCTTTGCAATTTGTGTTGTCTATACCCAAATAAAGTGTCTCAATACTTCATTGTGAAGTGAAACAATTGATGGAGTCAAAATAACGAGAAAATCAATATAATAACTGCGGGATTAACTTCATCGAAATAATATCGCTTTCTGATCGTAGTTCTTTTCTGGTATTGCTCGTTTATCACTCACGGCCATAGTTCGAGAATCTTCCGGCTCAAGTCCTCCAGTGTGATCTTTCTTATAATACTTACAGGAAAACTACATATTTTGCATGAAAATGAAGAGGGTAGAAGTAACTCCTGGTTTGTTTCAATCGCCAGTAAGAGAGTGGATATCACTGTAGTACTTGCTTACGAAAGCCTGGATTGTATATTGGAGACTGTTTTGACATAAAAAGAATATAAAACAAAATACTACAACAATTAAATGTTCGGTTTTTATATATAAATAAATAATTGCGTGTGGCCCTGGCAATAAATAACCTACGATCAAGTGAATACATTTGTCTGGAAGATTACGGCCCGAAAGGGTTAAGAGTGCGTACACTTTTTACATTAAAAAATATCACTGATTATTTCGAGTTTTATAAAACTAATAAAAGCAAAAGGTGCGATAGAAACAAATTATATAATATAACAAATGTAATATATGGCAAGTATATAATTTCATGATATTTCTACGTATTTGTTCTAAACATTAATTAAAATTCTGGTCGAAGTTCGAAGTACATAATCAATAATTGCTTCTAAAACTTTATGATGGTAATGCATAATTTAAAGTTATATTAATCGAAAGTAATACAACTTTGACATTGGCTAAATGTAAAAACAAGTCTCTCAGAGAGCGATTTGAAACAATAATGAAGAAAATAATTTAATCTTGCCATAACAAGTATAGAAAAAATGATAACGTAAACAAATCTTTTATACCATACCATACACACTATATGTAGATACTTACGTACATTTAAACGTGTGCAATTTTTTATGTTTTTACATTCCAATCATAATTTAAAACACGTTTATTTGTCTCTCGAGTTTATTTCCTTGGGCTTATTATTCTGTAAACATATCGCTTTCTACTAATTGCCATTGTAGTTTCATTGGCTTTACCTTCACCGAACAGTTTTTTTATCGTTAGACAGTTAATAATTTCTACAAACAATAATTATTGTTTTGGCGATTATTATCGAATTTAGGTTATCTTCTGTTTAACTAGATGCTTTAAACGTATACTGACTTAACTCATATAATGTTCTACAAATTGATGGTTTTATAGATACACAGAATAGGAATACAAAATCTAAAATCAATAAACTCAACAGTTAGTAATACAAGAGCGTGTATGTACAATATTTCCCCAAAAGTATAACAAGAAACAAAATACGTGCAATTAATAAGTGTTTCTTTGCAGTCATATGTCAAAATTTAAAGCATTAGAATTTCTTAAAATGACTAACGTGTGTAGTATTACACCGCGTATTTATGTGTGATGACACCGCTCTGCTCGCTACTGACAAAAACATTCAGTCAGTCACAAATAAACTACAAACAGCTATCAACAATGTCACCAATCGGACAAGGAAATGGCACATCAAGTTAAACGAGGCGGAGTAGACACATGTAAATTTCACCAATAAAAAACACGACTACATCCCAGTGTAAGTCAACCAGTAATCAATCCCGTATGCCAACGAAGCAAAGTATGTAGAGGCATGACTTTGGATGTCAAACTACGTTGGAAAACACATGTGAAGAAGAAACGTGAGCAACTGAACCTCAAATTCAGACAAATGTATTGGCTTCTCGGACGTCATTCCGAGTTGTTAGTTCACAACAAACTGGTTCTTTACAAGCAAATACTAAAGCCTGTATGGACTTATGGCATCCAACTCTGGGGATGCACCAAAAAATCAAACATAAAACTCAATCAGACGTTCCAGAATAAAGTATTCCGAAGCATCGTCAATGCACCGTGATACATCCGAAATAAAGACATCCATCTCGACCTGAAAATGCACAAGGTTGAAGACGAGATCAAGAGGTTTGCAGGCAAACACCAGAAGAGGTTGGAAAACCACGAAAATGGGAAACCACGAAAATGTCGAAGTTATCTCGCTACTCGACAACTACGGACTTGTTCGGCGGCTTAAGAAACTAAAACCGTTTGAACTAGTGTAGTGCCAATGCAGTGCCTAGAAATAGTTGTAAGTGTACTAAAATCAGGTGAATAAAGTGATCAGGGTGACGTGGACGCTCATCTACTAAACAGATATGCTAGATATTAGGAAAAAATTGTTAGATAAACTTTATTTTGCAAAAACATGTGTTCCTTCTACCTTCTGCAGTGCTTATTGCGATCGAAAAGGTTAGTTTAAAACCTGGGCTTTATTTTCTGCTTGGTATGAAATACAATGCCGATTACAATATTTAAAATCCTCTTCTAAAATTTTAGAATCCCAAAGCAATTTATCATTTCTTAAACCATTCCTTTATAAATGGTATTAACCAATTTTAAAAATTTTCAGTATTTTGTATATATGTATTTAAATTTTAGATGACAATACGGAATTTCTTCAAACCATATGCATTGAAACATCCCCATACATCAAGTTCCAATTTCTTTCAGAACTTTTTATTTTTGCCGAAAAATAAATGCCCAATAAAAAATAATTTACTCTTCCAATCGCTAGTACAGCACGTTGTTTTCTGCATTTTCCTCCGAAGTGCTTAGGTACAATATATTTGCGCGTATCCTAATATATTATAGGTTATACGAATATATCACACACTTTCATGATCTAATAGTACTAGTTTACAAAAAAGTCATCACCCACAATTTTTTATGGGTTGAACTATTTCGGGAATGCCGATTACAAATACCTGCGTTTCTTTTTAGCATTAACATTTTTTATATGAAGTCATATATCCAGTTCGAGAATATGTTATTTTCCAGTGACAATAAGCTTGTAAGATAAAAAGAAGTTAATGAATGGATTACATTTCAACATGCGTTGCTCTTTATCAACGCAAGGACAATAATAAAGTTTTAAAGCGAATAATTAATTGGGATGAAAATTGGGTGCTTTTATAATAACATTGAACATAAGAGATCGTGGAGTTTGACGAACGATCTACCATTAACATCTCTGGAAACCTGGGTGTAACAAAACCATTAATTCAGATAAGTACTGTGAGCAACTCAATCGATTAAATATGGCAATTGGTGAAACAATACCTGAAGTTCGCAAAAGAAAAGGCATAATTTTCCATAATTACAATATCCAATTTCGTGCATCCTTGCAGAAATGGCTAAAGCTATTGCAGCTTAATTTGGGTGCTTTGCTTCACCAAGCTTTGCACTCTCTGATTACCATTTATTTCGTTCTTTAGGAAATTCACTAAATGAAAATTATTTTGGTAATTAAGGCATGTAAAATGCATTTGAAGCGTTTTTTTTTTGAGTAACAGCAAATTTTGGGAGAGCAAAGTTTCTGATAGATTATTAAAAGTTATCAAGAACATTGGCTATTGTAGAGCCGTTATCGCAAATGCTGGCCGACAGTATGTCACCTGAGATTATGTTCACAAGTAAGGTGAATATATTTACATAGACTGTAGAACAGACGTAGAGCGCTCGAGCACAATCCAATCATGCGACAGGAGAAGATATCTATGGAATGTGCTTTAAAAGGAAGAGACTAGGACTGAGGAAAACAATTCTCACTGCGATCTCTGTTCCAGCAGTATTGTCTTTGAGAGCACCGACGACGATACACCGTCAAGCGAACCCGGAAGCAATGGCCGGACGAGAAACTACAATTATTACTAACCTGACGCTGACACCCAGTTTCAAAAGAAAATGTACAACCGGAAGAGAATAATCCAAACTTAAGCAATATCCAATTCACAAACCCGAAGAAAACAACAAAAAAACAGAAACCCGGCCACACAAGCAGACCAATCGAAACAAAAAACTCCTACAGTGCCCTAGGAACCAACTTCGAGGAAAAAATGGAAGAAGAAACAACCGAAATCACCCCACAACCGTCAACATCAGACAGCACACCCAGGGTAAGTGACAAAACAAATACCATACAAAACACAAACACCAAAACACACAAAATCGCACCAATCATAATCACAGAGAAAGACAAATGGGCATACATACGACAAATACTTAAGACACACAACATTAACACCGTACAAAACAAACTTGTAAAACCTGGTATACACATCGAACCTAAAACTGACGAAGACTACCACACTCTTAAACACATACTCAACACAAAACATATACAATTTTACACGTTTCAATTACGAAACGAAAAGACACTAAAGGTAGTTATGCGTGGCATTCCTACCTTTATCACTGACAGACATTACAAACGACTTGACTGACCAAGGCTACCCGATATTAAAAATCAAACGAATGAACGGTAAACACGGCATACCTGCACCACTTGTACTAATCGAACTGACGAGACAATATAAATCAATTTATAACATACACGACTGCTGCGGACTCACAATTAAAATCGAACCACTGAACACACGGACAGACATAATACAATGCCACAAATGTCAGACTTTTGGACATCAACAAAGACACTGTAACGTACACTACAAATGTATGAAATGCGGAAACGAACATTCAACACACTTATGTACAAAACCGAAAACGACCCCACCAAAGTGTGCAAACTGCGGGGGTCCTCACCTATCAACATTCATAAACTGTCCTAATAAACCAAACAACCCTGTAAACAAAACCACACTCAAACCCAAATACATACCAGCACCACCCCCAACATCTAACCCCTGGACACAAAAACAAAAAAAAACAACACCTAACACAATTGACGAACTAGCACTTGCCTTAGGCAATATGCTAATAACATTACACTCCACAAACGCAACAACACAACAGATACAATACTTCGTAACGCAAACAGAGAAAATAATCACACTTTACATTAACAAACATTAAACACACACATGACTGAAACACAAAAAACGACAAACAGCAAACACACACATGACTGAAACGCAAGAACGCGACAAACACACAGATTGCACAGACGCAACACAGGACCGCACGAAAACACACAACACACGATTATTTATTAATCAGACACAAACACGTCACAACCCTGGGAAATACAAAACAATGGAGTGGAAATGGAGGCAACTCCGACCACAAAACAAAATTAAAAGGACTCATATAAAAAACTGGGGAAATACATAACTGTTTTCTGAGCCGACTTGTTTGCAGTCGTAGCCTGCGCTGAGGAAATTAGGGAAGCTGGCTGTACAAATAAAAGAATCAACAACAGATGTAGGAGAAGTTAAAAATAGGAGCAAAGTAGCCGTCCCGTTATGTAATATGTACTAGTAAGGAACTGAAGCGACTCAAACTGAAGCATTTCGGTAAAGACCTATTGGATCCTACGAGGATACTCAAACTTCCCCCGAGGATTTGCTTTTGTCGAAGACAGAACTAACAGAGTGGAATTGAGAGATATATTATAGGTGATACAAAGAGCATTTCGCCCAAGTGCCTGAACTTAATTGTGTCCAACTTAAAGACTTATAATAATAATAATAATAATAATAATAAGAATAATATGTGGCTATTTTATTATAGATTAATTGTGTTAATAAGTTGTGTAGTCTTCGTAAAAATCGGCTCGAACAACCTGATGTAATATTGTTTTCTAGTTGTATTGTTGGTGCGTTTATGCTTATATTTTTATTTTGTAATCATTGTGCAGTCTCTTTTAATGTTAATATTGAATTACGTTCAAATAAATTAATTAATATTTCATCTTGCTCATTCAGTGATGCGCGAATTGCGGTACATTTATCAAAGTCGTCTATATTTTTGTATGAATTAATCTCCCTCTTTCACTGATATTAATATCTTGCAGCTCTAAATTACATTTTCGGGCCTCTCGGGTAATTGCTATCCTGTCGTTACAAATTAATAAACACAATTAACCTGGAATTCACAACGTGTAATAAATAATGATGGTGATATCCTTAGAAGAAATAATAGCAACTCAACATATAAATTGATTTAAACAAATATAAATATTTTTGAGAAAAAAAACTTTGTTTTTTCTGTTTTCATATGATCGATAACACTGGCCAACACAGTTCGGTTTTCTTATACACCCATACGTGTAGGTTATGTGTTTCGTCCTGCTGATTCTGAATCTGGTTTAAAATTTCCTCCATCACGTCAGGATTTTCAGATATGTTCTTAAATAGTTCTTTCAAGAAACGCATTAAATTTT
The DNA here is from genome assembly GCA_935421215.2 of Melolontha melolontha. Taxonomy (NCBI): domain Eukaryota; kingdom Metazoa; phylum Arthropoda; class Insecta; order Coleoptera; family Scarabaeidae; genus Melolontha; species Melolontha melolontha. Next base: position 104,753,138 of record OW285239.1, on the reverse strand, counting down.
ACAAAATAGAAAAATAACTACTAACAATATTTTTCTGTCGAACATGTACATGTCCATGCATGCTTCCTACGTCAGAGCACTTAAACCACGCCCATTTTTTTGCTCCGGAACCAATCAAAGAAGTAACTTGTAGATACTGGCTATGTGGGTATATAAAGAGCTATACACGACTTTTCGATTCAATGTAAGTCTATTTGTGTTAGCCGAACATCTTTTTATTTCATATTGTGCGTACGTGTATAAATAATCCAAACAGTTTCTATGTATGTGGAGAATTCACATCCACCAGCATAAGCGGAATATTACATCTTTAATAGAAAAGTTATATTTTCACTATTTTGGCTTAACCATTGATAAGGTCAAGACAAGCCATGGGCGCACCATTTGACTGACTGCTACTTTTACTGCACGAAAACTTTCGGGTTTTCCAACAAAAATAAGAAAAATATTAGTTATGCTAGGCTGCCCTTGCTACTCGTCCAGTATCTCATTCGGAAGCCTTGCCAGTGTCAAGACCCAGAAGTGTTTCGAGTGAAGAAACAGAAAATCTGACAATTATATACCACTTGTTGATGAACTTTTTAGAAGTCACTATAAATTGGGCTATAATATGAGCCTTAAAATACATTTTTTGCACTCGCATCTGGATTTCTTTCCCCCCGAACCTCGGGGGCATGACTGATGAAATGAACACAGCGAAGGTTTCACCCAGACATTTCTGTTAGTGAATAACGTGATCAGAGTGAACAGTGAAATGCTTGTTGATTATTGTTGGACATTCATATCAGAAAGTGCCGAAAAACAGTATAATAGAAAAATAAAATGAAAAACATTTTAAACAGGACGATACCATACTCCATATATGTACATACCTAATTAATATTATTTCATTTACTTTTCAATATTTTCATTTCCAAAACCTGACGTGCTAGAATAAATGTGTTGTTATTACTATTGTTAGAACTAAAAAATTGCACATAGTTTCTAAAGAAAAATGTAAAAAAATTAAAATTGGCTGACCAGTATAATCATTTTAAAATTATCTATCCGCTTTTTCCCAATATTTTAAAATCAACTTGACCTAGTGAAAAGCGTCAATCACCTAAATCATGTTTAATTTTGTTTTGTTTCAAGTGTTTTTCGAAAAGGTGTTTAAATAGAATTTATATTAATTTCAAACTAAAGAGTATGTTTCTTATCTACTAGAAGTAGTTCTAATATTTATTGACAAAGTTATAGGTAATCATAGTTTCCTTACTACTATCGTAACAAACTGCTTTCTCTACAATAATGACATTCAATTTTAATGTATTTTGCGTCAAATAAAATTTACTCTAAACGGAGCAATGCTTAAAATAATATTAATAAATTTGATTCACGCGTTTTTTGCATGTTTACAATGTGGTTAAGTCAAAGCGTACCGTAACCGACAATCATTTCTATTACAACAGCAATATAACGAAATCAATGGAAAATTACATTCGAATAAGTTTTTTTTATTATACTAGAGTAAAAAGTCAGTCTCACTTATTAAGGGACTTGATTTACATAACTCGCAGAAATTGCTGACACTCCTTACATAGATGCTTCGTTTTAAATGATGAAGGTCACAAATTTGTGTTAGAATTAATTCATCATGGAATAGTTGTAAAAGTGTATAATCTTTCAAGATATTGCTTCATACTAATAGAAAGTATGAGTTACTATTGAACTGAAATAATTACCAATTTAATAACATGTGTATATTATGTCTACTTTACATATGCATATATTTACAGGTGTGACAAGAATATTTCTAGCTGTACAACCGTTTTACTTAATATAAGTACTGTCATAAATATGGAAACGACTATGAAAAAAATTATTGAATGTAAAATTTTTATGAATTTTGTTATTATCATCTTTATATACACAGTTGCAGTCAAAATAATGGCAGTAGTATAAGAAATTTTCTAAACGAACACGTATGTAGATTGAACTACATACAAAAATTAGGAATGCCAATTGTTCGTATATTTATCCAATAGACAATATCCTCGATTTTCAAATAAGTAGTTTGTTAAAAGTAGTGAGTTTAAAATGTGATGTCTGTAATAAATTGTGTGTAGCTGTAGTATGCGGGATGATTTTTATGGATGGATTATCTACCCAGCCAACAGAAAATTAACTGACAATAGCAAGCTCTTGCTGTCAAATAGCTGTCACATTTGAATTTATACTGACCAAGTTTAGTCCAAATTTAGAGAGTTTTGCTGTTTTTGCAGAGCTGTATTTAACCAGAAATGAGTGCTATTCAGTTAGAACATAGAAGCGTGATAAAATTCTTGACGAAAAAAGGAAGTTGACTCAAAATATTTATCAACTCTATCGACCCAATTAATTATCAACATGCACAAGGAAAATGCTCTTCATATTCGATGGGGTAAGGAATCAATTCAAGACGATCCGGAAGATGCGTAAGGCCCATCGAAGTAAGAATTAAGAAAATCCTTTAAACAGGTTTTTGCAGATTGAAGAAATAAGGTGTCAATTATTGCTGTTGAAGTGAAAATTCAGAAGCCACAGTATTAAAAAAATTACATGATAATTTAGATATGAACAGTGTCAGCACAATGGATTCCCAGATTGCTTGCTCACACCCAAACAATGATTGTTTCCGCAACAAATTTATGAGGAAAACTCGAGTGTTTTAGCTGACGATAGAAACCTTTTTTCGAAAATTATAATAGGTAATGAGATGTGGGTGTATTACTGGTACCCACCGGCAAAAGAAGAATCCATGCAATAGACCCACAAGAGATTCCCACCACAGAAAAAAACAATGACGCAAAATTCATCTGGAAAATTGATAGCGACTGTGTTTTAGAATACAGAAGAAATCTTATTAATTGAATATATGAAGAAAAGCTCTAGAAGTATATAAGTAACCAATCCAAAATTATGGAAACTGCCATACACCAAAAATTTGTTCAAAAGTTTAAGCAGCTTCATGACAATTGTAGAGTTTACAAGGCTCGCCAAGCCCTAGAAATAATCAACGACTGTGGCCTTATAGAGATGGTACATCCACCCTACCCCGGTTTTAGCACCCAGTGACTGTTATCTCTTTCCTAATTAAAAAAGCAACTCCGTGGGCGATGTTTTTCTTCAGATAATCGTTTGAAGGCAGGGAGTTTTTCAAAAGACTTAGCAAAATAATTTTTTTGGAAGGTATAGACTTATGATAAAAATACTGGAATAAGTGTGTAACCGTTAGTGGATCATATGTTGAAAAAACATAATAGTTTTTATTATAACGTTTTTCGTTCATGGCTAGGTAGATAATATAAAAATATCTCCTCGCATTACGAGTATACTATTGTGTTATAAAGAAAGAATTTACTATCGGAGGAAACTCAGGATGTTGGGTACTGAAGCCATTGATTCGTTTTGTTTAATGACTTATGTATTTCCATTTAAATTTTATTTGATAATATATTTTTGTATATAAATCTATACACGCAGAAAAATTTAATCTTGAATCAACTAAATTTGTTTCAAACCGATAAAGTATTATGCGGAAGTGAATTTATCGTTGGATTGAAATAATTATTTCCTTCATTTAATATTCTTAAATCAAGTTTATTCTGAGAAAATGTACAGTGATGATCAAAAATAGAGTACTATAAGAAATTACTTCAAGAGACATTTAAAATAATTGCAAGATGTTGGAAGAGGATAAGTGAGCAAATTATTTAGCCTATTAGCAGAAATTTGTCAATATTTATTCTAAAAAGATACTGGAAATAGGATGAAAATTACAAACCAATTTGTGGAATACCAAAACAAGAATAAATATGTTAGGCGCTTATAAAGGAATTTTGGCCAACCTCAAAATAAAAAAAAATCTGTCACTAATACACGCCTAAGAACACAATAGAACATGAAGGATATCATCAATAATATGAGGGTGCTTTTAGTAGTCTGGTGTTGACCCTATTCACAGGCAGTATTGCTTTGGCTATGACTGCGGATTTGATATACCAGGTTTCAGCTCCCATGTAGATTAGAATCTATGCAGGCTTATGAAAAATAATACCAGACGACAAAACTCTGAGGTAATAATAAAGCAGTAGACGCTTAGCGCTTGCCACTTTAGTATTCTAATGTACCACAGAGCTCTGTTCGAAATAGACTTGACAATAATTTCGAAAAATCCTATTTTTTATGAGATAAATGACCAGTAAATTATAACTGCATGTAATTGATTTGATTCGGCTTTTACTTAATGAAGATCCATAATTTAAAGTAGAAATAAAATTTAAATTTATTCATATTTTTTCATAAAACGACAATTATTATTGTCTCGCCAGCATAGTGGCTTCATCTGGTACTTACTAGAGCACGTTACAAACTAAAATCGGTATACATACAGAGTGTTTCAAACTTCGCGGACACGGACTATGGGATGACGATAATTATCACAAACTGAAACAAATGTTTCTTTGCCATTTTTTAATTTGACTGATATTTTCTGAATTTTAGCAATTTAAAAAATGAAAAATTAATTACACCATTAATTTTTGTACAATATTTAAGTAAATTCTCAGATTTTAACAACTTTATAAAATAATATTAATCTTGTTCATTCTCAATTTTTTTTATGTATACCGATTTTAATTGGTATCGTCCTCTAGTAAGTACTTGAGGAAGCCACCGTGCTGGCGAAACAATTATCGTTTTTAATAAAATGAAGATTTTAACTATTAGTTTTTTTTCTATTATAACAAAATATATTTTATTTAGGTGAAAGTACAACATTTTTACTGTACTATATACATATAGTACATTAAGCACATACGAAACTGTCAATATCAAATTAAGTTATTTCTGTCAAATTTGCATCGAAAAAGTTTGAAAAAATTTGCAGTTTCAGACCTTATAATAGTTGAAATGATTCGTTACAGGCTGTAACTCCTTTCTAATCCATTGATAAATAAATTTTTCCCGACTTTTTCTTGACGTACCTCTTGGCTTGTTGATTATTTAGGTTTTCTGAATTTCTAATAAAGGTGCATCATCTTCAGAGGAAAGGTCGAATTTCAAAATTTCTCTAAATACTTCCTAGTTATGTTTCTTTAGCAATATTTTCGCATTTGTTGACACGAGTACATAATCCCGAACACAGTACAGTAATAGCCAAGGTGATTGGAACGCTAGCATCAATGTTGATTTTTATATCTTATATTTTTTTTATGAATTGATAAGTGGAAATTGCATTTTAAATATTTCTTGTTTGATTGTTTATAATATTATTATCAGAACAAAGTAAAAAATAAATAATATCCTTTCCCTACATTGCCAGAAAAAGATTTACGTCCTGGAACAAAGAAAAATAATATACTTAATTCGATAAAAATGGTAATATTGCAGAATTGTAGCACAACTAATTCTTTACCAAATGACAGAAAAGCATGTTATTGAACAATTTAATACTAATCACTAATCACATAATTTAAAGTCTACCTAGAAAACTTATCAGTTTGAATAGAATAAATAGTAAGAATATCTGCGGGAAATTAATGAAGAAGTGGAAAGGCTCATATCGCCGAATACAGTTAGTTCAACGCGTTTAAGAGAAGCAAACTTGTTACTTAGAGTAGTACAAGAAACCAAACGGCAATGTTAAAATTTTACCGTAAACATAAGCATTGGATTAATAGCAAATATTATTTTCTGATTAGCCCAATGGAAATAGTTTTTATTTTGGCGGACGTCTTTTTTTTGTTTCGGAGAAGTAAATGTGAAGGTACGGGGTTGCTTTTCCATGCACGGAGTAGGATCAACGTACAGGATCTGCGGAATTATGGGGAAGTATACTTACATTAAAGTATACGTTACTTATACCATACGCGGATGAATTCCTGTCTGTTATAAGGATTTATAAATATTATAAATCGTATCGATAGGGATTCTTCAAAATCTTTGTCAGATTATATAGTTGAGCTTTTGGGGTGCCCGTGTTTGATAGTTCGAACCTCAATCCTATTGATTATTAATTTATGGTATAACACATAGTAAAATCGAAAACGTAGGCCTATGCTTATACAGCTATACAGCTATTGCTTATATAGCAATAGAGCATTCATGAAGAAGCATTGTGAACAACTCACAATGCCCAAGATAATACATTTTAAACAATATGCAATAAATAATAAACCTAATGTTTTTAATTAGTGACTGACTGTTTGAATACTTGGAGAAGAACATTTATTTTTTATTTTTAACTGCACAAAGTAATATGTTTTCACGAATTTTGTAAATAGATGTTTGGTGGTTAATAGGGATAAAATAATATTGAGTTACATGAATACATTTGGTTTGGATCTATTCACTATGCAAAATGTTTCAAAAATAATTCTGCATGGATACAGCTAGAAAATTTGTCAGAATCTATAATCATTGTATTAAGGAGATTTATGTAATATTCTTTAAAATTTATTAAATATAGTAAATTTTTTGTTCATGGTAATTTTACCAAAGCTAGATTGTTTTGTATGAACTGGGAAATGAAACGTAAAAAATATATCTTGTCAAAAGCATTACTCTGTCAAACTTTCTTGTACTCAAATAATAATTTTCATGCTCACCGTATTATATATAAAGCTACGGGAGGCCCCAGGACGAATGTCAGTTAAATGTCAAAATAGCATAGTCATGTTAATTGATTCTTCACAAGCATTCTTAGGTAGTACCTTACAAAATATAAAGTCACTACAACAAAAAATCAAAAACGTCCGCATAAAATTGTATCGTTTTCCTTTTCCTCAGCTGAACTAACTGGTTCTCATTTTTCAAAAGTATTTCGCTTTGTTATAGGTTCGTCTCACAGTGATAAAGAGGTGGACCCCAATACTCCAGAAAAAATTCCCAGAACTCCATCAGAAAGAAAAAGAAAACGGAAAGCGGACGATAGTGGAGGGGTGACCGGCAAAGGTGTGCGAACAACGTCGACTGATAAAAAAATTAACGAATATTTTAGTAATAAGCATACGGGAAACAGTCCTATAAGGCACGGAGGGGCGAAAAGTCCTTCGCCGCAACAACCTTTTCACCAAATGGTGAGTATAATTAGAATATTAGTATTCGTATATTGAAGTATATGCACCTATAATATACAGGTCGATCAAAAATACCTGTTCAGGCATATTATTTTATTATATAATTGACAGAATGTTTTGCAATATTCTTCTGAAAATGGGTAACATTTATACTTATATTAAAATTCTTAAAGTTCAAAATAAAATGTTTTTATTTTAGTTAAGCAAACATTATTTGCTCATTGTTGCTAAACTACTTTCTCTGTACGTTAAACAGTGATATATTTGAATTTATCTATTAAGTTTACTAAACCAATCTTATCTTTATATTATCTTTAATTTCTTTTGATATTTATGAATATGTTTTTTAATTAATGTATTCTCCCCTTTTAGAGACTATATCAAATTGCATTGTATTTTTCATGCTTACTGTTTAAAAGGGAACAAATTATTTATAAATTAAGAATAAACAAACTCTATTGACAATATTTTATGACCGATCTTTTATTCTTGGAAAATAGTAATCATATATATATATATATATATATATATATATATATAATAATCGCCGACTTATTAAGTTTACTATATATATATATATATATATAGAATTTAATTCGAGTGAGAAATGAGAATTATTAAAATCTCATCTCACATGAAATTGTCGCTAAATTTGTGCAATTGATTCTACAATCTGACAAGATTACTCCTGCCGAAGAATGTAGACGCAAACACGTCGCGACGTTAGCCATCCACCTGTGCGGAAATATCGATATCTGCACGTTTCTGGACGGATGTGGTTTTTTTCATATATATATATATATATATATATATATTTAGTATTTAAAGAATTTTGTTTTTCTTTTTTATTTTATTGGCCGTGTCTTAATATTAAAAATAATAGATTTTTATTGGTTTTAGCAACCTTTATTGAATTTTGATGTTTTTTTACGACGTTTCGACTTTTATCAATTCAGTCTTTTTCAAGCATCTGGAAACAAGAATCATTACAATGAACCTGAGAACTGTGTTTGTTTCGTGTGATATAACAATTAAATTAACAATTTTAAATTAAAATTATATTAAGAAATGAATTACGAATTAGGTTAGCAATTTTACGTTATTAAATAACATTAAATTAAAATAGCTTAGAATGGTAGGGGGATATTAAAGTGATTAATATCTGTATGAATTAATTGGAGACTTTACAATTATTAACATTTTTAAGTTTAAAAATTAGATTAAAAAATGATTACAATTGAGTTAACATTTAACGTTGAAAATTACATAAAATTAAAATAACAAAATTCAAAATCAAAATTTAATAAAGGTGGCTAAAACCAATAAAAATCTATTATTTTTAATATATATATATATATATATATATATATATATATATATATATATATATTTATTTATATACGGCGGAATATTTATATAGTGGCGAAAACACCCCCGAAAAGACATCGCCGCTTCTTAGAAGCTCAGTAAATCCATTCGGGGTGGGTCAATCCTCATTTTCGTTACATGGAGAGAGATAACCAGGAATATTTTATATTAACTGTATTCATGGTCATCTCTTTATATTATTACATGTGTATGTATTAAAAAAAGTTGTACGTAAGGGATTTTTACGATAGGAATGTGTTCACGTCATTGATAGAAACGTCGGTCTAACAAATATACATCAAAATACCCACTTGATATAAAGATACTAATCGGGTTAGGCCTTCGTGTTAACAGATTGTGAAATTTACGAAAATTATTTTAACATTTAGGTAATATCGCATCTATCGTTTTGTTCACATTTAACGAAATAAATGACATTTGTTGAACATAACCTATAAATGACAAATACAATTGATAACATAGCATAGACGACATCAATGACGTGAACGCACTCTTATCGTGAAAATCTTATATAGGTCTTTCGCAAGAACAGATTAGTCACGTGATAAATAGTTACAAAACAGGATTGACAAATCTACATTGCTTTGAGTCAACTATTGTTAATAATCTATGAGGTTAAGTTTACGTCATTTAAATATTAACAACTCATATTAATATGCTTTAATTTATATTTATATACAAAAAAATATAAACAAAAACAAAAATGTACAACTGAATGAATAAAAAAGTTTATGGTAATATCTGTATGAATCAAAAAAATTGTTCCATTTTTTTATTAACTATGTTTATTTTCAAGTTTTAAATAAGCATCAACATTCGAATAATCAACTACTTAGATGAAAACACAAACAAAAAAACAAATAAAAATTCAATATTTTGTCATGTCCCTGTTTACATCGACAACTGTCTGTAGTCTGCGGGACATTGATTCATATAAAGAACTCGTAAAATTTTCTTCGTTGCTAACGTCTTCCCATATGGAAGAAATTTCTTCCCAGAAATGTTCCACACTTTCTAGAAAGAATCTGCGTTGGTACAGGTTATTTTGCAATTATACCTCGGAGATTTTCTCTATGGTTCATATCTGGACTATAGCTGGACCAAGGAAGTGTTTCAATATTGTTTTCTTAGATCCAGCTCATAATAATATCGGCAGTATGGGTTAGACAGTAATCTTGTTGGAAGACAAAATCATTTTTTGGAAAAACCTGTTTGACACTTGGTAACATGACATTTTCCAAGATGTCCAGATAAATTTAATCCATAAATCTTCCGTTGATTCCCCATACTACCCTCATTCCTCTTGACGAAATCCATCCCCATACATTGACGCTGAAATGACCAGCTGCTCGGTAGTGATTCACATAACCGTGGATCGAATCTAGCATTGTCTAGCGGATACATTTTAATTTTGCTTTTTTTTAGATCACTGAAAAATGTTTTCGTCGGGAAATATCACACGGTTCCAAAAATCTTGGACTGTGTAGACATAATTTAGTACAAGAAGCCAACGAGATTGTTTTTGTTGTGGGATGAGTTCTGTTTTAATAGCCGCAACCCGGTATTTTAAACGAGACCTTTGTATGCTTCTTAAGGTGGTTGCTTTACTCTCTGGAAATTGAGATAAAATTCTTGCTTGCTTTGCTGTTCGAAATGAGTCCTCTGCCAGTCTTTCTATAAGAGTCGCATCTTCTTCCTGGGTGGAAACTCAGGCTGATCCTCCTCTCCTCTCTAGCGTTCTTTTGTCCCTTCATCTTTTGTTGATTCAGAATACAGTATTACGGACAATATTAAAATGATCTGCCACTGCTGCAAGTGACCATCCGTTCTCCAGCTCCGTTACAATCCGTGCTCTCATCTCTTTGGTAGTATGTTGTGCCACTAGGATTCTAACATTGAGAAGGCGGTGACATGTTTCTGGCAACGACATTTTTTTATTGAAAAGACCAGTTGACACATGAACATTTTAGCGTAACTAAATTTAATGAATCTAGCAGTGCATAAGTTAAATTATTTATTTTAGACTACATATACAAAAATAATACACGAAAATCTATATACATATTAGAGATTAAAGGGCTCGTAACATTGTAATAAACATATAATATACATAAAAAGAAAACAATATTAATATGAAATACTAGTTTTAGTCATCATTTATACTGTCTTCTAAATCAGAGTTACTTTAGTTGATTATAAATGGTAATATCTTTTGTCTTTCGAAACCCACTTCCGTATCCCACCATTTTTTAATTTCGTTTTCGCAATGGTGAATGCTGTCAACCCAAATGTCAGGGTTAGTTACTTGGGTTAATGCCTTTTTCCAAAATTTTACACGTTCTTCTTTCCTGCTATATTTTCCTACATTATTGTTGGAATATGTTTTTATTATAACCGATATGAGTTCTATGGGGTTAAATATATAATAGTAAGGTGAAAATCGAAAAACCACATGCTCACATTTTTCTGCTAATTCATCAACTTCAAACAAACTTACGTAAATGTTCATGTTTCATACGAACATATTGTTGCAAGAACGTAACACGTTTTAATACAATATGTGGGAGTTCCTCGTTTAGGATCATCCTTCTTGTAATGAAAACCTATTCCATGTACTATTTTCCATGTAGATGTATTACCACCAGAAAAAAGTTAATTTTCTTCGACGGTATTATTCAAAGATGAAATCGTAATGTTTTCTGTAATTCATTGAAATATTTATTTTATAAATATGAGTAATGAATTACTTTAAACTTACTGTTTTTATGCATGTCATAAACTGTGTTTCTAATTGCACATTGATGAAAATCATCAACATTTTCCGTTTTCGCTTTGGACCGGATGGTTCAACCCCTTGTTTTGACGCAGATGATAATTTATTTACTGTTGCAATATGGATATTTAAAGCACTACTTGTTTAATAGCAAAAAGCAGAAGTAATGGCCAATTATTATCGCGTTCTATTTCGAAATACCCGATCAATGATAGAATGATTTCTTTCGCTTGTTTACCTAACGGTTTAGGAATTATTTCGATTTGAAAATAATTGATCTTATATGTAATATCGATGGATAAATACAATGAAATTGGAACTTATAAATATGAATATGAACTCGTTGTAAACAACTAATTCGAATGGCATTTGACTGAATCCAAGCTGGCAACCATGCCCATGCCCACCCAGTTCTGGTAACATAAAATTATACACTTAGTCGAGCGAATTACTGGAATTATTAGGTATTATTATAATCTAAATGTTACTTGGCTCAAAGTTATTGTTTATCAAGTGACTCGTGTGTTATCGTGAAAGACCTATACCTAGTATTCGTTAATATTTGTAACGTACAGCAAATCCATGTATTTTTGACATTAGAACATAAAAAAAATCCTTTTCTTAAAATTCCTTTAAAAATTGTTTGTATTATTGAAACAATAAAACCGAACTGTAACATTTTGTTTTTGTACAAATTTCTATTATTTTTAATGTTTGCTGTATTAAAAATATCATATTTACTGGATTAAAAAAGATAATTTCATAAATATATTTTTAAATTAACTGGAAACTATCAAAGTAGATTATATACCATTATATTCCACCAGGTCCTTTATATGTAATACTAAAAAGCTATTTTAGAAAATAAGTATGCCTTTAAGCAATTTAACTATTTTAATTGGCGAATATATGCATAATATTTGTCATTAAAAATAGTACAATATTTTCATTTTAAAGTTACTTTCTAAATTTACATTTACAATTAAAAATCTTTATAGCCTCTATTAAGATTACTTTTAAGAAATCATTTTATAAGAAAGATACTTATATGTAGAACATATATTTATTACTAGTGTAGGAAGAACAAAAATTTAAAGAGGGAACTGTGGGCGTAAGTTAATTCAGATAAAGTACTGAATATGTTATGTTGTCTGAATATGAGTGTCTTGTTTGATAGAATACGTAAATAAAATACGAATTACATAAACAAAATTTACTAACTGAACCTTAAAATATAAATAAAAATTTGTTCCCTTGGCATGCATTTTATATTGGGTTAATTTTAAAGAAACATGCTTTCGGGAAAAAATATTATTGTGCTCTTTAAACTTTTTTATTTTATATTTAAATGAAAATCCTATCTAATAGAAGAAAATATTTACTGTCTTACTTCATATAAAATTTAGAAAATCAAACAAGGCTGTAAGCAATAAATTATAATTTTTTTGGGAAAAAATTTAATGCATTATTTTTTTTTTTTATTCATTTTGATTGTGAAGTAATGTTATTTTAATTAAGTCTTTTTCTGTTATTAAGAGTTTGCAATTTGCAGTACCCGCCTTCTCCGCAACAGGTGGGGATGACGTCCCCCCAAGTCCCGGTCAACACGGTTCCTTTCGATTTTTACAAGACGCAACCCACCAGATTGCCTCACCCTGCCATGGTTAACAAACAAGTTCAGGTAAATCTGATTTTGGATTATGCGTTCATAACGGTCGGTTAAAATTTGAAATAGACAGTTGATGCATCACGTGACCGAAAACGTCGCTTCCGTTAGTCGCCATCTTTATTTTAGTTCCAGTAGTTGGCCACCGAATTGATGTATTAAGCAGCATTTCTATATCTCGGCATGCAGAATTTTTCAGTTTATGTGTATTTACTAAAAAATAAAAGTTATTGTTCAGTGACTAATTGTTCTTACTTTAAGAAAAAAGTAAACTGCAAATTTAAAAATGTCGAGATATAATATTTCTGTTTAAACATGCCTTTGAGGTTATGTATTTGGCACGTGGATTAACAAGCACTTTAGTTTCTGTTTTTTAAAAAATTATGAAATGTTCATTAATATCTCAGGTAATTATACTTAACTTTATAAGTAATTGATTTTATAAAATTATGATGATTTATTAAAGGTTATGATTTATTTTGATTAATGTAACATGCACTACCAACTGATAGTATAATGTAAATTGTAATTGTATTACTTTTTTACACTTTATATATTACAATTAATATTGTTTTTAGACGGAATTAACATGTCAGAGGATACAAGAGTTTGAGACTCAAGCATCTTCAGATTTAGAGGCTCGTAATAATAAAATAGAAGAACTCACACGGCAGAATGAAGAACTGAGGCACCAAATGTCTGCACAACAAAAAACAATAGATCAGCACAAGCAACATATAAACAAGTGCATCGAAGTAGTGAAAAAATTGCTCAAAGAAAAGAGTTCAATTGAGAAAAAGGAAGCGCGACAGAAATGCATGCAAAATAGGCTTAGGTTAGGGCAATTTGTGACGCAGAGGGTGGGCGCCACCTTCCAAGAGAATTGGACTGATGGACATGCCTTTCAAGAGCTGGCGAGGTAATAATTAATTATATATTTTAATTTTAATTTGCGTTACTTCATGATGAGACAAATACCGTATCATGATTTTATGATTACATACTTTACATGCACTACCAACTGAAGAATAATAATCACAGAAGTGATATTAGGAAACGCATTTTATTGAAAGTTAACATTTATTAAATTTATTCAAACAGGCGGCAAGAAGAAATCACGGCAGAGAGGGAAGAAATTGATAGACAGAAAAAATTATTACTTAAGAGGCGGCCGACTAGTGAAGGTGGTAGAAAAAGGAATTCGTCCGCGTCGTCACTCCATAACGGCACTGATTCAACGTTCCTGAAACCAGACTCTGTACCAGGTTCCTTCTCCTTACAGGAGTATTATGAGGCTGATGAAATATTAAAGGTAATTTCGTTGCAGGTTTCTTGAAATTATGTGAATTGAGATAGTCACAAGAAAATGAAATATTTAAATTCCATAGAAACTTGATTTGTAACAATTATTTTCTTTGACATAGTTATGAATTGCAATTTAAAAAAAGTACTTCTTTTGAAAAGTCATATTGATATCTTAGGGCATTCTAAAAGGACTAGTTTATTTTAAATTAAATTAAGCTGAAATATTTCAAATGTATCCAGATTGAAGTTTCTTAATTTTTTTACATACTGTAAAATAATCAGATTCAAAAACATATGTTTAGGTTAGTAGCTGTACAACATTGATGTCTTGGTCTCCTCTATAATGCCTTTTCAGCATTTTATATTTGCGTTTAGTTCTTGCAAACGTATGTTCTTTTTAACATTGCCTTTTTACCGCTGTTCAGATATTTTGTTTACTGAGACTATTATATTACAGATTTTTTTGGACTCAATGGATTCTTAATGTTCAGGGGTATATTTACAGTAGCAGCAATTTTGCCATGTTTTTCACTTCATATTATTTTTTAACTTCGTGCTTGTGCATAAAAGTGGTATCTACATATTCAAATTCTTTTACATTCCTTTCTAATTGCTTATATATTTAGCTAGTGGTCCCTACAGGTTTTAGCGCTTATTCTGATATCTTCCTTTTGGTCCCTTATGTTTTTCCCAACTTTTTTTAATATTCATTAATATTCCTTCATACATAATCTTGTTTTACACATATTCTTCAAAATACCCGTTTTTTTTTTTTTTTTGAGAAAACGTCAAATTATAGTAGGCTCAATCAAACGAAGAAGAAATCAATAGCCCTTAAAACAGTTAAAAAATAAATAGACGTCTAAGAGAAAAGGCATACATACTATAAAATAGCTATACTTAGTAAAAAATCAATCAAATACTACTACATTAGTAGATAGGCATTTATCCATTAGCACAAGACATGCTGTAGAATGTTGTTGTCCGTACCGTAAAGTAGTTATAGCATCAATCAACAAGGTCTTTTTGGTAAAGGACAGTCCTATGCTGATGCAGAAGTACATCTGCCCATCTTTATTTCTGTATGTGCTTATACAGGCGGCATATTTGTAGAAGAACCTAAAAGTTGGTATTTGCAAAATTCTGAAAGTGTTGCTACTTGACTTTTTAGACGCTAACTTGGTGTGAACTCCAAGACACGTCCTACAGCCTCGAATGGCAAAACTCATAATTGACCATCTACTGGAAGCATGCGAAGTAAAGACTTTAGTAAATATTACAGTAGGTTGACGTGAATCTAATCTAAAACGCGATGGTATACAGCATTTAAATATTATTCGCTGTTTCAATATTAGTTGACCTCTATATATAATTTTTCGTTTGCTTTGTTTTAAAGGATTATTAGCTTTGTTTTATATAAATGGTTCTGAAAATGTACTCTCAACATTGACATACGTAATTGAAGATTCTCGTAATTCCTTAATTCCATAACTAACATATGGAACTTTTGGTTCTTGTCTTAAGCTATGTAAAATACTTAACGTGTGTGCTATATCATATATGAATTTTCTATCTTTTGTTTTTGTCTTGTAGATCACTTGTTATTGAGAAAATACCGAGTAATTACAAATGATTGAAGCAAATATTTAATTTGTCTTGCCTGGTCCTTCACTTTATATTTACCTTTTAGGTTATATTATTTTGTATAAATATGGATGAAGTATGACAAGTAGAAAGAATTACTTGCTTGACTTTTACTGTGTCAAATTTTTCACAAATTTAAATGTAAGAACCAAACGCGTCAACATAAATTTACAAAATTATTGCCAACTTAAGAACGAATTCAATCAATCGGATCTCTCTAGAAGTGCTGCTTATTTTGTTATTACTCCAAAGAGACGTTCACTTGCTAGCACTGAGTTTCTCTAAATGTGGTTTATGTCTATGAAGAAAGAACGACGCAGATTATGAAATACCATTTTGCATGTGTTTTAGGGAACATGATTTTTCTATATAGAATGTTGAGGTTGTTCAGTTCAATTTTTAAACTGTGAGAGATATATGTCACTTTATAATATATTTTTACTTGTCGTTTTCATCAAAGCAGGCTTTGCTTTTTGTTAGTTACTTAACGATCTTACCGTTCTCCAGACTCTTTTTCTTTGTTTTTTATGTATCATATCATTTACTTTTTGTTTTGACTGATATCGCCAGATCTTGGGTATAGTTCCTCTTTGCTTTTTAGAATACAATTCATTATCTAAGTACTCGTTTGTTTTCATGTACCGGTTTTCTACTTTTTATTTACAAATTTTAAGTTATCTTTTTTCTATTTAGCCAGCATGTTTCCATATAATCTTGTCCTCCTTACCACAATGTAATTTCTACATCTCGGTTACATATTTTGACTACTAGATTAGATTATATTACTTGATATGGCCTTAACGCGCTTCCACTGTGAATTTTCTAGATCTACCGTGGTCGTCATGTCTCGTTAGAGGATTTCCCCCCTAATCCTGCTCTTTTAATTAACCTTAGGAGCTTCGAGAGCGCTTCCTTTAATTATAGTTTTGCTTGAGAATATTGATCTCCTATTTATAGGAACCGTGTTCTTGTTAAACTTTCTCGCGGTTTCCACTTTCTCTTGGCAGAATCTAATACTGTTTCTTCTGTTAAGCCCATATTATTCATGTTTGTTGAGCTTAGAATACCTCATTATCATCTTAATAGACTTTCTGTCTATTCAGTAAATCCGTTGTAAATTTAGGCGAATAGTCTCTAAAGAACTGTTTTATCTGACGAGTTCTTCCACATTTCCCTAGATTTCAGCACGCTTTTTCTTTTAATAATTGTTTTGGAAATGCCAAGACTTTAGACAAGGTCTGTCAAATTGTCTCCCTTCTCATTACATCTGTGACTTTCGTACCCGGAACCCAGGCTAATGTCACTGTTTTTTGTGATCACTGAGGTCGTTTAAAGCACACACACAATTATCATACAAGTTTGGATTAACTTATACCGAATCCAGTGCCTTTAACATTGCTTGGCTGTTGAAGAAGTTGGTCACGGTGCGATTTTGTTTCACTCTGTTAACCATTTCAGCTTGAAATACCGTAGCATCTACATGTGCTCACTTGGTTCATTATCCTTTCTTTCGACTGCACTAAGTGCGTTGCTTGGGTAAAGTGCGCTGGTCCTCCAAGTATAATATTTTTTTTCTACTGGTGTGGACAACTTACTTGTCAAAATACGTATCCGGTATCTAAAAGTAAATTTATAGATTTAGCCAGTCACCAATTTAATTAGATTTTTCACGTCTCTATTTTCTGTTCTGCAGTATTCAATTGCTGAAACGAGCTTGCTCTGTTTTTACAACCGTGTATGTTATATATATTCCGTATATATGTTTACATACGTACGCACGTACCATAACTTTTAGACCTAATATTGTGGTATATGTTCGAACTTGTACATCCTAGAACATCGGTAATAGCGCAGAGTAAAAAAATTAAGGCTTGCAGTATTATTAGCATGTGAATAGTACTCGACCAAGTATCAAAATGTGGGCATATAACCAAATTAAATAAACTAAAAATTTAATTTATCCATAATTATTTAACAAAGATGTTAATTGTGTTTTCTAGTGAAAATAGTTTGATTTTCATACGTGTTAGTAATTAATTTTAGTATATATCTAAGTAACATTAATTATTAGATTTAATTTTATATGTATCAAAAATTTAGCTATTTTTCTAGGTTTATGCATCTTGAACTCACACTGACAATTAATTTAGAAAATATATATTTCGGTACACAATGTAAATATAAAATATAAATTCATTATTTATATTTTATGAAAAATCAAATTAATAATTAATATTTTCTATTCAAACTATATTTTCTTCTTTGAATTTGAATGTATCCGTTTTTTTGCCACTGAGTATTTTAATAATAATATGTAATACGAGTCAAGTTCTACGAATATTTGGGTTTCGTTTTGTTTAATTTCGACATGGAATATAATATAATTAATACCAATTCTTGCTTTTGGCGCCATCTAGTAGTAGATTTCATTAAACATCATTTTTGTTCACGAGATGGTAGCACTAGTTCTATATTTTATAAAACTTTAAATAAATTTATTATGGTAATTAATTATATAACAGTAAATAATTAGTTTTATAAATTGCATATTATTGGCTGCTTAATAATTATTTCGCATTGTTAGGATGTATACTTTTAGATTCTCCAAGTTTTGCATGTAAAATAATAAATTGTTATGAATAAGCAAAAAAAAAAGTTTCGTCATTTAATCAAAAGTTAATACATTTTCTTATTGATATAAGAATATAAATATTTTAAATATATATATTTTTATTCTAATAATACGTTATTTCATGATGTTATAAGAATTATGTAGTGTCCTAGAAATTGCGGTTACTTCAGGGAAACTATTGAAATGATTCAGACAATTAAAATAAGATATTTTGCTAAATTAGACAAGAATGTTGGAATACTGCCAAAACACATAATACTCAACACGATGACTTGGCCTAAAATTAAACTAAAGTGAATTTAATGATTATTTTTAAGGTGAACATGCTAAGAATAAACTTTCCTAAACTCCGATCTAGGCAAATAAAGTAATATATACGTGTTAAATTTGTTAGTGAACGTATTTTTTGCTCTGTTAATTTGTACGAAATCTATTTTATTTAATGCATCTTTCTGGTTATTGAATAGGACGTTTGAAGTCCTTGATCATTATGTTAAAGATCGCAATTATATTCACTCTGAAAATTTTCCGTATGGATAATGTAATTATAGCATTTGCTAAATACAATTCTAAACAATCTTTAATCATAATAAAGTCAATTTTAAGTATATTTATTACATAATTTGTGTACGAAATTTTATTGACAAAAATAGCTGGAATATTTAGATAATAACAATTAAAATAATTATAATTACCAAAATTAAAATAAACAGATTTAAACAATAGAAATGCCACAATAACATAGTATTAAAAAAGAAACCATATAGACATGCTAATATTTGATACTTTTTGCTATCACAATTTGTAGTCAACACATGCTTTCTACACTAAAGTTTGTAGCAGTTCACGGTAAATATGGAAGAAACCTGCTGCTTACTTTTTCTGCTAGTTCTTTTTGATCTAGAAATGCCCACAAGTTTTCAATTGGATGTAAATCCGATGATTGAGGAACTGCGTTTAAGGTTGTTGCTCTGTTAGAAAATGAAACCATATTTTACACCTCATTTTAAGTACAAGTTCTTCTAAATTCTCAGTAATTATCCCTATAACAGACATCGACTCTTCAACTTGAATCAAATTTTCCATTCTTCCCCGAATTTCATTTTAATAGTAAGCCGATTTGAATGGAGGGTGGATTGTATTATATTCTCCATACTTGCTGTAAGGGATTAGTTAGCAATTAGTAAATAGCTTTAAAGTTTGGAGTTTCTAGTCTGCATCTAATGGTTTTTAGAGACAAATGTTTCTTGAATTTTGCGGCAAAAAAACTAGTATTGCCATTTACCTTTCATGATAACAGGCCTTTTGTCATGGTTGCTTTTCTTTTTCATCATTTACTGTTATCCACAGACTCAATTTTAACAAATTTCTGTCATATTTTTGAACAGTAGTTTGAATCCAATTATTAATTTATGTAAAGAGAAATTTCTTTGAATCTGTATTAGCATCTTAGTTTCATAAATCAATTTAATATGTGATCGTTAACTCAAAGAAAAGATAAAATTAACCCACCGACTAATATTTTCAGAAAGAAAAAATATCAATTTTGGCGTATTTTATAAAGAAGTTGAGAGTACTGCATAAAATAAAAGTAAAAAAATTCTTCGAAGCAATATCTTTGTATTATGAAATGAGAGTCGAGTGAAGTGCTCTCGGCCTAGCCAAAGCACACAGTTTTATCTCCAAAGTAAGTATTTAATTTTCTATATACACTTCCAGCACAGTACAGTCCAGCGGTGCTCAAAAGACCTTGATACTCTCCATATTGTAAGATTGTTGAGGTTCTCAAAATAGACATCAGTTTCAGATATTCCCTGATCATTTCAGCAGTGTCTTTTTATAGTCAGACATTTTATCAAATTGAGAAAGAAGAAGTCGCTAAAGGAAAGTTCAGCGAAAAGGCGTGTGTGAACAATTTGTAACGTAGATCAAAACATTTTTGCGTATGTAATTAATGACGAATGAGCTGGTGCATTGTGCTGAAACAGCTTTTTTTCTTTGCAAAATGTCATTTGCTTTTTATTTGTCGTGTACTTCTGTCATAATACTTTTCAGTGATGGTTCTCTCCTTGTCAAAATACATAGTTAACAAATACTGCACCACGTGCAATGCGTTAAAAAAATGTAAAACAGTTTTTGCCTTCTTCAGAGCACTTAAACCAGCTTCTACCCATTGTCTAGTGGTATTATCTTAGGTGTGTAGTGATGGATTCAGGCTCCAACAACAGCTACGAAGTGTAAAACTTCGAGACGGATTTCTTTCTCTAAACACTTTGAAAAGTTCAGTTTTTAACATCTTTAGTCAATTGTTGGCAATCGCGGCAGAGAGCTTTTTCGTATAACGTTTATCTAAGATCATTACAATGTTCGCATGTTTCCGCACCTTAATATGGCGATCTTTCAGCACTGCATTGTGAATTAATTATATCGGTTTGTGTCAATTTTTGAGCTTTCAGGACGTTTATTATCTTCAATTGGTATACGATCATGTTTAAATTCTGCTGCCTACGGTATTATGAGAATGAAGAAGCATCATTGCTAAAAGTTGATTTCATCTTAATTTTTATTTCAGTTGGTTTTTAAACTTTTAAAACGAAATATTTAATTACGAAAGAATATTTATACACACAAAAGTTGTTAACTCTCGTGATAACTTGTTGAACGTACATTAGAGAATACAAATTATAACGGTAATACAGAGCTTCAGAATATAAATTTGTTGATACTACGACCGCCATCTATGTGTCAAGTCGACAACATTTAACTCCACCTTCGTACGTTATAATGCATAACAAACATCAATAGAATAGAAGCTCTCGACTTAATAAACTTTATATTTCTATCAGTTCTTTAGAGAATAAGTATTAAATATATACAATATACCAAGGTTATTTATTTAATTGTAAAAAGTCATATTCGTAAGGATTGAGTTTAGTTTGCATGTTTAACATAAGTCGTGCTATACAATTTTTTTATTTTTGCAGTTAAGGCAAAGTGCACTAAAGAAAGAAGATGCTGATTTACAACTGGAAATGGAAAAATTAGAAAGGGAGCGAAACCTACATATTAGAGAATTAAAACGTATTCATAACGAAGATCAGTCAAGGTTTAATAATCACCCCGTGCTCAACGACAGATATCTGTTGCTGATGCTTCTGGGTAAAGGTGGCTTTAGCGAGGTGCACAAAGCGTTCGACCTAAAGGAACAGCGCTACGTGGCATGTAAAGTTCATCAATTAAATAAGGACTGGAAAGAAGACAAGAAAGCCAATTATATTAAGTAAGAGAAAAGACTTCTGGATAAACATAATAACGTAATTTCTAAATATAATTTTCTTTACAGGCATGCTTTAAGAGAATACAATATACATAAAGCGTTAGATCACCCTAGAGTAGTAAAATTATACGACGTTTTCGAAATAGACGCAAATTCGTTCTGTACAGTTTTGGAATATTGTGATGGGCATGATCTGGATTTTTATCTGAAACAGGTATGTATTGTATTTAAGATCAACTCATTACTATAATTAGTTTTCTATTACTAAGATAATAATATGTATGATATATTCAGTGAGTAAGAAAAGGATTAATGTCTTAAAATGGTTTGAAGAGTATACTTTAGTTCGATATCATTGAGAACTTTATTATATAACATCTTGAAATTCGTCATAGACTTTTTTCCTATCTTTTTTTTTTCAAAATAAGTTTCTTCAAAGTATTTAAAGAACTACTTACCTCCTGGTGCTTCTTAGTTTGACTTAATTTTAATTTTTTGAATTAGCAATATTTTAGTTTAGGGACTAAATGGAAGTTTAAGAAAACTGAATTTTGGATGTGGAACAATTTTAAACTAATCCACCTACTTTTTCTCAAAGAAGCAGCGTTTTTAATAAACTGGTGTTTTCATGGAAAAACAAAGCTTTTTTTTATTATTAATAATGCTGGACCATTTTCTCGTATCTGCTCCATCAACTTCTTCAAAAATGTTTCTACTGTGGGTCAATAATTGTTCTGCGTACCGTTTCAAATAGCCAATGTAAATGAAATCTCAGGTCTTGGTAAGAAAGCAATTTTTGTCAAATGGCTTTAGACAATCGGTTTTGACAGTTAAGTTTTGACAGGCAATCGTCGAAATGAATTATCCGATATGTAAGGCTTATATTTCTCTATTCAAAAGAATAACTTTGATTCTATTTTTATTTATTTTGAATTTTCTTTACTGTAGTAGCTACATTATATTGTTTGGCTAGGTCATTGCTGTTATTTGAAGAGTGTAAATCGGAGCATAAAATTCAGTATATACTAGATTGGTTTAAACATTTTCTCTGCAAGATTCCCATAAAATATAGATTCTTATTTGAATTTGTAAAATTATTGTACAAAAGATAGATTGTAACTCGTTATGCTCTGAACCTCAATTTTTGAGAGGCAGAACATTAAATATTTTTCCCCATAGTGTGAATAATATGTTCCGTAAAATTCCAAAATAGTCTGAATAATAAGATTTCAACAAAATAATTTGACTTGAGTAAGAAAAACCTCGCCAAATTTTGTAGAAAACACAAATATTTTTAATATAAAATATTAAAAATCGGGTGTGAAGAACACAATATATTTGTGTAGGTATCTATCTCCAGATAGAGTGAAGATAAGTTAATATAGCTTCTGCAAGTCGCGGTTGTACCGTCAGTTAGTTAGTCAGATAGTTGTTTTAGCATTCCTCACTGAGCAGCGCTGAATGGTCTTCTACGCTCCGCCTTAATAACTTCTGTGATTTAGCGAAGTTGTTGTTTTGAGAACGTATCTCTCTGCAGCTGGGGCGCACCGATGATTCTGTAGAAAGATGAAACACGTGTCTACGCCTTTGGAGAGAGATACCTTCACAAATATATGAACTTGCATATTCACATCCGATTTTTAATAATATTTTTAATATTTCATATTTTAAATATTTTTGTTTAGATTTTATATCATTTAGATTTTTTGTGATAGTCATAATCATTAATTATTATTATAATTTTCTGCACATTTTTTTGACAGGTGAAACATTTGATTCTTAGGAAAGGAGTGTATTTATTTTTCTATGAAATTTTATTGCATATTTTCTAAATAACAATTTCTATCTGAGAATTTTCTTGCATAAAACAACTATTTTTATTTACTTGTATTTTATTAACATGATTATCTGGTGTGGGGTTTTTAATTCAATGCATCTTCTTTTCACTCTTGTTCATAATTATAATAAATGTAATGGCAAAATATTTGTGAAACAGAAATGTTTGCTTCATTGTCTGTTGTAATTTATTGCTTTAGTTGATGTGAATTGTATAAATTTAAAAAAAGGTATATAACCCCTTACCACAATTATTAGTCGTATCCTAAATACGTATTTCGACAACTAAGTTGTCATCATCAGTAGGTAAAAACTACTAATTAAAAGTCGCACAAGGGGCACAGTAAAGTAAGAGAAAAACGCTTCCGCACAACTTAGGGGCTTACAGGGTTGCAGTGTATAGTAGTTGTGCGGAAGCGTTTTTCTCTTACTTTACTGTGCCCCTTGTGCGACTTTTAATTAGTAGTTTTTACCTACTGATGATGACAACTTAGTTGTCGAAATACGTATTTAGGATACGACTAATAATTGTGGTAAGGGGTTATATACCTTTTTTTAAATTTTTATTTAACCACAGTCTCCATTGAAAGAAATGAATTGTATACATTTTTGGTATAATATTTTACTACTACTACAAAAAAATGGTAGGAGCTTGGCTCTTTAGATTTATAGTTTCGCATTTCTTAAGTATTTACTTTCGTTTAAATTTTAAATATCTGCATATAACTAAAAGTTTTGATATGTATGTAGCATTTTCACTTAGGATTCCTTCATTATCAGTATAGAAATTTTACAAGTTTATTGAGATGTTTGAAAATTTATGTGAAACTATGGAAGTATTTGACTGACTACATATTTCACTTTATTAACTACACTTTATGATGATAAAACCTGTTCCCTGAAAAATAATGAGGGTGGACAAAATTGTTTCAAGACGGGACTGATAATGTTTATCTTTTCCCTTAGATTAATGTATTTTGTTCGCTAACCTAATGTAATCATAATTTTGTTTTAGCACAAGACAATACCTGAAAGAGAAGCGAGGTCTATTGTGATGCAAGTGGTATCCGCGTTGAAGTACCTGAACGAGATCAAACCGCCAGTTATCCATTATGATCTCAAACCCGGCAACATTCTCTTGACAGAAGGAAATGTTTGTGGGGAGATCAAAATAACGGATTTTGGTTTGAGTAAGGTAATGGATGAAGAAAATTATAACCCTGATCACGGGATGGACCTGACATCTCAAGGAGCAGGAACTTATTGGTTAGTCTCTAATGTTTAATATGTATTGCATAAGTAATATGCAGAAATACTTAGTGACAATAACTTGGTGAAAGTAAAGTGGAAATAATAACTGTTTAAGATATAAGTCATCGTAATCGTATTATTGGAAATTGCATTCTTTATTTTTGTATTGTGATGTGTATTCTTTGTATTATAACATCCAATCATTTGTTCTTTAGGTACCTACCGCCCGAATGTTTTGTTGTTGGGAAAAATCCTCCTAAAATATCATCGAAAGTGGATGTATGGAGCGTGGGTGTAATATTTTATCAATGTTTATATGGAAAGAAACCTTTTGGGCATAACCAGTCACAAGCGACCATACTGGAAGAAAATACGATCTTGAAAGCAACAGAAGTTCAATTTGCTAATAAACCTGCTGTAACTAATGAAGCCAAAGTATGTATTCTCTTTTAATAAAATTTTGTACTCAATTTTTTTCTTATTCTGTAAATTCAATGACTTTAATGTGCATATATTAGTTAATTATCACAAACAAAAATATCACATTAGAAGGCTTTTATAAGCTTTGGTATACAATTTGTGAGATCAGACCTCCAGTATGAGTATCAAGATTATGACAATTGGTCGATATTTTTGTAAGTTGATGAAATTGTAGAGCATTATAAAAAAAGTTGTCTGTTCTTTTGCTGTTGAGTGTATTAATTTATAATTGAATTTATTCGGCTTTTACTTGTTGAAGATCCATAATTTAAAATAGAAATAAAACTAATGGTTAAAATCTTCACTTTTTTAATACGTAATCGTAAAACTACAATTGTTTCGCCAGCACAGTAGCTTCATCAGGGCATTACAGCTAAAGAGCACATTACAAACTGATCCCCTGCCTTCAAGCCACACTGAATTAAATTGAAAAAAAAATGGTCAAAATTGATTAACCACACCAAACTTTTGAAATGCACGAAGTTCTGAAACTTCTAGACACAGAATGCAATTAAAAAAATTATGGTAGTTTTATTTATATTTTATATTCATTTATAACTATTGGTTAAATAATATTCAAATAAAATGGCCTCTAATTTTATTGTGTAATCGCTTATGCAGTGATGTAGAATAATTTGTAAGATATGTAAATAATTGTCTTATTGTACTGGGGAAAGAGTTCCAAATCTTGCAAATACCGTTGGTAGTTTGTAAATAGTTCAGGAATAATTTCAACTATGTATATATGTTACAAAATCAACAAAGGCGTATTGAGTTTAGATCGCGAAAAGATGTTATACACGTATGAATTTATTATTTACTATAACTATGAGATAAGTGAAGACAATAAAAATTTAAAAAATCACTTCTATTTCAACCCAATTGAATTAAAAATCCTATAAGAATATGTATGTAGAATCCATGTGTTATTAATGTTATTATACAATACAAAAAATATTGAGCTAGGATATGTTCATAAGTGATTAATGTGTCGTTTGTAATGTAATGTAGTTTTGATTTTTTTATTCATTATATTCACCATAATTTTTTAAATTGCATTTTGTGCCTAGAAGTTTCAGAATTTCGTGCATTTGGAGGCAACATATCACAGATTTTTTCTAATTTTTCAAAAGTTTAGTTCTACTTAATTTCTAAATTTAACCAAATTTTTTCAATTGAATTTAATTAAGGGTGGCTTGAAGGCAGGGAATCTGTACTCTAATACATATAAGGGTTTGAGGAATTTGATATAATTTAGATTTCTTATTGATATCTAATACCATATTAAGTTGACTAAGTCACCATTTCTTCATAAAATTTGCATTTTAATAGCTAAAATGTTACGATAATTGAGATTATCCATCACAACTATAGGCTTTGGCGGTAAAATACTATTAATTGCTCTTTTATTCATCAATTTAATATAATTTATTTAGTTAATAGTAATCTCCACCTGACTTCTGTATAATTGCGGATTATTTTCTGATTCAAATTTTATTGTAATTTTAGTGTTTCACGTTGTTCTCTTACAAAAATGACGGCAATTGCATGATTTTTTCATCTATAAAGGTAATTATTTGCTATAACTTGTTTAGATCAATTTTGAGTTGTTCATACGTTCTAAATGAAGTTGTTTTCCTCAGTAAGCTCAACTAAAATTTCTTGAACTTGTAGACCTCTTCTGATTCATTCGAATTATGCTTACATTCGAATTGCTTGTTCTATAAATACACTCACTCTAGATTTCAGGAAAGCGTTTTAAATTGTTTTTTGGAGAAATAAAAAACGTATGAAAATTCTTTCATTGACAATAAAACTACGATTGGCTTTTGCCGGTATGCTGCCTAAATATGAATTTATTGTAAATAAAATGTAGGAATGATAGACTATCTTTATCTTATATTCTCTGTATTGGGTGCTTTGAAATAATTATGAACATTAAAATACTTTTCAAGGAAATCTGACATGTTTGTGCGTTTTTACTGAGGGATGGATATATTCTAGGGGATTTCATTAGTAACAAAAAATATTACATTGATCTCATACATAAAATTCAGAAGAATATATTAGGTTTGTTCGAACCTATCAGTTCTGAATTGTTCCAGAATTGGAAAATCGTACTGCGCATGTCCGCAAGTTCAGAATGGTTCAAATTATGAGTTTGTTAAGGAGGTTCGAACGCTCTAATTTAGAGGAATTCTGAAAACATTAAAAATAAGAAGAATAAGAACATGTTGGTCACAAATATATAAAAAGAACGGCACCCGAAATAAAAACTAGATGATAGATGATTAATGCGTGACTAGAAGCCACATCAAAATGCGTGGAGTCTACCCAATCTAAGTAAATCAATTTGTCAAATTTGGAATCAGTAATGCAAATGAAAAGAAAACTATGAAGAAGGCCACTTAAATTGTTAAATAAACTTTTTATAATCAATAATATAACGAAGTAATTCTCGTTAAACTTTTTTCTGGTGAATTGGGACATTCTATTTTATTATTTTCAAGAAGAAATTAAATTATATTCTGTGAATTTTATTAAGAAATTTGGAGTTTTGCATTCCTAAATTTATTTAATTTATTAAAGAATGCTAAATATAGACATAATATAATTTGAAAGTCTTTATAGTATTGGGTTAATTTTGTCATTACTCCGATGTTACATACTATATGTATAGCAAGCACCAAATAAAATGGCGAGAGAAGGGGGTGCGCAGAAGCGATTTTTATAGACGTCGTCCACGTTATATATTTTACTCTAATAAATTATTGATTTATTAAGTGATAGATGTATAGTTTACGCCATCTAAGGTATCTCGCAAATTGATGTAAAACTAAATACAAATCTCCCCAATACTTCTAATCCTGCGCGAACTTACCCTTCCGCTCGCCAACTTATCTGGCGCTTGCTATACTTGATTAAATAATAATAATAATAATAAATAAAAATAAATTAATATGATGAAACAAACACTGTAATGAATACCAATTTTTTTGATTATTCAGTGACATGCACTACCAACTGATTGGATAATTTTATTATACTTAGTTTATGATTAGTAGTTATCCCAACTAATTAAAATTTTTATTTTTCAGAGTTTTATCCGAAGCTGTTTAGCGTATCGTAAAGAAGATCGTATCGATGTACTTTCACTGGCTAAACATGAATATCTTCAACCACCTATGCCTAAACACTCGAGGGTAACATCCAGCGCTCAACAACAGCAACAGCAGCAACAACAACAGCAAGGTCAGCATAGTAACCCCCAACCAGGAACATTCTCGACAGGTCTGTTCGGGGGTATGACCGCTTCTTCGTCGTCTTAGTGCAGTGCTGTGTTTAAATTATTTAAGAATCGCATATATATAAATAAAAAGTAATTAATGATTGTAATAACTATAAAGATTGTCTATGAAGAAAATTTTATCAAACGGACTATAAATATATTCGAACAATAATAATCAAATGAGACGGACATAATGTGAAAAGGACGTGATCTTATAATATATAAACAAAATGAACTATTAAAAAAGCTATACATATATATTAACTTTTTTCCTGAAAAATGTATGAACAAAACATAATAGGCAAAGCAGTGATATACGCACTGCTTCTATATAGTAACTTTCTCTCTCTATCTATCTCTTATTGCTTGCTGCTTCCTTTTCTTCGTAAAAAAGAAACAAGTATATAAATACATACATAAATTTTCAAAATGGATTTTACCACAAGGGCAGTGATTATGAGATGTTTTATTTCCATCGTTTAAAAAAAAATGTGATGACGAGTGTTTGTGTGTGCGGGACATATATGTAAATGAGAAACGGGAATAACAGTAACGAAGAATAAACTTGAAAACGTGGTGGTAATGAAGCTTTCTTAAGCAACTGTGCAGTCAACTAAAGTGCAAACTGATATCATAGTCTTGTATGTTTCCTTTTTTTATATATATGAACATATATATATATAATGATAGTATATATAGATATCAATAAGTTATTATTTTATGAAGTGACCTTGCTTTGTATCATAATGTGTATTTGGTTTGCTGCAAATTCCCTATCCTTTTTATTCATCTCTGTTTACCACTATCATCATCATCATTACTACTGTTATGACGACGAAAGAAAAAAAAATAAGTAAAAGTCAAGAAGATAATGTAATAAGATTGTACAGTTTATCTGCCCATCTTTGTCTCCCTTACGGAGAAAATACGCTTATTGAATATTTTATTGTTGAATTGAGATTAAATGAAAATGGTTAGTTACTCAAACATTTAAAAGAAAACCACTTTACTAGTAAGGAAATATTTTTTCGTTGTGCAGCTCTTTGAGACATTTTTTTTCCTTTATTTTTATTAATTTGTTTTGCTGCCAAATTAAAAATTGGTGATAATCTTACAAAATCAAATGAATCTTTATTTTAAGAAGATCCGATTCCAAACCACCCACCTTTTCATGCAATAGCCTATGTTACTACCCCTGTTGTTTCTTTTTTTTATTTATAAATATTTTTATTTTATAGCATATGTAAATATATAGTCTATATTAGAAATTTGAATTTTGCTGAGAAAAAAGTGTATTATAAATATATCGTGAACAAAAACCTTAAAAAATTAAATTGTACCATTGATTAAGGGAAAGAAAATTTAAGAAAGAGTAATTAAAACGAAGGAAACCTCAGTTTGCGCATACGCCTAAATAGTTCATAAGTTATTTTATTTTGTACATAACATTCGTTAGTCACTAATTTGATCAAATTGAGGTTGTTGTTCTCCCCGTATGATAAATAAATGAATGATTGTTATAAAAATGTCTCAAAACATGTTACAAGAAAGACCTCCTATTAAGAAAAAAAAGTTTGTTAGAGTGTCGAGCTCGTTAATAAAATAAGGTGACATTTATATATGTATGTTGGTTAAACAACATGTTAATAATCATAAATTATTTCATAGATTAATGCCATTGGAATGTCCCTTTATGCAATTAACGTAGTTAGACTTATCAGTAAAATATATAACCTTGTACCAGTTTACTGCTGCAATAAGAGTGGATGCCAAACGTCAAAACTTAAAACTAAAAACTCGCAAATAAATACATGTTACTTATTTATACTGTGCTGTTTGTGTGGGTGGTGCGCCACGGACATTGTGATAAGAATAGTTAAGAAGTCATGTCTAGGAAAAAAAAAACGAAATGTATCGTTATTTTATTGTTTATTGTATTGTATCTATACTTTTATTTTATACAATCGTTCACTTTTTTCTTTGGTAATGTCTACCGTTGTAAATACAATGTGTATTGATAAAGTACACAGTAAAAGTTTGAAAATCATTTTTTATTTATTTCAAAATATATTAGAATTATTAACAGTTAATTACCTGGTTTGATGAACTTTCCTTTCTTATATGCAAAACATGAAATTATCCCCATCCAGACCATAAAGCAGTACATACTGTCATTTTTGGAAATTACTAAAAAAACGAATATAGTTAACTTATGCCACACATAAACAGTTACCAGTAAATATAGAAATACCAGGTAAGTACAGTTATTATTATTGCTGTTTGATTGGTGAATAAAGAATGAATATCTTTTTTTACATAGCTTTGATTTATTAAACAGCATTTTATTTTATACGTGTTTCAAAAAGAATTACATCTCTAGTTGTCCATTTCTCCTATAAATTATGATGTTCTCATTCTTGAAATGCGGATATAGATTCAATGTTATGAAGGTTATCTACCTATCGCTCAAAATTTATCATCGGGAGATATGGTGATTAAATTAATAACAAGTACAATTAGATTATTAATTTATTTAATAAGAAAACTTTAAAGATGGTATATTAATCAAACAACCAAGGTAAATAACTAGTTTTAATTATAATTTGTAACAAGTGTTCAAAATGGTCATCATTCTGATGAATGTATAATGCAATACGACGTTGCATGTTGTCAAAAATATTTTGCAACACATTTGCTGTTATTTCATTACATTTAATTGTAATTATATTCATCCAAGTCATTTATGCTATTCATTCTTGTCTTGTATACATTTTTTAGTAATCCGAAAATAGAAAAATCTGACGGAGTAACATCTGGTGTATGTGTAGTAGCCCGTATGTTGCTGAAGTTAATCCCCCATTGAATTCGTCTCGTTGCACTTGAATTGAAAATGGTGTTAACAACTGTTCTCGATATCGTTGGTTATTAATGTTATTGTGCAAAAATATTGGTACTATTTTTTATGATGAGATACAGCTAACCATACTCCAACTTTAATAGGATGTAAAGGAACTTTGATGTGATTATTTGGATGTTCTGTAATTTTGTTTATTTACAAACTCGCTTAAATGAAACCATGCTTCATCAGTTACATTTCGTCATTATTGAAATTTTCTTGAAAGAAGTTGCAATAAGTAAGCTCACCAGCGTGATCTCTAGGTAAGATCTGTTGAACAATCGATACTTTCTATGGATACGTATGTAAACGACGCTTCAAAATTCTATGAACGGTACTAAAAGATACGTTCGTTTGAACTGATAAACGACGAACTGATGTATGTGGGTTTTCACCAACAAGGTTTTCTACGTATTCAACAATATTTTGCTGTGTATAGCAAACGCCAATTAAGTTGGCGCGAGGAGGGGGTGCGCAGAAAACGTTTTTAAAAACGTCTACCCCCACTACCCAAGTAATTGTCAGAATACATTTGTCATTGACGTTTGACGGAACATAATGTATTTGCTAGGGGATCATAAAGTGATATACGCCCAGAGGTTAGAATTATCTGACATTTGATGTAAAACCAAATACAAATCTCCCCACTACTTCTAATCCTGCGCGAATTTACCCCTCCTCGCGCCAACTTAATTGGCGTTTGCTATACATGCTCTACCCTTTTAACGCAGATCATGTAACCCGAAACTTCTCCACGACTAGACGAATGTGATTATGGAAAGCGGTATTATCAACAACTCTATTAGGAAAGTGCAAGTGAAACTGGCGCTTACATTCCGCGTAGGAATATTGCCATTCTCCATAAAGAAATTGTGCACTTCGGAAATGTGCTTCAACAATAAAAATATTTTCTTGCAATGTGTACATTATTTAGTAGTATTGTGTATTAAGAAAAAAAATATTTGTAAGAAAAAATTATATTGCTAGTCACAAAATGACAGATAAATAGAAGTGGCTTATAATAATGTGCAAATACTAGTTACACCGCCTACTGAGATGCAGTTCTTTTTGAAACACGTTGAGTTACTTCTATAAATTAAAAGGAATACTATTTATTTCAAAAGTATTTGCTGTAGATAAATCTAATTTAGTTTTTGTCTCAGTTATACTGCTATTTGCCTGCTACATATATTGATTTTTAATTAATTTTTCATAATTTCAGTTCACAAAAAAAATCAATCTAAACAATTAATTTTATTCTGTTTTTCAAACAGAACACATTGTAAAAATGAGGAGAAGGCTTAGTGAAAATGGTATGTTTAGCTTGGACTGTTAAAAACCTGTAAATGTGAAAAGGCTTGGCGAAGGTGGTATGTTAAAACTTACAGCAAGTTAACGCTGATATACAAGAAACAAAGAGCAAATTCCAGTATCAGAAGACTCAAGTTGAAATTTTTACCTTATCATTCATCTGTACAATTATAGCAGTTGCATCCATGCTATTGTATATCAACAAGATCTTCATAAACATCTAAGCTTTTATCATTGGGTAATTGATAAATATAAGTTCATGAGACACGAAATGATTAATTATCGCAATTCTAATATCTGGATGGGTGAAAATCCGCATTCAGTTACTACCCGCATTTTCATTAAATGTTTATCC
Source organism: Melolontha melolontha (assembly GCA_935421215.2). Classification (NCBI taxonomy): domain Eukaryota; kingdom Metazoa; phylum Arthropoda; class Insecta; order Coleoptera; family Scarabaeidae; genus Melolontha; species Melolontha melolontha. Next base: position 104,719,934 of record OW285239.1, on the reverse strand, counting down.
TTCATTTGAGATGGATCGTTCTGTACATTTTTCGTGTAATGCATGTGTTTCAGTTCCGACGAAGTAAGAAAGAAGTCTTTGGTATGCGTATAGGCAACACAAGTTACAGACTTGTCAGCTAAATCTACAAACATGATCATTGCGCTCGTGGAGCGTCGATATACACTAAATAAGGAAAACGTTTGACAGCAAGCACCAGATTTGATCCTGGAAACGCCAGCCAGTGATTTACTACTGCACTATCTCCTTTTTATGAATTTAAAGATAGAGTTATGGGAAGCCGGAGCTACAGTTAAGAAGAATCCTGTTTAATGGTGGGTTCATACAGACTTCCTTAACTTAGTATTAGTCCTAACTTTAGAATTAATCTTAAGAAATATATGACCGTTCGGACATAAATTAGTATTAGTCCTACGCTTGCGCATTGCATCCAAAGAAAAGCGCTCGCAAATGTGAAATTTACGTAAACATAACCATACTTTGCGTATTGTCGTTCGTTGTGTTACAATATCAATACGAATTCAACATGTCCAAATTAAAAAGGAAGAGGCGTTTTAAGACTCGCCCCCTGAATAGAGGAAGAAAAACGGAAGGACATTTTGCAACGTTATTTAAAGACATGCAGAATATAGAGCCAGATTTGCAGCAGTTTATAAAATACACGAGAATGTCTCCAGATACTTTCGAGGCTTATTAGAATTAGAGAGGAGAATTATTACCTGAACCAGGCGCGGCTCGTGATGACGTATTTTGGTTTGCAGTACAATGATACGAGTGCCTCGTGTGTTTTCGGTGTTTACTAAGCAAACGTTACATTTAGTACACGAGAATACACGAAGCACTCGGATCATTGTACTGCAAACCAAAATACGTCATCACGAGCCGCGCCTGCCTGAAACATTAAACATCTCGCTAATTGTTTGCCATGCATTTTGTACGGCCAATTTATTTTTAAAATTTATATTACGTTTGTCTTATAAATGACTAAATTCCCGTACTAACTCTATTAAACGTCCGTCATCAAATTTATCAGTCATTTTCTTTTTGTTCAGAATCAATAATTATAAAAATGCGCTTATAACGATATTTATTCTCAAGAACAAAAACAAATATGGAGGCAATTTCATTAGATTTTAAAACGTTTCAATCAACGCCTGCGCACTATTTTGGTCTTAGTACTAAGAGTTAAAAGTTTAGGAACTTTCAAGGTTACGTCTTAACGCTGTTAAGACTATTACTAATTCCTGTGTGAACGAGTACTAGGCTAACCAATAGTTTTACTTCTTAAGACTAATACTAAGTTAGGACTAAGAAAGTCTGTATGAACCCACCATAAATAAAACGCGCCATTTCTTCAGTGGCTGTTCTTGATGACATACAATGTAATGGTGGGTTCATACAGACTTCCTTAACTTAGTATTAGTATTAGTCCTAACTTTAGAATTAATCTTAAGAAATATATGACCGTTCAGACATAAATTAGTATTAGTCCTACGCTTGCGCATTGCGTCCAAAGAAAAGCGCTCGCAAATGTGAAATTTACGTAAACTTAACCATACTTTGCGTATTGTCGTTCGTTGTGTTACAATATCAATACGAATTCAACATGTCCAAATTAAAAAACGCAGCCTTACTATTTTCCTGTGCTACTTTATTGAGCGCATCAATAATATTGTTAAGCAAATTAAAAAGGAAGAGGCGTTTTAAGACTCGCCCCCTGAATAGAGGAAGAAAAAGGGAAGGACATTTTGCAACGTTATTTAAAGACATGCAGAATATAGAGCCAGATTTTCAGCAGTTTATAAAATACACGAGAATGTCTCCAGATATTTTCGAGGATTATTAGAATTAGAGAGGAAAATTATTACCTGAAACATTAAACATCTCGCTAATTGTTTGCCATGCATTTTGTACGGCCAATTTATTTTTAAAATTTATATTACGTTTGTCATATAAATGACTAAATTCCCGTACTAACTCTATTAAACGTCCGTCATCAAATTTATCAGTCATTTTCCTTTTGTTCTTTATTTTCAGAATCAATAATTATAAAAATGCGCTTATAACGGTATTTATTCTCAAGAACAAAAATAAATATGGAGGCAATTTCATTAGATTTTAAAACGTTTCAATCAACGCCTGCGCACTATTTTGGTCTTAATACTAAGAGTTAAAAGTTTAGGAACTTTCAAGGTTACGTCTTAACGCTGTTAAGACTAATACTAATTCCTGTGTGAACGAGTACTAGGGTAACCAATAGTTTTACTTCTTAAGACTAATACTAATACTAAGTTAGGACTAAGAAAGTCTGTATGAACCCACCATAAGCTGCTGCGCGGATGAGATTGCTTCGAACAATTTAGGTTGCAGCTACTTGCCTCTCTGTATATATGAAAGTTTAAACGAAGCAGTTTCATCCGTGAAGCAGCTTACATTGTATGTCATTAAGAACCGCTACTGCATTTCATCCTCATTTTGTTGCGCAGAATAGTGCCAAAGAGAAGGCAGTGAACATTTTTTTTTCAACACCTGTTGTTTTTTTATAATTTAACATCAACAATTACTGCTTATGCATTAAGATACTTCGCTGCCCGCTAGCATGTTTAATCAAACAAATAAATTATATCTGCAAAAGCGACGATATATGCATGACGTCACTTACACTAACACACATCGTAGGTAGATTTTTTTCTAGCATTGAATTGGTGGGATCAGTCTCGACCTAGAACAATTTCTTTTTGCTGACGTATATCAAAAATATATTGTTGGGAATGTATTTTACTTCACTCAATGAAGGAGTTGATGCTTTAAAAAGAAAGATAAATGAAAGTATAGAATAAATGTTTTGAAAATTGGTTTAAAGGAAGATCCTTTGTCTGAATATACGGAAAATTTGGGTATACTTTTGGTTTGTTTTATACTTACCAATATTTGCCTTATAATAAATCGACTTATTTGTTTAGGTTTTATTTCAACTATATTCAAAAAGATGTTACATCTATATACATACTTATCAGTCTTATAACATAGATTTTGTATTGTACATTTTTCTATCCTTTCCATTAACGTGACGCTTGCTAGTAATTTTGAAATAGTACTAAATAAATACAATACCAAATTAATATAATCAACTTGTCTATGAGTTATTATTTAATAAAAGCTATGTACTATATATCGGTTGTTTAAAAAGTCCTTCCGTCCCGTGGAGCAATGGACTGCAAAACGAGTTTCTGTACTTGAATCTATTTAATGTAACTATAAAACGTAATTCAGTCACAGAAAATTTATATTTGTTAAGGAACAATTAAATAAATCTTGGGTATATTAAATATACATTTTGTATATTTATTCGTATATATTTTGTATAATGTTTCACAGAAAATTCATAGTTTTGTTTTTTGTAAATTATTTTTATTCAAAATTCCATAAGCAATTCGCTTGCCAGCATTACTTTTGTTTCAGCAGTAGTTGCTACCGGTTAATATTTTCTAGGATTTTATTTTAATATGCTCAAAGTAATTTCCTTCTGTAATGATGATTGACCATTCTTTCTTTCCACTGTTTGGAGCATAATTCCCTTGTCTGGAACTCTACTGAACACTTCAGACAAGCATTTTTCAGTGTACCACTTAGCTGTAACTATCTTTTGGCCATCTAGCTTAATTGCATTCACTAAGCCCATATTTTTTAAGAAAGCCTCATACCTAACCTTTTTTCATAGTTCGCTGCTTCTTAGTCATTGTAGGAGTTTCATCATCTTCGTGAATCCATACACGACTCTCTTGTCGGGTAGGAAGATCGAAAAAGGGAATGTAAGTTTCGTCACTTGTGACTATTTTGGAAAAAAAATTGGTGTCCGCCATTATTTAAGAAATTTCAAAGTTTCATGGCAAGCTCAGCTTTCTGAAAGTAAGAAAGGTGATGCGGAACAAAACGACTTACCCCTTTTTTTAAATGCAGGTGATCGTGTATGATTGTTTTAACAGTTGAGGACCAAACTTGAGTTGATGCTCTATTACCGCTTAAGTGGCTTTATTGTCCTCTTCAATTATTTTGTCGGTAATAGCCGTAGAACGCCCTCCTTTTTGATGCTGAACAGAATTCCTTTCGCGTTCAAATTCCTTATACCATTGGTAAATTGTAGCTAAGGTGCTTGTTCACTAAAAATTGAATCTAAACTCTCTTTGCACTCATAAGCGCTTAAACCTCTTTTAAAATCATAATAAATTATAATTCGAAGTGCTGTCTGGTTAATTCCATTTTCTTTTACTTTTAAAAAATAAGTAGCTTAGTTATAACGAACGTAACTTCAACAATATAAATAAAACTGTATGATTGTTTTTCACAGTTTACTAGATTTTCTTATTCTCAAAAAATTCATCATATCCCTCGTATATATTTGTATTTTATGGAGTACCTATATAGATAAAATTGTATTTATATTTTATTTTAAAATTAGAAATAATAAACTGCATTTGATGGAACAACACGGCTTGCAAGTTATTTCTGTATTGATAATAATTTTCCTTGCGTTTTAGTTGGTAGTTTATACAAAATTCATCTTTTATAAATCACCTTTTTGCACTCTTATTAACCTATTTGAGATTACCATAAAAAATGCAACTTTTCCTGTAGACTGTTCTTTCTACCATTTGATCTGGTCTCCACAACAGTTATACTTTGACCTAAATATAGTAACGCCAATAAGTTTAACAATAATATTGTATTAACTAACCTTTGTAGACCAACACTAGCACCAAATTAAACATGGATTTAACATTTTGTGTTAATTTATTAAAAAAGAGACACAATTCTGGAAAGAATTTTATATTTGATATTTCCTGATATTTGATAATTCTCGAAATATATATAAAAAAATATAAATATACGAAATTTAACGAATGGAAGCAAATCTGGCCATTAAAGTAGGACTATATAAAATATATACATATAATTTTGTTATAAGATACATAGTTTTTTGTTTAATTGATTAAAAACGATATTTTACAGCAACCCGATGCATTAATGAAACACAGTGATTGCTTATAGACAACATAAATTGCAGACCTGTAGGAAGCTAAGCCCTAAGTTCTATCTTATCAAATAGTATGTATTTATGTAAAATTTTTCTCTGAATGAAGCTTAGCTTGTTACAGGTCTGCACTTAATGTTGTTTATATTTAAACACTCATTACTTCATAGAGCTGGTAATACATTATATATGTATTAGTTCCATTACTATTATTTTGTCTAGTTACCTTTGCTTTTAGGGCAGCGATTATTTGATTTGCTTTTGAAAGTTATGTGGTCATAGTTTTTCCACATCATTTGAAATTTCGTATTGATTCTTGTTTCTGTGCTCTTTAGCGATAATACAAGGTTTTTTTATGTATTTCATACTCTATTAGATTTAAATCCAGAGAGTTGCTCAGACATATTAGTAGCTAAGACTTCTTTATACTATTGAGTGTGCAGTAACACATGTAAGTGCTTGTGGAAATTCAATTGTGCAGAATTAAGATATTGTTAAAATTGAGTATTTTACAATTTAGAACATAAAGTCTTCTTTGTATCGTTTAGATAATTCCTTAACTGAGCACGTTTTGTTACTATTTCTACATTTCACTGCTATACACAATTTATGGAATAGAAAAGTTTCACATTTTATTAGAAGGTACTAAATAAAATATGTAAGCATCAAAATTACCTTTTTCCAATCGTTAATCGTGCAATGCTGTTACTGTTTAGCTAAATTTTGGCGATCTATTCTCATTCTTGCTGGCAATTTAGACTTTGCATTCACCTTTAGTTTATGCCAATTTTGACTTCGAGTGTTCGATGCGATATTGTTATCCCTTTCATCATTTGCTGAATTCCTTTGCTTTAAAGTTGGCAATTCACCGTTGCTAACAATTTGGCGATCATTATGTGTACTTCACTCTTTTTACCTTAATACCACTGGTTCCGGGGATATTTGATTTAAATCTTCACTTTGTATTACATGTTGAGTAGAAGCATCGTTTCTGTGATATTTCGAGTTTTGTATGCGTTGCCATTTCTAGCAAAGCACAAAAGCTTGCTCTTTTTCGCAATGTGTCTTCTTATTTATCTAGATTTAAGTTAAATAAGGTTTATAAATGACAAATATAGTGCAATGAAGATTATTTAAACAACACAAGCTTTTAACTTCAAGGAAACACAGTTTATAAGAAACAAAGTACATCTTTATGTGTAGAGATAGGTAGTAGGTAATCAAAGTGATAAATTATTTCTACTAAATAACATATCAATAAAGTGCTAAGATTATTATAATTTTGCAAATTATTTTTTTAAGATCACATATTACACATTTTCGGAAATGAACTAAATTTAATGACCAGATACTGTATTAACTTTGGATAAATGGGGTTTAAAGTTGTCTAGTAAGAGAAAATTATTTGCTTTCAGATATTCCAGTTGTTTAAAAATAGTAATTGCTACACTCGATCTCTCACATTATTGCAATATAAAGGGGCACTTAGAGGTTTATAATATAAATTCTTTAAGTTCTAATTTATCAAGCCTTTAAAATTAGTTTAAATTTAACAACTTCATCATGAAGAAAATTTAGATTTTTTTTAATACAAGTAATTTAATCATTATCTTGTAATTAATGTTCGTTTCATCGATTTCATAATATGTATATATATAGTCTGTCTGCATCTTAGAAAACAGTACAGGCTCTTATGAGACTATGTGTATTCCTCTTTGATTATAGAATTAACGAATATAAATCTCATTTGCTGGTGTGCAATGTTGTCGGATTGTTAAACAATTTGAATTGAGTTAAATCAGCAGCATCAGATTATCTCGCTTTTTGGCGTCAAGTCTTTATTTTAACTGGTTATTCTTAATAGCATAATCTCATTGTAAAAACATTAGTCTCTACAATTATTTTGACTATTATCTTCTATAAATGTGTTTCCGTATTAGCGTTCAATGAATTATTGTTGTATGTTATTTTTGAGCATTATGAATATTATTGTTAGAAAGAGGAGAGGAGGGGCAGTTTATTGATAACTATAAACTTAAAGATATCAATAGCAGGGCTTGGTTACAGAATCTAAAAGTTATTTCTCTACACTAGTGCATGCTTAATTCAATAGAAATGGTATGGGCATGAATAAAAATTTTATTAGAAAATGAACAATATCACTTTTAAAGTGACTGATATGTTTGCTTCAATAGATAGAGCATGTGATTAAATTTAAAGCGAACAATGAACTAATTACATTAATCATGTAAAAAAGATATATGCTTAATTAACATCCTTATTTACTATTATTATTGTATTAAATATTTTAGTTGAGGAAGAAATGTGACATGTAGATGTAATTGAAGATAGTATACAGGAAATAATCATATCCCTAAATGATAATACAAGTAACATACAATATAGTGACTCTGATTTAACTGATATCACAGACCAAAATAAGCAATAATTAAACAATTTAAGATTTTCACTACATTGCATTTTAATTCGATGACCTACAATAGCAGTCATACCTGAAAAATGATTTTTTTTTTGTATATTTAGTAACAATATGTATTTATCTAAATAAATTCTTATTAAATGTATGTTTCTTATCTGGTAACATAAAGTTAAATATATTTTTGATACATAACTGCCTTCTTTACTTTATTACGAATGAATCTTTGAAACTCTGTAAAGCATTAAACAAAAACTCCAATGTGTAGTTAGCTTCTATACATTCATTAGACATGGTACAACAGAATTTTTTGACAAGTTAGCTCTTTAAAAAATATGCTCCATCATACCTAGAGACTTCCGGATAATAGATTATTTTTGAATTTTAATTTATATTTGTATTATAACTAGGGACCGGACACGAGAGGCCGATGAAAATTTGTAATTTTGAAGTTTTTAATTTTATTTGTTTATTTTGTAGTTCAAGTCGAGTAAAGGAGTATTAATAATAACTAGCAATACTTTCTCGAGGTTCTCTTCTGTAAAATTTGTTCTCTTTGAATGAAATACATCCTTGTAGATAGAAAATATCCTTTCTACATCGGTGCATACTGGAAATATTTTTTTTAGCGCATTTAGCAGTTAGATTTTGAGGCATTGTCCCCATACACAATCGCCGCAATGTTATTAAATCTGGATTTCTATTAAAAACTGCGTGTAACTCTTGCCGAAGGCCTCATCCGAAGTCACTTGGAATATTTTTCAAATTATTAATAGCCTCATCTAATGTGGTTAATCCTTTATTTAATTTGAGAATTTTATTTTCAAAATAAGTGATTAGTTTTGGCAAATTTGCAGTGTTCCTGAAGAAAGTACAACTGATTTTTTAAATTTGGAATTTGTATTAGTTCCTTGCACTCAGAAATACTTCGAGCATCGTCATTTAAACATGTAACCAAATTTTGTAAACTATCGAAATTCTCTGCATAAAAACTAGTATCTTCCAACCATGTTCCCCATCTAGTTATTACTGGAGAGGGAGGCAGTGATAAAGATGGAAGTTTTTCCCTGTAACGAGCTACTCTCAATGGTGCTTTTCTGAAAACGTTTTTATAAGCAGATACAAGTCTATCAACTTCCGGAAAGGTGTCTCTGATATATTTAGATTCTGTGGAGAGCATGTGCTACATAAGTAATATGCAGCATATTAGGATGTTTCCTTTAATAGTCTGCCTGTTTTTAACATATATGCAGCACTGTCACTGACAAATAAAAGTATTTTTTCTCTGTACCTGTCGTCCGAATGAAGCATATGGTGCATATTCTCGTAAATGGTTTTCGCTACGTTTCCGCATCAACTGTATTTATAACTTTTGTTGCTATTACATATGCGTTATGTGGAGTAGTTGGGTGTAGTACACCAGCTACAACATTTACCACACAGCGTCTTAGTATATCGACAGTTTCGTCGGCACTTATCCAGGTACTGATTTGAAAGATGGCTTCTAATGCGTTCGTGTAGCTCTTAGAAACATAATATTTGCGTAAGGTGGATTCATCAGGAACATTTCGACCAGTATATTTTTGAAGAAATGGTTTGCAGGTGGGATTGTTAAGTTTATTTAATGGAATATTTTCCGCCATTAAAGTTCTTCGTTAAAATTGTCAGATTTCAACGGGTCTAATTTCTGTGTATGTGTTTACGATGCTAAGTGACGTTTTACGTTATACGTGGGATTTCTTGGAATTTTTTAACGCTATTTTACAGACTTCGCAATAAATTTCGGAATCACTGGCAATGGACATAACAAGTGTTCATTTGAAAAGTCAATCTAGTAGCATGTGATTTACTGAGAACATTTTGAAGTATGTCGTAAATTAAAATTTACTACTTAACCTACGAAGTCGTATATTTTGACAGTTTCATACATACAAATAAATAACAAATAATAGGTATTTATTGAAAACTATAACAAATGTTGAAAATGTTGTCCTTCAAGATCAATGCACTTTAAAATCTGCCATTCAAAATTTCTGATGATATTCTGCAACATTACTGGATTGTTATTCATTTCCATGCATTTCTGTTCGATTCTCTGTAGCATATCATTCAAATTCAATATGTGAGTCTAAACTGTAGTCTACGTGGGTAATCAATTTCTAACAATTCTTGTACTGCTGTGACACGGTATGGATAAAGTTGCATATCTTTTTTTAATAACTTGAGAGTTGTACCAACAGAAAGGTTTATTTGTTGACTCAAATGTCGAACAGATGTTTGTGGTTCATTTTCCATTATTTCATCAACATGATTGACAACTTGAGGTGTATGTTTCTTAACTGCTCCACTGCCTGATTTTCTTAACAGACTACCAGTTTCAGAAAAAAGTTTTAGTTCTATCCAAAGTATTCTTAAATTGTATATAATCTATTACAAAATGTGGAAACTCAACTTGATATTCTACCATGCAATCTTGAACTGAATAAACCTATAAACCACCAATGTTATTACCACTTAGAAAATAAGCCTGGACTAAAAAAATTTTATGTTCTAAAGTGAAAGCCATTTTAAAACTGAGAAGCAATTTATTTAAACCAGAATCGACGCACGATTATTTTATGCACTAACTGATATTTGTGATTGACATTATCAAATGTCATTTAGATTTACGTTTACGGAACAACAAACACATACATATTAATATATTTTCGTCTTATTCTATCAAAATTTCAAAGTAACCTAGATTGACTTTTCAAATGAACACTTGTTACAATAGTTTGACCCCTTAATCCAACTCGCCATTGTTTTACGATGCCATTCTCGACGTTGTTCCATATCATATCTGAGAAAGTAATTTAAACAATGTTCTAGATCTAAATAAATGAAAATTAAAAATGTATGCGTAACTTATTGAAACTTAAGAAAATTTACTGGACACTTACGTCAAAATAATTGGGAGAAGTATAGCAAGCGCCAATTAAGTTGGCGCGAGGCCGTTTTTGACAGAAACCGTTTTTAAAAACGTCCACCCCACTACTCAAGTTAATTGTCAGAATACATTTGTCATTGACGTTTGACGGAACATAATGTCTTTGCTAGGGGATCATAAAGTGATACACGCTCAGAGGTTAGCATTATCTGACATTTGATGTAAAACCAAATACAAATCTCCCCACTACTTTTAATCCTGCGCGAACTTGTCCCTCCTCGCGCCAACTTACGTGGCTTTTGCTATAGATTCGATGAAACGATATTAAACAGGATCTATTACAAAAATTACAAAGTATGTAATTAACAGTTAAAACAATGAAAAAGAGAAACTAGCTCACCGTACTTTATTTATCTTACGAAACAAATATCAGCTGCCAAAATTGTATAAGCATTCCAGTCAAATGTCAACCATAAACAATCAAATGTACAGGAATTCCTAATGATATGTAACTCTTTTTTTTAATGTGATTATATTGGAATCCATATTTTAATAATTTAAAATTTTTCGAGCGTTTTGAATTAATTCAAATATCGCAAGTTTATTATATTACATTTGCCTTAATATTTTATTTAAATCTCTTTGTCGATAAGACGTAGCAACTCTGTACGGTATTCCGCGCTGTACTGTTATCTAAGGTGCGGTGCGAACGGACTATAAATATATTCTTAATTCGGGACTGAAATTATAAAGTTAGCTGATTGGTAGTCTGAAAAAATAAAAATGAATCAATTCTGATTAATTTATTGTAATAAATCATTTAACTAATACTTCTGTAACATCTATAATTTTATATACAAATTAGCTAACTATGAAACATTACTAAGAGCAGAAAAATACAAAATTCTGAAATCACTGAAAAAGCGGTGATCAGTATTATTTATACAATCTTTAAAAATTATGCAAATGACTATTTTCTTTTATAAAATATACATTTTACATTTTTCTATCTTACAAGAAAGAAGGCAATAGTTCATGAATTTTTTAATATATTCGTGAAAAAAATGTAAAAAACTTTGGCAAGTATACAAAAAGAAATTATTTATTTTTCCATTTCTAAATTGTTAGTACAATAATTCCCTTTTTTTATCTGATATGTAAAAATACATTACATACAATATATACATGATAAAAACAAATCTTCTGCAGTATCAATTTCTACAACTCTGACTTAGATAAGTTTATACAAGATATTTAGCAATATCTTAAACGTAAAATAAACAATATATTTTAGCCTAGTTACATGTTATGGCACTGAAACTGAAAATAAAATTTTAATTGATTAATAAAAGAAGAATCAACAAAAATATAACATGATTTATGGATGAAAAAATACTGAAAAATATCTTGTACAACTCACAAAACAAAATCACTAACTCTAGTTAACAAGGCACTCCATCAGGTTTGGATACTTGTCAATAAATACCTATCCTTTTATACAAAAAATATGAATATATATATATATATGTATAGCTCAATATGTACATCGGCTGTTGATTTCATTTTTAAAATATTAAATACAATTATTTTCACAAGCCTTTTCATCCATATTATTACATACTATAATACACTGTTTTATACACTTTTACAGTTTTATTTGGATAAAAAGAATGATGCTGTGGTGAAAGAATTTATATGGTATATGTGCATTATTTCATGACGGAAGTAATGTATTCATTAATAATTACACCGGCACTTTATAGTATGTTCTTTGTCCAACAACATTCTTTTTATCCTTATATCATCATAATTGAGCTCTTTTTATAATATACTAACAAAGACAACTAACATTTAAATGTCAAAAATACAACAATAAACATCAACTTTTTCTTCCAATTATATTTAACAGCTAATAACAAATATTTCCTATCGAAAAATAAAATCAGTTCCTTGGAAACTGATTATTGACCAATGTTCTGCAAATTAAATATAATTGAAAAGTAACAATTAAAAAAAATTAATTATTATAGTAATTTTTAAACTTAGCAATCATTGGAAAGTCAATCCAAATTTTTGAAAATTATTCTTACTATTGTCAACAGGGAGAAGCGCATATTTTTTTTTAAATAGTCTCATCTTTAATGTCTCCTAGATATCAGGACATCAAATATTGTAAAATAAGGCACCAACAGTTACATAAAAAATCAACACATATATGACATCTAGCCATATCATAATTATTTATTCTCAACTGCAAATCAAAAATGAATGTCAGTGGTTAAACATTACAATTGTCAAAAATCTGGATTCTCTACTAGTATATTGTACATGTTGTAGTTTTTAGAGCATGATACGGAGTAAATAAATAGATAAATTTTCGAAACAATTAACTTAAACAGATCTTACTGATTAGAAAATTTGCTAAATTGTTCTTTAGGACAAACTTTAGCAAATCAGGCCAATTAATGTAAATGTTAAAGCAAAACATAATTTGCTATTGCACTTATAATTTTGTTACCATAATAGTAATATTAATGCACTTCACATTTTTTCTTAATAAAAACGAATGATAGTTTAGCAACATCATGCTACTATTCTATAGTCCTGCCAACATCCCCACCAACAGCTAGGAATAATGTCCGACACCAATACAAAAACAAAACACCAACCTCATTCTGTTTTCTGTTGGCAATAAAGTTCTTTTAGAGATTTCAATTCATCTATCAATGCTTTATTTTGGTTTTCCAACACAGCCACCCTATTTTCTAAACATTTTATATATTCTTTCTTTTTTCGCCTGCATTCTCGCGCTGCTTCTCTATTCTTTAGCAATCTCATTTCCCGTTTTCTTGCTTGGTCTTCGTTCCCACCACTACCCAAGCTACCACTTTGTGCAACAACTAAAAACAATGTGAAATATATATAACACTGTCAATGACTAATTTATGACAATTGGAAATTATTTTTGTCAATAGTCATTGTTATGCAAAATTATGTTGATTTCTACACTATTTCTTTAATTTCCTTCTTTCACTAAGTGTAATATACTGCTATATTTTTTACAAACGCATTTAGACGCTGAAATAAAAATTAACGCGAAGTTCTTTCATCACAATGAGAAAATGTGCACTCCCGAGCAAATGTACATTGTAAAAATTAAAACATATTTTTTGCACTATATATGTTTATCGATTGTTTTTCATAATTTCAATGTAAAAAAGTAATGAATTGATTATTAAGAATTTTCAAAAATGCAGAAATATATGTTAAATTTTAAACAACTTAAATGTAACACTCAAACGAAAAAGAAATACTGGAACAAAACAATAATTAATATAGTATTTGCTCCAATATTATTCAGAACAAACATCATCTGCACACACTTAGAATAAGGCTAACTAAGTGCGTTATTTTCTTTCAAATACATTTCCATTTTGCAAAACTTATCGTTTCATGTTTAATTGAATTGAGGTCTGAAGATTCAACCTGTTATACTTTTTCTGTTTGAAGCGATATGCACTTGAACATGTATGGAATTTTTGTCAAAAGCTCTATCAAAGAGTAACAGAATAAATTGGGCATCCTATTACGATAAGATAGGCTATGCTATCAGAAAAGCATCTAACACAACTAGATTCGTTTTCTCACCAATATCAACCACTTCTTCCAAGCCCAGGATAGAACCTATTTTATAAACTGAGTTTTTTGTGTACTCCAAAGATAATTAAAGTTGTTTAATTTCCTTTGGAAAGGGATTGATATTTTCAACATCTCAAAATACCACTATTAAAAACAATAATTTACGACTTAATATCTCGCAACAGTTGAACGCCAATTACAGGAGGCACTGGCAGGCCATGAGTTATAAGGTTTGTTCCAACTCGTTAAAAAAACCGCACAGTGACTGTCCGGTACATGCGCAATGTGAATATTTCTTCGCGTTTTCTTCAGTGCGCAAGTACTCGACCGTCACTGTATGGGATTCTTGACGAGTTGGAATTCGACCCGGTACCACGGGCACTATAAGCCAGTGATTTACCATTCCATTATCGGACGGCTATTCTACTAGCCTTCTATTCTAAGATATACCATGACTTTATTGATTTTACGTCGCTGATTTTGCAGTTTTGTTGTAGTAAGAAAGGTAGACCCAACGGTTAATTGTAAAAAATCGATCCTGTATGAGAATTTTACAATATGAAACGTCTGTCTTTTCCTTAACATTCCATTTTTAACGAAATGTGGCGTTTAGTGTTCGTACGTTCCTATGGTGGCTGTGACTTTAACTTGTTTCGAGTTGGAGTTGTAACTCTGTTAACATTTCATTGCAGAGCCTTTTCATTATAAATGATATTGAACGTAGTAAAACAATGTCAGTCAAAATCTATAGAGTATTGACAAAAAATTTTGCTCAAATGAAATTGTTAAAAATGCTCCTCTACAAACAGACAAGCAATAAAATTGACAATTGATTGTATAATGCTAAGAAATTCATTATCTTGCATTGAAATTATGAAAAAAAGGCGGAAATGTTTTAATTTTTACGAGAATATTCTTAGAAATTCGCTGGCAGTATATAGTTTTGTGGTTGTGGTTTTGTTACAATGTTTGAACATATAATCAAAGTAAAGACTTGCGATGTGGCATACTTTATTCAATATGTCTTTTAGTGCTCGGAATATTAAATTTTATTTGTAAAATATTACGTAACTATGAGTATTCAAAATGTAGTGAAATAGGAAATTAAAGTTGTATTTGTATCCATGGTGTTTATATGTAATATGAATAATCAAATTGGGTTATCTTAAATTTACACTACCACTCATAAGTATTTGTCCACCCCGACTTTTATTTACAACATATGCATTTTATTTTTCTTTAAAATCCAGATAATTTATATTAAAATCATTCTAAAACGTCAAAAGACAATCCGCGAATCCACAAGTTTGATATCTCAACTTAACCAGGAGAAAAGGTACATGTGTTTATCATGTCATCCAATCACGAAAAACATTAATAGAGTTGTTAAAGAACAAGGTCTCCATGTTACTTTTCGGTCCGAAAACACCATCAAAAGTCTCTCAGGTAATACCAAAGATAAAGTTAATTTGAATTTGAAATCAGGTATATATATAACGTGTGTATAAATTGTCGCAAAAGCTACACGCAGCGACGTTCTTCGTTTGGTTCTGAATAAAAAATCTTAATGTTAAAATGTCGTATCATGCTTCGTTTGTTTTTACGGGGTTCTTGAAGTTCAGACTTTTAGCGCGTAACTAACCTTTGCTCTTCGATATCTGTTAATAGAGATAGATGCAATTTAGTTTAAAGAAAAAAATTTTACTAGTATTATTTCGTAAACGTTTTCTTTTTGATTTAAAAGCTTGTTTTAAACATTTATTCATTAACGTACTTTCACGAAAAACACATTTGGCAACGTTGTAGAACAATAAGTTTGTATTTCAAAGTGAGTTCAATCAAAATCATTACTGTCAAATTTTGACATTTACGAATTTACGAAGCATAATACGACATTTTAACATTAAGATTTTTATTCAGAACCGAACGAAGAATGTCGCTACGTGTAGCTTTTGCGACAATTTATACACACCTTGTATATATATATATATACAGTATATATATATATATATATATATATATATATACAGGCTGATTCAAATTAAGTGCGCACTATTGCTACCTCTGTTATTATTGATTCTAGAAAGTAGGTTAAATTAGCAAAGCATTAGTGTTTTTAACATTGATTAGCATGCAGTTCATGAAAAAAAAATTGAATAACGCATTTTCGAGAAATTTTGAAATTTATAATTTTTTTAAATGGAATAGCCTGTATATTTTTTAAAATTCTGAATGCTAATGTTCTTTGTAATATAAACGTTTCAATACACTATTGTCCTAAAACGAATAATAAAGTAGTTATAGCAGTTTCTATTTCCTTCTAAATGTTGTCATTGCTCCGCTAACTTTTGACAAAACAGATACATATTTTGTGTTTAATGTTTATTTTAACATATTACAGCTTACAAAATTAAATTAAAAAGAAGAAAGTACACGTATAATTTATAAATACTGCTCAAAGGTGTCACCTTCCTGCTCAATACATTTTCGTGCCCGCTTCAGTACACTCTGGGTGGCTCTTAAGATTGTCCTTCTATCTAATTGGCGAAAAACTTCTCTGACCTTGTCTTGCAATTCGCGCACGTTGTCGTATCGCGTTTTGTACACCTCATTTTTTAAGTATCCCCAAAGAAAAAAGTCTAAAGGTGAGAGGTGAGGGGAGCGTGCTGACCATTGAATTGGACCATTTGTACCAATCCACTTTTCGGCAAAGATGGTGTCGAGGTAGGTTTGCACTAGGTGATAGTTGTGTGCAGGAGCACCGTCCTGCTGAAAGTATAAATTTTGGCGCATCAGGTAATTGGCGTTATCATGGAAATCCTCTAGAACGTTACGAATAAATTCCAGATATCTGTTTCCTGTCAACGTACCATTGTAGAACAGTGGACCAACGACTACCGAACCAATTAATCCGCACCAAACGTTAAAACTAAATTGAACTTGTGCAGCATGTGGACGAACTATTAATAAATTTTCTTGAGACCAGTAGTGACTATTTTTCTTATTAAACATGCCTCTATTTGAGAAATTTATTTCGTCACTCCATAAAATACACTGTGCTCCATTCAAATTTTCATCACAAAAACTAACAAACCAATGACAGAAAGCTAATCTCCTGGCTGTAATGTTTGAGAGATTCTGAACTTAAAGATATACGTATGCTTTCTCAAAATTCTTTGAACTGATGAATAACTTAATGCCAATTCCTTAGTAGCATCCCTAATGGAAAATTCGCGATGGACTTCAAAATATGCTAACACTGTAATTTCTACTTCTTCGTGACAATATTTTTCTTTGTTCTTTTCTTTCTAAATAAGCAATCATGCAGTCTAAACTGATTGTAAAGTTTTAGAAAGTAACGTCGATCTGGCTGCTGTCGTAAAGGATAGTGTTCAGCATAATATTCGCTAGTCCTTATTGAATTTTTACGACATAAAATGTTTGCTTCCAACATATCGCATTTCTCCAAATGAGAAAATACCATAGTGAAATATTGTCAAACTCTAAGCAACGAAAGTAAAACCAAAATGTTTAGAAAAATAAATAGAGAACTAATGAACACAACACAAAATTAAAAAAAAATATTTTTAATAACTAAACGTGCGAAAGATTTATATTCAGTACGTTATTGACATTTACAAAGGGCATATTATTTGTTCTGTTTAAAGTGAAAGAAGCCTACTACTGACTTTACAGAATGAAAGAGTATCTTTGACATCAACTAAATTCCACCGTAAATACTTTATTATTCGTTTTAGGACAATAGTGTATTGAAACTTTTATATTACAAAGAATATTAGCATTCAGAATTTAAAAAAATATACAGGTGCTCGTTCCATTTAAAAAAATTATAAATTTCAAAATTTCTCGAAAATGCGTTATTCAATTTTTTTTCATGAACTGCATACTAATCAATGTTAAAAACACTAATACTTTGTTAATTTAACCTACTTTCTAGAATCAATAATAACAGAGATAGCAATAGTGCGCACTTAATTTGAATCAGCCTGTATAGATGAAACTAATTGCGATGATTGTAATTTGAAATATATAGGTCAAACGAAATGCTCAATAATAACCCCTTTGATAAAAACACATATTACATATTAAATTTAATAGACCAGAAAAATCGAACGTCGCAAACCATGCATTGGCCACGGATCACAACGTCTCGGTAAAAGGGTTCAAACTTGTCAAAAACATCAACAACCCTAGAGATTTCAACGCATACGAAAACATTTATATCGTTAAAAACAAATTTAATACGTTTAACTCGGACAGCGGTCCTATCCCATAAGTTGTCTTTTTTCATTCTTAGAAAGAGGTAGAAAAGGTTGAGGGCGTTGAGAATAAACACATGGTGTTTCCGTTTTCTAAAGAAGGGTAAGTTTATGTAATTTTAGTTTGTGTATTCTATCAAGTCAGTGTATACGTGGACGCCGTGTAAAGTTGTGCGCAATTCTGTGTGTTAGCTTTACTGAGCCCCATGTTGATTGGTGGTTTTACCTACTGATGATGACAACTTAGTTGTCGAAAATGTATTTAGGATACGATTATTAAATGTGGTAAGGGGTTTTATACCTTTTTTGAGTTTTTAAAAAGCAATTTTTAAATATGAATATTTTTATCAGATTATTTTAGTTATTAGGGCCCCTATATAAATATATTATAAAACGTCCAGTATTTTTCAGATAATTAAATTTACCACACAGATAATGATTAAATAATAGCATTTACGTTTAATGAGAAAGAATTTGTAAAATTTTTCATGTTTGGTCCTATTATTTGTATGATGAACATCTGCGCGTAAAATTTGTTCGTTTTTGTGAGAAAGTGCTATCTAATATTCTTAAAAAATCCAAACTATTGGTTGAAACTTTGCATTGATTATTTTAGTAAGCACAAAATTGGTATAAGTAATAGAGCTACTTCTAAATAACTGAAATTAGATAACAGTATACTTATAATGTAAAAAAGCGACACATTTATAAATTAAAACAAGTAGAAGGCCTAGAATAACAACAATGCAGGTAATAGCAAGCAAAAAAGGTATCAACAAGTTACGGCAACAACCCGTAAACGTTACAGTGAAAGGAAGAATTACTTTTACATCATTAGAACATATGAAAACGTTTAAAATGGGCGTAATATGAGCACTCCAGAACGATGAATTCCTTAGACATACTAGTCCAAATTTGAGATTTTTTGATCAAGAAAATGTACGTTTATGCGTAGGTTGGCAGAAAAACGTGTGTGATAAATATATCGTGCCTGCAATAAAGCGCGGAGAACAATAGGTTCTAGTTTAGAGTTATTTGACAATGACTTCAAACATAGTACTAAACTATGCAGGAATTATTTCAAACAGTTTAAGGACCAAGGTGTAATTTTCATATGTTCATATGGAGTGGTCGCCGTAAAGCTCATACTTGAATCCGAACGAAATTCTGTGGGATGAATTAGATGGAGCTGTAAGTCGGTCGGCTCCCACATTTTCTGTTACAATGTGGACCTACGTGCTACAAGCATGGCAACAAATACATGCGAAAACTATGGCCAAGTTGTTGAATAGAATACCGCGATTTATGCTGCCGTGAAAGGCAGCAATGTGGATGAATTATAACATTTAATTGTTGTAAAACATTGTAAAATAGATTAATAGATAGTCTTTTTAATTTTCCTTTTGGTTCATTTGATTCATATGTTTAATATTTTTAATAGTTTTTATGATTTCTATGACTTATACAGTACTTTTTTAATATTGATGTTCATATTTCAGTCACTTTCTTTCGATATTTTATTTTGAAAAATATTATTAATTAGAATTTTGCAGCATAAATTATTGCCCTTTTACGAATTAGTTTCCTAAAAATCAAGAAAATAGAAAAATCGATCTCGTACATTTTTTTCTGTATTACTAAGGAAACATAATGTCATTATGTGACAATATTTATTACAACATTTAAATATTTTATTACGAATATTTGTTAATGACATTCTTGTTTAAATTATGATCTTTATCAGATGAATTTGGAGTATGAAAAAGTTTTCAAATCAAGAAATATTATTAATCTCCAAAAATTATTAGATTGTGACTGCTATTATAAAACTGAATTTTGTGAAACCTTGATAGACTAAGAAATCAACGACAATTCGAACTTAAAATACTGAAATGTTCATAAATAAAACAGACATTTTTGAGGCAGAGAAAACTCCCATATTGCATATGAGATTCAGACAATGTCTGGAAAAAGTGAATGTCTGCGTAGGCATTACAGGCAATCATATTTTAGGACATTTTTTCATGGACAGAAATCTTAATCTCAATTAAGAGAAGTTTATGGATCGTCTAATTTTACAAGATGATTCGGCATTAGAGGAAATTCGGATGAATGGTGATATTATTTTTAACCACGCTGGGGCACTAACTCAATGGGTGCGTTTAGCGAGTGCAGCCGTTGAGATAGTTGAGACTTATGAATCGCTAAACGTTTACGCTGAACGTGCGCTGACACTCAGCGGCTGTACAATCATGTAAGCGCTATTTTATTATGCTGCTTGTGGTCAGCGCGAGAATTCTAACCTCAAATAAACATTGTTGGTAGTTACACATAAGTATAGAAACAGTTTCTACAATAGTTAGAGGGTTAGAGTTTCTACAATAGTTAGTTTCTACAATGAATAGAAAGAAGGTTATATTTTTAAACGACTACACGATAGTTAACTATACACTAGTTAGAAAAACTACACAGGTACGGATGCAAAATGTTAAAATTTTTGATACATATTTATACTTCTAACTTGATGTTCCAGAGAATAATTTACCAGAACAAGACCATAATATTGAAGAGGAGCCTGGAGACGGCGAAAATATAACAATTGATAAAAACGACGATAAATTTATATGAGATCGTAAAGCAATATTACTACTTCTTGATGAATACCGCCAAAGAATTAATGATTTTCGTAATCCTACAATAAAGAAAAAGGCACTGTGGAAGAAAATTGCAGAAGTAATGGTAAACGCTGGATATGAAGTTGATGGTGATATGATAGATCGGAAAATAAGAAATATGAGAGCCACATTTAACAAAATTAAAGACAATAACCAGAAAAAACGAACAGGTCGTGGTGCAATTCAATGGGAATATTATGACAAATTGAGTGCTATTTTAACTGAAGATAAAACAGTTAACCCAACAAGTCTTATTTCAACATTACCTCTGTCAATAAATATACCCCAAGAATTTGATAACTCTAATCCCGACATAAATTTATCATCACCAACCAGCCCACAAACTCCATCGAACTGCAGACAAAAGCAAAAAAAGTTAGACGAGTACCGTAATAGACAATTAGAACTAGAAAGTGAAAGAGTAGAAGAATTAAAGAAGATACGTTTAGAAATGGAAGAAAGTAATAAGATCAATAGGGAAAAACTTGAGGTTTTTAAACAATACATGGCAAATAAATCCTAAGGTTATTATTAAATTATGTTTATTTATATTGTAGAACTTTACTGTAATAATGTTACAATAAAATCTCGTTTTAATGCTCCACTGTTATTTATATTTTCATTCCAATAGTTATTGTCTTCATTGTCATAATGGACATCATTGGCACCTTCAACATAATCATTTTCATTTTCCTCTGTATGTCTTTTCAAGACAAAATTATGTAATATGCATGCTGCCAGAATCACTTGTGGGATTTTATTTTGCAATGACATATCTAGAAACTTCAACCGCCTCCATTTTCCTTAAAATGAGAGGAAAATTTAAGTAATGCTATTAGAATACATGCGTATATCTATTCCAAGCATACCCTTTAATAATGCAAAGGCTCTTTCAATAACTGATCTCTGGCTAGATAAGACTTGATTAAATCTACTTTGTCCTTCATTCAGATGTCCATTATCGCGAAATGGTTTTATTAAATTTGTGAGCAATGGATATGCCACATCACCTACTATATGTTGCCCAGCAGGTAGTAAAGGAGGGTTTGCCAGTAATGCCTAATATAACGGGCTATTTCGCAAAACACGAGCGTCATGCACCCGTCCTGGCATTCCAATAAATACATCTGTAAATATTTTTTTATCGTCACATACAGCTTGGAGCACTATACTATGCTGTTCTTTTCTATTATAAAAATCAACTGCATTATTGACAGGTTGCTTAATATTTATATGGCACCCATCTATAAATCCAACTACATCAGGTATACCTTAAATCATAAAAATGTGGTAGGAAGTGGCAACAGTTTATTAATACCTACGGGATCGATTTTCTACTCTGGATGCTATTTCATCACATTCTTGCAGATTTGGCCAAAGAATATACTGTTCTTTCAGCTGCACTACTGCGGGTACAATTTTAATAAAAATGTAGTGTCCTGTCCCTTTAGCAAAACCAAATCTATCACTGGCTGCTAAGAAACTTTCTTGCTTCGATAGCACCCATAACGAAAACAACACCTTCTTTTCCAAAGTAATATATAAATGTCGTTCTGGCAAATGCGGTGCTAATAAACCGCATAACTCTTCCGTGTCTTCACGGGTCATCCTAAAATGACTTCTAAATTCATTGAAGTTGTAATTTGGTACAATATTTTCCATATATCCTTCATTATAAACTGGAACTATTCTGTTAGGAATAATATTTTCCCGAACGGGATCGTTAAGTATAACTTGCGCAGCTTGATTTATATTCAATCCATCTTCAAGAAAATATTCTATCATAATTACTTCTTCCATTTTAAATGAAAAGTTGAAGATAAACACAAAATTAATAGACCCTTTGCACAGTGTTTGGACATAACCCATGTGACATTCAAATTTGAATAGCCAGACGTTGCAAAGCCGTTCAGCGAATTTACCGCCGCTTTCACTAATCAGAACTAAGCAGATTTTATGCTAACTGTCAGCTGTTGAGTTCGCTAAACGCACCCAATGTGTAAACCATTAAATCGTTGATTGACGAAGGTGATACTTGATGAAACTTCACTTAGAAAACTTAATAACAAATATATGTCATTTAAAACAGACAATACTATACAGAACATTATTAAAAACAACGAAGATAAAATAGACAAAGAATAAAATTCTGGTGTATATAAGTTAACATGTGAAGATTGTAATAATGGATACATAAGACAAACGGGAAGGACGTTAAATATTAGGATGAAAAATACGAGTGAAGTCATAAAGAAAAGAAAACAGATTCAAATTCCGCAAATCATTGTTTAGAAATGAATTATATAGATTTCAAAATTTTATATATTCAAGAAAAAAGCAAAGAACTTTACCTGTTAGAAAACTTGGAAATTAATAGATATAATAATAATAATTTAGGATTAGCTTTATATTTAAACTCCTCTCTACTAAATTTAAGATTGTAAAAATGTTTCCGCCACAATTTTTCTCAATAATTTGTACATAAATATTCAAACTTGGATTTTAAATATTCAATATTTCATCTACCTGATTAAGCCATGTATCGCGAAATAATATTGTAGTGGATTTACAATAAAATATTTGAAACTAGAAGTTTTGTACTTATTTCTTATCGTGTAAGCATTATTTAAATCGGTGCTTTCCAAATAGATGTATAAGATGCGGTTCTTATAAATGGCCCGCCAGCAGTCCAAATGTCTTAATACCAGTTATATGGGACTTCGGCGGGCTATAATTGTAATTAATTAGTTTCACTCTACAGACACGCGCCTGTGGGGCGACTTAAGATGATTGGCTGTTGGCATTCACCTTAAACGAGGAGGAAAAGCACGAAAATTTTCTTCGACAACCGAGCTCCGGATCCATTATTGGTTATTTATAACAAAAAGTATTTCAATTTAAAAGACCAACAGAAGATTTAAAAAATAAAATACGGGAAGACAATAGCAAAATATGAGAAATGTTTATCAAGTCATGTCGTAATTTCGTATTTAGGGCAATTTGAACATTTTCTGTTCAGTTTCTGTTAAAAAATTTGTAATAAAACTTTGTTGAAAGAATTATAATAAATTTTGTCACTATAATGACATTTTGCTTCATTAGTAACACGAAAAATATATGAAAGATCAATGTTTAAATTTTATTCAATCTTCACAATTTCTTTATTTTTTTTTATAATGTAATTTGTAAACCTAGGTCAGCTTTTGTAATATAACTTATGCTGCTAAATTTTCGTTTACCATAATTTACCAGAAGAATGTCAAAAAGTAGTTAACATGTGATTGAAATATTAAAATATAAAAATCTATGGTCAGTCTTTAAGAAAGTACTATATGGGGTATTTGTAAGTGGATAAATACTTATGAATAGTAGTGTATAATGTGACATTTCACTATTTAACAAATGCGCAGTGGAAGGTAGCATAATATAAATGTATCCATTTTCTTTTGTTATGTTGATATTATTTCGTAACGACGAAATTAATTTTAGCAATTGAACTGAACTCTATAAAAAAATATGCCAGCGCTACCATATTGTAAATAAAAAATTACAATGTGGTTAACATCTATCTGGCAATATTTTTATTTTAATATGTATTCCACCATCATTAAATAGCCATCACACCGATTATATTTAGTTAGATATTGCGAATGTTTCTTTGCAAAAATAAGCGATTGTTTAGAAATCAACTAGATAAAGGTAATAAACACTTCTTTACTGTTTCATCTAGCGAATAGTAGTGAACGGCTATGCACCAATAGGCCCGTCATTCATAAAGCAATTATATTAAAAAAAAAAAACAATAACAATATTCTTAATCACTAGAAATTGAATCTCTCAAAAAAATCTTAGAGGAATGGGTTTCAATTCTTGTAAATAAAGTTATTACTATATGCTATTCCGCATCGATTCAATAATTAAAGCAGGTGGTGGCTCAGTCAGATATTAAATAGTTAATAGAATGCTACATAAAACAAATTTATCCTGTTATTTCATTTTAAATCATTCTTAAATGATCTAATTGAAAGAAGCAGTGATAATTTATATAAAAGAGATTCTCATACTTATTAAAAACGTTATGAAGACGTACCTAATAACAGTATTTACATTTACTATTAATCAAATTGAAGAAACTAAACAATAAAGAATTTTGATTTAATGACAACCTTCATACTGCTACTTTACATTTTCTCACATCATTTTCACAGTAAATACGAAAAAAGTTAAATGAAGTTTTATTGTATTAAAATACGGTGTATATAAACATTGCTTAAAATTACCTGGAACGTAAAACTCTTGTCCTTGTGCGTACTGTACAATAGCTCCTCCTGCAGGAGAATTCGTCATCGTAAGTGTATGAATTCCCTGACCACCTTCTCCACTAGATATTTGTATTGCCCCGGCTGGAATAACTGTAACAATACAAAATATTTCCTACAACAAACAATTTATTAAAATTTAAAATCATATAGTGATAATAGATGAACGTGTAATTTGATGAAGAACATGCACACAACTGATCCATGCAATAAAAAAATAAATGCTTGTTTAGATAAAACGTTAATGAAATGTTAGGGCAACTACCATACCTTCAATTGAATCGTTTTTTTTTTTTAAATGGTTTCGGATTCTATTAATTTCTTTGAATATTACCTTTAAATAGTTCTTAAACATCAGCGATAATTATCTATACATACATATATAGATAACATCGTCACTAATTAAAATTAAATGATCAGCGATAAACGAAAACTAATTTAGTGACAGCATAAAAAATAAATGACATTCTTTTAAATTCGGCGTCAAAATAAATTTTGTATATGGCTACTTTGATTCCGTTAAAATTGGCGCCAGAATTTAAATTGCATTTGCAAGCGATTATTTGATATCACATGCGTATGATATAATCTTTACTTTCTTTCTGTTGCTTATACCCACACAAATATTTAAATAGTATAAATTAAATAAAGTAGATTACCGGATTATTGTTTTTCAGTTTTTCATATGATTTTATCCAAAAAATTTTTTTTGTATAATGAATATTAGCTGCTATACAAATAACATACAGTTGACGAAAATAAATATACAGTAAGACAACAAGAACGGGTTTCGGCTAAAATATAGCGACTTAAACCCGACCCTGCCTTTTGTTTTTTTCTGTCACTTTGACATAAGTAAATTAATACTGTCGTGAGCAAAAAAATCGGGACAGTGTCAAAATCGTAATGTCAATTTCCCTTATTTTTTAGCATTGTAATTTTGACATTTGATTAATTTTCAAACTGTACGTCAGATTATCTATCATAGTGGCTAATTAAAAATTGAAAATACCGCATTTTTCGAAAACTGATAAAGTCAGACCTGTTACTAGTTTGGAAAATCATTAAGAACTGTATCGGATCGGTTCAATTTAATATTGGTAAAAGCCGCAAGAATATAAAAAAAAAATGGAGGGAAGAGGATAATTTAAATCGGAAAATAGGTTCCGAACGTAACAAAATATCAAATCCGCAGGAAGACGAAACAATAATTACTGAGATTAGTCACAACCCTTTCAAAACATTAAAGGAAGCTATAAGAACAATACAATTTCCTGTCTCATCTTGTAACACAATGGTTACAAGAGAATGAAATTTAAACTTGATATTTCCCGCCCTACAGTCTTTATCTAAATCTCAATGTATGGGGATTAATGAGATATAGCTGTTACCCAGGAAGAATTTTGGGAGATTGTTCAAAATGCTTGGCATCAAATTCGTATAAATGTTGTACAAAATATCGTCGCTTCAATGTCTACAAGATTAGATGAAGTTATAAATAATGACGGTGGAATGACGAAATACTAATTATTTTAATTATATTCTTTCTCTATCGTTTTTAGTAATTTGTATTAGTATATATTGTAAAAATGTTTAATAAATGTCAATGAAACATACATTTTTGACAATTCCTGACTTACTATTATGAGTGAAGATAGCCACTTAAGTAGTCACAATTTAAACCCACGCAAAAACAGTGTCCCGTTTTTTTTTTTGCTCACGACAGTATATTTGCCATAAAGTTGAAATGCCGTCTTTTATCGAAAGCAAGGGTAATTAACAAAGCAGAAGATGCTTGGCCTGTAAGAATTGCAGAATTATATAATACAATATGACAGAATAAAGTATACCGAAACTTAAAAATATATATCAGAATAATTGAAATATACATGAGTAGGTAAACCCCACCAGTTTTGTATAATACAAAGGTATTTTTAATAATATAAAATATTATTAAAAATCTGGTGTGAAGAACACAAATACAGGTTCACTATTAATATTTTTGTGAACGTGTCCGAATATATCATTTTTTTGTGAATGTGTCTGAGAATACCCTTTCTCCAGCAGGGGCGTACCAATGAGCCTGTAGAAAGGCGAAATACGTATCTACGTCTCTGGGGAGGGATATGTTCGGACACGTTCACAAAAATATTAATAGTGAACCTGTATTTGTGTTCTTCACACCAGATTTTTAATAATATTTTATATTATTAAAAATACCTTTGTATTAAAAATATATTTCTAGTGCTACATAATTTGGTATGATAAAGAAATTTTAATTATTGGTATGTTTGAAATGTTTTCCTTGTACTTGAAGGTAATTTTCGTATCTGTCCCGCAAGTTTCTGAACATTCCCCTGATAGCAGGAAGTTTTACTTCAGCCAACACTTGCCCAATTTTGTTTTCAATGCCTCAAAATCCTGGGACACGGGATCCTGGTAGATCTTCTGGTTTAGGATTCCCCACAAAAAGGCATCAGTGGGTGTAAGATCTAGCGAGTTTGAAAGGCAAACGTCCAGGAAAATACCGTTGCAGAAGGAGCAAAGTTTTCCTATCAATATGCTCAGTAGCACCGTCTTGCTGAAACAACTGAGATCCAATAGGTCCTCGTAAAAAGGAGTCACAATTATTTCCCTGTACCGTTGCTGGTTAACTATTACACGCCTACCATGTTCATCCTCAACAAAGTATGGGTTTAATTACTCCATGCCCAGAAACAACACACCACACAGTTACTTTTTGAGGGTAATGAGACCATTCAACAAATTCTTACGGCTTCTCAAAACCTAGGTATTGGGTTGTTTGCTTGTTGATAAATCTTGATAATACATGTGATTCGTCGCTGAACCAAATGTTTCAAATAAAGTTTTCATTTTCGTATTCCATAGCTAACGTTCTGGCGAAAAATTCTACTCTCTCTATTTTGTCAGCTTGACGCAACCTGTTAACGACTTGTATACAGAAGGATTAGGCCCCTAGTTCCCATACAGCGCGTTATACAGATGATCTACCCAAATTAAGGTCTTTCGCTATTCGGCGCTGGCTTTTTTTAGAAGACTGTAAAATCTTGTCGAAAATCCGACTCATTTTCTCATTGTTTCTGGAACTTTTCTTTCTACCTGAACGACCTTTCCGTCGAGATAACACAGAACCCGTGATTCTCAATTTTCGTAGCAATAATATAGGTGGACGTTTGTTGAAACGATTCCCGAAGCGAGCAGATACAAATTGCAAACTGGGTCCACCATTTCGCCCTATTCCGTGTGGCTTGGAATAACATTCTACAATAAACGCTTTTTCCATTTCACTAAAGGGCGTGGTTATTGCATTTTATATTCGTTTTGCACAACACTAACTATTGTCACTTTGACATAAAAGTAACATTTAAATGATCAAGGATGTCTAGACTGGAGATCATTTAATTTCGGTATACTTTATTCTGTGTCATATTGTATTAATTGCAATACTGTATTTAAAGTCCTTAACAAATGGAGAAACGGGCAAAATATTAACGGAAGACCTAGGAGTTTTACGCCCTTGCAAGATGTTTTGGTAGTTCACTTGAGTGAAAATCGTTTCGATAGCGTAGATGATGCAGTTGTAGCTAGTAATTACCCTGGGCCCGTAGGCATAGCACAGAGCAGTGTAAATTAATCGGAGTTGCGTTGTCGTTATGCTATTCGCAAGCTAATTCTTAAACAGTAACATAAGGAAGAATGTGTAGGTTTTGGTTTGAAATTTATTGTTTATGGAATAGATTTCTGGAGACGTCATTTTTACCGACGAAGCAGCTTTTCAGTCAACAAATGGTGGTCGAATTAGAGTGAATTGTTCCGCAAATATACGCTTTGACGAAAAATACATCAGTAATAATGACAGAGGTGGACGATTTTCGGTGAATATGCGGGCGTGGATATCTATACAAGGACCAGGTGTTTTGTGGCATATTAAAGAAAGCTATAACGTCAATTCTTACAAACACGTACTTAAAAATGTTATGTTACCCTCTGTAACACATTTGTTTCTGAATCACTTTTATATTTCAGCAAGATAATTGTCCAGTCCGTAAAGCCAATAATATCACCAACTGAAAATGATAACTGGTCTAGACGTGTCAAGTCGAAGTTCAGACTTAAAGAAAATGTTTGGGGATTTTTTTGTAAAAATAATTAAAAAACGAAATGTTAGACCCAGAAATGTACAAGAATTATTAGATGTTTTAAATGATGCATGGGAAACCATATCCGAAGAGTATTGAATTAATTTATATAATTCATTGCCTAAGAAATATAATGAAGTTTTACGCAGAAATGGGGCCATTATTAAATATTAATTGCTTTTTTTTAATGTTTCTATAATTAGATTGTATTGCTGTAACCTTTAATTTATCCGAAGATGATTTATATATTATGTTCTTTTTTAAATAAATACAATAAACTGCTAAATACTTATTGTTAATCTCTCGGAAATTTTGTGTTAGATAATTTGTCCACATCAATTTGCGTGCAGTGTATTTACTTGTCATAAATCAAGTCTATCCTTGTAGATTCCAACAAAAGTCAAAATTACATTAGGTTAAAAAAAGTTGTCCTACTTTCTATTTGCGTCAACTGTACAGCTAGGAGCACGGAATTCTGGACATGAAGAATTGCTTAGAGTCAAATGCCGTTTTGAATGTCAGTTTTGTCAGTCGAGGTATGTTATAAACATGCCTCGAGTGTTTTTAAACGAATCTCAAAAATCTAGAGCAATTGATAAGCTCGAAGAAGGTTGGTCTTTAGGAGCTGTTGCTGCAGATCTAAACGTTAGCAAGTCATGCATCGCATATACAAAGAAACTTTGGAACGAGTTTCATTCATTTCGGAGAACTCCAGGTTCTGGTGGTCGGGTCACTCATGCCGAAGATCTTGCTTTAGTAAACCATATTAGAGAACACCCTTTTGAGACGATCGTTAATGCAAAAATGGCAACTCAGTTTCCTGGTTCTAAATGGACTACAAGAAGAAGAATAAAAAAGGAACATTTGTTTTTTATAGTGTTGCCGCAATATATATATATATATATACATATATATATATAAATATAATAACTTCGTGACCTTGGTATGATATGGTAAACCTAATCAGTAGGCGATTAAAGGTCTGTATATTACTTCAAAATATATGTATTTAAAAAACTCTACATGTTTCGGCTATATACGCCTTTATCAAGAGAATACAAAATATGAATTCATATTTTGTATTCTCTTGATAAAGGCGTATATAGCCGAAACATGTAGAGTTTTTTAAATACATATATTTTGTAATATACAGTAAAGTAGTAGTAATATAGAAGTAATATACAGACCTTTAATCGCCTACTGATTAGGTTTACTATATATATATATATATATACATATATATATATATATATATGTATATATAAGTAATTTAAATAAAGATGTTCGTTTACAATTCGTAAATCAATACTTAAACCATGACGAACAATTTTGGAGTGGTATTGTGTTCAGTGATTTAGTTCTTGTTATACTGGAAAAGTCCGTGTTTATTGGCCTTTTAATATTCGGTATGAAGAGAATTACGTTCAAAAGATCGATCGAGCGGAAGATTTTCCGTAAATGTGTGGAGTTGGGTAAGTTCTGCAGATTTAAGAATATGCCATCGAATAGAAGAACGTCTGATAGGAAATGTATATCAAAATTTATTAGAGACTGCACTGCTGGAAAGATTTCCAGATTATAATTTTACATTTCAGCACGATAACTGTCCAAGTCATACCGCCAGAAGAGTTAGTGAATGGTTAGATACACAAAATTTTGAAAATTTTCCCTGGCTGTCGAGGAGCCCTGATTTGAACACCGTGGAAAACAGTTGGGGATTTATCGTAATGAAATTATATACACATGATCTTAGACCGACGAATAGGACCGAGCTTTGGCAAGCCATTCAGGACGCATGGCAAGATGCCTCTGAAAATTATAATACGAGAAATTTAATTCGATCGATGAGGAGACAGTTACAATCTATTTTAGATAATAATGGCTTTTCAATAAAATATTAATCCAAGTTTTAGTTATACACTAAATTTGTTTATCTAGTTATAAAAGTTCGTTGCATTATTTAAATGACAGTGACGATTGCATATCCTAAATTTATTGTAGATAGTAAAAACATCATTCACAACAGAAAGTGTTTAGAAAAAAAAAACCTAGATAGATTTGTCCAAAATTCCATGCTCCTAACTGTACAATGACTTGTGAAATGTTTGCTAATATGGTCGTTTGGAAAACTTAGTTCTTTCAATACAGTGAAATTAATTTCAACGATTAAAAGACGGAAATTTGAACTTTCAAAATAAATTATGATTAAAAAAGCTTAGCAAGTAAACTACAAAGTTACGTAGGTTTGCATTAAACGAGGTCATCGGTGAAACAAAGACGACCTATATTGTAGAATTTCAAAGGTCCTGCTTTTTGGAAAGCATAAAATATCGCTGATTTAAGTTCTAAGTGTTTATGTAGAAAAACAAAACGTTTTTGTATCAACAATAGGTTTTCATTTAAAAGTTACGTTGTACCGTAGATTCTTACGTTTAAAATTAAAAGTCAAAAATTCTCGTTACTAAGTTTAATGACTTTTATAGAGGTATTTCTTTAATTAAAAATCACTAACGTTTCAATATTTGATTCAAATTCTTACTTTTGCTAAACCTATAACATATATCGCAATATTTGCATCAATATATCGCCGCCTATTGGTTAGGCTCAATATTAAGAGAACAACGATCATACAGCAAAAACTCTTATAACGATTTGTGCCTGTAGCAGATTTAATACACCAAAGTATTCATAAATTAACATACAACAGAAACTTTGGTGTTAAAAATTTGCCTTAGGCAATGTTCTTTACGTACATACATTTTCACACATTGATAGATTTTGAAGGAACCATGATACTGTCAAATCAATGTTAGTACAGATATGTGGTGCATGGGCTATTCTAACATGGAGTTAGGTGCTCGTATGCTTTTCTCTGACTAACCTGTGTGGTATGGGATTGAGTGTGAGGATAACTCACTGTCAGCCTCCGAGGATGTCTGCTCGACCTTGGCCTCTGTGAACACTATATCTTATTATGTACTATCTTATGTATTCAATCCTTGTTGTTCTTTTTTAGTTCTTTTAGTATTCGGTTGTTTATGGTTCCGTTTTATTTATACAAATCAATTTAATTTGATTAATTCGCTTATCCCATACCACAACATTCATATCTTGTGAGCTTATTCATTATTTATGTAATCATTAATTTTATGCAGTTTCATTTTTTCTTAAAATAACTACAACAATCTTCTAAATTCCTTACTGAAAGAAAAATTTTTCAAAAATATACTTCATCAAATAACATAAATTTGGAGCTATAAACATTATGAAATGTAAAAGCTAAATTTTTAATCATAAGTACGATCATAAAAACGCTCTGCTTTCTGTTAGTGATGTTCTGCTAGCTGTTCGTGTATTAGAAATATTCATCAAAACAAAAGTAATTCTGTGTTCTTTTAATATGTATTCCTTTTTGGCACTACATTTCCCAAAACAAAAAACATTAAAAAGGAGGAACTCCTAACGTTTTTAAGTTTTCAAATTAAAAAACGGACATCTTGCTATAATTGGATTCTACTGTACATAAATACTTTTGAAAATATAATGCTTCAAATTTACCTCCAGTATGAAAATATGCATATTCCTCAATGGGAACTATTTATAAATACAGAATCTTCCTAAATTAGTTATACAGAAATAACATTTAATAAAGCAAACAATTAAGCAAAACTTCCAGTTTCATTTACGAATGTTCAATATAGCTTCCCCTTGTAACACCGCATATACGAGGGGGTATTGTTATATTCTTAGCCTACTATTGAAACAATTTAAGGTTGGGACTTATATACCCTCCACAGCTTCTATTACCTCTTCGTCACACAAAAATTGACGTCCATTTAAACTTTTTTTCAATCCAGGGAATAGATAATAATCTGAGGAATAGGGCGGGTATTTCAGTAATTCGAACCTTAGATCCCGAATTGTAACCACGGCAATGCGCGATTTGTGTACAGGGGCATTCTCCTGTAAAAACAACACACCTTTCGCTAACATGCCACGTCTTGTTTCCTTAATTTTCTCTCTCAGAGTGGTTAGTAATCTAGAATAAGAATCTTCAGTGATGGTCTGACCCTTTTTTAGGTAATCGATCATTATTATTCCACGGATATCCCAAACAACTGAAACCATAACTTTTAGAGCGGATTTTTGAACTCAAAACCTCTTAGGCCTTGGAGAACCATGACGCTTCCACTCTATCTATTGCTGTTTTGCTTCTGATTCGTAAAAATGCACCCATGTTTCCATCCATAGTCACAAGACCGTTCAAAAAATCTGGATCTCTTTCAAAACGGGCACAGATTGACCGTGATGTTTTCATTCTTGTTCGTTTGTGTTCGACGTTCAAGCATTTAGGAATCCATTTTGCAGAAATTTTTTTCATATCTAAATCAATGTGAACTATATGATGGACGCGTTCATATGAAATCGTTAGTGCCTCAGGTATATGTTTCAGATCAATTCGACGGTCTGATAATATCATGTCATGAACTGCGCGGCCCCGAAATCGGATTTCCTGGTCGCTTCTCATCTTCAACGGAAAGTTTTTCTCTTTTGAATGATGCAATCCTATTTTTAACAGTCGAATATTATGAGCATTGATCGCCCAGTGTGTTAAGCATATCTTCGTAAATATCCTTACTACTTAACCTCTTCAAATACAAGTATTCGATGATGCTTCGATACTCCAATTTATCGATTTTCACATTTGCACTCGACATGCTTTCTTTCATAATTTACTGCACAGCAATACTTTAACTTCTTGACGCAAGATTTTACAGTGACACTTTTAAAATTCATTATTTCTTGCCATTATAACAAGATTTTGTTTTGTTCAAGGAAAATGGCCTAGACTAGCTAGATATCAATACCGTATCTAGTAGGTATCTAGTCTGTAAGTGAATTCCCCTTAAATTTTACGTATCATATCAATGGTTGCAACTGTTCCTGTTACCCCAATTGCAGGAAGATGTGGAACACAAACTTTGTCTTTAACGTAGCCCCACACACAGAAATCCAATGGAATCAGATCGAGGGATTCCGGCAGCCAAGCTATCGTTCTACTACGTTCAATCCAGGATACGGTGGGATTGAGGCAAGATGTAATCTCATGATGAAAATGCGGAGGTGCACCATCCTGTTGAAAAATAAACTGTCGTTCATGTCTCTTGCAATTGTGGCATGAGATAATTTTCAACATATCAAGATAGGTAATCTCAGTTATAGTTTTCTCGATGAAAAAGAATGGACCCTATACTTCAGTAGAACATAGTGCCCAATGTTCGACTATCTCAAATGGCTTTGAAGCACCCCATATTTGTACATTATGGCAGTTTACTTTTCCACTTACATGTAATGTAGTCTCATCACTAAATATAATTTGATCACTTGAAAATTACTCCATGACGACTGACCAAAGCATGGCGTAGTAGCGTGATGCTTGGAGATATGGCGGAACTATTAAAACTCACTAGACCTTGCTATTTACAGCTAGTTCCACAGCTGTAGAGGTAATCTTTTGTATAACTAATTTAGGAAGATCCTGTACTATGAATAGAGTAGTCTTTTCTTATAAATACGTGCATATCTAATATTAATAATTAATTTAATAGAATTTTTGTTTTTTTAAAGATACAATTGTCTTATATTACTTCAAACTAAATAAACACAATTAATTCAAATTGCGAATATTTTTAATAATCATTGGTGATTTATGGTGTAGTAATGCAAATACCACTAGGCTTTTATTTATTTATGATCATTTTATTTTAGATGTAGGTACTCAGGACACTGCAAAATATTCTAAAACAAAAGGAATAAAACCGACATAAGTTCATCTTTACTTTATTAGTTGATAGTATAACAATTACTTTGCTGGTACAATATACATATACCTATAGTTCATAAAGTATTTCTTTTCAGTCCAAGGTCAAATTTAAGGCATAAGAATACCTTAGAATGACTAACGTGTGTAGTATTACAGCAGGTATTTATATTTATAATTTGCGGTTCGCACTTTGAGGAGTACGAACTGCAAAGAAATACTTTATCTGTAAAAAGAATTAGATATACACCATTGTGTTAGCAAAATAATTGATATACCTGAAGATTACAAACAATTATGACTTTCATTTTTGTTGTTTTCATATTGATATTCAAGTAACGACCAAATCAAAATAGTTTTTGCAAACAAAGTTGGATATAATATTTTTCAAAGAAACAGTTATGGCATTTTATGAAACAGATTATTTATTATATTACAGTTAACATTCTGAACTTACTGCAAATGAGACTTAATGAATATTAAATCTCATTTTTACATGTCAATGCACATGCTAGTACAAACTTGGTTTGTCGGATTGTAGTTATTAATGCATCACATTAGGCGACATTGACATGTAAAAATGAGATTTAATATTCATTAAGTCTCATTTGCAGTAAGTTCAGAATGTTAACTATATATACACAAAGTAGAGAAGTGAAAAGCTGCGACTGTCTTTGAGATACCGTACATTGATAAGCTTCAATTATAGCGAAACGCGTCTGTATGTTCTCGTTGATAGAAATAGCTTTTCACTAATTTTTAATTATCCTATATTACAGTTGTCGTTAAAGACATTTTTTAAAATGTCGATTATCGATTTATGGTAAGCAACTTCATTAGCCAATTAAGAGCAGTATTTAGGGCCATAAGCTTTGACATATACACATTGAAGGTGAGATTGTAATTACACAAAAGGTAATGATTGGGCGTCAACAGAAAACTTCGACTAAAATTGTTAAACTTAGAGATTATGTAGTGAAAATATTTAATTTAATGAGTGGTATTCAAGATGTGAGTAAAAACAAGTGATATATAAATAGGCTAATTATAGGCAATATTTACGGATAAACATTAAATTAAGCAAGTAGGATGAAATATTAGCTTGGAAATAATTTTAAAAATAATTAACTGACGTGAGACAGGACCCAACATGGACAAGCATAACTGCTATGGACAAACATGACTGCTATGGACAAACATGAAACAAAAAATAAGCTCTATAATTTGACTTTACAATAGTCAAATAAAATATTAAAACAATAACTTAATGCAGTAAACTACGTAAATAAATTAAGATCATGCATTTTATATTATATAGATGATAAATACAAAATTTAGGTTAATCAATAGTTCTAAAAATTCAAGAAAAATGCAAAATTAATAAGCAGACCAACTACTTCGCTCTTTTTATAAAAGCGCATAAATACTAAACTAACAGACCATGTTGAGATGAAAAATCCGGAGCAGAATATAAATATAAATGAAAGTAAAAAGTTTTACAAAATAATTTGAAACATACTTGATTGGGGGTAAAACCTCACCCGATTTTGTATAAAACAAAAACATTTTCAATAATATAAAATATTATTAAAAATCGGGTGCGGAGAACACAATACAAGTTCAAATTTGTGTGAAAATGTCGACCTAGACATGTAGACATGTGGTTCATCTTGCTATAAAATCAGTACGTGATGCCGGAAAGATAATTTTTTTCACACAAATATGAACTTGTATTGTGTTCTCCACGCCAATATCTTTAATGTTATTAAAAATGTTTTTGTTTTATAAAAAAGCTTAAATTTGAAGCCACTAGAATCAGGGAATAAAGATCTTAAATAATTTAAACACCATTAAATAAAGTTTTGTTATAAAATAAACTATATAATAATAGACTTACTGAGTAATTTAAAGTTTAAAATTCCTATCAAATATTTTGTTGAAGCAGATATAGTCAGCTATGAGACTTATGACTAGAGCTGAGGATGTTTGCGGTACGGCAGGACCGTATGTAGTGCATCCCCACATTTAACTATTTATCTAAATATTCTCTGAAATGATTTGCCGGATCTTATAAATTAATAGAGTGATATTTTAGTATGCACTGGATATTGTTATTATACAAAATCATAATAGCCATTTGTATTTATGGATCATAAATAATAATACGCATGTATTTGTATTTGGTTGTGAATTCAATTTAAACTTAAAACGAATCGTAATATTTTAACGACAAGCCGTCCTTACAATACATGCATTCGAGACAAAGTGTGCAACTCTACGAATAACTTCCATAATTGATCGAAAATGGACATTTTGGAGCTGAAGTAAAGCCCCTATTACTATTAGAAGTTATAACTTATAACTTCTAACTTCATTCACCTAATTCAAGCAGGTAGTATATATAAAATATATGCAAAATATGTGCTACCAGGCTTTGAAAGGCTGTGTGACAAGATTTTAATAAATCGAGGTTTCTTTTGTTTTCGTAGCTTTTATTGCATTTGGTTATAAAAATAATATAATAAATAGTAATAAACACAGCTTCTAATCTAGTAATATATTATCAGAATGTGTTTTTCTGGATTTTAGTTAAATTTACATCTTGTTTTAGAATATTGTGAATGAACACTTTACAATTGACTACTTACAACATGGAAATTCAATGAAACTAAAACTTCAACACTAATAAAAGGCCTTTGTTGTTTATAATAATAGTTCTTAACGACAGTAATAAAATTTTCTAAGAATAGGGGCTTTACTTCAGCTCCAAAATGTCCATTTTCGATCAATTATGGAAGTTATTCGTAGAGTTGCACACTTTGTCTCGAATGCATGTATTGTAAGGACGGCTTGTCGTTAAAATATTACGATTCGTTTTAAGTTTAAATTGAATTCACAACCAAATACAAATACATGCGTATTATTATTTATGATCCATAAATACAAATGGCTATTATGATTTTGTATAATAACAATATCCAGTGCATACTAAAATATCACTCTATTAATTTATGAGATCCGGCAAATCATTTCAGAGAATATTTAGATAAATAGTTAAATGTGGGGATGCACTACATACGGTCCTGCCGTACCGCAAACATCCTCAGCTCTACTTATGACTCTTATGAGCAATGCGTTAGGTACAGGCAAATAGCTATACAAAAAATATTTGAAAAACGCAAGAGACAAAAGAAGAAAAAGGCCTTAGTTGAGAGTTTAGATAACTTAATATATTACATAACAAAAACTAGAGCGAGTTAATAGAAAACGAAGATTAACTTTGAATAAGGAAAAGAATATATAAAATGTTGTATGGAAAAAATAAAAATATTAAAACGATTCTAGTACTAGAGGAAATGGAGTTTTATAATAAATCTAATTTGATTAGACATTACTATTTACAGTCCGTGAAATAAAAAAACGGGACACTTTTTTACCTATTGTGACAGTACTTCGTTGCATCATACTAACTTAATAATGACAGATGCATAACATTATATTAATGGCTACTAATATTGACAAAGATTTACTTACAAAACTAAATTAATGTCAAAATCGTTACAAGACATATCCCTTTTTTTTTAACGCGGACAGTATTTCAGTTGCTGTTCGAAATTTAAAATTTCACATAAGGAACGCTTTGAATCTGTTCGAAGAGCGGATAATAAATCAACAGCTGACGCAGTATTTATGATATAGATAAATAAGGAATTGACATTCTAAATCAAGAAAAGTAAAATATAGCACATACAGTTAAGCTCACATAAATCTAGTATAACCTAACTTGTCAAAATTTTCTAATATTGCTTAGTGTTTATTAATCTTTTTTTGAAAGGCAAACCAAATGTCAAGTAATTTTTAATACAGTTTAGAAAACACAAATAAACTATTACTTAATTGATCTGCCAATCGTATCAATTACTGCCCTTAACCTTCTAGGTACAGACTCGATGAGACTTCTTAAAATATTAGGTTTTTCAACAATGTTTTCCCAGGTATTTTCAATAGATTCCCATAGTTGTTCCCTATTAATAAATCCTATACGAGATCTATGAATTTGCTTTGTCTTTTTTTATTTTCTCTCAAATATTCAAACATATTGTGATCTTCTACATCAGTTGAACTGGTATACTGCCTTCATTTTCACATCCTTTTTAACTTGTAGTACTGTAGATTTGTTCAAATGAAATTCTTCTGCGACTTGTGCAACTTTCCAAATTTAACAAAATTTGTACTTTGGCTACCGGAGTCAGTTTTCTTGCCATTTTGGATATCAAAAAGTGACAAATATAATTTTGACGTTACAAGAATGAATTACAACAAAAATTAAAAAAGGTTTATACTAGATTTATCTGAGCTTACCTGTACATTGCCTGACATATAAAATCCGTACATTAACATATTATCAATGTAAGTCAAGCTTATCAAATTTGACATGTCTTATTTGACTTAAGTTATAGGTATTAGCAATGTATGTATAATCTATGAAGTCGACAAGTGGCAGTATGGTTATATTTGTCCCGTTTACGCAACTAAAAAACTAATTTTATGCTCATAAGAGTTGTACGGGTTTTATATGTAGTGCAGTGTACCATTGTGGTCAAAATAAACGACTAGAAGCTATGCTATTTAAACCAGACATCATCATAAATTTCTATAATGTTATTAATGTCATGGTGACAACTGAAAATGCCGCAATTAACAACTTTGCAGAAAACCATTTTGCAAACCCGAATACATGATGGTGGCAGCATTAAAAATATTGCTACAGAACTGGGTGTTAGTACTAGCACCATGTTGTGAGCTAAGAAAAACTGGAACAATCATTAGAAGGCAAGATTCAGGACGGAAAAGAGCTTCTGCAGCGGAGCAAGACGCGAAGTTGGTAATTTTTTTTATGTAGAAATTCTTCCAATAATGTCATAATGGCTAAAGAGCAGACATATTTTCCAGCATCTGCAGTAACCGGTCGACGAAGAATAGCAGAATCAGAACTCAAAAATCTTAGTGAAGCCAAGGAAGGTTTTCTCACAGAAGAAAACAAATAACAGAATTGCGTTTGCCAGGGAATATATCCGCCGCCCAGAAAATTTTTGGAATAGCGTCGTTTTTTTCGGACGAAAAGAGATTACAATCTTCCAACAATGCAAAAGTGCGAGTAACAGTGCTTGCTCCAGAATATCTCTATAAACTAAAGCTGTCAATCGTTCTTCCACTATAACACATATTCCCGTTCCTTGGGAACTCACCCACCCCACTGTCCATTGCGCATAATTTTATGAACATATTGTTCAGAAAATCGTTCACCAACTGGTTAATAAATATGAACACGTCAATTACTGCATGATTGAACAGTTTTTCATCTGAAAAGATTACATTTTCCCAAAAGTTGACATGTTGAAAGGTGAAACGCAGTCTTTCATTTGCTTCTGACAAAAATATCTTATTGGCCGCACTTCGATTTCGTAGTTCACTGTCTTTTATTCTTCTTCGACTGGTTCTTAGGCAACCGGGAAAATTGGTTTCCACTTTTGCTGTTATTGCGGTACTAAACGGATGCTCCTTAAGAGAACTAACTAAACGCATATTTGATATGCTTTGCCGATCTGAAATAGTTTACAACATTGGAAGATCATCTTATAAGATTAGCAAAATGCCTACGTTATCGCTTTCTTCTAATAATTCCAGTTTGTTCAACTTCCAAAAGTATCGTATTTTTATCAACGTTTATTTCATTTGCGATGTACCTAATGCTCATGTTGTCCTTTAGCCTAGTTCTAATTATCGATTTTTGCAGTTCGTTTAATTGAGGCATTTAAAAAATTTACGCTTCTAACTTACAATACAATAAACTGACACTGACATAATCATACTGGATAAAAGTCAAATTTACAGATCACATTTTTTTAAAATTTTGCAGACTGTGTCAAAAGTCGGTGTCTGAGTTTTTAGGGGCCGCAACCATACGTGTTGAAGATTTTGGAGTTTAAGACTTATACATCAAGGAAGTAATTGACTAGAATTTTTTCCTTTTTGTCGTTTTGTATATTTCTCTTGAATTTAACTGAATTAACTTACATCAATTAATTGATGCTTGAAAATGTCTATGTATGTATCGGGCAGTGTCCGATATAAAACCCGTACACTAACATATTATCAATGCAAGCCAGGTTTATCAAATTCGACATGTCTTATTTGATTTGTCAAATTTGGCTTAAGTTATAGGCACATACATATAAATAAATATACCGCTCATGGTCCACTGCGCATTTGTATGGAGTTTGGAATAAAAGGAGATAAAATTTGACATTTTTACGTACTGTTACAACCCAGTCACTGCCATTGTATATAAGCATCTTTGATAGTGTGTTCACAGGTAGTGTTATCTGTTTATTTATGTACATGTGTCGTTTTTTCAGTTCCGTTGATTATTGAGATATATCCACATTATATTGTGTTTATTGTAGTTTAAAATAACATTAATTGTATTTTACTCTAAAATATTTTATATGTTATATAACTGTGCCGATGTGTGTATAAGATTTAATATATATAATTTTTTTTTAATAATTATATTTAATATAAGTTTCGACTTCAAAATAATAAAACTCTTATTTAGTAGCGTGTGTCCGTTTTTCTTATAGTTCCGGGGAAAACAATAAAAACGCTATTTTACTATCTAAAATTGTTGTAAGAGCAAACGAGAGAAAAATTTAAGTTGAAGTGCAAACAAACTTTTTTATTTTACATCTATTGGTTTTGTTTTTAAGAATAAAAATTAATTGGTGTGTGCCAATATTTAAATATCAAAAGGTATTTTAAAATTAAATATTCAAAGATATATCTTCATGAGATTTCGAAACGAGTAGAATTACCGGAAATACTTATGTTAACTTTATAGATAGTTATGCAATCAATATAGAACATTTACAAGTTGGATAGTCTATCCTTCAGGAAGTACGTAAAAATGGCAGCTCTCATGTTTCCGCGTGTCGGACGTCTCCTTTGCGCGGTATATCTATTTACGTATGTTGTTATAGGTATTAACAATGTATGTATAACCTATGAAGTCTATAAGTGACAGTATCATATTTTATATTTGTCCCGTTTACGCAACTAAAAAACTCTGATTTTGTGCTCATAAGAGTTGCACGGGTTTTATATGTCGCGCAGTGTACACTGCCCGACACTAACATATTATCAATGTAGGGTCAGGCTTATTAAATTTGACATGTATTATTTGCAGGCGCGGCTCGTGATGACGTACTGTTGGGGCAGGTACAATGATGCGAGTGCTTCATGTATTCTCGTGTACTATAGTCTATTTTTAAACTAAGAGGAGCGTTTTAAATTAATCGCGCCAAAATTACTATGCGTGATTGGTTGCTTCAGAGGTAGGATTACGTTATGCAAAAATTGAGTGTTGACCTATCGATGTCAAACGGTCACCCATCCACGTACCGACCCCGGCCGATGCTGTTTGACTTCGGTAATCGGACGAGAACCGGTCTTTTCAGCGTGCTATGGCCGTTGCCAATTAATGTTATTTCTACTGGTAATATTAGCTATACTTTCAAACAATTTTATATAAATTTGCATAATTATATATAAAATTAAGTGGGAAATAACGCTAAATTAAATGTTGCCTTTGAGCTCAATGAATAAAGAAAAACTAATAAAATACGAAAATTTAAAAAAACATTCAGAATGTCATTGATTTGGTAACTTTTACAGTGTAAATGTGGCTTTTCCATTTACTCCTCTTAGTTTAAAAATAGACCATAACTGTAGCGTTTTCTTAGTAAGCACCAAAAACACACGAGACACTCACATCATTGTACGTGTCTC
The DNA here is from genome assembly GCA_935421215.2 of Melolontha melolontha. Classification (NCBI taxonomy): domain Eukaryota; kingdom Metazoa; phylum Arthropoda; class Insecta; order Coleoptera; family Scarabaeidae; genus Melolontha; species Melolontha melolontha. Next base: position 104,676,794 of record OW285239.1, on the reverse strand, counting down.
TACAGTACGTCATCACGAGCCGCGCCTGATTATTTGACTGTCAAATTTGACTTAAGTTAGATATAGGTATTATAGCAATGTATGAATAACCTATGAAGTTTATAAGTGACAATATGAATACATATATTTGTCCCGTTTACGCAACTAAAAAACTCAATTTTATGCTCATAAGAGTTGTACGGGTTTTATATGTCCCGCAGTGTATCTGAACCGAACTAATAATATGTGTTAAGTATTTTAATAAAGTTGAACTATTATCGGTTCAGTCATCCCGCTTATAACATGCAGTGTTTAAGCCTAAACATATTACGTTGTAAAGAATAAAGAAGCTTGTTTCTAGTTTGACTAGCTGACGTCTACTAATAATTTCACATTTTGAATTAAATTTCGTGAAAATATTTTCTTTCTTTTGTAAGTGTGAGTTGTTTATATTATAAGAAATTTATTCAAATTAACAGTATAAGAAATCATTATAATTTTAAAATAAATGAACATTTTAATATGCTTTTTTTTAATTTGAAATATTTCCTTGATGAAAAAATTTACCTTACATATTATCTGCCTAATGTATAACCAAAAAATTACCTTTTCTAGCATCGTGGAATACAAGAGAAATCTTGAATTCTTTATTTTAGTATAGTTCTTGTACTCCAAGATATAGTTTAAATTTATTTATCTACTAATACAATGTATTATTGTATATAATTTGCTATTTTACTTAAAAAAATGTTTTGAAGAAAATAAACCAGCCTATTTAATTCTATAACTAAGTAGAGTAGGCATAACTAAAGTTCAAGTATGGAATGTCCTACGTAAATGTAGGTTTGATATTATTCTGAAGAAAACAAACATAATATGGAGGTAAATTAAATTGAGATAAATTAACTCCTATATAAAAATGTCCATATGCGGGTGACATTTTTGTCACTTTGACAGCGATAAAAACCTACATAGCTTTTTATCACCGATAAAAATGCTTCTTCCTCCGATAAAAATGCTTCTTCCTGTTACATATCTAGTAGCCCTGCATCACTTAATTTATTTTGGCAGCTGACAGGTAATAACTATTAAGTATCGTTGAACGTAAAATACGAGTCGGTTTGGGGAAATTTCAACAAATATCAAAAGATCAATACTGCAAAACACAAGAAATACAAAATCGTCAATATGGAGACAATTTAAAAAGTTTTATTCATGTCGTTAATTTATCTTGCCAAAAAACACTCGAGCTTTTCTTTCAATCGGATAAATTAACTCCTATATAAAAATGTCCATATGCGGGTGACATTTTTGTCACTTTGACAGCGATAAAAACCTACATAGCTTTTTATCACCGATAAAAATGCTTCTTCCTCCGATAAAAATGCTTCTTCCTGTTACATATCTAGTAGCCCTGCATCACTTAATTTATTTTGGCAGCTGACAGGTAATAACTATTAAGTATCGTTGAACGTAAAATACGAGTCGGTTTGGGGAAATTTCAACAAATATCAAAAGATCAATACTGCAAAACACAAGAAATACAAAATCGTCAATATGGAGACAATTTAAAAAGTTTTATTCATGTCGTTAATTTATCTTGCCAAAAAACACTCGAGCTTTTCTTTCAATCGGATAAATTTCTTTTTAACTCAATATTTTTCCAATCAGTAATTTCGCTCGAAAAACTTACATTAGAAAAAATCGCTCGACTATCGTCTCGCGATTTTTTCATGTAAGTTTTTCTCGTCAAATTACTGATTGGCAAAATAATTTCGTTACAAAGAGAAATTTATCCGATAAAAAAAAAGCTCTTGTGTTTTTACTTATGATAAATTTCTTTTTAACTCAATATTTTTCCAATCAGTAATTTCGCTCGAAAAACTTACATTAGAAAAAATCGCTCGACTATCGTCTCGCGATTTTTTCATGTAAGTTTTTCTCGTCAAATTACTGATTGGCAAAATAATTTCGTTACAAAGAGAAATTTATCCGATAAAAAAAAAGCTCTTGTGTTTTTACTTATGAATAAATTGTCAATTTAAATAAGCATATCAAAATTTTAATTTAATTTTTTAGTGAAACTGGTTCAAAATACCCGTCATCGGTAAAGTCGGTGAAATTAGGGAATTCCAATTACGGGACGTTTTAACGTGGTAATTTAGTAGTTTACTTAATATTGGTTATAAGTTATTTTAATATTATCAAATTTCTAATTTAACTATCGTCAATATAAAAAATCAAAATTCGGATAATTTTTGACATTCATGCGTTTCTGGTGGCTACTACATTTGCAGTTTTATAAATCAGATTCCTTTTATTAAAAGTATTTAATAAACAATAGCCTAGATGATTTGCTTTGAATCACCTTTGATAAGAACAAAATAATATTGAGGTAATTTGTGTCATTCTTAAGATATCAATCATGAATAAGCCCAAAGATATGTAATTTCACATTAATCACAAAGTATAAATTATTATTTTTTAATAGTGATTTATCTACTAGTATTTATAATTTATAAATATTTAATTGAATAATAGGTACAATTAATACTAACTAGTATATTTACAAATGTGAAGGGTCAATATTTTTTAATTAAGTAGCAACAAATACAAAGATTAAAAAAGAAATATAGCAAAACTAGAATATAAGTAACATGCAAAGTTATAACGTGCACTCAAAACATAATTTATAAAACTTTTAAGCTCTTAATGGATGATTATGTACAATATCGTTTTTTTTTGTTTCTCGAAAAGATAGTTTCCTAATTTATTTAACATATAAATCTAACAGGCCCAAAATGCTATCGTAACATTTTACCTACTTGTAACTATGAAAGTGCACTACATAATTTAGACATTTATAAACTTTCTACATTTTAAGAATTTAACTAATGCAAACTGCCAAAAAAATTTGTTTTTATTTCAGCCATAATTAAAAAAAAAGAACTGAATCTTTACCTGTATTACTTCCATTAAGAATTTATATCATCTAGCCAACTAGTTCTTACTTCGTATTTACTTTATTTGATTTTGTTTGCACGTTATATGTAATACATGCACAAAGTATTATCAATAAAATTATCATTAATATGAGTTTGGCAAAATAAATATTCTATTTGATGAAGGCATGCAAGAGTATAAACATACCAGCTATTTCACCACCACCAAGATCGTTGAGTATTTTTCTGTAAGAAGGTCTTCTTGTTAACAGGTCTCTACGTTTTTTTGGAGATTCTTCTTCTGAAAAACTATCATCACTAGGAGCATCAACTACCTGTACGAAAAATCCCTTTATTTTCATTCTGAAGTATTCATTTCTTACAAATTAATATTACACCTACTAACCTGAAGTGTTTGTAAATTTGCCTGTGCTGTTTGTATAACAGAATTGGGTTTACTGACAAGTATAACGTTCCCTTTAGTTAGTACTGGTTGTAAATTTGTCGCTGTTTGGATAACTGATTGTTGGTTTGGTTGTATCACTGACTGCACCTAAAAATAAAGAATTTAGATTACTTGCAATTACAGAAAACATCAGAAAACATTTTGTTTTGTAATGTATGCTGATGTAAAATTTTTTTAAATTATCAGATGTAACAATAAAGAATATGAATTGTCTAATCATGCATTGTAATTGATATTTCAAATGACATTATTTTTACTGCACAGGCATTTATGTAACTGTTTATAACTCAAGCAATGTATTGCAATTGATGAGAAGACAATGTAACTGTTATGAAAATATTTCATGCATAAACGTGCACAGTCTTGGGGTCGAAACCCCTACCTGTGCTTGTGTCTGAGGCAAGGTAAGTTGTACTATGTTAGTAGCAGTCATCAGATGGGGTTGATTGTTAGTGACTCCTACCGAAGATGCAATGGCCACTGGTGGATCAGGTGATGGTGCCAATGGGTCAACAGACCCATTTTCTTCCACTATTCCCTCCATCGACCCTATAGTGGAATACCTACAAATGAAATACACTTTTCAAATATTTAAACTTTGTAATACAAAGAAATATGTTTACAATTGTTTTCTTCATTATTGCATCAATGTCGTCTGTGATACATTTAAAAGACTTCATTGTTGACTTCTAGGAGTTTGTATATTAAATTATTATTTACTTTTAAATAATGTGTATGATTATTGTTGATTATGAAAACAACATACAACTGTCAAATTTTGACATGTATCCTAACCACAAAATATAGAGTAGCACTGTCACAATTTCGTAACACAGGATGACAATGCGAATCCTCTACGTTTCCGAATGTAGCGTATTTTAAACAACGAGCACATTTTTACGAAACAATCTGATTAGAATCGCTCAATGGATAGGGAACATCACTCACAATCTAAATTTATAACAGAATCAACATATGACGCCATTTTCAATACCTTTTCGAGTAATACTGGAAAACACAAGCTAGACATTTTCAATAGCTCACTGTTTACTATGAATTTGTTAAATAACACCACCATCAAAGGGTCTTCCGGATCATGTCCGAATGTTATTATTCTTCGTCTGGGTACTTACCAGTTACGTATCGCTCGTCACCAGCTTGCTGTGATCGGAGTGGGTAATAGGGCTATACGTAGTAGCCACGTCAAAATTTCTGGGCGGTCGTCACTGGACGAGAACACAAGGCAAGTGGCGCGTCATAGCAATGGCGCCTAGAGCGCGGTTCATTTTCCACACCTCTCACGTCCCATACCTCCCGTCCATACATTTTCAAGCAAATACGCATATACACTTGCAAGTGTATATAATATTGTATATATGTAATAGAAAATAATTCTTGCCTCCCCACACCTTGACCTAACTTTGGACTTATTAAGTAGATCAAATACAAATTAAATGGAAATAATGAAATATAAGTATATATAATTTATTGAAAATAAATACAACACGTATATAAGTAGGTACATTTTTTAAAATTAATTCTGTGAAACACATGTTTTATAGCGTCAAGCAATAAATTTTTTTAAAAAATGTATAAATTTAAATAGTAAATGTATCTCATAAGAAGATAGTTTACCTATCGTTCCAAAAAACAAAAAGATCAACTTTTGGTAAGTAATCTTTGTATAAGTGCAGATGTGTAGCATTACTCATTAAAAGTTAATAGATTCTAAAATTAATCTATTTTGATTTCAAAACACTTCAAATAAACAATTCCAAATTTACAGAAAACCTAATTTAGATCTAGTTTAGAAACAAATTTATTTTTAAAGTTTTTAGTATAATTTTTATAATGGGATGTGGAAATATTAAAATGTCTATTGGTATAAACCTAAAAGTAGATAAAATGTTAAAACAAAGTGTTAGCTTTTATAAAACTGACAATTCCAAGCAAAACATTATTGAAACTTATTATAAAAAACTATATAACTTTCTTTTTGTGATAGTATCTAATCGATATCAAAAACAATTTGAAACATTCTTTTTATAAAACAAAAATATTATTATTAATATAATATAATACCTAAAAGTTCATATTTGCGTGAAAATTGCTATCCAAACACGCAGACAAGTATTTCGTCTTGATAGTAATAGTAATAGATAAATAAATTTGTTCTTTGATTTTGTACAAAGTTCTTGAACAAATAAAGTTACGATATTAAAATGAAATATATCTTCAGGCGAGTTTCCAAAAATATTGGCGAATATTTTAGTTACATTTACTTTTCAGAAGCATTATATTCCCTAGTTTACATATACATATTATAAATATAATAGTCCATTGTATCGTCTAGGTTTCCGGACTAGAACCACGTATTTGGCACTGTTTCTCCTTTTGCTAACGTTTCGTCCGCTCTTACAAGATACGAGGTGCTACCCAGAAATTTCCAGAATGTGAAAAAAACAATAAATTTTTCTTATAACTTATTCACTACCATCCCCCTCAAGTTACTCTCCTTCTGTATGAATACACCGATCCCAGCGACTTCATGACTTCCATGACTGGAAGCAGTTCTGGAAGTCTTCACTACTTGCGATTCGGTGTGGATCTCTTACAAGATACGAGGTGCTACCCAGAAATTTCCAGAATGTGAAAAAAACAATAAATTGTTCTTACAACTTATTCACTACCACCCCCCTCAAGTTACTCTCCTTCCGCATGAATACATCGATACCAGCGACTCCATGACTGGAAGCAGTGCTGGAAGTCTTCGCTTCTTGCGATTCGGTGTGGATCTCTTACAAGATACGAGGTGCTACCCAGAAATTTCCAGAATGTGAAAAAAACAATAAATTGTTCTTACAACTTATTCACTACCATCCCCCTCAAGGTACTCTCCTTCTGCATAAATACACCGATCCCAGCGACTTCATGACTTCCATGACTGGCAGCAGTGCTGGAAGTCTTCACTATCTGCGATTCGGTGTGGACCTCTTACAAGACACGAGGTGCTACCCAGAAATTTCCAGAATCTGAAAAAAACAATAAATTGTTCTTACAACTTATTCACTACCACCCCCCTCAAGTTACTCTCCTTCCGCATGAATACACCGATTCCAGCGACTTCATGACTTTCATGACTGGAAGCAGTGCTGGAAGTCTTCACTGCCTGCGATTCGGTGTGGATCTTCTCAATCGTCTCAAACCAGTGCTCGTTGAGCTTCAAGTTCAACTTCGGAAACAGGAATAAGTCGCAAAGGACAATCTTGGGAGTAAGGAGGGTGGGGTAGTACAGCCGTCTTCGTTGAGGTTAAGCTAGGTTTGGTTGAGTTTAGAAAGTGACGCACAACAAGTGAAGTGTGGGTTGGTGCATTGTCGTGATGTAGGATCCACGAATTGTCGCACCACTTTGCAGACAGCTTGCGTTGCCTGACAAGCTGATAATGTTACAAAGGTCATGGATTGTTCTCCTTTGGTGTTACAGAATAGCATCACGCACCTTTGCCACATTTTGTGGCGTGTTTTCTGTCGATGAACGACCAGAACGCTCATTTAAACCGGTTCTACCACTCATAAGCTTGCGTCTGGCCAAAAGAATTATCACTAAACGCTTGTTCAAGCATTTTCAAAGTTTCCGTTGCCGTTTTACCAAGTTTGAAACAGAATTTGGTGCACGTTCTTTTTTGCTCTTTCACATCAGACATTGTAGTGTCGCAGAATAATTCAAACACAGCTCAACAAATATAAACACAGAATCTGTTTGTCACCACTTAGCAAAGTACCGTTTCAGAGTCTAACTTAGTATAGACATAGCTCACAACATCTAGCGCTATATAGCTGTTCTACCATCCCTTCGGGCATCACATTCAAATTCCGGGAATTTCAGGGTAGCACCTCCTATATCTTTAGATTTCCTATTGGTATTGGCAATCTAGACTAGTTTTCTGGATGGTACTGTGTCTTTGGCATTGTTTCATTCTTTGGCGACGTTTTATTCATTCACATTAGGCACATCCTCAGGCTGGTATACTATGGACAACGACCATGTAAATTTACATGCCAGATTATAACAACCGATTGTTTATGTGAATATGAATATCATTAATTCGAAAATTATAGTCCTTAATATAATTTAAAAGTAAAACAAAAGCAAGGTATATTAGGTTCGTTTCTAATAATCTGAAGAAGATGATAGTATGTTTTAAAAAATGATAGCCGAACACATCTGCAAATAAGGCGAAACTTATTTATCTTTTGGTGATAAAAAGAAAATCAGGTAGGTACATAAAGTACCTAATTTCCAAAAAACTTGGCGTCGATACAGATTTAGATATTTGAACGCAATAGCATCGTTTCTGTTAAAAAATATTCGCGTCTTTGAGAAGTCTCGTTTTAACATATCAATTTAGAGGTATTCTTCCTGAATAGCTTTTAACATTGAAACATTAATTGACATTCAGGTACGGTTTAGTGTATAAAATTTAGTTGAGGACTTTAGGATTCCATCTCTGACACATGTATTTTTAAATATGCTATCTATGTATTTGAAAGTACTATGTGAGCCAAAGAGTCTGAAATAGTTGGTACCATTGAGTTTAGTGTTAAAGTTGGTGGTGATCCGATAACTACTTCACCATGACATTCATGACATTTATAAACAATGCGCATTGCAATAATTAACCGTCAAGTCAATGTTAGGTGCTTGTCATTCTAACCTGAATTAAATCAAAAATGAAAAACACACTAGAAAAGTGCTGCCAACTATTTCAGTCTTTTTGGCTCATAGTATTTTGTATCTGTAGATTGGGAAATGCATGTTTGTTATAGATCTATACTATATTTTATTAAATATCATAACTCATAAGTTACAATTTATTTTAGGTATAAGTCAAATTATTTTTTTTTAATTTAGTTAAAAATTTCGGCAAAGATTTCCATTTCATCGCTGATAATAGCAAGGCTGAAGTTTTGAGCCAAGTCAATTTTAAGTGCCATAATAAATGTGAATCTTCTGTGTGACTTTAAATGGCGATTTATTTAAGGTTACATTGAATAGATTTAAGTACAGAAATGTGTTTTGTAGTCCATAGCAACCAGGGACGTAAGGACGTAAAACAAGACCAGTTTCAGAGAAAAGAATATATTAATACGAGTGCGTAGGTATATTTTTGTAGTATTTATCTAGTCATAAAATGAAAATGAGCTAAAGTCAAACTAGTTATTAAAAAAGTTTCTACATTTAGAAGTACATGTGTTAACTTGCTTAATTTTTGCGGTTTATAAAATTTATTAAGATGCGTTAACTTTGTTGCTTAAATATTTACATTTAAAGTAGCAAAGTCACGCAAAATTAGAAGCTTAACTGGCGTGGCGACTTCATTTTTTTAACAAATATTTAACTTCCAACAGCTTGATGATGAGGAGCATTGATTAGAAAATTGTATTATGAAGTTTTCGTGTGCAATAAAAACGAAAATAATGTGTGGGTAGGACTGGAATTTTCTTAATTAGGACATGGTAAACCAAAGTTTCCACTATTAAATAGTTTTGTATTTGACTTATTAAGTAAATTTGGTTATTTTGATTAAACTCAAATTTTTAAAATCTACCAATTTCTCCAGATTTTTTTTCCGAACAATCTCGATAATAAACAGATTTTTCATCTGGCAATCCTGATCAGTGGCATCATGTCTGTCCAAGATGTACATACGTCCGTTGAGCAAGCATTACCAATTACATTTACGTCGTATGAAGGTGCGGACCTTGCCAAAATTTTGCACATTCTCTGAAAAGAACATTTTCAATTGCAAAACAAGAGTCACCGCCAAGTATCATTGAAACGAAAATGGGTGCGATCCGTGAACTAATTGAAGGTGTTCGACATATTATAGTGTGAGAAATCTCAATTATCTCGGATGACTTGGGTTATCGAAGTGTGATTTTATTTCATGACAACCCTCGAACACACATAGCTCCTTAGATTCGAGAGTAATCCGGGAAAGAAACACTCAAACATCCGCTTTATAGCCCAGAGTTGTCTCCGTGTGACCAGATGTTTGGTTCACTCAAGGAAGAATTGGGAGGACACCGTTTTGATAACGACTAAGGTGTAGAATCGCGCCAACGTTGTTACAAACACGATAAACTTCATTCTACGATGACAGGATTAAAAATTTGCAATCTATTGGAAAAATATATTAGTAGTGAAGTTGAAGACTGTAGAGAAAAATAATATGTATTCAATTTTTCTTTTACTGTTACAATAGATTAATTGGAATATTGCAGTGTCATAAAATTCCTTACAAAAGAAGCCAATGATTAAAAAAATATTCATTGAAGAATTATTGCTGCGTATGAGAAAGAGTCCTACTTTTAAGATAAATTTTATTCTAAACTCTTTGTATGGAACAGCGAATTAATTAACGATTTCGGGACGACCCACGAAAACTCAATATTGCAATATTGACGTTTAAAGGTCTCTGCTATTGTTAATGAGTTTGTATATTAGCAATATCAGAGCTATTGCTATGGATTTTCAGACTGCGTACACTTGGCAAAAACCGTTAGACTATGTTGGAGAAGCATGAAAATGTTTGTTCACGTATTATCCCCAAAGATGAGACTTGGGTACATCGTTGGGTTCATAAGGGTTTTCTACAACTAAAAACGTAGAAATACTTATTTTTTTTAAATAAACTTATGGGATAAGTTTTTTGGGATGCTGAAGGAATTTTGTTTATTGAATATATGCTAAGGGGTTATACCACAAATTGAAAGACCTATGGACACACTATTCAGAATTTAAAAACTGCTCTAAAAGTAGGTGATCACATTCTTATTGACAAGGAAATTTATTCTTGCTGAACAAGAATTATCATAAGGCAAACCAAGTCCAATCAATGATAATGGGTACATAGAGTTAAGGTATCAATTTTATAGTTTTGATCGGCTCTTTTTTATTAAAAAAACATTTCATTGGACTTGATGAGGCACTCAGAGAAATAGATGAATAATATTTTGCAGTCACCGAAGGAATTTTTTTCTGTACCTATGGGACAATTGGAAAAAGGATGGAATAGGTGTACACCCATACCTCGCTATAAGGCCGCTCTTTATAATAACGGCCTGTTTTAATTATGACGCTTTTTCGATCTACGGCCTAAAATGACCAATAGCTTGGCTGTATTTGCTTTATTTTTATATGTATGTACATAGTATTCGTAACTGAGGAAAACGCAGCGCGCACGACGAAAGAGACTACACGTTCGTACACGTTTATAAAACGGGCAATCCCAGAATAACGTTTTGATAAAAAGAAGCAAAAGCACACACGAACGCACGCACTTGATGGAAATTGCGCATGGTAGTGACGAGCATAGTTATTAATTGCTGAATTAAAAACACACATAATTCTTTTAAATATAATCGCTCCTTTTTTATGCCACCGAAACGTTCATTCAATTTGGAGATTGATGCTGCTAACAATGAAAAGAGAAGTCGAAAATCTGTTACGCTAGAGTCTAAATTAGAAGTTTTACGTCGTAAAACTGGTGAGAAAATTGTTCAAATTTGTAATGCAATGGGACTGGCGAAGTCTACCGTTCAAACTATTCGTGATAGAAAAAAAGAAATTGAAATACATTCGCTGTCCGCTACACCTTCAAGTGTTTCAAAATTAACTCGCCAAAGAAGCAGTGTTGGGGAAAAAATGGAAAAATTATTAGTTTTATGAGCCAGATGACTATCCAAGGAAAGGCCAAAAGTATTTTCGAAAATTTAAAGAGAGAGAATAATGATGAATCTGCGAAAAATAACTTTTGACCAGTAGTAAAAAAATATTTAATGAGCAGCAAGGCATTGCTCATTTTGGATAATGTTTTAGGGCACCCGGTTAATTTACCAGAATTATTAGAAGATGTGGAGATTGAGTACATTCCCAAAAATACAACAGCTCTGATCCAACCAATGGATCAGGGTGCTATAGCAACTTTTAAGGCTTATTATTTACGCAGAACTTTTCGTGAACTTATTCAGCAAACCGTTGGTGAATCTTTGATAAAACAATTTTGGAAAAACTACATCAAAGATGTCGTGTACAACATTAGCGAATCATGGAAAGATTTAAAAGCAACCACAATGAACCATGTTTGGAAACAAATATGGCCAGAATGTATAAAATCGAATGAGTCTGAAGTTAATTCTCTTCCCGAAGTTCGACAAAACATATTGAGCTTAGCAAAAGATCTTGGCTTTGAAGATTTAGAAGAAGGTGATTTGATTAACTCGCTTGATGTTGACAGAGAACTTCTTTCAAACGAGGAGCTGATCCAGTTAGTAACCGAACAAACTCTTTATGAGGAGTCAGAGCCTGCTATAGCCAGGCAGCTAACAGCAAAAACCTTGACAAATGCACTTTCTTATTTCGAGAAGGGAATAAACATCCTTCTTCAAAATGATCCCAACGAAGAACGCAGCGATAAAGTATCTCTAGAAGTAAACTCAGCCATTAAATGTTACAAAACGTTGCAAAAAGAAGCAGAAAGGAGGGCGAAGCAGACAAAGTTGGACGAATATTAAGTCATTTAACAACAATGAAAATTGACGACGGCAGCATTTTATCATATTAAAAAAGCTTCCAAACATTTTATAATTTTTGTATGTGAGTATGATCTCTTTTGTTTTTCTTTTTTGAACTATGTAATGTGTTCATTTTATGTATGTATTCTTATTTGTTGTGTTATTTTATTTTTAAGTAAGTATGTATTTTTATAGAAAATGAAAAGAATAAAATGCCTGCTGAACTAAACCCTTTAAATATTATTTTTTTTTAATTGGAACCGATCTGATTGAATTTGTATGGATATGTATGAAAATAATTGATTCGTTAAACGGTTTTTCACTTTACGGCCTATTTTTTCGGAACGTATCTTGGCCGCTAAGCGAGGTATGGGTGTATAAGTATATACATTTTTTTTTTGAGACCTATGGTGAATAAATAATTACAAAATAGTAAACTCGATCAGAATATGTGAAGAATACCATCCTTAAATTCTTACTATGTTGAAAAAGCAGAAGAAATAATCACAATAATAATAATAATAAAGTTTCAATAAAAAGAATAATTCAAAATGCAGTTTTAAAACATAAAGAAAACAAAAAGAATAACTAAAGTCTTCATTTTCAAAGCATCTTCAATGCTGGCTTCCAGTAAATATGTCGAATATTGTCTCAGCATTCTACACCATCTGAGTTAATGTTTGTGTTAGGAGTGCGAATGTACAAATGTGGAACATTAATGGAAAATAATGCGTGTAACACGAAAGTTAACGCCAAAGAGCAAGTGCGAACCGCCGATTAGTTTATATAAAAAACTTGGACTATGTAGCTTCCTATGATCAGAGAATGCATTATGCTGCTTCAGCAAAAGAGAATAGCCAATTCCACGACCCGGATAAATACCTGATGTTTTAAAAGTTAGATATTTCGAAAATCGACGCTGAATTCTCTCCACAGAAACATTCTGAACATCGTAAAAGGGATACCAAATAACAGATCCATACTCAAGCTTACTCACAACAAAGGCAAAATATAACGTTTTCAGGAGATCCACGTTATTGAAAAATTTAGTATATCATAGGATAAAACCTAATGCTTTATTCGCTGAAAGGCACATGATTTACACGTGAAGGTTGAAGCTTAAGCAATGATCAAAAGCTATTCCAAAAGCCCTCACAGAAGCAACTCTTGGAAGCATATAATTGGCACTAGACTAATTAAAGATAAAATCAATACTTTCTTGTAAATGTCTGACATAAGCATCACTTGACAATACATTGAAGATTTTAATATCATCAGTATAACTCAAGGCATTAGAAGGTAGACTTGCAAGCAGTGGCGGCTCTTGATGACGTACGATGTGCGCTGCTGCACGGATGAGACTGCTTCGTTTAAGCTTTCATATATACAGAGAAGCAAGTAACCGTACCGAAATCTTCCGAAATAGTTCGAAGTAGTCTCATCCGTGCAGCAGCGCACATCGTACGTCATCAAGAGCCGCCACTGCTTGCAAGTAAATTAGTTATGAACAGTAATAATAAAGACCCTAGATTGGAACCTTGAGAAACCTCAGAGGTAGATATTAAAGCATGAGATGGTAACCATTATAAAAAAAACGTAATTAAACCTATTGTCTAAATAAACAAAAGAAGAAAATTTATTTAGAAGCATTACATGATCGATGGTATCAAATGCGCGGGAGTAGTCAAAATAAATGCAATCAAGTTGAAGCTGACAATCAATAGTACCTATCACTAACATATTCTGTAAAAGTTGCCAGGTTAGTTACGGTAGATCTTGCAGAGAGGAAGCCAAGTTGTCGCAAAGAAATATAAGAGCGAATATTAGAAAATATGCGATTATAAATAGGAACAGGTAGAAGAATAAGAAATCAGATGGCGTGGAAAAAATACCAACTACTTAATAATAGAGGATTGAAAGTCAGCAGTGTAACGGGAGAGCTATAATATTGCTGGATTGGCGGTCAAGTATGATAATTTCCATTTTCAACACGAAAACAACAAAATACAATATATAGAGACATTGAATGCCATACAAAATTATTTATCAAACGGTAGTAGTTCAACAGGTAATGAGATATGTAGATAAAGTAAACAGGAGAAATAAGATAACAGTTAGCTTAGAAAAAATCACCAACTAAATAAGCAAGGATGATTCAGAATTATTAGTCCAACAGGTCTTTCTGAGTTCTAATATTATAGTTTTTATTTTCAAACGAAGGCAAAAAGAGCTTCTAAAATAGCAGAGGGATAGTATTATTGAGTGCCTACAAAAATGCATAAGAGTATAACGAAACGGAAACGCAGATACAATAAAAAAACATCTAAGGAACCATTGTCAGGAATCAGGAAGAATTCATCATAGACACTATATTATTCGTATGAGATATTAAGGGATAATAACAAAACACGATTCATATTAGAAAGAAAATAGAAATTTTGTTTTGTACAGGAGTACAAATCAAAATGAAACCTAATATTGATGGGTTGAAATTGCTAATATGACTCTCTTCTTTGCATGCATTGTGAATATCCTATTTCTCAGAATTATTTTCGACCTTTTTCTAAATCGTCGTTTATATTATAATTAAATCGAAAATGTCTTTTATTTAATTTATCCCTCTATGTGAGTGGTTCCTGAGACGAATTTTTTCTTTCTGATTAAATATCAGTGAGTGCTCTAAATTATCATTATCTATTCTAGTCTAGAGATACAACTAATTTAAAAAGCTGGTATTTACTGTTCAATGTAGTTAAATTAGCTCATTTATCTTCCTTAATATTGATCGGTTAATTCTTCGTGTCGTCCAAGAAACTAACACCATCTTTCCCCAGTACTTTTCCAGGGCATAAATTTTCTTTTTATTACACAATTTAATGAACTAATACTTCAAACTATACAGTAATATAGGAAATATTTATGGACATAAGGACTTATTGGATATGTTATCTGAGATGACGTAGTTTGTAAATGACCACTGGAAAATTTTGTGATAATTAATTGCTTAAATATTTGTTTTTCGTAATGAGATCTGAGAAGTTCGGTTTTAATTATTTTCGTTAAATTTTCTGTTTATTAATACATTAAGTATTGAAGTCATCTAACAGGTTATATCATGTTGTTCGGAAAACTTGTAAGCTTAGCAATTTTAAATACAATATATTACAGCGCCTCCTTTGGAAGCTTATTCTAAGTAAGTTGTAAGGCATCATGTAACGATTGTAAATTTATTGGAGGGTTAAGAAGGATACCATTCGACCTATCATATTCGAGACATGTTCTATCGATGATAGAGATGAATAAAATGATGATAGATGATAGTAATAATATTGATGTTGGCCTCTTGGAGAAATCGAAATGTGGTAAGCTGTAACATGTGGTTATCTTGATGGATATGGTATTATTTAGCTCTTGGATGGTAAAAGAAAAGGTACCAAAACTTCCTAACTGTACGTTTGAATATTAAAATTTTTCTTTTTTTTGCAAGAGGTTGGCTATAGAATAACAATGCGTTTCGCAGATATACTCGTCCGTTTGGGTTGATTTTATATCGTCCAAAACTAATACTACCTCTCCTCATCGCATCGTACCCACAAATTAGAATGGTGTTATGTACCTACGTACAGATTGGGATAAGAAGTGGAACAATATCGTTTTTGTAGGCGAATCTCGATTTTATTTGTACGCCTATGGTGATCGTAGACGAGTCCAACGTTGAAGAGCTGAAAAGCAGTTTTTGAGTTTTTCTGTAGAATGTGAGACTGCACTTACTAGAGGTTTAATGGTTTGAGGTGAAACTAGCATGGGAAGTAGGACTCCTTTAGTATTTATTCAATATCGTTTGAAGATGACGATTGATGTGGTTTCATTGTACGTACCATAACATTAACAATCGATTTTTTTACAATCTGTTATTTCGTCCACAGATAACCGCAATTTCTTATTTTTCATTTCGGATTTAATTACATGTTCAATATGTTCACGGAAGGATGGTAGTAAATTTAGTCATCTTTTCCGGCTATGTAACGTTCCTTTACCGCAGTGCTTCCAAAATGAATGAAATGATTCGTTGTCTACAAACTTAAACTTAAATGAAATAATTTTTGCGATTATGCATTACACTATTTACGTATTTTTCGCAGTGAAATTTTCTTGAACACATTAGCGGTATATCACACACTTTATTATACTGCCATTGTACATTAAATCCTGAAATCTCTTTATCAATTAATTAGCTATATCAAGAAACGGTCTCTTTCTGGCTATTTATGACATTATAAAATTATTATTTCACACTGTAAACCAGCGAAGTGCACTGAACGGTGTTCAGACGGCGACTGACAATATATATATATATATATATATATATATATATATATATATATATATATATATATATATATATATATATATATATATAACAACATAATTTGAAACATACTTGAGTGGGTAAAACCTCACTAAATTTGTATAATACAAAAGTATTTTTAATAATATAAAAAATATTATTAAAAATGGGGTGTGAAGAACACAATACAAGTTCATTTATGTTCTTTTGAATGTATCTTCTCCAAAGACATAGATACGTATTTCACATTTCTACATGATTCTCAATACGCCCGTATTGAGAATCATGTAGAAATGTGAAATACGTATCTATGTCTTTGGAGAAGATACATTCAAAAGAACATAAATGAACTTGTATTGTGTTCTTCACACCCCATTTTTAATAATATTTTTTATATTATTAAAAATACTTTTGTATTATATATATATATATATATATATATATATATATATATATATATATATATATATATATATATATATATATATAAGGTAAACTTAATAAGTCTGCGATTAAAGGTCTGGTTTATTACTTCAAAGTATTTATATTTAAAACAACCCTACATGTTTCGGCAATGATGCGTTTGTCAAGGATATAAAAAATATAAATTTATATTTTTTATATCCTTGACAAAGGCAAACGCCTTGGATCGTTATTGGACAATTCCATTATTGTTTCACAAAACTGTAATCTTCTGTCCGGGTCATCTTCGTTAAGTTCGTGCAGTAAGTGTATCTTATAGGGCTTGTATTTGTTCGCTTTTAATATTCGTCTAATAGATCTGCTACTCATATCATTTTCTAATCCTAGTTGAGTGGTTGACGTAGTGGGATTTTCCGTTACAGCAAGTAAAACATGAAGAGATCGGTCTTCATTAGTGATTTCTTTTGGTCGGCCAGCTTTAGGAATATCTCTAACATCGCCCGTTTCTCTAAATTTAGTAACCAATCTCGAAACTGTTGATTGAGCTATAGGATCTCCATCCAAATAAACATTATTGAATAAAGTGCAAACATCGTGATGTGAACGTTGCCTGTCACCATATCTGACCATCATAAGAATATCTATTCTTTCTTTAGTAGTTAATTTGATCATTTTCACACAAAACACGTATTAAAAAAAGCAAGTTTACGATGGAAACTATTTTATTGTGAAACGTCAATAATTCAATGACAGTCAAAAAATCTACAATTTCCAAGGCAATCTACAAAACACTGCACTAGTCCAAATGTACGTTTATTAAATTTTATTTTTTTCTCAATATTTTTATTATCTAACCCCATGAAATAAGTACATATTCATATTCAGAAATTAATAAAGATTCCGAATTTTCTAAAAGAAAATATTATTTCCATTAAAAAATTTTTTTTTTTTTGCTGTCATATGTAATCATCATGAAAAAAAACGCAAATGATTGAAGCCAATACAAAACCTTTTGTTGACAACATTTTGTTCTAAAGTTTATATTTACGGAATTATTAGACTGATGCGTTACTTCAGCCCAACCCCGTATATATATATATATATATATATATATATATATATATATATAAAACTATTTCGTGACCTTGGTATGATATGGTAAATTCAATCAGTTGGCGATTTAAGGTCTGGCTTTACTTTAAAGCATATATATTTAAACCATATGGTTATATGGTTCATACAACAGCTTATTAGTGAGTGGACACGTTTTCTTTATTCAAAAAACCCATTTTCTTCTCAAGAGTATGCAGACATGCATTTTGTGTATGGCTACTGTAACGGCAGTGCACGTCAAGCAGTTATTGAATTCCTCATTATGGGTTGTTTTAAATATATATGCTTTAAAGTAAAGCCAGACCTTAAATCGCCAACTGATTGAATTTACCATATATATATAACGGCTAAGAAATTATCTAAAACACTTATATATATATATATATATATATATATATATAGATAATTATTTATTGACTTTAGTATGTTATGGTAGATTCAATTAGTTGGCGATTTAAGGTCTTGCTTTACTTCAATATGTATATATTTAAAATTTAAAACAATCTTACATATTTCGGCATATGATTGAATCCAATATATATATATATATATATATATATATATATATATATATATATATATATATATTTATATATATATATACATATAACAATTGATAAATTATTGGAGTTTTTCGGCTTTTATATGAAATATTTACAAATATCAAATTAGAATTTCGTATGATTTGCTTTGTAATTTGTGGACAGCAATGTTTACATCCCCACTTACTCTGCAATTACATACATTCTAATTTGATATTTGTAAATATTTCATATAAAAGCCGAAAAACTCCAATAATTTATCAATTGTTATATTTAATAAACGGCTAAGAAATTATCTAAACACTTATATATATATATTTATATATATATATATATATATATATATATATATATATATATATATATATCCCAGATATATCCCATATATATATATATAAAAGTGTTTAGATAATTTCTTAGCCGTTCATTAAATATAACATTTGATAAATTATTGGAGTTTTCGGCTTTTTTTTTTTTTATATGAAATATTTACAAATATTAAATTAGAATGTATGTAATTGCAAGTTAAGTGGGGATGTAAACATTGCTGTCTACAAATTACAAAGCTAATCATACGAAATTTTTTTTATAACGTAGACCATATTTTTCAAGTAAAAAAAATTTCGTATGATTTGCTTAGTAATTTGTAGACAGCAATGTTTACATCCCCACTTACTCTGCAATTACATACATTCTAATTTAATATTTGTAAATATTTCATATAAAAAAAAAAAAGCCGAAAAACTCCAATAATTTATCAAATGTTATATATATATATATATATATATATATATATATACAGTATAAAAACTTGAACTACGAAAGCCTATTGATAGGAGAGGGTGGCGGGAGGTAAAATTAAATGTATTCATTTAGCTTATTTAGCTACTTATATATCCACTACATTATATTATAACATTATTTTCTTTAGATTGACATTTTTAAATTCGTTATATCTTTTGAATGGAATGTCCGATTTTAATAATTTAAAAAGTATTTTACTGGTATTGAAATGGTCTTTAATAAAATATCATTTAATAGGATAAGGAATAATACAGAGGTATGGATAATATGGTTTGATTATTGTCGGCACTTTTATTAACTTTTAAAATGTAAAAAAGTAGTTATAGTGGCATAACTACAGTAGTTGGACATATGGTTTCGCGGACTTTTTTGTAGATATTAATACGTTCTATAATACTGTTCAACATTTTTTTGTTCTATCAACAATAGTTTCCGCAGCGTACGCGATGACAGATTTTTGTGACTAATTTTTTCACACCTTGGGTTACATTAATGCATTTTTATTGGGGATCCCTTTTTTTTTTGAAAATGTAATATAGTCTATGTCACTCAGTGAAAATGCAGCTTTCTAATGGCGAAAGAATTTTTGAAATCGGTCCAGTAGTTTTTGTGTGAAAAAATTACAAACATACATACAAAAACACAAATGTTTCCAAAATATAATATTAGTGGATACATTTAATTTTCCCTCCCACTACCTTCCCCTATCAATAGGCTTTCGTAGTTCAAGTTGTTTTACTGTATATATGTGCTAGGACGAGCCGTCGGTGGGATGATACTCGAATGAACCTCTCTACTCATAGAATATATCTGGGATATGTCGAAGGGTTAGTATGCTGTCTAACCCTTCAATGAACTTACAACAGCTATATAATAACCTGAAGGTTCCTTGGAAGGAACTTTAACGGGTATCCATAGATTATTTTATTAAAAGCTTGCACAGGCGAAAACTAATTTTTGAATTTTCTCTGTGAAGCGTACCAATTTTTCAATGAAAATTTAATCATTTATTTTTCTCAATACAAAAAATACTTCTACGAAACTTGGTTTAAAAGTAGAACTTACAGTGGGATTCGTCTTTTATGTCACATAAATGATGAATAGTTTACAATTTAAAAAGTTTCATTATAGTGTCTGCTTAACAGCTTGGTGTAATTTTTGTAAGGGAAGAAAGTAAGGTATATTTTCGGCATTTAATGTTCTTTTATTGTCGGAAAAACATTATACAAACAGACAGAAAAATATGTGATGTTTGCGTAGCAGAATCAAGCTTTCGCCACATATTCAACACTACCATGTTTAACCATTTATAGAAGCTTGGATACGATCAATCAATATGACTCGACGCGTGTTTGGGTTCCTTGAACAGAAAATAATTTAATGCATTTCAATAGGCGATGCTCTTTATAAACGTAATGGCAATTATCCACTTTTAACGCGGCCTTTAACAATAACATTGAACGCGAAAGATCATGGAGTTGGAAAAACAAACCAAGATTAACATTTCCGAAGGCTGATCTACACCCAAAGAAGTCCATGTTTTGCGTTTACTGGAAAGGAATTGTGTACTATGAGCTTTTTGGATCTAAGAAAACCATTAATTCAAATAAGTAGTGTGAGCAATTCGATCGACTAACAGAAACGACACTGCACCCTCTGATTACCATTTAATCAACCTATTTTTAAAACGCACAATATGAAAAAACATTCATAATTCAGAGGCGTGTAAATGCATTTGGAGCAATTTTTGGCAGACAATGATAGCAATTTTCAAACTTCTTGATAGATGATCAAAAGCTGTCAAGAATAGTGGTGATTATATTATCGATTAATTGTGTTTAAAATTGTTCGATCTGTTTTTAAAATTTTCTGTAAAAACCGCTACAAATTTCTCGAACAATCTGATACATAATCGAATTTTAAATTATTACTTCTTAAGGTATTAAATATATCTAATATTGTAAGCAATGAAAATAAGACTTGATCTTAGGCCGTTTTGAAAATTAATAACTTATACAATAGTAAACTAAATTCGGTTGTATTAACAAATTATTAGTTTTATTAGATTACTCGTTCCCTAACGGTAAAATCTTATCTCGAATGTCGAGGCCAGTTCTGTTTATAAATGTTTTTGTATATACATATATGTATATACCTAAGTTAATGTTGATAAATTGAAGCGTGGTTAAATATTGCGAAGTATTTTAGTCTCTGTATTGATAACAGTGATACCGCAAGATTAGATTAATTTTAGATCTTTCTTATAGAAAATCATATCAGGAATGTAAAATTTGTATTACGTAGAGGGAAAATATTATAAAAGAACATAAGGCTTATGAAATTCTATATGCAATGACCAATGACTTTAGTAATTACTTTAGGTTTTTAAATTAATTATTGCGACAGAATTTGTTTTTATTTTTTCTTACGATATCTGTTTAAGTGGAGAAACAAGTTTATCTAATCTTAGTAGTATAATATACAGTAATTCTGTATATTATCATCTAGGGATAATGATTAAAATGTAACATATCTACGTTGAATCATCCATTTCGTGTGCCTAGATATAATTTAATAAAATTTACTGCATAATTCTTTAAAAAGGTAAACTAGTTATTGTAATGTACGCATCAATGCTAACGAACCGCTGCCGCCATCTATCAACATAGAATAACAATGTCATGTCACGTAAACAAAATGACTAATGTAAAATAATCATTTATCAATAAAGTATCTTAAAATAGCATCTTAAGAGTCGTTTTATAATAACTACTAGCAACGTAAACCAAACATAACGTTACATGGTGTCAGAAAATAACAAAAAAAAAAAATTAAATAAAATGACAGACAATGAAAATGCAAGTATGTACTCTGCACAAGGGATGCGTCCTCCGAAAAATTTGGTAATCACAAATAACACCAACATGGCAAGAAAATGGTCAGAATGGCAACAACAATTTAAATGGTGTGGCATAGCCATACATCTGTCGAAACAACCAAATGAAGTACAAACAGCACACCTAAATCCTACAAAGGCAGATATCCGTGTGCAAAAAGTAGTAAGTAAAGGTGACGGAATAAACCTTAACGAAAGGGAGCAAATAACCAACGAGGAAAGAGATCAACAGCATACTGTTCCTTCACCAGCAGTTGATGCAAAACCAATTACTGTAACACCAGTATCAATAGCCAAAGTATCTGAGCCAAAACTAATTCAAACACGATCTGGGCGTATTGTAAAACCAATAGCGAAACTAGACTTATAAAAAAAAGAAAAAAAAAGGGAGATGTAACGTACGCATCAATGCTAACGTACCGCTGCCGCCATCTATCAACATAGAATAACAATGTCATGTCACGTAAACAAAATGACTAATATAAAATAATTATTTATCAATAAAGTATCTTAAAATAGCATCTTAGGAGTCGTTTTATAATAACTACAAGCAACGTAAACCAAACATAACGTTACAGTTTTGTGTTGAAATTTTCATCAAATATTTCGAAGAATAACTGCTTTTGATAAAGATTTATATCTACATACATGCACTACTGCCGTGGCACTGGCTAAGAATGTATAAACTGACCGAAATACAAAAAAAATAAAACCCAGTAAATGTGGCGAAAATTTCGGGGAAACATTATGCCTCTATTCAGGGTTGCTTCAAGGAATGTTGGCGCCGGGATGCCAGGCAAAAGTTGCCGCCCCCTAAAAAGCTTAATTTATTTTTGCCTAGATTTAATATTTTTCATAATAAAACGAATTTATAATTACATATACATATTGCATATATTTTTTATTTAAGTACATATACAATGTTTAGAAAAAAAAAACAATAATAACATACAAAACCTAACATATGAATAAAAAGTTTGATCTACAAAAAATTATTTAAAAATTAACATTTTTTACCTTTTTAAGTGTAACTTCATTAATTAAATCTGTTGTCTCCAAATCTGCAGCTATTTGATTTTCAATGCTTATTAAACTCAAGTTTATTTCCATGTATGTCCATGTGTACAGATAAAGATGTACGTAATGTAATGCATATCTGTTTCATTTGTAACAACTACGTAATGCTTGCTTAACGTATTGATGTTTTTCAATTTCTCAAGTTTATATATTTTTCTTGTGATATAGTAGATCTCAAATTTATTTTTTTAAATTTAGAAGCCACTGTATCAACCGCTGGGAACTCAGTTTCACAATCAATCTCCTGTGCAATCTTTTCAGCTTCACTCAACATATTTGTAAAATTATCATGTTCTAGATTTTGTTTTTTCAGTGGCAATGCTTATAAAGTAATATCTTAACGCTAATGACAATAATTTATTTTTCATTGTACTTACTTACGTACATATTTAAGCAAACCTATAAAATACTTACAAGTTCTACATATTTATTTAATAAGTACATAGTAGGTTTAAACCATCATATACGTTAAAAAAATTGGACAATTAGTACATACTTCTATTTTGAATTACTTTCCACTCGTCGCCCCAAGACGTGTCGCCCGGGTGCCGTGCACTCTTGGCACCCCCGCTTGGCACGGCCCTGCTCCTATTCATCAATTAACTGAATTTGGTGGCAGAATAATCGACCTATAAGATGCCGGACATTCATTCATGGTATTGCTAATAGTGTAGGATGTAGTGTCGGAAATTGGCGATAGATGGAGAGGTTTAATCAACAAATTTTCATACGATCTATATATCGAAGAATTCGATCTTTCGGGTTCGATTGTACTGACCATTTCTTTATTTACCTCTAACTGCACGCCATAAAATTGCTCAGTTTGAATGGTGTCATGGAAGATTGTACTGGAATGAGGAATGTCTTCAGTGATGAATTTCGATTTTGTGTATGGGCTCATGATGGCCGTAAAATAATCAGAAGACATTCCGGAGAAAGACAAAATTTACAGTTTTCTGTACAGCGATATACGGCTCTTACCCAAGGTGTGATGGTGTGGGAGTTATCTGCCATAGAAGTAGATCTCCTCTAGTAGTATTTCAAAGAACATTAAATGCGATTCGTTCCGTCAATAATGTTCTTGAACCAGTGTTAATATTATATTTGCAACAATCAGTAAATCCAATTTTTCAGCAGGATAATGCCCGGCCTCTAGATAACCTTCTCGTTCGCCGCAGTTAGAATAATATTACAACCACCGCCAAACAATGTAAGTAAGTATGCCTGATAGACTAGTTGAATAACTAAGAAACAGAGCAGGCCCGATGCATTATTAGTGTTTATGTGAATTGTTACCTTCGTCCATCGTTTCTAAATATGAATAAAATATATGTTGAAAATTTCATTAAATATACGAATTTTACCGCATATTTATTTATTTTTGGCGGCCAGTATAGTTTTGATTTTCTCCAATAACAACTACTGAATGGCATTTTAGAAACGAGAGTAGATAATAGCTATTTATGTAACAAGTACATAATGTAGAACTTTATTGACGAGCCGAGTTTATTTGCCGAGCGAGGTTAATAAAAAAAAGGAGAGTCAATAATAGTAGTTTCTCTACGGCTATTGAATAATATATTCATTCTGCATATTTATTCAATTGTAACGAGCCATCGAAAAAATTAATAATAATTGGAGTAGACTGTGAAATTGGGTTGGTACTTTAACCACTTCCACATAATGACACATTACTTGATGCTTGACAGTTTCATTTGGTTTCATTGTAAAAAAAAGGTTATGGCATTGAAATGATACTACAACAAAAAAGAAATCAAATAATTTATTTAATATCGAAATCATAATCAAAATTTACATATAGCTACAGAAGTTGTTGAAAATGTTGTCCATTTACATCTAAACACAAACAATTTTCTTAATAAGAGTTTTGAAAAATTTGACACAAACTTATAGTTTCAATGTCAAATAATAAATGTCATTATGTGGAAGTGGTTAAAGTATCAACCCAATTTCACAGTCTACTCCAATTATGAATTTTTTCGATGGCTCGTTATAATGGCATCAATTCTTCATCCTGTGTGTAATGAATCATTATACACGGCCTGGCCTGTTGACCAATCACATCACTCGTATTTTCATTATTCAACGGGCAGTACACCATTGATGCAGTATAAAGTGTGCGTTACCTAGCAACCGCTAAACAAGTCAAAATTTAAAACGTCAAATACATTTTTCCACGGTCGGGAGTAGAAATCAGTTTCTATGACATCAAAATTAAAACAGAAGTAGTCGATTATTCCCAAGGGAGTATAATGCTCCCAAGGGAGTTTACATTATGGAGAACGTTTGTGATTCATGTAAAAAAAAGATAACATTGAAATTATTTATTGACATTTAAATTAAATGTTACATTTGTACAATTTTCAAAATTAATATTAGAAGGAATATTACTTTCGCTTACATTTACAGTTTTTGTGATTGCCCTAGTAGTGGTACCTACTAAAACCTGATTAGCAATTTTGGTCTTATTTTCAAAGGAGTTCTCGACATAACCCTCAGCGACTGTCGTTGATTTCCAACCAGCATGACGCTTTATTGTCGTGATATCCACACCAGCATCTGCCAGTAATGTCGCTGAAGATCTTCGTAAGCAGTGACCAGTATAACATGCAGCATCAGGTAATTTTAATACGAAGCTACTACACTCGGAATTTTTCCCATGGTATTCTTGCCAACTGGCTGCGAACTACATTTTCTTGCTTTGTAGTACAAAAAAAGGCGCTTATGCTTGACGTGGGGAGGACGAAAGGACAGGTATTTTCGAAACAACTCAAGCATATTTTCCACATCGGTAACCACAAAGGTTCGTGGAATCTTTGTCTTGGTGTCTGGAATTTTTACAATCAAGGAAGAGCCTACATCCTCAATATAATCTACAGTTAAATTGACTAGTTCATCAGTTCGACAAGCTCCGGCAATCCCCAGAATTAATCCAACCTATAAAAAATCAAAATACTTAATAATTGAAATACCTAACAACAAAAGTAATCTTACCTTAATCATTAAGAATTCTTTGTCATCTGCACTTGATAGAACACGGTCGATTTCACCCTTTCTCAATATTTTCGATTTTTTCGCTTGATATCCGTCACCGGTTCTTTTCAAAAATGCGATCAGCTTGGGCAATTTGCTTATATCTATGTTGTCGTAAATTATCAAGCATGACTTAACCATAGAATATTGCGCCCATAATGTGGAAGACTTGTAATTCTTTGCATTTTCACTGAAGTATGCCAACAAAACATTCTCGCTGTATACTTGAACATTTTTCTCGGCGCACCACTTTTTGAACCGATTGTAGGCTATATCGTATAAAGATCTTGACTTCGTAGGCAGCAAATTGCTTATTGCAATATATGCAGCCTCCACAATCTCTTCCGACTCACAATTATTCATTGTGCACTAAACAAACTTTAAACTAAACCAAACTAGCACCTTAATTTGACAATTCTTTTTGTTTGTTTATTTTGTAGTTATGACAATAACTCAACGACTACTAAATAAATGCTCAAATCCGAATACAATAATTCTGGTGCTACTTATTTCATAATGACAAAATATGTGTTTTTAAGTTAATGAGACTGTGGAAAAAATAGTATATACCATTCGGGAGAGATGCTATTTTGTCCTCGGTGCATTGTAGCCCTCGGGCTTCGCCCTCGGGCTTCAAATTGCACCTCTGCCAAAATAACGCATTTCTCTCCCTTATAGTATAATATACTATTTCTTACGTTGTTCGCATATTTTCTTCCTAAAAAATAAGCTTTGTCGCTAATGAAAGCGATAATACACAACAAACACTTTCAAACACTCGTACTTTGAATGAAGTGAATTTTGATAAAAATTCAACACCATCAGTAATAAATATTAGTAATTGTTCTAATTTTAAGATAACATTTGCAAACAAATAAATTAAACTGTTATGTACTTACGTATTCTCTTTTTTATTTAATCCTGTAGCCGTAGAGAAAGTATAGTCTTTAACTCGCGTATAACAGGCTATTATTAACTCGGGTGATTACAACGCTCGCCTACGGCTCGCGTTGTAATTTTCACTCTCGTGAATAATAGACGTCATTATACGCTCGTTGAAGAATATAACGTATGATCAAAAAGTCTTTGGATCGTGATAGCCATGAAACGTAAAGCTATCTATAAAATTATTTACTTCTGTGATTCATTACCTTGAAGTACGCATAAGTTACAAATAAAATAGATTTTAGGTTATGGTATTTATTTACATTTTATGTATGTTATATTTAATAACATTTGTAGAGATTA
Source organism: Melolontha melolontha (assembly GCA_935421215.2). Taxonomy (NCBI): domain Eukaryota; kingdom Metazoa; phylum Arthropoda; class Insecta; order Coleoptera; family Scarabaeidae; genus Melolontha; species Melolontha melolontha. The sequence goes on along the minus strand of OW285239.1, from coordinate 104,649,325 downwards.
CAGAATGCATTTATAAATAAACGAAGTTTTAATAACTAATAAAAAAAAATAAGGCTCATTACAGTTAAGAAAGGAACTCCCACAATGAAACAATAACATTCAGGTAGGTACACTTTTACAATAAAAAATTTTAAAAGATGTTGAAAATGTCTTCTCTGTTCTTGAATACACCGGTTAACACGTCGGCCCATGTTATTAAAAACTTTAATTAAAAGATCAGGTGTTACTGTGAGACAGTTTTCAACAATACGTTCTTGTAATTCATCTAAAGTGTGAACTGGAGTTTTGAAAATGTTATTCTTAAACAATGGGAATAAGGAGTAGTCTAAAGGACTCAAATCACAAGCCCTAGGTGGGTAACGTCCGTCTGATATTAACCTTTCATCATAAAATTGACGTGCAACATGCGGTCTCGCGTTATCTTGCTGAAAGTATCCATTATGAAGTTCATCATCGTGCAATTGATTGATAAAAGATTCAAGTATTTGATTTATATATCTTTCAGCGTTTATGGTATCTTGAAAAAATATTGGCCCTATTACCCGTCTACAGGACATTGCAACCCAAACATCAATCTTAGGAGCCTCACTATGAAAATTAGGATTATTCTCGCTCCACATACGCATAACTTGTTTATTAACGTATCCTGATAGGTAAAAATAAGATTCGTCTGTAAAAAATGTTAAATCAAGGATATCGTTATTCATATGGTCATTAAACCAGGTACAGTTCGATACTCTCTTCTGATAATCTGGTGGCAGTAACTTCTGACACATCTGCAGTTTATAAGGAAACATGTTCAAGTCATGTTTAACAATGGTTTGACACGTCCCATAACTTAAATTGATTTCTTGTTTCAATCTACGCAAGGATAAGGTAGGTTCTTCCTGCATGCGTTGCCTAACCAGATCAATAACATCATCATTTCTAGCCCGTCTACTTCCAGATCGAAAACTATCGCTGATATTACCAGTTCCTTCAAATTTGTCCACAGTTCGTTGAAGTTGCCGAAAAAAAAACTCGTTCGGTTATTGCGAAGTTGGGAAATCTACGGAACTATTCAAACATAAACTAGGTGAATAAACCCAATTACCATTTTCACCTATATTTCCATTACTGTAGTATGATTTGATAATAAAAATTTTATGTTCTAATTGAAACATTTTGAATTATAACCAGCTGACTTGAAAGTTGTCAAGTAAATGTCAAAACTAATCGAAATAAATAATTTTATAGATATCTCGTCAATTCCACGGCAATAGCGATCCAAAGACTTTTTGATCATACGATACTAACGAGCCATCGAAAAAATTTATAATTGGAGGAGACTGTGAAATTGGGTTGGTACTTTAACCACTTCCACATAATGACACATTACTTGATGCTTGAAAGTTTCATTTGGTTTCATTGTAAAAAAAGGTTATGGCATTGAAATGATACTACAACAAAAACGAAAACATATAATTTATTTAATATCGAAATCATAATCAAAATTTACATATAGCTACAGAAGTTGTTGAAAATGTTGTCCATTTACATCTAAACACAAACAATTTTCTTGATAAGAGTTTTGAAAAATTTGACACAAACTTATAGTTTCAATGTCAAATAATAAATGTCATTATGTGGATGTGGCTAAAGTACCAACCCAATTTCACAGTCTACTCCAATTATGAATTTTTTCGATGGCTCGTTATTATACAAGAGTCAATAATGACGGTTATTATTCCCGAGAGCAGAATTTACAAACAGAGCCGCGAAGCGGCGAGGGAGTAACTCAGCTCGAGGGAATAATAGTCATTATTGCGAGTTAGTATACACTACTTTATCTACGATTAACTGAAAATTACTAAAAGAAAAACAAACATTATACTATAATATTGACATGGCGCTTGACGTTTTGACAGTTAGCAAAACGACGACGGTACGTTTGACAATTATAATATCCGTGCTTGTTTATCGTTACTATAGTAACTCTAGTAAGACTATGTTTTATTGGCGGAACGCAGGGAATAATGAGACATAACGTTATCATTATTCCTGCATTGCGCCAATAAGAACGGTCGCATTTCATTATTCCCTGCGGGAATTATAAGTCGCATTATTCACTAATATAATACATACTTTATTGTTTAGTCGTAGATAATAGATATTTATGTATTAAGGGAATAAACGACAGTTTTAATCCCGAGACAGTAAGTAATGCCTGAGCGACCGAAGGGAGCGAGGGCATTTTCTGTTGAGGGATTATAGACGTTTATCCCCGAATTACATACAAAACTTTTCTCCCGACCTTAAATGTAATAATTTATTTCATTATTAGTTTGACAGTTGATTGATAGATTGATCAGATGTCATTCAATTAAGTTGGTTTGTCATGAAAATGTGCATAGTTTCTGGTTACTAAGGTAAAACGAGTTTGTTTGTGTCTTATTTTTTTTCCAAAAAAACGCCATCCGTTTAAGTTATTGTGCAAAAATGAATATTAATGGCAGTGAAGGAGATAATTTTTGCACAAGCACTACTGTAAGCAACCGCCAAGTTAAGATATCAGATGATTGTCCATATATAAATATTGTAAACTCATCTAATGTTACTATTACGATTACAAAATAAAATTGATTGATATATTTAAATGCTTCGTCAATCTGACAGTTAAATTAATTTTGACTTAAATAAATGAACCAAAAGTCATTAACTATAGTATTTACTTTATTCCCTAGGGAAAATCGAATATTTTATTCCCTAAAGAATAAAGTAGTCTAATATATGTCAATTGTCAGATGTATAAGATGACACTTTATTCTCGGTCGGGAGAAAAGTGGATTAGGTGCGAGTTGCATATATAGTTTTTTTCCAATTTTACTTATTAAAATGATCATTACATATATTGAATTTCATTATTAAAACAACATTTTAATTATAAAGGTGAATAAAATTAATCAAAACAGTGAATAAAATGTTTCTAGCAACACTTTATTCACACTGCTATTGACAACAGTAGCAGAACAGTATATCGACGAATCAATTGCTCATAAAATGTCCACGTCAAAAAAAATTTTGACAGATGTAAATTCAAATGAAAGGCCTGGAACTTCCACTGCACTTGACCCTGACGAAAGTAGAGTCAACTTAGCTTGCACTGTACGACTCTGACGAAAATAGAGTCAACTTTCCTGGTTTAAGAATTCATCAAATTATTAATAGTACAATCAATATTCATGTAAATAAATTACCTAATCAATAAATTTTTTTGAAACTTTTGCAAAATTAGAAAAAATTTTGTTTGATACACGTGAATAAGCAAATTTTATCCACTCAAAAACATTATCGCACTCGGCTTGCACCTCGTGCGCTAAACAATTTTTTCGTGGATAAAATTTGTCTTTATTCACTTATACCATAAATAGCTATTATGTTCGACTGCTTTGAATGCTTAAAAGTAGGTAATCATTTTTTGAAAATTTCAGCGTCGGTTAATAATTTTTTTTGTTGCCATTAGTTTCCCATATTAATGTCAAGTTTAATAATTTTGACATTTGGTAAAAGTAAATTTAAAACGAAGGAGTTCGAAGAAATCATTTCTGCTGATATAAATGAAATAGCGCTGAATGTTAAACAATTACTTTTGTCAAATAATTCCAAACACTTACTTATAAGAAATGGTGTTGAAAAAATAACTTTTATTTTGACACTAACAGTAGAGTATTTTTTTGCATTATCTTATTTTGCTAGTAAAATAAAGTAATGAGAGGTGTTTTCCTGTTGAAAGGTTAGAGACTAATAGTGTTTGTCTAAACAAAACCCGTGATAGAAGGTTAGTTTTGTGATTTAGTTTAATTATAACCAATCATATCGAAAATAGCGATGTCTAAAGAATTAACTATTAATTAAACACGCGAGCTAAAGGGTTTTGATGTCAATGAAATTAATATCATTAAAATATTCCTTGCGAAATAGTTATTTATGTAATAAGTACACAATGTAGGACTTTATTGACGAGCCGAGTTTATTAGCTGAGCGAGCTTTTGCGAGCGAAGCTAATAAAAAAGAAGAGTCAATAAAGTCTATTATGTACGGGTTGAATATATAGTTTTATTTATGTTTGACTGCTTTGAATGCTTGAAAGTAAGTAATCATTTTTTGAAAATTTCAGTATCGGTTAATGATTTTTGTTGTTGCCATTAGTTACCCAGATTAACGTCAAGTTTAATAATTTTGACATTTGGTAAAACTAAATTTAAAATCAAGGAGTTTGAAGAAATAATTTCTGCCAATATAAATGAAATAGTTGAAATGCTAAACAAACAATTACTTTTTCCAAACAGGTCAAACACTTAAACGAAGAGACATATAGTATATATCGCAAATTGTGTTCAAAAAATAAACTTTTATTTAGAGTATTTTTTGCATTATATCTATTATTTTACTAGTACATACATACAATAAAGTACAGCTTTACAGCCGCAAAACAGTATCATAAAGCGTCTGTTTCTAATGCAGTCGTACATAATAGTATATTAACATTACTAGGATTAGAAAGCTGTCATTTTTGTGTCGAGCCCAGAAGTTTTCTGTCGAGGCGATAGCCGAGATAGTGCAAACCGGGCGAGACACAAAAAGCTTTCTACTCCATGTAATGTTCTTCAAATTATTTTTACCGTTCTTGTAAACTACATATGTATTTAAATATAAAATGTATTACAATTGCTTAAAAGCAGGTTTTATGTATTTGTCAAAGTACTTTGTTTAAATTTTTATTTATTTATAGTAATATTAAAAGTATAATTATTAGCAGGACAATTTTGTAACATATGATCAAAAAGTCTTTGGATCGCGATAGCCATGAAGTGTAAAAACCATCTATAGAATTACTTACTTGTAGTTTGAAGTACACATAAGTCACAAATAAAATAGATTTTAGGTTATGGTAATTAGTTGCATTTTAAGTATATTTTATAGCCAGCTGACTTGAAAGTTGTCAAGTAAATGTCAAAACTAATTGAAATAAATAATTTCATAGATATCTCGTAAATTCCACGGCAATAGCGATCCAAAGACTTTTTGATCATGCGATATATTGGAACTATTGCCTTTTTCAGTGTCAGTGTTGATAGCAGTAGTAGTGGTTGCTTCAACTCTATTTTCAGTGGTACTAGAACCAGGTGACTTATTCGTGGTATCTATGGGAGCTGCAGCCCGTTGGATTCAATATTCTCATTGCTGTAGTCTTTTCATTTGATATAGATTCGTCTAGGTAACCTTCAGCAACACTAGTGAATTTCCATATCCGTGTCTTTTTAAACAAGTAATATCTCTGCCGATATCCACCAGAAGTGTAGCTGGAGTGCGTCGAAAACAATGACCGGTATATTGCGACGACCTGGCAATTTTAAGTAGGAAGCGATTTCTTTAGCTACGCTTGATATTTTGTGTATACCCATTACAACATTGTGACATCTTCCATTTTGATATTTAATAAAAAATCTGATCAAGTTTGTAGCATTTGCACGACGAGCAGCATACTTTGTATGTATTTATGTAAACGTCTCCGATTATAGTAAAAGAACAGGCATTATTTGTTTTGTGTTGGGTATATTAACTAAAACTAAATTTTTAATAACTAAATCCTTAATGTCATCAATTTTCATATGCAGGGAATGTGGACTTGCAAAATATTTCAACAAAACGTGTTCGGTGTAGTTGTTGACATTTTGTTCTCTAGTCCACTTTTCATACACTTTACGCGATTTGGTCTTGATTAGTGCTGCAGCAGCTTGATTGACGATTTTGATTAATTCTGGTGGCGTACATCGAAATTCTTCTTCGCACATTTTGTAAATATTTGACAGTTAGTAAATAATCCTTCAGTCACTTTAAAGAGTTATGATTGGTCGGTTACATTTTTTTTACTAGTAAAGAAATGAGCTCATTTTTTTACTAGTAAAAAAATGAATTATTTCAAAGGTATGTATGTATTCAGTAACAAAATGATAATATTTATAGTACATTTGAAGAAAAATATTTTTTTCTTCAAGCGATCTAAAATATGATCATTTTAATACTGAATACATACCTTAGAAATAATACATTTTTTTACTAGTAAAAAAATGGGCTCATTTCTTTACTAGTAAAGAAATGTAACCGACCAATCATAACTCCTTAAAGTGACTGCACAATTATTTGATAACTGTCAAATATTTACAAAATGGGCGAAGAAGAATTTCAATGTACGCCATCAGAATTAATAAAAATCGCCAATCAAGCTGCTGCAACTTTAATCCCAACCAAATCTCGTGAAGTGTGTGAAAATGCGTATGGAAAATTTGTGAAGTGGACTAGAGAACACAACAACTACACCGAAAACGTTTTGTTGGCATATTTTGCAAGTTTATCGAAAAATTTGAAAAGCTCCATATTATGGGCACAATATTGTGATGACTCATCCAACAACGCGTAGCGCGTCATACACTCTCGCATTTACTCAATCGTTCTGCCTGCATCTAGAACATATTCACAATATAAAAGCCGCGTCGAAGAAGGGATAGACAGACATTCAATACCCAAGTCTCGCGAAGTATACATAAATATAGTTACATAAATATAGAATACATAAATGTACTTATTGTTGTTAATAGTTAGTTATACGTTTTAATATTAATATAGTGTGTGTGTCTAAAGTTATTGTTAGTTTTATTTAAGAACCCGTAAAGACAAACGTTACAGTGGTATTCAGGTGTGGACTAATTAATAAATAATAAACTAAGTAGACAATTAAGTGTTAATTAAGTATTCGATTAAATAAATATACAGTGCGGAAAGACGTTATTTTAAATATCGTGATGGCTAATAGAATGAAACTGTCGGAATTAAAAGTATCCGAGTTAAAACGAGAATTAGAAGAGAGGGATGAGGATACAACTGGCAAAAAGTCGATCCTCCAGCAACGGCTTCGCAATGTGTTGATCCAAGAAGGCGAGGATCCAGAGAATTATGTCTTTCAAGTTCCAGGCGGAGATGCTGACGTGAATTTGCTGTTAATTCAAATGAAACAAATGGAGCAGAAAAACCTGGAATCTTCTGGAAATTTAGCAAAAACTCTAGAACAAATGGAACAGAAGAATCTGGATAGTGCTAAAAATATGGAACAAAGACTAATAGATAATTCGCAAACCTTGGAACAGCGTCTAATAGAGTCACAAACTCAAATGCAACAAATGGAGCAGAAGAACCTGGAAACTTCTGGAAACTTAGCGAAAACTCTAGAACAAATGGAACAAAGAAACCTAGAAACCGCTAGAATCCTCGAGAAAAATCTGGAAAAGAAATTACTAGAAAATTCTAGAAACTTCGAAAAAGTTCTAGAACAGCGACTAGCGGAAAAATCAGAAGCGTTAAAAGAAGAGGTTTTCACAGCTGTAGAAGAGAAAATTGGAGAACATTCTAGACTTTTAGAGGCAATAATGATTGAGATGAAATTACCCGCTACCATGAGTCATTCTGATCCCAGGCAGGTCAACGAAGAAGTCATACCGCGGCCCATCGAAATAAAAGAAGAACTTGTCGCTATTTCAAGGACCAGAATCAAGCCGCCAACTTTTGATGGAAAGACGTCATGGGCAACTTACCTGACGCAATTCGAAGCGGCCGCAGAAGCAAACGCATGGTCTTCTGCCGAGAAGGCGACTGCTTTAGTCATAGCATTAAGGGGTGATGCTAGTGATATTTTACAGACATTGCCTCCTGAGGAACGTAAAGATTATTCTCAACTCATTAAACGCTTGGAGATGAGATATGGCCATGCACATTTGGAGCAAGTATACCATACCCAACTGAAGAATCGATCACAGAAGAAAGGCGAGAATCTTCAGGAATTTGAGGCAGATATTGCTCGTCTAGTTCGACTTGCATATCCGATGGCGCCAGATAATTTCATGGAACACCTAGCGGTCCAGACATTCATAGATGGTCTCCGGGATATTGATACGCAGCAAGCATTAAGGTTGGCAAGACCGAAAACCTTGATCGATGCATTGGCGCACGCACTTGAGTTTGAGACTGCTAAACAAGCCTCTCGGAACAATGCTCGTGGCTGTTCTGTCGACGAACAGGAAAATGAGGAGTTCATGGAGCAGGTGGTTAGTCAAGTCCTAAATCAGATCAAATCAAATAAAAGTGCGCGGCCATGCGGGAATTGTAGAAGAAACGGTCATATCCAGAATAAATGTGATAAAAGGACCAAGAAAGAATCTGCTGAGAATCCGAAAGTCCCAAGGACTGCCCAAATCGCATCCTTGCAAAATCAAACCAATGGCCTGTATGTGGATGCTATTATGGAAAGAAGAACCTATGCTTGCTTGCTAGATACTGGATCGACGAAAACCATTGTACGACCCGATTTAATATCCAGGAATAAAGAATTACTTTCTAGCAAATGGAGACTAAGGACAGCTACTGGAGAAGCAGCTTCTGTGGAAGGTGAAGTAGATGTCAATTTTGTCATAGGACCAACATCAATCCGACATCGTGTTCTCGTAGCCGACATAGAAGAACAGATAATCTTGGGATTAGACATCATGAACACCTACGGCTTCCAGTTAAACATGAAAGAAGGCACTTTAAAAATAAATAATGAGGAATTGTTTCTTCATGGAAAAAATTGTGGGAGTGTACAAGTAATTACTGCAGAGAATGTTGTCCTGGATGCAAGAAGTGAGACATTTTTGACGGCGTGTATGGAAGGTGATTATTTGGACGGAAATATTACAATGTTGGAACCAAAGGCTGATGATGACGAGGTGGGCCGAGGAATAGTAGTTGCCAAAATGCTGGTTAAGACTCAGAAGACTGTACCGATAAGGGTAATGAATGTGAACCATTACCCTGTTTCCTTGAAGAAGGGTACTATTCTGGGGTGGTGTTCGCCAGTGTCGGCCGTCGTTCATCGCATAGAGGCGAAGAAGAATGGATTCGTGCAGGTTCCTGAGAAATTGTCCAAGATAATCGACTCCGCCTGTCAAGGATTGAACAAGAAGGAACAAAGCCAAGTTAAGGATTTAATCAAACATTATGAAGACGTCTTCGAAACCGAGACTGGTACGAAAGGTAAAACCAATATTGTAATGCACAAAATAAATACCGGCGATGCAAGTCCAATTCGACAAGGACCAAGAAGGTTACCACTGGCAAAACGTGAGGAAGCCAAGCAAATTATACAAGATATGGAAGGCCAAGGAGTAATTGAACCATCGAATAGTCCATGGGCTTCACCAGTGGTCCTTGTCAGGAAGAAGGATGGATCTACCAGATTCTGTGTGGACTATCGTCGTTTGAATAGTGTGACCAAAAAGGACAGCTATCCTCTCCCAAGAATAGACGATACGCTAGACACCTTGGCAGGAGCAAAATGGTTCTCCACTCTCGACTTAAAGAGCGGTTATTGGCAAGTGGGAATGGATCCCAATGACAAAGAGAAGACTGCATTCAGTTTAGGTACAGGACTCTGGCAATTTACAGTCATGCCATTTGGACTGTGTAACGCCCCAGCTACTTTTGAGCGACTCATGGACACTGTACTGAGGGGATTGTCTTGGAATACCTGCCTGGTATATCTCGATGATGTGATTGTGGTAGGGAAGACCTTTGAAGATCACATGAAAAATTTGGAAGTAGTATTCCAGAGGTTGCGAGATGCCAACCTGAGATTAAGTCCAAAGAAGTATCACCTTTTCCGCAAGGAGGTAAATTACCTTGGACATGTGGTTTCCGGAAAAGGAATTGCTGTGGATCCAGAAAAAGTAAAAGCTGTGGAAAAATGGCCGGTACCCAAAGACAAACATCAGCTAAGAAGCTTTTTGGGATTATGCACATATTATCGACGCTACGTTCCTGGATTCTCCAACATTGCAAAACCACTTACTCGCCTAACAGAAAATCGAGCATTCAATTGGAACAACGAATGCCAAGCGGCCTTTGAGTTGTTAAAAGGTACGTTGATCAGTGCACCCGTTTTGAACTATCCGCTGCCATCTGGGAGGTTTGTTTTGGATACGGATGCCAGTAACGTCGGGATTGGTGGCGTGCTCTCTCAAATCCAAGATGGCCAAGAAAAGGTCATTGGATACTTCAGCAAGACCCTGTCCAAACCAGAGAGGAACTACTGCGTAACCAGGAGAGAACTATTGGCAGTAGTTAAGACCATTGAGCACTTTTACAAGTACCTGTATGGGCAGAAGTTCCTGATCCGCACTGATCATGCCGCCTTAAAGTGGCTCTTGCAATTTAAGAATCCAGAGGGTCAAGTAGCTAGATGGATTGAGAGGCTACATGAGTACGACTTTGTCATTGAACACAGAGCAGGCCTCAAACATCAAAATGCAGACGCCCTTTCCAGAAGGCCCTGTCCAGAAGACTGTCGACATTGCAACAGAATCGAAGACAAATCGGCCAACGCTCTTCGAACCACCGTTGTTGATGACCAATGGCAACCTGACAATTTGCGCGCGGATCAAGAAGCTGATCCGGATCTTGCAGTCGTCAGGGCTTGGAAAAGAAATGGGCAAAGACCGACCTGGCAAGAAATTGCTTCCCATTCACGAGAATTGAAGTCATACTGGGCACAATGGGATTCCTTAACCATGGATGACGATCTCCTGGGACGTGAGGTCGAAAATCACGATGGAAGTGAGCGCAAGATGCAAATGGTGGTTCCCAAGAAAAGAATACCAGAGGTATTGCGAGAACTCCATAATGGTGCTTCTGGGGGACATTTTGGAGTCCATAAAACACTGGAGAAGGTGCGCCAGAGATTTTACTGGGTGAATTGTTCACGAGATGTGAAAGAATGGTGCCGAAAGTGTGCAAATTGCGCCGGAAGCAATGGTCCCCAGAGGCGTCGACGTGCACCCATGCGGCAATACAATGTAGGAAGCCCATTTGAAAGGATCGCCATAGACGCCGCCGGTCCTTTTCCAGAAAGCAGCAAAGGAAATAAATACATAATAGTTGTCATGGATTACTTTACCAAATGGGTTGAAGCATATGCTCTACCAAATCAAGAAGCTGGAACTGTAGCAGACGTGATTGTGAAGGAGTTCGTCAGCCGTTTTGGTGTACCCTTGGAACTTCATTCCGATCAAGGGCGAAATTTTGAGTCCAGTCTATTCGAAAAAATGTGTGGACTTTTGGGCATACGGAAGACGAGAACAACTCCCTTGCATCCACAATCAGATGGGATGGTAGAGCGAATGAACAAGACCATGATCAGACACTTATCCAAAGTGGTCTCCGAACACCAGAGAGATTGGGACGAACATTTACCATTATTTCTAATGGCGTATCGGGCCTCCGTTCAAGAGACAACAGGCCAATCACCAGCAAACGTGCTATTCGGGAGGGAACTCCGATTGCCCTGTGATTTAAAGTTTGGGAGCAAGCCTGGTGAAGATCTTGCCGGAGAAGATTATGTCAGCACGCTCAGACGACGACTAGATAATATCCATGAACAAGTCAGACATAATATCCAAGATGCTAGTGACAGAATGAAAGAGAGCTATGACATCAACGCCGAGAAGAGTGGTTACCATGAAGGCGATCGAGTTTGGTTGTATAATCCACAACGTCGACGGGGCCTATCTCCAAAACTTCAAAGGAATTGGGAGGGGCCATACGAGGTGTTGAAGCGGATCAACGATGTAATATACCGCATCAGGCGAACACCTCACACTAAGCCAAGAGTCGTACATTTTAATCGATTAGCCCCATACTCTGGAGACAATGACGAAACCGTTGACTTGCGCCGATTGGATAGCCAATACCATGAACTAACCTTCGAAGACTTTATGCAAGAGTATTCTGGTTCGAGAAAAGCTCGATTTGGGGTAACCATCGAGAAACAGCAGGATTTGTTCACGGTGCCGCCAGACTACGCGCTTGCTCATTGCGTAGCCCGAGATCTACGAATGGCCAAAGGAATTGCCTGGGAATTTAAAGAGAGATTTGGCAAAATCGAAAAGCTAAGGCAGCAGGGACCAGCAATTGGGAAGAGTCTCCAAATAATAAATGAAGGACAGTCCATATTTTATTTGGTCACGAAAGAACTGTCGAGCCTAAAGCCAACCTATCGAGCCTTATGGTAGGCCCTGACCCACTTACGCGAACAAATGTTACAGCAAGACATTCTGAAATTAGCAGTTCCAAAATTGGGTTGTGGATTGGACCGTCTGGACTGGAGAATTGTAAGGAGCATGTTAGAAGTAATCTTCCGACATACTGGTATGGAAATTCGGGTATGCAGTTACCGGCTTGAATATTCCTGTCCATCCAGGCAAGATAAGACCGTGGACTGTTATTTCGCTCTGACGTCACAATGTAACAAAGGCCCTAACTGTCGATTTCGCCATCGGTTGAGGGAACCAAAACATGACATGTTTCGGGACGAAACTTCATTCTTAAGAAGGGGGCAATGTGATGACTCATCCAACAACGCGTAGCGCGTCATACACTCTCGCATTTACTCAATCGTTCTGCCTGCATCTAGAACATATTCACAATATAAAAGCCGCGTCGAAGAAGGGATAGACAGACATTCAATACCCAAGTCTCGCGAAGTATACATAAATATAGTTACATAAATATAGAATACATAAATGTACTTATTGTTGTTAATAGTTAGTTATACGTTTTAATATTAATATAGTGTGTGTGTCTAAAGTTATTGTTAGTTTTATTTAAGAACCCGTAAAGACAAACTTTACAATATTCAATCATTAAAGCTCAACTAAACTTAACACATAATGTAAATATTGGAAAATATAACAAATTGACAGCATTTTTAAAGCGTCAAGGCGAAGGTTATAAACCAAAAAAATCTAAGGTATTGTGTAAAGGTGAAATTGACAATTTCTTAGTTAATGCACCGAACAGAGAACATTTAGTTGCTGAGGTACGTATAAGTGTCAGTGCGCAATATAACGTTCTTTTACTATAATCGGAGACTTTTACATGAATATGTACAGAGAGTATGCTGCTCTTCGTCTAAAGGCCACAAACTTGACCAGATTTTTTATTAAATATCAAAATGTGAAATGTCAGAATGTCAACTACTTCTATCAACACGGACATCGAAATAGGCAATAGTGATTTCAATATACAAAATTATTCTGTTCATAATTGTACTTTTAATATTACTTAAATAAATAAAAGTTTACACAAAACACTTTGACAGTTGTTTGACAGATATATAAAACCTATATTTAAGCGACTATAATGCATGATATATTTAAATGTGTAGCCCACAAGAACGGTAAAAATTATTTGAAGAAAAAATAGTATACATCACACGGAGTGGAAAGCTTTTTGTGTCTCGCCCAGTTTGCACTGTCTCGGCTATCGCCTCGACAGCAAACTTCTGGGCTCGACACAAAAATGACAGCTTTCTACTCCTAGTAATGTAATATACTATATAATGATATCTTGCATGACATGGGTTAGATAAAGTTTACAATAGTAATTTAAATGTCAATCTTAGAGAACCGGACAAGTATAATTTCGACATGTAGAAAAATAGCTCAATAATAAATAAGATTATTAATCATGAAATAATTAGAATAGAAGTTTTAAGTAATTAATTAATAATTAAACTAAAATAATATAATAGAAATTCGAAAAGAATGTTTCAGAATATTGAATACTTGAGTCGCAGGTTTCTCCGAATAGGGGCGTGGTTTATGACCGGTGCTATCCAAAAGAAAGATTTCCTTTTGAAAATATGCCACAAAATGTCTAATTTTACTTTTTTAGTATTACTAAATTTGATAAATTTCTGAATAATACAATTTAAAAATGGGATTAAAAATTATTAATATATGCAAAGTGTAATAAGCTATAACTTGAATTGAAAAAAATTGTTTTTTGACGAAGTTCATTAACATTTTCAATTTCTTCTAGGGTATCAAAAACTAGATTAGGAAAAATTAAATATGTTACACAAAGTTCGCAAAAAAAATTTTTTCAATTCTGAGTTGTACCTGAATTTATATTTTTGTGGTAAACCTTCAACACTCTGTATCTCAGTCAACAAATGTCTAAGAGACGAATTTTATAGACAGACTTATATTATTTTAGCTCGAGGTACTCGCACACGGATTGTTTCGAAAGATAAACGAGATACTCGTGTATCAGTTATGTTGTTTCAATGGCGTACCTACTTCCGCTATCTAATAAAATAAAAAATTGAAATTCGCAGCATTGGATATACGCCTAATGTTCTTTAAATTGAGTCTGATATTCATATTCATTCGGTCACTTCCGGTTTAACCGGGAACGACCCTAACTTCTTTATTTTAAATAGCAGCCTGTATATTTTCCTCAAAATTTGAATTCTACGGAAAATTTTATTTCCCATGAAGTATTGCAGTTTGTATTTAGACTTCAAAACAGAGGTGAAATTGCATTTTAAATATTGAAAAATTGGGATTCTAGAAAATTATGAAAAGCATGTGCAAATCTATTGCATTTTCGCAAAGTGATGTGAATGAAATAAATACTTTCTTCATATAGGACGCCAATTATCGAATTTTTTACTGAAAAAATTAGTCTTTATGCAGGATTCGAACCTACGTCCTTTGGTTTGTCGGACCACGCTCTTGACCATTAAGCAATTAAGGGACTGAAGTTCGAATCGTCGGGAAGTCTTAAATTGCATTAAGAAACAGACATTATATTGTGTCTGTAGTTGGCAAATTTGTGCAAATCAATTGCATTTTCGCGAAGTGATGTGAATGAAATAAATGCTTTCTACATGTACGACGCTAATTATTCGAATTTTTTACTGAAAAAATTCGCCTTATGCTACCGCCTTTGGTTTGCCGGACCACGCTCTTGACCATTAAGTTATTAAGGGAATGATGTTCGAATCGTTGGGAAGTCTTAAATTGTATTAAGAAGCATATATTATATTAAGCCCGTAGTTGGCAAATTTGTGCAAATACATATATGAAATAAATGCTTTCTACAGTTCAGTAAAAAATTCGAATAATTAACGTCGTATATGTAGAAAGCATTTATTTCATTCACTTCGCGAAAATGCAGTTGATTTGCACAAATTTGTCAACTACGGTCACAATATAATATCTGTTTCTTAATGCAATTTAAGACTTCCCGACGATTCGAACTTCAGTCCCTTAATAACTTTATGGTCAAGAGTGTGGTTCGGCAAACCAATGGACGTAGGTTCGAATCCTGCATAAGGGCGAGTTTTTTCAGTAAAAAATTCGAATAATTGGCGTCGTATATGTAGAAAGCATTTATTTCTTATGAAAAGCATATTCATTATTTCATATTTGGATTTAAAGTAGCAAAAATACACTTCCCAAAAATACATTTTTAAGATCTCTGTTAGAAAGAATATTCATTTAGACAAGAGTGATTTACAAACATGTCATTGAAAGTAGTTAACAGAAAAATAATGTTAAATAAATCACAAAAAATATTATACTTACTAATTTTATTTAAACAAGAACGGTATTTATGAATATCTTAGTGGCACCAAACTTGAGCCGTGAGTGCAAGAAAAGATGCTAAAGAAAAGATTTAATATGTTGTCCATTTGCTTCAATGCAACATTCAGCTCGATGGAAAAGTTCACCAGAGGTACCACTTCTTAATAACTTGACATTAAGAGCTGCGCATTCATCCCCAATTCTATTTTTTAAATCTTCCGAATCTGTAGGAGGCGTGTGATATACCCTATCCTTCAAATATCCCCATAGAAAATAATCTAACGGCGTTAGATCGGGTGATCTTACAGGCCATCTTATTGATCCATGTGTGCCTATTCACTTAGCAGGGAAAATATTATTAACATAATCAGTCACAATTCTAGAATTGTGAGCGGGTGCCTCATCATGCTGAAAATACATGTTGGCACGTATATTCAGCGGAACATTTTCGAGAAAACCTGGAAATTCGCCCTGAAGGAATTCTAAATATGTCTCGCCAGTTAAGGTTCCTTCATAAAACTTTGTCCAATAATGTACCCATCAATTATGCCGCACCATACATTAATCCCCCAATTCTCTAAAAGTTGGTCGCTCTCATCCAATGATGATTTTCTATAGACCAATTATGGCAATTGTGTCGATTTACGATTCCATTATTATGAAAGCGACTCTCATCTGTCCATAATATTGAGCTAATAATGCCATCTTCACGGGCAGTCCCCAGCAATGCAAGAAACGCCAGTCTTCTGTTATAATCTCTTGGTTCTATTCCTCGATGCAGGTGAATTTTTAAAGGCCTGAAATTTTATTGAGCGAGAGATATCGCATTCGGCTTCAATTTCTCGAATTGAAATAAGCGGATTATTAAGCACACTTCTCAAAACACCAACACTGTGCTCTTCATCAGTAGCAGTCCTAAAACAGTTTATTTCTTGGTAAAGGCATCACATATCTCCAAATTTGAAGCCAGACCTGTAAAATAGATAGCGCCTGGCATACGTCTGTCAGGATACCGCTCTCCGTAAACACGGAAGGCATCACGCATGTTTTTTTCTACATTCCCCATAAATGAGGATCATATCCAATTTTTCCTCATGTGCAAAATCGTTGTTATTGATTTTAAATACAACTTTGTTCGAAGCAACTTTGAGACAAATTTTAATAACACTTTATGAACTGTCAATGAATGTTACATAGATCCCTTTGGTTTCTACGTTCCCAATTTTTCAATATTAAAAAGGCAATTTCACCTCTGTTTCGAAGTCTAAGTACAAAGTGTAATACTTCACAGGAAAGAAAATTTTCGGTAGAATTCAAATTTTGAGGAAAACCTACAGAGTGCTATTTAAAATAAAAAAGTTAGGATAGTTTCCGATTAAACCGGAAGTGAAAAAATATTAATTTTAGGTTCTATTTAAGGAACATTAGGTGTATATCAGATGCTCAAAATTTCAAATTTTTATTGCATTAGGTAACGGAGGTACGCCAATGGAACAACATAACTGAGACACTCGGTATAATCCCAAAAATTAATATCTTAAAAATGACAAACGAAATTGACGTGCAATTTCTAATACTCGTACATAATGAGAAAGACCTACTGGAAGTTGATAGCGCATCAGAATTGTTTCTTCTTATTTACTGACTGCACCTCGTATATAATTATATATTTTATTTATACGCATTTTAATTTTTCTTAGGAGCTACGCAATTACTTAATATTCTACTGTTTTGCGCTGTTTTTGTAAGAACATAGTTCATCGTACACAAATCGTTAGCTTTTAAAGCATTCTTATGTTAAGTCAATATGTATCTATGGAAATTTTTAGTTGTTGTATATATATATATACGGGTGAGTTTTTTTGAATGTTTAGCATAGGGATCTCAGAAACTACTGGAGATAGAAAAACGCTTAAATGGGGAAAGATGCGCAGTTTTACGAGTTTGATTTAAAACTGCTTTTGTTTCTCCGATAACTTTCATGGCTTACTTATTAGATATTCAAAGAAAACTAAATTTTACGATTTTCTTAAAACATGCTTAACATCGTTAATAGTATTTTTAGAGAAAAAGTGTTCAGACAAAAGTTTTAGATATTTTTACGCCAAATAAAACTGTGTAGCTAATATTTTCTTTTCGTTCACCATTATCGAGTTATGACACAAACTTGTGTTTTTTTAAATGGAAACCATAGTTGTTTTTGACATCATTAAAAAGCTTATTCTTTGCTGATTACAATGATATAAGGTTTGATATGGTTATTTTAAAAAATGAAGAGGATATAGACATTTCTATGATTGTTCACTTTATAAGATAAAAACTTTAAAAAAAAATGTTTGGTGTTTTGTAATTCAAAAAACGAAAAATCTGAGTTGCAATAGTGTTCGTTGGAGCAGTCGAGATAAATATACTAACATTGCTTTCACGATGAGTCACAGAAGTGAGAGCTGTTAATTTTTACTTTTAAGTCAAGTTAATTGTCAAACATTGACAATTAACTATTAATTAATTGTAATTGTAACTTAACTATAAGCGGTGCAAACGGCCGTTAATCATAAGTCATAAGTTTGCATTAGCTATGGAATTTTCTAACGTAGAAAAGCGTGATATGGTTGAATGTTACATTCAGTGCCAGAAAAATTCTACTAGAGCTGCTGAAGTTTATTTTGAAAATTATTTTGATCGACGTCAGCCGTCGCTACCTACTTTTAAGAGATTATGGGATAATTTAGCAGATTATGGTTCGTTCGTTAAACCAAAATTTAAAAAAAAAGGGATGGTTGAAGATAGAGAAATAAACATATTAGCAAGTGTCGCTCAGAATCCATCTACATCGACCCGACAAATTTCAACAGAAATGGGCTCCTCTCAACGCACTATTGTCAGAGTGTTGAAGAAGCATAAATTTCGTCCCTACAAATTATCTGTATCACAAACTTTACATGAAGGTGATAACATCAGACGAATAGCTTTTTGTAGATGGTTTAAAGATCAGTGTCAAAACGATCCACACTTTTCAATGAAAATATTATGGACTGATGAATCTCGTTTCACAAATTGTGGAATGTTTAATAGGCACAATGAGCACATATGGTCTCAAACAAATCCACTTCACGTTGAACATAGGAGACCACATATTAAATTTGGGTTTAATGTTTGGTGTGGTGTTATAGGATCAACTGTTCTTCCTCCTTTTATTTTTGATGGATCACTAACTGGTAATCGTTATCTTAATTTTTTACAACAAGATTTCGAGGAAATGTTAGATAATTTAAATTTAAGAACCCGAGCAATGCTGCAATGGTTTCAACATGACGGAGCGCCTCCGCACAATCAACTGAATGTTAGAAATTATTTACAGTTGAACTTTCCTAATCAATGGATAGGACGAAATGCACCCATTGAATGAGCGGCTAGATCCCCTGATTTATCAGTTTTGGATTTTTTGGATTTTTTCTTGTGGGGTGTACTAAGGGACACAGTATACAAAAGAACATATGAAACAATCGACGATTTAAGAGAAGCTGTCTTAGTTGCTTTTAATAACATCGATAGGCGTAAAGTCCGCAATGCTACAAATTCTGTTGTGAAGAGATGCAATTTGTGTATTAATAATAATGGAGGTATCTTTGAACATTAATAATGTTGTGTGCCCTTAATAAAAGTTCTTATAGTTTTCATTTTATTACTACATAAGATTTCAAAATAAGTTCTCGTTTGGTTTGTATTTTATCAGTTCGAAATTCAATTGTTTTCCATAAAAACCATAAAAATGTCTATATCCTCTTTAGTTTTTAAAATAACCATATCAAACCTTATATCATTGTAATCAGCAAAAAATAAGCTTTTTAATTATGTCAAAACCAACTATGGTTTCCATTTAAAAAAACACAAGTTTGTGTCATAACTCGATAATGGTGAACGAAAAAAAAATATTAGCTACACAGTTTTATTTGGCGTAAAATTATATAAAACTTTTGTCTGAACACTTTTTCTCTAAAATTACTATTAACGATGCTAAGCATTTTTAAAGAAAATCGTTAAATTTAGTTTTCTTTGAATATCTAATAAGCCATGAAAGTTATCGGAGAAACAAAAGCAGTTTTAAATCAAACTCGTAAAACTGCGCATCTTTCCCCATTTAAGCGCTTTTCTATCTCCAGTAGTTTCTGAGATCCCAATGCTAAACATTCAAAAAAACTCAGCCTGTATATATATATATATATATATATATATATATATATATATATATATATATATATATATAATAACTTCGTGACCTTGGTATGATATGGTAAACCTAATCAGTAGGCGATTAAAGGTCTGTATATTACTTCAAAATATATGTATTTAAAAAACTCTACATGTTTCAGCAGTATATTACTTCAAAATATATGTATTTAAAAACTCTACATGTTTCGGCAGTACGCCTTTATCAAGAGAATACAAAATATAAGGAAGGTTTCATGGAAATTTTTGAGTAAAATAAATGCAAATTGAGAATTTATTCATAGACTATTATAGATTTACGGTCATTTTTTATATACCGTGTGTCGCATTTAAGATGAAGACACCCCCATATTTTTCGTTATTTGATTTATATTTTGTATTCTCTTGATAAAGGCGTACTGCCGAAACATGTAGAGTTTTTAAATACATATATATTGAAGTAATATACAGACCTTTAATCGCCTACTGATTAGTTTTACCATATATATATATATATATATATATATATATATATATATATATATACAGGGTGTCCAGAAACTCTCCTCACAAACGAAGACCGGAGTTTCCTCAGATAATTTTAAGACAATTAAACCCAAATTCACCTAGTCCGAAAATGCTTCCTAAGGGAGCTAGAGTTCTTTGAAGATGGCGCCTTGTATTTATTTTTTTTTAAATTCCTCCAGAACGCTTCTATTTAGAAAAACAAAAACTGGTATGCTTATTTATCCTCCAGAGATGAATCGATTCCATCAATTGCGAATTTCTAGTACCGGTCATAGGCGTCCGTTTTGGGTAGGTCAACGGTTATTTTAAGGCATAACTTTTTTGTCTTTAACTTTTAAGCATTTGTGACACTAGATTATTAAATTCTCAGGTATTCCAGTACTAAACTGTACTCTTACTTTAAGTCGGTAGGATATACCGTTTTCTAGAAAAATTGATTTGTATATTTTTCGTTTTTTCTTCATTAAAGAGCAATTTTTTATTTTTTGCAATAGTTAGCTCTGAACTGCCAACAGAAGTAAAACCTACGTTTTTCATTGTCAAATTGTTGTCAGTTCGCGAAGTTTATCTTTTCATTTTTTACTTTGTGTTATTCAAACACAACGATTTCAATTTAAAAAAAAGGTTTTTACTAATGAGGAATACGCCGATATGCATTTAGTTTATGGCGAAATGAGGTGTAACGCTCGAGCGGCGCAACGTAGATACGCTGAAAAATTTCGCAATCGTCAGCATCCCACTCACTCAACATTTACAGCTCTTCATCAACGATTAAGAGAAACAGGTTCAGTGGTCCCAAAAAATAATGAAACAGGGAGACATAATGATGTAACAGCAGAACATGAAGATGTTATTTTAATGGAAGTTGAGGAAAATCCAGAAATTAGCGTTATAATACTATCTGCCACGTACCCCACAATTTCAAAATCTTCTGTAGGAAATATCTTACACAAAGAAAATTTATATCCTTTTCATTTTACAAAGGTGCAAGCACTGCTAGAAGGAGATTTTCCTGCTCGCGTAGAATTCGCTAGATGGTAACAAAATCAGAAAAATC
Source organism: Melolontha melolontha (assembly GCA_935421215.2). Lineage (NCBI taxonomy): Eukaryota > Metazoa > Arthropoda > Insecta > Coleoptera > Scarabaeidae > Melolontha > Melolontha melolontha. The sequence goes on along the minus strand of OW285239.1, from coordinate 104,628,031 downwards.
AAGATGAAGATTTCTTCAGGAACATTTTGTTTGGTGACGAAGCTACATTCTCAAAAAATGGAATTTTTAATGTACATAATGCACATTATTATTCGTACGTTGGTGACAATCCCCACGTTGTTCAAGAATTTAAGCATCAGCATAGGTTTAGCATAAACGTCTGGATAGGAGTAGTTGACGATTATCTCCTTGGACCTGTGGAATTACCTGCTCGTTTAAATGGTGCTGATTACTTACATTTCCTGCAAAATATTTTACCTGATTTGTTAGATGAGGTGCGTTTAAATATTCGGCAAAACTTATGGTTTCTACAGGACGGCTGTACGGCCCACTTTAGCAGGAATGTACGAGACTTTCTAGATAATAACTACGAAGACCATTGGATTGGAAGAGGCGGTCCAGTTGCTTGGCCAGCAAGGTCGCCGGATTTGAATCCTTGCGATTATTGTGTTTGGGGATACATAAAAGTATTTGTTTATTCCGTTCCGATACAAAATCGCGCACAACTCTGGCTAAGGATACAAGATGCTTGCAACGAATTTAGAAATAACTTTGGAATTTTTGCAAGAATTCGGCGTTCTCTAAGCAAAAGGGTAAACTTATGCATAGAGACTAATGGTCATCACATCGAGCAACTTTTGTAACAATCTACCTTTGATACTTGTTCTTTTTTTGTTAGTTTCGTTCCATTGTAATAAATAATTTGTTTTTAATTTATTAAATTAATTTTCATCCATGCCTTGATAGTCCAAGCCAACTTCGTCGCTAAAAATAAGTAGGTACATAATAAATTGAACTTTAATGAAGAAAAAACGAAAAATTTACAAATCGACTTTTCTAGAAAACGGTGTATCCTACCGACTTAAAGTAAGAGTACATTTTAGTACTGGAATACCTGAAAATTTAATAATCTAGTGTCACAAATGCTTAAAAGTTAAAGACAAAAAAGTTATGCCTTAAAATAACCGTTGACCTACCCAAAACGGACGCCTATGACCGGTACTAGAAATTCGCAATTGATGGAATCGATTCATCTCTGGAGGGTAAATAAGCATACCAGTTTTTGTTTTTCTAAATAGAAGCGTTCTGGAGGAATTTAAAAAAATAAATACAAGGCGCCATCTTCAAAGAACTATAGCTCCCTTAGGAAGCATTTTCGGACTAGGTGAATTTTGGTTTAATTGTCTTAAAATTATCAGAGGAATCTCCGGTCTTCGTTTGTCAGGAGAGTTTCTGGACCCTGTATATATATATATATATATATATATATATATATATATATATATATATAAATTAATCAAATAGAAAGGTCAAATATAATTAAAAGCAATCATATAATTTAGAATAGTATAAAAACGCTGTGAAACAAAAAATAAAACTACGATTAATATAAAACGTAAATCAAACATTGTATTAGCGCGTTGACTGTCACGTGGGCCAATATTTGGTTTTCATCATGCATTAATATAGTATGTATTACGATTTAGCAAACGCGTTTTATTATTGGGAATTTTATATATATATAAATTTATGTAGAACATGAATATCTACGTAATAGTACACTTTTTACGTTCTAGAAATAGGGTGATCACGTAACGAACTGATTTCGTGAAATAAACGGATAAAATATGTCTTTCATACGATAAAATGTAAACCAAACATATCATGGTGACATCATCTTAATTTTTACCGCAAGGCGACTTGTTGTTAGTTTGTGTTAATTAAATTGGGTCGTATAATGTAAAATCTAATAGGTAATTCGTTGGCCAGGTCCTTTTCATCATGTTTGAAAACCGAATAAATTACAGAAGTAAACCTGCTGAATCTAGTGCTTTGTTTATTATTTATTCTGTTTATAACACAAATAAGATAATGGTATTGATTTAATTTAAATGTACACAATTTGATTTCTTTATAAAAATTATTTTTTTAAATTACTAAATACTAAAACTGTAACGGATTACTTTAAAAATTCTTTACGAGAAAAATCAGTATTTAGGCACTTCGGAAGGTTTCATGGAAATTTTTGAGTAAAATAAATGCAAATTGAGAATTTATTCATACACTATTATAGATTTACGGTCATTTTTTATATACCGTGTGTCGCATTTAAGATGAAGACACCCCCATATTTTTCGTTATTTGAAGGAATACAGATTTGAATTTCTGCATCTGCATCTGTCATATATGATGATGGGTCACATTTTTTAAGATACTCAACTGAAATCTAAACTTTAAGCTCAGCCTACTACAAATTTACAAACAAAATTCTTGATATTTTTCTTGGACAGGGGAAAAGTTCAGTATAATTCTAAATGAACTGTCGCAATATAGATTGACGTACCGATTGTACCGATACCAGCTTCCTATGTGAAATTTTTTCTGGACTGATAGACGGAGTGACGTTCGTTTGCCGCTTCAACTATACTTGGTGGTGAGATTAACTGTCATTAGTGTCAAAAATCCATCAAGTTTAGTACATCACTAACGAGATGCATGGTGTATATTCCTTTGTGTCATTTTAGTCTCTAGAAGTCAAAATATTTTAATGCCTAGAGTAAAAAAATATCACTTTTATATGGGTCTAGGACATTTCGTCGCCGCCGTTTCGGGGCCGCCGATTCGGAGTCGCCGTTTCGTGGCCGGGACGTTTGGGAGCCGAGCCGGTTCGGAGCCGAGCCGTTTCGGGGCCAAGCCGTTTCGGGGCCGAGCCGTTTTGGGGCCGAGCCCTTTCGGGGCCGAGACGATTCGCAGGCGGGCGGTTCGGAGCGGGGCAAAGTGAATATTTTTGATACTTTTAAAATCGTATGAAAGTAAACACTGTTTATCGGCTTATAATCTTAATCCACATGTTAGCAAGAAGAAATTACTTTAATCGGTTTCTGTCGGTTAAACGGTCCTTTACATTCACAAAAATAGTCTGGTAACTATGGCATAACATTATGCTGGATGTAAAAAATTTACAATACCGATATGTCAATTGTACGTACCTATTTCAACCTCATGCTGGATGTTAAAAATTTACAATACCGATATGTCAATTTTACATACCAATTTGTCAATATTTGTTAATAATCTGTCACTGTCACTTTCCAAAACGAGTTTTTGAATTTAATTTTATACGTTCAATGTACAGAAACCGACTAAATCTTGAACACACCTCGGATGTAATGAATGTCATTACATCCTTAGATGTCTTAAAATCCTCGCTATCGCTCGGATTTCAACCGATATCTGCAGATGTAGTAATGACATTCATTACATTCCTAGATATGTTAATAGCTATAATTTGTGTGTTCATTAAATGACATTTTAGTATAGATACATGGAATTTTGGGGGTAAATTTTTATTGTTTCAGCAAGTAAAAAGAATTACGAGTTCTATTACCGATAATTAATGCACTTCTTTTTGTTACACCTTGTTCCTGCCGGATATTACTATAGTAAAATAATCATTAGTTTTTGTATTTTTTTTTGTTTGTAAATTTCTTTGTTTCTTTTTTTAAATTAAATTTTTTGAAAATTCCCGAGCACTTTCTGTATCATTCATAAATCATAACGCAAATAAAAAGAAAGTCTGAAGAGCACAAATGGTATTTTAAGTATAAATCTAAATCTAAACCTATATGTTTCCATTCCACCCTTCTAGATTTCATGTCAGGAATACCTTTAATACTAGAAGTTCCCAGATTATCCCTTCATTTTTGTGTAAACGGATTATTATAACGACATCCTGCTTTGTAGCATCATAAAAGTATCTGTTTAATGGTTATTGGTAATCAGTAGGTAATTTTGTAAATGACATTATATTCAAAGTCCACATTTTTGCATGTTTGTGTCTGTTATTGAGTGGTGTCTGTTAAGCGAGTCTCTGTGCCAAGAAAAGTTATTCTTGCTACTTGCTAAAACAATAAAAATTTACCCCCAAAATTATTCTTAATTCCCGAAATTAAAGCCATTTCTTCTTGCTAACATGTTGATTAAGATTATAAGCCGATAAACAGTGCTTACTTTCATACGATCTTAAAAATTTAAAAAATATTCACTTTGCCCCGCTCCGAACCGCCCGGCTGCGAATCGTCTCGGCCGCGAAACGGCTCGGCTCCGAAACGGTTCGGCGGCGAAACGGCTCGGCTCCGAAACGGCTCGGCTCCGAAACGGCTCGGCTCCCAAACGTCCCGACCACGAAACGGCGGCTCCGAATCGGCGGCCCCGAAACGGCGGCGACGAAACGTCCCATCCCCCTTTTATATAGAGTAGCCGGTGGAAAAATGATTATTTGCATAAACATGAGAAGAAAAAGATTACTTCTGACAAGTCTGTCGTGAAAGGCATCATTACTGGCGATGAGACATAGATCTATGGTAATGATCTCGAACTAGCCGATCAATCTGGTGATTATCGTGCCAAGTATGTAGTACCCTCCTAGCAGCTAGAGCCGTTTTGATATCATCCACTTTTCACCCTCCCAGAATTACACGTATCCAAAGTCCTCATGTTACATGAGGACCTTGCGTGGATGACAACAAAACGGCTCTACCTGCAGAGGGCTAGCGAAATATCGGCATCTGGTTCTCAAGAAAGCGTAAGACATACACGTTATCTTATGAGAATTTTTGGGGTGCTCACCATGAGTTCTCAGAAATGTCAAATTAGGTGTCAAAACGGCTTTAGCTCTATCGATTTTCGAGAAAGCGCTGGCACTCGAGGATGAGTCAACGCCGACCAACGACGACCAACGCGTCGGATATGTCTATTATGTCCATAAACGCTATCGATTTATTAGAGCATTAATTCGATAATGCATACATATCTAACGATGAAATATTTAACAGATGGCATCCCGTTTGTGACTTCACGGATGACTCTTCAAATGGTAAGTGTTTGAGAACGTTATATAATTTACTTCTTTCTATTTATTTCATGTGTCAACTTTTAAGCGTCTGTCTCTGATGGTTGGTGCAATTTCCTTGCTCTAATAGTAATAATTGTTTCATATGCTCGAGTGTAAATAATTATCTGTCGCCGTAAATTCATTTATACGTTGAAAACGACCGAACAACTATCGATGAAGTAGGAGCATATTTAAAGTACAATTGCGGCATTAAAAAAACGCACACACTTGAAATTTTTCTGTGTAATTGTGATTTTTTTTCAAAAGTCAATCGTATTTGATATTGCAATTTAATCGCGATATAAAAGTCATATTGACATGCCGCAATTAGTGTTGTCCAAAAAACCCAAATAGTTACTTTAATAGGAGAAGGATGGTCAATCAGAAGATTAGCTATAAGATTTATGGTTAATAAAAGCACAATTCAAAGAGTTAATTTATATATGCTATATACTTTTATTAGAAATATAGATTATGGTAATTTATATAAATTTTCGTTTGACGTTTTAAAAAAGTTAAAACTGACATAGACTGATTTACATTATTAAAATATTGCGAAATGTAGCCTAAAGAGTTGAACGCGTTTTTTAATTCCGCAATTGTACATAAAGTTTTTTAGTGACATTAAATTTATTCCCGGTTCATATTTATTTGTATAATATGCACATTACATATAATAAGTGTTCATTTGAAAAGTCAATCTAGTAGCATGTGATTTACTGAGAACATTTTGAAGTATGTCGTAAATTAAAATTTACTACTTAACCTACGAAGTCGTATATTTTGACAGTTTCATACATACAAATAAATAATAAATAATAGGTATTTATTGAAAACTATAACAAATGTTGAAAATGTTGTCCTTCCAGATCAATGCACTTTAAAATCCTTCGTTCAAAATTTCTGATGATATGCTGCAACATTACTGGATTTTTATTAATTTCCATGCATTTCTGTTCGATTCTCTGTAGCATATCATTCAATATAGGTGTTCGAAATATGTTATTTTTTAGATAAGGCCACAAAAAGAAGCCGCAAGGTGTTAAATCGCATGAACGTGCAGGCCAGGCAATTTCAGTATTTCGACTAATTATACGCTCATCAAAAAATTCTCTTAAATAATCCAAAGATTCTGCAGTACAGTGACAAGGTGCCCCGTCTTGTTGGAAATATGCATTTTGTAGTTCATCATCATGCAACAGATTGACAAATGGTTGTAAAATTTCCGTACGGTACCTTTGAGCATTTAACGTTCCCTGAAAAAATATTGGTCCAATGATTCGCCTTTGGCTTATCGCTGCCCAAAATCCAATTTTCTCTGGATGTAGCGATTCTTCATTAATTACATGTGGATTTTCACTACTCCATATTCTTGTATTTTGTGAATTTAGGTATCCCGTTTTATAAAACCATGCTTCATCAGTAAAGATGACTCTTTGCGAAAGTTCTCCATTATTGTTCATATTTACCAACCAATTACAAAACTGTAGTCTACGTGGGTAATCAATTTCTAACAATTCTTGTACTGCTGTGACACGGTATGGATAAAGTTGCATATCTTTTTTTAATAACTTGTGAGTTGTACCAACAGAAAGGTTTATTTGTTGACTCAAATGTCGAACAGATGTTTGTGGTTCATTTTCCATTATTTCTTCAACACGATTGACAACTTGAGGTGTACGTTTCTTAACTGCTCCGCTGCCTGATTTTCTTAAGAGACTACCAGTTTCAGCAAAAAGTTTTAGAGTTCTATCCAAAGTATTCTTAAATTGTATATAATCTATTACAAAATGTGGAAACCCAACTTGAAATTCTACCATGCAATCTTGAACTGAATAAACCCATAAACCATCAATTTTATTACCACTTCGAAAATAAGCCTGGACTAAAAAAATTTTATGTTCTAAAGTGAAAGTCATTTTAAAACTGAGAAGCAATTTAATGAAACCAGAATCGACGCACGATTATTTTATGCAACTGATATTTGTGATTGACATTATCAAATGTCATTTGGATTTACGTTTACGGAATAACAAACACATATTAATATATTTGCGTCTTATTCTATCAAAATTTCAAAGTAACCTAGATTGACTTTTCAAATGAACACTTGCTACATGCCGTCCTTGAAATCAAGAGTCAACGTATAAAAAATTGAAAGATGGACCAATATTTTTTCACAATAACATTAATAACTAGAGACCGGACACATCGGGCTGAAATGGACGTCATTACGACGGGCGATATAAATAGCCTACAACATCTGCAAGTACATCACGCAGTTGTTGAATAGCACTATTCATTCGGTTAACTGCACATCTATTTTTTGTGTGCGGTTAACCGAATGAAAGAGCTATTCAATAACTGCGTGATGTACTTAATTATTTATATCGTCCGTCATAATGACGTCATTTCAGCCCGATGTGTCCGGTCTCTAGTAATTATATAGAACATAAATCTAAAATATTGTGAGTCAATTACGACGCGAATCCCGAAATTGTATTACGTGAAGCTTATGAATTCAAAATATTCAGAATGTATATAAATAAAATACCTCACACACACATACGCTACAGCGTATGTTTACATAAGTAACAGCTGGATGACGTGGACAATAACAAAACTATTCTTTTTGTTATTGTCGGTAAACTTTAAAGTATCGTTTTTTATAATATAATTATCGCACAGTGGCGTGACAAAATTATTTTAAATAACTTTGTCATTTTTTTTCTCTTATGAAAGGGAATTTTAGGAAAATATTTTTGATTTATATTCTATATAATTACATCTTTCCATTTTTCATACGTTGTCTTTTTATTTCAAAGACACCCAGTATAATGTACAGCTTGTTACGTATTATTGTATTGCCGTTATTACTGTGTCCAATTTCGAATTACATTATTCATTTAAGTCCGCTCTTGACTGCCGATCCTTAGTGATCATAGACTAAGCTAGATGAGTAACTTTTTCAAAGTAAGTGGTAACATTGTTCTCCGGCCCTCCAGTGTTTGGAAGAGGAACTATTTTTTTTGTGGGAACAAGAGTGTTAAAATGCCAAAAATTGTTCAAATAATGCAGAGAACGTGTTCATGGACGATCTGGACGACCTTCAACATCAACTGATGAAAGCTACGTCAAGTAAATAATGCTCAGAAATCGTTTGTTGACAATTAGAGATTTTGTAGAAAATTAAGAAATTTTATTTGAATCGATTCAAGCAATTTTGAAAGACTATATGAGGGCTCCAGTGCAAGAACCAGGTATCTCCACTGTTTTGGGAAAATGAGTTTTATATACGGATATGTCTATTTTAAAATTCTCTATCGTTCGTTACACGAACAGTATATCTCCTCCGCGGCGTTGCTTAGATATATTACCGAATGGAGATACCATATAAATTTTACTGTGCAATAATGAGATATCTCCTGGATATACCTTGTTCTTGCAGCGTACAATTCGTCGACTTTTTACTGGGCGCAGGCGCATATTCTTTTATAACATTGTTAGTTAGGTTATGTTTTACGTTTGTTTTGCTGTGCTGGAAAGTACGTAGTGATTTACATACGTTTTGTTTGTAGCTATATATTTATAACATATTATATCATGTCAACTTCTGAGTCTGAATATGCGGAAGAACCGTTTGAAAGTACAAACACTGATAATGATGAAGATTTTATTGTTTCGGAGGCGGAATTAGAATCTGATGATGATGAAATTCGACATAATGCGAATCCCCAGAAGGGTAAAAAAAGAATCATATTGAAACACCGATGGAAGAGATCTATATCAAAAAAGTGTAGAACTCATGGCTTGGAATACGTAAATACTAGTGGTCATGTTGTGCCTGCAAAGAAAGAAGGAAAGCCATGTTCGTGTAGCTTAAAGTGCTTTGAAAAAATTACCGCAGAAGTTAGACATAAAGTACGAGAATCTTTCTACCAGCTGAAATTGAAGGACCTACAAGACTCTTTCTTGGCTAGGCTTATAAAAGTTAAGGCTGTAAAGAGGCATAGACCTGGATCCGGAGCTGGCAAACCTAAGACTGGTTCGTATGAATACGTTGTAAGTAATGTTTGTCTCTGCTATAAAAGTTGTTAATAACAAGACAATACACACACAAAAATTCTTGGTAAATGGCTCATTCGTATAGTTTATTTTTATTAATTTTTTAGATAACAAATCACGCAGATGACTACAGAGTTTGTAAGAACGCGATGCTCTCAATTTTCGATATAGCCAAAAGTCGCCTTGAGAGAGTGGCAAATCATTTAAAAACCTCCTGTACAGCACCTGTAGATGCAAAAGAACTTCACCAAAACAGGCCAAATAAGATCGAAGATGTAGTCTTACCTCAAATTGCAGGACACATTAACAGTTTCCCCAGACATATATCTCACTACAGTAGAAAAGACAACGTCAAACATAAATATTTATCATCAAACTTGAACACAGCAAAAATGCACAACTTGTATCTGCAGAAATATGAACCCGAACAATATGCTTTGCTGCAAGAAAGCAAAGCAGCTAATCCTAAAGTTAAGTATGACTTTTATAGAAAATATTTTATAGAGAATTTTAAACTTTCTTTCGGCAAACCAAAGTCAGACACCTGCTCAAAGTGTGATATGTTACTGAAAAAAATAGAATCTGCCGATAACGAAGAAGAAAGAAGGGCTCTTCGGACTTTAAAAGATTTACATGTCACCAAAGCAGAAACATTTTATAAAGATTTGAAGACAAAGACCCAACTTGCTCGTGAAGATCCTTCTGTTAAGGTGGTTACATTCGACTTTCAACAAAATATGCCACTTCCAGTAGCTCCAAGCGGTGATGTGTTTTATAAAATACAGCTATGGGTGTACAATTTTTGTATACACGTTGGCAGTTCAAAAACAAGTTATTTTTATGTTTATGATGAGACAGTAGGAGTTAAAGGGCAAAATGAAGTGATTAGCTTTTTACATCACTTCTTTAACAATTTTATTAGATCGGAAGTCATATCTATTTGTTTTCGGACAACTGCAGTTCTCAAAACAAAAATTACGTATTAATCCAGTTCCTATTCACCGTCGTAAATATATATATAAAACTTGGAAAATTTGCCACTATTACACATCGGTTTCCTGAACCGGGCCACAGCTTTTTGCCCTGCGACAGAAGCTTCGGCGCCATAGAGATTAAGAAGAAGACATATGACCGGATTTATTTACCTGAAGAGTATCACAAAATTATCCGTGAAGCAGGAAAGAAATTTGAAATCATAAACGTTACTCAGGGCATTATTATAAACTTCAAGGGCCACTTCTTACCAATATTTCGCAAAACAGTCTCTACAAAAAAAGATAAGTTTGCGATATCAAAGTATAGACTATTTAAATATGACTCTCAGGAAATGCCCGATATTCAGTGTAGTATAAATGTTGGGATACCAACATATTCAAGTTTCGTAATCTTGAAAAAAGGTGAAAACCCTTCTTTGCCGGCTAATGATAAAGTACTTCTATACACAAACAAACGGATTTTAAAACCACATAAATTTAAGCATGTAATGGATCTCGCTAGAGCATATGTGGCACAATGCGATATGTTGTTCTATAATAACATTGAAGCAGCACAACGTCAATCAAAGGCAGAAGTGGCAGAGAATGCAGGTTCGGACTATTCTGAATATAGTGACTCAGAATGATGAGACAATTTCCAGTTTTATGTGTTGCGAAAATGCACCAAAATAAGTTTTAGTGTTTTCTTTTTGTTAGTATTTTATTTCCAGATTATGTTCTGTTTCATGTGTACGCCCGTTTGATAATAAAAAAATAATAAAGTTGTCAGCGATCAATTTTTTTAAATAATAATGGACAAAAACCAGGTATCTCCATTATTAATACATATCATGATAATTTTTTTACCATTGTTTAAAACCAAATTATACTTATTGTAGGTTTCGTTATTTGCATCCTGAATTCGGCACGAAACATAAAAAATACAAATTTATGAAACGTAAATGTATAGAAGTGTTTTTTTCGCCCCTGTAAAATTTCGCATTTTGGAGATACCTGGTTTTTGCACTGGAGCCCTCATATGTGCCTCATCTCGACTTGTTACAAAATCGTTCAATATTTTCAAAAAAAGAACGACGTGTTAAGGTCTGTACAAAAATTATTTCTGACATAAGCCTGTCATCAAAGGTATCATTACGAACGATGAGACATGGATCTATGGTAATGATATCGAAGCAGCCGATCAATCTAGTGATTATCGTGCCAAGGATGTAGTAAGACGGAATAAACTACGTCAAAGTCGTTTAAAGATAAAAATCATGTTAATAGTTTTCTTTGATTACCGTGTTGTACTGCACTATAATATTTATTCAGGCTAACTAAGAATATTATATGTATATATGACGTATGGCTTCGTGCCTCTTGCGTGGAATCATACGTCTAAAGCCCTTGAATTATGGAAAGATAACTCGTGGGTTTTTACATCACGATAATGCATTATGTCATACTTCATCGTTTGTTCGAGATTATTTGGCCAATCTTTCAACACACATACATTGTTCAACAGTCACCGTATTTGCCAACTTCAGCACCGTGTGATATGTTTCTACTTTCACAGCTTAAAAAATCGTTCCGTGGGCAGTGTTTTGAATCGATTGAAGAGATAAAACAAAATTCGAACCACTCTGAAGGCTATACCGGAAATCAAAGAAAAACAATAAGGAGTATTGTTTCGGAAGGAACTACTTTTAAAAAGATGCGTTTTATTTAAGCAGTCCCGATACATTTTATCATAGTAGTAGGACTTAAAACAGCTTTGCATTTGAAATAAAACTTAATTTTATATACATTAATGAATAAAACCGTTTTTTCAGTACTTTTATTCTGAGTTACAGATATAAAGGGTATTCCATTAAGGGCGCCCTAGTTTTAAATTTAAATAAAACAAGTTGTGTATGTGATATTTTTTTTACTTGAAAGGGTATTTGATTACATTATGTACGGAATATAATATCGTTAAAATGGCCGCCGCTAGATGGCGCATATCAGACAGGTCCAATTTTCGATGATTCGACCTAATAAATCTGGTTCGATATCATGGCATTGGTTATGTTTACTTTTAAGGCATAGATCGTCTGCAGCTTAGTCGCATAGACCCGTGATTGAACGTAGCCCCCCCAAGAAAATATCTAATGGCGTTAAATCACACGATCTCGATGACTGGTTGACGCCGTAACGAGAGATAACTATGCCGTCGAATTTGTCGTGCAGAAGATCCATTGTTGCATGCGCTGTGTGGCAAGTAGCACCGTTTCGTTGGAACTACATGTCGTTGAGATACATATCTTTCAATTTAGGTCACCAAAAAATGGATATTAGCGACATGTGCCTCTCGCCGTTGACAGTTATGGCGGCGCTAGCTTTATTTTGGAAGAAGCACGGGCCAACGACCCCGCCGTTCCAAAGTTCACACCAAACTGTGGCTTTTTCTGGATGCATTTGCAACTGATGTGAATTGTTATATCCCTAAAATGTGACAATTTTATTGACATAACCATCCATCCAAAAATGGGCGAATGCTCGACACTGTCTGTGGTCGTTTGCCTTCAGCTCCTGAGTCAGTTGAATTTTGCGCGAGTGCAGGCCTAAGTCTAGACGTAAAATTTGCCAAGTTGAGGTCTGAGCGAAAGTTCTTGAGCGCGACGAGGAATTGATAGCCTCCGGTTATCCTGCACACTGTCGTTCACTGCAGTAATGTTTTTTTGCAGATCTCACGTTTACACGATGTACGGATGTTGGTTGATTGTCTACTGAACAGGCGCGGCTCGTGATGACGTATTTTGGTTTGCAGTACAATGATACGAGTGCCTCGTGTGTTTTCGGTGTTTACTAAGCAAACGTTACATTTAGTACACAAGAATACACGAAGCACTCGGATCATTGTACTGCAAACCAAAATACGTCATCACGAGCCGCGCCTGCTACTGAACCAGTTGAATCGAATATGTTCACCAAATGATGAATAGTCGAGTCAAGGGGAAGATTTTGTGCACCGTAAAAATTACGTAGCGCATGTAACGTAGCTCGAACTAAGCACTCATGTTGATAGTAAAGTTTAATGATTTGCACGCGTTGCTCAACACTATATTTTTCAATTGTGATCTACCCAATATTAATTACTATAACTACCAAATTTGACAACTATATCTTCATCAACATGGCCGCTGTACAATGTCGAAGTTCGAGCCCCCTATTGGAAAACCCGTTAGTACTATTATATCCAGTTTAAAGTGATTATGAAAATTTGAAACAGTTCATATTACAAATAAAAACTGTTAAATATTGCTATCAAATTAATATTAATCATGATTTAAAAAAAAAATAATTCTGTGTAGTTATTTTAACGTTATCATTTGCGATAATGTTTGGTAAGGTATGTTAATACTGAATGACTAATTAGTAGTAATTAGATAAATGCTGTATGAAATTATACTTGTATGTTATGTTATAATTTCGCAGCTATTTTCTAATATTATCGAAAGCTGTATACATTATTTTATAAACCTTTGTTTCTGTTTTGTTACTGTTTAAGTTAACAGACGATCAGGACAATTAATTCTTATAATTTTTTTAATAACAAAGAAAGTTTAGTAAATTAATTTTTTTTAAATTGCTAAAATTGAAACCAATCTAAAATTTATATAAACAAAAATGTGGTAGTTTGAATAATAATAATACTATTACAATAAATACTTTTTGTTCAATGCATTAAATAAAATGAGGTAAATTCGTTTTATCATAAAAGTTAACATTAATTATGAATCACGACCCAAAAAATATTAATGAAGAATACCTACCTCATATCTTTCTATGATATTGTTTTATAATACAAAAGAATATACCTATAAATGTAGCAATAGATTTTTCAAATAATTATAAATATAATATTTTACGTAAAACTGGTAGTTCCAACACTTACCAAAAAAATGATAAAGTTCAATAATATTCCATTATATTAATCGAGTATATGTAGATGAACGTTCTTGGAATTACCAGAATGAATGACGTTATTAAGTTTGCGTTTAAAGAATATGCGTGCGTTAGTTCTCTTGACCATATATTACTCTTCCAAGAATCCTATACAAAGACAATGTGCTTGGTGTACTAACATTTCGCAGTTATTAATGTTATTATTAAAGCTGTGGTTATATAAAAATGCATTTTTTATTTATATGTTTACCAAAATTCTTGCAGATCTATACGGATCTCGTAAAAAGAAAACATTTGCGACTACATTCTTTTTTCTACTTTACTACTTTGTTCTGCATATCTTGCACATAAATACTGCTTTGAGCATATTTCATATAAAATTGCATATTGTTATATATTTCATAATTTATTTCTTAAGTGTGCTGTAAAAAATATATTTATTTATAAAATACAAAATTACACCCGCATGAGCATTTCCGTACAGTGGGAATTCCCAGATTTGTGTTTATCAAGTCTGGAAAGTTTGACCTTGTTATTTTTGCTATGTCGAAGTCATAGATTCGATGCGACAAAAAATTTCAATTAACGCAGCATGCAGGAACTGATTTGCATAAAAGATATATCACAAGATTTAAAAATGCACCACAAGCTAATCTGAATCGTTTACTTCAATAAGTAAAAATATACAACAGAATAGTTTCCATTATGACTTGTATAACGCATTTTTAATTGTGAACATTCCACTTTCAAAGTTGGATAATTCAACGTTTAAAATTTTTTTAGAGAAGTATACTAAACTATCAGTTCCTAGTCTAGTACTTATTGATTGGCATTTTAAATGAAATTTGCGCCGGCCAACCTTTTTAGTTGGTACAGAAGAATTAGAGAATAGTTATTTGCGATACAAGAGTTAAAAGTGCGATTTTATTTCACGAGTAAAAGTTTGAGGTTCAGGTTGATGGTCAGAGACCAAATGGACGGGCTGTTCCGGTTCCGTTGACGATGCTTCGTCGCTCGTTCCCTTTGATTTCAGCTCGATTAATGAATGAACTCACCGCGCACAAGGTGTAAGTTTGTATACGCTTTATTGTTTTTTCTTCGGTGAAAGGTTAGTGTCTGAATAAATGC
Organism: Melolontha melolontha; assembly: GCA_935421215.2. Classification (NCBI taxonomy): domain Eukaryota; kingdom Metazoa; phylum Arthropoda; class Insecta; order Coleoptera; family Scarabaeidae; genus Melolontha; species Melolontha melolontha. Next base: position 104,613,022 of record OW285239.1, on the reverse strand, counting down.
AATTGATCTAAATATATTTATTTACACTAATTACACTTATTTTTAAATATACAACAACTTAAGCTATTTATCTTCTGTATGACTGTTGTGATACTTTGTGTCTTGTAATTAATTAACTGAATCGGCACTGTTTGAATGACTTTAAGTTTGATGATATATAAAAGAAACTGATACTTAAATGACAAATTAACACTCTGATGAGTGTTTGATTACTCGTTAAATGAGGAGTTTACCCCGATAAAGTTATAAACTATAACGAACTTGTTTGTGTTAAACTTGTAGATAAGACGTCAACGTTTTTCGACACCTGAAGAAGCGGTTGATGCTTTCAAATGGCATGTTTTAAAGGCACTTCAATCGGAGTGGAAAAAGTACTTCGAAAATTGGTTCGAGCGCATGCAAAAGTGTATTGATCTTAATGGAGAATATTTTGAAAAACAATAAAGCCATGTATGATGATTAATTTAAGTTTCTGTTCGCTATTCCCGAAATATAAAAGGTATCCCTCGTATTATTTATTAATTTCCTTTTTCTATTTTTCTTTTATTATTGTATATTATGTAAACGGACACGCTTACCACATGACGCAAAGCCCAGTGCAGTACTGGCGAAAGGCTGTATTTCTAAAATATTTAATTTTATTTATATAATTGGAAAACGAACGGGTGGTGATCTATAAAATTACGAAATACATATTTATTTGTTGAAAAGTTGTATTTATAAAGTTTTTAATTTTATTTATATAATTGGAAAACATACGGGTGGTGATCTATCTATCTAAAATTACGAAATACGTATTTATTAATTAATTTTATTTATATAATTGGAAAACAAACGGGTGGTGATCTATAAAATTACGAAATACATATGTATTTGTTGAAAAGTTGTATTTTTAAAGTTTTTAATTTTATTTCTATAATTGGAACATTTTTATTTGTTCATTTTGTCGTTCAAGTTGAGTAAAGGAGTATTAATATTGACTAGCAATAGTTTCTCAAGGCTTTCTTCTGTCAATTTTGTTCTCTTTGAATTAAGTATATCCTTATAAATAGAAAACGTCCTTTCTACATCGCAACTGGCTATAGGTGCATACTGGAAATATTCTTTTATTTCTTCATATTTAGCCGTTAGATTTTGTGGAATTGTCTCCATACATAATTGCTGCAATGTAATTAAATCTGGATTTCTATTAAGAATTGCTTCAAACTTTTGCCGAAGGCCACATCCGAAGTCACTTGGAATACTTTTCAAATTATTAACAGCCACATCTAATGTGGTTAATTCGTCATTTAATTTGAGATTTCGATTTTCAAAATAAGTGATTAGTTTTGGCAATTTTCCAAAGTGTTCGTGAAGAAAGTACAACTGATTTTTTAAATTTGGGATTTGTGTGAGCTCCTTGCACTCACCAATACTTCTAGCATCCTCCTTTAGCAGTGTTACGAAATGTTTTAGACTATCGAAATTCTCAGCATAATAACTAGTAGCTTCCAGCCATGTTCCCTATCTAGTTATTACTGGAGTGGGAGGCAGTGACAGAGATGGAAATTTTTCCCTGAAAAGAGCTACTCTCAATGGTGCTTTTCTGAAAACTTTTTTAAAAGCTGATACAAGTCTATCAACTTCCGGAAAAGTGTCTCTGATATATTCACAGATTCTGTGGAGAGCATGTGCTACACAAGTAATATGCAGCATATTAGGATATGTTTTCTTCAATAGTCTGCCTGTTTTTAACATATACGCAGCACTATCACTGACAAATAAAAGTATTTTTTCTTTGTACGTGGCGTGCGAATGAAGCATTTTTTGCATATTCTCCTTAATGGTTTCAGTAACTGTTTCCGCATCAACTCTATTTATAACACTTGTTGCTATTACATATGGGTTATAGGGAATAGTTGGATGTAGTACACCAGCTACAACATTTACCACACAGCGTCCTAACATATCCACCGTTTCGTCGGCGCTTATCCATATGTATTGATTTAAAAGATGGCTTCTAACGCGTTCTACTGTTCTAGTATAGCACCTAGAAACATAATATTTGCGTGAAGTTGATTCATCACGAACATTTCGACCAGTATATTTTTTCAGAAATGTCTTCAAAATTGGATTGTTCAATTTAAATAATGGAATATTAGCTGCCATAAAGTTTCGCAGAGTTCTTCGTTAAAATTGTCAGATTCCAACGGGTTCAATTTTTTTCCGTGCTTTAACGATCCTACGTGACGTTTTACGGTTGATTTATTGCAATTTTACAATAACGTTTCACACACTTCACAATAAATTTCGGAATCACTGGCAATGTACATACAATCAGTATGGCCCTCAATTCAACTCGCCATTGTTTCCCGATGCCATTCTCGACGCTCTTCCATTGTCTGAAAAAGTAAGAATATTCTAGATCCAAATAAACGAAATTAAATAACGAAATTTTATGCACACTTACGAGAAAATAATTGGAAGATGTTGTGAAAAGAAAAGGAATGTACGTGCTATTTCTCTTACGAAATACGATAAACTTATTTATTTTATCTACGTACACGACACCACTGAAAACAATATATTCTCCGAATACAATAGCTGGGTTGTCCATTGTTATCGCTGCGAGACCAGGTGGCCGAGTAAGTCAAACAAATACTTCATTGAATTACGCCGGGATGTACTGAGCGACGTTATACACAATTCCATTTGCCGATTGCGTTTTATGGAAATTGCATCCGTTCTCTATATGTATATCTACGCTCAATTATATTTGCACGCACTGTACCAGTATTATTGTATTGTTTTGTTATTGCAGTAATCTGGTGGGCAATAAGGATCGATTGTCCGTAGATCGATCTGGTGTTTTATAATTTAACATTCCTAACAATAATAACTAAAGCTGGGAATTATATGTACAGAGAAACTACATTATGTGCGCATATGTTTCCAAAATTCGATGAAAATATGCAGAACTTTTATTAAAATATGTAAAGTTTAAGCGATAGTTACACAACCAAATTATTGTCAAAATATTAAATAATGTCAATAAGTATAAATTTAGAGATACCACAAATATATACTACACCAATATTTTATTAGAAATTTTACTAAATACATGTATAATAATTAGAGAACGGACATTCTTACCACATGACTAAGTTCTCCGAATAAATAGCCGTTGTCCATTGTTAACGCTGCGAAAAATTAGGTGGCCGAGAAAATCAAACACAAATACTTCATTGTATTATGGCGGGATGTACTCGGCGAAGTTTATAAACATTTCCAATTGCGGATTGCATTTAATGGAATATATCCTCGGAATACAATCGCTGTGTTGTACATTGTAATTGCAACGGACCAGATGGTCGGGTAAGACTAACAAATACTTCATTGAATTACGCCGAGTCATGTGGTAAGAATGTCCGTTCTATATATATATATATATATATATATATATATATATATATATATATATATATATATAATCTAAGTTCCCTTTCTACCTTTCGGTGTAGGGATTTTACATATTTACCTCTTAACTAATGTGTATTGTCAGTATTTTGTACAAAGTTTTTTCACTTTTTTCTATCTTTGGCAATTTCTCTTGCATTCAGTACTGTTTCTCCTCTGTTCTCTATCAATTTGGCTACCTCCTTTTCCCATGTTTGCTTCGGCCTCCCAGGTCTTCGTTTGACTATTATTTTGGACGTCCATACTCTTTTAGTTTGTGTATATTCCCTCATACGCTGTAGGTGTCCCCACCATCCTAATTGTGTCTTTTCTATATATTCCATTATGGGTTCTATTTGTAGCTCTTCTTGTACGGCAATATTTCTCACTCTGTCATTTCTTGTTATGCCTTTCACTCCCCTCAGAAATTTCATCTCAATTGTCTGTATTCTGCTTTTATTTCTGTTTGATAGTACCCATGATTCGCTTCCGTATGTTAGTATTGGTCTGAATATTGTTCTGTATACCGTCATCTTGGTTTTTCTTGATATCTCTTTCTTCCTTATAAATGCTGATCTCATTGCATGGTATAGATTTGTTGTTTTTTTGATACGTTCACTTATGTCAATGTTTTGATTACCATTTCTTTCCAGTATTACTCCCAAGTACTTAATTTGCTCAACTTGTTGTATCCTTTGGTTGTCGATTTTTATATTCAATTCTTCCTTTTCCCCATTTGTTACTACCATCACAGTTGTCTTTGTTATATTTATCTTCATTCCATTCTCCTTTAATATGTTATTCCATATGTTTACATTGTCTTGCAGCCCTTTTTCGGTGTTAGCCATAATGACAACATCATCTGCGAATACACACTCCGTTAGCTCTAATCCCACGTTGAGTTTTTTCGTGTGTGGTTTGCATTTCTTAATTATTTCATCAATGAAAATATTAAACAGTACCGGGCTGAGTACTCCTCCCTGTCGCAAACCGTCTTTAATTTCAAAAATGCTCTTTACTGCTGTTATTAGCTTTTTGTCAACATTTCTCTTCTCCAAGCTATTCCATACTTTTTCTTCCTATACAATCAAAAGCTTTTTCTAGATCTACAAATGCGAAGTATGCTTTAGTTGCGCTTAGTATTGTTTTTTCAATTATTTGCTTCACAGTAAATATGTTGTCGTGAACCCCTCTTCCTCTCCTGAATGCACTTTGAGTTTCCTCAAGTGTTGGTTCCACGTATCTTTGCAATCTCCTTTCCAATATGCGTTCATAGGTTTTCGCTGCTGTACTTAGTAACGTTATTCCTCTATAGTTGCTGCACTTCCTATTATTTCCCTTCTTATATATTGGCACTATTTGTCCAATTTTCCAGTCCTCCGGTATTCTACCTTCTTCCCATGCTCTATTACATATTTGCCAAAATATTTCTATTCCTTTTCCTTTTACGTTCTTCAACATTTCAGTGGTTACTCTGTCGTGTCCTGGGGCTTTCCCATTTTTCAGTGTGTTTAATGCCTCTATTATTTCGTCTTTGGTTATGGGTCCCAATCTTTCCTCATCTTCAATAGTTATTCGTTGTTTTTCTTCTCTTTTGTTTGTCTCAGTTACATTTCTATCTATATTTAGCAATTCCTCAAAATGCTCCTTCCATCTACTCATTGTCTGTATATCATCTGTTATTATATTTCCTTCCTTATCCATAATTGGTGCATGTTTTGTCGTTTTTCCTGCTCTAAATATTTTAAGTATTTTGTAGAATAATTTTTGGTTTTCCTTGCTGCTGCGCTCTATCTTATTTCCGAGTTCTGTCCAGCTTTCCTCTTTTGCCTCTTTTGTCATCTTGTTTACTTTCTTCCTTTGTTCTTTGTAAAGCTCATATTTTATTTCTGTTCTGTTTCCCAGGTATTGTTTCCATTTTTCTTTCTTTATTTTAACTTCTTTTTTAATTTCGACGTTCCACCAGGCTGTCTGCTTAGTTCCACCGCGTCCTCTCATTTCCCCGCAGGTATTCCTTGCCGAGCTTAATAGTATTTCCTTAAAGGCTATCCAATATTCTTCAATTCCATCATTCTTGTCCATCTTCAGTTCTTCCATCTTGTTTTCTACCATGTTTTGATATTTTTTTGCTACCTCTTCGTTCCTCAGTTTGTATGTTCTTATACTTGTAAATATTACATCTTCTTTATTCCTGCATTCATCAATTCTTTTTTCCTGTTTCTTAATTTTCGCTAATACCATATAGTGGTCAGTGTACAGTTCCGGACCTCTTCTAGCTCTAACATCTTTTACCTCTTTTTTGTTATCTTTCTCCACTAGTATATAGTCAATAATAGATAGCTCATTATTTGGTCCCCTTCTTGTATATTTGTGCACATCTTTATGTTGGTACCATGTGTTTGCTATTATTAAGTTGTTTGTGAGGCAATATTCCATTAGTCTTACTCCATTATTATTTTTGGTTTCCTCTCCATGTTTTCCTATCACTCCCGTGTATGTGTCCTTCCTTCCAACTCTTCCATTCATGTCACCCGCTACTATTATTTTACCCTTGCAGTTTTCCGTTATCTGATTTAGCTCTTCCCAAAATTTGTCTTTAATTTCTGTCTTTTCATCTTCATTGGGGCCATAGACAGCTATTATCGATATAGTATCTTTGTCTATACTTAGCTCTACTGTAAGGATCCTCTCTGAGTGTCCTTCCCATTTTTTTATGTTATTTACCAGTTTTTTATTTATTACACACCCCACACCTGCCGAAGCTCTCTTCTCCTGTGGTACACCACTGAGAATTAGTATATGCCCATCCTCTAACATAATTTCTCTTTGACCCTTTCTCTTTGTTTCGGACAATTTCAGTACATCCAGCCCAAGGTCATTAAATTCATAACATAGGTCTTGCTCTTTGCCCTTTAGGCTTCTTACGTTCCAGGTTGCATATTTCCAAGTTTCTTTGTTGGCACTGTTTATTTCTCTTGTCAATTTCCTTTGCGTTGTCAGGACATCCCTATCGATACTTTTCTCTATAACCTTTACCTTCGCATGGTCTAGCATTTGTATTACTTTCTCACTCCGATCAACAATCATGTCCATTTCATTAGCAATGTCATTTCCGTTTTTTCCGTCCTGTTTCAGATATCTTAGTTTTTTGCTGCTTGTTTTTCAATTTTCTCAGTTTCTTTATTCCATCGCCATTCTTCTCCATTTACCATCACCTTGTTATAACCCATTTTTGTTTTATTTCCCTTTTCCCTTTCTCTCTTAGCAAAAGCTCTTAGTTGAAATTGTTTCTCTATTTCTTTCGGTGAAATATCATCATTGATAAATACCGGATCTCCTGTCCTGTTTTTCAATTTTGCTTTATTTTTCATAATCTCATTTTTTTCTAATTCACTGTTCAGTTCTATAACACACGTCCTATTTCCTACTTTACTTACTGTTTTTGGCCTGATATCTACATCCAGCTGTATATTTAGAAAACTCTTTATTTCTTGTTTTAGTTCTGCTGGTTCTTTAGTACCTAAAACTAAACCTTTCATTACCACATTATTTTTCCTACGTTCCTTTTCTATTTTTTCCCCTGCTTTTTCCACTTTCTGTATTTTGTCTCTTATTTTGTTGATTTCTTCTCTTACCTCATGGTTCTCTTTCTTCAATTCCTCGTTTTCCAGTTTTAATTTTAGAAGTTCATCGTTAACTTGTCTTTGTTGTGTTCTCATTTCTTTAATTTCTTCTCTCATTTCTTTCTGTTCTGTCTTCATCTCCTTTTGGTCTTTACATATTTCTCCCATCATCTCTAATATTTTATCCAGCTTACCTTCAGTTTCATCTGTTGATCTTTTTGTTGGTGACCTTCTTGTTTTCGAAGATTTTCCAAACAATCCCTCAATACTACCAACGCATTTTTTCCTTTTTCCCTCGTCTGTTGTATACTCTTCGCTATCTGTTGCGTCCATTTATTCTTGTTAATCGATTTCTAGTAATATTTTTGTTCCTTTATTAGTATTATTAATACGTAATTTTCTCACTTATTTAAATACACTGCGTAAGAAGTTAAGGCCGGTCAACCCGTTCTCTAATAATAATAATAAGAATAAGTAAGCTAAACTATGTAACTCTTTGTATTTATATTTGCCTTGGTATAGTATTGTAAACATTTACAATTAAGCGCTTCTCTAAATTCTCAACTAAAAATGATCTTCTGCGATTCGTTAATAATAGTTTGTATGCTGAAAAGCTTCGCTCTACGTCAATTTATGTAATTGGTTTGCCAATAATTGTTGGGCTCATCTCAATAGATACGAGGGTAAGTCAGTAAGTAAGTCACAAAAGATATCACTTGGAAACAATTTTATTTTTCAACATACTCTCCACCAATGTTAATGCACTTATCCCATCGTTTTAACAGCGCCCTAATTTCAGCTGCGTAAAATTCTTTGGGTTGCTATCTCATCCACAGTAGGACTTCGTGTTGAACATCGTCATCATCTGCACAAAGTGTTTGCTTCCAAGATGTTGTTTTAGTGGACCAAACAGATGAAAATCACTTGGGGCTAAGTTTGGGTTCTAAAGTAAGTGGGTTCTAAAGTAAGTGGGTTCTAAATAAGTGGATGCTGTAGCACTGATATGGGGTCTCGCATTATTATGATGAAACAGCACACCTCTACGCACTAGGCTTTGACATTTTTTCCGAATATCAGTTCGAAGCTTGAAAAAACATCAGAGTATGACTGAGCATCCATAGTTTCACATTTTTTTTTGTAAACCCGTCAAGTCTCACTACTTTTCAATCCCAAAACAGTGTAAACATGACTTTACCAGTTGAAAGTGTAACCTTGAATTTTGCTAGTGGGTGAGGAAGGATGCTTCCAATGCATTGGCGCATGTTTTGATTCAGGTTGATAGTGATGCACCAAAAATTCAACACCAATGATTATTCTGTCAAGCATGTCCTCACCTTCAACAACATACTGCAAAAGATGTTGCGAGGACAGGCCCATTCGATTTTTGTGTTCCTCGGTCAGTTGTCGGGGGAGCCAACGTGCGCTCACTTTCGGGAAATCCAAACGATCACGCATTATGCTGTATACTATACTTTACATTGTGCTTGTATGCATTTGTGACTTAATTACTGATTTTCCCACGTACATTGTAGTTTCCTTGCAACACACTGGATATTCTACTTAGCTGATTAAAGCCCTCGTTTTTCTCTAGAACTTGTGTTAATTTAATTTTGAACCACTCTCCTATGATACCTCTCGCACTGAGTTCGACACCTTGAGTTTCAAATTTTCGTAGTGTTTCACTAATAAAACCATAGTTTGCTGTGATAAAAGCTACCTCTTGACGCATTTGCGGTTTATTTAGTATATCTTTGCAATCTGCAGTTGCTATCGAGTCGTTTGAGAAATAGAGAATGAATTCTCTTATCTGTTCAACGATATCTGCATAAAATACAGCGGCATCAAGCCACGTGCCCCATCTTGTTATTATGAGTTGTGGTGGCAGTGCCAGATCAGTTAACTTATTTTTGTATGCTTGAACCTAAATACTCTTTTTGTCAAATTGATCAATGAATTAATATCTGGAAATGTATAACGCATTTCTTCTGCTATTCTGTTAACAGCATGGGCCAAATATATTACGTGCATCAGATTCGGGTAAAAAATCTTCAAATTCTGTGATGACTTCACCATATATGTCGCAGCATCCGATAACATCAGTAATACCTTGTCACATGGAACGGCATTCGGCAAATAAAACCTCGTTAAACTATCGTTTATAAATCTTGTTATAGTTAAGTTATTTATTTTTTCTACAAACACCGTTAAAAGTTAACATTTTGACACGGCTAACTTTAATTAAAAATGCGATATTATAGCGTAGCGTGTTAAAAGTAGTACTTTTAACACTAGTGTTAAAAGTAAATTGACATGACAGTTTGTCAAAAATGACAACATATATTAAAGTGATTTTTATTACTAAATGAAAATTACATATTTCTTGGATAATTAATATTAAATGTACAGTTTGTGTAATTCGAGATATTTATTACCTGTGTTGCAGTACTTTCAGAATTATTATTCTCGCTATTACTTCATTTTCTTTACACGAACTTAAACACGAACTCATCTTTTGTATGAATTGTGACAAATTAATTTGACGTTATTTTTACGGTTGCGTCCAGTTGTGTCAAAACGTATTCATGAGCTGTCAAATTTTCATTGTATTTTATAATAAAAATTGTGTTTGTAGAAAAAATATTGTACGATACACATGTTAAAAATGCTATTTTATTTCACTCGTAAATTGTCAGATTCTCTGAAATCTCTGAACAAATGATTCTTTTAGTACCGCTCCATCTTCGACAGGTTTTTTGTGTTGCTTCAGTATGTAGGAAATTTTAAAAGACGCGATTGTTGCAGCTACTGATTGCTTCGCTAGTTTAGTAAATATGGATTTTCTTAACGCACTTTTTTGCGGAAAATTATTTTCATAGTTTTATAATGCCTTTCTAAGTTCGAGCGTTTGGGTAATGCCACTGATCAACAAGCGAGACAAATATAGTTATCTTTGACCATAATAAACAAAAATGCTTCCTCCCAAACGTTATTAAAATGGTACGATATAATGTTCACGGTACAAAAAAACTAACATACGCAATAATCAAATAAGTGTCATTTTGTATTACCTATTCAACATTTTGCACAACTTGATAAATTTTCAAAGACATTGCCTTGCTGTTTAATGTATTTTTTGGCTCTCACGATAACGCTTTGAGTGGCTTTTCTAATAGTTCGACTAGAAATATTAGTTAATGTTTGTATAATATTAGTTTCGATTCCATTACAGTTTGATATCGCCGCTTGTATACCTCATCCTTTACAAAACCCCAAAGATGAAAATCTAGAGGTATCAAGTCAGGAGAACGTGCAGACAAACGAATGGGTGCGTTGGTTCCTATCCATTTTTGATTAAACAAATTGGAAGTGTGATTTTTCTTATTGCGCATATCTGAATTACAACAGTTGGATTCGTCAAACCATAGAAAGTAATTTAAAGTATCTGGCCATTCATTGTAAAAATTTCTCAACAAATTACAGAAAACTAATCTTCTGTCTGCATCGCCGGGAAGTAAAGTCTGAACTTTGTGGTGTTTGTACGGACGCAACTTATGCTTTATTAAAATACCGTGCACTGTACTCTTTTTCAAATTTAATTCTCTGATACAACTTCAAATGTATTTTTCTGGATTGGTTTCAAAATAAGCTAACACATTTACTTCCGTTTCTTCGTCTATTAGAAAATCCTTTTCCATTTTTGTATCTTAAATGTTTCTTCGTCTTCGAAAGTTTCTATACAATCTTAGAAAATAAAACTGATTTGGTGATTGATGATTCACGTAAGTGTTTTGATAGTAACGAAGCGCATTTCTTGCATTTTTTCTACAACTCACATATGCAGTACGTTGTTGACAATTTCAATGGGCTTACTATTTGTTTTGGCTTGAAGTGAAAGAAGCCTACTATTATTAATGTTTCTTTGACATCAACTAAAATTCAACACAACTACTTTATTAATATTTATTATTCGGTTAAGGACAATAGTGTATTGAAGCTTTTATATCACAAATAAAGTTATATTTCAAAATATGTACAAATATACATTACATTAAAAAAAAAATTCCAAATTTCTCAGAAATACTTAACTCAATTATTTTTCATGAACTGCATATTAATCAGCTAATTTGACCAAAACCGTAGTTCCAAAGCTAACAGAGATAGCAATAGTGAACCAATAACTTTGGACACGATGTATACAGTGTGGAAAAAAGTAACGAATAAATTCGTTAACTTTTTTTTAACTATTTTTTTGGAAAAAATCTCAAAGAGGTATAGTGATTTTAACTATGTATAGTAAATATTTTTAAGATATCTTCAGTGTCTTATGTCATTTGTTTTTCATGTTCTGACGTCTTCGATATTTTTTTAAATGATAATCTATATTTTTCTTTCTTGATTTCAGTAGTAGTTTTTATTCTGTTTCCAACGGTATAAAAGTTCGCGCAGGATTAAAAGTAGTGGGGAGATTTGTATTTGGTTTTACATCAAATGTCAGATAATTCTAACCTCTGAGCGTGTATCACTTTATAATCCCCTAGCAAAGACATTATGTTCCGTCAAACGTCAATGACAAATGTATTCTGACAATTACTTGAGTAGTGGGGGTGGACGTTTTTAAAAACGGCTTCTGCGCACCCCCTTCTCGCGCCAACTTAATTGGTGCTTACTATACTTAAATTCTTAAAATGAAATGACAGCAATGATATTTATTTCTGTGTTTGAACAACGCGAACATTGAAAAATGAAAAAAATCGTATCAAGATGTAGCTCATTTCGATATTGTTTTGGGTTTCATAATAAGTTCAGTACGAACCCCAAAATAGAAACATACATTTTTAAATTTAATTGTAATATGTATCAGCAGATGTAATATTTATGATAACAAAATAAATAATAAACATTTTTGAAACTAATTATGATTTATTATTGTGTTGAACAAAAAAATATAAAATGACAAAATAAAAGGAAAAATTATATTAAATATAGCCACCACCCACATCTCTACAGAGAGTACCTAATTCTTTTTTTAAGCGAACTAAGAATGTTTTGAAGAATTTCTGGTGTTAGTGATTCTTTGTTTTTTAATCGTCAAGATCAACGATGGGTGATTCAAAAATCGAATTCTTTAAATGTGGCCATCAAAAGAAATCACTTGGTACTTGGTCACAAGATCGTGGTGGCCAGATAGTATCTGTAGTCAGGCTAATGATGCGATCTCCAAAACATTCCTATATGAAAGTAATGTATGCATTAGTAGCATGTGCACGAGCTCCATCTAGCTGAAAATAGCCTTCCTGTAGGTCATCATCGTGTAACATATTAAACAATGGAACTAAAGTTTCTAACAGGTACCGTTCAGCATTTATTGTCCTTTTCTGGCTAATAGCTGCCTAAACTCTCTAGATTATCTGTACTCCACATTCTCATATTTGGAGAGTTGCATGAGGTGGAACCATCATTCGTCTGCAAACATAACTTTCGACAATGCTTTATCGTTCTTATTTTAAATAAATCGTTGACAGAATTCTTGTCTTTGTGGTCTATCAACAGGAAGTATCTCATGCGTTACTTGTATACGTTTGTGGACGTTTTTCCAGTACTTGCCTTACCACTTCGACAGTAATTTTATTTCTGACCATTGGTCTATTATTTCTTCTACGATTAACACTTCCTGTTTCTCTAAATAAATTTACAAAACGACGAATGGAAATATAGAAATGATCATTTCGGACAGCGTCATTTACCAATTCGCTTCAAAAATCTTCGTAGGCATCTCTCTTGGATTTTCTATATCCTTAGAGATGTGGCTGTATACTTGTGAACTTTGTAAGAAAAGAACACAAGAGATTGTTTAAAATAAAACACGAATCAAACATAATCATATATTCTACTTTTCTTGTTCTATAATAAAGACACAAATGTTATAGATTTGAATGTGTAAAAATACACTATAACAACATCCGATAATGCTGACTTTCTTAGGTTACGCACCTTTGATTCTTATCTTTTATATCACGAGCCTCTGGACACCTACACAACCATTTATTTCACAAAATCATGAATGCATACTCTTTGATTATGTGATATGGTGTAAATAACTGTCATGGACGAGAAAAAAATTAATTGTATAAAGTCTTATACTGTGGATGGTGAAGCAACTGGCGTGGTCTTTACTTGAAGAAAATGCACAATTGTGTGATTTTCGCAAATATTTATATTATGCTCGTAGTAACAATTGCTTCACCAACTGTGGCTTCTATAGTACGAACTTAATATTGTGTGTCGTATTTAATTGAAAACAAGTTTATTGTGGTAAATAATATTAGAAATTTCCACACGTGTTACTCAAAAACTACGATATAAGTTGTTATAAGATACAGTTATAAATTAAACACAAATTTTGGCAACATTTGTAAGTAGCAGTTTAATAGATGTTGAGTTAGTTGTTCTATCCGTACTTTAACAAAATTAAAAATTAAGTTACAAAATTTAACGCGTTTCCGAAAACCGCACGCATTGGCATTGAAAGTGGGTTGGTTTGCTTGTTAAGTCGTATGTTTGTGATGGATTGTTCTCGAGATGCTCTTTCCGACCATGTACGATTTTTGTACTTTGACTTATTATTTTGCGAGTATACTTCGGGATTGTGTTAGAATATGTTTATTTTTAATTTAAATTCAAGACCATTTCACCAGAACAACTGAAATATAAAGATTCATTGTATCTAGATTACAATCATAGGCGTCGATTGACACTAAAATGAACATACTAGCGGTAGTCAGTCAAAAATTGTGCTCACAGAAAATCTTTTCTAGAATATCAATATAATGGAAACAATTTTGTGCCATTTGCATCGAATATATTACAGGGTTTTTGTTAAAAAATTATATCTACCTAAAATTTAAAAGCTGCATTAATTACAATAAAATATTACATATCGATGCAATTAATAAAAAGCTCTAAGTGATTATTGTTGGAGAATGTAATTCAAATATCAAAAATTTAATATATCCTCATATAAATGTGTGAAATTAAAGATTTTACATACTTATCACTTTTTGTCGTTATCATGAAATTTAAATAAAAAAAATAATTTTATGTATTAATCAAAAATTTAATTATATTATTTTTCAATAATTGATGTAGAAATATTTTTACTGGGTGGCCCATAAGTTTGCGACGGGATTTTAATTAGTTAATACTGCTTTAATTCTTGACATTTTTAAATAATTATGGCTTATAAAAAAGAACAAAACTTGAATGTATTTCATATTATGAACGAAAGATAACATCTTTTAAATGTCTTCCGTTTTCTACTTCTCACTGATGAGTTCTTTCAATGGTCTGCTTCACAACTGCTCTTAGTATCTGTAGTCCCTAATTTCTGCACGACTGTCTTCTTTTAGTTGTGGAATTGTCTGAGGTCTGTTAACGAATACTCTTTATATCAAATGACCCCACAAAAAGAAGTCATGGGCCGTGAAATCTGGAGACCGCAGCGGCCAATCTACTGCACATCTTCTCGAAATTATTCGTTCGCCAAAAATGGCCCTTAAAATTTGTAGTGTGGCTTCTGCTGTATGGCACGTCGCACCATCTTGCTGAATCCACATTCCAGGTCTATTTCCCACTGCAAGTCAAAATTCTCAAGCATAGCCCGATATCGATCTTCATTTACGGTCACTACATCGCCATTGTTATTATCGAAAAAAACTCTCCGATTATGTCTTCTGATGTCGCGCCACACCAAACTGTGCGTTTGAGACGGTTACATGTACGACTCGGGGATTTTCAGTACTTCAAATTCTACAGTTTTGTTTATTTACAAATCCATTAAGGTGGAAATGACCTTCATCGGACATAATGTGAAGGTCAATAAACTCGTTTTCATTTCTTGCCAATTGTTGAAATTGGACGGCATAGTTTAGCCGTCGCGGATAATTCGCGGGTTTTAATTCCTAAGCCATTTAAATCTTGCTTGGAAAAAGATGTAAACCGTGTAAAATTCGTTCCAGTGAGATACGAGAGATGTTAAGTTGTGTACCTCGCCCCCACGTCGACGTCTTTGGTTCTTTTTCGATACTCTCTCTCACGATCCACGTTTACTTCTGTCCTAGTTGTCCGTGTTCCCCGGTTCGTGGAAGGTCGGTTACCGAACCTTATCGCTGGAAAAGATTCATAAAGGGACGAATCATTGATTCCGAAGGTGCAACTCTAACGATAAAATGTTGACAATATGCTCACTGCGTTCTAGCAGTTGAATGGTGGTTTTTAAAGTAAAACTTAACGAGTTTGGTGCATTGTAAATAACTAAATTTTTCCTTTGAAAATTTTCCAAACTACTGAGTACGCTTTCTGAAGAAAAAGAAAATGGAAAGTTATTAATTAAAAAAGTTATCAAAAGTTCAAAGCCCGTCCTGACTTATGGGCCGGGCCACCCAATAGAATTTTAAATTATAAAAGATCTAAAGATGCATAAACAGACGTCATTAAAATGGCGTTATTAAATATTAAAGAATTATGAATCTAATGTAATTTTTTAATATTCAAAATTGGTCAAAATTTTAAAACACCACATGTTTTTCTACTTTACTTTCATATCATCCTCTAAAGTGATGTCAGTTTGTACAAAACTCGTTTAAATAGCATGTAGGTATCACTATTTTTAAATTCTTTATATGGTATTTACCTTAGTATTTTCAGGTCTTAAATCAAAATCTTGACTAATTTTTCGAAGAGTTTTACTTTATACAGCTCGATTGACTGCTACACCTGTTATTTTCTCCACCTTACCGTCTCTAAATCTGACCAATAGTGAATTAATCCCACATATTTAAAATAAACTTATGAAAATAATGGGTTTTGTTTTCCTTTCTTCTATTCACATTTGAAAATATATTTGAATTTATTTTTCTCAGAGCTAAATAATACTTAATTTTTACATCGATCCATCTTTGCAAAAATTAAGATTTATTTAACTTTGATTAAAAAAAAAATTTTTCTTAAACAAGTAGTTTCATATGCTTGTGCTAAAAATAAATAGTGCTTCTTCCAAACATTGAGGAGGCGGAAAACGATGGTGCCATTTGCTTTTGAAAGACTTGTCCATCTAGCTTAGACTAAGATGGTATAGTACTAGGCAATATATAGGCTGTGCTTGACAACGTATGAAAAATGGAAAGATGTAATTATATGAATTCAAAATATTGTGAGTCGGCGCGAACCCCAAAATTAAAAACCGCCTGCAAATTGTATCATTTTCCGCCTATGAATTCAAAATATTTAAAATGTGTATAATTAATAAATACCTCTATTGAAGGTAATATACGCTACAGCGTATGTTTACATACTTAACAGCTGACGATGTTATAAAAACTATAACATTATTCTATGCTAAGGTTAATAACTTCGCACAAAATCAGCCGTTTATACATTCAACTGAATTTTAAAAATTAAGATGTGTCATACTAAAAATAATCTGTGGACTTTTCGAATCCACATCGTATCATGTCTATTACCTGAATGTCTTTTTTTTTTGTTACCAGAAGTAAGAAATATAAAATATTAATATGAATTCAGAATGCCGCTATTGAATTTACACGCTGCAATGTTTATATGTTTAAAAACGCTAGAAGAATACATTGTGTATAAATTTTGTATGGTAAGGGATCGATAACCTGGTACGAAAGTCAGCTGCTAAAAATTTATACTTTCGTGCAAGTTTTTAAAGACGAGTATTAAAAACATATGAAATGTGTGCTCTACGGACATTTAACGTCCTATTTCGTAACAATCTATCTTCAATCGAAGTCGTAAATGTAAATCGTATCGAACGTACCTAACGATCGACAACAAAACGAAACCGACAATAACGAAACTATTCTTTTTGTTATTGTAGGTCAGTTTTAAGTATCGTTTCCAATACTTGTTATAATGTAGTCGATCACACAATGGCGTGACAAAAATTTTTTAAGTAGCTTTGTAATTTTTCTTGCTTATGAGAGAGAATTTTGGGCAAATATTTTGGATTCATATTCTACATATGTAATTGCATCTTTCCATTTTTTATACGCTGGCTTTATATTTCAAGGACGACCGATACATAGAGTAAATTAATGAATTCTGACAATGAATCAATTCCTCAGTCCAGTTTGTATGCTTTAATGTGACTGTAGTAATTATTTTTGCGCTTCATGTTTTTCACGCTATATAAGGGTTTGTTTTAATGATAGTAATTTAGTGTTTTTGTTTTCTCACTGGCGATTTGAGCATATCTTCAGAGGTTGTACCTTAACCAAAGACACTACGTTTAACACTATCATTATTTTCAAATTGTTCTATTGAAAATGGTAACTTAGTTGCCGAAATACGTATTTAGAGTTTATTAAATGATATTGTAGTTAGGGATTTTTCTGGTTTCTTTCTGTTTCAGATTTAAGCCACAGTTTCCACCAATTCGGATTAAATTACACTAATTTAACAAAATTGTTTAAAAATTTTTTTTTTAATTTAAAAACTAAATAATAATAATGTTAAGAAAGCTTAAGACAAAGGTGAACATTTGTTTGACACCGTATATGAATATATTTAATGCAAAACAATAATATTCATAATTGTTTGGTGTCTTTTTTGTTTTACACAGATTTAGTTTAGTTTATCTATATTTAGCTACTTACTTTCCTTAAATTTATACTTATCATGTATTTAGTATACTTAAAAGATCTTACATTTGGGTCATACGAATTGCTATTCAATGTTAATTACATATCTTTATAATCTATGCGAAATGTGTAATTTTCTAATTGATCTAACATAATAAATGTAATTCTGTGGCCCTTCACGTGCCTGTTATTTGGTTAAATATGCAAAGTCGAAATTGAATGTAAAGGTCTATTAAGGGTTCTACGCTTACAGTTTATAGCCCTCTTTGTCCTATTCATTGAGGGTTTTTCGGTTACCTATTGTATTCTAGATTTCTTAACATCAATTTAATTTAATTTTATTACCTTGTATGGATGCGAACCCATAATTTATCTGGGATAGAAGAACAGTAGCTACGAAGAACTACGAAGAACGAGAAAACATCTAGCGAGAACTCGTAAAGCATCGAGCTAGACAGAAAACTCGGCATTCGCTCAGACATTCAAGTATTTTTTATAGAATAATTAAATAGTTATGTACATAGTAGATTAAAATATTAAAGTGTTTTATTCGGAAAAACATAACAAAAAGCCTCTCAAACCAGGGAAGTTACAACGAATAATTTCCTAAAAATGTAATGCATCCAGTAAAATTAGATGCCACTTATACATCAAGTACGGGACGGCGGAGAAGCTATTTTTGTTTGCCTCATCAACTAGTGTCAGTGTCTCAGTGTATTAGTTGACCTGAGCTGTGTTAAAATTGCTCGAAAGAATGAAGTCCATGTTAGTTCTGCTTAAATATTTCACGAGTCAGTTGGCTAGAATGTTTGTGTGTTGATTTTATTAATTATGTTTATTAGTTTTAAGTACCGGTGTGTTTGATTAATAATGTTGCAAGCAAATTACGAAACAGTAATTAATTCAAATGAGATTAAACAAAGATTATTGTTCATTATTTTTATTTTTATGTATATTCTTCAAAGATAATAAGTATGTAATATGTCATTATCTGAAAATTATAATTATAATTTTTTTACTATAATTCTATATTAAATATTTCTTATGGTAATTTTAATAAACACTTGAAGAAAAAGATATTGCGAGCTACTGTAAGATACTTTATAAATTGCGTCATGTGCATATAATATAGCATGTACAGTCTAAATATATCTAAACGATTTTATTACACAACATGTATATCTTATTATTTATTATGAAACAAAATATTTATTTTTTAATAATCTCTAAGATAATACTATAAATAAACGTCTGGTCTCTTATATTTG
Source organism: Melolontha melolontha (assembly GCA_935421215.2). Taxonomy (NCBI): domain Eukaryota; kingdom Metazoa; phylum Arthropoda; class Insecta; order Coleoptera; family Scarabaeidae; genus Melolontha; species Melolontha melolontha. The sequence goes on along the minus strand of OW285239.1, from coordinate 104,594,035 downwards.
TGGACAATGGCCATCGAGTACCTATCGAAGAAGGCGGTCCTTGAATTAGAAATAGTTATATGCTGACGTCAGACATATGCTAAAAATTCTGTAAACACTCTGCCTCTAAAAATATACGATAAGTTCCTTCTACGCCGAATTACATGTGGATTACATAAATTAAAACCTTCTAAGAATAATATGAAATTAAAAAGATAATTGAAATGTTTGTTTTCGAATAAATGTGGTGTTTACAGAAAAAATATATACAATGTTTCATTATTTGACTTTTATTTTATTGTATGTGAGCCATGTAAATTAGTTAATACTGAAACTAGTATGTAATTATATTTGTTTTGAAAAATTGTATATATATTTATTAACTAGGTATTTCATTAATAGGTGGCAAATATAGTATTTTACATTAAGTTTTCCTCCGAAAAATTATATATATATTTAAATTACGCAGTTCATTATCGATGATTGCCTTCAGACTGACGTAATATATTCAGATTTCGCCAAACTTTCCGATTCCTTCAATTGAAGGCTTTGGTGCAAGAATCGGTTCACGAAAATGACTTAGCATCAAAAACCTATACTTGTCGATATCCCTCATCGTTTGGTACAAGAATCGTCCATGTATCTCTCATAGAAACGATGTTATACTTCACATAGCTTGTTCTTGCTCCAAACGCAGTTGCATATCACAAACATGAGCGAATCCGTTCGGGAGCAAGAATCGGCTATGTTTGTCGCATGACCGTTTCTTGCCGCTAATGGCACCAGTTTTGATAAAACATAACCTACAAATATTAGACGTTTAACCTAAGTCGGTGCAAAGTGATTCATGAAAAGAAAATGAGTGAAACTAGTGAAGTGGATCCCTATCACACTTCAGATGATAGTGATGCTGATCCCGATAATTCACAAAGCAGCTCAGATTCTGAAAATGCAGTTAATTTGCAAAATAACAATAACGAAGTTCAACCAATAATACAAAAAGGAAAGAAGCGTATGCGAAATCCAGAAGAATGGGTTAGAAATCAAAGGAAAGTTAACGGAAATAGTGGAAAACAATATATAAACAGTGCAGGCAATGTGGTACCTGAAAAAAGACAAGGACCTAGGTGTCAATGCAAAGGAAATTGCTTTGACTTATTTACGGAGTTGCAGCGAGACAAAATTTTTACAGAGTTCTACGGAATGAAGTGCCATAATATTCAGGATGCGTTTCTGGGTTCTTTAATATCCGCAAATGAAGTAAAAAGAAGAAGAAAAACAACTACTGATAATAATCCAAAAACAAATTTTTTGTATACGTATAATATTAAAGTAGGGACCACAAACGTTAAAGTATGTAAAATAGCATTTTGCAACCTATTCTCCGTGCATAAATCTCGCGCACAAAGAATAGCAGCATCACGTGCTTCTGATGGCAATATAGTGTCAAAACAAGATATGCGAGGAAAACATTCCAACAGACCGAATAAGGTAGCTGATGATGTTGTAGCCACCGTGCGTGAACATATCGAAAGTTTTCCTCCTAGGGAATCTCATTATTCGAGGAGCGAAAGCCAAAAGAAATATCTACCGGCTGAGCTAAACGTAAAAATTATGTATGAAATGTACTTAAATAAATATGAACCGGAGCAATACGAATTACTAAAGAAGAAAGAACAAACAAAACCAAGAATCACATATGACTTTTACTACAGATATTTTGTACAACATTTTAACTTGTCATTTGGCTTTCCTCGATCAGATACTTGTAGTACGTGCGACAAAATAAACGTGGAGATTGAAGCTACTTCCAATGATACAGTAAAGCAATGTATTTTACAGAGAAAAGAACTACATCTGCGCAAAGCACAGGCATTTTACGATGATCTGAAAGAAAAAACACAATTGGCTGAAACAGATCCCACAGTAGAAACTTTATGCTTTGATTATCAACAAAGCTTGCCTGTGCCATTGCTAACTACTTCTGATATTTTTTACGCCCGGCAACTGTGGGTATTTAATCAAGCATTTCATTCATGTTCTAATAAAAAGGCAGTGATGTACATGTTTGATGAAACAATCGGTAAAAAAGGATGTACAGAAACGGTTTCTTTCTTAAAGCATTACATTGAGAAATATTTGAGGAAATCTGTTAAGATTTTGCATATTTTCACGGATAACTGTGGGGGCCAAAATAAGAACGCTGTAGATCTTCATTTTTTAATGTCCCTAGTTAAAAATGTAACTTTGTCGAAGATTGTTCATCACCTGCCAGAACCAGGCCACAGTTTTCTCCCGTGTGATCGGGACTTTGCTCAAATAGAGAAAAAGAAACGCAGAAAAGAGCTACTCTACCTTCCTGAAGAGTGGTATTCTCTAGTCGAATATGTGGAACCAAGTTTATTGTGGAACGTGTCACACAAGATATGATTTTAGACTTCAAGTCGCATCTTGATCCATATTTTAAAAATCTGCCGTGGTTAAGAAAAAGCCTTTTACCATTTCAAAATATAGACTTTTTCTATACAGTGAGGAACATCCAGATAAGGTTTTTATTTTTTAATTAGTTTAGTGTTTATTGTTATATTATTTTTATATTTCAGGTCTTTGTATCAGAAAGTCACTGTCGAGACTTAACAGAAGGTTATCCTCTATTCAAGTCACCTGTACCTGAGTCTATTGACTTAAATGCTGCTCCTCTTGCATACAGTGAGAAGTTGGCAATAAAGTCAAAGAAGTATGAGAGCATAATGCCGCTTGCAAAAAATTATATACCGCCTGCTTATTTTTATCCTTTTTACGACGACCTCAAGAAACTGGATGATGAAAACCATGATTCCGATTAAATTATTATATTATTAGTTTAGTTTAGTTCATGCAATATTTTGTTTTTGTTTTGTGCTAGGTAACTTTCATGGTGTTTTATTTCTTTGTTGTTGTCGTTATTTGCTTGATGACAATAAATAATATCTTTAAACTCTTTATTTTAATCTTTTTATATTATTAATATTTAATTTGCTACCAGTTTCGCAGATGTTGGTTGCGAAAACCGGCTATGTGCAATTTTGAAAAATTGTTTTCTGTAGTATTTTGTAAAGCAAGATTAGCTAAATATCAGTTAAAATAACTATTATTATATATTTATACTGTTGACAAAAGATGTAGTCCTAGTTTAGAAAAATATTATCAAAAACCAGTTTTTCCTTGTTTTCTCAAAACTATGTTGTCTTCACATAGCCGGCTCTTGCACCAACCCCTTCAATTACTCTATCCATTAACTAAGTTAGATATCTGGATTCCCTCTTTCTTTATTAAACATAACTTCTTTCTATTTAAGTGCTTGTTGATGTTATGTTTGGTTTTAATGGTTTTCACTCCCGACATATCTATCCAACATCAAGTGTATTCCAAGGTTCTAATTTGGGGCTTTTACCTTTTTAATATTTTCTTAACGACCTTCTCTGTTTTACGCGGATGACCTGAAGATCTAAAAGAAAATTACTAGTGCTGCTGATTGTTATGAACTGAACGAAAACTTTAAGTTGATGCACGGGGAAAACAACATCTTTCTAAATATCACTGGTAAACAAATTTTCATTTCAAAAGAAAATTTTTCTTTCGAGACTATATACAATCTTCGTTTCTTTTGCAGTTCCAACAATAGTAATAACAACTAATTTATTCTGGTAGGTCAGGTTTTGGAAAAAATTATTGAAAAGTAAATAAAATAATATTAATTACGTATGTACATTAAATGGAGCTGTACGGTATCATCCTGTTTAAAATGTCTTTCCTTTTACTTTTCTTTTATACAGTTTGTCGGCACTTTCTGATATCAATGTCCAACAATAATCAGCAAGCATTTCACTGCTTTACTTGCCCTGATAACAGTTTTCAATAACAGAAATGTCTGATGAAACTTTTCGCAGTGTATAATTATCAGATTTGCTGTTTCCTAGAAAATTGTAGTTATCATTTTTCAACCTCAGAGTAACAGGACAGCGTCCGCAGCAAATGCTGTGGGCCCATGGGTTGTCTTGATGTTCAATGGTTAAGCCAAAATAGTGAAAATATAACTTTTTTATTAGAGGTGTTATATTCCGCTTATGCTGGTGGTTGGTGAATTCTCCACATACTTAACATAAACTGTTTGGATTATTTATATACGTACGCGACATTATAAAATAAAAAGACGTTTACTATCACAAACGGACTTACAAGTCCTCGAAATAGCCATTTACAGCAGCGATTACCTCGAAATTCGACGAAAATCTCTTACCGCTAAGATATTTCTTTAAGTTTGGAAAGAGATGATAGTCTGTGAGGCAAATCTGGGGAATAGGGTGAATGAGGCACTAATTCGAATTCGTGAATTTTTGCCATTACAATCGCAGACTTGTGTGCAGGTGCGTTATCCTTTCTATACCAAATGAGGTCGTTTCTCTTTGATTTTGTCGCTTAATTGTTGCAACAAATTGGAATAATACTCCCCATTTATCGTTACCGCGGCACCCAAAGCGTCGAATATTTTTTCGTTTCCAATTCTTCAGTTAAAATTCTGTGCACACTCTCATTTGAGATACCTACAATGTCTGCTATCTCGCGCACTTTTACTCGACGGTCATCCAAGACGATACGGTGGACTTTTTCAATCATATCCGGAACAGTAACAGTTTTTGGACGTCAACTACGGGGTTCATCATTTGTGCTCACACGATCATGCTTAAATTCGGCAACTCAGCTTTTAACCACTGAAAACGAAGGAGCGGATTCTAATAGTGTTGAATCCAGCTCTATTTTGATTTCGGTTGGGGTTACGCTTTTTAAATGAAAGTACTTTATCTATCACTGCTTTCAACTCAGTTTTTTCCATTATTACAAAATCACACGAGATGTTCAGTTTGGCGTAGTGTCAAAAACATACTAATTAACAAATTGCTCTGTACTGTCATATTTAGGCCCCGTTTATTCACCTTCCAGTGAAGTATCTTTAATTAAATTTACTTGGAACATTTACTATTTTTGTGTTTATTCATAAAATTTTAAAGGTTAGTTAGTTACTGGAAGGAACTATAGTATATTACATACCGAGGCGGAAAGTAGTTCATTACTAGAGAACGGACACGCTTACCACTCAGTGCAGTACTGGCGAAAGGCTGTATTTCTAAAATATTTAATTTTATTTATATAATTGGAAAACGAACGGGTGGTGATCTATAAAATTACGAAATACATATGTATTTGTTGAAAACTTGTATTTTAAAAGTTTTTAATTTAATTTCTATAATTGGAACATTTTTATTTGTTTATTTTGTCGTTCAAGTTGAGTAAAGGAGTATTAATATTGACTAGCAATAGTTTCTCAAGGTTTTCTTCTGTCAATTTTGTTCTCTTTGAATTAAGTACATCCTTATAAATAGAAAACGTCCTTTCTACATCCCAACTGGTTATAGGTGCATACTGGAAATATTCTTTTATTTCTTCATATTTAGCCGTTAGATTTTGTGGAATTGTCTCCATACATAATTGCTGCAATGTAATTAAATCTGGATTTCTATTAAGAATTGTTTCAAACTTTTGCCGAAGGCCACATCCGAAGTCACTTGGAATACTTTTCAAATTATTAACAGCCACATCTAATGTGGTTAATCCGTCATTTAATTTGAGATTTCGATTTTCAAAATAAGTGATTAGTTTTGGCAATTTTCCAAAGTGTTCGTGAAGAAAGTACAACTGATTTTTTAAATTTGGGATTTGTGTGAGCTCCTTGCACTCACCAATACTTCCAGCATCCTCCTTTAGCAGTGTTACGAAATGTTTTAGACTATCGAAATTCTCAGCATAATAACTAGTAGCTTCCAGCCATGTTCCTCATCTAGTTATTACTGGAGTGGGAGGCAGTGACAGAGATGGAAATTTTTCCCTGAAAAGAGCTACTCTCCTTGGTGCTTTTCTGAAAACATTTTTAAAAGCTGATACAAGTCTATCAACTTCCGGAAAAGTGTCTCTGATATATTCACAGATTCTGTGGAGGGCATGTCCTACACAATATGCAGCATATTAGGATAAGTTTTCTTCAATAGTCTGCCTGTTTTTAACATATACGCAGCACTATCACTGACAAATAAAAGTATTTTTTCTTTGTACGTGGCGTCCGAATGAAGCATTTTTTGCATATTCTCCTTAATGGTTTCAGCATCTGTTTCCGCATCAACTCTATTTATAACACTTGTTGCTATTACATATGAGTTATAGGAACTTATAGGGAATAGTTGGATGTAGTACACCAGCTACAACATTTACCACACAGCGTCCTAACATATCCACCGTTTTGTCGGCGCTTATCCATATGTATTGATTTAAAAGATGGCTTCTAATGCATTCTACTGTTCTCGTATAGCACCTAGAAACATAATATTTGCGTAAAGTTGATTCATCAGGAACATTTCGACCAGTATATTTTTGAAGAAATATTTTTAAAGTGGGATTGCTAAGTTTATTTAATGGAATATTAGCCGCCATAAAAGTTTTACAGAGTTCAGATGTATTTGCGATCCTAAGTGACGAATTTTTGACGATATTTTATGGATTTTGTAATAAATTTCGGAATCACTGACAATGGACATACAATCAGTATGACAGTCAATCCAACTCGCCATTGTTTTACGATCCCGTTCTCGACGTTCTTCCATATCATATCTGAAAAAGTAACTTAAACAATGCTCTAGATCTAAATAAATGAAAACTAAAAATGCGTAAGTTATTGAAACTGAACGAAATTCAATGCACACTTACGTCGAAATAATTGGTAGAAATAGATTCAATCAAACGATATTAAACAGGATCTATCACAAAAATTACGATGTAAATAACAGTTAGAACTACGAAAACAAGAAACTAACTCACAGCACTTTATTTATCTTACGAAATATAAACTAATAAATAAAATACATTATAAAAACCCCGCTTCTATCTACGCTCATGAAAACACTTTAAAAAGCACTATATTCTCCTAATACAATAGCTGGCTTGTCCATTGTTATCGCTGAGAGCCCAGGTGTCCGAGTAAGTCAAACAAATACTTCATTGAATTACGCCGGGATGTACTCAGCGACGTTATACACAATTCCAATTGCCGATTGCGTTTTATGGAAATTGCGTCCGTTCTCTATTCATTACCGTCGAGAGTCAGTATGAGCAAAAATTATTCAGATAAGGGATGGCCATGGTTGGGAGGATCACTGTCTTTGATAGGTTCAGTTTGTTGCTGCCAATTAAATGTCAGTTTTGATTTGAGGTATTTGTAATTATATTGGTTAGGTTAGCTAATCAGCTTGTCAAATTATTTATTGAAACTGCCATTTAATTCATATCAAATAAATCTTCAAATCGAAACTGACATTTAATTTATGTCAAATAAAAATTCAAATCGAAACTGACACCCAACCAACATGTATAACCAACAGCAGGGTGAACCTATCAAAGACAGTAATCCTCCCAACCATGGGCACCCCTTATTTAAATAATTTTTGATCATATGGTAGTATGTTCAGGAGAAAATAGAGAAAGATGTAAAATAGCACAAACATATGGGATAGAGATGGATGTATAGCTTCCCGTAATTTGTGTTTCCAGTTGCCGACATAACAAATGTGTCAGTACCTTTAGTATAACCTTAAATTTTAAGCGTTTGTTGCGTTATTCGTGTTATCAAAAACAATATCAATATAGAAAAAGTATCATATGTTATTAGCTAAATTATGACCTAATCTCGGGCTATCGTTTGCATTTTATCGTCAAAACTAGTTTAATTTCAAAGAAAATGGAAAGTAAGAAACGTGATAGGAATACAAAATTTTGGTTGAACCGATTTTAAATAAGTTAATTTTCAATATGTTCTAAAGTATTTTAATAATTTTTTTAAAAATTGTCTATTGTTCGATTTTGATTACGTGTTTGACAAGGTGCTCCCTCTCTATTCACTAAATTAATAATATTGATGAATATGAATTGATGAATAAATCATTGTCTAAAATATCCATTTTACTTGTCAATAACTGAATTTTCTATTACATGACAGTTCACAACAGTGTTGTCAGTCCTACTGATTTCGGATAATTTCCACCGATCTACCGATTTTCAACACAATTCTACCGAAAAAATCCGAACTACCAAAGATTGTGTAAATATTAAATAAAATAATATATAAGTGTGGTCTTTTTATTGCGAATCGACAATATGTATACATATATCAGAATAAAAATTTGCCAGTATGCTCGCTGCAACTAAAAACAATAATATTTTACAAAAATCCACATTTGGTTAAAAGTAGTACTACTGATGTAGCCGTTAAGTTTCCAAATTTACTTAAAGATCTTAATGATATACAAAATTTGGATACAGAATGGCGACTTTTGCGAAATACTGATATTATTCAGTCGTATTCCAGTGATACTGAATAATTTTGGCAACAGATCAAGGAAACAACCTATGGTGAAGGTACTCCGATCTTTAGTATATTAATAGATTTTGATCAAAATTTACTATTCATCCGCAATTGTGGAAGGTCTATTCAGGTATTAACTTATAAAACCTAAACAGCGGAACAGATTAGCGACGGCAATAATATGTGGATTATTTCATACCAAGCAATTTATTGATAATAAAAAGTTATTACGATTTTTCAATTGAGAAAAAGTTGCTTTTAAGAATGAATAATCATAATTTATACTACACTGAGGAGTATATAAATTATGTTTATTTATATTTTAGAAAACATTTTATTTAGTTAGTGCAATAGTTTCAGAATCTGTAAAATATCGTTAAAAAATTCCATGAAATCGCACGTACAGCGTCACTTGGCATCGCAAACACATACACAGAAATTGGAACCGTTGGAATCTGACAATTTTAACGAAGAACTCTGTGACTCTTTTATGGCGGCTAATATTCCATTAAATAAACTTCATAATTCCATTTTAAAATTATTTCTCCAAAAATTTACTTGTCGAAATGTTCTTGATGAATCCACCTTACGCAAATATTATGTTTCTAAGTGCTACACGAAAGCAGTAGAGCAGAGTTTTAGCAAATTTCCAAAGTGTTCCTGAAGAAAGTACAACTTTGAAATGTGGAATTTGTGTTAGTTCCTTGCACTCAGAAATACTCCGAGCATCGTCATTTAAACATGCCACGAAATTTTGTAAACTATCGAAATTCTCTGCATAAAAACTAGTAGCTTCCAACAATGTCCCCCATCTAGTGCATGGTGCTTTTCTGAAAATCTTTTTTAAAAGCGGTTACAAGTCTATCAACTTCCGGAAAGGTGTCTCTGATATATGCACAGATTCTGTGTAGAGCATGTGCTACACAAGTAATATGCGGCATATTAGGATATGTTTCCTTTAATAATCTGCCTGTTTTAACATATATGCAGCACCGTCACTGACAAATAAAAGTATTTTTTCTTTGTAGCTGTTGTCCGAATGAAGCATTTGGTGCATATTCTCGTAAATGGCTTTAGCTACTATTTCCGCATCAACTGTATTTATAACCTTTGTTGCTATTATATATGCGTTATATGGAATAGTTGCATGTAGTACACCAGCTGCAACATTAACCACGCAGTGTCCTAATGTATCGACAGTTTCGTCGGCAGTTATCCAGAGGTGCTGATTTGAAAGATGGCTTCTAATGCATTCTACTGCTTTCGTGCAGCACTTAGAAACATAATATTTGCGTGAGGATTCATCAGAAACATTTGGACCAGTAAATTTTTGGAGAAATGTTTTGAAGGTGAGATTGTTAAGTTTATTTAATCGAATATTTACCGCCATTAATGTTTCACAGAGTTCTTCGTTAAAATTGTCTGATTCCAACGGGTTTAATTTCTTTGTATGTGTTTGCGATGCTAAGTGAAATTTTACGTGCGATTTCATGGAATTTTTTATAGATATTTTACAGACTTTGCAATAAATTTTGGAATCATTGGCAATGAACATACAATCAGTATGACCCTTAATCCAACTCGCCATTGTTTCACAATGCCATTCTCGGCGTTGTTCCATATCATATCTGAAGAAGTAACTTAAACAATGTTCTAGATCTAAATAAATGAAAATTAAAAACTTAACGAAATTCACCGGACACTTACGTCAAAATAATTGGGAGAAGTAGATTCGATGAAATGATATTAAACAGGATCTATTACAAAAATTACGAAGTACGTAATTAACAGTTAAAACAATGAAAAAAAGAAACTAACTCACCGTACGTTATTTATCTTGCGAAATATAAACTAATAAATAAAATAAATTATAAAAACTCCTCATGCTTCTATCTATGCCCATGAAGAAAAGAATTTATTTGTAATATTTAAGTAATTGCGTCACAATTCAACGACAAGAAACAGATGTGGGGTTAACCGAATGAATAATGCTATTAAATAACTTGCGTGTTGTACTTAACGATGTTATAGACTAAAACAATAACTTTGTTATATATACCACTTTATTCACATATAATCGTGACCGCGGTTTCGACATACAATGTCATTATCAAACTGCAAAAGTTACAGGCCTACATAGAACTTATAAATGACACAAAAATATATGGGGGTGGTTTATGATGTTTTTTAAAATTACTACTATATACTTAACTATTATATACAACATTGGAAAAGAGGTGTATATATAAGGTCCAACTGTTCGTTTAAAACGATATCTATTGTGTTGTGTCGGCTTTTAAAAATCTCTAGTACCTCTAAAATATTTAATTTACGACCTTTCTCGGCCAAATGCAATATTTTACGGTGACCAAATGTATGCCTTTCTGTAATAAGATGGTTTGCGAATGTTGAATCTGTCTTCTTTAGTTTATATGACCTCCTGTGTTCTTTTTCCCGTATAATAGCGGTATAATAGCGGTCACGATTATATGTGAATAAAGTGGTATATATAACAAAGTTATTGTTTTATTTTATTTTATTTTCAAAATGAATTACCACAAAGTTACGGCTACCAGTATTAATTTTCTTATGTTATAGACTATTTATATGGTCCGCCGTAATTTCTACCTCTCGTGTCCGGTCCCTGATTATAATATAAGAATTGGTGGTTGTAATACTATTGTGCTTTTTATTTATTTTGTAATACTTTTGTAAATATGTATGACTAAAATAGTAGAACAGGTAACGTTGCACGAGCGTCTACTTTTGTCACTACCTGCGTATTAAAATTGTATCAAAATTTCTCAGACAGTACAACGTACATAAATGCAATTGGATTTAAACCTCAGGAGTAGCAAATAAAATATTATCATGCTGATTTGAAACACCATTACACACGAGGCAATTTTTTTATTTTTCGATTCGAATATCTTTGAAATTATAAACCTGTTTCGCACGCATTTGATTTAAATATTCAAGAAACGATATACATACTTAATACATAGTAGATTTATTATTATGCGGTAAACTATCAATTGCATTGAAAATTTAAATGATAATTAAGGATAACTTTATAAATGGTATGGAGAAAATAATTTATAAAACGTATACATGTGCGTAAGCGATGGCCTTGGATCGTTTGTAGTGTAATTGCATTCATAGCTGATATTATCCATATCATATCGACTCGAAACCTGAAATAGGTTTTATACATTACAAATATTTCAAACGCGTCTCTGTCTTTGACACTTTAAGCAGCTATTGGCATGCGAGTTCTTTTTAAGTTTACTTGATGTTGTCGGTAGGTTTTTTCCTAGTCACAAAAGGTCATAGGACACCCTTGATGACGTATGCTCGACTTACACATGCCGACTGCTTTGCGTCATTCGCGTCCGCATGACGTCACCGTGAGTCATTCAATTGCTCATGCTTTTCTGTTTTACATAACCAGAATAGTCATGTAGTTGACATACGAGGTACAATAGATTAGTAATGCTTTTTTGTTGTGTAATGTAATTATATAAAATGTAGGGTGGAAAGCAATGTACAAAATAGAATCGTAAACTAATTCCATTATGTTTCTAGATATATATTAGATTGAATATATGTAGTTAATTATCCTAATTCTTAAACATTAGGTCACAAAATGATAAAAGAAATATGTATCTATGAATTACATGTTCTATAATAAACAAATAAGGCTATATGTGCGTATTTATTGTCTAAATTTCGATATATCGTTACAACCAAAATAGTCTAAAACAAAAACTTTTTTAATACATAATACAAAAATATTATTAGAAATCGGGTGTGGTGTAGGTTTGGGACATCGATGTCGATGTTTTGAAAACATCGATGTATCGATCTTAAAATATCGATGTTTTAACATCAATGCTTTCTCATCGAACTATCGATAATATCGATGTTTTAGAGAAAACATTGATTCATCTTTTAATTTTTTTACAAATGCGAGAAGTATATTTGAATTTGCAGCGATTTATATTCTGTGTTTGTTCTTATAATTTTCTTGTGATAGTACATCTTTATGATGGCATTACGTATAATTAATAATTTATTTGTTTTATATTATTTGCTATCATTCATACTTCTTTACCGGCTAAGTTTTATATAAAATATATAAATGTTTAAGTACCATTTAAGAGAAGTTCCAAAACTGTATTAGGCACAGCCCATGGCCGTTTCATTCAAATACCAAGTTTCGGGAAGATGTGTGCGCCATCTCGGTTTCATATGGCATACTAAATATAGTATCGTTGCCAAATCTCTGTATCTAAAGGGATTATAGTCGAATATCAAAGAAGGTTTTGATATGAAGGATGAGATTATTTTCACCAAAAGGAAAACGATAAATGGGGAGTATTATTCGAGGCGATAAAATCAAAGAGAAACAGCCTCAATTAGCAAAGAAGAAAGTGTTTTTCCACCAGGATAACATACAATTCGGATTTGAATTAGTGCCTCATTCGCCCTATTCCTCATATTTGGCTCCCAGCGATTATCATCTCTTTCCAAACCTGAAGAAATGGCTCGGCGGTAAGAGATTTTCATCGAATTCCGAGGTAATCGCTGCTGTAAAAAGCTATTTCGGGGACTTGGATTCATCGACCTACAATGAAGGCATTGCTAATTTGGAATATCGTTGGAATAAGTGTGTTGAGCGAGCAGCAGACTATATTGAAAAATTAAATGTTTTTGTCAAAGAAACTTGCGTTTTATTTGTTAGGCCACCTAGTTTCCGAACCACCTCGTATATAAGAAAGATGGTACTAAAAATATTGTTCTATCGAACAGCATGTGCATACTTCCTACATAAGATCACTTAAACCACGCTAGTGAAATTAATAATTGGTAGATATATGGCTATGTGGGTATATGACCTACACACGGCTCTTTCGATTCAATCAGGGGATATTCTATTAAATACGAAATTTCGGGCAAGATGTGCGTGTTATCTCGGTTTCATATGGCGTACTAAATATAGTATTGTTGCCAAGTCTCTGCATCGAAAAGGATTATAATCAAGCATCAAAGAAGGTTTTGATATGAAGAATGAGATTTTTTGAGTTTTTAGCGTTATTTTCACCAAAAAGTCTTCGTTGCTCATATTCTTAAAAAATCTTTGAATAAATATGGTTAACTATAAGAGTGGCAACAATGCACGGTACCGAGGATACAATAAAAATGTAAATCACAATAACGTAGTGTTTACAAATTACTGTTGAAGAGGAACAAGTTTTGGGTAAGTTTTATTATTATTAATTGTTGTTTTGTTATTAATAATTGTTGTAGTATTAATTAATTTTAGTATCTTGCATAAAAATTTACTTTTATAATGACTTTTCCAAGTATGCACAAATATAAACGTAAAATTCCAGGTTGCGAAAATCGATATTATTCCAATATTTTTCCCGATTCAAGTTATCAAAATAAACAGAAGAAGAAAACAGTAGAAAACAGGTATGGTTGAGCTCTATTAAAAGTTATTCAGGTATCGATGTTTTTCGAATTCAAAACAAATATGTTTGCGAGAATCATTTTGAATTATTTAAATAATTAGTGTCTTCTCATTCCATCGGGTTCAATTGTGAGGAGGATAGTGGGCATATCTTAACTAATCTGCAATCGTTTATGTCTTATATTGAGCCTAAAAGTTCTAAGATTAGTATATTGGATGCGAATGAATTAGAAGATTCTTCTCTAAATATTTCAATTAATGATAAAAATTATTTTAGTTATCAAGCTGTCACCTATATATGAGGATTCTTCTTTAAAAAGCTTAATTTACCCGATAGTGAGGTTTGTACATCTTCCTTATTTTCTGCTAATGTAGAACCTCATAACACATTTACAATGTTTAAGGAATTTTGTGAATCAAATAATTTTCTTTATCCCACTCTTAGTTTGGTATTTTATGTTAATAACATTTACAAAAAGATGGTTGTGTCGTTAAAATTATTTGGCCATGTAAATTTAATTCACAAGAAAATGTTGGTAACTTTGCAGAAGATTAGCTTTTCATGGTATACTTGTGTTAAATCCGATCATCAAATTTTAGTTCAAGAGCAGTTGTTAACTATATCTATGAGTTTAATTATTAGGAAATTTCGTGATGACATTTGGCGGTCTTCTAATGATAGATCTTTGAATCGAAACTCGAGAAAAATTAGGCAGTCGATGCATTTGTAGAAGATAAATTAAGTTCTTGGTACGTTGGAAAGTTTAGGGTTTTCCAATCTTTTGTGAATATGAAGAATTGTCCTTATTTATTTATTGTTATGAATATACAGTTTATTTAATTGTATTTCAAGAATATTAAATTTGTTTATATATTTGTTGAATTTTAAATATTTATTTTTCTTAGATAGAGTTTAAATTTATTTTTGAACAAAATTAATTTTTATTCAAATGCACGGTAAATACGTGTCTGTGATTTCTACATTTATAGATATATCGCACTGATGAGATCAAAAAAGATCTAAACATGTATTAAGACCATATTTAGAACAAAAGAAACATAGTAAATGCCGCCATCGCGGTTGTTTACCGAAGTTAGTATTACCATGTTAACATCAGGAGCGTTAGAGTAAAGGTCTAATTTTTGACGTGAAATGTACACTCTTATATCTTATATGATATGCTCCTTGGTACAACCCCAAGGCGAGATTTAAAGTGGGATGGCCTTCCCCCTGCTCTTACACTTAACCTAGAATAATAATGGAATACACTAAAATACTGCCTATTGATACACTTACCTGAATTTGAAATTAAAAATATGGAAAAAAACATTGCTAATTCTACTCAACGTGACATAACTTAATTTCTTATTCATTAATTAATCAATATTATCGTTCCTTAATAATGAACATATTTATATCTTACCTGGAAATAGCAGTACATAGGTGATATATCGTTTTGAACTCCTTGCGTCCAAAATATGGTATCATTGACTCATCAATAGACAAGTAAGAGCTGACCGATGTATATCAAACAAATTTTTCATTTATTGCGTGAATAAGGGGACGTAATTTTGCCATCTTGTCATTTTGGGCAAGATTTGAATTATCAGTAGCATGAATAAATTTAAATATTTCTGCAAACCTATTATATCTCATTGAATTCACGACAAGAGTATTGCGAGAATCATCACGTCCTTCCCAAAACACTCTTCGTCTTGGGGTAGGTACATATGCGCTCAAATATAATATACCAATAAATACAAGAAGTTCGTCAATTCCAAGTCCCAAACGAAAATTTTTTGTAGTAGAATACATTACATTATCTTTAACTAAGTGTTCTAGTATATCTTTAGAAATAAATGCTTTTAAAAATTCTAAAGAATCACTATGTTCCGATAAAGTTACGGCAAAACATAAATATTGTCTCCTAAATTTTGTGTTGGGCGTTTTTGAAAATGCTCCTTGATTCCAGTTACGTTGTTTATTAATTTCCTTTTTCTTTGTAACCTTCTTTCTTTCATTTTTTGGCCCATTACTTTAACCCAGCTTATCAGTCTGGTCTTTTTCAATTTCTGCTTCATTCTCACTCCTGTCTTGTTCATTTTCGACACCTCTTCAACATTCACTGTTTCATCCCAACACAAATCAGTTTCGGCCTGTGATTGTAGCTGACGACGATTCAGTTTATTAGGATCATTGCAGTCATTCGTCACTTGAATACTCGTCACTTTCATTTCCAGTATCATCAGGAGGTATAATATAAAAAAATACAGTCTGGCACAATATCCTCTTCATCTACGCGTTCAATTTCATCCAAAAGCTCTGCAGTTGTAAGAGGTTTTTTTCCTGTAACCAAATATATTACATGTCTTATGTCTAGCGGGTCGTTAACGACCCAGCGAATTTTAGAAGTCCGTCTCTGACTAATACGCCAAACTAGATATAACCTAACATTACAACTCAATTTTCTGTGCTTTTCACAACCTATAAATTTTATTATAACTAATTTTGAGGGGCGCGTGCCAATTTGGCACCAAGCTCTCGATATAATAGATGTAGACGCGAACTGGGCAGGCAGATCAGGTACCTTTTCAAAGCGACACTTTGAGACAGGCGAATTCAGCACTTTCTAATGTTAGACGGCCTCTAATGTTAGTTTTATATTTCAATTTAAAATTATTATTAGCATTAACGGTACAAACGGGCATAATGATATCATTAAAAACCAATTTGTATTATTATTGGAAACTCCAGAAATTTGTTGGCCTTCCTACTTGTCTGTATCTAACTGGTAAATAGTTTCAAATGTAACATTTTACCACTTGTCATCTAAACCTGTTAGTGCTAGGACAAAAAGAAATTATGGCGTTAGTAACTGATTTTATTATAAGTGAGCGTGCCCAGCAAATGCTTGTTCTTATTGATTTTAAATTCAGAAAACCTCAAGACCTGAAAGACGGGGTAATATATTAAGTGTGTTCTGTGAAGGCCTGTAAAGCAAAGTGTCATACTCGAGGTAAGTTAAAATATTTTCATTATTTTTTAAAGAAAGTGGCTTATTGGTTGTGTACTACTAAGAAATATACAGTTGAAACCTTTCTTTTCAGATGTAAACGTCCTGGATCGTTCCTTGGAACACAATCATCAAACCAGTTTGCAAAAGCTAAGTAAAAGTGCAAAAGGAAGGCCGTGAATGACATTTGCCAACGACCATAAAAAATAATGAATATGGAGATTTCGATGTCTTCATATAAAGAAAATATAACAACTACGTATCTGGACCGCATACGGCATAATATAAATCGCAATTGATTGAACACCAATATGTCAGCTATACCAAAAAATGTACATCATGTCCAAGAAGCTCTGAATGTTATGAATTTAATAACAGACAGAAACGAACCATTTTTATTGGCTAATGATATTAAAAGTAATAT
Organism: Melolontha melolontha; assembly: GCA_935421215.2. Classification (NCBI taxonomy): domain Eukaryota; kingdom Metazoa; phylum Arthropoda; class Insecta; order Coleoptera; family Scarabaeidae; genus Melolontha; species Melolontha melolontha. Next base: position 104,576,696 of record OW285239.1, on the reverse strand, counting down.
TGTAATTTTTGGTTGTACAACAAATATGAAATGTTTATCGCAGTGTGATACAATTTATATGGATGGAACATTCAAATATTGTAAAAAATTCTTTTATCAATTATTTACAATTCATGGGTTGCGCATTGACCATTATATTCAATTAGGCTTCTTCCAAACAAGCTATGCAAAACGTATACCACCCTGTTCAATAAGTTATTGATGTTATTTAACACCATAAGTATTTCATTAAATCCTCAGAAAATAGAAATAGATTTCGAAATAGCCATTCATAATTCTGCGCAGTCTGTTTGGCCGAACGCAAAAATTTTTGGTTGTCGATTCCATTTAACACAAAGCTGCTATCGCAAAATTCAAAACCTGCGTTTAGTAAACCTTTATAAAAGTAATACTGAACATGGAAAATGGATTCAAAATTTATTTGGTTTACCTTTTCTCATTCCCGACAGTATAAGCGATTGTTTCGTTAATTATTTCATGTCCGACATTCTTAAATCTACTGCCTTTTCAAAATTAGCAGATTATTGAGTCGATTGTTATATTTCGAATACGTCTGTATTACTTCATTCGGCATGGGCTTCAAAAACTAGTAATTTATTTTTAACAACCAACTTATGTGAATCCTTTCACTCTCATTTTTCCAAAAGGTTTTACCATACTCAGCCAAAATTAATGTTCATATTTTTGTTAAAACTCTTGTTGAATTTCAAAGCTGCGTTTATATTAAAATTCAAAGTATTAGTAACCCTGTTGTTGTAAAAATTAAAAAAGTCAGAGATGCGGATAGTTTTTTAAATCTGAAGATTTTGGAGCTAGACAATAAGGAATTGTCAGATTATGATTTTGTCATTGTCAAGTTAGTTGCTCATAGATACAAATTAACAAGTGTTCATTTGAAAAGTCAATCTAGTAGCATGTGATTTACTGAGAACATTTTGAAGTATGTCGTAAATTAAAATTTACTACTTAACCTACGAAGTCGTATATTTTGACAGTTTCATACATACAAATAAATAACAAATAATAGGTATTTATTGAAAACTATAACAAATGTTGAAAATGTTGTCCTTCAAGATCAATGCACTTTAAAATCCTCCGTTCAAAATTTCTGATGATATTCTGCAACATTACTGGATTGTTATTAATTTCCATGCATTTCTGTTCGATTCTCTGTAGCATATCATTCAAATTCAATATAGGTGTTGGAAATATGCATTTTCTAGTTCATCATCAAGCAACTGATTGACAAATGGTTGTAAAATTTCCGTACGGTACCTTTGAGCATTTAACGTTCCCTGAAACAATATTGGTCCAATGATTCGCCTTTGGCTTATCGCTGCTCAAACACCAATTTTCTCTGGATGTAGCGATTCTTCATTAATTACATGTATATTTTCACTACTCCAAATTCTTGTATTTTGTGAATTTAGGTATCCCGTTTTATAAAACCATGCTTCATCAGTAAAGATGACTCTTTGCGAAAGTTCTCCATTATTGTTCATATTTACAAACCAATTACAAAACTGTAGTCTACGTGGGTAATCATTTCCAACAATTCTTGTACTGCTGTGACACGGTATGGATAAAGTTGCATATCTTTGTTTAATAACTTCTGAGTTGTACCAACAGAAAGGTTTATTTGTTGACTCAAATGTCGAACAGATGTTTGTGGTTCATTTTCCATTATTTCTTCAACATGATTGACAACTTGAGGTGTACGTTTCTTAACTGCTCCGCTGCCTGATTTTCTTAAGAGACTACCAGTTTCAGAGAAAAGTTTTAAAGTTCTATCCAAAGTATTCTTAAATTGTAGATAATCTCTTACAAAATGTAGAAACTCAACTTGAAATTCTACCATGCAATCTTGAACTGAATAAACCCATAAACCATCAATTTTATTACCACTTCGAAAATAAGCTTGGACTAAAAAAAAATTATGTTCTAAAGTGAAAGCCATTTTACAACTGAGAAGAAATTTATTTAAACCAGAATCGACGCACGATTATTTTATGCATTAACTGATATTTGTGATTAACATTATCAAATGTCATTTGGATTTACGGAACAACAAACACATATTAATATATTTGCGTCTTATTCTATCAAAATTTCAAAGTAACCTAGACTTTTCAAATGAACACTTGTTATAGTACTATTTACTATAATTTATTATTATTAGTATTACTTATCACTATTATATTTATCTAAGGTAAACTAATTTTTTTATTACTAAGTACCTATGTATTAAATATCATTGGGAATATAAGAAAAAGATGTAATAACATAATTATTGATAACAAATTTTTTTAATAAAAAAATGCCTTCTATGATTTTTTTATTTTTATTTGGCCAAAAAAGATAACTGTTTGCATTAATTCTTCTTAGTTTGTTCACTAACATACTCGTAATAAAGTGCGCTATTGGCTAATTTAAAGTGCTCAATTGGTGTGTCCGGCAACGGTATAGGTACATTTTTACCTGGGTATAATAAAGTGCTCAATTGTTGCCGGTCTATTTTGAGTTACTTCCTTAAAACATAGCAGTAATTACACGTAAAAATTTTGAATCATAAAAGGAATTGCTAAGAAAACGTTGAAATAAAGCCATCTCAACTAAACCTCAAACGTTTGCTTTCGAAACTAAGTAACGAATGGAGCCAAATGGAGCATTTAACACAAGTTTTTTGGGACCAGTAACACAAAATACTTATTAGTAAGGGTGATTGCCGCGTTAATAGGGCGTGGGTTGTTAATGACCCGCTGGGCATAAATGAGTTAAAGTGTTATAACACAGCTTTCAACATCTATTGCAATTTCGCCCAATTTGCGACAAAATTCAATATTTACTGGTTGCTCCATTACGACTGACAGAACCACCATGCAATGTTACCGATCGAATAGACTCGAAATATCCCGGCACCCTGTCAAAATGACATGCATTTCTTTGCAATTCCACACATAATTTAAAATAACGCCATCTTTTCTTTTAACATGTTTTATTCTGGTTCACAACCTATTCTGTAAGTACAGACGCATCTGTAATATAATTTGCGCCACGAATTCGCATATTATGGCAACATTGGCAACAAATAGCGGGTATTATTTCTTCATAAATTACAAAAAATGCGAATCGATGAATATTTAAGCTAAAATTATTTAATATTGTATTTCAAGTAAAGTTTTCTACTTAAGTTTTGAAAATCAGTCAAATAATTTATATAAAAAAACTTTTTATTGAAGCCAAATTTTAAACACGTAATCAATTATTATTTACCCATAAATGTTTGTTTACCATATCATTTAGCTGAAAGGCTATAAATCCCACCATCACCTTGAATACCTTAGTTTGTATGTAAAATAGCCGATATAGTGGCAGTGGGACGTTGGTTACACGCAAATTCCACACATATGTGTATCACACACAAATTACACACATGTGAGAATAATTACAGGCAACTTGTAGAAATCCATGTATAGCAAGCGCCAAATAAAATGGCGAGAGGAGGGGGTGCGCAGAAACCGTTTTTATAAACGTCCACGTCCACGTCTTATAAATTATTAATTTATTAAGTGATAGATGTGTAGTTTTAGCTACCTAAGGTATCTTGCAAATTGATGTAAAACTAAATACAAATCTCCCCAATACTTCTAATCCTGCGCGAACTTACCCCACCGCTCGCCAATTTATCTGGCGCTTGCTATACTTTGGCATGTACACGTTAACGTCCTACCCAGAAACTAACAGCTATTTCTAACAGCTTCGCTTGACCGGCATCTATTGGATAGAGTGTGAACTAGCACATGCTGTTTTATTTTTGGTTCTATTTCAAGTAGTAGCATCAATCCGGGATTTAAATTGCCACACCTTGTATATCCTTAGTTTGCTCTAGAAAATCCATAAACACACTGTAGATTTTCTTGAGTTTCTAATTCAATAATTTTAATTAAATTAATTATTGCGTGTGTGTGGCGATGGAAAATTTGTTTAACTAGAAAATTAGTACGATGAACAGTGGTGTAGTGGCAAATTTTCCAGTGTGGGAACACTAAATAAATATATTTGTCAAATTATAAAGAAATTCGTATTTATATGTTTTCCTAGACTGCCTATAATGGCTAAGAACATAGAATGTATCTGAGCACGCTGAATAATGTGGAGTCTTCACGAATTTATTAAATAATATAGATAATCATAGGAAAAATAAAATAAAGAAATATTAACCTTATTTTTATAGACTTAATTTATTATTTTACAATACATCATGAAATAGTTTAATTCAACTATTTTTATATAGATAAAACTAGCCTTACTATCATAACTTCATTTTTAAATTTAACATATTCCAAGAAAGTATAATCAACCATTTACAAATAATCCGCAAATGCGTCTTCTTCTTCTTTGCCAGGTTGGTGTTTACGTCTTCGAGTTCTTGTGTCATCAGCTGTGCGGTATCGTTGTAACCATGTCCTGACGTAATGCTCTGGTTTCCATGTCCGGATATTTGGGCCATTCAACTTGATGAACATTAGAGCTGATATGTGCTCGATGGTCAGTCTTGTTCTAGTTGGCGATATTATCAGATTCATATGGCTAAAACCCCGTTCACACTCTGATGAACTGCATGGAATGAGTTTGTAGCAATTCATCAGTGGGTTTAAGTCCTTTGGAATGACCATGCTATTTTCTAATTAATCTCTAAAACTGTTTTTAGTTTTGTTTAAATTCAACCTGAATCTTGCACAGAGCTTTTCGACTTCTTTTTCTCCATATCCAACGGATTTTTCCGGTGGCCAGCTTTTGCTTTCAAGCACTTGCAATTCTGAAAGAAGTGAAATATATTCTTTTTCGTGATTGCTAGTCCCTGTTGATGGTTCGTTGCTGCTTCTAGTGGTGAAAAGCCTTCTATTAAGGTTGTTAATGACACTTGATAGCAACTGTTGGTCATTAATAGCAGTTATTTTGCTACTACTTGTTAATGGGACACCACAAAAGTTACCCTCGATTGCAGCTCTTTTGGCCCCAAGGCTCTTAGTGCCAGGTTTCTTTTTAAGGCGCTCGAAAAAAGCAATTGACCTTCTTATGAGTTTGTCTGCATAAACTACAGTTGTTTGTCTGTTTTGAAGACATTCTGAAACCATCGACAATTCTGCTAATATGTCAGTATTTTATTTAATATCTCGGCGACGACTCAGCCGACCTCCTTTCACTTTCAATGCGCACTTGCCCTGATCCTGGTGACCGGCAGCGGCCATGGTTACCGGATCGGCAAGTGCGGACCATTCTTTCTCAATCTTGTGAGGAGTGCGCCATGAGTGATCCCGATATGAATCCCGATTTTCAAGAGGCATTTGCAGATGTTATACGCATAAATAATTATGTTGCAGATCAAGAAGACCCAAACAATCCTTTACTTCAAGTCGATTAAGCAATGTCAGATACTGAAGTGTCTTCGGTGACACATATAACCGAGCAACAAGAACGATGGATCCACTTGGTGACTCTACTCCAAATTTATATGCCGATAATTCACGATATCCTCAATTACCCCTTGAACTCGGTGGAGGAATCGATCCAGGATTTCTTGAAGTTTATACGCCAGACAAGGACAGCGGCGCATCTGTAGATTGGACCAATTTAGTGAAATATTTCGAAACAAATCCCTCTTGCATACCGTACATGATTCATCAAGATTTTATGGCGGTTTCCAAATATCTGACTGGCTTATGCGCCAGCAAAACGAACAGCAAAACCGACGGTTCCTCCTCATATCTAAACACGTCGAAGAAATACATGATCGCCAAATCTGACAGAAATTGAGTTGATGTCAGACGTTTAATCTATCCTCTGTACATCGCTCGTTTAGTTGTAGTTCTGTTCTTGACGTCTTCTTGGGCCTTCTTAAAGTGAGAGTGCAAAGCTTGATAGCTATACCAAATGGCTGTAACTTTTTTAAAGGAACTGGATACCCATCTCGTACCCAAAATACGACCAATTTTGTTTAGCTCCAAATCAAGTTCACTAGCACACTCGGCTAGTTCTCGTTGGGTTTTAGGTGATTTGCTATAAAGAGTGTATAGCTTATCCATAAAAATTTAAAAGTGGTTAACAGCTCCCACATCACTGATCGAATCACTTACAGCTAACTCTATCCTATGATTCATACAGTGCCAAGAAACAATGTTTGGAAATTCCCGTAGTAGCTTTTCTACGACGCCAGATGTTTTCCCTAACATGACACTAGCACCATCACAGGCAAATGCAACTAAATTCTCTTTTAGGTACTCATGATCAAGCCCATACTTTTTCAAACAACCTAAAAGGGCTTCAAAAATAGAATCAGCACTTTGATTAGGCAATTCAATCAGGTCTAAGAATAAGACAATTGGTGGAAGATCTTTGCTGGTTTCACATTTTAAATAAACGATCAAAGTAGATTTATCACTCAAGCTTGTAGATTCGTCAATCAAAATTGAAATTTTACCTGAAATGCTTTTAATCTGATGAGTAATTCGTTTTTTCATCTCATCAGAAATGTGGTTAATTATTTCAGGTGCACTAAATCTAGAGTGTAATCCTACACCAATGTCCACAACATTCATTTTCTGAAGTTCCAAAAGTTCGGAATGGTCAGAAAAATCATCATCATTTCTTGCCAAGTAGTAAGCTGATCTAAATATTTTTATGGTAGACTCGAGGTTGGACATGTTCATTTTATCACAAACATTTTCAATAGTTTCCTTATCCGCCTTAGCAGATATGGTCTCAGCTGTCAAGTGGCCTGCTGATTGTTTGTGTAGGAAAATCTTTTTTCTTAAATAAGTAAGTTGGGCAGACTTATTTGATCCACTGAATGTGATTGTAAATGTACTCCATTCTTTAGAAATTGAAGTACGTTCCTTCTTGAAAGGAACGGATGAGAAACGTTGCTACATAATACACAGCCGAATGAACCATTTTTGCAATCTAACCAAGGGAACGCTTCTTTTTTGCGTTCCCACATATCGCTAGACCATATAGAAGGCCATTTTGATACATTTTCAATGTCAGGTGTTGCTGAAGATGAACTTACAGAAGAAGAACTTACAGCTGTTGCCGGTAAACCACTTTTATCATCTGAAGTCACGGGGAGAGGAATAGAATTCGTCCCTGAACCTGAAGCAGATCCATCTGGATCCTCGTTTAAATGTTGTTTAGTGAAGAACGACAGAAGTGTTTTTTGATTTATCTTCGACGATTCCATAATCCTCTGAATAATTTCACTGACACTGAGTAACTGCGTTTACCCTCCAGTTCGTCTGATTATTTATTATTAACAATTAACAGCGGCTAGAGACAAAACCATGTAAAGCGTAACCGAACTAAACTAGCGTAACGCACAATGACAAGATATTGAAGACGGACATGTCACCACACGAATGCCGGATGCAAGACTGGGGTGGGGCAGTCACCAGCCAGCCCGGTGAACTCCCGAATCGCTGTCTACAATATCCTGTGCACAGTACAAAAGGCAAGCAAGGTTATATTTAAATCAGATTACAATGCAAATTCATATTATCATTTAAGATCAACATCAATCGAGTTTACAAATGTTTATAGAGTATTGTTTTATTATATACAACAATCATTTCATATAAAATCAGTATTTATCAATAAATTTATAATTTTTTCACTGTGAAAAACCAGACCACTACACCACTGACGATGAACAATCTTTGATAAAAGCTATTTAAAACATTTTGTTGCAAAGTTACTTTTAATGCACCCATGTAAGTAATTGATACAACCACCCGACTGAATAACGAATATAAGTATTTTGAAGTAATAATAGGTAATTGGTTAATTATAAGTTCTCAGTAATGGCAGTTCGGTTACAATCTTATAGATTTTGAAAACCTGTTATGAGGAACTATTATTATTGGAAGTGGGCCGCAGTTGTGATTTGTATCAAGAATTGGTGTATTCTTTTTTAGTTATTTTCCAAAAATTCTTCAAAAATCTTTAAAATTATTTTTTAATGAAAATATATTTAAAAAAAATCATCGTTATGTGTAGGCATAATGAAGAGTAAAAAAGTATATGGTAATTAATTTGAACTTTTATTGTCGAATTAAAAAAAAAATCAATATAGTCAATTATTAACTTCATGGCGAAATTTCTTCATTGATTAATAATTTTCCGATCGGTTTTGAAAACGGTTTATCATTTTCATAAACAATTTCGCCTCTAACAACTGTTTTAATTACTTTTCCTTGAAGTTGTCTTCCTAAATAAGGTGTTACCTGTAAAGTATAATGTAGAATATAAAAATTGCATTGTTTATATTATTCAAAATAATCAAAATATTACTTTGTTCTTGTGCAGAATCATAGGCTCTTCAATTGTAATAATACCTGCTGGATCCCAGATTACAAAATCAGCATCGAAATTTTTAGCAATTTTACCCTTTCTTTTATGCAACCCACATAACTTAGCTGGTAATTGGGTCATATATTTCTGTACATCGAAAATTGTGAAACCTCGTTGTGAACATTCTGTCCAAAAAATTGAAAGTCCTTCAAATTAGAAATGAATTTTGAATTATGTACGGGGCTCGAGCACAATAACCGTTCTATATATCTTTTACTGTGAACATACCGAATTGTACGGAAGATATACCACCCCATGCTTTCATAAAATCTCCTTCATTTAATAATTTCAAATCGGGTGTACACGGTGAATGGTCAGATACTACCATATCAATTACATTGTCTTTCAAACTATTCCATAAATGTTCCTAAAAGTAAATGAAACAAATTTAAATAATAAGTATTATGTATGACGTTACTCTATTTTTGGAGTTTCTGATAGGAGGACAGCATTTAAATTGTGTAGCTTTAGTTGGAACATTTTCAGCACTGAAACTTAAGTAATGATGACAAGTTTCAACAGTTAGTCGCGGGTTCCATTTCTTGGCTTCTTGAATTAATGGCAGTGCACATGCTGTAGAAAGATGTACAATATGTGTTCGTACACTACAAATTAAAGAGACCTCTATTATTATTTATTTATAGCTCATATATATAATACAGAAAAACGTGTAAATCTGAGAAATCTTCTAATAAATGTTATTTTCAATTTTTACGTAAGTGTTTATATAGTGTAATAATAATTTTTATCTATGACTAAACAATAAAGTAGGTATTATATTAGTGATTATTAGTAGAGCAGACCAATTTCCGTGCGCGCCATGTGCGCCGATTTGAGGATGATTGTATTGCATCAGAACTAATAAAAAGCATTCAGTATGTGTTTGGTACTTGCTTAGACTGTATGTAAGTGTAAGCATACGTAATAAAATGTTGTCGACACATAAATCGAGAAAACGACCGTTGTCAGACGAAGTGAATAAGTTTATTATGGATTTCCCGGACTTAATATACGAATGCTCAAAAATTTAATGTTTAGTGTGCAATACATATCTAATGTGTTGGTCAAAAACACATTGTAAAGAACACGTAAGCTGTTCGAAGCACAATAATAACAAAATTAATCGACAACAGTTTATACATGAACTATGTGTAACTATGATTGTGTGTACACTGCCGTTTACCTTGTTAAGTAATGATTCATTTATTTCATTTTGGAATAAATACGCGAACCAAACATTACCGAGCACGACAACGTTACGAAGGAATTTACCATCGGTGCGTAAACAGGTTGAAAATAAAATGAAAGCCGAACTGAAAAATAAAAAACTGTGGTTATGTGTGGACGAAGAAACAACTGACAGCAAAAAACAATCTGTAGTTAATATGATGGCGCGTAATATGGAACCACATCAACCAACGTCTTCAATTTTATTAGCATCCAGACGACTAGAACAATGTACTGCCGAAAAAATTTCAGAGGTGCTATTAGATACTTTGGAAAAATTAAAACTTTCGAAAGACCAAGTATTAATGTTTATGACCGATGGTGCCGCAACCATGTGTTCTGCAGCCCGGTCTCTTAGAAAATATTGTCCTAACTTGTTACATATTACTTGTAAACTCCATGCTCTACACCTTGTGGAAGAACAGGTTCGTAGATGTTATCCAGAGGTAGATGATTTAATATCGAGTACAAAGGCAGTATTCCTGAAATCTCCAAAACGTATTCGGAAATTTCACGAATTGTGTCCCCATACCCCTGAGCCACCACAGCCGATTCTGACAAGTTGTGGTACATGGTTACGGGCGGGCTTTTACTATCATGAACATTTTGAAAAAATTAAGGACGTGGTTTTATCATTCGATCCGAAAGAAAGTACAGCAATCAATACAAGCCAGAAAAAATTTCAAGATGCCCAGATTAAAATGGATTTACAAAGTATTCGTGAGAATTACTTGGGACTAGAAGAAGCAATAACAAAATTAGAAAATTAATCGCTGCCGTTAGAGGAATCACTGCAAATCGTTAAAGATGTTCACGCACAACTGTGTGCTGTAGAAAACGCAAAAAGTGAAAGTGTTCTAATTAAATTTGAAAGTGTTTTAGACAGAAATGCAGATTTTGACACCTTAACACGTATTTGTGAGGGCACGTCTACAGATGCGTTAAGTTACTTAAAAAAGTATTTTGATTATGCGAATATAGCATCACTAGATGTAGAACGCTCGTTTTCGGAATATAAACATATTTTTTCCTCACGGCGGACAGATTTTTCAGAAATAACCTTAGAAACGCACCTTATGTTGAAAATATACAATCGAGTTTCTCCAGTTTGTCAATCCTTGGAAGACGCCTAAAACGGTAAGTGTTTTTTTAAATCCTCTGTCGTGCGCACAATCACTGATTTCATACATTTTCCATTTTATTTATAGGTACATGCAACGCTGCTATAATATGTACTATTCTTATTTTTCCTGTGTTTATGCATATTATTTGAATAGCAGAAAACCAAATGTATATTTAATTATTTCTGATAGAATAAATGTCTCTACTTATATCGGTAACAAGCTCATGTTGCGTCTCTATTCTAATATATTACGAATTACACTCCCATACCGGCGCTCATGGCGCGCACGGAAATTAGTCTGCTCTAATTATAATTAGCTAATTAACTAATAATTATTAGTTAATAATGGGGCTCATAATTCCCGCAGGGAATAATAAAATGCGACCGTTCTTATTGGCGCAATGTAGGGAATAATGATAGCGTTATGTCTCGTTATTCCCTGTGTTCCGTCAATAAAACATAGTGTTACCACCGTTACCATAGTAACGATAAACAAACTCGAATATTCTAATTGTTAAACGTGTCGTCGATACGATAAACTTCATTTTACTAGCTGTCAAAACGTCAAGCACCATATTGATATTATAGTATAATGTTTGTCTTTCTTTTAGTAATTTTCAGTTAGTCATAGATAAAGTACTGTATACTAACTTGCAATAATGACTATTATTCCCTAGAGCTAAGTTACTCCCTCGCCGCTTTGCGGCTCGGTTCGTAAATTCAGCTCTCGGGAATAGTAACCGTCATTATTGACTCGTTGTATAAACTACTATTATTAATATATGTCACGCCTAGAGTGGGTAAATAATACAATAAAATAAAGAATATTTATAATCTTTAAAGGTATCTAAACTTAGACTTCTGTTCTTTCTGCTTTTCATTTATGATCTCCCTACATCTTTCAATTGTTCTGCGCAACTGTGCCGACCTATGCTGATGACACTAAAATATATTTATACATCGAATCACATGATGATGTTGATGTCTTGCAAGATAATATAATAATATTAATCTGTTTGCGGATTGGAGTAGTAAAAAAGATAAAGGTTAATGTAAACAAATTGTTGTGTCATATTCTTACACTCGTACAATTAATAAAGTGGCGTCATAATATAGTATTAATGGCCAAATTTAGTGAAAAGGAAGTCCATCAGTGATTTTGGCGTCAAATTCAACTCGGAAATGTCATTTACCTTACTTACACTTTTCGGACATCATCTCATCTGCTTATAGGATGTTGAGTTTTATTATGAGGTCAACCAATCAGTTTCAGCATCTAAATGTTCTGAAATCACTGTACCAGGCTTTTGTTTTGAGTAGACTGGAGCATGTTTCATTAATATGCTCTCATTACTACTTGAATCATAACTCCTCACTTGAACGGGTTCAGAGAAGATTTCTGAAATACCTTTCCTTCAGATGTGATGGTAGATATCAATAAAGAAATATTGATTATAGCCGCCTTCTAGGCAGACATAACTTCAAATCCTTCGAACATCATCGAGAGGTTAATGCTACGCGATTTATGTATAGGCTAATGAATGGGCGAATTGATTCGCTTGAGATATTAAACTGCATAGCTTTTTATGTGTCTCGAATGACGTCCAGATTTACGTCCCATTTTTTTTTAGCGAAAATATTGAAAAAAAAAACTTCACTTCAACACTGTAACGTCACATAAGATTGAGCTTTACATAGACACATTGTTTAATTTATTGATATTTTTATAATAGCCATTATTTAGTGCTATTTTGTGAAAGCCATTTATCTCTAACTCAAAGTTTTCTTTACTCATAGGAACGTAGATTGATCTACCCATTGCTACGTTGATAGTTTATCTGTGTGACCAGGGCCCCCGTAAGGGCTACTGACGCCTGTGTGCAAAAAAGGATTTTGGCGCCCCTTAAGGCATTTTGGATCATGTTTTTTTATTAATTTTTTTGAAGGTAGGTAGGTTTTGAAAGGTAGAAGGTTGCTTGAAATAAAGCAAAAAACTGAACTTTAGAAGTCATATTTATTTGTGGACTAAAATATCAAAATGAAACAAACAGAAGAATAAAATCATAACAAAATAAATTAAAATAAATTCTTGTTCACACCCATTTTAAAGCATTTACTTAACTAATGGGGTACAGACACGTTGTTTATAAATACTAGAAAATAACCCAAAACTAAAAATCACATTTTTTTAGGAACAAATAACAGAAATATTGCCTAATGTCTACATATATATAAGTACTACTTTCTACTTATACTTAGATATTTTAAAAAATATGCAGATAGTTCTGATAACAAATACCTAGGTAACTTCGTTATAAAATAAAAAATGATAGCTAGGTACAATAGAAAAATAAAAAATAGCTATTGTAGTAGCGATACTTTCCGAGACTTTGCTGTTGCAAATTCATTAATTACGAGTACATCGCTAAAATTTATACCATCAAAAATTTCTTGTTCAATTGCTAATATTGCTAGCCCAGACAATCTTTCTTGAAGCATTGTCGATCTTAAATAATTTTTAATTATTTTTAACTTTGAAAAAGATCGCTCGCCTGAAGCTATAGATACAGGCAATGTCAGAAAAATTCTTAGTGAAATGCTTACGTTTGGAAGGGTGGAGATTAAATTGTTTTGAAATATATATTGTAAAATACTTAAGGGGTCAGTATCATCAGGTAATGAAAACAACTTTAACGCTTTCATTTCATTAAACAAATCATTGGAGTCTATATCCTTATTATCCTGATCTGTCAGTCGTTCTTCAAGAAAAGAACAACGTTTTAAAAGATCGCTGTCACTTAATTTGAATATGTCGCTAAAAAATCCGAAAATATTATCATACTCATTTAATAAGTCAAATCGGTTTTTTAGAGAGCTTAAAGTTTGATCTATAATTTTTAAGAAAAAACTAATTTTAAAGGCGGTTTTTGGATCATGAGGGGTCTCATCTCGGTGTTCATAGTCAAACAGTTTTGGTTTAAATTTCCTCCTGACCGTTGGTAACGGTGGAAAGTCTTCTACAATTTCGAGAGAGAGTGCTACTTCTTTCGCTTGTACAAGAATTTCTTGAAATGATTGGTCAGATCTATATTGCTGGAAGTGATCAACTAAATTTTTTAGGTAGGTTTGGCATACTTTAATATTAATTGTAGCACTTTGCATTTGTTTGCTGACAGTATTTATATGAAATAAAACGTCATGCCAAATAATAATTCCACAAATAAATTGAAAATTTTGTACAGACGTTAAGAGGGAACTCGCTTTATGTCTTGCATCAATGTGAAAGAAATTATCTTCAGCTACTTCTAGAAGACTTTCGCAAACCTTAATTAAATAAAGTTTAAGGGGCTTTATCGCATCAATTCTGCCGGACCATCTTGTCTCGCTTAGAGGCTTTAAACTTAACCCGGGGACATTTTTTCTCATAACATCCCACCCTTTTGTGGATGACGAAAAAAAATTATATAACTCTTGCACAAGATTAATTATTGTAGCATCTGACACCTTAGAAGCGCCATTTACTGTTAAGTTCAAAGTATGAGCCGCACAAGGTACAAAAAGGGCTCTCGGATTCGCATCAAGGATGCGTTTTTGAAGCCCAACATGCTTTCCCTTCATGTTTGCCCCCTAATATTTTTTATATCTAAATTTAATTTTTTCAAAATTTCTGTCACAAATGTATATATCCCTTCCCCTGTATAGTCCAGTATTGGATTAAACGCAATAAAACTTTCCTTAACTTCAACCTTTTTTGAAGTGGTGTTAAGGACAACATACCTCAGAACAAGACTAATTTGCTCAGTATGACTAGTGTCTGGTGTACAATCTAATATTATTGAAAAATATTTTGAACTGCGAACCATTTCTAAAATATTATTTCTTACTTTAGACGACAATAATTATTATTTTATTCTGTATTTGCACGCCTAAAAAACAGATTTTTTTTGGGAGTTACACACTCGGCTAACGTGCTGTCTCATCACTGAATCAAAAGAGGCAATCATCTCAACAGCTTTTAGAAAATTTCCATTATCATGTTCGAAAAGTAATTTCGAAGAACCTTGAAATGCCAAGCATTGTGTAGATAAATACTTAACAATCGCAATAATTCTTTCCAACACGTCCCGCCAATATTTTTTTTCCGTTTCTAAAATCCGCAGGTGATGAGCATTAGCAGTCGTAGATGTCTCCAACATTTTTTTAAAATTTACCCAAGTGTTCATATAACTGTTGCGTAAAATTGACGTTTCGTGTCTCTTCATTAGCAAAGACAAGTGTTGCCAATCAGATACTCCATTTGTATCACAAAAAGTGTTAGGAGTTTTACAAAACAACTTACAACAAAAACAAAATACAGAATCTTTAGAAATAGAGTAAATAAGCCAAGTCCTTTCGACTGTTTCTCCATTTGCTAGACTTCTTACAAAGTATTTGCACGAAAACGTTCTCTTATCTTTATTACTAGGAAAGCTAAAACTGATGTCTATCAAGGGCGGACAACGTTTAACCAATATTCTAGCTATCTCATTGGTGATTCTTTCGGGCCACAAACCGGGGTCGGACGGAATTATATCGACACTAGCCTCATTAAAGCCTTCATCGAAAGTGTCACTTGCAGCAGGTATTTCGGTAGCTGACATTACCGAACTTCTTACACAAGCTGAATTACCTGAAGTGGATTGTTCAAGTGCTGTAGACGAGGATGGTGTCATCGCTTCATCGGACTCTGCATCAGTAGAAGCTGTTTTGCTGCTACAACCGCCGCCACTTGTTGCAGGACCTGATGTTACCGTGGTCGCCTCTGTTGAAATTTCAGATGGTCTACTCACGGTTACTGATATTACGGATTTAGAATCTTGAGATTCGGTCGCATCGATAGTCTCCGTGGAATCTTGATTCTTTTGCAAGTAGTGCTTTAAAGATCCAGCCATTTTTTCCCTTTCTTGTAGTCTCAGTTTCTTTTGCTCGCGAAACTTCGCACCTGAAGGTCTCTTTCTTTTATCCTGAAAAAACAAATAAATAATTAGTACTCATGGGAATTAGGAATTAACTTCTAAAGTAAGCACAATAAAAAACCAATTACTTTTTTAAACTCGTACATGACATTTCAATTAATAAAAAGATATTTGGGTAAAAAAAATTAATTATAACCAGTATCCTATAAAGGGTTAATGTTGATAGTATAAAGTAGGGAATACTTACCATTTTATAAAAAATCAAACCGTTGAAATTGCAGTTAGCAGGTATTCAGCAGTTAATTTTTTAGAAAAAAAAGTAGTAAACAAAATATTATACAACACAACACTTGACAAAATAAAAATAACTTTAAATGTAAAACTTAATAGGATTACTTGTTTTTATGCACTTGTTGCACGGTCCACTGAACTAACCGGTTTAAAAACGCCTCTGGTGATGCATCGGTTTTATAGCGCTCCAGGCATTATTCATGTCTGAACAGGAAAATTCAAGAAACTACCGCCTGACATGTTCTCGCAACATAGGAATCGGCAGTAACTGGATGATATACTAATAAAATTTCGTTTGTATTTATACCTAATCCTATTTAATTTCTCAACTTTTATTTTAAAATTAATTTTTGTTTTTTGTTATTTTTTGCAAATTTATTTGCAATTTTTTTTTTGGACCCTCGGTTTTGGCGCCCCTAAAGGATGGCGCCCGTGTGCATTGCACACTTTGCACATATGGTAGCGGGGGCCCTGTGTGTGACATAATTTCGTATGAATGGTAGTATCCGTTTGTGTGGATTTATGATAAATAGCAAACTCATTTTTATTTCAGTTAAATCTAAGAAACTTACGGATTTGTTTTCTTTTAATTTGATAGTAAATTTGATTTCTAAGCTAATCGTGTTAATGTAATTATGTAACTTTCTTAACTGCCTATTTATCCCATTGAACATACCAATATTATCTACGCACGCATACCACTAGATACAATTTTTAAATAATGGGTGTGTGCTTATTAATTCTTCCAATTTGTTCATAAATATTTCCGCTAGTAGAGTGTTTGGTTGTCTAGAATTCCTGTTGAAATTGAAAATAATTTTGTTCCATACAAATTTTATACATATTGCTTAACAATCAAATATGTGAAATACTTCTTGTATAGGCGGAAGCCTTGTTGGTGTATGTATTTAATATAAAATTGTTAAGCCGTTTTATTTTGACAGATTTATAAAAAAATAAAATGCAAATATTCAATTAAACAAATTGAGAACAAGTACCTAAATTTACGCTAATTATATATGAGAAACAAAAATATGTTCATATCAGCCCAATATTACCTGTATTTTTTGGAGAGTTCAATAATATGCTTTATAGCGTTTACTTCCATGGAGTCAGGTCTTGAGTTTAGAAACGTTTGATAGTGTGTAGGGTCATCTAAAATTTGGTTATGTTTATTTAGAGCATTTGTCGTCTAGTCTGCCCATCAATATAACGATCCGACCTTTTAAGATTTAAAAGGATTATCGGGGACTAACCACTACCTCCTGCCAGAGGTACCGAGAAAAGTTATAAATGAGGTAATGAACCATATTAGTAGAAATTAGATTTTCTTAAATAGAGATGTCTCGTTTAATATAATTCACCGTTTACAATTTGAACTTTATTATTCTAAAGAAAACAATTCTTTCCCTCAATTAACTAATTTGTAAAGCTGTGCACAGAAAGATTACAGAAATTGTATTCGACATGCAGCTACCATAGAAAATGAATCAAAG
The DNA here is from genome assembly GCA_935421215.2 of Melolontha melolontha. Taxonomy (NCBI): domain Eukaryota; kingdom Metazoa; phylum Arthropoda; class Insecta; order Coleoptera; family Scarabaeidae; genus Melolontha; species Melolontha melolontha. The sequence goes on along the minus strand of OW285239.1, from coordinate 104,559,198 downwards.
CATATGTACGAATCAGGAATTTATAATTCATTTAAGTAATAGTGGTGAAACGAGAACCGAGTATTGAAAATTTCGGAGAAGATTAATGCATAAATGTATATCTATATAAGTTATTATTTCCATATTATCGAAATAAACGTGAGCCACCTTGTTGTTGGTTCTGATAGAATAAAAATTAATACTTAATATTTCTCTGAATAAAATAAAATTAAAAAACCCTTACCACAGTAGAATTTAATGATACTAAATACGTATTTCTACAACCACGTTGTCATCTTCAGTAGAAAAGACAGTGTAACACTTGAACGCACATAAACACTCACAGAAGGATTGTTCTGAACGTCTTCTAGTTTAACACTAAAATCTTCCATCTTAAATGCTACAAAAATTACCTACATTTTGGTAAACCCCACCTATTCATGCAAGAGCATTAACCCATTATTTGTAAATTCTATAGAAAAACCGTTTAGAAATATTATAAAAGCCGTAATTTAACATACATTAAGGATCCAATTATGAAACTAATCCTTAAATTATGTTGAAATATAAATTTGGAAATTAATGTTGAGTCAGAATATTTTAATGGCAAATATTGTAATGAAACGAATTTAAAAATAAATTCCATGAATTCGAATATTTTTTAATGGTTTTCCTATTTTTCTTGCTTTAATAACATCTAACTGTCAATTAACTCAAATAAAGAAGAACCCTATGGTTGAATAGGACCCAAATCTGCGTTAATTACACTATTCCTATTTTTAAAGATAAAAATGCTCTCAAAACTATCTAATTCGCCGGGGCGTGTGACGTTTTTTATTAATCTCAGACAGTCAGATGTTACGTTGTGATCTGATATGTCGGGCAACATTTGATTTTTCCGGTCTATTGAATCTAATATGCGACACATGTTCTTTATAACGAGTTAGAATCGAACGTTTTGTTTGGCCGACATATTTTTTATCACAATCCTTACAATTTATTTCATAGATACCAGATTTGTTGTTTACCTCAACTTTGTCTTTCGCGTTGCCTAAGAGAGATTTTAGGGAGTTATTCGACCGAAATGCTACTTGAACATTATACTGTTTAAAGGTTTTACTTAAATTTTTCGTAGTTTCGTGAAACGGTAAACTAATAAATTTTTTGCTCGAATCAATTTGAGGTAGCAAACATGTGGAATCCTGGATTGTTTTTCTTACTTTATGTTTTCTAACTAGCTTGTTTATTATTTCTGAATCGAAACCGTTGTAACTCGCGATTTTCTTAATTAAAGTTAATTCCTTTTCATATCTATCCTTTGTCAATGGCATGCTTAACAAACGATTGATAAGAAAATTGAAAGAGGCACTCTTGTGCTGAAAAGTATGGTTTGAATCTGCGGTTATAAATCTGTTGACGTTGGTTTCTTTTCGGTAAATATCAAACTCTAAGTTTTTGTCATTCCTAATTACTAAGGTATCTAAAAATGGCAAACCTCCGTTGTTTTCCTTTTCAACCGTGAATTTAATACTAGGAAATTTTGAATTTAATTCTGTTACAAAATAATCGCACTAAGTCGCACTTATTGGTATCAAAAATTGCAAACACATCGTCTACATACCTGACCCATATGTTTGGAAAATATTTGGCTGACTTTTTAAACTCAATCTCAAAGTGACTCATAAATAAATTCGCGATAAATGGAGATAAGCAATTACCCATGGCTGTACCCTGTTGCTGTTCAAAGATCTTGCCTTCGAATTGGAAGCAATTTTGGGCCATACAAAGGCTTGTTAACTGCAAAAATTCATTTATTTTTTCCTTTTCAACGTGATTGCTATGAAGTAATTCAGACAAATATTTTAACGTTTCTTGGATAGGTACTGAAGGAAACAAGGAGGTTACATCGAATGAAACCAAAATGTCACCATCTTCCAGTCGACAATCTTTAACTTTTTGAATAAATTCTAAAGAATTATTGACCGATAAACGAACTGGTTTTTCTGGTAATTTTCTGAATTCATTCACTAACCACTTTGAAATCAAATAAGTCGGTGAGTCAATACCAGCAATAATAGGTCTCATCGACTTACCTGGTTTGTGGATTTTAGGTAAGCAATATAACCTAGGCACTAACGGATTTGCACATTGTAATTTATAAAGGTTGGAATTAGTTATTAAGTTTGGACAATTTTTTAACGCGGCTTTAGTTTTACTTATCATTTTGGGTAATGGGTTCTTTCAGTTCTACATAAGGCCCTTCAGAAATTAAATTATTAACTCTATCAGAATAATCGATTTTGTCCAAAATGACTAACTTATTCCCTTTATCTGCTTTTAAATATAAACAATCTTTCAATCTGAGAGTTTTAATAGTGTTCCAGTCTTTCTTACTTGAAAATTGTTTGTGCTGCTGTAAAGATTCCTGGATCTGTCGCTTGCATGTCTCTCTGACATAGGATTTTGATGTATATTCAAAATTCCTAATAGAGGTCTCGATGCTTGCAACAATCTCCTCCGTAGGCATCTTTTTGCTTGTCAAACAATATTTAAACCCTTTGTTCAATAAATCTAACTCATCGCGACTAAAAATCTCAGACGATTCATTGATAACTAATATCTCTTTCATAGGAGGGCTGTTCTTGTTATCTTTTGTACGCGGACAAAGTTTCATATATTTATTATTTAATTTAGCAATCTTATTCTCATACTTTTGATTCGTTACTCTAACAACCTTCCTGTAAAAATTACACCAGTCTTCATAATCAAAATTATTTAAATTTTTCGTCAGACTTAAATGTAAATTATACAATTGTAATTCTAATTTACTCCTATTACTATACTGATATTGAATTTCTGAATTCAACCATTTCATTTTCGCACATGAAATGACTTTCTCGCTATTTCTACAATTTGATGTTAACTTTACATTCATAAATTTGGGAAAAACATTGCTAATACACAATAAACATAGTTAATATGGCTACCCGGCCAAAGGAGTTAAATAGATTTCATAGTTTACATACTAAAGTAAAGTTAATAAAGGCTGATATTAATTTTCTGAGACGGTGTAAAATCAGCAATGTTTTTCCCAAATTTATGAATGTAAAGTTAACATCAAATTGTAGAAATAGCGAAAAAGTCATTTCATGTGCGAAAATGAAATGGTTGAATTCAGAAATTCAACCATAGGTTCTCCTTTATTTGAGTTAATTGACAGTTAGATGTTATTAAAGCAAGAAAAATAGGAAAACCATTAAAAAGTATTCGAATTCATGGAATTTATTTTTAAATTCGTTTCATTACAATATTTGCCATTAAAATATTCTGACTCAACATTAATTTCCAAATTTATATTTCAACATAATTTAAGGATTACTTTCATAATTGGATCCTTAATGTATGTTAAATTACGGCTTTTATAATATTTCTAAACGGTTTTTCTATAGAATTTACAAATAATGGGTTAATGCTCTTGCATGAATAGGTGGGGTTTACCAAAATGTAGGTAATTTTTGTAGCATTTAAGATGGAAGATTTTAGTGTTAAACTAGAAGACGTTCAGAACAATCCTTCTGTGAGTGCTTATGTGCGTTCAAGTGTTACACTGTTTTCTCTACTGAAGATGACAACGTGGTTGTAGAAATACGTATTTAGAATCATTAAATTCTATTGTGGTAAGGATTTTTTAATTTTATTTTATTCACTTATAAGCTACAGTCTCCGATTTGTTAGTTAATATTTCTCTGGTTTCTATAGCGATATTAAAATCACTGTTTGCATTTCTCTGAACACTCACCGCAAAGTGACTAATTAAAGCATTTACACATTGGAAAATTATCTTCTTGTTATTTTAAGTCAAATCGTTATATTTACGGACAGACTATACTAGAATAGTTAAGTAAATGTATATACCTGTAATTTCAATATTTTGGTCAGTTTCAGCATGAAACTAAAAGTAAAAAAAGTAAGAAATGTGCGAAAAATATTATGGTGCTACTAACAGCTAAGACGGTATCTGAATTTTCTAAAATTTTCAATGCGTCTTCTACGTCGGTCAAGTTAACATAATTAAATTCGCATACACCAGAGGGACATAGAAAGCATTTAAATCCAACTACGCCGAAGTTGATCATGTCCAGTAATTCGTTCTAAGAATAGAAAGGAAATGTACAGGAATTATCTTAATAAAAAGGAAACTCACTTGATTTCCGGGCACCACACCACCCCAAAATGCAACATCCACGTAAACTTTATTTTCAGCATAGCTTACTTTTGTTTTAAGATTTTCTAGAGTGGTTGTTGATGGTATAGAGTTCCTATAATGGAATAATTAGTAAAATTTTCTTGAAAATTGGCTAGAAACTTACAATGGCATATCTACAATCGTTGTTATACCACCAAAAGCGGCTGCTTTTGTTGCAGTTTCGAAGCCTTCCCAATCAGTTCTTCCCGGTTCGTTTACATGAACATGTGAATCGATTATACCGGGCATTAATACGTATTCGCCAACATCGATTAGCTGCAATTGCACAAAATATACAAACGTCGAAGGACGTTAGATAACTTATTTAGTATTCCTAAAATCTCTCTAGTATCAGGCAACTTACATTATTTACGGGTGCTTTAACAAAAATTGAAAATTTTAATACAACTATTAACATTAATATAGTACATAATTGTTAACAAGCGAAAAATTAAAATAAGTAATAATTCGCACTGCTGCCCTTGCTCAAGATGTAATTCGCGATTGTGGATATCAGTAATTAGACAATTCCCCTTATAGTTTAATTTATTTTTTGGAAGATGGTCTAAAAAGAAAGATTTGGAGTTGTTATTCGAAAGACAATTTAAAATATTTCTTTCTAGACCAACGTCAATTTGGTGCCCACCAGCAGGACTATTAACATCTCTATGTATCAGTTTCATTGACCAAGACCTACTGGGTAAATGGGCGATCTTGAGTGAGGTAGTGTGTTAGGAGACCGAACACAACGGTCGACATCCATCGTTTACGAAGGAATCATAGGAACTACAGGTGGAGGGAGTGGAGCCCATCGGTTTGTCGGTTCATGCCATCTAGGTGTTGGACTTGGAGTGACTTTAGTTTTTTGGTCTTATGAGTTAAACCTATATCGGAATTTTTAATAATATAAAATATTATTACAAATCTGGTGTGGAGAACATCTCTCCAGTATCTCTCCAGAGACGCAGACTAGTGTTTCATCTTACTACAGGATCGTCAGTGCGCCACCACTGGAGAGATGCGTTCACAAAAAGAACACTCTTGCTATATTACAGAAGTTATTAAGAGAGCGTAGAAGAAGTGCTGCTCATTGACCAACGCCGAATCAACTATCACTGTCTTCATAAGAAGTGCAAAACTAAGCCATGGACTTCAATATGATGGATACAACCGCAACTTGTAGAAGCTGTATTAAAGTGGCTCCACTCTTTATCTGTCAAACCGAATGCTTATATAACAAACTAATTTGAAACATACTTGAGTATGTAACACCTCAACAAATTTTGTATAAATCAAAAAGATTTTTAATAATATTTTATATTATTAAAATACTTTTGTTTTATACAAAATTTGGTGAGGTTTTACCTATTCAAATATGTTTCAAATTACTTTGTTGTATACAACCTTAGGTAGTTGAATGTTGAACACCAGTATTTTTATACGTATAGGTAAATCTTGTATCAAAAGTTTTATCCTACTGACAGATCTAAACAACCGTAACTTAGAAATAAAAAAGGAATATTTTACTTAAATGTAATAATACTAGTGTTCATAAATAAAAAAATATTCTCAGTGAGACAGGAGACGCTCTTCGATTATAAACGGATCAATGATATGGTCGTCAATAATACAACACCAAACATTCACGGAAAATCTATCTTGGAAATGGGATTTCCTTGTTTGCCGTGGATTTTAAAGTGTCTAAAAAATGTCAATTCCTAGTGTTATTGATGCCGTTTCAGGTGAAGGAGGCTTTATAAGTAAACGATATTTTTTAACAAATTAATAAATTCAAGTCTTGATGCGTAGTCACCAGGTTTTAAAGCTTGTACAGGAGTACAAACCGAAATTGTGTTAAGTTCTCCATACTTCATGCGGCCTATGTTAAGTCTATTGAATATTCTTCGGACACTAGTATGTATAAGGTTAAGCGTTAACCACATTAAGTATTGCTTCTTTTTGAGCAAGTTTTTGTTGCATAGGACGTTCAGAAGTAGCTGCAGAAAACTTGCCTGTTTCTCTTAAACATAGATGGGCATTACTAAAAACAAGACACTCTACGAGTAGAAAATCGCGAGTGGGAAGTCGCCGACGATATTTATTAGCTGCCGCTCGCCAATTTCTTTTACACAATTCATAAACAAGCTGAATATCGGCGTATTATTCATTTGAAAAATTAACAAACTTTTAAGAGAATTTTAATGTAACACAAAGAAATAAACACGCTAAATTAACTTAATTGACGTTTTCTGTCACAATGAATAATCATTCATTTATTATAATAAATAATGAATCACAGCTGCCCCTATTTTTTAATAACAACAAAATCAACAGCGGTACAAAAACCTGCATTAATATGGTTAACTAAAAATTCAAATATTGGGGCATATGTTCATTAGACATTTTTAACTTGAAATTGCTTCAGTAACACATCCTTAAGCTTAGGCAGTCACGTCATGGGACATCCGGTATATGCAATGTTTATCATCTACAACTTTTCGATAGTGCTTTTTGCCATACTACACAAATTATATCGATCTAGACTAAATAGTTTCATCAAGAACAGAGATGGCGTATTTTTATCGTATGAAGATCCGTCCTGAAACTTTTTAAATACACCATGTATGCAAATTTTTCTTGTTTACGTACAAAAAAGTAATAATATGTATAATGGAAAAAAGTATTAAACTAAGGTAATTTACGAAACTTAAATATGTTGTAAAAACACTGCTATATTTTAAATAAGTTAAAGTAAAGGTATCACTTCAGGTTTAACCAGTATTGCAGCCGAATCGCTCAAATTTTTCTTTAAATAGATTATATATTAGTTATGTTAACCTTGCAAGTATATGAATTTTGTGGATGTCTTCGAACGGATAGCGATGCGATAAATAATATTTGAAGATTTTTCGAATATTTTAAATTTTAAAATCACATAAATATGTAGTACATGACATACATCTCGCTATATTTAATATATACAATCCTTGTTCAGTAGGTATTAATTATTTCAAAATAAATAGTGATACTTACTTCAACATTTTGAAAGTTTTTAAATTCAATCGTATCTTCTTCATTCATTACATTTTTAATTTTTCCATTATTATCTACTAATATTCCACCACTTATCACACTATTTTCTAAAAATATATTCTTGCCCAAATATAACTTTTGCCGCCTTTCCATTTTGCTAGACGGAAGTAGTGTATATATATCTAATTATTTGAAGTTTTGTTGTTCATCTATAGAACCGAGAGATGAGATAATTAGTGTGGATACACTTTCACTTATGTATTTGATAATAACATATACAATACAGTTATTATTTCGTTTACGAAAACAAGATAATTTTTGATTGTCGATATCGTGCATTGATATATAAATACACAAATTCATATACAATCGCTTCAACTGACGTAAATATGTCGCTTAAAGAACGAAAGTTAGTTTATATACCAATCGTAAATATAAAACAGTGTGTCGTATATCTTTGTTAAGCAATTATGTTTATAATATATGAGGTAAGTTTTTTATGTTAATTGCCTAGCTATAAAAGAAACGAGTTAGAAAACAAAAAAGAATTTTCAACATAAGAAGCATTAACAACGTTTCTTTAATAACGTTATGGCTTCGAAAAAAATTATTTTTGTAACTCCGAAAAATACGATTCCACAGCTTTTTTCACGTCGTCATTAGATAAAAATCTACACCTTCTCAAATGGTTTTTAGGAACGAGATAAATCGACGCCCTCTCAAATGTTTTTTGATTTTTGGAACGAGATGCTAGTCACAAAGCCTCATTCATTGATTACTTCTTGAACAATTTGTGCCTTGTGCACCCTGCAGTTGTTGTGCAGAAGCAGAGTCTTCTGAGCAAAATTGTGGGGTCTTGCTTAGCGTATAACCGTGTTCAAGTTCTTAATTGTGTCTTTGTAGATGCTTCCCGTTATTGTAGTCCCTTTTGGTATGTACTCAATTAAGAGAATCCCTACGCATCCCAGAAAACTATCCATTACTTTTCCTGCTGAAAATTGCATTTTTGCCTTCTTGGGTGGTGGAGAGCGCTTATGAACCCATTGCATGGACTCTTGTTTCATGGGAGGGTCCCAATGGTGTACCCAAGTTCCATCCCCAGCTACAGTTCTATTTAAGAAGTCTTCATCTAGAGATAACGCAATCATATTCTTTTCGCAAATTTGTCGTCTACACAATTAGTGTTCGGGACTGATCAGCCTGGGAATTCATCGTGCCGACACTTTGTTCATTCCCAAATGTTCGTGTAGAATTTAAAAAACACTCGTTTATGATATTCCTATTTTTCTGGCAATAACTGAAACTCTTACTCGGCGGTCAGTCAATATGAAATATTCAACATCAGTTCGTACTTCCAGAGGTCATCTACAATTCTGGTCATCATGAATGGATTCTCTGCTCCATTTGAACTGCTTACATCAAAATTTCAGTTGAAAATAGGTCGCGCTATTTTCTCCATACACCGCCACAATTCCCTGATGAATATTCTTCGGGCTACTGTGTTCTATTGATAAAAATTTCATGAGGCTTCTGTGTTCAAGTTTCAAATCGCTCATTTTCTCTTCTTTGAACGAATGTAAAAGTAACAAATGATAAGCGATACGAAGCAAACTTGAAGATGACACTATAAAAGTGGTCACGATAGCATTTTGTTTTCATAGCCTAGGTAGATAACATAAAAAAAACTCTCCTCGTATATTTATAATTGTGTATCCTAAAACAATACATAACGGGTGTTCATTTTAAAAGTCAATCTAGTAGCATGTGATTTACTGAGAACATTTGGAAGTATGTCGTAAATTAAAATTTACTATTTAACCTACGAAGTCGTATATTTTGACAGTTTCATACATACAAATAAATAACAAATAATAGGTATTTATAGAAAACTATAACAAATGTTGAAAATGTTGTCCTTCAAGATCAATGCACTTTAAAATCCTCCGTTCAAAATTTCTGATGATATTCCATGAATTTCCATGCATTTCTGTTCAATTCCCTGTAGCATATCATTCAAATTCAATATAGGTGTTCGAAATATGTTATTTTTTAGATAAGGCCACAAAAAGAAGCCGCAAGGTGTTAAATCGCATGAACGTGCAGGCCAGGCAATTTCAGTATTTCGACTAATTATATGCTCATCAAAAAATTCTCTTAAATAATCCAAAGATTCTGGAGTACAGTGACAAGGTGCTCCGTCTTGTTGGAAATATCCATTTTGTAGTTCATCATCATGCAACTGATTGAGAAATGGTTGTAAAATTTCAGTACGGTACCTTTGAGCAGTTAACGTTCCCTGAAAAAATATTGGTCCAATGATTCGCCTTTGGCTTATCGTTGCCCAAACACCAATTTTCTCTGGATGTAGCGATTCTTCATTAATTACATGTGGATTTTCACTACTCCAAATTCTTGTATTTTGTGAATTTAGGTATCCCGTTTTATAAAACCATGCTTCATCAGTAAAGATGACTCTTTGCGAAAGTCCTCCATTATTGTTCATATTTACAAACCAATTACAAAACTGTAGTCTACGTGGGTAATCAATTTCTAACAATTCTTGTACTGCTGTGACACGGTATGGATAAAGTTGCATATCATTTTTTAATAACTTGTGAGTTGTACCAACAGAAAAGCTTATTTGTTGACTCAAATGTCGAACAGATGTTTGTGGTTCATTTTACATTATTTCTTCAACACGATTGAGAACTCGAGATGTACTTTTTTTAACTGCTCCGCTGCCTGATTTTCTTAAGAGACTACCAGCTTCAGAAAAAAGTTTTAAAGTTCTATCCAAAGTATTCTTAAATTGTATATAATCTATTACAAAATGTAGAAACTCTACTTGAAATTCTACCATGCAATCTTGAACTGAATAAACCCATAAACCATCAATTTTATTACCACTTCGAAAATAAGCCTGGACTAAAAAAAATTTATGTTCTAAAGTGAAAGCCATTTTAAAACTGAGAAGCAATTTATTTAAACCAGAATCGACGCACGATTATTTTATGCACTAAATGATATTTGTGATTGACATTATCAAATGTCATTTGGATTTACGTTTACGAAACAACAAACACATACTAATATATTTGCGTCTTATTCTATGAAAATTTCAAAGTAACCTAGATTGACTTTTCAAATGAACACACGTTATATCGATGTAAAAGGTAACAGTTTTCGTAATAAAATACAGTCTTGATTAAATTACAATAATTTAAGCAATCGAAATTAGAAGTAAGTCAATTTTTAGCATTTCTAGTATACAAAATGTGCTTGCAGTTGTGCTATGGAGTACTCGTAGCGTGAACAAAGTATGTTAAATATGTATGTAAAAATAGGCTGCTACATTATTTTAACACGGGTTATAATTTTCTCACGAAGTTAATTAATGGTCGGCGGAGTCTCTCAAAAAACTAATTCTTTTAGCGTAATCCAAACGAAATCAATCAGGAAGAGTGAAATTAGGTGAATATGCAGGATATGATAATTTTGTACAACGGGAAATTGCGTGGCTTTGAATATTCTTATGAACCACTTTAAGGGATATCGAGTGGAAGGTTTTTGGCACGGCAAAATCTTCTGAGATATCTCAGGAACTGTATTAGAATCTGCTCCATATGTTGCAACTGATTGACAGTACGGCATTTCTGTTTTCGCTTATCTTTTGTTATTTATTATACCGTTAACAGGCACTTCACACCAAATTGTTACATGGCTACTATGAAGTGGTTTCTCTAAGATTACCCCTGGTCATTTAATTTAAAAAAAAACGAAGTGTCTGTTGATAAATCCATTCAATATGGCATTTTTAAGGAAAAGCACGACACACAACTCTCGTAAGCTTGTCCGCATTATTCAAATGTTTTCCAATCTATATTTTACAGTAGAAACTTCCTATTTTCTTGAGAATTTTTCTGGTAGACGTTTAACTAAAATTCATTTTCAAATATGTTCACTGGAGACTGGTGGTTGTAGATTTAAGTCTTTCTCGATGCGTGTTAGTAGTTCTCTGGACTTAAATACAGTTTTTTCCTTGTGTTAAGCCGCTGCCGGAGTTTTTGAATTTTAACTTTTAACAAATCCTATTGGTATTACTTTCTGGAACTTTTATCTAAATCGATTCACAATCACAAAAAAAATATTGACACAAGGCATTTTTTCTTGCGTTGTTAATACCATCTCGAATCTTTTTAACATTTCATTAGAAAAAACCTACGTTACGTTTTGCATAGTTCTTTTTAAGTTTTAGTACATTGTATTTAATTGGTAACCGGACGCTGGTTGGTTATATTCTGCCACAAGTTTGAGCGCTAAATTGTTAACTAGGACGCTAGTTCAGTTGTATTTCACACCACATGGGAGCGCCAAATTGTTACGTGAACATTAGCGGCTTGTATTGATTTTGTTCTAGGCTGGTTGCAGCGTCCTAACAATAATAAAAACGATTTGAAATATCGTAATGATAAGCGTCAAAGGTCCAGGACATACAGTATGCTTAAAGAAAGATATTAAATAAAAGAAGCGTAATAACGTTTGTTACGTTCGTACAATTTCGTTATAACGAGCGATCATTAAAATTTTCACTCGTAGCTGGCCGTGTATATAAAAATTATGTCGTAGCTTTAGTCATTAAGATGTTATTTCAAACATCTGTCAGTGTCAAATATATATTTTAAAGTTTCATCAAAACAAAAAGTAATGGCCTTTAATGATATGCATAAAGCGTTTATGGTAGAATGTTACTTCCTGACATCTCAAAAAATTGATGGTATTTGGCAGCATTCAATAGAAAATTGCCTTGCGGAGTTTGAAGAGAGATATCCAAATACTGTTCCTAGCTATAAAACTTTCCGTGATACGCTAATGCATTGTGTAAATCTTTTTCGTCAAACAGGCAGTATTTTAAGGAAAAAAGGAAGTGGTCCTCCTCTCAAGAGAAGTCGCGGCGTAATTGAAAATGTCAGACAAATTATTAACGAATCTCCTCAAACATCTATTCGCAGAGTTTCGAAACAAGTAAGGCTTTCGTATGGAACATGTCAAAAAATTTTAAAAAAGGACTTGCACATGTATCCATATAAATTAACTTCTGTACAAAATCTATTACCTACGGATTATGAAAAAAGAACACAATTTTGCCAATGGTTTATTCAAACAATGACAGACAATATTTTAAATCATATTTTTTTCGCCGATGAAGCTTGGTTTTATTTGAAAGGTTATGTTAATTCGCAAAATATGCATATGTGGTCCAGTGAAAATCCTCATTTCTACAGAGAAGTTCCTCTACATCCAGAAAAAATAGGCGTATGGGTAGGTATGAGTCGTTACCGATTAATAGGACCAATATTCTTTGAGGGCACGATAACATCGGAGAAATATCGTAACGAAATTCTCAGTGTTTTTACTAATCAATTGCCTAATGATGAACTCCAGGTCGGATATTTTCAACAGGATGGGGCTACATCTCACGTTACACTTGAAAATATTCAGTTTTTGCAACAATTTTATGGCGATAGCATAATAAGTAGAAATACAGCGATTCCATATCCACCACGATCGTGTGATTTAACAGTCATGGATTTTTTTGTGTGGTCATATATAAAGAATATTATTTATGAAACACCAATTAATAATCTACAAGAGTTAAGACATAAAATCATTGAAAAATGTGAACACATGAATAACTCACCGCAAATACTGATCAATGTTTTCAATGCTCTACGAAATAGAGTGCGATTATGCTTGGTGGAGAATGGTCATCATTTTACACATTTTTTATAATATTCTATTACTTTGTATAAAAATTATAAATATATTTAATATAAAAGTCAGCATTTCAAATTATTTTTTAACAATCATGAGTCATGACGTTTGAAATTATAATGTCAGATCTCCTCTAATAACTTAAGTTAGGACATACTTTTTGTGTACATGGCTTACTTGAGCGAAAATTTTAATGATCACTCGTTATTTAAAATCAAGTATTTCTTCTTAGTATGTCGTTTTTGTATTTGTTATGTCACTTTTCAGTTATGTTTATTGTCAACTTATTGCTGGGTACCCCCAAAGTAATGCTATTCAGGAGAAAACCCGTTGCGCGATATCGATAGTAAGGGACAAAAGGCATCCAGAACGATTATTTGTGAACCGTGACCAGTCAAGAGGGTAATTCGACTTGTGCGTTACGTACAAGATGTATTAACAAGATTTCGCGTAACCACGATAAAATAACAAAAGGTTTAGTTCATAGTGTTTATGAAATTTTGAAATTTAGTTGCATTTAACCTCTATTGTGGCAAACTCTTGTTTGAGGATTTGAAAATCAAGCCGCCATCATTTGACAGTTGCCAGTACCACTCGACCTAGACATCAGGTCCATAAATTTCCACTACTTTGACTCGCTTTAAGTTGTATAGTTTGTTTATGAACTTTAGTATTTTTTTCGAACTTGCTTTTATCCTTTTTTTTAATTACTTAACACGTATTTAATAATCATCACATCGCATTAATTAAGGGCTCATTTAAATTTATGTAGATTATCTGTAAGCGAAATTCATGATGTTTATACCATTTTAACCGTGTCTAATACAATAACGTCAATACATTTTAAATTTTAAATTTTATGTAATCTACTCCTCTCTTTTACACTTCACATTATAATAATTTACTATTTAATATACAATGCTAGTTGTGTATAGTGAACAAGAAAAGAAGAGGTGAAAGGTATATGTGAGTCCTTTATACAAAAAATTGATTTTTCTTTAATCATGAGTCCAGCCTGTCGCAGTTAAATGTACAGATGGCAATACGGGAATCCACCGATAAAATAAACGCTGAGATTAGTGAGATTTAAGTTTTAGTGTGGCCATAGTCTTCTCTGTGGCTAGATGAGCTTCCTACCCGAATATCGAATATACTGATATGATTTTAATTTATTGCGAAACAGAACAAAATAGTCTTGCGGCAAAAAATTGTACGCAGAACGTTTCCCGAATTGACGTCTTTCTTCGAGTAATACATTGTGAGAGCCGTGTATGGACTTCGGGATACAGGATCAGTAATTCCACAGTTCGAAGTTTGTGGCTCTCAAAGATCGCTCAGCGTACAACAAGCAGAAGAGGATATCCTAGAAGGGAATGCTAAGTACGACAACACTAGTGTGTCTCAAACTACGATGCGTCAAACTTTTAAAACTAATTTATTCATCCTTATCGCCGCGTTACCTTTTGCGAGTGGTTTAACACAGATAAATTCATCAGCCAGCTCTTGCGTTAGTAATTCTCTTTGCCGACGAATCTATGTTTACCAAAGATGGTATTTTGAATTATCATAATATTCACGACTACGAAAAAACGTGGAGGTCCATGAACTTGAATTATCAGTTGTACTTACCTAAATATAGGATAAATAAAGATATGGACCGACTTTAACTACATTTTGGCCTTACAAATTTGGAAATTTTGGATGAATTACAAATAAATTTCTTTTTTAATTTTCAGTTAGATATTTATACGTATTCTTCAGATTCACAAAGCTGGAGTGTTATTCAACTGTAACCATGTATTTTCAAATCATTAAACGTACTTGCTAAAATTCAGTGATTATTTTATTTAACACTTTTGGAAAACGCATTCTAACCTCCTTTTTGTGAGCAAAATTTAGTGTTCTAAAATTAGGAGTTCTGTCTTTATTCTGGTTTAATAACATCAACTACTGTGTGTTCGTAACACAAAAAGGCTGTGGCACTTCTGAGAAAATTTATCTTCGAGAATTAGCAACTTACGACCTTGAGATAAGCTGGCCGGATACATCAGTGGTTCAATATAAGTGTAATAAACTCTAATAAATGAGTCAGAACAATAACCAATAAGTTTTGTGCATACTTATTCATAAATATAAATTGTATTCTTATATCTCTCTTCACAAATTTTTGGTGTATTATTATTTACGCACACATCGTACAGACGGCATTTACTAAATAGTTATCATAAATTAGAATACATAGAAAACATGCATTTTCCATTTAACGTATCTGGTATTTCTCCCTTTCAATATTCCATATTCCCACAAATTTATTGCGTAGAAATACCCTTGTCTGTAACGTTAGCACTTCACTAATACATATCTTTTAAATTCTTTCCCACAAGTATCTTGACCTTGTTACGCCCCCGATGTTATTTTAAAACGTCTGTGTTTTAGTTCACAAATATCTATCTGAAGGGACTAATACAGAGAGGTTACGATTACTAACATTCATATTCGAACTCTCATATACATAGTACGTCTGCAACACAATAAGTGTAACAATTCATATTCATTCTAACGCTTATGCAGTAATAAGTTCATTATACAAAACGAACAGTTAGATTTAGTCCATCACTTAGAAGTAAGCAATTATTGTAAAATAAATGTAAAAGTTGTTATACAATAAACTACATTGTAAAAGTTGAAGAGTGATTTTTAATAAACATAGTAAGCACAAAATAAGTAAAACATATATTGCGAAAATTTTGCTGTTGAAATTGGCAATATACAGTTGTTACGCTTCGCATATAAGAATATTTTAATTTATTTTTAAATAATATATTTCTTCTTTAAATATCTCGATTTAAAATACTTAACTTAAGACATTTTTCTGTACATATTCGTGTGCAGAGAGAAAGCATTTCTTTTGTTATATCTCTAGCCGAGAGACCCTTGGTCTACTACCTGACCCGTCAACAACCCTAACGTTCACGGGGAATTTCTATATACATTTAATTAAATTGTTTTAATTTAATTACGTACATCTCCTATGGTGTTTCATATCATTTGAAAGCTTGTTTCACAGGGGATATTTTAATAATATTTATGCCATCGATAGAACACCTCTTCAGGTCGCGCTTCTTATTAATTATTATTCAAGATATCGACCCTCTCTTCGATTTAGGTCATAAAACAGACCTTTTTCTAGACCAGTGTTCTATCGACACAAAAACTATCAGTTCTTTTTCTCGTTAGAATCTTCGTAAGGTACACACACATCTTACCCGCCGTGCTGTTTAAGTGCTGGACACGATGCACGTGCCCTTACATCTCTGCAATTAGAAGGTAATTTTGTATTGTTCGATATATATTATTCTTTTAAGCGAATCCATATTAATTCACATTGATTTAATTAATTGATTTCTTGTTCCTTCGGCCAAACATCGCTCTACATATACTTGACCAAGTATATCTTCGCAGACCACGTGGCTGATCATCTTCGCCACTCAAAGGTAACTCTGTATTGTTCGATACAGAGATTATTTTATATTAATCGTAATTAATTAACATTTAATTTAATGCTCAATTTAACGTTCGTTTTAGTGTATTTTGGGTTAATTTTCAATTACTTATTTACCGCTCCTCGTGTATATATTACTTTTGTTTAATTACTTTTAAATATACCAAGTTCAATTTCTTTCTTATGTACAAATAAATACAGACTTTAAGGACAACGCTCCTGTGTTTTATTTAGTAAGTTGTAATATATTTATTTAATTAAACATTATCACGCACGTCCTGGACCTTTGATGAAACTTCACCAGCACCACTAATTATTTTATTATAGAATAATTTCAATATTATTAGCACACGGCAGCCACACCCAATAACCTGCAAAGCCGCGGTTTGTAATACAGTGTTGTACACCATTTAAAGATTTTGATAATTGTATTATATTTGATCATTTCATTTTATTTTTCCATTCAACCTCAGTTACATTTGGCTCTTTCCTTTTACATTTGACGTCCCTCTAGTTACATTTTCTCCAGTGTTACATTTAATCTCCGTTATATGTTGTTCTTAAAGTTTTCATTTAATAAGTAAACAAAAGGACTTAGAGCTTCGAGAAAATTAAAATTAGCAAAAGGAAGAGATACGAACACGGACAATTGGGATAATTAACTTGCTAAGTGTAATTAAAATAATATATGTATCGAACGATACAGAATGTACCCTTTTATTTATGCAGAACAGATAAAAAATCGTATAACGTAACACTGGTCAGTTGGAGTCTAAGAGATCTTCTTAAGAATGTGGAGCAGTTTTTATGATGGAGTTAGGGATGACGAATCATAATGTAAGTAGGTGTTGCTACTAAATTGCAGTCCAATTTAAGATGCGAGGTAAAGTGTCGTGACGACAATGACTTTAATAGCATTAAAATATTCCTTATAGAAATACTTTAAAATGATGTGTCACGCGATATGATTTAGATAGTTTTCACAATAGCAAATTAAAACTCTGCTCGGAGGGTCATTTATGACCAGTCCGATACAAAAGAAAGGCTTTCTATTGAAAATATGAATAAAATGCTACAAAGTGTCTTATGAATTTTCAACATTTCTAAATATAGTGTACTTGTGAATAGTTCAATTTAAAAGGGGATTTAATAAATGTTTGGTGTACGCGGAGTGTAATAATTAATTTTTTTTTAACAAATCGATTTTAAAAGTGTTACAAAAATTTAACACAGTGTATGAGTGCCCTATAAATATTTCCAAAGGGAAAGTTTCATTTCGAACTTCCGAACTTTTTCTGGAACAATCTTTAGATTTTATATTTTACATTACGATTAAATATTAACTACTTCTATGTTTTAATTATGATTACGTTATAATCGTTAATTTATTTTATATTAGACAATATTTTCGATTGTTAAAAGTATACCGGCGGTATTCATATTCGTCACGAGAAGTTATTGACGATGTTGACGATATTTTCATCGTTTGCAGGATTTGAATAATTCCATGTTTCGGCAGTTAATCTACTACCGTCTTCAGGGTAGCTCTGAGAAGGGCAAAACTTGCAAAACTCATGCCTGACATATAAGTTTTCCCAATTTTTTTTGTTGTGAAATGTACTCGTGATAAATTCGAACCTAATACTTTGAATCAAGTACACTAATCATTACGCTATTTGTTCTCCAAATAGCGAAGTGGTTAGTGTGAGGACGACAGTAGATTAACTGTCGAAATGTCGAATTTTTCAAATCCTACACACGACTGAAATAGCCCAAACAACTATTTAAGGTATTCATATTGATGAGAATCACCTGCCGCTAGTTTTCTGCCTTCGTTTTTGCAATGGTTAATTCTCATGAACGGCGCGCGACAGTAAAACTTTGTTTCTTGCTCGGAAAAACTTTTACAGAAACTCTTGAAATGTTAAAAATGACTTATAAAGATGATGCTATTGGAAAAACTCAAGTATATGAGTTTTGACCTTGCTCTGGTCGCTTTTCTACAGTCAGAACTGACTGATGAGAACGTTGAAAAAATTCGCAAAATTATCCTGGAAGATTGACGACGGACCATCGAAGAACTTGTGTAGGTGTCTGCAACGAGTTGGAGTTCAGCGAATTTTAACGAAAGATTTGAAGATGAAAGGAATGGCCGCCAAATTCGTGCCTCGACTGCTGACTACTGAACAAAGGTCGCGTGAGAGCTGTGCATTGAGAGAAGAGTTCCGAAATGATTCAAACTCCTTTCCAAGGTCATTACATGTAACGAATCATGGTACTACGGTTACGACCCTGAAGCGAAGCAACAATCAAGCCAGTGGAAAGACTTCAAGTTCGCCTCACCCCTAAAAAGCTCGTCAAGTGAATCCAAACGTCAAAACAATGTTGATTGGTTTTGTAATGTGAGAGAAATCGTCCACTCAGAGTTTGCTTCACATGCTTAGTCAGTTAACCAGGCTATCTACTTGGATGTTTTGAAAAGATTGAGCAGGAATTTTCGGCGGAAGATGTCTGTTTTGTGGTAGTAAGGCGATAAGTTTTTCTACCACGATAACGCGATAAATTGCTGCACACAGCCCTGTTTGTGCGCCAATTTTTTACAAAAAAGGCATGATTTCTGTCCCCCACCCTCGTTATTCACCCGGGCTTGCCCCTTTCAAATTTCTCCGAATGAAAAAATACACGAAAGGAAAATGTTTTGTCGACGTTTCTGAGGTGAAGAAAAAAACGACGAGGGCACTATTGGACATTACAGAAGAAGCATCCATATTTGTTGTAACAACATATTGCTATGAATAGTGGTTTGTAGGTTTACTGCGCCACCATCCACAACTAGTTTACCCAACTAGGTTACTCAGCCGGTTGATTTCCAAATATGAGACTTCCAACTTCTCGGGTTCCAATCGGAAAATCGTGTTCTACGGAATATACCAGGCGCCAGTGAAAAATTCACGATAATGTATATACTTATATTTTTATGAGTTACTTATTTTTAATTAAACAACAGTAAAGGCCAGAACACAAAATTAAACACAGGATAAAATTTAAGCTGAATATTTAATACAAAAAATAAAAAAGAAAAAAAAATCTATCTTTATAAAGTATAAAGATTTTGTATTTTACAATAATACATGAGGTAAAATATATTCACTGTAATATTGACAGCTAAGTGAATTAATAAACTTCCTCTTAATTACTCCGATCAAACTTATCTAAAAATAATAAAGTTTATTTTTAATTTCTCCCCAGAGAACCACACTGTATAATCAAATCTGGTACACGATCAAAATCTACACATGCGCAAACTAACATATACAAAAAACAACCTTGAATCCCGTCGAACAAACTTTTCAATTTATAATTATTACAAAGAAATGTTAATAATAATCTTTATTATTTATTTCTAAAAATTAAGACTCTTAACTAATTATTTTAATACAATTGCAATACACTTTTAAAAGCTTTTTTGTACTAAGACGTCTTATGAATATAATTTTACTTACATAAAAAATATGCTGGAGACTAACTAGAAGGTGCTTATAACTTTTTATACCTCAAAATTTTATTACGAGAATTAATCTCTACAATTATACTACATCAATCAAATACTTTTCAATCAATTAACCGGTTTAATTAAATATATTTAACTATATTTCATACAAAGCAACCTTCTACTATGCTATCAGAAATACG
This sequence comes from Melolontha melolontha, assembly GCA_935421215.2. Classification (NCBI taxonomy): domain Eukaryota; kingdom Metazoa; phylum Arthropoda; class Insecta; order Coleoptera; family Scarabaeidae; genus Melolontha; species Melolontha melolontha. The sequence goes on along the minus strand of OW285239.1, from coordinate 104,538,973 downwards.
TCTCCCCCTCTCGATAGGCCTCAACTTTCACATCCTAACGACCTCGGTAAAACAAGTTTTTTATCTTTGCACATTTAAATACATTTTAAAACATATCGGATATACACATATCTCCAAAAATAAAAGTACATTTATTTTAAACAATTATTTAAATATTATTTTAGAACAAATCCATAGCAATATGTTGCAGGGCGTCCTTCTCTTGCTTGATCCTGAAGCGAAGTACAACCCCACCTGAATTCTTGAAACCAGCGATATAGCGTTGTCTTCGATGGCGCTTCATCACCAAATGCAGAAATTAAACGTTCCATGCACTCGTACTGAGTTAAACCACAACAAAAATAATGAAAGCGCGAACATTTTTACGATTTAGATCCATTTTCAATACGATTAGCAAACTTTAAAACTGCACTCTGTACAAATTGACAGATATTTTGCCAATCGGACAAAAAGTCATATTTTTGACACATTGCAGTATACCAGTAACCATTATCTGTCAAATTAAACTGCGTTGCCAGATTCCCGAAATTTCTCGACTGCCCTCGTAGACATTTGAAAGAAAATATTAACAAATAACCCTTTAAAGAGACATTTTGCTATTATTATAACATAAATACGTTTGTAAAAAAAATATTTATTTTATTATTACTTATATAGCTTTATATGACATGTCAAATTCGAATAAAAAGGCTTGGTGCCCGAACGAATAAATTGTCATTAAGTGGGCCATCTTGTAAAGGTATAGTTATGCCTTTAACTATCTTTCTTTATTGAAATATTAATCAGCCAATTTTGGAAGGTCTCTATCTGCGCCAAAACGCTGCTCTTACTGGTTCCACCTACAACTTGATATTGTTCAATACTATTTTCGTAATTGCATATTTCGATAAGATCCGATTCAAATTTTTCGCTAAAAAAGAGAACATGATATGAAAGTAATTTTATTACATATTTAGAGTTTTACACATACTTGATTAGTTGTAGGTCTTTTAATGTTAAATCGCAAAAGCGAACGTCTCGCTTTTCTGCTTCTGAAACAACCTTTCCGGCGTCATGGTGCGCTAATCTAAACGGAACTCCTTTACGAACAAGGTAATATGCTAAATCTGTTGCAAGCATATCTAAACTTAGGGCATCTTTGCATTTAGAAATATTGACCTACGAGATAAAAGTTATGAGTGCCTGTAAAGTAGTTCGAACAACCTTTAATGTTTTTAAAACTCCCGAAGCCACTTCCAAAACAGACGTGAGCTTATCATACGTAGAAAACATCGATTCTTTATCATTCTGCAGGTCTTTGTTGTAACAAGATGGTAAACCTTTCATAGTCATCATGAAACTGCAACACTAAAATTACGCAAAATTAAAATATGGATAAGCTTATTCGTAATATCAGTACTTGTCCAAAAAGACTTCCAGAAATACCTCTGATTAATTCCAAGCTATCGGCATTTCTTTTTTGTGGCATTAAACTACTTCCAGTAGAAAAAGAGTCACTAATTTGAACAAAATCGAACTCTTTTGAGCTGAATAAGATTAAATCTTCTGCAAGTCTACTTAAGTGAATACCAGTAAGTGAGCCCCAAAATAAAAATTCCGCTGAAATAATTACAAATTAATGTACTTAATAAAGACTATGTAATAGTTATTTACGATACAAGTGTTAAAAGTGCGATTTTATTTGGTGAGTAATATTTATTATACGAGCAAAATAAAATAGCATTTTTAACACGTGTATCGTACACCATTTTTTCCACAAACACAATTTTTGTTACAAAATTTTTATAAAAAGTCTAATGAAAATGCACTGGTCGAAATCTGACAGCTTATGAATACGTTTTGACATATGTGCTTTAATAAAGAAAATGAAGAAATAATACCGAGTGCGATAATTGAAGCGGCTAATATTTGTTGCCCTCGATATCTAGGCAACAATATGAAATTGCGTACAAAAGATTGATGAAATGGTGCAGATGCAATAATGTGGTAGGTAAATTTTGCGAAAATGTTCTACTGACATATTTTAAAGAAAGATCTAAAATTTGAAAATCTTCTACCCTTTGGTTACATTTTTCGATGATAAAACTTTTGTTAAACATTAGTAAATATTATAAACTTATTGCATTTTCGAAACGGAAAGGACCGACGGTTACCGACCAAGGAAATCAAAAATTTTGACAAGACAAGAAATTCATAGATTTATTACTGAAGCATCCGATGAAAAATATATGATGTTGAAAATAGTTGTTGTTATGGGTATATTTGGTGCTTGTCGCTGGGAGGAGTTATGCCGTATGACTGTGGACGACATTGAAGATAGAGGAAATGTGTTAGTGGTCACTATACCAGATAGTAAAACAATATTTACTGTTATTGGATTGTATATAAACTTGTATCGCAAATATAAAGCATTACGTCCATCTAATATAAAACATCGACGTTTATTTATTAGATACACTAATAATAAATGCACAAGTCAAGCAGTTGGAATAAATATGTTTAGCCTGCAGTTATCGCAATGTTTTTGAAGTTGTCGAATCCAGAATCTTATACTGGTCATTAGGGCTGGGCGAAGTATCGATACATCGTCCAATACCCGATACCTCATATAACGAAGGTATCGATTCTAAGGTATCGATTCCAAAGCTTCGATACCTATCGATACTTTACCGATTCCAGTACTCGCTAAGTATCGATGTATCGGGTAGCGAGGTATTGATTCCAAAGCATCGATACCTATCGATACTTTACCGATTCCAGTACTCGCTAAGTATCGATCTATCGGGTAGCGATGTATCGGGTAGCTATGTATCGGGTAGCTTACCTTTATGCATTTTTTAAATGTACATAAAAGATGCAATAACTTTTTAGTATATATAGTATATATTTCAAAGGATGTTGTTGAATTTTATATTATGCGTTTCAAATATCCATATTATAACATAAACATAATAACTATAATTATTACAAAAAAAATATCACAATATTGCAGCAAATTTCATACCGTAGATATGGTAGAATCGATAAATTAATTTTATATCTCTTGAAACCGATATCAAAGAAACGATACCTAGAAAACGGGTTATGAATACTGATTCCTAGGTATCGAATCAAGGTATCGATTCCAAGGTATCGCTGTATCGGGTTAGCGATGTATCGGGTAGCGATGTATCGGGTAGCCATGTATCGGATAGCTACCTTCGTGCATTTTTTTAAATGTACATAAAGAATGCAATAACTTTTTAAGTAAAGAATTTTTAAGTATATATGCATTATATATATTATATAATATATATTTAAAAGGATGTTATTATTGTGTGTAGCAAATATCCTTATTATGACATAACTATAATTATTACAAAAAAAAATCTCACAATATTGCAAATTTCATACCGTAGTTATGGTAGAATCGGTAAATTAATTTTATATCTCTTGAAACCGATATCTAACAATCAACACCTAGAAAACGGGTTATGAATATTGATTTCTAGGTATCGAATTAAGGTATCGATTCCAAAGTATCGATTCCAAGGTATCGATTCCAAGGTATTGGTTCAAAGGTATCGATTCCAAGGTATCGATTCCAAAGCATCGATACTTTACCGATTCCGGTACTCAGAATCGATACCGTGCACAGACCCGATACATCGGTAAGTATCGATACCTCGATTGGTATCGGTACCCGATACCGAAAACGTCGGTATCGCCCAGCCCTACTGGTCATTGTTTCAGACGGTCATCTGCTACTTTGTTAGCAGATTCTAGTGCAAAACTTATGCCCAAATTAAGCGACATAGAGGCTGGAAAAGTTCTACCGTTGCTGAAGGTTACCTATAGGATTTTCTGGAAAATAAAAAGAAAATTGCTGACTCCATTTTCCAGATATTTTTGATCTACTGTAACTTCAAATAATACTTTAAATCACGAAATTTCAGTTCCTATCAACTATTTGTCTTCAAATAATAATTCTGAAAGTACTGCAACACAGGGTATAAATATCTCAAATTGCACAAACTGTACATTTAATATTAATTATCCAACGAAAATGTAATTTTCATTTAACAAAAATCACTTTGATATATGTTCGAAATTTTCTCTTGTCATTTTTGACAAACTGTCAAACTGTTTTAACACGCTACGCTATAAAATCGTATTTTTAATTGAAGTTGACCATGTAAAAATGTCAACTTCTAACAGTGTTGTAGAAAAAAATATTGTATTATATTAGCGAGGCTTTATTTAGAAAAATTCGTTAAAGAAATAAAGTAAAAACTATATGGGTTAGTCAAGAATTAATTGAATTTCTGATTCAATAAAACAATTTTAATCATGAATTAAACATACAAAAATTATATCTTAATCTATAACATATTGGCCTTTATTTGCTAACGTATGTTTCAAAAGTTTTGTCACAAATTTCTTTAGAACATTTTAAAAAGTAAAAATGGTTTTACTGGAATTTTTCAGAACAGATGTAATTAATAGCTTTACTAACAACAAAATTTGTATTTTAAATTAAATGTAGTAGTAAATGATCCATAGTCTTCAACAATACGCAGTCTTCTGGGAACATCTCGTATCAACCAATTTTTCTAAAAATCTGCCGTCTTAATTGTTGCTCGTTTTCGGCTTCTCAACCTCCATCCTACACTTTTCGAGACAAAATGGCCCGGAAATCTTCAATTGGCTGAGTTTTCGGTAAATTTGGTGGGTTGTCGTTTTTCGGCACAAAAAGTATTTTGTGAGTATTCAGCGAATTTTGAGTTTTGCGTGCATAATAACACCAAGCCAAGTCTGGCCAAAATATAATATCATCTTGAGCATGATTCTGGTGGATAAAATTAATCAATTTTGTTAAGCAATTGTTAATATAACTTCGACTGTCCACAGCTTCGCCTGTAACTCGTCCAACATAAGGTCTGGAAATCCCACCAATTGATATCGCGCACAAAACTAAAACTTTATCAGCAAATTTTTATAAAATTTTATATTGTCTAGACATTCTTTTACATTGTCCGTGCAAAACCGTCGTTTCCTTTAATTTCAGAATTACATCTCGGTATTCTAGTTAACTTATTTGCCGTATATTTAGGACATTTCTTTCTTTTGCACACCCCTTCTCTTCAATTCTCTGGAAATTGTATCCTTGGAAATACCGTAACGTCGTGATAGTTTTCTCAATAGCTGTCCAATTTTAATCTCGGCACTTTGCTCCATGTCCGGTTAACTGTTTCGGTCTTCCACTTTTCGGAATGGCAAACCTTGCTCACATTCTGCTATCGCACGATATATGGTTCACCGTGACATATTTTGATTTTCAAAAAGTTGAACTATTTGAACCTTAGGCATGTGGCCAATTAAATTATAAACGCTTTTTCTGAGCTCTAATTTATAAGCCATTACAACGCAATCGATTTCGGTAACTCAACTGTCATTAAAATGACAATTCATTGAATTATTTTTGTTTGCAAAGCCAATCCGATATTTTAATATTTTTTATTTTTGCCATAGAGTTTCATTTTGTGTCAAAACTTTTGAGACATACGCCATTATTTGTTGCCATTTACAAGATAGGTTGTTGATTCAGTTAGCGGAGAATTCAGCTGGATTTGTTCTAAGAAAAAATTCTTGGCAAAATCTTGAACTTGTTGTCTTTAAAGATTTTTTTGTAGTTAGGGAAAGAGGTGGTAATCAGATAGTATATAGTCTGGTGAATAGTTGGATGAGAGCCCTGATCTGGGTTCATTTTCCGACGACGTATCTTCAGAACGAAATTAAGTAAATTAATTACGCACGTTTTGTAACGATATTTTTTAGAAAATGAGAGTGAAAGTTGTTTGTTGATTTTAAATCAAAAGGAATCGTTATAGTTCGTTGTATTATTTTTGAAGAGGAAAATACTGTAAAGGACATAAAAAGACTAAACAAAAGAAATCTCTAAAAATGCCTTCAAGATAAGAAATCTCCAACCCGAAAATTGTTTGTAGATTTCTCATGTCATAGATACACCACGCTCAGAGAGGTCAACTGAAGTTAATAACTACGAAAGAAAGTCACTGATCGAGTGGAATCGGGGACACAAGGGTTTGCAGAGAATCGAGCATTGAAAACTATTTAAAATATGCTGGATACATTAGTGTCCAGACATAGCTCGATATTTAAATAGCACATGGGCTTAAAGAAAATAATTACATTGAACTCGTAATACTTTTTTAAAACATGCAATTTATTTTTGAAGCTTATGAAAAGAGATGACGAACCATAAACTAAAAAAATCCTATGATTTCTTTCGCTCTATACGAGTCTGATGTTCAAAACGCTTTAATTTGGTGGGTCTTCAAGATATTGTGCCTTATGTAAATAACATGAACTTGCAGTGTTGTCAATTGGATAAATTAAACGATACCAGTAAACAAAAATTTCTAGTGTTGATGAATTATGAGAGCTTTGCGTTTTACCATTAAAACGTTAGAGTACACACTCATCAAAAATTATTGTATCTTAAATGAACTACGTCATCATATTTACCACATTCATTATATCGGATACCATCACTTTAATTTAGTTTTTTGCAAAAAGGCTTAAACGATGAAAAATTCACTATTTATAAGTGTGTTAAATAGTTCTTTGGATCGCAGGAAAAATAAATGCAGGAAAAATAAAAACTTTTTTCAAGGAGATATTATAAAAGTTACCTGATAAATAGGGAGATTCATTCGAGTAACATCCCACCGGCGGCTCGTCCTAGCGCGTATATAAATTTTGTCAGTCGTCGTCCTAACATCGTTAAGTGCACTTCGCTGGTTTACAGTGATAAATAATAAATTTATAATGCACGAAAGGGAGTTCCGGATTTAATGTATAATGGAAATATAATAAAGTATAAAGTGTGTGATATACCGCTAATGTGTTCAAGAAAATTTCCCTGCGGAAGACACATAAATAGTGTAACGCATACTCATAAAAAAGGGGCCAGACATTTTTGTTTCATTTGCGTGTACCTTTCATATTGTGTAATGTACCATTTAAGTTGGTAGACAACGAATCATTTCATTCATTTCGGAAGCAGTACGGTAAAGGAACGTTACCTAGCCGGAAAAGATTACTAAATTTTCTACTATCCTTCCATGAATGTATTGAACATATAACTAAATCCAAATTCAAAAATAAGAAGTTTTGGTTATCTGTCGACGAAACAACAGATTGTAAAAAAAATTGATTGTTAATATTATGGCACGCACAGTGGAACTTTATTAATCGTCACCTTCAGTTTTACTAGCTTGCAGAAGAGTATAACAATGTACTGCTGAAATAATTTCAGTGCTAATGTTAAATACATTGAAAAAATTTGAACTTTCAACAAACCAAGTGTTAATGTTTGTGAGTGCTGGTGCCGCAAATATGATCTCTGTAGGCCGGTATCTAAATAAAGATTGTGCTAACTTGTTACATATTACTTGTAAAATAATGTAAAGGCTGTGATATTCCCGAACCACCACAGCTGATTCTTACACGTTGGGGAACATGGTCACGGGCAGCGTCTTATCATCATAAATATTTTGATAATATGAAGAACGTGGGTTTTAAATTCGATTCCAAAGAAGTTACAGTTATCAAGGAAAGTCACTCAAAATTTCAAAATAGGCAGGTTAAAACAGATTTAAAAACTATTCAGAACAATAACGCCGCAATAGTGGAGGCAATAGAAAAATTAGAGAATCCTTCGGTGTCGTTAACGGAATCTCTGCAAATAGTGCAATCTACAACTATGCGCGGCAGAAGGCGTAAAATGTTTGTGTTCTAGAAAGGTTTGAAAGTGTTTCAGAGAAAGATTCAGATTTCGCCACATTAAGACAAACTTGTGAAAGTGCGGTAACAAAATCGTTAAGTTGTTTTAAAGGTTATTTTAATTATGCAAATATAACATCAGTAGAGGTAGAACGCGCATATAAGCACATTTTTTCTCCGCAACGGCCTTGGTTTGCTGAAATTACTGTGGAAACACATCTGATATTGTATATATTTAGCCGATTTTACCTAGTTTCCGACTTCATGGAAGACGTTTAAAACCGTAAGTGTTCCACCACTTTTTATAAATTTATACCTTATTATTTATTTATATAGATTTTGGTTCGCTTCGATTTTTAATAGTAATAATTTATTACTCTAAATGTTCAACGTTGTCCGGCGGCGGTTGACAAAATATATATTCGCGCGAGGACGAGCCGCCGGTGCGATGTTACTCGAATGAATCTCTCTACTGATAAATGATAAAAGTAAACGAACAAAATGGACGCTATTTTTAATATACCTTTGATTCACTTCTTGCTTACACGAAGTAAAGAACCAATTACTTTTTATCTAACGCTGTCTACAGATTGTAGAAATAAATTAAATAAATAGGAATCAACATTACGTGATTTACATTTTTCTAATCATGGTGTCGATATATTCTTTAATTTTATACTTACCAATAAAATCACGATCACCAACTGCTTGCATGCTATTTTCTGTAATGGATTCGAATTCTAGAATCTGTGCTAAAGCTTTTCTGTCGATATCAAATGGGTTTCCAGCTAAAGCTCCACTACCCAAAGGCATGACATTTGCTATTTTATATAATGCTTGTAATTTATCAGTGTCGGCCTTAAAATTCCAAGCGTGACTGTAAATTTTTCGTAATTTTTGTGATCCAGGGCAAGCTATATTCTATTACAATTTTTTATAATTTTATCATTAATTACCTTAATAACCAATGGCTCCAGCGAACAGGTTGCGCTCGTTGAAGATGCGTATAACCAGGCATGATTATATCGATTTCTTCACGTGATCTATTAACAATTACAAAAATCAAGTCTTTTAAATGTCGTTTTAAGGAAGTGAGTGCTGATCTCATCCACAGACGCATATCGGTTGCGACTTGATCATTTCTGCTTCTTCCAACGTGTAATTTTGTAGCTGGTTCTCCAATTAATTCCTAAAAATAAGAAATGATTTCCTAAAAACCAGAATAACGTTAGGAACTAGAGTACGGTTGCAAATACGATGATGTTTTAAAAGGAATCGAGAGTCGAAGTGAAACAAATAAGTTGAGTCTTTTTTTTATTGGGTTTCAACAAATTTTCGCCTTCAACTTTAACGCAATTGAATCAATGATGTTGACGATTGCCATTGTGTCATTTTTGTATCAATTTTTCTCAAACTACTACTTTGACCGAAACTTTCCTTTAGCAAGCAAATGTTTAAGTTTGGGGGAGAAGTGAAAGTCACTTAGGGTCACCTGGCGAATAGGGTGGGTGAGGTATGCCGTAAAATCTGAATCAAACACTTGTCAAGAAAGCACATGTCGTGTTGAAGGGGAACTTTTTTAAATAGAAATTACACTCTCCAATTTGTTTAGTAGAGTGGTAATAATAATAATAATAATATTTATTAACTGTCCAACAGATCACCCCAATACAGACAATATAAACAAATAATAAATATAATACATATGTGAAAAAAATTACAAACAAAGTATAATTCAATAATATAATGAAACTACCTAAATATAAAAGAACAGTGAAAGAAAAGAGAAAAATAAACATTAAACGAAGAAACAAATTAACGAAATATGTCTGCAGAAAAATTATTTAAACTGTTGAAGTTCTTGGCAGAATGCACCATGGGAGCCCTCAGCAATATATTTGTTCTAGCCGTTGGAAGTAGAAGCGCTTCATTCACTCTTGAGTTTGGACGAGGTACTCGAAAATTCACTTCTGCAAGTAAATCAGCTGAGTCGATCTTATAAAGAATTACAATTTTGATAAAATTTGAACTAATTAGGTGTCGTCTTGTTTCCAGCGATTCAACTCCATGACGATCCAAGAGTAACTTGTAGTCCAAACCACGAGGAGGGTACGCTCCATCAACTTTATAACTTAAATACTTGAAAAACTTGCGCTGCATTAATATAGTAGTCATATATTACAACGACATATTCTAACTTGCTAACTACTAGCGCATAAAAAAGTGACTTGAGTGAAACTATATTGTCGAAGTCCTTACATGTACGAAAAATGAAACCCAATGATCGATATGCTGACGTAGTGAGTTAGGAAACATGATCAGCGAAGAGAATAATTGGAAATAATCTATTGGGTTTTCTGGTGAAAGATATGAAACAGCATTTGTCGATGTTTAAATTTAATTTGTTTGAAGAGCACCAATTTGTGACACGATCACGGTTCTCTTGAAGAAGGGCAGCATCTTGAGCGCCACCAATTCGATGAAACATTTTTAAATCGTCCGCATAAGCCAAAACACGACAATCAATTTATATATATATAGTGCTTATTAAATCGTTACCGAAGATATTAAATAATAAGGGTCCAAGATTGGAACCCTAGGGCACTCCGGAAGTAGAATGGTACGTTCTAGATTTGTAGCCATTATAGTATACAAAATTCCTTCTATCAGTAAGGTAAGAAGTAAGAAACATTATTAGTGAGTTGCTGAAGCCGAACAAACTCATTTTACCCAGGAGAGCAGAATGGTCTATGGTATCGAAGACACGAGAAAAGTCAGTATAAATCAAGACTTTCACATACAACCTGAGATAAAAGGGCGAGGTTTGAAGTGGTAGACCTTTTAGACATACATTTAGACATGATCACACACAATCTTTGATACAAATGAAACAGACATGCATTACACACATCTATATCTGTACACACGGACATACACTCCGTATTTTCCAACGTTTACTTCAGCCAAAGACACGTGTTTCTGTCTAAATAGATTTCGTCAGTTTGACTAATGAAGCAAAGTTTGATAGATTACCTCACATGTATAGCAATTTTGTCCTATCAGGTGGCATAGGACAAAATTTGCTGTACACTTACCTCTACTTAGGATGCAAATAACTATTTGTTTCAAATCAATATTTCTTTGTATTCTAATATACTGCACCTACCTTAAGTCTTCTTTCGTTAGCTGTGTGAATATCTTCATCACAGTCACGTATAATAAATTCGTTTGTAGACCATTCATAATCTATTTTATCCAAGCCTTCACATATTAAGACAGTTTCCTTATTTGTTAATAAGTTACATGAATTTAAGATTCTTGCATATGCTTTACTTCCCTTAATATCTTCATGGTACATTCGCTTATCTGTTCCAATTGATGAATTTAGTTTTTCTAATGCGATATTAGTCGATTCTAAAAATCTTCCGCCCCAGAGTTTTTTAGTAGTCTACGATTTAAATGACATTTAATTCAGAGGATTTTTTTAAATACAAAAATTAATAGAAGAAAATATTAAGCGTTAATAAAGGCTATAATAAATACCATGCGTTATTTCGACTATACTATATTAATAATAAGAACAAATGCTTCGAAAAGCTACTAAATTAATTATTAAGTTATAACATTCTGCATATTTTGGTGTCAACAATAATTACTGTAGATTCTATTAATTTTATTAATATTTTGTATATTTTAACTACGGAACAAAACTTACCATTTGTATTGGAGTTTCTTAGTGATATTAAGATGTTTTACTCTATATTAGTACTGACAATATTTAAATAACACTTAAAGGTCATATCATAGCAAAGATAACATATTAAAATTTGTAATACTGCTATCAAAGGTGATTTTCAAAGTTTATCTACAGTAGCACGTAACCAAGCATAAAACTGTGTTTTGCTAAAAATATAAGAAATGTTATTTTAGTATTTTCTATTTGTAGCTTTACTATTTTATTCCTTTTGAAGCAAATTTATTTTAAAATTATATATGATTTATCAGTTGTACAGTTTGTTTACAAATTAATGTCTCCCTCTACTAACGGCTAAATGCGAAGGCGGGTTTAATTAACTCGCGCGATCGTACAGAAACAAAGGAATAATTTAAATAAACAAACTATATTTTTCTACATAATCTCCCTCTTAATTCGATACATTTGGTCCATATGTGTTCAAGCTTCTTTATTACATCTCGAAATTGATTTTCTTCTACCTGCAAAATAATCGTCCACTGTTGAAGTTAGTTCTTCATTTGTGCAGAATTTTTTGCCTCCGACGAAATCCATTAATTTGGGGAATAGATGAAAGTCCGATGGTGCTAGATCTGGCGAATATGCCCTCCCCCCCATATTCGCCAGACCTAGCACTATCTGACTAACACGTTATATTAATTCGTTAATTTTTTTGCAGCAATCGTACAGGAATGTACGGGCGCATTTTCATGGTGAACAAGCAGTTTCTTCTTAATCATTCCTGGACGCTTTTCAGTGATACCTGTCTTCACCGATTTAGAAGATTTGCGTAATATTTACTGTTTGCGGTCTTGCCCTTTTGAAGATAGTCTATCAACAATATTACTTTTGCATCCCAGAATACCGATGTCATCACCTTTCTCGCCGATAAAACTGTCATGGGCTTTTTTGAAGTTGATTCATCACGTTTGGTTCACATCTTCGACTGTTTATTCGAGTTTATAATAACGAACCAAAGTTTCGTCACGACACCGCAAAAATCTATTGTGTTGCGTTTAAAAACTTCTAAATTAATCATCGATATTTGACAGCGAACACGCCTTTGTTTTGTCGTCAGTAAACGCGATCCAAATCTTGCCGAAAGCTTTCTCATATCAAGTTCTTCGTGCAAAATATTTTCTGACGGTTGCATACGAAGAACAACCCTCACCCAGTATATCATGGATTTCGATCAAGGACATGCCTTTCTTTAAAAGATACTTAATCGCTACATGATGTTCAAAATTATCCATTTACACTTAATTAGTAGCAGGGTAAAATTTAAAAAAAATTGCCTACGAAACACATTTTGTCACAAATTTATCAAACACTAACAGTAAATTGACCAGTTGTCATAATATGATGTGTATTTTTTTAATTTCACGGCCTATTCTAGGCGATCGCGCGGATAAGTCAACCCGCCCTTGTGATGTCTTGAATTCCTTACCTTGCTTGTCTTTTGCCCATGCCGATGGTATTAAATTATATACCTGTGTACCTATTTTCGTAGATTGTGTTAAATTACAATCAGCTATTAATCTTACGGTTTTCTGGTTACGTCTCAATAAACTATATTTAAATTTCCATAAATGCTTTGTTGTGAGTTATTATAGAAGAAATAATCCCTTTAATTACTCTTACTTAATAGAAGATCATGTTCAATGTCAAGATCAGTCAAAGACTTGGGTATTATTTTTGCCACTAATTGGACGTTCAACGATCATATTGAATTAACTTGTAATCGGATTTCCATTTGGGATTCATAATTAGGGTATGGACATATTTTTATAGTACCGTGATATCATAAAGTTTCTAGGACGAAGATGGCTTTGTAATATAAATTGTATGTCTGAACTTAAGTTAGGAACTATAACTCTGTTTTGTAAATTATTTTGACAGTGACATTATCTGTCATCCATTAATGTGTTAGAATTGCTGAAAGAAAGTTTGAACGTCGAGTTTGAAACATAGCACATTCGAGGAAATTGAAATATGGTTTACAGTATAGTGCAAAAAGCGTACATGATTGAAGCCTATTTTCGGAGTGGAGTGCGAATTGATGGAATTTGGGTGTACAGTCAACGTGCATGTTTAGATGATTTTAGGGAGCACTTTCCAGAGTTAGCTGTAATTCCCAAAGATTTTTATAATTGCCTTTTCAATTGTGTTGGTGTGTTTCGTGAGACTGGTTCTGTGGGTCATAAATCACGTACTGGTAGACCAACTGTTCGTTCGGAACAAGTTATAAATGATGTTCGTCAACGTATGGTAAATGAACCCACAAAACCTTTGAAACGCCTTTCTCAAGAGATTGGACTTTCTTATGGAACATGTCAGAAAATTGTAAAGAAAAACTTACACATGCATCCGTATAAGATGCAATCACATCAGGCTATTTTGCCGGTAGACTACCCTAGCCGTCGTGCGTACTGCCAGTGGTTTGCAAATAACTTAATAGAAGATGATGACCTGCTAAATTTGTCATTTTTCTCTGATGAAGCATGGTTTCATCTTTCGGGGTATGTCAATTCCCAAAATACTCGAATGTGGAGTAGTGAAAATCCTCATATTTTTATTGAATCGTTTCTCCATAATGCGAAACTTGGTGTTTGGCTAACAGTTTCTCGCCGCAGAGTTGTTGGCCCTATTTTTTTTAATTTCACAATTAATGCTGAGAGGTATAGAAACATTCTGAATGAATTTATTGAACAGTTGCATGATGATGAATTGCAATATGGATACTTTCAACAAGATGATGCAACGGCACACACAACACGAGAAAATATTGCTTTTCTTCGTGAGTTTTTTGACGATCGGATCATAAGTTTACATACGGAAGTTGAGTTTCCACCACGATCACCTTGTTTGACAATTATGGACTTTTTCGTGTTTCCTCACCTAAAGAATAGAATATTTAAAACTCCTGTTGCTAATTTGCAAGATATGCAACAAAGAATTATTGACGAATGTGCATTAATAACGCCCGCAATGCTGCAAAATGCCTTTAACAGCATGAAAAGGCGTGTCACATTGGGAATTGAAAATAACGGACAACAATTTCAACATTTGCTTTAATTTTGCCTTTTTTTATTAATAAAATTTTGAATACAAGCTGAGCTTGTTGTTTTATTGTATCTTTGTTAAATCAAATGACATATTTATTGATGTCACGATGACACTATCAAAATAATTTTCAAAAATTAAGGTTAAGTTACCAGTATGATAATATGCATAAAGTTCAGACATATATTTTCTATTTCAATGCCATCTTGGACCCAGAAACTTTATGATATCGCGGTATATCTGTTCTGAAGGCTTTATACTACGCTTTTGTTGTATGTTAGAGGATGGGTCTATTACTATTATCGGGATAAAATAAAACAAATTTTAATGAATTTCACTACTTTTTACTTTACAAAATAACGATCATTTCGCTCCACAGGAGCTTCGTCAGATATATAACTAACTTATGGGCATATCATTACATAAATGTACCGTAACAAATACATGTTTTGAATAGTTGAAGGAATTGGTAGTTTTTATTACTTAAATGTCTATGAACAAAACTTTCACAAAAATAACTGAAAGTGTGAAAGTTTTTGTTCATAGATATTTAAGTAATAAAAACTACGTATCCGTAGAGTAAGAACAGAAAAGAACGATTCTTTCTTGCACCACGGCAACACCAGACCGCATTGTAGCAAAGAAACAATAAAGATAGTGACGAGGCTGAAATTCACGGTTGTTTTGCACTCTTCGTACAGTCATGATTTGGCACATACAGATTTCTGGTTGTTCCCGAAGTTGAAGGAGGTATTGTAAGGTCAACATTTTGCATCAGTACTGAAGTTTGGGCTACTGTTCGTAATTGGAGTTACGAACATATTGTGTAAAATAACATAAATTTGTAAGTATGAATCCATATATCTAGAAATATCGAGTTCTTCGAAACAAGATTGAACAAGTAGTGAAGTAGTTTAACATAATGACTGATTAGTCATCACTTTCATTAATAACTTGGCGAAAAGTTTCTCGAAAGTAATTAAATTTTCACATTACTGCTTGCTTAAATTTTAGTTTTTGGTAGAGCGTTTTGGTGATACAATCCTTTTTGTTGGATCTAGAAAATACTTCATTACAAAGACAAAATAATGCAAAACTAAGTAGCTTTTGTACGTATGTACACAAGAGTGATAAATAGATACTAATGAAAAATACATAATAAAAATGTTACTAGTACAAGACGTTGATCGTACACATGGTACACATGGGTACCTTAAAAGTATCGCTATATCTAAATGCCATTCTAGGGACATTAATGTTTATTTAGTATGCCAACAAGCACGGATAATTTATCTTGCTATTCACTAGCCTGTAGATGAAAGAAGCTCTTGCATTATCTCTACGCACACTTAGAGATTCAGCTGCATGGCGTTCGTGTAAAAGTCCATAGTCGATACCGTGTTCTGCGTAAACGCCATCCGTTCTGTATGATAAATATTTCAGAAACTGTCGTGTTGAATTCTTTCAACACGTTTATTCACCATTTGATTCAAACCCCCCTGTACAGAATTATTAAATAGTGCATAGTATATTTTCGCATCATCTACATATGGTAAGATCCAATATTTGAGCCTTGAGTCAACCCCGACATCGCAAAGTAAGTACGTGACTTAAATCCATTGTAATAGACGTAATTTGGCCTATTATGTAGATAATTATACAATAGAGTTAACATGGTTGCAGCTAATCCAAAGTAGATAAGCTTCCGAAGCAGACGTCCATGATCAACGGAATCAAAGGCATGCACGCGAAAAATCTGTATATACCGGGTGTATTATGAAAAACCTTTGGGGCCTTATATTTTATCTGATTTTAATGAATGATATGTCAAACTAAATCGTTTTTAAAGCACTGTAACCTGTTTTTTAAAAAAACAAATTTTTGACATTTCGTTTTTGACAGACAGTAGTAAATTTTTTTTTTTAAATTGTACTACATAATTTTTTTTACTTATTCTAATAAACATTTATTTCCTGAAGACACCTCCATTAAATTGAGTGACAAATTTATTATTATTAAAAAAAACTACGAAATTTACAAAAATCAAGCTATTATATATTTTAATGAATCAAATGTTCGAAATTGGCCCCATTTTGTTCCAGACACATTTGACACCTTCTATTAACTCCAACTGCTGCGTTTAATATAAGATTTGGTGGTATTTCATGACATACTTGTACTATCCTTCTTACTAAATCATCTCTGGTATCAGGTGGAGTCAAATAGACATGATCTTGAATGTAAGACCACAGAAAGAAATCCAGTGGATTCAGATCTGGCGATCTAGCAGGCCATCGAATAGGTCCGTATGTGCCCATCCATCTGACGCCAAAATAATTATTTAGAAAATCAGTATTCATTCGTGCATTATGGGGTGTGGCACCGTCCTGTTGGAACACCACCCTGTTTAACTCAGCAAGTGGAAACTCATCTAAATAATCGCCTAATTCATTGCGTAACAAATTATTATACTTTTCTTGGTTTAGATTACCCTCCACAAAAAAAGCCCTACTACTCTATCGCCTAAAATGCCACACCATACATTTACACTGAACCGATTTTGAAAATTGTGTTGCATCACAACATGGTTATTTTCAGTGCTCCAATGGCGATGATTATTTCTGTTGAATACACCATTTTTCCCAAAAGTGCATTCATCTGACCACAACACACGACGATAAAAAATTGGATCTTCCCTTAGTTTATTCATGAAAACCGTGCAGAATTGAACCCTTCGTTGAGGGTCGTTTTGACCGAGAGCATGCACCTTCCGTGGTTTATAAGGAAAGAACTCGTGCTTCTTCAGAATGTACTGAACTGTAGAATGTGATACCTGCATGTAGTGAGCAATTTCTCGCGTAGACGTATTAGGGTTTTCTTCCACATAGAGCAAGACACTTAATTCTAAATTTTTATCTAGAATTACATGTGCGTTTATTTTCGGTTTTTTGAATGATCCAAAATTTCGTAAATTTCGCACGAGCCTTCCAAACTTATCGGCACTTGGACGCAGTCTGTCAGGAAAACGATTTCCATAAAGCAAAGCAGCTGCAGAATTTGTTCCGCATTCAAAATATGCTTGAATCGCATCCACACATTCGCCATTATCCATTTCAATAACAAAATTTAGAAATAAATCGTTGAAAATGTTATAATGAATGTGTGACTGACAGATGTCACAGCTCTCTTCGAAAATTTGGAATGCACTTTTATCGTTCAATAGGACTGCTTGATTTTTAAATTTTTAAAATAAACACTGTAAATGTTGTTGTTGACCCACCGCTCACTGATAACATTGGTTTGTAATCCTTTATGGGCTATATAGTATTGAATGTAAGTGATTTTAAAAGGTACACACATTTGCTGGTAATAAAATGAAATAAAGTATTTAAAATGCATTTAAGAAATCTCTGTGTTCGGAAAAACCAGAATAAATCGAACTATAGAAAAAACCTACAATTTCTCGTTTTTTTTTCATACAAGGATATCGTTGTTTAAAGTTTCATATTCAGAAAAAGTAATATATTTGAATAAGGAAAAAAAATATAGTGCAATTTAAAAAAACTCAGTTTGCAGCTGTCTGTCAAAAACAAAGTGTAAAAAAAAATTCAAAGCGGATCACGTTACAGTGTTTTTAAAACGATTTAGTTCGACGTATAATTTATTACATTCGGATAAAAAATAAAAAAGTTACAGCACGAAAGGTTTTTCATAATACTCCCGGTATAACATACATCTCTCGCTGGATCAAGTTCTGGCGAATTTTATTGCGTTATGATGGAAGATTCGTTGTTGTGGTTCTACAAGGTATGAAACCATGTTGATATGACGTTATGTATTACTAACGTCTAGTCCCCAGACCAGAACAGCATGCGAAGGTAAACCCAAATTCGGCAGTGGCGTAATCCACTCTGATTCTGTGGTAAATTTAATTTATTTCTTAAGAAACTATAGGTATCTACTTAGTAAAAGATATTGAAGAGAAAATGTTCTACAATTTTTATTTTATTAAAAAAATGAACAATGGATAAATAAAAATAATAATTGTCGTGATTAAATTTATAGATCATCACTTATTTTGTTCTTTCAAAATAAGTTTCACTGCCAAATGGGTATTTCCTGTTTGGCGAGCAACTGTACTTTGTGGTATTTGCATTTGGTTTCTTCTTTTTCGTGGAGAACAATTCCTGCATTGGGGTTCAATTTTGCGATTATTGGAATTTACATAATTAGTGGAAGTAGTGGTAAAATTCTGTCTTGTTAAGTCCATTGCAGTCAGTACAGCATCGAGCGGGCGTAGGGCCTTTTCAATTTGTCTACGTTATTCTACAGTATTTGCGTAATGGATGAGTAATTGTACACGAGCAGCAATTTTTTTATGGTATTGCTCTACTTCAAATATAGCCACGTTTGAGCAGGAAAGTTGTTTATAATACAGCCTTCGTTAGTTTGTTTGGTGATCTCATCGTCAATTACTAACAGGTAATATTTTCTGTGAGGTTATCATCCACAACTTGCAATGGAGAAGTCATCTGTTGTAAGTTTATGGATACAAGCTTGCACATATTCCACCTGCAATTCATGCATGAATGCATGAATTGCAGTTAGTACATTTAAGAAAGCAATTAAAAGATTTATTTAAGGCTTTAACTGTGTAAAGATCATCGCCATATTTAGAAACCACTGTCCACGACAAACCCTCTTTTACTTCAACGACCAATGTGGTTAAGTCAACAATTTTGTGCCTTCTTCGTAAATCAAAAAGTTTTTTAGTAATTTTTTTTAAATTATATTTTTTAAATACGTAGGTACCTCACATACATGATGAGACGCTCAAATATCATCTTCATGAGTGCGGTTATAGCTTTGTCCAGTCGGCGTACTTTTTTTTTCCTTTTAAATACAGTCGAACTTCGATATCTCGAACCATGCCCTGACACAAAAAAGTTCGAGTCATTAAGATTTCAAGATATTAAATAAAATACAATATATTATGTATTTATGTAAAAATGTGTTACATATATATTACGTAGGTACCAAGTTTAATACTATATATATATAGTATTCATACATAATACATAATATGTATGTCTATACATACAGATGCACATATTGCTGTGTATTGTAGAAATATATTGAAGATAATCCACAATGCACCACTATGAGTCCGGGCCGCCATACGGAGAGTTTATTTCTTTTAATAGAGTCCTCTAAAGTCTCAGGTTCATTTACGAACGTAGACAGAAAAACAAAATATAAGCATTAAAACAAGCACTTTTCCACAAAATTTTTATTAAAAATTTTAAAAAATCGTCTTTATAAAGTATAAAGACGTGCTACTGCGACAACAATGCAATAAGCAGAGGAAAACTCGTATGGTAATGAACTCATACAATGAAAAAACCTCTTATTAACGCGAGCAAAATTAAACTAATTAAATAGGTCGGAAAACTTTCAAATTCAAATACATATTTACCTTAACCCCAACTTCAAACGTCAGAGCCAAACTGTTAACTACGCGTGTCAATGGTCAGATCATGCGCAACATAAACATGATAAAAATATTCCCTCCAAAATCCTGACTTCAACACACTATTAAAACATGATAGCAAAAACTCCCTCATAAAAAATATGAAAATTTTCCTTGCTATTCCTCTACTACTTAGAATATATCAAAATTAAATATAATCAATTAAACTATGAGCTCAAAAATCATGAAAATTATCATCAAGAATAATATCAAATAAATTTAATTTGCAAAAGGACTACTTACATTAATTAATGTAACCTTAGCACACACAAAAAAACTTAACCAGAGATTTTTCAGATGAATCATACATTTCAAGTAGAAAGTTAAGAAAGTTAAAACACTCGTAACAAATCGATAATTAAATTGAACACATCAATATTCCAAAACTAAAACATAAACCGAACTTATTCAAAATTAACACGTGTGAATCATCTGAATGTAGGGGAAGGTGTTCTAATATCGACCAGCGGGCAATATCGACCACCATTATTTTTTAAACATAGCGCTACATTTCAATGATCTACTAGGTGCTGCCATCTACGCAAGGTAGTTACGAAACTAACAAAAACACATGTGCTCTGTCGGACGTGCGATTCCGAAGAAATAAAATAAAGTTGTTTATGCGCTGATTTTCTATACTTTTCTGGCATCGGGAAATAAGGTTTGTAATTTTTGTGCATTATTGTGTTGAAAATCTGCTCTAACTAGCGTTATTAGTGTATGATTATTAATCTATTATGGCATTTGCATGGCCACAATTTTGAGGTTAGGCGCTGAATTAAAAAAAAAATAAACTGCTATGTCCGTGACGGGTAATATCTATCACGGTGGTCGATATTACCCGTTGCAGTGATCGACATTGTACTTTTTGTTTTTCAATGAGTATGTTTTTCTCATTGGTAGATGCCAAGAAATTATATACGAAAAACAGCCCGTTCATCATGGACAGAAGAGGAGATGAAGCGGGCAATAAATGCGGTTAATCAAAAAGCATGTTCAATTAGAAAAGCAGCTGCACTCTTCTCGGTACCATATGGTACTTTGCAAGACCGTCTTAAAAATAGATTTCCAGTCAAGAAAATTACGTTAGGAAGAAAACCAGTTTTTTCTGACGAACAAGAAAAGGAACTGGCTGATTATGTAAGAAAATTATCCAACCTTTTCTATGGATTGACAACAAACAATATACGGCAAGTTGCATATGATTATGCTGTGTCAAACAAGATTAAAAACAACTTCAACGCCAATAAAGGAACATGTGGAAAATAATGGCTATATGGTTTCCTAAGAAGGCATCCCCAGCTCTCCTCAAGAAAGCCAGAAGCTACTAGTAAGAATAGAGTACTGGCTTTTAATAAAGCAGATATCCACTTGCTTTATGACAACATGGAAATACTTCTGGAAAAACACAATTTTGGCCCGGACCGCATATATAATGTGGACGAGACCGGGATAACAACTGTGCACAAACCATCTCGTGTTATTGCACCAAAGGGAAGAAAGAAAGTTGGGTCCATTACAAGTGGAGAGCGAGGTCAAACCACTACTATAGTTTGCGCTGTGAGTGCTCTAGGACAATATATACCACCGATGTTTGTTTACAAAAGAAAAAGAATGAAGGAGGGATTGAGTAAAAATGGTCCAGTTGGCGCAATCTACCACTGCTCGAAGTCCGGTTGGATGACAGAGCAACTGTTTCCTGAGTGGTTAAAACATTTTTGTAAATTCGTGAAAGCCACCCTTGATGATCCGGTCCTACTAATTTTAGATAATCACACCTCACATTCTACCTTGCAGTCCTACAATTACTGTCGTGCAAATTGAATTATGATGGTTTCTCTTCCCTCGCACACATCGCATAGGGTTCAGCCGTTGGATGTGACTTTCTTCGGTGGATTAAAATCTGCATACAATCATGAGTGTGACCAATATATGAAATCGCATCACTATGAAACAATCGCTGTAACAGATATTGCAGAGATATTTGCTAAAGCCTACAACAGAGTGGCTACGATTGAAAAAGGCGTAAATGGATTCAAAACTACAGGATTATTTCCGCTGGACAGGAATGTATTTAAAGAGGAAGACTTTACTCAAATACCTGAGTCACCTACTCCTACTGCGGATAACATGGACATGTCAGCTTTAGTTGTTGATTCCAATAGTCCACCTATGGCAAGCTCAAGTCCCGTTGCTGGCCCAAGTGGGTTGACTTCCATTAGCAAGCATAAGAAAATAATTCCTGATTTGAAAAAAGACTTGAGGCAAAGGAATTTTAATGACAATTTTTGGGACACTGACGAAACCTCTTGCGAGTTGAAAGAAGTTTATGACGATGATGCGTCCGATGATACAGACAAAACGATCCAGATCAAGATCAAGTCATTTGAAGACATATATCCAACACCTAAGCCTAAACCGATAAACAGCAAAAGAAAGAAACAGAAATCCAAAATTTTGACCTCGACACCGATGAAGGAACAGCTGGAAGAAAAGGAAATAAAAAAACAAAAGAAAGCTGCTGTTGGTGTGAAGAAACGCGTATTTTGTGAAGATAGAAAAACTAAAGAACCAAACAGAAAGAGGAAAAAGGAGGCGAAGATAAATAAGAAAGGAGTTATAGAGGAAGTGATAGAGGAAGAAACACCATCAACATGTTATGTTTGCGGTGAATTCGGAGCGGATAATGAAGAGTGGTGGCGATGCAGGTCGTGTGCCACATGGTTTCACGCTGCTTGCACCACTGAGGAAAATGCAGATGACTTTACATCATGTAATTATTGCGAGTAAACAGTATTCATTCAGTTATTAATTGTTTAAAATTTCGGTCGATATTTCCCCACTCGTGGTCGATATTTCCCATTGGTGGTCGGATAATACCGATCACGCAACCGTTTTGTATTTTATTTATTTTCTCAAAATAAATTACTTTTAAAGGATTAGTTGTGCTTACTTAATTACTTTAAAGATCAGTCAATATGTATTCACATCGAAATATGTTATTTTGTCGACGCGTATTTATGATATAAATTTATTTATGTTAAGTGGTCGATATTAGAACACCTTCCCCTACATAAATCTCTCGTGCGGAAATAACCTTCGTCCAAGAATAAAAAAAAATCAAGCTACAAACCACGAACGATACAACGTCCGGTAAAGATCCACGACGTAAATCAATACAATCTTCGAACAATATACAGTCTAAATATAAAATACACGCCAATTTAAATTTTTAAATAAAATATTACAAATCACTAAATATAAACCTGAAAATAAATTATACATAAATTATAATTATTTTTAAAATTATTCTGCGGGGAAAAATCCACAATAATATGTACATAGTTTTCATTTTCGTGTAAAGAAGTCGGTCATTTGTGACTGGCGAAAGGATTTTTTGTTTTGATTTTCAAAAAAAGCTTCAATGCAGTTTAAACCATTATATCAGAGAATCGGTTGTATGTTCATTGATTTTTAAATATGAACGCTAAACGCTCAACGAATAATCAACTTGTTTGAAAGTGGTTGCTGCAAATCATCCTCTGTCATATAATTTTCGTTGTCATCTTTATTGTCAAACTGTACAGATTTGGAATCAGATCTGTAGACTTCGACAATATCTTCATCTGTTGAAAACTCCGATGGAACAATATTTTCATCCACGTGTATAAAATCACTAAAGGTGACACCTTGTGTATTTTTGATATTTCCCCAAGCTTCATTTTCCATTTGCAGTTGTCCTTCTTTGATGTCATATTCCGAGGGAAAAAGGCAAGTTTGATCAATTTTAATCGTTGTTGGATGTCTTTAGGATTAGTCGGGCAGTTGTCAATAAAAAGAATAATTTTTCTTCCGGTGTTTCCAAATTGTTTGTATAATTTTAACAACCATTCTTCAAAAAGTGCTCCTGTCATCCACGCCTTTGAATTTGTTATTAAGAGCAATTTCAATTTTTCTGATCCATCCATGTTTGCACAAATCAGCAATGTAACTCTCTGTTTACTGTGCTTTTCCCCATGGCACTTCAGATTTTTCAAAGTTAATGTGTTATCAGGGAGACATTTAAAAAATAAACTCATTTCATCTATATTAAATACGTCCTGTGTTTGATAACCTTCTAGCAGAGGGGGTAAAACATCACGTTTCCATTTAGTACATTCCTCGTCACTCACATCACAGCTCTCTGCACAAACCTTTTTCTGATATATGGTATATCTTAAAACAAAAAAGAGAACTTTTAAATCCTAATTAACACATTCTTGTTATGTATGTATGTATATGCATATACCTTCGTTTCTAATTATCCAACAACCCGTGCTCGCCTTAAAATTAGGTTGTCCCAATTGTAGACTAAATTCCAACGCTTTAAACACTCCAGAAATAGGTATGTTCTGCATCTTTGATGATTTAAACCATTCTAAAACTGCTTTGTCCACATTTGCGTACGTTGGTTGTTTTAGCCTCTTGGAACTTCCACTTGCACCACCAATTTCGATCGCGGTTATAACTGTTTGTTTATTTTTTTAAATAGTAGACACTGTATTAGCTAGAACACCATACTTCATAGCTACATCTTTCTTTCGTGAACCACTTTCCATTTCTTTTATAAGGTTAGATTTTTTATCAATGGATAAAGTTTTTAAAGTACGTTTTAATGGCGTATCCATATTAATAAAAAATACGTGACAAAACAAATAGGAACAGTATATTTTACACTAACACTTAAGCGGCGCAGAAACCGAACTGCGTGCATCGTTATGCTATGAAACGAACGGGTGAAACGGTTAAAAACACACGTAGTTGGGGGATTCCCAGACATTCCCAGATATATCAAATGTGGCACCAAATTCGAGTTATCAAGATATTCCAGTAATAATAGTTTGAGTTATCAAGTAAAAATTACACATAATTCTCACTCTTGACTCTTAAATCCAACCAATTTGATTAAAGTTATCAAAAAATCGCGTTGTCGAAGCTCGACTCTCTATATATTTTAATGCCCTGTGCAATCTTTCCAGATGTATGTATGTATTTAGTCCAGCGTGTTGTCGATAGCAGTAAACTCACGATTTTCTGTTTTTAATATAATGTTTATCAAAATATTCTCCAAAAGTCTTCAAATCGGAATCAGATGAAAAATCCTTCAGGCACTCTGGTAACAAACGCTCAAAATGAAGTTAATTTTGTTGTCCTAAAAGTGTTCTACTAGTTTAATAAACGGGTTTTTGTTTGAAAATATTTTAAATTTTGGCATTTAAATTCTTACTATTAAGATAAAATAAAACAAATTTTATGAGTTTCACTTTTTAATTATCACTGTAACGAGTCGTTTCGCACCAACCTGGGCTTCGTCAGACATATAACTAACTTATTTACAAAATATTTTTTATATTAAACACAAGTAAACAGTAACAAGCAAAAACACATGTTTTATTTTAAAAAATAGTCAGAGGGATGGGTGCTTTTTATTACGGGATGTCTATACAAAACTTTCGCTACGGTTTGTAAAAAAATGTACTGTTCTTAAGTAATAAAACTAAAGGTTTACATTATATTACAGGGATAAAGAATTCTATGGAAAAATACAAAAATACTATACACTATGTAACTGTCTGCAAATCAAATAAATAGATTAAGTAAGGGTGAATTATTTGTTTCTAATTGATCATTTAAGATCTTGTCAGTTTTCTTTATTTTATTGATTTCCAGTGACTCTAATAAATTAAGTTTTTTGCCCTTATTTTCTATATGTAATATTTTAAATTCTTTGTTAAAAATGTGGTTCGTTGAATTGATATGAGACGCATATGAAGAGTCACTTTTATTATTTCTAAATGAAGAAAAATGTTCTTTGACGCGTACTTCAAACGATCTGCCTGTCTGTCCGATATAAGTCATAGGGCAACTACCGCAGGTTAACTCATAGACCCCTGACTTTTTATTGTTGTTTGTTAAATCCTTATTGTTTTTTATAAATTTGGATAAATTGTTATTAGTTTTAAACGCTGTATTAATGTCAAACTTTCTTAAATATTTACAAATTTTTGTGCTTGAAGAGCCTATAAACGTGATCATTTTAAATTTTTGGGTGTTATTATTTAATATTGGGTAAACTTGTGATATGGCTTTTGTACGGAGTTTTTTATTTAAAATGTTATCTATTATATTACTTTTATATCCATTGTTGATAGCTATTTGTCTAATTAAATTTAACTCTCTCGAAATTTGTTTGGTTCAACGGAGTATTTATTAATCTATGTATAAGACTGTGATAAGCCGCTAATTTGTGTTGTATCGGATGGCAAGAAGTGTTATGTATAGTAATATCTGTAGTTGACGGTTTGTGGTAAATAGCAAAGTTACATTTCTCGATTTAACGATTACTAGAATTAACAATAAATGTAACTTTGCTATTTACCACAAACCGTCAACTACAGATTTTACTATACATAACACTTCTTGCCATCCGATACAACACAAATTAGCGGCTTATCACAGTCTTATACATAGATTAATAAATACTCCGTTGAACCAAACAAATTTCGAGAGAGTTAAATTTAATTAGACAAATAGCTATCAACAATGGATATAAAAGTAATATAATAGATAACATTTTAAATAAAAAACTCCGTACAAAAGCCATATCACAAGTTTACCCAATATTAAATAATAACACCCAAAAATTTAAAATGATCACGTTTATAGGCTCTTCAAGCACAAAAATTTGTAAATATTTAAGAAAGTTTGACATTAATACAGCGTTTAAAACTAATAACAATTTATCCAAATTTATAAAAAACAATAAGGATTTAACAAACAACAATAAAAAGTCAGGGGTCTATGAGTTAACCTGCGGTAGTTGCCCTATGACTTATATCGGACAGACAGGCAGATCGTTTGAAGTACGCGTCAAAGAACATTTTTCTTCATTTAGAAATAATAAAAGTGACTCTTCATATGCGTCTCATATCAATTCAACGAACCACATTTTTAACAAAGAATTTAAAATATTACATATAGAAAATAAGGGCAAAAAACTTAATTTATTAGAGTCACTGGAAATCAATAAAATAAAGAAAACTGACAAGATCTTAAATGATCAATTAGAAACAAATAATTCACCCTTACTTAATCTATTTATTTGATTTGCAGACAGTTACATAGTGTATAGTATTTTTGTATTTTTCCATAGAATTCTTTATCCCTGTAATATAATGTAAACCTTTAGTTTTATTACTTAAGAACAGTACATTTTTTTATAAACCGTAGCGAAAGTTTTGTATAGACATCCCGTAATAAAAAGCACCCATCCCTCTGACTATTTTTTAAAATAAAACATGTGTTTTTGCTTGTTACTGTTTACTTGTGTTTAATATAAAAAATATTTTGTAAATAAGTTAGTTTATGTCTGACGAAGCCCAGGTTGGTGCGAAACGACTCGTTACAGTGATAATTAAAAAGTGAAATTCATAAAATTTGTTTTATTTTATCTTAATAGTTATAATGGAATTTCATCAAGTAAAGGCCGAAACAATCATATATTTAAATTCTTCTTCCATAACTTTACAACGTGCCAAGCACAAAATAATCTGGTCTCCACAGGTCTCATAACATAGCACTAAGCGTCATAGAATGTCTCATTAATATCCGACATGAACACTTTGGGTCTAATTGGTCTTCGTTCAGAAGATTTTTAAGAATTTCAAAGAAAATTTTCAAAACGTCATCTGTTCTGTTACTAAATGCAAACATACAGAGAAACCCCTGCCTTAAATCATTTAAGACAAAGAGAGTAATTAATTCAAAGTCATAAGAGTTAAGACTATGTGTGCCGTCAATGCACAAACAATCATTACCATATTTTTTACGTCGTTCATAATTACCAATAAAAAATCCTTAGCTTAAAGCTCCTTGTGGTTTTCGTCTAGATCCTCTAGTTTTTTGTAATATTTTACAATTGAATTAGTACTATTCTTTGTCACTTCAGTAACAAAAGCTTCTACACTAGTACAATCATTTGCATGGCGAACAGAATCCTTATTTAAATTATATTAAATAAATCTTTCCGTGTTAACAAATGAAGGCGATCAAAATTATCCGCGCGAAATTCATCTCGTAACTCATTTATTAATTCGTCAAAGGGATTTTTTTGACTAATTTTTGAAGCAATAAGATCTCGATCAGACTTTTGTAGTGAAATTTTGCCCAAATCCATACTGTGACTGACATGGGCCCCTAAAAACTCTACAGACACCGTCCCTGTGTTTTTATACATTGTCGCAGTAATTTTGATGGGCAAAATCCATTTATTTTATGGGTTCCTTGACGTGTTAAATGACGAATATTTTTTCCTTAGCTTTTATAAAAATCAACCCTGTTACATTACTAGTAATAGATGGTCTATCTGAACTTTTTCGGATTAAGCTGTACTGCTTTGACTCCACAAAATTAGCGAACTCAATTTGTTTCAATGATGTATCAATATAATGATTGTTAGAATAGTGGGTCAAAAGATTTACTTTTGAATGACTGTAATCATTGCACAACAAACATTGAATGGATTTTGACTTTTTATTGTTGTCATTATTGCACATGGAAATATGTCGAATCAAATTCGATTTATAGTTATAACTTTTCGCACGTTGAGAACTAAAGGCCGGATTATATGCCAAAAAAAAACTGAAAATATGCGCATAAATATGTAGATGTTTTAGCTTAAATATGCACTTCCTTATGAAAAATATGCAGGTAAAAAAATACGAGGAATGTTAGAAAATTGAATACTGTAGAAAAAAATGTACAAGTGTAAAAAACAATTTACAATCACATATTTCTCAAAGTTGTGACGCTTGTCTGAAAACATGTATTTATATCTTGAAAAGGTCCGTTCTACGTCGACGCTTGTTCTAGGAGCATATTTCAAATTAGAAATATCATCTATTGTCAACTCAATATTTTCTACTGAATCACCACACAAGATTTTAGCATTGTCCTTTAGCTTTTTAAAACCCTCACTTTTTCCTATTACACTTAAAAATTTTTCATACACGGACTCCTTTCCCACTCCTCCTTTAACATCAAAACATGACTTTTCAAATTTGTTTATTATTTCGACGCTCGATTAGCGACATAAATTGTTTTTCCAACTGCAATATAGAAGTGGAAATAAAACTGTAATTGGCTTTAATTTCTATTCTTTATTCTATTTCTTTACTCGAATACACCTTTTGGGCGTCTATCACAGATTGTGCATCCCTATCAAGATCCATAATAATTGTTTTTATTCCTGCATAATGACTTGCATGAAAAATAGCAGCCTACAACCACGTTCCCCATCGTGTGATTACTGGTTGAGGAGGAAGCGGAACACCGGGTAGATGTTGTTTGTAAAACGGAACTCGTAATGGGGCCTTTAAAAATACTTTCTTAACACTACTTATTATTAATATATTAAGTATTTACTAAGGGAAAATGGTTTCTGACTTCTTCTGAAATACGATTTAGTCCGTGCGCCAAGCAAGTTGTGTGAATTAAATTTGGGTAAAAGATTTTCAAGTTGAAAGCTGCCTTCACCATGTATGGTGCAGCATCCGTCAAAAACAATAGAATTTTCTCTGTTGGAATCGATTCCGATAAGAAGAAAGTTGCCAGTTCTTTGTATATAAACCTTGTTATTGTCAAATTATTTGCCTTTTCCAACTGTTTGGATGAAATTAAATAAGATTTTGCTGGAACCGATACATTAAGGATACCAATCATTAAATGAACTATGTATCGGCCCACACTATCAGTAGTTTCATCTACGCATCTACGCATATATAAAGATAATTGTTTGCAACAGCCTTCTTAATGCTATTCAATGTTTCTGAATAGATACAGCGAATATAATTTTTTCTTAACGTGCTCTCGTCGGGAATGTTATAATAAAATAAAATAAAAATAACTTGACATTTAAATTGTTTAATTTATGTAGTGTAATATCTGCAGACACAAACATTTGACACAAATCTTCAATAAATTGTTCTTGTTACGATTTTTTGGAAGTTGATGGCAAACATTGCGGTAATGTTTGCTGACTCTTCTTCGCCAAGTTCATCTTTGTTAGTTTTGCAGCATGAGCTGGAGTTTTCATATGTTGGTCGACTTGGAACTTTTTCTCACTTGTAATCTGCAAAAAAAAAATATCACATCATCGGTTGTTTTCTTATAAAATAAACGCTAGTAAAAGATAAAAGAATGATTAAAAACTTAATTAATTAATTAATGAGAGGAGATAAACTTAAAATTTTACTCACAATCTTGCAGCATGCTACGCAAAACACTTTTCCTCCATCCATACGCAATTTCTGAATAAGGTGCGATCCATCCAGGTACAGTCGCTATTTTCAGCATTTTTGCTATTACATATCACAACTCAATGAAATACTGATTTCATCCACCTGATGAAGCCATTGTATGGCGAAACAATATTGTAGTGAATTTACAATAAAAGAATTTTTTAAACTAGAAGTTTAATTACTTATTTCTAAGCGTTATAATGAAGTTTCAACAAATATCTCCTTCGTCAGGTGGATGAAATACTGATTTCATCCAACTGATGAAGCCATTGTATGGCGAAACAATATTGTAGTGAATTTACAATAAAAGAATTTTTGAAACTAGAAGTTTAGTTACTTATTTCTTAGCGTTATGTTTGTATATTACTAAAAGAATATTATAATTTCAACTTTTTTATTAAAAACTTTGTACATAAAAATAGATTATTCAATTTTATAATAAAAAATGTTCAACAGCATGTGATCAAATAATTTAAGTTTAAAAATTAATACAATTTATATAATTTTCTTATTAATAATACTATTTTTCTTCGTATCTAGAATGCCGGTATAATACATAATGTTGTATGATAAAGAATATATCGAATATTACTGAGAATAATCCAAGGCCGAACTTTGTAGGATCTCCAAATATTGACACCCAATCATCTGAAACAAGAGAAACACTCAAATCAGTAATTTGCAAATTGAATTGGTCCACTGCAAGAAATGTAAATAAATTGTTAAAATTTTAATTGAACTTACAAGGTTGAGAAATTAAAGAAGTAAATATTACGAAACAGAATAGAAATACAATTTTTTGCTTACCGTAATTATGAGCATTAATTATCATTTGCATCATAGACAAAATGCCTCCTGTGAAATCCAAGAATATATTGCCAATACTCCATCCGACGGTGCTCTGTCGTTTATAATTCATGTAAGCCTGAAAAGAATAATGGATTAGTTAAAAATAATAAATTAATACATAATTAATTAAAATGTATGTAATTATGTATTGTTTCATTATATTACGATGACATATTTTGCTTTTGTTGTACACACGTCATTGAAAGTATGTATTATTATTGAAAACTATACAGTGGAAGAATAGTCAGAAAGAGACAATAACATTATGAATTAAGTTTTGTTTCTCATATTCGTATTATAAATACATAAAATTTATGTCTTTCCTCTTTTAAAAGTTTAAATTCTGGATTTTTTTGTATACAGTGTCGGAGAATTTCATATTTTGGGATTTCGCCCGGCTTAGTCTAAAGCTTATTTTTAGTTCGATTTTCGATACTTTCGATTTTTAAAATCAAGTAGGCTATTACAGTTGAACAAATATTATTGTCGTTTCAGGTAAAGTGCCTTTTCCGTTTACATTACGCCAAAGTGTTACTTAGAAAAGTAGTTCAGAATGAAAAGTTTGATGCTTTCATAAAAGAAGTTGAAAATAGGAGAATAATCTTTATTATCATTTACGCTTACATGATAAAAAAACGGTGAATTTCCAAATTTTCAAATTCAAATACAAATTTTTACAGTTAATAAAAAAAAAGAAATTAAACTACAATTACTCTATTTGACTTCCTTCAAGAGCTGCACATTTTTCTATCCTAACTCTAAAATCATCGTATACTGTCGCTATGGTCATTGGGTTAATTTCATTTACAGCATCGTCATTGCGCTTACGTATTTATTTGTGGACGAAAACTTTTAGAACTGACCTAAATCACCTTCCTTTCTTGTGCATTACATGGATGTTTTCTTTGTTACGAGAAGTAAGAAATATAAAATATTAATATGGATTCAGAATGCTGTTATTGAATACACACGCTGCAATGTTCATGTTTACAAAAACTCTAGAAGATAACATTGAACAATCAGCTTTGTATGCTAAGGTTTCGATAACCTGGTAGGAAAAGTCAGCTGTTAAAAATTAATATTGGCGTGTGAATTTTTAAAGATGTATTAAAAAACATGTAAGATGTATATTCTACGTCCTCTTTGGTAACAATCTATCCTTAATCGATGACGTAAATGTAAATCATATTGAACGTAGGTAACGATTGACAACTGACTGAATCGGAGACGGTTCTTAAAGCGAGATCGACAATAACAAAACTACTCCTTTTGTTATTATCGGTCAGGTTTAAGATATCGATCCGATACTCCGATACTCTATGATATAGTCGGTCGCAAAGTGGCGTGACAAAATTTTTATAAATAACATTTTTCATGGGAGGGAATTTTGGAGAAAACATTCTATATAATTGCATCTTTGCATTTTTTCATACGTTGTCTCCTTATTTCAATGACAGCCCATATATGTATATATATATATATATATATATATATATATATATATATATATATGGTATATATATATATACAGTAAATATCGTTTATAACGACGTTGAAGGGACCAACGAAATTCGGTCGTTATAAGAGTTGGTCGCTATATCCAAATACCAAATTATTATATAAACACATTTTATTTATCTTAGAAAATACACTTAAACAACGAAAACAATATTCTAGTTTTATAAAATATAAATAAAAAAAAAACATTTCCTTCTCAACTTATTTTACTAACAATTTAACACATATGTATATAATAATACATAGGCACGGACTGCATTGTACATACATACATACATATTTAAATTTTAATAAAAAAAATCTGTCATTTTGGTTTGTTGTAATTTTTTGTTTTCTAAGAAGTGTTTTTCAATATTTTTTTCCAAATGGAGCAATGCAAAATCTGTTTTAGCGTCTTTCAAATTTTGATTAAATGTGAAAAAATGCTGAATCATTTCAACTGCTGAAAATGCATCCTTTATAGTAGGTGGTTGAAATTCCGTAGTTTCGTCCATTTCTACTTCATCGTTGTTTATTTCTAACTCCAAGTTTGCACTGAACTCAGCTAAAATTTCATCTTCTGTCATATCTTCCTCCGTTTCGAGTTCTTCATCAACATTTGAAAAATTATCCCAACCCTCTTCTGTTGTCAGGTTAACTACAGGTAAAGTGCGGACCCATTCAGTTAAAGGTAAGTTATCTTCTTCCGTATCATTTTGTAGTCGAAGCCACTCAGATAAGGGTAAATTATCGTCATCAAAAGAGTTTTCTGCTGTGTGTAAATTAAACCCAGCATGTGGAAAGGAATTTGCTATTGTCTGTTGAGAAACGCGATCCCAAGCTTTGGAAAGTAGAAAAATAGCCTGCAGGATATCTAGTTTTTGAGGAACACCATTCTCGTCAATGTCTTTTAAAAGCTTTATAATTTGAAGTTTTCTAAAATGTGTCTTTACGGACTTTATTACACTCTAGTCCATCGGTTGAAGAACTGACGTGGTATTTGGTGGAAGGAAGGCAAGTTTTATAGCTTTTAAGTTTTGAATATTTGGATGAGCTGGACAGTTGTCTAAAAGCAATAGGATTTTCCTTTTTTGCCGAATGAGTTTATTGTCCCATCGTAGAATTATTTTTTCAAATAATGCTGATGTCCTCCATGCTCTTTGGTTATTTTCATATTCAACAGGTAAAGATTTTATATTTTTAAAGCATCGAGGATGCTTAGCTTTGCCAATAACCACAAGTTTCATTTTTTCCGATCCAGTTATATTTGCTGCTACAAGAACAGTCAATCTATCCTTACTCAGTTTACCACCAATACATTTTTCCCCTTTAAATTTCATCGTTTTGTCTGGCATCATTCTGAAAAATAAACCAGTCTCATCTGCGTTGAATATTTCTTCGTCTGTATATTCTTTTCTTAAATTTGGCCACACTGTATTTAACCAGTCGTCACAAATCCCTTTAGGTACATCTATTGCTTCGCCACATATTTTACCAAAAACAATATTGTGTCTATTTCGGAATCGTTGAATCCATCCAACTGTGCATTTAAAATCTTCTAACCCTAATCGTCGAGCAAAATCATTTGCTTTCTCTTGCAATATCGGACCGCTAATAGGAATGTTGTGGCTCCTCTGAATTTTGAACCATTCATATAGGGCCTCGTCTACTCTATACGCGTTACAAGATCTGATCTTTTTCGTTTGTAATGATGAAGGTCTAGTAATTAGATCCTCTATTTTATTCCGATTTTTCCAAATCGTGGAGATTGTTGAATGCGCCACCTAAATAAACAAGAATAATATTAGTATGCATGTTATTCTCATAGAAATCACACAAAACTTACCTTATATTCTTTAGCAATATTAATATTAGAATTTCCAGCCTCCAACCGCCTAATAATTGATGCTTTTTCTTCAATTTTAAACGCCTTTCGTTTCGCCATATCGACGTCGACAACGTACCTTCAATTCCTAGATAACTACTGAATAAATACGTTTATCTGTCGCATTTCGCCTTGCCTTTTCATAACGCTGTAATTCCCCTAGCCAATTCGAAACTTCCCCACCGTTTTCTTACTATGCGACGTGTCCGTCGTTATAAAAGATAATTTGATCCAAATTTCAAGCTATTTTTCGTCGCTATATTAGTTTCGTCGTAATATCCGATGTCGTTATAACCGATAGGTTTCGCGTTTAGAAAGCATTGTTTCTGGCCAGGACCTTGAAATTTCGTCGCAAAAACCGATATGTCGTTATATCAGATGTCGTTATAAACGATATTTACTGTATATATATATATATACCATGTGGCCGCGTGCGTCTGCACTATAGCGAAACCTGTAGTGTAAGCAAAACACACAGAGGTGTCCGTGTGTTAGAACGGTAAAGAAGTAGACGCAATGTTCCAATGGATTACAAGAGAGCCTAGTATATCGCATATCCCTATGATGCAGTCGTATTTGTCCAATACATTCACATTTAGACGGTGTAGGCGCGCAAGCGCCTACACCGTCAGGGGAACTACTCGCTCACATTATTTAATAAACCGCGTTGTTGGTGTACGTAACGGTCATTTAAAAAATGTAGTATTATACACCGGAGCAAAAACTCTTTATGATTAAACAATTTTACGGTGGTAATTCCGCGGAAGTAACTCGAGCTTTATTTGCAGCTAATTACCCTGAAAGTCAAATTCCCAATGCAAGCACCATTCGTAGGACAGTTAATCGGTTCGAAACTACATTTTCTATAGTAACTAATAAAAGTAAAGTTGTTCCGGATAAGAATATAAGTGATATAGAAATTCGAGTATGTGCTTTAGTCGAAGTAAATCCCACTATGTCGTCTCGTTAATTGCCCGCGAATTGGGTATCAGCAAAACAACGGCTCAAAATATTTTACGTACTAATAAATATTGTTCATACAAATTTACAAGTTCACAAGTTCCTTTTCCCGATGATTATTATCGCCGTATGCAATTTTGCGAAAGAATGATAAATAAATATCACGAAAATGAATTCTTATAATACGCCCGGTGTCGGTGTGGCATTTCAAGTTGGCACGCCCATTATAGTCGACCAGTAGTTACTAATACATGCATCGCGCTATCGATGGCGGCCACACGGTATGTATATATATATATGTATATATGTATATATATATATATATATATATATATATATATATATATAAGGTAAACTAAATAAGTCGGCGATTAAAGGTCTGGTTTATTACTTCAAAGTATATACATTTAAAAAAAACTCTACATGTTTCGGCAATGATGCCTTTGTCAAGAGAATACAAAATATAAATGACAGAATATAAATGTCAAATAATTAAGTTGCTATGGTTTAAATTATTCAAAGATACATTCCAATAATAATAATAGATCATGCCTTAGTATTCCAAAAAATAGATAGCAAGGTGTGAACATATGTGTTGTTCGCTGCCAGAAGCTTGTGTTTCTTTCTGGGTATGAACCTGTGTGTTGGTTGCTGCTGGAAGCTTGCGTCTCTCTCTGGGTGTGTGATTTTGTATTTGTGTGACCGCGTAAGTGTAGGGTTTTGTATGTTAGTGCGCTCGTGCGTGTGTTTAGTGACCGGTCGCGTAAATTTAGAGAGATCGGATAACCAGCCGTTGCGTAATTAAAAATTCGAATGCATTTTACTGGAGAATCTTACGTGCTGGAAAATTTGGAGAGCAGATTCTGAATAAGCAGGAAAAATTTTATAAGAATAACTTTCTTTAGTTCATGTAATATTCAAAAAGTGTAATTTTGTGGATCAGTCATAATTAGGTACTTTGACTTGTTTGATTTACTCTATTGTTTACAATAAAAAATAATATTACAAAAAAGATTGAAAGAATTTAAACTAAACATAATTTCAACATAAAATCATTTTCAATGTAAAAAATTATACGTAAATATCTTATATTTTACATCAGCTGAATAGTTTTTAATATTCATAACTCTATTTTATAAATAAATAATAATTTCAATATATTAATCACAATTTAATCTTTAATGGAAAAAGATAATTTTTTATGAGTATCATACAGATAGCTATATATGTATATAGTATTTACTTAGATCAATTGCGTGACTAGTTTGGCCGAAACAAGACCGATAACTACTTAAACTTATCATTATCATAATTAAAGCAATTATTTCTAAAAAAAGAACTCGTCTTATTAAAAGTATTCATTATATGCACGTGTTAGCAGCACATTCGTAATGTATGTGTAACTATTTTATCAATTAAACGAAAGTATTTTATCAATCCGCAAACCATTTACATACTTGTGTTTGGGTGCTTATTTTTTTTTTATTAAAAATCTATTATTGTCTGGCTCTAAAAGTTTATGAGAATAGTATACTTAAATTTGCTATTGTACCACGTACATAACAACTAAACCTATTGAAGTTACATAATTATGTATTTTACGGTACATTTATTTAACAAAATGTTATGGAAACTTGTTTTTTTTATAGTTTCCTTTACCAGAATTTGCTCTATAAGGTAATACTATAGTAAGTTTCGTTTGATTATTGCATTGATAGTTCTAATCTAAATTAAAAATATCACCTGCTTTCAAACCGAAATTTAATAACCTACTTCAATATAGAGAGATTAAATTCTGTACAAAATATGTTTAATCTTTAAACGGAATCATTTATTGATACGGAACGGAATTAAAATTTATAAAAAAAACAGCTTACGAAAAAAAGAAAAAACATAACCTACGAATTCTACACTTCATTCATTGTGATAGCGACGCATCTCTCAATTCGTCAAACAATTGTCCTCAAATCAATGGCTTGTCTAAGATTAAAAAAAAACTATTAATTTTTTAATACAAAGGTATTTTTAATAATATAAAATATTATTAAAAACCTGGTGTGAACTACCTGAACTATTTTGATTAATAAAAACGTATTTTTTATGATATTTATATTGATATGCTTATTGAATATATAAAAATGTAAATATTTACTCAATTTAAGGTACGAACTCAAACTTAAGACACGAATGCAGTAACTTGAAGTATTTAAATATGTTACTACATATACAGGTGTCCTTGTATAAAGAGACAACGTATAATAAATAGAAAGATGTAATTATATAGAACATAAATCTAAAATATTGTGTCAACGCGAACCCGAAATTAAAAGCACCTGAAAATTATATTACGTGACGCGTATGAATTCAATTAATTAAAGCACACTGTGCTTTTTGGAAGTCAGGGCACAAAACGCCGATTAAATGCCGACGATTGTGTATGATTTTTTTAACAGCTAAGGATCCAATTCTGAGTTGATGCTCTATTACCGCAATAGCCATAGGAGGACGCCCTGCTCCTTTTTGATGCTGAACGGAATTCTTTTCGCGTTTAAATTCCTTATACCATCGGTAAATTGTAGCCAAGGAATGTGCTTGTTCACTAAAAACCAAATCTAAACTCGCTTTGCAATCATAAGCGCTTAAACCTCTTTTAAAATCATAATAAATTATGATTCGAAAGTGCTCTCTGGAAAATTAATTTTTTAAATAAAGGAAACTTTTACGAAGTTTTGAGTTATAAGTACCACTAAAATACGCATTGTAACGCAATATGAATTTAAATTTAAAATAATAAAGACAGTCGCAACTTGTTCAATAAGCGGAGTTTATGGTAAAGCTACCGCTTCCAAATAAACAACATGTTTAAGAAGTTCAACGGTGGAAATGGGTTACTTGCAAATGAGCCTTGGGTTAGACACGAAATTTCGGTCGTCCGTGAAGTTTTAAGGATTTTAGTGGAAGGAGACCTAAGTCGAACCTCAATAGAACTTGCAGACAGACTAAATGCTATCCATACGAAGTCTTTATGTAATGAGTAAAGTTAAAAAGTTGAATAAGTAGGTACTCCACGAATTTTCTTAGAGAAATAAACTACATATATTTAAATATATAAGTTCCTACCAAAATGCATATATTTTAGATTAAATGTAGGCTAATTTCCATCCATATTTTGTATTTCCTAAGCTAAGGTTCGCGGGTCATACCCGTATTGTATAGATCCATTCATCAGTAATTCAACTAAGGACCAATTCGGTTACATGATAATGTAAGACCACACACATCATACATAATAGATTCGAAATTTATCGATTTAATCTATGAAATTCTTCATAATATACCGTATCCATTTGACTTATCTCTAGTAGGTTATGACGTATGTAAACATTTGGATGTTTTTATAACGGGAAAATTTTTTTAATTAACAATAAAGGATTAGCCTCTCCTTTATTGCCGTCAAACACTTCAAAGATTGAGATTATTTTAAAATTGTATTTCTGCTGTTGTTAATAGTTTGTAAAAATGTATTTTTTATGATATTTATATTGATATGCTTATTGAATATATAAAAATGAAAATATTTACTCAATTTAAGGTACGAATTCAAACTTAAGACACAAATGCAGTAATTTGAAGTATTTAAATATGTTACTATATATACACGTTGTCCTTGTATAAAGAGACAACGTATAATAAATAGAAAGATGTAATTATATAGAACATAAATCTAAAATATTGTGTCAACGCGAACCCGAAATTAAAAAAAAAAGCACCTGAAAATTATATTACGTGACGCGTATGAATTCAAAATATTCAGAATGTGTATAAATAATAAATAACTCAAACACACATACGCTATAGTGTATGTTAAAGTATGTTTACATACATAACAGCTGGATGAGACGCACAATAATAAAACTATTCTTTTTGTTATTGTCGGTCAATTTTAAGATATTGTCTTTTATAATATAGTCTATCGCACAGTGGTATGACAAATTTTTTTTTCGTTTATGAGTGGGAATTTTGGGAAAAATTCATATTCTATTCTATATAATTACATCTTTTCATTTTTCATACGTTGTCTTTTTATTTAAAGAAGACCCGGTATATGCATGTGGCGATTGGTTGTACGGAGAATATAAAATTCCTTTTTTTATTTGAACTCATGGAATATAATGCATCTTTGGTCCGTTACTCTTTTCAATAGTGTTAGAAGAGGTTAAAAAGAATTTCAACCAATATAAAGTAGGACACTGGAGAATGGAAGATATAAAGGTCACCGAACTGATGTACGCAGACGATTTGGTGCTGATCGCCAGAAACGAAAGAACACTAAATAAAAACATACGAATAGATAATATCAGTTTGGAAGCAAGAAATATGAAAATAAATGTTAAAAAGACTAGAACAATGGTTAAAAGCAGAAAAAGAAAAGAAACATCGAATACAACTTGAAAGCACAAAATCAGTGGTTACTAAGTTTAAATATTTGGGAACGAAAGTAACACAACTTAGTAGATTGGAAGAGAAAATCACTAAAAGAAGAGAAGCAGCGGGAAGATTATTCAATTCAATCAAGAGCTCGTCCCTCGATAAAAAAGGAACACCCAAACAGATAAAAACTGAAATATTTAAGAGAGTAGGCTCTGAAACATGGACGCTGACAGAAAAACAGAAAAATAGAATTCAATGTACGGAAATGGGATTTTTGCGGAAAATTGATGGAAAAACAAGAATGGATAAAATAAAAAATACCGACATCAGAGAGAATCTGAAAATGAGTCCAATACTAAATCTAATAGAAGATGGACAGTTGAGATGGTTGGGACATGTATTGAGAAAGGGGGAAGATAAGCCGGTAGGAAGAGTTTTTGAAGCAAGAAGATACAAGCGAAGAACGAAAGGAAGACCAAGAAAAATGTTGAGTGATGTCGTTAGAAATGCGACTAGTTAAAGAGGTGTTGAGTGGAGTGAAGTGAGAAATAGGGTGCAAATCAGAAAAGAATGAAAACGCTAAGAAATAAGTAATTAAACTTCTAGTTTCAAAAATTCTTTTATTGTAAATACCACTACAATATTGTTTCGCCGAACAAGGTCATCAGGTGGCTGAAATACTATTTCATCCACCTGATGAAGCCATTGTATGGCGAAACAATATTGTAGTGGTATTTACAATAAAAGAATTTTTGAAACTAGAAGTTTAATTACTTATTTCTTAGCGTTATAATGAAGTTTCAACAAGTATCTCCTTCGTCAATTAACTATTTAAAAGAATGAAAAGATATATGTAAAAAGAAACTGAAGTCCTGACTCAGCTCCGTACAGCCTTACACCTGAAAAGTGTACAAAGACTTTAGGATTAATTAAGTAACCTAATGAAACCTAAAACAGTATCGAAATGAGCTTCATTTTGATACGCTTTTTTCATTTTTCAATGTTGGTATTGTTTGAACACAGAAATAAATATCTTAATTCTTAATTGTTTTCTCAGTTACTTCACGTAACTGGCGTGGATACAAGATATATTAGTTTCTATGTCATTGATGTTTATATTTTTAATATTTTTAAATAAAATTTCAAGTAATGTTAATGGAAATTAATAAGTCATATTTCGCGGATAACAATATTTAAATTTGAAAAATGTCAAGTATCAATGCTATTTGCTTTATATAAAAATAAAACTTTGAACATTCAAATAAAATAATTTAAATTTATTAATGTAAAAATGCAAAATAAAAAACATTGTATGTAAAACTTCATAAGAGCTTTTGTAGCACGCGTTCTTTAGAAAACACGCTGTTATCGCGGCTCGTTTTCTAAACATGCCTTATGAAACTTGTGCTTTAATATACTATTCTTCCACCTTATTGATGCATAAAATTTGTGAAACCGTGTAGATTCATGTTCGTATATCAAATTTAAATTATGATAGTTGTAAATAAATTTCGTAGGAGCTTACCTGTGGTATGTATTTTATAAGCGTGATGGTTAATTTAACATATGAGCAGTAGTATAAGAAGTCTAACCAGTGTATAATATCGACAGAAGATAAAATAATGCTGATGAGTATGAATAGGAAGAAAACTCCTATAATTGTCCGTGCTGTGATGGATACTCTTTGTTCACCCCTCTCGTACATGCAGCACTGGCATATTGTAAACGTGCACGCAAAGAATGCGTGTACAGCAAATACTATATCGTTCACCTGTACAGGATTCAAACCTCGAGGATATCTCTCGAAATATTCAGTCTGAAATAAAAAATTAACATAAGAAATTAAGTAGTGAGTAACTGGTGCGGATTCTAGATAAACTAAGAATATATTTCAATATGCTATATTTATACTTAAATAAGAAATTTAATCTCAAAAAAGGTATAAAACCCCATTTGGTAAGGGATTTTATACCTTTTTGAGTTTTTACTTATCCACAGTCTCCAAAGAAAGGCTTTTAAAAAAAATAATTTTAATTTAATATTTTTGATAAAAGCTTCTAGTTCTTTTAAATTAAACTAAATTAAAAGTATAATATATTGAATATCCTTTGGCGCTACAATATGATAACCAAATATGATTTTCAAAAAATACTGGTTACATACACTGGAAAATTTAAATAATTTTTAATTTTTCCATTTAGAGCAAACTATGGATAAAATTTTGCAGAAATACTTAGATTTGGTGACATATCTCTAGCTTATCTAAAATCTTTCCACAGGTATCCTAGATCTTTAGGTTCAAATTTTACAATTTTTAAAAATACATACAGGAACGTTATAGGTATACTCAGTATTTTGTTTAAATTGTAGATTGGTGACAGTTAATTTTGCAGTTAGTCTGGGAAAAATGGGAAAAAAAATGACGACCAATAAAGAAATGTAGTAAAATATTTCTATTAATAAAATTCTACAGTATTATGTACCGTTTAAGTTTATTTGATTTTCATTTATGATACGCGCGAAGATTTTTATATTATCTATCTAGCCATGAAAAAATTAAGTGACAATAGCAAGCTTTCGTTGGCAAATAGCTGTCATATTTGAATTTATACTGAGCAAGTTTAGTCCAAATCTAGAGTGTTTTGCTGTTTTGACAGAGCTTTATTTAATCAAAAATGAGTGAACTTCAGCTAGAACATAGAGGCGTGATAAAATTCTCAACGAAAGAAGGAAATAGACCCTAAAATATTCATCAGAAGACGACTAACGTGTATAAATATGGGCCGTCATATTTTACGAAGTAAAAGTAAGGAAAACATCAACAAAGTCGAAGAACAGGTCTCAACAGATCGAAGAATGGAGGTGTTAATTATTGCTGCTGAAGTGGACATATCAGAAGCAACGGTATTAAAAATTTTACGTGATGATTTAGAAATGAACAAAGTGTACGATGGATTTCTAAATTACTTAGCCCCGAACAAAAATTGTGTCGCCAACAAATTTGTGAGGAAAACTTGTGGATTTTAGGTGACGATAAAAACGTTTTTCGGAAATCGTAACAGGTGATGAAACGTGGGTATATCATTGGGACCCATCGACAATGCAAGAATCTATGCAGTAGATTTGTAAGGGATCCTCACCCCATTAAAAAAGGCTAAAACTGCCATACAGCAAAACAGACTCCAAAACCTTGCTCAAAAGATTATGCTGCTCTATAACAATTGCAGCGTTCATAAGGCTCGCCAAATCCGAGAAATAATCAACGATTGAGGCTTTATAGAGATGGAACATTCATCCTACAGCTCGCACTTGGCATCGATTATCTCTTTCCTAAACTGCGTGGATGACGTTTTTCTTAAGTTGGATATTTGAAAGAAGCAGTGTAGGAGTTTTTGACGATTTACTCATGGACTCATGGGTATCGACATCAACTCATAATTAAGTTGGTACAAACAGGCTTAATGACTAAATTAAGAGGAAGAAGAATGTCAGTTGATGTTAGCAACCATCGACATACGTTATTCTTGTATGGCACGTTGGAGTCTAGGCTAGGAGTAGGTGGATACATATTTTAATGTACAGAGTTCCTTCCGACTATTTAGTTGGAAACTGTCTCCAGGCGTTGCCATTCTTGGTCGATAGATGTCGCCAGATAGTCTCTCATGAACATGTGCCGTAGAAATTTGGCATATGTGGCGAATCGATCCATAGCAAGGTGACTTTACGTCGTTCGCTGAGGAGGGTAAGACAACTGAAACGCGAATTCGCGGGTTGAATGTCTTCAATGCTAATTTGGTATGCGCTCTATATCCATTTGTGCCTATACAGATATATGCTTTAACCTGTATGTATTATCGCATTTGTACACTTCTTGATGCTAGTAAACATCGATATGCCAAATAGTTAATTGACGAAGGAGATACTTGTTGAAACTTCATTATAACGCTAAGAAATAAGTAATTAAACTTCTAGTTTCAAAAATTCTTTTATTGTAAATACCACTACAATATTGTTTCGCCATACAATGGCTTCATCAGGTGGATGAAATACTATTTAATAGAATAGAATAGATTTATTGTCAATAAGCGCATACAGTGCGTGGACAGTAAGCACTATACACATACAATTACAGTATAAACACATAATAATAAATGATTAGGTTGCCAAAACAAACAAATACATGTCACCTAATAAAAAATACATGATCAAAGCAATATTTAAAATAAAAACAATTTAAAAATAAAAGCAAGGGATTCCAACGTCAACCCGCAAGGAACCCATCCAGCGAGTACAAAACCTGCCCGAGGAGCAGCACCTTTAATTTTCTCTGAAACTGTTTTAAGCTTGAAGACTGCCTAATGTTCAGTGGCAGTCTGTTGAAATACTGCAAGCTCATATAAACTATTGAATCGCGACTCGCACTTGTCGCGGGCTTTGGTAAATTTAGAAGTTGGTTGCCGCGTGTATCATACGAATGAATATCAGACCTATGCTGGATATTGCTGGATATTACTGGATATTAATCCGCCTGATGAAGCCATTGTATGGCGAAACAATATTGTAGTGGTATTTACAATAAAAGAATTTTTGAAACTAGAAGTT
The DNA here is from genome assembly GCA_935421215.2 of Melolontha melolontha. Lineage (NCBI taxonomy): Eukaryota > Metazoa > Arthropoda > Insecta > Coleoptera > Scarabaeidae > Melolontha > Melolontha melolontha. The sequence continues at coordinate 104,494,298 of OW285239.1, read as the reverse complement.
TAATTGCTTATTTCTTAGCGTTATCGATATGCTATTTTACATTCACTATTTTTATACTTAAGTAAACGTAAAAACGTAACTTTTACAAAGTTAATAAATTATTAAAACATATTTTAGAATCATGGAAACCATAATTAAAATAACGATTCAATTGCATTTTACATTTAACTAGAATTAATTTTTAATTTTAATTTAATGTTAAAACATTATGCAAAAAATACAAAATTTATTTTTTTTAAAATATGAATTAAATAATTTAAAAATATGTTACCTGTACTAGAATATGTGTTATTTATATTTATAATAACAAGTAACTTAGTATTTATTTAATGTTTTAAATATTCTAGATAATGTCTGAATGGTAATCCTAAGTATTAACAGAAGTATATATTATGATTTGTTATTCTGGGTAAAAAGGAATAGAGAAAATAAATTACCATAAATGTTACGTACATACAAAAAAAAATTATGTTTATTTAGAAAGCAAGGATTACCAAAGAAATTAAATATATTTTATTTTAACAATGCCTTGAAGTAGGTAGGACATGCACAAACAATTATTATAACCTTCAGTTAAGGTTCACATTACCTCTGCTTTGGAATATAAAAATTAAAAATGCTATACAGTATATAATTCATACAGCATGTGCACAATTAGCCTTCAAATATTAAAAATAATTATTTATTCTGAAAAGTTTCTATTGCCTTGATTTTTATTTCGCGAAACAATAAGAAGGTTAAAACGTATACAGGGTTAGGAAAATGCATGAATCCATTCGAATATCGTTGATATGGCTACCTAGATTTTAATAAGACCCGGGATTCGATGTGTATATTTATATCCGAATCAGACTTCCGGTTTAGCCAGAAATGATGTTAACTTTTTTATTTTAAATAGAGCTCTGCTTTGGGAGTTCAGTAATAATAATGTTTGCCACCCTTTTGTTCAACAACGACAAATATATTTAATTAAAGCTGATATTTTAAGATCATGTTTATGTTTAGTAAACCATGGAATTAAAATTCAGTATAGCATTAGAAGAATTACCACTAACTTCTACTACATTCCTCGCACTAAAACTATGATATAAGTTGCCCATTATTGAAGCACGAAAAATATCATCCATATAAATCACATTTAGCGCAAGAATTACTGGACGGGTATTATGATCGTAGAATTGAATTTTGCGAATTTGCAAAAATGACAAATATTTTACATACAATTTGCTGTTTTCCGACGAGGCTACGTTTTGTTTGAATGGTACCGGTAATCGGCATAATTGTCGATATTGGTCAATAGATAACCTTCATTGGATGCTAGAAACGCATACAGGACATCCGCAGAAATTAAACGTTGGGGCTGGTATTATTGGTTGTTTTTTCATTCATGGTACACTAACTGGACAGAGATATTTAGATCTTTTACGTGATCAGGTTGTTCCTGGTATTGAGGAAGATGGGGAATTATCTGTAGGTGTTTGGTTCCAACAAGATGGAGCATCTCCTCACTATGACCTTAATGTTAGAAATTTTTTAAGCGAAGCATTTCCAAATCGGTGGATGGGTCGTCGAGGATTTGTTGAATCTCCAGATTTAAATCCTCTAGATTTTTTCCTCTGGGGTCATTTAAAATCTGTGGCCCATACTAGACGGCCCCACAATTACGAGTTATGGCAGAGAACAATTGAACTCTGTCATTGTTGAACAAACGGGTGCCTGACCTTATTATTGCTAAATTCCCAGAGCTGAGCTCTATTAAATTTCGTAAAAATATATAGAATGTTCCATTTAAAATAAAAAGTTAATATAATTTCTGGCTAAAGCGGAAGTCTGATTTGAAAATAAATATACACTTAGAATTCTCTATTTGCATTAACTTCAATGTGGAAAATTTTATTAATTTAAGTAGCCGTATCAAAGATATTCAAATGGATCCATATATTTGCCTAACCCTGTATATTGGATCTATTTTAAACGAAATCTATAGCAATTAATAATAAAATCGACGAATAAAGAAAATTAAAAACATTTGGTAAAATTAAAAATAAATAAATCTCACCTTTATTTCGGGAATAAAATAAAGACCTAGGTTAAACAGAGCGTATAACAAAAATCCCACTATATTCAAAAATAGGAAATCGAAATTTAAGCCTATCACACTGTAACAAAAATAAAAAAATATAAAATTAAAATTAAAATTGTTATTGTTATAATAATAATAATAATAATAATAATAATAATAATAGTTTAATCAGTTTCTACTGTCGACAATATTGAACACGTCAACCAAAACATATACATAATTTAGACTTAGTAAAACAATAAAATAAGTCGACATTATAATGATTATAAATTATAAGTCAAATAGGATAAAATATGTAATAAACTGTTGATTGTTTAAACAATATGTGTGACATCGTTTTGTAATTTATTTTAAAAAAATGCATTTATTTTACGTTGCATTAACTTAAACAAATCATAGTTATTATGTGTTAAAATTCTTGCTAAAAATTATGCAAATATAACGCACTTACATAATAGGCTTAAAAACATAAATTATTCTGTAAATTTTCATCTAATTATGAAGTTACTACATGATTACTATCGTAATAATAGAAATGACGAAAATGTTTTAAACACGCTTTACATTATTATACCTTGAGGCTACATGCCACTAAATCAAACCAAAAAATATGTATACGCTTGATTTAATATACTGGATGTCCTTGAAATAAAAAGACAAGGTATGACAAATGGAAAGAGTAAATTATATAGAATATATACTCAAAATATTTTCCCAAAATTCCCTCTCATAAGCGAGAGAAAAATGACATTGTGCGATGGACTATATTATAAAAGACGATATCTTAAAGTTGACCCACGATAACAAAAATAATAGTTTTGTTATTGTTGGATATTAAGATATATTGTTACCAAACATAGGACGTTAAATGATGGTAGAGCACACATCTTACATATTTCTAAAAATTCACACAGACTTTCGTGCCAGGTTATCGAACCTTTACCACAACAAAACTTAGACACAATGTTATACTTTTATAATTATAAACATTGCCGTCTTTAAATACAATAGCGGTATTCTGAATCGATATTATATTTTATATTTCTCGTAACAAAAAAATAACATTCACTAAGAATAATCTGTGGACGTTTAGAATTATGTGAATGTTTAAAAAGCTGATTTTTAACGAGGTTATTACCCTTACCATATCATTGGCAGCGGTTATGTATGTAAACATACGCTGTAGCATATGCGTGTGCATAACAATAGAGGTATTTATTATTTATACACATTCTGAATATTTTGAATTCATAGGCGTCAGGTAATATACAATTTTGTGAGTGTGTGTGGGGTGTGGGGTGTTTTGGGGTACGTGTCGTAATTGACTTACACTATTTTGGATTCGTATTATAGATAATTACCTCATTTTTTATTTCAAAGACAGCCTATATTGTTTATCACAAGCTGATGATTTTTCGTACTTTGAATTACCTACTTAAAATATTCTAGTATATAAACTGCGTATTAGATATTTCGTCGAATTTCGTTTAATTTATTCAGAATATTTTCACAATTTTATCGGCATTTTTTTTTTCGTATGTAATTAGTAGAGACCGGACACATCGGGCTGAAATGACGTCATTACCATGGACGATATAAATAGTCTACAACATCTGTAAGTACATCACCCTGTTATTGAATAGCACTATTCATTCGGTTAACCGCACACAAAAAATAGATGTGCAGTTAACCGAATGAATAGTGCTATTCAACAACTGCGTGATGTACTTACAGATATTGTAGACTATTTATATCGTCCGTCGTAATGGCGTCTATTTCGGCCCGATGTGTCCGGTCTCTAATAATTAGAGATAAAATGAACACACTAATAATATTTTGTAATATACATACATATGGGAATGCACATATTTCTCTGTCTATATTAAATAAAAAGTTCGGTCGATTCGAATTTATTAATTAGTAGTATTTATCTATGCACAAAACATTTTACTGTTGAACTGAACAAATCAATGTAGCTACTAACTATTAACTACCAGTTAAAATTGTCCGTTTAATATTATCCGAACAGTAATTTTGATATGCTAGTAGTTTAAAACAGGATTTGTCGTCCGTCTTTCCCATCACAGATGAATTATTTGGTTCTAACATATTTAACCTGCTCTTCGAACACTTTCATCATCCCCATTGCCAGGACGAATGTGTTACTTAAAGCACCTTTATCACATATACGAGAGATGTTTCCATAGCTATAATTTTTTTATTTTGTCAATTTTCATCAATATTACAATGTAGTTTTTCAACATAATTTCCATTTAATTGAATACATTTATCCCAATGAAAAAATAATTTTTTTAGCCGTCGTCGAAGAACTTTTTCGGTGTGTCCTTAATCCACCTATTTATGGCACGTTTTACGTCAGATAAACTCTCAAAATCAACACCCCGTAAAGTTTTTTTCAAATCTGGGAACCGATGAAAATCATCTGGTGCGAGATCTGGTTAACAAGATGGATTCAGAAGCAATTCCCATCGTAAATCGTTCAATACATCCATCGTTTTTCTTGCGGTGTCCGGTTTTGCATTATTCTGTTGCAAGAACGGACGCGTATGCAACTTACCAGGCCGTTTTCTGATAAGTGCCCGCCGCAGTGGTCCGGATAATAAGTTCGAATAATATTCTGCGTTAATTGTACTACCTTTCGCCAGATAATCCATACAAATAATCCCTTCGCAATCCCAGAATACAGTAAGCATTACCTTTCCAACAAACGCAACTCCACGCGCCTTAAGTGGAGGCTCTTCTTCGCGTTTACGCCATTCTTTGGATTGACTTTTGGTCTCAGGAATGAAATATGGAATCCAAATTTCGTCTGTGGTTATTATCCGTTGCCAAAATTCATCACCGTTACGGGCTAACAGCTCTTGAAGTTGACGACAAGTGTCAGACCTATTGGGTTTCTGTTCCGGTCCCAACAACCTTGGCACCCAGCTGGCTGAAACCTTGCCTACGCCCAAACAATCATGTAAAATCTCATGAACTAGGCGTGCACTAATTTGAGTCTGTCGTTTATCAATAAGTTCTCGACGGCAGTAATCTTTCTTTCATTTACTGACGTGGTCGGGCGACCACTGTATGAATCGTCTTCTAATGATGTTCTACCACTTTTAAAACGATCGATCCACCGATATACAGTACTTTCAGATTCTGCAGATTCACCAAACACTCCGTGCAGACGTTTAATAATTTCACACCCTCTTTCCACAAAAAGAAAAAAACCAAAATGCATCTATAATATCAGTCGAACACCTGAATTAGATTGAACGATATTGCACTGGATAGCTGCATAAACATGTCAAGACTTGTCTATCACCAATAGCATTGCCTATAAGTTCTGCGTAATTTAATTAGAGTACAATTACCAGAACTTTGAAAACATCCCTCGTAATATACAACCTGCATAAATATTACCCGAATCCCTTCTTTCTTTGAATTTATTTTTACTTTTGACCATACTCTATGTTTTAAGAATTTTTATTTATTTTTTTGTCTTTTATTTCCATTGTATTTATTATTTTTACTTATTTTTACATTACATTATATGTAATTATATTTAGCTATATTGTATGTATTTATTTAAGCTACATGCTGTCCTATAATTGGAATAGCATTTCTGTTGGACATTAAATAGTAATATAATTATTAAAAACAAGGTTATCTTTTATTATTTATTATAAAAAATAGTAACAGAGAAAACTTCTGTACATAGTAATTATTATGATTTGTAGGATTGCCTAGCAATGTATGTAAAATGATACGGTAACTGAAGCTGTATATCCATTCGAGACTTTTTCACTAAAATTAATCTCTTTTACTTTAATTTGTATCTAAAGAATGGGCAATGCGAAAGATAATACCTAATCGTATTTTTATACTAATTGAAAAATTAATTACTTGGAAAATACAACTATTGTTCTTTTATTTAACAATATAACCTAAATACTTCTGCAGTTACTAATTGCATAATTCTTTGGGTAATAAACTACATCTGCGCCTAGGCAATAACACTAATCTTTATTGGTGCTATTACACAATAAAGTACTTTTTACAACGCAAATCAAAACAGGGCAACACAGAATAAATTATGATATCATTAAATTACAACATATCAGCGAGGTCCTTACTTAAAGTTTATTAATGGAATACAAACTTTTTTTAAAGTTTTTTAATAAGACTTTCCACAATTAATTAAATGCAAATCGGTGATTCGATGAGTATATTTATATCCGAATCAGACTTCCAGTTTAGCCGGGAACTATATTAACTTATCTATTTTACATGAAATACTCTGTATATTTTTACGAATTTGAATAGAGCAGCTTTGCTCTGGGAGTTCGGCAATAAAAAGACACCATTTTGTTCAACAACGACAGAGATATTTAATTAAATCTAATAATGTAAATTTTATTGAGAACAAGAAAAATGAACACAAAAAGTATAAACAAAATAAATATCAGTTAAGAAAGTTTTCGAAATGATGACCGTTCAGTTTTTGACAATATACAAGCCTGTGTACAAATTCTTGAATGACATTTGCCCATGCCTCCTCATTAATTGCACTTCTTCAATTAAATCTCTGCCGTTACTCGTCCAGATTATGCGGTCGTCTAGTATAAACAGCAGATTTTAAATGATCTAGGGGATTTAAATCCGGAGACCGTGCGGCCATTCAATGAATTTGGGAATGTTTCATTTAAAAATCTTCTAACATTAAAGGCACAGTGAGGGGCTGCTCCATCTTGTTGAAACTAAACACTTACAGGTAATTCCCCATCTTCCTCAATATAGGACCAACCTGATCACGTAAAAGATCTAAATATCTCTGTCCAGTTAGTGTACCATGAATGAAAAAGGACCAATAATTACGGTTCCTGAAAATACCCAAACGTTTAATTTCTGCGGACGTTATGTATGCATTTCTAGCATCTAATGAAGGTTATCTATTGACCAATATGGCGATTAACGGAACCATTCAAAGAAAACGTTGCCTCGTCGGGAAACAGCGAATTGTATGTAAAATATGGGTTATTTTTGCAAATCTCCATCACTCTTTCGCAAAATTCAATTCTACGATCATAATCCCCGTTGAATAATTCTTGCCCTAAATGTGGTTTATACGAATGACATTTACGTGCTTTAATATTCTGACTATTGATCGGCAATTTATATCATAGTTTAGTGCGAGGGATGTAGTAGAAGTTTGTGGTAATTCTTTTAATGCTCTAGCAATATTTTGCACAATAACTTCATTAGTTGCGACTTTTGGTCGTCCGTTTTCGGTAAATTTCTAACAGTTTTTGTCAAGTTACATGTTCTCAAAGTTTTACCAACGACAGTTCCTTATATTGGATGCCAATCTTGATGCAAAACGTTAAATAAATCACATACTTCTGCGTGAGTTCTGACGCGGACACCAAAACCAATCATCATCAGAATTTTAATACGTTTTTTTCAGTTAATTGAACTATTATTAATATTTGGCCGTCTACATAGTTAATTCTGACAGTTTAAGTTAAGTATTGAATTTTAATTCGATGGCTTACTAAACATAAACATGATTTTAAAATATCAGTTTTAATTAAATATCTTTGTCGTTGTTGAACAAAAGGGTACTAAACCTTACTATTACTGAACTTCAAAAGCAGAGCTCTATTGAAATTAGTAAACATATACAGGATGTTTCATTTAAAATAGAAAAGTTAACATCGTTTCCGGCTAAACTGGAATTAGGATATAAATAGTCGCATCGAATCCCCGATTTGCATTTAATTAACTGTGGAAGGTCAGAGGTCTTATTAAAATCTAAGCAGCTATATCAAACATATTCGACTGGATCCAAACATTTGCCTAACCCTGTGTATATAGACAATACAGTGTAATATTTAATTGCGCAATAATTTGTACTATCTTTGTTTTTGTTTAGTCTATAGTTTGGCGTGACATCGTAGGCGTATAATGAGTAGTTCCATTCTAAAATATTTTGTTTACTACGATTGATGTAAATAGTTGTGACATTTCCTTGTATTTTTGATTACTTGCTACTTTCCGTCAAGTATTTTCTATGTCAATATCGTTACTCAATTTACTCAATTGCAATTTTCTGTATTGTAAGATATTGTATGAGATATTGGTTTGCTCAATAGGAGTACTATTGGAAATTTATTCAGAAAAAAAAGATACAGAAGATATCATACAACGAATTAATGTAATTAAATTATTATAAATTTAAAATTAACTTAAATTTGGATATAACTTGAAATAGAACATTTTATAAAAATACTTCTACTGTATTAAGAAAACAATATATGGTCCCTACATTTGTTTAGTATTTTTGTCAAAGAAAAACCTATTGGTTTTGATTTAATGGTATTTTGGAAGGAGGAGGTTTTTAAATGAATAGTTATTTAATTGGTTGAAGAATATGAATTTTAATTTTGTTCTCAAAATTTATGTTTGTGTAATTATATTATGTTAGGAACACTTAATTACAACCCCATTTTTGATCTTTTCTTACGAAGATATAATTCTAGGACAATTCTTGAATAATATATAATATAACGAAAAGACATCGTATTTTTTCAGACAGTGAAAGTTCTGGACATTTCGTCTGAGTAGTAACTGTTCATTCAAGTAATAAACAGAGATAATAACATAAGAAATAAAGATTTGAAAACTATACTATATTTAGATTTTTAGTATTTTTGTTGCAAACTCTGGACAGTAGTTGCAGCACTTTATACATGCGTTAACTTAATTTTGTAAATCAAATCACTAGCTCTTGATGCATTTAGCATTTAGCAAGTAGTAAATACTTTTCAGCCAACCTAATTCATAGCAATAAAAAACAAATCAAAACTATTACAGGCTTCATAACCCGTCATTGTCCTTTAAGGTAGACTTGTACAGCATAAGCTTGGTTAGCGACCCCTGATGTAGGAGATGTGAAAAACAGGAGAAAACTAATCTTTGTGTAATATGCACTTGTAAGGAACTGAAGGAACTCAGGCAGAAGCATTTCGGAAGAGATCTATTGGATCCTATGAGGGTACTCAAATTTACCTTGAGGAGGATAGTGGCTTTTATCGAGGACACAAGGCTAACACAGTGGAACTGAGAGATCTATTGGGAGTGGTACAAAGAGCACTGTGCTCAAGTTTCTGGACTTACTGGCGTTCGATCAAAGAATTAGAATAGAAATCCTTTTCACGGAATAATTACTTATTTTTAATCGTCACTAACTACAATTGAGGGACTCATAGTAACTTTCTGGTCGACAATTTGCTTTTGTGCTAACATTATAGTATATTAAATATTAAGAACGGTAAGGGACATTTACCAGCCGGCGGCAATTTAGCCGAAGATCGGTACAACCCTTAACATTCGTGATGCTTATACTGTTTCAAACATCGTATTAAATTTAACGGCTGATAGCCTAGTGGTAACGCACTGGTTTATCATGTCGGAGGTCCCAGAATCGGATGCGGAGCTGGGTTTTCCGAGAAAGTTTTCATAGTTTTCCTTTAAATTTAAGGTGAATTCCGACAGTTAAACATCTTAAGTCAGCCCAAGGGCGCGGGCATAATAATAACTCATGGCTTACCAATGCTCTCTGTAATTGTCGTCAAGCTGTTAAGGGGTGTTACGGAGTGCATTATTATTATTGCAATGTGCGTCATGCTACGTTACGTTAGCCGGCTATCTAAGCGATGACGTCATCCGCTGTATACGTCTTGTGACTTCCGATTTCTCTAAAAAGCGAGCAATCTAGAAATACCGATGACTATATAAATATTTAAGGGAAGGATTATTCATTCGACCAGTGATCGCCGTAAACTAAACATAAATGTAATACAGTTATTTACTGTTAGTTATTATTAAGTGTAACTTATTCTTTTTATTAATACTGTGTTTCTTAATTATCATGTGTTTTATTAATTGAACCCGAATTCTAGATTTATATTTAATGTCAAGTCGAAGTTGTCTACTTATGTGACATTTTTATTTTGTTATACAATTAAATTGCTGTGCTACATGTTTCCAAGACATTATTTTTGTGTTAGTTACAAACAAACAAATGCGCTTCATTTAAAATTAAATTTCATAGTATTATTTTCGGTAATGAATTATATAAGGAGTGGTTCCGAAGGTAATAGTGAAATAGAATGCAATAATTCCAGAAAAATCCCAAAATCGCTATGAAAAAACCTGTAAAATGTTCAAGAATTGATGTAAGAAGAAGGATTGTGCTAGGTATCAATGAAAAAGTATTGTTGGCGTATTTTGTATATCGGTACGACGCATTGAAATCGCCTGGTAGTATCTTGATAGAATATTCAATATTAAAAAGCCCAAATTTCCTTAGATAATACTGGCACTTCAAAATTTTCTATCCTGATTGCGTCTTTTAAAAAAATTTAAAAAAATATTAGACAAAAACCTAAAAAAGGTATTTACCAAAGAATAAGTCAAAATGTTTTTAAATGAATCATCCGATGATGAATTTTTAATATTTAGGGTATTTATGTTTACATTAGTATATCATGACAACAAAAGTTAAACACGTTTGCATTTTTAGACAGGATAGTAGAAATAGTAAGGACATACGGAAGGAATGAATTATATAATGTGGCAATAGATGACAGAAAATCATCAATAATAACTCACTGTGAAAAATTCCAAATCGAAAACCAATATATAACGGTCTTTTACCGTAATAAATAAAGCAGATGCAGAAATCCACTACGTAGAATCTTTTAGAAAATTCCATGAGCTACTAACATATACAAAAAGTAAAAATATATTTTTAAATTCTCGTCACGGAAAATACAGTACGCAGGTAATGGGAAGGGTAACTATTGGAAGTTGGCCATCAAAAATCGCCAAATATTTGAAGATAGACTACCCTAAAAGTTATACTGGCCATACTTTTAGGAGGACTTCGGCAATTCTGTTGGTCAATAAAGTTGTTGATATATTTTATATTAGGGTTCAAAAGACAAGGAGGTTGGAGATCCTCCGCGGTAGCAGTGAGCTATGTGGAAGATGCTTTGCAGAACAAAATTGAATTTGCCGATAAAATTTTGCACAATGGTCTTGTCATGAAATACTTCAGTTTCGCAGGTGACGAATAATCTGAATACCAACAATGAAACAGCAAATACGAGAGGAGAGGTATTAAAATTAATTGTACCAATTGTACATTCAATTTTAATTTGTGTTTATTGTTTTTTAATGTTTATTACTTAAAAAACGCTTTATTGTTCTTTAAATAAATAAATAGAAATGTATGCTTTTGTACTAATTGTTGTATTTTTTATTAATTTTATTTACCGTTCGTAAAATACAGACGAGTTGAGCCAGGCAAATTTACCGCCTTGGCAACAGTTATTGTAAATACACAAAAAAGCTCAATGTTGCAAAATTTTATTTTCACTGACACTATGGTGTATTTGCGGATGTTTTATAATCGATTTGGCTGGTGTTTACTGTAATGACAACTTTATTTTGTACTAATAAAGATATATTGGGAAATAAAGTTTCTCATTTAGATGAGTATCTTATTAATTTGTTATGTCAATACTTATTTATTTCTTTTTCACACGTTAATAATTATATTTGCCTATCGACGGGGAAAATAAATATTTATTAACTGTGATAATGAGAGGAGAAATAAGTTATCTCATGACTCGAGGTACGTAATGTTTTACAGTTAAGTAGAATAAGGTGTTAAAAATGCATTAATCTTGAATCTGTTAGGGCAATTCTAATTAGAAAAACATACTTGAATGTGGGAGATTTTGTGTAGAATCTGTTTATGATAACAGCTACCGACAGTGATTATGTAAAAGAAGACTACATAATGTATTTATTAATTTAACTGTTTAATGCACTAACAATAAAACAATAAAAATTAATATTCAACGGTTTCTTTATTGCTATTTTAATAGTTACTGTTTACATAACTATTACACAATTTATAATTTTGTCGGCACTAAAAACACTTGTATCCGCGTAATTACTTATAATTACGTGGATATCTCTATATATAATAGAGTTTTATTAATAAGCTATTTCTTCAAAATATACATTATTGTTTATCAAATTTATTGATAGAGTCTTAAACAGAGCAGGTAATGCATTGAGGATACGCAGTATAAACTTCTTACTTCTTCACTAAAAAGTTGGAATTCTAAGCTTAGCACAAGATTTCGAAGCAATAATTAATATTTTGGAATCGGTAAGAAGTAAGGGAAATGCATAAAAGCCATACAAAGAGCTATCGCTGTTCCAAGTCGTTATTAGATCGAGTACATCATCTAAATATATACTTGAATTAAAAAAGAAATTTGTTGTTTCTTCTAAATTTCCACACTGGACCTCTGGACGACTGTACTGTTCCTTCTGCCGATGTTGCATTGAAACAGTTTCGGTGCAAAAATATCAACCATAGCTTTGAGGATATCCTTGTAAAAGCAAGGGTTCATCTAGGAAACTGAGAAAAAACTATGTATGGCCGACGACCGCGGAATATAAATAAATACTTAAACGAAATATATAACAAATTTCTCTTTTTATCACAAATACCGCACAATTTTGCGCAATATTTTTGTAATAAAAAAAAATAAACATTTCATATACATCGATTGAAAATTGTGATAAATAGCAAATAAGGTAATTAGGTAGCGAGTTGTTTTTGCCAAATAATTTTAGATGAAATAGAAAAAAAATGCAAAGGTCGGTTCTTCTATAGACATTGATAAATACACTCTAACTTCATCGATTCGAGTTGAGAATACTGTGCATATCTTATAAAGGAAGCTCATTGAAATTATAATTGAAGAAGTAGTAACACGTAAATATAACTTTGTTTTCTAGAGTAAGATTAACTTTGGTGTTCTAAAACGAATGGTTTAAAATATAATCTAGATGTGCTTTCTTTACAAAAGGGAGCATATAGAAATTATAATTGAAACAATAAAAACATAAATAGAAGAAGAAGGGAGATACTATTCGTGGATGTAATGGTACACCGCACGTAGTCTGGGAGACTACAACATGGAATATACAGGAAAAAACCTACACCGATAGATACCTGCATGCAATATTCCATCACCATCCTAAACAGAAGAGAGCCCTTATCAAAATGCATAGACCATGCGAAGCCGAACATTTGGAGGAAGAAAAGCGACACGTCAAGGAAGCACTGGAGAAGAACGGTTACAGCAATAAAGAGATAGGAAGAGCTCTAGGAAAGCCCAGAACGGTAACACCACCGACGGAAGCGGAACTAGCTAGATGACTCGCCCATCTATCTTACATCTCTGGAGTCACCGCGAAAATAGGAAGGATCCTAACTAAGAAGAATATAAAAGTATGTTTTAGTGCTCCTACCGCCATCCAACACAACTTTTCAGGAACCAAGGATTAATAATCACGAATTAAGGGAGAATGAGTCTTATGAGTTAATATGCAAGTGTGGGAAGAGATACGTCGGACAAACAGGAAGATCGATTGGAACATCATTAAGGAACATCAGAGCGACACATGAAGAAAACAATTGGTTAATTGGTGGTTGTAAAACATGTACACAAGAACGGCGCATAGTGAATTTTGAAGAAGCAGAAGCATTAGCCACAACGAAAAATTACCATTGAAGAATTATTAGAGAAGCTATTGAAATAGAAAAGCATCCTAACTTCAACCACGAGGATGACTATAGAGGAGCAACACCATTGTGCGCCTTACGTAGAAAACGTAATCGTGGAGGGTACAGCACGAAAATGTTTTTTTTTTCGAATTAAAGAGGGCTATTTTGATTCTTAATATGCAGGAAGACTATTGGACTTTGATGAAGATCATCTCAAAGCTTTAATTCACGATGGCCAGCGCGTATAAATTTGAGAATTGACTATTATAATGAGTTGTAACCAATATACCTATACGAAATTCGTATTCCATGAGCAAATTTGAGAAACTGAGTGCTTCAGATCCTTTTTTTTTGAAAATTATTCGCCCACTTCATAATGACTTTGCGCTTTGGAACGCGATGATGATGAATATTAAAATGATTTTGAATCGTAGTTGCGTACGTACTACCGAAACACCCGCTTCACACCCGTTTCAATGAAGGCGTTGTAAACAAACACCATGTGTTACAGCCACGGCTTCATTGCTACTGAAATTATATCTGTCAACAAGTAATGTCAACATTTTCGAAAACATTCGGTCCCAGAGCGCATGAGGCTTTTCAAGAACAACATACCTCCCTGCCAGATCCTGTAAATAACTGTATTTCTATATTTTATTCCGATTTGATTTATTCTCTTTAAATATATATATATATATATATATATATATATATATATATATATATATATATATATATATATATGTGTATATATATATATACATATACATATATATATATATATATATATATATATATACATATTAGGGTGGTCTTTAGATGTATGGAAGAAAAATTTTTTTGAAGTTATAGATCGTAACTCCCTCTAGAAATGTTTGTCTTTGTGTAAAAATACGGTATACAAAAAATTATGCGTATCAAACAAAGGGAAGGCGTGGCGCACCGCCTCTCAAGGTGACCCCCTGTTGGTAAAATGAACAGAAATATAATTTTTTTTATGTATTTATATTTTTTAGTATACAATATACCTATAACTTTATTATTTTAACTTAATTAAATTTACGGTAATTGCCACGATTTGTAACAAGAATTTGATTATAAAAATTTAATTGGAATCAAATTTCAAAAATTGCGGCGGCAACTAAATTATTTACATATCTTGATAATAGTTTACAAGCATAGATATTTTTTTAAGCCAACGAGTTCTAAATATAGCTTTTTATCCCTTTTTTCGAATACTCTTACGCGTTTTTGTTAAGAAAAGTTGGCATCACTGTGGTGTAGCATTTAAGAAAATTAAAAAGGGACTTCCCCTATAAACGACAATTGATTAAAATTCACTAGGGTGGTAAAATTTTGCCATCGTTAATAGGAAAAGAATCTATTGATCGGATTCCAGTAGTTATATAATACAATGGCAAGGAACACTTACTTGGAATCCCAGCAATATCATCTGGAACGGGAAAGCAACAAGCGGAATTAGTGTATGACCTATTGCAAGAATGGAACCTAATTAAAAAAGTAGAAGCTTTATGTTGCGATACCACAGCTTCTAACTTAGACGACTTCAAGGCTCTTGTGTTCTTTTAGAGCAAGCGATCGGAAAAGATCTTTTATATTTAGCATGCCGTCATCACATCTATGAAATAATTTTAAGAAGTGTTTTCGATTAAAAAATGAAAAAATCATCAGGCCCTAACGTACAAATATTTAGCAGATTTAGAGACGATTGGATCAAAATTGACAAAATTAACTTTATGAGTGGTGTTGAAGATCAGATTGTGAAGGATGCAGTTGGGAGTATATCCGAGATTATAAAATTTGCATCTCAAAATCTTGAAGTAAAACAACCACGTGATGATTATAAAGAGCTTCTTCAATTAAGTATAGTTTTTCTTGATGGTACAGTGCCGGAATTTACCTTCAGAAAGCCTGGAGCATTTCATCACGCCCGTTGTATGTCGAAAGCTATTTATTGCCTTAAATTATATTTATTTCGAAACGAATTTAAAATGACACAATTGGAGATAACTAGTATTCGTGGCATTTGCATCTTTGTTGTAAGGGTGTACTTAAAAAATTGGATACAAGCACCAGTTGCAGCAGAAGCCCCTATGCAGGATTTAAGATTGCTAAAAGATTTACATGCTTATAAAATTATTGATGAGAAGATTAGTCGTGCGTCACTAAGCAAATTAAGTAATCATTTGTGGTATTTAACCCCAGAAACAGCAGCGTTGTCTTTTTATGATCCAAATGTTACATATGAGTCGAAGAATCTTACGGTGCAAGCTCTGGATAACCCTACTGATTGCGAATTAAAAAAATTGATCTAACTCCTCATACTATAAGCCAATATCTTATAAGAACATCGAATATTTTATAACCCAAAAATCACGTAATTTTTTTAAAAGGTTTGATATTCCAACGGACTTTTTAACAAAAGATCCAAAGGAGTTGGTAAATGAACCTAGTTTTAACGTTGGCCTTAATATCGTTGGAAATATGAATGTTGTTAATGACTCGGCAGAACGAGCAGTTAAGCTAATGGAAGATTTTAATTTAGTGTTATCCAAAGATGAAGAAGAAAAGAAATTGATAGTGCAAATTGTTGGGGATTATCGGAAACTCTACCCCAGTGTGAACAAATATTCTCTTTTGAAATAAAATAACATATAAATAACTAAAAACAAAGCATTTTTATTTATCCCTTGTCAGACAGAGATCTTGTAACATTATCAAATTTGCGGCCACAAGGAATAAGTGAATGTTTTATGTTTTTCCTATTTATTAACTCTGTTTTCCAAAAGTAAACCATTCTTCTATCTTTTTATTAATTTTCATTTATTTTCTTAAGAAAATATATCACCATATATGTATATAAATATATAGATTTTACTTTGTATTCTAGTCCTTAAAAATTTGGTTTTAAATGAAAACCAGAGAAGCTTTAAGACGACATCGTCTCAAGGAAATTTAAAACATGTTAAAATTAAAATCAAATATATATTTTAAATATATTTTTTAGTATAAATAAATATATTTTTTACAACCAAGAAAATTTTATTTTTAATATTTTTGAACCAAATTTCAAGAGCGATGCGCCACGTCTTAACCTCGCCCAATCGTGATAATTTTTTTCACACCGTATTTTTATACTATAACGAACATTTTGACGGGTAGTTACGGTCGAAACAACAAAGTTGAAAAATAAGGACCACCCTAATATATATATGTATATATATATATATATATAAAAGCGACAGCCCGGCAAGCTGTAGACTTGGGTTCGAGTCCCAACGTAGACCATATTTTTCAATTAAAAATTTCGTATGATTTGCTTTGTAATTAGTAGACAGCAATGTTTACATCCCCACTTACTCTGCAATTACATACATTCTAATTTGATATTTGTAAATATTTCATATAAAAAAAAAGCCGAATAACTCCAATAATTTATCAATTGTTATATTTAATAAACGGCTAAGAAATTATCTGATTTATTCAACATGGTTGTGACAATTCAATTATTGTAAGCATGTTTACTTCTATTATTTTGTTAGTAAATTATATGTATTATATGACTAGTCTATGATAAATTCATTTCAATATTACTTTAACAAAGATTATGTTCAATATGATATTTCTCACTTTCTATATTTCTGAAGTAAAACATTTCGCTAATCAAATTAAAATGTCGAAAGTGATATTTAGAAAGCGTTTTCATCAAGATCGTTCCTTGGCATTTATCTGATATTATAAATTATATTAATCGTTCATAAATGTCTATATTACAAATTGATGAACAAAATATGACCTCAAAATATGTTATTCACCATGATATATTTCATTAAGGATGTAAGGAAAAGCAATGCGTGTGAATTTTCATAAATATTAATCCACGTATGTGTTTGCATACTTTTTAAAAATTCAATGCTTGAAACTTCTTATCAAGGAGAGCTATCTTGAGTATAAATTTTAAGTTAAGAGGTTATTAGAAATATAATTAAAATTTTGCAGTGCATACACTTAACGGTCATTATAACATAATAGTGTTGATTCAGTTTTGTGTTTGCTTTGGATAATAATTTTGCAGAGAGAAAAAGCCAAGGTCTTTCAATTAAACAATGTGTTCTTAGCATTTGGCAAATGACGGATTGTGAGTTAATTATTTTAACACGTAATAACGCGACATCGACAGTACTTATTATATAATATTTTAAATATTTACCTTTTTCTATTATAATTTATATAGATTTGAGGATAAAAAGAAATGGACCAAGCTATAAAATAAATCCATCCAATCACCGATGAGAATATATCTAGAGCTGCGTTTTTATATACTGTTACTCGCAGAAATACGTTTTCCGTGCTAGAAAGAAAAAAGAAACAAAAATTAGATAATTTATACGTATAATTAAAGATGCATCTTAGCTATTGATAATTTAGCAAGTACATACACTATCGTTAATAAGTTCAATCGCATCATGTAAAAATCTTAGTGCACAACTAAATAACATAATTTTTACATAAATATTCAAGAATAGAAATAAAACTACAGTTTTAATCTTCACTTTTAATCATTACTCGTAAAACGACAATTGTTTCGCCAACACAGTGGCTTCCTCAGGTGTTTACCTCTAAACAGTACGTTACAAACTAAATAAAAAATAAATAATATATATAAAATCAAGGAGGATGGTATTTAAAATATTTTAAAGCAATCTCTGAATTACAAGTATTGTCGGTAGTGAAAGAATGTGGCCCATCTGGTCGGCCCTAACTGTATATTATAGGGTACTAAACATGTTTACGCATAAATTTGTTTAATAACCTACATATACATTTGTATTATCGTCTAAACAGATTTTAGGTAAATAAATTTAATAAAGGCGAGTTATTTAAATCTAATTTATCATTTAATAAAATTTGTGACTGTTCTAATTTATTGATTTCTAAACTTTCCAGTAAATCTAATTTTTTGCCTTTATTTTCTAAATGCAGAATTTGAAAATTTTTATCGAAAGTGTGGTTTTCTTCTAATAGATGATTCGCAAAAGTAGAATCTTGTTTTTTATTTTAAACGAAGAACAATGCTCAGCAATGCGTTTTTCAAACGATCTTCCTGTTTGACCGACATATATCTTACCGCATCCACACATTAACTTATAGACTCCGGATTTCTTATTTTTGTCTGTTTTATCTTTATTGTTTTTGATGTGCTTTGATAACTTATTATTAGTTTTGAAAACCGTGTTAATATTAAGTTTTTTTTAAATCACTTGAAATATGCTTATTAGGTGTCCCAATGTATGTTTGTAATCTAAATTTTGAATTTTCTTTATCCTTTATTGCAGGGTATACCATAGAGATAGCTTTTTTGAAAAGTTTTTTTGTCAGCATATTTTCAATTAAAGTATCCGTGTAGCCGTTATTGATAGCTATTTGTTTGACTAAATTTAATTCTTTTTCATAATTTTCTTTAGATAGTGGATAATTAATTAATCTGTGTAAAGAACTATGGGAACTCGCTAATTTGTGTTGTATGGGATGTGTTGATGAATTATGTATAGTTATGTCAGTATGAGATTCTTTACGGTAAATATCAAACTCTAATTTATTGTTTATTTTTTTAATAGTTATTTAGATATTTAGATTTAATAGTAAATTAGAGTTTGATATTTACCATAAAGAATCTCATACTGACATAACTATACATAATTCATCAACACATCTCATACAACACAAATTAGCGAGTTGCCATAGTTCTTTACACAGATTAATTAATTATCCACTATCTAAAGAAAATTATGAAAAAGAATTAAATTTAGTCAAACAAATAGCTATCAATAACGGCTACACAGATACTTTAATTGAAAATATGCTGACAAAAAAACTTTTCAAAAAAGCTATCTCTATGGAATACCCTGCAATAAAGGATAAAGAAAATTCAAAATTTAGATTACAAACATACATTGGGACACCTAATAAGCATATTTCAAGTGATTTAAAAAAACTTAATATTAACACGGTTTTCAAAACTAATAATAAGTTATCAAAGCACATCAAAAACAATAAAGATAAAACAGACAAAAATAAGAAATCCGGAGTCTATAAGTTAATGTGTGGATGCGGTAAGATATATGTCGGTCAAACAGGAAGATCGTTTGAAGAACGCATTGCTGAGCATTGTTCTTCGTTTAAAAATAAAAAAAAAGATTCTACTTTTGCGAATCATCTATTAGAAGAAAACCACACTTTCGATAAAAATTTTCAAATTCTGCAGTTAGAAAATAAAGGCAAAAAATTAGATTTACTGGAAAGTTTAGAAATCAATAAATTAAAACAGTCACAAATTTTATTAAATGATAAATTAGATTTAAATAACTCGCCTTTATTAAATTTATTTACTTAAAATCTGTTTAGACGATAATACAAATGTATATGTAGGTTATTAAACAAATTTATGCGTAAACATGTTTAGTACCTTATAATATACAGTTAGGGACGACCAGATGGGCCATATTCTTTCACTACCGACAATACTTGTAATTCAGAGATTGCTTTAAAATATTTTAAATACCATCCTCCTTGATTTTATAGATATATTATTTATTTTTTATTTAGTTTGTAACGTACTGTTTAGAGGTAAACACCTGAGGAAGCCACTGTGTTGGCGAAACAATTGTCGTTTTACGAGTAATGATTAAAAGTGAAGATTAAAACTGTAGTTTTATTTCTATTCTTAATTATGGATCTTCATCAAGTAAATGCCGAATCAATTCAATTATAAATATTCAAACTTGTATTGTACATATTCAGTATTTCATCCACCTGTTGAAGCCATTGTATGGCGAAACAATGTAGTGGTATTTACAATAAAAGAATTTTTGAAACTAGAAGTTTAATTACTTATTTCTTAGCGTTAACATAAAAGTGTTAATTTAATTAAATATAATTGCACATTGTAACATTTGCCAAGGTGATGTGATGTGTGACGGTTTTGAATCATTGTGAGAAGGCCTTAATGTGACTTAAGGCTTTCCCACAATGATTCGAAATCCCAGTCCTTAATAGTTTACCATCGGTAAATGGGTACCATGGGTTCGAATCCTGCTTAAGGGCGAATTTTTTCTATTAAAAGTTCGAATAATTAGCGCCGTAAAATGTAGAAAGCATATTTACATTCACATTACTTCGCGAAAATGCAATATATTTGCAACAACGCCGACTACGGGCGAAATATACATCTGTTTCTTAATGTGTCTAAGGCCTTCCCACAATGATTCGAAATTATAGTCCTTAATAGCTTATTGGCTAAAGCAATGGTCCGGCAAACCATGGACGTGGGTTCGAATCCTTCGAATAATTAGCGTCGTAAAATGTAGAAAGCATATTTACATATTTTGGTTAAGTTAATACATAACTTCGATCGAAAAATTAAAAAATATTATTAAGATGAAATGTGTGGTACTTTTCAGATAATTTAATCGATTTCTAATAATTATCTTTAATATTTTTGATATTTGTTTACAAGAATCACTTTCTAAATATTCCTCTAATATGTACGGGAATATAGTCTTATGTATTAATCTGTATGCATGCGGAATTATATCTAAACTAGAGCGTATATTTTTAGTTCATTTTATTGCATGCGTAAATTTACTTCGCGCTAATTAACAATCTATTGAGTAACACTTCTAGAAAGTAATAATTGGCTTAATTTTAATATTCCAATATGAGGAAGAGAACCTCTTAATACTGATATATAGAAGAATGTAGTAAATAGTTATTTAAAATGCAAACACAAACGGAAACTTATACTATACATACTTCGTGTGCACGTAATGTATGTCAATTATTTTAGTGCAATGGCATTTTTCCAACCCATATTAACAGTTACTTTAGTTTTGAGTAAGAGCATATGTGGATTTATAATAATTTAGTGTATAGCAAGAATAATTACAGGTTCTAATATTGTTTGTTTTAATAATAAAAAGCGTTCAAATAAGCTTTGCCTCTAGTAGGCCATTCCTTTAAAAACGTATGATTATTAATAATTTAAATTTGCATTAGTTGTCAATTAGACAGATGCATAGTTGACAAAAATTGCTTTGTAATTTAAAATTGATTTAACATGGTTTTTACTATACAACACAAATCATTCATGCTAGAATCTTATTTTCGAAACGGACGTAAGATTGACGGACAATGGCAGTATTCTCTTCAAGATTGTTTAGAAGAATTTAGAAATGAGTTCCCTAACGTCATCTTTGATTATGACAGTTTTCGGCACACAGTGACACATTCCGTTATGGTTCCGCAGAAAATTGGTGTATGGTGTGCGATTAGTCGAAGGAGAATTATTGGCCCTATTTTTTTTAACGGAACCTTAACAGGAGAAAGGTATCGACAAGAAATTATTATGCCATTTATCGAACAGCTTGACGACGAAGAAATAACACAGGGTTACTTTCAACAAGACGGAGCTAGAGCACACACAGCAGGTGAAAGAATTAATATTCTGCAGCAATTTTTTCAAAATCGGTTGATAAGTTTAAACACTGAACATGAATTTCCACCAAGATCTTGTGACATTACCCCATGTGATTTCTTTTTATGGCCATTCTTAAAGAACTCAATTTATCAAGTACAGATACCTGATCTTGCAGGCCTTCAAATCAGAATTTCTGAAAGAATTAATGGAATTGACAATGCGATACTACAAAACACTTTTTCCTCCATTAGAAGAAGATGTGAGAAATGTTTCGAACAAGGTGGTGGACACTTTGAACAATTTTTATAAAATTTTGCTTGTTTGTTGGAAATAAACATATTTAATTCACTTAAAAATGTTCGTTTTATTATTTTGACATTTGTCATTTCAATCAAATATCTCATCTCATAACCAACAAAATTCCTATTAAAATTAGTAACAAGCTAAGACATAATCATAATTTCCAAGGGCTACTTTGAGGTAAAATTTATTTGAATTCTTTGTATAATTAATAATAATAGTAATAATAAGCTATAGAGGAGTTCATAACGGGAAGTAAGACTTGCAACTTTTTCCAGCGAGGAAAAGTCTAAAGTGTAAGTCACTTGGGGCTAGATCTGGCGAATAGAGTGGATGAGGCACAACTTTTCAGATTCAAATGATCGTTTAACGTTCACATTCTTTTGCGATTTGGGATCAATTTATTTTTAATTCGCAGCACTCACTTTGCTGACACCTTGTACATGCTTAATTCTAAAACATGTTTTTATGCATTTGGTCGATTTTCGAAAATTGATTTCTTCATTTTGTCTAGTAAAACAGGGTAATATCCATTAATGGTTTGGCCTTTTGCAAGATAGTCCATGAAAATGATGTCTTTCGAATCCTAAAAATCTTGGCGATTAGCTCACTCACCGATGGAAATGGTTCGCTATTGAGATTAGCGTTTGGACTTAGGAACATAGTGGTGAAACCAGGTATCCATCAACCGTAACAAATCTTCGCCAAAAATCTGCTTGGTTGTTGTTAAACAACTTCAAATTATAGTTTATAACGTTTATATTCCTTCACGTTTTTTATGACAATTCAAGATTCACGGCATTATTCTTGCCGTCAGCATGAACATGCCAAATTCTTCTGAAAAATGTGACGCGCGCTTTCAGTTGACATGTTCACGATGTTTTCAGAT
The DNA here is from genome assembly GCA_935421215.2 of Melolontha melolontha. Lineage (NCBI taxonomy): Eukaryota > Metazoa > Arthropoda > Insecta > Coleoptera > Scarabaeidae > Melolontha > Melolontha melolontha. The sequence goes on along the minus strand of OW285239.1, from coordinate 104,470,864 downwards.
GCCATTTCTTTGGTAGTTTAACACAATATCATTAATTTTATTGATAATTTCCGGAGCTGTTGCAGTTTTTGATGGCCCTGGTTGCGCATCATATTCGATCTTTATATTACCAAGTTTAAATTGCACAATTTAGTGACAAATTGTGGCTTTGGAAAGAGCATTGTTACCAAAAGTTTGTTGCACCATAAACTGTGAGTTTATACATTTTAGAATTTTTCGTTAAGGCACTTTACACTGCTGTAGCATTTCAATCTAACGTCAGAAATTAACTAAACTTCACCTGCCGCCATAATGAAAAATGTCAGAATCAGAATATAATGCTTTCTTTCCAAAAGATGGTGCTAGTAATCGAGTTCTACTAAAGTCACTAGATATAAAAGGTGTTTTTTAAAATCATACTCAAAGATAGCTTTGGGATTGTGAAATTGTAAACCAGACACACTATATATACACGTTAACTGTTCAAACGTATTTGAGTTATATAATTGACAAAACTTATTTGAGTTGTCATTTCTGTTTTGGCTGCAAGGTTCATACTTTTGCTTTTAGTGAATATGGTTTTAACCCGAATACAAAAGACTTTTATGATCGAGGCATATTTTCGCAATGGCCATCGTGTGGGAGGTGAATGGCAATACTCTACTCGAGATTGTTACGATGAACTTCAACAGCAGTATCCTAATTTCGCATTGCCATTTGATGATTTCCGTCAATATTTGCGTCACTGTGTTGAACTGTTTTGTGAGACTGGCTCCATTTACGTAAAGAAGAAAGTGGACGACCCAGAAAGAGAACCGTGGAGGCATTCGAACATGTAAGGCGGATTATCGATAAAGTGCTCCGAACATCTGTACGTCGGTTAGCACAACAAGTTGAATAAGCTTCCAGTACTTGTCAAAAAATATTAAAGAGGATTTGCAATTGTATCCCTACCGTATGTTAACCGTCCAACAAGTACATGAAGCTGATTATCCGCAATGTGTCACATATTGCCGATGGTTTCTAAACGCTGTTAATAATGGCTTCTTGGAAAGGACTTTTTTTACGGATTAGATGTGGTGTCATTTAGAAGGCTGCATTAATTCACAAAACATGAGAATGTGGAGTACCGAGAAACCCAATGTCATCGAAAAGGTTCCACTTCATCCACAAAAGGTAGGCGTGTGGGCAGCAATTTCAAGAGTTTCAAGTCGTTGGACCATACTTTTTGAAGGTAAAACACAAATAATGTTTTTATAATAAACATTAACAATTAATTTCTTTAGGCACTTGCAGAACGATATCGAGAAGAGATTTTAAGGTGATTTTTTGATGAAATTCACGACAATAAATTACAATTTGGGTATTTTCAACAAGACGGAGCCACAACCAACACATCACATTATTATTAGTCTCAATACACCCATTCCATATCCACCGAGATCCTGTGACCTTACTCCATGCGACTTCTTTTTGTGGCCGTATATAAAGGACTCAATTTTTCAACAGCCAATCCAAGACCTGGATAAATTACGCCACAGAATATCGGAAAAAAATAAATGAAATCAATAACCATCCTACTATGCTGCAAAATGTTATCAACGGTATTAGGAGAAGATATCAGAAGTGTCTTGACGCAAATGGTGAGCATTTCGATTATTTATTGTAAATTTTTTCTTGTATTACTTTGTAGTAATCATCATACGAACATAAATAAATTGCAAACTACACCTGGTACTGTTCACAATGTACTATCGTGAGCAATTGAAAGTAAATGCACTATTATAGCTGCGTAAATTTTACCAAATTGTCAAGCTAATGTCATTTATGTTATGATTAAATGCTGACACTGACACTTCAAAAGTACTGTATACATTAGATAAATTTTGAAATTTCGACATGCCAACATAATAAAGTGTGCACTTTCATTTACTCACGATAGTATATTTAATGACTACTTTGAGTATGAATTTCAAAAAACACCTGTTATAAAGTATTGCAATAGGTAAAAAACTTGTGTTAGAGAGAGAAGCACATTTTGGACCCAAAATGGCGGTTATAGCTGGTATCACTTGTGTTGCATTCTCAATTAAATTAGAAAACTACGCGAATATAAAAGTGATTACGCGCAAATTAAACATTAATGTTAAACAATAGTGTCGGTTGTAAAATATTTCAAGAGCAAATATAACATCAAGATCTACCTGGTGTTCGAGAATGTCGCAATATTTTAGTTTGTATGCGAAAACAAGAATATTCTTTTCATTAAAACAAAGAAACATAACTGCTGACAAGAAAATGACTAATATTCACAAAAGAAGCAGTCGTAGCGTAGCGATGAAACTATCATTATAATAGTAATAATAATAAAATTATTGTAATTGATCATAAATTCATTTGTGAAATGATGAATTATGTAAGAGTTTAACGAATAAATTTTTTCTCATCTGGACGCAAAATGGCAGTATATTGCGGTTCTTTATATATCTAGTGACTTTAAGGTCTACTTCTTGCCAAATATAAAAGCCAATTATAATATGGGAAAGTTTCAATCATTGAAGGATCAGCTTCATACAGAGCGCTGGAAAATATTTGTATGAATTATAGTACTTCAGCATTGCCATTTACGAAACATGATAGAAGAAGATTGATACTCTTAATTTGTATGAAAGAGATCAATATAATTTTTAACGTTATTTTGGATGCACGGAGGCTATGTGTTTCCTAAATATTCAATAACGTAACACCAGCGCTGCTTATAACGTTGTAGCAGGCTACAAAATTTGGAACTATTTATATAATTTGGAAAATAAGTGGCAGTGTATTTTGTCTCAAAACGAGTTCTAAAGGAAAAGTAGTGACAAAAGGATAGTCATCAATTTCTTCACCCTAAATTATTGTAGTACAGTCAACTCTGAATGATATATTACGATATGTTTACTTGAAGTTGCTCAAAAGGATCGTGATACTCGACGAGATGAAAGAGTCATATGAGTATTTAAATAACAAAAAAAATTGAAATGGTGGATCATTCCCATAATGGGATGGATCATAATTCTCATTTAAGATCGAACAATTTCGAAGGTTAGCTGCAAGGAATGAGTTTCCCTTCGGCCAATGAAATGAGAATTCTTTCAAAACAGTGATAAACGACATACGTGCAGAATCATGGAAAAATGTATTGGAAACTGGTTTCTTCGAATGCAAAAGTGTAATTGTAATGGGAAGTATTTTGCGAAAATGTAGTAATATTTTCTGAAGAAAATAATTTGTTCTACTGTTTCAGTACAAAATTATACAAATCTGTATAAAAACAAATTTGTATCTGTATATGCATGGACACACAGTACGTATTTACCAGCTTTTGCTTCAACTACCAGACGCATGCGTTTCTGTGTAACCACTTTGTCAATGATAGATCTACGAAGCATCATTGACAAAGTGGTTACACAGAAACGCATGCGTCTGGTAGTTGAAGCAAAAGCTGGTAAATACGTACTGTGTGTCCATGCATATACAGATACAAATTTGTTTTTATACAGATTTGTATTATTTTGTATCAAAGCTTGATGTGAATTATCGCATCGACATGCAACTTGTTTTTTTTTTTGCTACTGTTTCAGGTTCAAAATGAACGTTTTTCGAACCTATGAGTTCTGAGTAGTCCGGAACGTTTTAATATTTGAAATTTGCATTGTATTGTTTACAAGTTCAGATTCTGTTTTTGTTTATGTGGTTCGAAGATGCAAATTACGAGAAATATTGATAGCATTGTAAAATATAAATAACTAAGGTCGCTTCATTACATTGATCAAAACTTATGAAGAATAAATTTAAAACGAAATGAGTAACAAAAACTATTGTTAAATATTTCAAATAGAAAGAAATTATTGGAAAGAATTATATTCAACACATGAGTAGATAAAAATATATTCTAAATAAAAGTGAATAAAAATAAAACAAAAGAAAAACTAACAATCAGATGAGATATAACCACAGTTCGACATCTAAATAAAGACATAATTAGACACGCACCAATTCACGCTTGCTCAGGACCATCTAGAATTTCAAATATCTGCCCTCTGGTTAGAACTGCAAGGATAGTTCGCTATGGAATTTCAACTAAAAATCCTATGAAATTCGCACATAATTCTAATAATTCGTAAAATTTGTAATTCCAGAATTACTTGGTTTGATCGCTCCCTCAGTGTTATCTTGATAAGACGGCATTATTATTAGAATGGAACAATAACATTTCAATCGTGTATAATGATTCTTGTGTGCATTAGTTCTTTGAATATTTCGTATACTTTTTCTGCTACTATGCCATCTTTATTCTTCATCTCATTATTTCATTTGCAATATAATCTGTTGCTGGTCATTTTCTATTTTTGGGCAATTTTTTTATGAACAGATAATCTTGGTAATTACGGTTTACGATCGATATCAGATATCGCACTAAAGCGTTATACAATCTGTTAATGTATCCGTTAACATAATAAATCAATAACCAAAAATGATTAATTAATTATTCCTAACAATATTTACGTACTTACGACGCATATATACTTGCATGCATAGGAATCGGCCCACTGGAAACTTTTTTTTAAATTTTATTTTGTTTCGAATTTATTTATCAGATCAAGGAAAAATATATGCTCTTTGAAAGACAATCAACATGCTCTGATATGAGTTTAAGTTTATTAAAATTTATTTTGGCTCCTTAAATTTAAAGTTGTGAAATTAATACATGAAACAAATGATCTTTTTTTATTACTTAAGGAAGTATGGTTTATTGACAATTATCTAAATTAACACTTAATTTTGAATAAGGGGTATGACCCCCTCTTACCCCAATAACATCTCTCGTACGATTAGGTATAGATCTAATTATGTTCGATATTGTTTCATCTGGGATGTCAACCCATTCTTCTTCTACTGCAACAATAGGCTCTGGGATCGAGGTCGGCGCACGAGGTCTAGCACAAATTCTTCGTTTTAACTCAACCCATACATGTTCGATGGGATTGACACGAAAACCGACATCTGTAATGTAATTTTGCACGATTCTTGCGGTGTGCACCCTAGCATTGTCTTGGATAAAAATAAATTCGTCTTCAATATAATCGACGTAAGGTACCACATGAACTGCCAAAATCTCCTCGATGTACTTTTAAACATCTTCCATGACCACGGTCGTCCCTACGGATGAGAACTGGATCGGTCCGTGCTTCTATACAAATTGCACCCCAGATCATGAAATAATCACTTCCATAAGCATTCCGCTCTACAATGCAGCATTCTGAAAATCGCTCTCCTTGCCTCCGGTACACTTTTCTTCTTCGGCCGCTGCCACAGAGGCATTTCCTGGTCTCATCTGAGAATAGAACAAACACCAGACACAAAACGTAGGCGTGCTTGACGATGAGCTGCGTTAAAGTTTAGAGGAAGCGCAGGTGTTTTACAAGTAAGGTTACGTTCCCTTAGTCTTCGTCTTACTGCCCACTGACTAATTGCCACTCCTATTATTTCACGGAGCTCTTGCTGTACTTGAACCGCATTAAGACGATGATTTCTTAATGTTGTTGGCGCAATAATGCAGTCATCACGATCCGTTGTATATCGCTTTCTGCAGGTTTCAGTAACGTTGGTACATTTTTCGAACAGCTGCGCGTGTCATATGCAGTTATCGAGCAACAGCTTGCTGACTAAGTCCATTTTCGGTTAAAGCAATACCTTGGGCGGCTTTTTACGGTCTAGTGTGCATTAAACTAACGCACTTGAAAACTAATCAAATTATGAAAAACGAATAATCTACCAATTTCAATCGCTTAGGCAAAAATTTCAATCTGTCACTAGTTTGTTATTCTCGTTATAACCACAACATAAATATGTTTCATTTCTTTACCGGTTATTACGCATATAGACGATAAACACACTTGGTAAATTTAAACTCATATTAAAGTATATTATATTGTCTTTCAAACAACGTATATTTTTTCTTGATCTGATAAATAGATTCGAAACAAAATATAGTTAAAGTCGAAAGTTTACAGTGGGCTGATTTATATGCACGCAAAGTATATGCGAAAAAGGTGTAAATTATTGTTACAGTGCCTGGCCAAAAAATTGGTTAACATCATTAAAATTTTTGATATAGCAAAATTCTGGGAACAAAGCTTTCAATAAGTTGGCATTATTAAGGAAATTGGTCATGTAGATGGTAATTTGCAATTTTTCGTATTTAAGAAATTCATTGAACGTTTATTAAAAAGAACGATATTTACCTAAATCCTTCACCTGCTTTGTCTCGTAACCACCTTTGCATTTGTGTTACGAGCATTTGTTTTTTAATAATGTGTGGGTGTGACTGTCGGCAAAGGTCATGTTTAGAGCTGAGGATGTTTGCGGTACGGCAGGACCGTATGTAGTGCATCCCCACATTTAACTATTTATCTAAATATTCTCTGAAATGATTTGCCGGATCTCATAAATTAATAGAGTGATATTTTAGTATGCACTGGATAGCCATTTGTATTTATGGATCATAAATAATAATACGCATGTATTTGTATTTGGTTGTGAATTCAATTTAAACTTAAAACGAATCGTAATATTTTAACGACAAGCCGTCCTTACAATACATGCATTCGAGACAAAGTGTGCAACTCTACGAATAACTTCCATAATTGATCGAAAATGGACATTTTGGAGCTCAAGTAAAGCCCCTATTCTTAGAAAATTTTATTACTGTCGTTAAGAACTATTATTATAAACAACAAAGGCCTTTTATTAGTGTTGAAGTTTTAGTTTCATTGAATTTCCATGTTGTAAGTAGTCAATTGTAAAGTGTTCATTCACAATATTCTAAAACAAGGTGTAAATTTAACTAAAATCCAGAAAAACACATTCTGATAATATATTACTAGATTAGAAGCTGTGTTTATTACTATTTATTATATTATTTTTATAACCAAATGCAATAAAAGCTACGAAAACAAAAGAAACCTCGATTTATTAAAATCTTGTCACACAGCCTTTCAAAGCCTGGCAGCACATATTTTGCATATATTTTATATATACTACCTACTTGAACTAGGTGAATGAAGTTAGATGTTATAAGTTATAACTTCTAACTTCATTCACCTAGTTCAAGTAGGTAGTATATATAAAATATATGCAAAATATGTGCTGCCAGGCTTTGAAAGGCTGTTTGACAAGATTTTAATAAATCGAGGTTTCTTTTGTTTTCGTAGCTTTTATTGCATTTGGTTATAAAAATAATATAATAAATAGTAATAAACACAGCTTCTAATTTAGTAATATATTATCAGAATGTGTTTTTCTGGATTTTAGTTAAATTTACACCTTGTTTTAGAATATTGTGAATGAACACTTTACAATTGACTACTTACAACATGGAAATTCAATGAAACTAAAACTTCAACACTAATAAAAGGCCTTTGTTGTTTATAATAATAGTTCTTAACAACAGTAATAAAATTTTCTAAGAATAGGGGCTTTACTTCAGCTCCAAAATGTCCATTTTCGATCAATTATGGAAGTTATTCGTAGAGTTGCACACTTTGTCTCGAATGCATGTATTGTAAGGACGGCTTGTCGTTAAAATATTACGATTCGTTTTAAGTTTAAATTGAATTCACAACCAAATACAAATACATGCGTATTATTATTTATGATCCATAAATACAAATGGCTATTATGATTTTGTATAATAACAATATCCAGTGCATACTAAAATATCACTCTATTAATTTATGAGATCCGGCAAATCATTTCAGAGAATATTTAGATAAATAGTTAAATGTGGGGATGCACTACATACGGTCCTGCCGTACCGCAAACATCCTCAGCTCTAGTCATGTCATAATAATAGTGCGTAAGAATCTTTCCTTTTTGCCGACTTTGTTTTTTTTTGTTATCTAATTTTTTGAAGCGAGCCGTAATAAAGATATTACAGTAGACAAAAAAACAAGGGCTTTTGCATTATTAAAAAGAACTGTTTTCGCAATAAGAAATTTCGGGAATGTTTGTTCTTAAATTGTACATCGTGTTGCAAATTGTACAAATAATTTAAAAAGATTCCCTAGCTTACTTAGATCAAATAGTAAATTTTGGGTGAATATATTTTGGAAACGAAATATAGAAAAAAATATAATTACCTTATCCGGCTATCTGTTGTGTTGCTAAGGACGTCACTATTCCCAGGTCCTGTCGCTTGAATTTCTATCGCATATGAAGTATTTTCTGGTACTATATTTACAGTGGACGGTAAAACTTTTATAATATCATCGTGTTGTACATAAAATTCCAGTGAGACATTGGTGTAGTTCCAATTTCTGAAAAATATAAAAAAATTAAATTAATAACATTAAAGAAAAAATTATTAAGCATGCATTTATATGCATTTATCGTTGCTTGATAATACTGACATAAATTAATTATTTAACGTTTACGTAATGATGAGTAAAGGGTATCTGTGTGTACAAACAATGTGTGTACAAAGATTAAATTGTATAACACAAGTATCTGAAGCACTTATATCCAAACATGTAATATATACGGACGTATACATGCGCTAATTATTAATTTCCTTTTGTAATTAATTTCCTAACACAATAAAAATAATAACTGGAAAATTGTTATTATTATTATTCTTTCTTGTTCTCTAGTAAAAATTATGTTTTAGTATTCCATATAGTACTGTAATGTAATTGTCTATTCGGGTTCTTAAATAAAACTAATGGTAACTTAGACACAAACTATATTAATAATAAAAACGAATAACAATTTAAAACTAATTACTAACAATAAGCACATTTATGTATTTATATTTATGTAAGTTCACTCGGTGATGATTTGGTATGGAATCCCTTCCACCTGCTATTTATATTAACGGTGAAAACTACTGGTATATTCGATAATCGCCTAGACTTTTCATGTGTTACGCATTTACATTTTCTGAACGGTTCTCGACGTATGAGATTATCGGTGACTCGTCACAGTACACAAATACACGGAATATATTTTATTAGCAAATATATGGTTTACGAGGTGCTTAGTCACTAGATGATATCGAATATATTAAACCGTGATTAATTAATAAGATAAATATTTTGAACTTAATGCATATGAGAATGTGTTTCGTCAGGGACACGATATAGTGTATCATCAGTAGACGGTCATGTACTGATGATTTCTAATGAGAACGAAATGTTGGTATATACACATTTCAGGATAGAGTTTTTGAATTTATCCTCACAACCAGGGAATTTCATGTGGCGACGTGTTCTGTTCAGCATTCTGGTATAAACTTAGTTTGTCGGATTGTAGAAATTAACGTAACAAATTTGTCGACAATTGCATGGAAAATGAGATTTTAATAGTTATTGATTCTCATTTGCATTATGTTCAACATCTTTTGTATACAGTGCTTCTCAAAAGTCCCCCCCCCCTCTTATCTTTGGAACGATTATACATACACATGTGAAATTTAGAAACTGAATATTATAGGTTATAAACTTCCCTACTAGTGATGATAGATGACGAAATCGTCATAGATGACGTCACAAGGCCATTGTGACCAATAATTTTAAATGGAACGCTACGGCAAGCGACACCTCTTTTAAAAGGTATCGAAAAAACCTATTCAATGATACTAATTTTGTTTGTGTTTGGGGCAGTTTTAATGGCTAATTAGTAAACATGAAAATTTAAATTCCATTCAGTATGATATTAAATACAGATTTAAGAAACAGTATGTACTTAAAGAAATTGCTCGAAGTGACCTCCATTTACTTCCTGACAGTAAAATATCCTATTTTTAAACTCTTCTCGTACTTATTCAAATGTGTCTGCGGAAACAGCCTCACATTCTGCAACAATACGTTGTTTTAAAACGTCAATATTGTCAAGTTCAGTGGCGTAAACCTTCGATTTAAGGTACCCCACAGAAAAAAATCCAAAGGTGTGAGGTCCGGTGATCGAGGTGGCCATTCCGTTGAACCTCGTCGTCCAATCCATCTACCAGGATACTCCTCATGCAAATATTACTGCACTTACTGCACCGTAATAGTGTGGAGGAGCACCATCCTGTTGGAATGTTATTTCCAAATTGCCGAATACATCTGGATTATCTTCCAAAATTTCAAGGGTTAACGGTTCTATTGCGTTTTGCAACAACTCCAGATAAACCTCATCAGTTAAATTAGTATTTAAAAGAGGCCCAACGATGTGTGGTTTCCCAGGATACCTGCCCAAACATTCACCTTCTGGGGAAATTGGGTATGTGTTTCACGAAACAGGTGAGGATTTGCGTGACTCCAATACCTCACATTCTGTGTATTTACATTTCCATTTAGATAGAAAGTACTTTCGTCACTAAAACAAATAGTTTGGACGTAGTCTGGCTGTTGGTTAATTTTAGTTTCCATATTTTCACAAAATTCTAGTCTTCGGTCTGGGTCATCGTCTGAGAGTTGATGAACCATTTTTAATTTGTATGGATGAAATTTCTATTTTTTCAACACCCTGTGTACTGTACTTCGACTAACTTCACAGGTAGATGCAACTTGAGTTGTTGAAGAAGTAGGATTAACTCTTACTTCTGCCAGTATATCAATTTTTTTCGCATCAGAAATTTGTGAACTGCCAGATCGTTTCGCATCATTAATACTACCCGTTGTTTCAAACTTACGAAGAAGCTCCCTTAAATAAGTCCTCGAAATGGGGTGATCGGGAAACCTCTCATTAAAAATTCGTTCTGCTGCATGAATATTTTGTCTAGTTTCACCAAGAATTAGGACCGCTGCTACTTTATCACCTAAGGCACGTACCATTTCGCTTCTTGAAGCACTTAAACTTTCGACTCACAACAGTTTAACAAATTATTAAAATGTACAAAAATATTAAAAGTACCATACGCTGTAAAAACAGTGAGACGTTCGATCAACAATACACACATTATTAAATGTTCAAAAACTTGGACAATTACAAAAACGTCGAATATTGGAGACTAACAAAAACGTCAGATTATTTGACAACTAACCATAGGCGGAGCTTGAATTTGGAATTTTAGTATTAACTTGACAATTTGACGTTTTAAAACAACGTGTTGTTGCAGAATGTGAGGCTGTTTCCGCAGACACATTTGAATAAGTACGAGAAGAGTTTAAAAATAGGATATTTTACTGTCAGGAAGTAAATGGAGGTCACTTCGAGCAATTTCTTTAAGTACATACTGTTTCTTAAATCTGTATTTAATATCATACTGAATGGAATTTAAATTTTCATGTTTACTAATTAGCCATTAAAACTGCCTCAAACACAAACAAAATTAGTATCATTGAATAGGTTTTTTCGATACCTTTTAAAAGAGGTGTCACTTGCCGTAGCGTTCCACTTAAAATTATTGGTCACAATGGCCTTGTGACGTCATCTATGACGATTTCGTCATCTATCATCACTAGTAGGGAAGTTTATAACCTATAATATTCAGTTTCCAAATTTCACATGTGTATGTATAATCGTTCCAAAGATAAGAGGGGGAGGGAGGGGACTTTTGAGAAGCACTGTATATACACGCAGTAGAAAAGTGAAAGTCATGTATGTCTTCGAGTATCGTGAACTTATTATTTCTAATAAGAATGAAATGCTGATATATACACGTTTCGGGATAGATAAATTTGTAAATTAGATTAAATTTAATATTTAGAATGTATTGAAGAGAAGATTCAATTTATCAATTGGTATAATTTAAATTTGAGCTCGAGATAATTTCTGATGTATTTTCGAGTGATATCCTAATCGCCCTAAACCTACATTCATACGAAATGTACGTGAAACATACACAACGCATATATTAAGCATTGGTTTTTTCTTCCACGTACAGATACGTGTTTCGATCTCCTCTTAGATTTCGTCAGTGTACGTGCATGAGAAGTATGAACAATGAGTTCAATTGCCATTAAATAACACAATTTTGTACGTCACGTGTCCTGAGAAGAGGTCTCGAGAAATCTGACGGTTAAGAGAGGGACGCTGGTAACTCTTGGAGTCGACAAAACTTACTTACAGGATCACCAGAACTCAATAATCTCAGAAAGTTAATGTTTGGGTAGGATTAATAAGGTCCATTTTTCATCAATGTGAATCTGACGGGACAAAATTATTTTCAATTATTATAACAGAAAATTGTTTTGGTAATCGACATAATAAATATTGAGAGTGTATAGTTTCAGTAGGGAGGAGCACCGTCTCTTTATGCTTAAAATTAATATAAGTTGCAAATTTGAGCGTCCTTGGAGAGAACGTGGATGTGATATGGTATGGCCAGCAAGGTCACCTATTCTTTCACATAACGATTTCTTCTGATGGGATTGCCCGAAATATTATGTGAATAACGCATAGGCTTTACATCGACCAATTAAAACGAAGAACAATTATTGAAAAATAAACAACAACTGCTGAACAAATAAATAACACTATAAACGAATTTTATAATTGCTTAGGATATTGCCTAGAAGTCAGTGGTTGAAATCTTAAACATTTATTAATTTAAAACATTAAAACGTTTTTTAGTAGGTTAAGGCTTAAGGTTAGTCGTGTAGTGTTTACTAATAAAATACACATTTTAATATATTGCAATCATCTAGTAACTAAGGAAATAAAACATCTTGTAAACTATGTTAACTAATCTATCTATCTATCTATCTATCTATCTATCTATCTATCTATCTATCTATCTATCTATATATATATATATATATATATATATATATATATATATATATATATATATATATATATATGTATTATTATTATTATACAAGGCCAATGTCCGTATGCGTGTCCCTAAAAAACTACTGGACCGATTTACGCGCAATTTGTTTGCAAAATGATCCACACTGTCCGGAGAAGATTTAAAGGTATTTAAATCCTCAATCTGACCAGTAGAAGAAAGTTAGGGGCCTAATAATATAATATCAATAGTAGTAGTACTATTATTTAAATGTAGATGCCGCCACGAGACAGTACTTGTCACGAGGTAAGAAATGCTGTCGCGCATGCGTAGAAGTAAGCTTGAGTGCTGCTGTTTTGACAATTGGATTTATTAACATCCTTACTTTTATAAAGTGAAGGTTAAATTCTGTGTAGATCCGTAATATGTAAATCTCTAATTTTAACTAAGTATAATAATTATAATGGTATCAAACTTTCAATTGTGTTTTAAATATATTAAATTATCTATTATCTATTATCTATAATCTATTAAATCTATATATTTATATACTCAAATCTATTAATAGTAACGCATTGCCGGGTTTCGCTAGTAAAATATATTGGCGGTATACAATTTATAGTAGAGTTATTACCGTACATTCAATGCTAATTCATTTTGATTTATTATTTATTTATAGCAATTATAATTCATTGTACTAAGTAGACTAGATTTATCATATCGGAACGACTTGATCTGGATAAAAGAATGATTAAAGATAATTTAATTGATCGAACAAGGATGTCGTGATATTATTATTTGCCATTTGTCTGAGTATATAATCATTTGATTAAATCTTTACATAATACAATCGAATAACTTCAAATAAACAATAACAAAGAAATTTAATATTAACTATTTTCGTTGTGTATTATCATTATTTTAGTTTGAAATATTCGTATTAAATTTCATATATTCTCTATCGCGAAAATTACGGGGATGGCTCTATTTTAACGAAATTGGTGACGCCATCTGTTGCTACGAGATAATGAAGATTCATTTCGTTTAGTGGAAGCCAAGATGCAACACATTTAAGTGATAGTAATTTTGGTAATATTCTTTTGAGAAATTAATAAAAAAAAAACAAGAGTAGACATTAAATTTGTCTTAAAAATGGTGTTACAAAAACGCTTTAGATATTTAAAGATAGTTGATGACTTGATCTTCGGAAGCTGACTTCAAAGTTTGTTCCACATTGATTGACTGATGATCAAAAATTGTACAGAATTGGACACTGCAAAGACATCATTAGAGAAGCTTGAAGACACGAAAATTTCTTAAAAACATTGCGGAACAACATGTAGGATCACTAGATGAAGAAAATCGAACAAAAAGTTTTTATTTATTTGTATTTCATTTAAATAAATTGAAAATACAACATGTAGTATATAATATTTAAATCCAGAGAATAAATAAGGTGTGTTCCAAGACCACAAAATTTAAGATTTTTCAAAAAGAAAATACAAAAAAAATTAAATGTTCTTTTACTTTAATCACAAGTCTAAATGAGACTATTTTTATCCTAGTGTGCAACATGATCTGAAAGGCATACAGTAAGAACGAAGAGACGGTATTGCCTTTTCTTTAAGTCATCTTTTCCTTAATGAGCGAAAACTTCAAGTTTATTTTATACATTCGTTTTTTATTATTAAACAGAAGATAAGTCTGCATTCTAAAGGTATTTTTTTTATCTTAGACTTATCTCAGACTTATCTTCTATTCAATAATGTTCAGAATTGAAAATTTCATGTTCAACAACAGCAACGGTATCGTTGAACTTTTTTTTTAGTAATTACTTTTCCGAAGTTTCTCACGAATACAATCCTGCAGACTGTATAGTAACAATGGATAGTATTGTCTATTTCTAGTTGTACTTCTTTCGTCAAAATCCATTATAAAAAATTCCATGGCAAACCCCAAAAAAGCCCATTTTAATTTTTTCTTTGGGTAGAGTTACCTTACTATCTTTTAGACACAATTCACTAGGTTGTCACCGAGAATTTACTACGTAGTGTTAGCTCGTGAGTAGAACGCCGTAGTAACATATTGGAAACCATATTATCTCGAATATCGCGGTTTACTAAATGATTCTGAAGAAAAGCAGAACTTTCAATTGGCCTTCTAGTTGTAAACAATATTGAACTGGTCGTGATAAACTGCACATTTGTAATCGCCTCTTTAACTGTATACCGCCGTAGTTCATGTAAAACGTTTATGGGCTTCTTGAATAATACATTTTTAAATAAGAAAATAAAAATAAATCCAGAAACGAATAAGGTGATCCGCTTGCCTATAAACGTACACTTATAAAATGGTGTAGAAAAAATTACTGTAAAAATTCATAGTCGTATGTGGAGTGTGTGGCGCCGTAAAACCCTGGTTGGTGGTTATCTTTAACCATTAGTTAATTTTAGTTTGTCCAACTAATTTATAAATGACTAATAGTTTCGTATCTTTGGCCATTAATTGTTTCTTGAAAGAATATTGGCCCAATAATTCGTTGTCTTGACATTACTACTCAAACATCAATTTTAACTGGATGTAGTGGTACTTCGATTAAATTGAGTTTCCTATAAAGTTCTATAATTCTGCGAATTAAGATAACCAGACAGGTGAAACCATGCTTCATCGGAACAGAGAGTAATATTTTGTTGGTCAATGTTGTTATGCAGATGATCATTATACCACTGACAAAACTGGAATCATTGTAAAAAGTCAGGAGGGTGAATTTGATGGACATTTGAACATTTATATAGGTGTTAATATGTAACTATTTTTGAGAAGATTCACAGAAAAGTTCTAGAATATATGTAAGAAAGGTTAAAAGAACATATTAATTAATTAAGTGGAGCTTGATTATTAGTTGGTATAGACGACATATAGAAACATGAGGATTTTGTGCAATAATTTGATTCACATTTTCAAAAGTATAAACAGTGGGACAGCGTCCAATTATTCTAACACAGTGTTGTGGAAAGAAACATTATTCAATTCAATTTGTCATTCCAGATACATTACGATTAATTGATTATAAGTCAACTGCTTGGAATATAACCAATTACAGAATTGGCATTGCAAAGACATCATTTTGCAAACCCCTCCCAAAATAGGCCATTCCAATAAATGTATTTTATTCGACAGTAAAGACCATTTTGAAAGTAAAAACAACAAATCGTTTTGAAACAGAGATACATATAACGGATGACTATAATTGATTAAAGATTCTTTTCTTAAGCCAGCAAGAATCCTGCAACGTTATACTGACATGCCTCAGTATAACGCGGTACAGGCTCGTATTGTCAATATTTGCTTATAATAAAAGTATACGTGCATTATAATATGAATGTATAGTATATTTCAAATTATAAGAAACACCTAAGAATTTGGATAATGATCTTATTGCGGTCTGTATACATAGCGATTAGCAATTGCCGAGTATTGAATAGATGAACCGGAACAGAAAATATTAGCGGCTATAAGAGCTTGTGGAACGATTTACAAAATTGTCAAATATAGCATTCAAACAAGAAAAAGAAAAAACGATAAAGGATCCTCAAAGAAAGTGCCAATGCGGCACATGCAAACCTTTAGAAAACTTCAAATTCTGACAGTTGCCATATATAAATTCAAATTATAAACGCTTATATTTTTTTAATTATTTTATTATAATGTTAGCGTTACAACATACAATATTTACAAGATTTACTATAGAACAAAATTAGAAAATGGAGATTGGGTTTATTCCATTAATCAGTGCTTACAGGATTTCCGGCAACAGTATCCGAATCCGCCAGTTACATACGCACAACTGCAAAAACATATTCAAGCTTGTGTTACTAAATTTGGTGAAATAGGAGGAATAATTCGTAAACCTGCCGGTGGAGCACATAGAAAACGAACAGCAAATTGCATAGAGAATATTCGACGTCGAATGGACAACTCACCCAAAAAGTAAATCGCAAAACTATCACAACAAGTTCATTTGTCAGAGGGAACATGTCATACTATTTAAAAAAAAGGACTTAAAATTCAAGCATTTCGAAATTCAGACAGGTAGATTTTGTTACAAGAACACAGTACTGTTTATGGTTTTAGAATATCATAAATAATAATGACATTCTCGACAAATGCTTCTTCTCGGATGAGGCTTGGGTCCACATCATATTTAAGCAAGTAAAATACGAGAATTTGGTCTGCAGAAAACCCTCATGAATTTATGGAAACTACGCTACATCTTTTTGTGAATGTAGCGTAGTTTCCAATTTGGTCTGTAGAAAGCCTTTATGAATTTATGGAAACTACGCTACATCCACAAAAAATAACCGTTTGGCTAGCAGTTTCAAGAAGACGAATTATTGAGCCTATATTTTTTAATCAAACCATAAATTCTGAAAGATATCTAAACGAATTATTAGAGGCGTTTATTAATCAACTTCATGATGATGAACTTATGGAAGAATATTTCCAGTAAGATAATGCACCAGCGCACAAATCTCGAGAAACAATCGCTTTTTTGCAAGAATTTTTCGAAACAAGAATTATTAATTTTCCTCCGAGATCTCCAGTTTGAAAATTTTAGACTATTTTATTTTTCCATATTTAAAGAATACCATTTTCAAGACCAGATATCACACGATCGAAGAGCCTCGTGATGTTATTGTGAATTCTTGTGCTGACATAACCCAAGAAATCCTAATAAATGGCTTTGAAAGCGTGAAGCGTAGAGTTCAACTTTGTTTTTAGAATAATGGTCATTATTTCCAACATCTGCTTTAGTATTATTTTCTTGTAATTTTGACTATTGTAATAAATATTTTTTCAAAAACTAAATTACTAATTATTACACACTTTTACATGACATAACCAAACTATGAAAATTATACGTTTGTGGCAGATTACGTTCACTGTCACCAACCATTAAAAAAGAAGCATGGCCGTCTTTAATGAGGAAAATTTTTGAAGGCACGTTATGTATAGACAAAAACAAGTTCCTATAAAAAAATTTATACTTAATACTTCTCTGGTTTTCATGGCGAAATCACTGTTTGTATTTGTCTAGAACCTGACCGAAGGGTGCCATATTGAAGTATTTACACATCAGCTTCCTGTTCGCACTATAACTTGAAACAGTGTAATGTATATTTGGGTATACAGGCTGATTCATTTTCGGCCCTCACCATGGGGATCTCTCTTATTATTGGAGATAGAGTATAGGTTTAAATTTGGCAAAGTTGTTAAATTTTGTGTTTGTTATAAATCCGTAAAGAAAATAGACCTGTGACAAATGAACTTCGTTATTAAAAAAAAAAACGCGAAAACCCCATATTCTTCTTTTACCTGTAGCACCTACATTTGGCCTTGTAGAGAAAAAATAAAAACACATCCTTGTGGTCATTTTCAAACCTCTATCCAGTGGTGTACTCTAAATTTTTATACGACGTTTCGTATCTTTCTGGCCATCATCAACTCTCTAATTTCTTCTCCATATTGGATTTAGACATTTTCAGAAAGAGTTTTTTTTTCTGATTTCAACCATGTACCACATGCTGACTAAAGTTTTTCACATTAGGTTTTATTTGAAAGAATAAATTATAAGATTAAATAAGGTATCCTTTGGAATTTCAATCTGTCAAACATTTCATTTATTGTTCATTAATAATACAAAAATGTCATACACTAACGAAGAGAAACGAGATATGATAAGTATTTTTTATTCTTCGAAACGAAATTCAACAGTAGCGAGTACAAGATAACAAAAACATTAATAAAAATACATAGAAAGGTAAACAATAAACAATTACAGTAAATGTTCAATTATCTGGCCATCTTCGGTAATGCACAATTGGGCACGCCTTCTGGCATTTTGTACTGCCCTTTGTATAGTTCTTCTAGGAACTGCATCGAAGGCATTCTGAAGTCTGTCTCCTAATTCTTCAATGTTTTGTGGCGCATCTACTTTATAAATATTATTTTTAACATATCCCCATAAAAAAAAATCTAGCGGACTTAAATCAGGTGATCTCGCAGGCTATTCAACAACTCCCCTATTTCCAATCCAACGGTTTGCAAACTCTTGATTTAAGAAATTTCTAACAACAGCTGCATTGTGTGCTGGTGCGCCATCTTGTTGCCACCATAAATATTGTAATTGATTTAATGGGATATTGTCGTCAAGATAGTCAGATACGTATGTACGCAAAATGTTTAAATATCTTTGTCCATTTAAATGTTCTTCATACATAACTGGTCCTAAGAGACGATTTGCCAAAATACCCATCCAAGCGTTTATTCCAAAACAATGTTGTGGTCTTCTAGCCCTGTTTTGTCGGGGATTTTGTACTGCCCAATAGTGCTCCGTATTTCTGTTGAACATTCCAGAATTTGTAAATTTTGTTTCATCTGACCAGATGATTTTGCTTAAAAAATTTTCGTCATTTTCTATCCTTCCCATTAACCAATTACAATATTCTAGCCTTCTCAAATTATCTCCAGGCAGTAAAGAGTGACTAACATGGATCCTGTATGGTTTAAACCTACTTTTATGTAAAGTTCTCCAAACTCTGGACTGGCACAAATTTAATTCTGACGCTACTTCGCGTGTAGAAATTGATGGATTATTATTTATTTATAAAAATACAAGATTAACATGAAATTTGAAAACACGCTTTTAATTTACATTTGTAAAATATCTTGTCGATTTTCATTTAAATTCCTGTTGTCTTGACCATTACGCGGCTTAGTAAACGATCCATTCTCGACCAGATTTCGGTCGAGATCTAGAAAAATGGTACGATGAGGCTGTTGTCGTTCTGGATATAATTGTAGATATCTTGTACTCGCTACTGTTGAATGTCGGTTCGAAGAATAAAAAATACTTATCATATCTCGTTTCTCCTCGTTAGTGTATGACATTTTTGTATTATTAATGAACAATAAATGAAATGTTTGACAGATTGAAATTCCATGGCTACCTTATTTAATCTTATAATTTATTCTTTCAAATAAAACCTAATGTCAAAAACTTTAATCAGAATGTGGTACATGGTTGAAATCAGAAAAAAAAACTATTTCTGAAGACGTCTAAATCCAATATGGCGCCTATAAGAAATTAGATAATTGATGATGGCCAGAAAGAAACGAAACGTCGTATAAAAATTTAGAGTACACCACTGGATAGAAGTTTAGAAATGGCCACAAGGATGTGTTTTTATTTTTTCTCTTCAAGGCCAAATGTCGGTGCTACAGGTAAAAGAAGAAAATGGGGTTTTCGCGTTTTTTTTTTAAATAACGAAGGTCATTTGTCACAGGTCTATTTTCTTTACGGATTTATAACAAACACAAAATTTAACAACTTTGCCAAATTTAAACCTATACTCTATCTCCAATAGTAAGCGAGATCCCCATGGTGAGGGCCGAAAATGAATCACCCTGTATATAAATATATTTACTATGTAATTATAAATGCCTTTTGTTCTAAGAAATATGTATAATAAACGTATCCTAACTATGAACTTGTTCATAGTTTAAGTAAAACATTCACAACGGTATAAAATATTAGCAATAAATCTTGTTAATTTTATGTCAACACGATTTTACGATTTTATATGCTTGCAAAACTCTCTTATAATCGGTTATGAGAATTGGGGAAAAACCACATAAAAACAAAATCAAATGGTTATATAACTTTGTTTTCTCTTTTATTTGGTATTGATTTTAATATTCTTCGAAATAATTTACGTAACTTTTTATGAAATAGTTTAAGCATGTTGTAGAATATTATTTATTCAAGTTGAAAAAGGAAAAAAACGAATGATGTGTTTAGTTACATAAATACGTACTATTTCATTAAAAGCGCTTTTGATTAATTGTGTTTTTTGTAAACCAAATATACAAACTTTAGGATTTTCTATTTGAAAAAGAAATAATAAGTATAAATATGTCCGTCCATGCGTATGGACACAGATATGTTGTGTTAATTTATATAAACTTATGTGTTTACAAATTGATCTGCTATTTTCTTGGTATATTGAACCATTTGGCTACAAGTTAATGCACTATATGCCATTGAAAATAAGATTGGATCGTTGTGAAAACCATGGCTTAAAATGAAAACATATGATTGCTTAAAAGAAATTGCGAATTTACGTAGATAAAATCAAATATACAATATACAATATATATACCATATGATCATTTATATTTACCCTCTAGCAAGCCATGAATTTATTTCTTGAAAATATCGTGTTGGTAGTGACAAATAAAATACATCTGTCATTATGTGTATATTCTGATAAATAAAACTCATCTGTCATTAATGTATTTATTAATTGACACTTAAAAATGTTTACAATAAATCATAAAGTTTTTCTGATCGAATCATACTTTAGGAATGGTGTAAAATTAGAAAATGGAGAATGGTCGTACTCCTTGCAGCCTTGTATAGAAGAATTTCGGGCAGAATTTCCAAATTTTCCAACAACATATGACAGTTTGCGGCAATTAATTCAAAAGTCAGTGGTTAAATTCCGTGAAACAGGGTCTGTGTTTCGAAAACCAGGTGCTGGTAGACCACTAAAGCGGACAGTTGAAAATATAGCAGCTGTTGAGGGACGAATAAATCAATCACCTAAGAAATCGATTCGTAAGCTTTCACAACAAACACAACTGTCATATGGGACCTGCCAGAGAATCCTTAAAAAAGACTTACAAAAATTTCCATACAAATTTCATTGCGTGCAAGAGCTTTTACCAATCGATCATGTAACCAGAGTTAATTACTGTCAGTGGTTCTTAGGTACGATTAATAACGATGACGTTCTTGGCAAATCCTTCTGGTCCGATGAAGCATGGTTTCATTTCTCAGGATATATAAATAAACAAACAATGCGCATCTGGTCTAGTGAAAATCCACATGAAATTCTTGAAACACCCTTGCATTCACAAAAAATAGGCGTTTGGCTTGCTGTTTCTCGTAGACGGATTATTGGTCCAATATTCTTTAATAATACGATAAATGCAGAACGATATCGTAATAATTTATTGCTACCATTTGTAAATCAATTACATGATGATGAGCTCCGCGAGGGATATTTCCAGCAAGATAATGCAACAGCCCATAAGACAAGAGAAACGATGGAATTATTGCATGAATTCTTTGATAATCGAATAGTAGACTTTCCACCACGATCTCCGGATTTCACAATTATGGACTATTTCATTTATCCACATCTAAAAAATAGAGTATTTACGAATCGTCCACATACAATTGAAGAACTTACTAATGCTATCCGAAATGTCTGTGAGGAAATTACACCAAATAATTTAAGGAATGCCTTCAATAATATGAGACGAAGAGTTGCGCTATGCATAGAAAATGAAGGAGCTCACTTTGAACATTTATTGTAGCTGTTTTTATTATTAAACTTTTTATTTTTTCAACTGAAACGTTTGTATGTAATTATTTGTCAAAATGACAAAACCTAATCTGTCATCAGTATAAAATAACCTATATCACACACACGCTGCAAAATAAGTTAACTTAAATTATGGTACCAACTTAAGTTTAAAAAAGAAAAATGTCATTGCCTTCTAGAGGGTAGAAATATATGATCATATGGTACTAATTGCATATTGTGCTATTCATTAAAAATAATTCATTATAGAACTCCTAAAATGAAATAATCATTTTCTGAAGATATTATTTGATATTATCATAGAAATTCAAATATCTGGAGCGTCAGGAGTTTTACATTCTCCTTTAAGAAAACGTAGTTACTGAGATGCTTACAATAAATTGTACGAAACAGCAAAAAGTTCAATCAATTAGAAGACATATGGATTCATTTTTCTTTAAAAATGAATTACCAACTTATATATAAATATGTGAGACTCCTTAATTCATCTATCATGTAATGTTTATTAACAAATGAAAAAACTTCATTTTAGTAATTTCCATGGTTACAAAAAAATTGCGGCGGTTATTGGACTAGTAAAAATTGCATCGAATATTGTACTAGTTGTGGAAGTGAGTATTTTGGACAAATGAAAATCTTTATTTAAATTTTATTCAAATTGTCACGAGATCTTTTTGTGTTTTCGGGTACATTTTTTTGTGATCTCTGCATCAATTTCCCCATCTTTCGCAAAATACTCTCAACTCACTTTCTATGATAATTTAAAACGATTTCAACAGTTTCAACAAACTTATTGAAAGAAATTTGTGTGGGACGCTTTCTGACACTTATAATACTTGTATCACTTATCGAATATTATTAGGTAATTGTTGTTAGAGTAACGAAATCATGAATGGTTCGATTAATAAATTATTTAATTTGCGTAAAAGGGTTTGAAGGATTTGATTCATTAAATAGTCCTCCGAATACTATTCGTAATCAATGTTATGCAAATCAATTTTGCGGTGGTGTTACTCATGTCAACGGGGGCTTTCGAATTCGACTCTTGCAAGCACTCTCCAAATTCATATCCCAACGCTGTTGACATTTGTAGCACCACCACAAAAATAATCGGCATAACATTGACTACTCATTGTATTATAATACAGTTATAATATAACTGATAATTTATATATTCTTAAAGTTATAATGTAAATCATATATGAGTATTTTATTTCTAGGTTATTAGAGGGGATGCCAGTTTACCATCTATAAAACGAACATCACTTTGAAAAATCCTAAAGAAACAAGTGGGAAAAACGCACACAAAACATATTAATTGAATGAAATGATATTATTTTATGGAGACGTCGTTATCTAGCAAATATAAGAAAGCTTCATGCAGAAGGCAGAAAAATCTATTATTTAGATGAAACATGGGTAAATGCAGATCATACAAAAGCAAAATTATGGAAAGATGAGATGGTCCTTAATCTTTCTAGTAGTTTAAAAAAATCCTTCTTGCAAAAGAAAGCTATTAATTGTGCTTCACATTGGCAACGAAACTAATTTTGCGAATAGTGAAAGAGAGGGTTTGTTATTTCAATCCATGAAAATGGGCGATTATCATGAAGAAATGAATAGTGAGGTGTTCATCGCACGAATACGAAATATATTTTCTTCTCTTGAGTCCAGTTGCGTAACGGTAATGGATAATACGCCTTACCATTCTACTAAAAGAGAAAAATCACCTACATTATCCTGGAAAAAGGAGGCACTTATTGAACAGTTTTTAATAAATGGAATCTTAGCTGATAACATTATGCTAAAGTTTGGATTGCTTGAACTTGTAAAAAATATCCATGCTGTTCAGTTATATATGTGGTTGACGAAAAAGCTAGAGAAAGTGTTCGTACAGTTTTACGTTTACCTGTGATCACTGTAATCTGAACTCCATCGAACTTGTATGGGCTCAAGTTAAGCACAATAATAAAGTCTTTCAAATTGGGCGAAGTAAAAATATATTGCTAGTAAGGATTAGATATGATTGATGCTGATGCATGGAAAAATAAGGTCGTCCCAGAATATAACAAAATGTGTGATTTAAATATTTTTGACAATATGCTAGAAAATTTGAGATTTATTGTAAAAACTGAATCATCCTTAGAATTTTAATTAGATTCAGGTTCTGATCTTCAAAATGAGTAATTTTGAATATGTACGATATATTGCTGTAATAATAATTCAAAATATAATTTTAATTATGTTCATGTTTTTTAATACGTATTTGCTGTACTTTTGTAAAATAAAAATATTGGTAAATAAACACATTTTATATGTTTAGAAAAGTCTTTATCCAAAACATGTGAAATGATATCTTCTGTTAAATGAATTTCTTTGTCGCTCTATGGATAGGTATTAAATTAACTGTATTTTGTAATGTGATATATTTGTTAAGAAACACTAATCTTAAGAGATACATCAATATTATGATAATTATAATACACATCGCTGTCACTATTAATCTCTTAAATTTATTAGTTTTACATCTACACAATAGTTTTCTTCGCAAGTAAAATCAAAGTGTAGTAGATATTTCTTTTGAGCTAATTTTAATACATTCTTCACTTGGTATTGTATTTACACATAATTTTGTTGTAGATGCAATACCTTCAAACAAATAACTAATAAGATATTGATTGAAATATTTTATACCCGTCTAATATCTTGTATTGGTATATATTTGCAGCTTCTTGTTTGAATAAAATTGTTAAAGAATGTCCACGTTTTCTTAATAATAAATATGTTAATAAACATAAAAGTAAAAAAAAAATATCTTTTATATAGATATATATTGTGTCCTTGAAATAAAAAGATAACGTACGAAAAATGGAATAATTTAATTATATAGAATATGAATATGAGTAAATTACGATGCGAATCCCAAAATTAAAAACCCACTGAAAATTGCATCATGTTCCGCCCATGAATTCAAATATTAAGAATGTGTATAAATAATAAACACCTCTATTTAAGTTTCACACACATATACGCTCCAGTATATGTTTACATAACGATGTTTTAAAAACTTATAACATTTTTGTATGCTAAGGTCAATAACTTAGTATAAAGTCAGGTGATACATTCTAAAACTTTGATGTGTATTGAATTTTTTTAGTTACCTATGAGAAAGAATAAATTCATCGATGAATAAAACTTTAGCAAAGAAGTTTACATCTTCTGCTACACTTTGACGAACCCAGGTGTAGAATGTAAAACGGAGGGGACGATCGTTTTCAGTTAATGCTTGTACACGCTGAATAAGATACGGGTGTAATAAATTACTTCTCAAAATCCTGTGTACCGTATTACGAGACACCCGTACTTGTCTTGCTGTATCCCGTCTACTTACACCTGGATTTCTCTCAACGATATCCAGTACCTCTTCTTCAGCGCGTAAAACCCTACAGAGCCTCTCACGCCCGTGGCCATTGTAATTTGGTAAAAACTGCCTGTTTCTCTTAATCAAAACACGACATCCATTACACACGTATAAGATGGTGCTTGACGATTTGGTAAACGCTCCCTAGACATACGGCAAGCTAAGCTTCTACCTGTTTCACCACAAATTTAAATACGAATGTCGGAAACAGAATAGCAAATTTTATCCAAAGGTGACAATTATACAAAAGTATTTGTAATAATATAAAATATTATTTTTAAGCGAAATATACAATAACAGGACTATTCGTTTTGTTATTGCGGGTCACCTTTAAGTCGTCTACGATAGTATTTATGATATATTCAGTAGAGTGACACAATTTTTTTAAATATCTTTGTCGTTTTTTTTCTTGGTTATGAGAGAATTTTCTGAAAATATTATGGGTATATAGTCTATATAATTTAATCTTTCGAATTTGCATACGTTGTCTTTTTATGTCAAGGGCAACCAGTATAACTTCAACCTATGACAGTAACCATAAGATCTAACTTTTTTAAATTACTGGGTAAATTACATTCAGATTGCAGCGCCATCTAGTCCATTTTTATTTAGAATGGCATATACACTATACCGGCGAGACTATCTTGTTCGTCAGATCAAATCTGTTATCACCTTATGGGATAAGGTAACAACAGATATCTGTGATTACTTACGAGAAGAAACCACAAGACGTCACTTCGTAAATCCATACTGACGAAATCATTTAAATTGAAGCGCATGTGCCTGCAATTGAAGTGACCTGTGGTAGAATACTTGGTGTTTGTCTATATGTACAGATATGTTTTATACATATTTGCATTAATTTGGAAAAGAAAATTTATTAACGGTTTCTATACATGTTTTACTGTAATAACAATTTATATGTTTATAAATGATAGAGTGTTCCAAAATTATAGTGTAAAACAAATAAAGCATTATTTACTAGAATTGTAGATTGTTGCAGTAGCTGATATTAATATACTACTTTATTTAAACCACAACCGAATTTTTATAAAACTAAATTATTCATATTGACGGCGTATATTCTTTATTCTATTTTGCGTTCGAAATGAACTCATTATGAAACCCAAAACAGTATCGAAATGAGCTTCATTTCGATACGCTTTTTTTCATTTTTCAATGTTGGCGTTGTTCGAATACAGAAATAAATATCATTGCTGTTATTTGATTTTAAGAATTTATGTACATTTGACAGATATGATATATGTCCGTATTTTACACAAACAACGTATGTTGTATACAATTGACAACAACATATATATGTTTCTATGTCACTCATGTTTATATTTTTAAATGAAGTATCAAGTAATGTTAACGAAAATTAGTAAATAATATGTAATATAATATACTTCGCGGATAGCAAGATTTAAATTTGAAAATGTCAAGTATCAATGTGACCAACTGCATGCTTTATATAAAAATTAAACTCTGAACTTTCAAATTAAATAATTCCAATTTAAGCAATTTATTAATGTAAAAAACGCAAAATAGAAAAAATAGTATAAAAAACTCGTTTCATAAGGCCTTTTGCCGCACTCGCTCTTTAGAAAACTCGCCGCTATCGCGGCTCGTTTTCTACTGATCTCGTGCGGCAAAATGGTGCCTTATGAAACTTGTTTTTTAATATACTATTAGAATACGAATAGCATTTTAGCACTTATATATGGGAATCATAATTATTGACACCTTTTGTTATGTGAAACGTAATTATATTTAAGAACATTAAAAAATCATATTAGGTGCAATAGCATATTTAAAGTAAATTATGAAACATTAATCGAAATTATAATGCAGATAATAATCAAGAGGATGTACGCAAATAAATATTGTGTTACACATTTCAAGGACGCGAATTCTAATGATAAATTTATCACAAACTATGATGAGTTCTTGTATAAAAAAATTAATGCATGTGTCATTAACGTTTTTAAATTCCATATAATAATATATAACTGCGTAATGTTATTCTATATACATATACAGATTCTACTAGAAATATTCAAGTATATTTGATCAAGGTTAAATAATAATTGGGGAATCCAACAAATAGTTTCTTCACTCTATTTACAGTATTTATTACAATTTAAAGTGAATATTAATATGTTTCTATTAGCTTTTAGTAAATATAAATAGTTTAAGCATACATTTGAACACTTGATTTTGAAATCTTATTAATTAATGTATATTCTTAAAAATACTTAAATTTGTATATAATGACTAATTATTTCATTCTCATGAATCAATATTTCTTAAATTTAATAAAGAAGACATGTGTAAAAATAATTTTCAGATTTTTTGCGGAATAAATGGATTTTACTTCATTTGAAGAACAGATGGTTCAAGATAAAGATAAATCTATATATACGAAAATGTTAGTGTATAAACTGAAACAATAATTAATAATTTTATGTTTATATCAACGATGTGTTAACATTTACAAGGATTGTTCGGAAACTACGTGGCCTAACACAGAGATGGCGCGAATTCGCAGGAATATTCTTTACCATTCTGTAGAATCATCCCTTAATAGGTTAGATATGACAGTACAGAGAATATTTATTACATCTTTAATAGAAAAGTTATATTTTCACTATTTTGGCTTAACTGTTGAACATCAAGACAAGCCATGGGCATCCAGCAATTGCTGCGCACTCTGTGCTGTTACTTTGACGGCTTGATTAAACGGTAGGAAAAACGCTATGCTATTTGCAAGACCTATGATTTCGGGTTTTCCAACAAAAATAAGAAAAATATTAGTTATACTAGTCTGTCCTCTGCTACTCGTCTCGTATCTTATTTGGAAGCCTTGTCAGTACTAAAATCTGTAGGTGTTTCGAGTGAAGAATATGATGTTACAGAACCAGAAGAAGCAAGTGTCAAGTTAGACCAGCGATGATGGATATTTGCCATCGGAAGAGGACGGACCACATCTGGACCACACATAATTAAATGATCTTATTCGAGACATTAATTACACAGGCCTGCATTTTTCAACACTTTGAAAGTTGATTTAAAAATTTTAACTGTTTTCTAGTAATTGGGTAGCGCTGATTTCAAATCTGCTTTTATTTTTTTTGTATCACGTAAGGTTATTTTTCAAACCAGTAAAATCAAAAAAAAAAAACACGATTTATTTCATTTATAGGCTAGTTTTATATTATATTAAAAAAATACAACAAATATACACATAGAAACTATTAGAAATAGTTATTTATTCTTTATGCTTCTTAAAAAAACGTTTTCGTTTTTCAGAAAAGCTTCGTTTGGTTGTTTTTCTGTCATATTCAGCTAAAGGAAGATCTCTTCTCAATGTCCAACAGTAATCGGCCATCATTTTTGTGTCCCAGCGCCCTTGGTATATTTTTTCCATCTCTTTAATATCCTGGTGAAATCTTTCTCCTTGCTCTTCACTTACGTCCCCAAGGTTTTCTGGGAAATAGTCCAAATGGGAATGTAAAAAGTGAATTCTTATGCTCATATTGCAACCAAGAATCCTGAATTTTTCCAGCATATTTTCAACGATCTCAACATAGTTTGTGTCTTTGTAATTCCCTAGAAATTTATGTACAACTTCGTTAAAAGCATGCCATGCATGTTTTTCCTTATCTTCCATCACATTTTCAAATTCTTGATCTTTCACCAAGCTCCTAATCTGCGGGCCTACAAAGATTCCCTCCTTTAATTTTGCCTCTGACAGAGTCGGAAATGCTTTACACAAATATTTAAAACAATTTCCTTCTTTGTTTAATGCCTTAACAAATTGTTTCATAAGTCCAAGTTTTATGTGAAGCGGTGGAAGTAACACTTTTTGAGGGACAATAAGACTTTCGCGAACTACATTTTTGGTTCCAGGTGTTAAAGTCACCCATTGTGGCCAGTCTCTTTTTATCCAATGCTGTTCTCGATTTCTGATATCCCACTCGCACAGGAAACATGGAAATTTAGTATATTCAGACTGCTGACCCAAGAGAAGGCCTAAAATTTTTAAATCTCCACACACTTCCCAGTTGTGATTTTCGTATTGTATTCTTAAAAGTAATTCCTGTAAATTTTCATAGCTTTCCTTTAAATGAACAGAATGGCCGACCGGAACAGAAGCAAAAACATTGCCATTATGTAAAAGAACAGCTTTAAGGCTCCTTTTTGAAGAGTCGATGAAAAGTCTCCAGTCAGAAGGTGTGTACTCAGGAGCTCCAGGGAAAGTAAGTAGATCAGCAATTGCTTGGCAGTACACGAGTGGTCCGTTTTGTGCAAAATATTTTACAAATCGAGCCTCACGATTTCTATACCAAGAGAAGGTAGTTTCTGGGGCAAGCAAATCTTTTTGTATCAACCTAGACCCCAGTACTTCAGAAAGAATTGGTAGCGCTGATTTCAAATCTGCTTTTATTTTTTTTGTATCACGTAATGTTATTTTTCAAACCAGTAAAATCAAAAAATATAGAAAAACACGATTTATTTCATTTATAAGCTAGTTTTATATTATATTAAAAAAAAATACAAAAATATACACATAGAAACTATTAGATATAGTTATTTATTCTTTATGCTTCTTAAAAAAACGTTTGCGTTTTTCAGAAAAGCTTCGTTTGGTTGTTTTTCTGTCATATTCAGCTAAAGGAAGATCTGAAGGTAGTTTCTGGGGCAAGCAAATTTTTTTGTTTCAACCTGGACCCCAGTACTTCAGAAAGATCTTTTGAAAGTCCCAAATCTCTTACTAAATCATTCAGTTCGGCTTGTGAAAATAGCTGAGGTTGGCTTTGACCTGAGGTTGATGGTTCAAAATCACTATCCATTTGTACGGAGCCGGAAGTTGAAGAGGTTTCAATATCTTCTTGTAGTACTTTGGGGGGTATAGGTATAGGTACATGATCACAGTGAGGAATTGGTCTGATAGCTGATTTAATATTGTTTGGGTACAAAATATGTATCAAAGTTTTTCTATTATGCCCCTTGATATCACAAGTCAAAAGTAGCAATCTTCATGATGATTTTGCGGTTCTCTCCAAACCATCGGTATTCCAAAAGGAAGGCTTTTTCTATTCCCTTTGGTCCAATGTCTTAAACCTTCTTCACATACCTTACAAACAACGTGCGGTGCCCAATCTTTATCTTGATCTCTTAAACTTTTTCAAGACGAAATATCCACAAATATAACAGAAATCATCTAGTTTGTTTTTGCAACACCGGCTAGACATATTTTTGAGCAATGTTTATTTATCAAATACCACGCACAACACTAAAGACAAATTAATTTTACTTGTTTACTGATTGACACTCAGAGCTATAATGAAGTAAATGACATTAAAATATACATTTTGTTTGGAGTGATAAACTTGAAATACTTCGCAGTACTAATAAAGTGAAAGCATAATAAATAGGATTTAGCAGGTAAAAATTCCCGGAAATCTTGTCCAAAATTAATACACGTAATAAAAGATTTACATCAGGTAATGAGAGCCTATTTAACAAATTTCTTTAAAACCACAACAGAAAATCATTTTTGGGTCAATACCTAGAATTTGAAGTAGTACATTCATTTTAAAATGTATTAAAACGCCTATTATAAGTTTTTTTTTATATTTTCTTCTTTTTCTTTTGTGCAAAAAAAATCTGTGGGTGGTAGAGACCAACTGTATTTGAATTAGTTATTGCTATGTAAAAACTGAGCTTAACAAACAAAAATCACGTCATCACAAATTTTATGCAGGCCTGTATTATTTATGAAATACTATGATCTAAACTCCAAGGATTGAAACTGTTAGCTTCAAACACACATATTTCTGTGTATCGTAATTGTCAGAAAGAACTATCAACTAGCACAGTATTTTTCAACCAACAAGGGACTTTCATATTCCAATAAGGTCGACGATTTGATGTTGGCATTAGGTCACCTTCCCGAAGAATGGCGTCTTTTTATCGATGCTTCAAAATTGAGTTTGAAAGCTGTCCTTCTTCGCATAGGAAACGTTTATCCGTCCAACCCTTTTGGCCACGCAATCCACTTAAAATAAACTTATGAAAATATGACTTTTCTTCTAGACAGAATTAATTACAAAATGTACAGCGCAGACCTCAAAGTTGTAGCAATTCTACTCACTTTACAACTAAAGTATGCAAAGAATTGTGAGTGAGGCACTCGATCAAGAAATTCCAACTACATTGTTAAAGACTGGCAAGTTAGGGATCGGTATATTGCTGGACAAAATAATATACTTTATAAGTCACTAGTTGAACCTGATAAAATACTTCTACCGCCATTATAACAAGTGTTCATTTGAAAGGTCAATCTAGGTTACTGAAATTTTGATAGAATAAGACGCAAATATATTAGTATGTGTTTGTTGTTCCGTAAATGTAAATCCAAATGACATTTGATAATGTCAATCACAAATATCAATTAGTGCATAAAATAATCGTGCGTCGATTCTGGTTTAAATAAATTGCTTCTCAGTTTTAAAATGGCTTTCACTTTAGAACATAAAATTTTTTAGTCCAGGCTTATTTTCGAAGTGGTAATAAAATTGATGGTTTATGGGTTTATTCAGTTCAAGATTGCATGGTAGAATTTCAAGTTGAGTTTCCACATTTTGTAATAGATTATATACAATTTAAGAATACTTTGGATAGAACTTTAAAACTTTTTTCTGAAACTGGTAGTCTCTTAAGAAAATCAGGCAGCGGAGCAGTTAAGAAACGTACACCTCAAGTTGTCAATCGTGTTGAAGAAATAATGGAAAATGAACCACAAACATCTGTTCGACATTTGAGTCAACAAATAAACCTTTCTGTTGGTACAAAACTCACAAGTTATTAAAAAAAGATATTCAACTTTATCCATACCGTGTCACAGCAGTACAAGAATTGTTAGAAATTGATTACCCACGTAGACTACAGTTTTGTAATTGGTTTGTAAATATGAACAATAATGGAGAACTTTCGCAAAGGGTCATCTTTACTGATGAAGCATGGTTGAATAAAACGGGATACCTAAATTCACAAAATACAAGAATTTGGAGGAGTGAAAATCCACATGTAATTAATGTAGAATCGCTACATCCAGAGAAAATTGGTGTTTGGGCAGCGATAAGCCAAAGGCGAATCATTGGACCAATATTTTTTCAGGGAACGTTAACTGCTCAAAGATACCGTACGGAAATTTTACAACCATTTGTCAATCAGTTGCATGATGATGAACAACAAAATGCATATTTCCAACAAGACGGAGCACCTTGTCGTTGTACTGAAGAATCTTTGGATTATTTAAGAGAATTTTTTGATGAGCGTATAATTGTCGAAATACTGAAATTGCCTGGCCTACACGTTCATGCGATTTAACACCTTGCGACTTCTTTTTGTGGCCTTATCCAAAGAAAAATATATTTAATGCATGGAAATTAATAACAATTCAGTAATGTTGCAGAATATCATCAGAAATTTTAAGAAATTTGAAAGGAGGATTTTAAAGTGCATTGATCTTGAAGGACAACATTTTCAACATTTGTTATAGTTTTCAATAAATACCTATTATTTGTTATTTATTTGTATGTATGAAACTGTCAAAATATACGACTTCGTAGGTTAAGTAGTAAATTTTAATTTACGACATACTTCAAAATGTTCTCAGTAAACCACATGCTACTAGATTGACTTTTCAAATGAACACTTGTTACATAAAACTAGGTTTGATGAAAAATTTCGTGAAAGCAATGGATAAAGATGGGCGTGGATTCCAATACCTTAAATAACAATTTCCCAAAATCTGAGATGCAAAACCAAAAGATGGAACTTTTGTAAGGTCCCAAATTAAACTTCTACTACAAGATAAAAAATTTGAAGAAACCTTAAGTGAGTTGGAGCGTGTTCCTTGAAATCCTTTTAAAAATGTGACCCACGATTTTCTATGAATCAGAAAATGTGACAAATATATAGTACTTGTTAATCAACTTCTTAGAAGTTACCATAAATTGAGGTGTAGCATGAGCCTTAAAATACATTTTTTTGCACTCGCATATATATTTTTTTCCCTTGAACCTTGGCAGAGTGGAAGCTTTCGTTAAGATATTTCTGTTATTGAATGACGTTATTAGGGCAAGTGAACAGTGAAATGCTAGCTGATTATTGTTGAACATTGATATCAGTAAGTGCCGAAGAAGAATTTAAAAGAAAATAAAAATAAAAACATTTTAAACAGAACGATGATACTATACAGTTTCATATAATGTACATACCTAATTAATATTATTTCATTTTCTTTTCGATACTTATTTTCTTCCAAAACCTGACGTGCCAGAATAAATTTATTGTTATTTATTAATATTGTTAGAATTATAAAAGAAACGAAAATTTTACAGTTTCTAAAGAAAAATTTAAAAAAATTAAAATTTGTTTTTTCTTCAATATTTAACATATTGTATAGACACGTTTGGATTCGAAATGTGTACATTGCTTTTGGAATAATAATACAATGAAATCTAATCCTGAAATCAGTGAAACAAATCTGTATGTTGTTTTTATCGGGGGTTGTGCAAGAGAATTTAAACCACAACAATATCGTAATCATGTTGCGTAACAATCATGCAGTTGCAAAAACATAAATTACAATTGCCGATGCCTAATGAGTTATGTAATGATTTTAACGATTGTCGCCTTTATTAGAATGAAATACGGTGTTGCGGTATTTCATTTGCGAATAAATTTCACGCTCAGTTTTCTAAAATGAGAACATTACATCGGTATGAATGAGCTTGGAGATTTTCGCTTATTAAAGTCGAGTTGTGGTTCATCAGTGTTTGTGGTAAATAAGTTGAAATATCGTTGTTTTACAATTCAATGTAAATATGTTAATGTTAAAACAAAAATCTTAATGATAATTGTTTCATAACTAGAGCAAGTAATAATTGTCGTCATTATCATCATCATCATTATAATATATACTCGATTAACAGGTTGTGTGGACTGTAATAATTATATATTATTAGTAGAGTGGACCAATTCGGAGCGAAAGCAGAGGCGTGACTAACGAATTGGTTCCCGCATGCGAAACATTATTAATATCTAGAGATATACTATCACGAACGGTGCTGTTATTATGTTATTAAGTAATATAATAAGTTATTATATTACTTAATACTACATATTTGTATTATATTTTATATAAGCACTTATATTATAAAAGTGCTTATATTAAACTTTAGACGACGGATAAAGGTAGGAATTATAATAAATCAAAACTAGGGAACAGCAAAAATTTGTTGACACATAATTTCTATAAAGCAGTGTTGAGAGAAATATAGGTGATATTCATATTCATATAAATATAAAACACTTTCCTGTTCTATAGAATGCACAATACACAATACACGACTGTAAATTGGAACTAAAATAAACAAAATATAATACATATATGTAGTATTAAGTAAAATAATAACTTATTATATTACTTAATAACATAATAACAGCACCGTTCGTGATAGTATATCTCTAGATATTAATAATGTTTCGCATGCGGGAACCAATTCGCTAGTCACGCCTCTGCTTTCGCTCCGAATTGGTCCACTCTAATTATTAGACTGCTAAACGTATAGTTAATAATAATCATAAAAAACAAAAGTAACTTACGATACATATAAGTTGAAGATTGCGGTTTCCTGGAGTTTTATACTAATATCATGGTCTTCTATCCAAATATCACAGACTACAGCATTCAGAGCTGTAACAAAATAAAACATCTATTAGTCATCTTTCAAAAATATCTAAGTGTAGTGTAGAAATTAATCCAATAAACTCATAAGTAATTTGACAAGCGACACCGCTCTAATCTACATGTGATCCTTTAAAAGCAGGATGTGCGAATTTCGTAGGATGATTTCAAAGCTTTTTATTAATCCGCCTAAATTCTTGAATTATTAAGATATAGTACGTCATTCAATAACTGACAAGTAATGAATAATACGCAAAAAATTATTTCATTGCTCTATATAGCATAATTACCAATTAGATCCATAAATTTAAATTCATATCAATAGTTATGGAAAAGCACTTATCAATTTTTAATTGCGCCGTAGATTACATATACTTAAGTAGTACTGGGTTGGAATCTAGACAATGGAAAGGCAAAAAAATCTTTATTACACTTATATTTGTATCCTATCTCGATAACTAAGTGTCATGTTCAATAGGAAGTAAGCACTGTGTCGAACATGGGCTCACAGTAAATAAAACACAGATATCGTGAAACACTTTACATCTTATACACTGATTACTTTCTACTGCTGATTGATAACTTAATTGTCGAAGTACGTATACAAGCTGTCCGTGAAATAAAAAGACAACGTATGAAAAATAGAATGATATAAATTGTATCATGTTGCGCTTATGAATTCAAAATATTCGGAAATCGTAAATAATAAATATGTACCTCTATTGAAGTTACACAGACACCGTATGTTTACATACGCAACAACTGTCGATACAAAAACTATACCATTCTGTATATTAAGTGGATTGTTAAAAAATAAGATGTGGTTACATTAATTTACAAAGCCATTTTAAAAATCATACTAAAAATAATCAGTGGACTTTTAGAACTGACATCATTTCATGTATATTACGAGAATATTTCTTTGTTAGGAGAGGTAGGAAATGGAATGCTGCTATTGAAATTAAAGCAGGCGGTGTTTATGTTTACAACAACGCTAGAAAACAACATTGTGTCTAATTTTTATTATGGTAAGTCGGCTATTAAAAATTTATACTTGTAAATTTTTAAGATGGCATATTAAAAGAACATGTAAGATGTTTGTTGTATGATTTTTTTCTTGCACCATGACAACGCCAGACCGAATTACAGCAACGAAACGATGAAGACAATGACGAGTACGGTTGTTTCGCACCCTCCAGTCTTGATTTGACACCTTCAGATTTCTGATTATTTCCAAAGTTGAAAGAGGTTGAACAGTCAACATTTTTCATTGGAGGCTAAAGTTCAGGCTGCTGTTAGCAAATGGACCAACAGTAAATAAGAAAATTTCGTCGTTAACAGAATGAAGAAATTAATTCAGTGTTAAATGCTAATGCTAAAGTGCTAAATGATTATGTGGAAAAATAATTATGTACATTGGTAGTACAATAAATTTTTTTCATTTTGAAATTGGTTTCATTATTTTATATTTCCTTATTCTTATTTTAAAGAGTTTGAGACCTTATATATCAATCCGTCCTCGTATCATTCCTAGTCGCCATCTTGCCTACTTGCCATCTTGCATAATGACACTGAATTTGTAAATTTTAACAATTTGTGCACAAATTTTCAGCGATATTTCTTAATGGTCGAAATTAAGCATCCGCCTAAGAACTTAACAGTGCGTAGATTTGCTTTCCACTGTGCTATAAAATTTCGCTACAATTAATTCTTATCTATATAGTAGCTGATGACAGTGATGACTTTCCTATTTCCGTTTTCAGGGTCGTCGAAAAAGGTGTCCGGGATTTTAAAGTGAAATAAAAATCTTAATGGTAGAATATTTATTTATACATCAAAAGACGCAGCAAATCTTAAATTTTTTTATCCCATCTAAAAAGTTTCAATGTGAGCTCCCCCGTCGCATGGTAGACATCTAGCCGATAGTCTAGCTCTAGCCAGGTGTTCTGAAGCATTTCAGGAGTAACAGTTGAAATTGCTACGTTGATTCTTTCCCTCAGATGCTGTAGGTCACGAATTTTTTCAGAATAAACAAGGTTCTTAACATAGCCCCAAAAGAAACAATCTAATGGTGTCAATTCAGGACTTTTAGGTGGCCACAAAACAGAACCGTTCCTCCCAATCCAACGGTCAGGAAATCTGTTGTTGAGAGCTTTTTGGATGATTAGGCTGTAGTGACATGGTGCTCCATCCTGCACGAAAATTACATTAATGCCCTTTTCCCTTTCAATTTCTTCAACTTGAGGGAATACATACATTTCTAACATGTTCAAACACATAATGCCTGTAATTGTGTTTTCTATAACCAGGAAAGGTTGATAACACGATTTTGCATAAGTTCACACTAACGTTAACTTTTGGTGAATCACGGACGTATTGGAAAACTTCATTTGGTTGCCGTTCTCCCCATATACGACAGTTATGGCGGCTTACACAACCATTAATGTGGAATGTTGCCTCATCGCTGACTAAAATGTTATTAATGTACAAGTTTCCATCGTCGTCAATGTTACGTAGCATCTGTACGGCAAAATCAATGCGCCTAGGCTTATCTACTGGTTTTATTTCATGTCTTAGTTGAATTTTGTAAGCATGTAATTTAAGACGCTTATGAAGAATATTCTGAATAGTTGCTTTAGCCATACCAAGTTCCAAACTGCGT
Source organism: Melolontha melolontha (assembly GCA_935421215.2). Lineage (NCBI taxonomy): Eukaryota > Metazoa > Arthropoda > Insecta > Coleoptera > Scarabaeidae > Melolontha > Melolontha melolontha. Next base: position 104,432,827 of record OW285239.1, on the reverse strand, counting down.
TGGGCAATAAATTTCTGAGGACTTCGGACACATGACTGCCTTACACACTCAACATCCTCTTCTGATTTGCGTGGCCGTCCTGGAGATTTCTTGAAGTCAACACTTACACTTCCAGTTTCCTTGAACTGATTAAATCAACGAACAATGGTTTTGTCTGTAAGTGGATTTTGTCTATAAGTTCGCCGAAAATGACGCTGCACTATAGTCTATTTTTAAACTAAGAGGAGCCTTTTAAATTAATCGCGCCAAAATTACTATGCGTGATTGGTTGCTTCAGAGGTAGGATTACGTTATGCAAAAATTGCGTGTTGACCTATCGATGTAAAGGTGGCGCTCTTGAATCTAAAAGCGGTCGCCCATCCACGTACCGACCCCGGCCGATGCTGTTTGACTTCGGTGATCAGACGAGAACCGGTCTTTTCAGCGTGCTATGGCCGTTGCCAATTAATTCTATTTCTACTGGTAATATTAACTATACTTTGAAACAATTTTGGTAACTTTTACTGCGTAAATGTGGCTTTTCCATTTACTCCTCTTAGTTTAAAAATAGACTATAACACAACTGATTTGAACTCAGCGTACCACAAAACACACCGCGCTTTCTGCTGGACGGTAGTCATGATGGCTGATCAGGTCTAGCCGCACTGAAATGGCGACGCGCGGCAAGATGGCGTCTGTGCATGCGCTCACTGACTTTAATAATTAAATTTAAAATTTGCTGCGTCATTTGATGTACAAATAAATATTCTACCATTTATATTAATATTTTTATTTCGCTTCAAAATCCCGGACACCTTTTTCGATGACCCTGTATAATAATGTTCCATATATGTATATATACATATATATATATATATATATACATATATATATATATATATATATATACACATATACATATATATATATATATATATATATATATATATATATATATATATATATATATGTGTTTAGATAATTTCTTAGCCGTTTATTAAATATAACAATTGATAAATTATTGGAGTTTTTCGGCTTTTATATGAAATATTTGCAGAGTAATGTTTAATTGCAGAGCAAGTGGGGATGTAAACATTGCTGTCTACAAATTACAAAGCAAATCATACGAAATTTTTCTTTAATTGAAAAATATGGTCTACGTTGGGACTCGAACCCAAGTCTACAGCTTGCCGGGCTGTCGCTTTTACCACTAAGCCACAATAGACCCAGGTTCAAGCTATTTAGAAATGCATTATAAAGTAACAGTGTTAATGAATCAGATGTCCGTTAATTATCTAAACACTCATATAGCTATGGAGTAATAATTAGCATTTCCAACATTCAAATCTGACATCTGCTCTCAAAATACTGACATCTGCTTTCAATAACTCACATCTACTTTCAAAATAGGCATCTGCTTTCTAATCTGACGTTTGCTTTCATAACTTACACCGGCTTTCAAATCAGACATCTGCTTTCATTAACTGACATTTGGTTTCACTGACATCTGCTATCAAAACTGACTTCTGCTTTCAACTTGATATCTACATTCAATAACTGACATCTGATTCATTAACACTGTTATTTATAATGCATTTCTAAATAGCTTGAACCTGGGTCTATTGTGGCTTAGTGGTAAAAGCGACAGCCCGGCAAGCTGTAGACTTTGGTTCGAGTCCCAACGTAGACCATATTTTTCAATTAAAAAGAAATTTCGTATGATTTGCTTTGTAATTTGTAGACAGCAATGTTTACATCCCCACTTACTCTGCAATTACATACATTCTAATTTGATATTTGTAAATATTTCATATAAAAGCCGAAAAACTCCAATAATTTATCAATATATATATATATATATATATATATATATATATATATATATATATGTACATATATATATAAATCAAGCGTTTGCGGAGTGTATATTTACAGACGCATTGTCAACTTCACAAACATCTAAGTATTTCTATGGAAGTTTTTATGTATAGAAGGATATGGTAATTATATTTTTGAGTAATGAATAACTTATTACAAAATTAGTTATTAAGTTTTATTATAAATTTATTCAAACGTAGCCTGCTACTAAGTGTCATGTTTACTTTTGTAAAATTCTCTACGAAGTTACAAAATATTATTCTTCTTTTCTCCTTTCACACTATGGATTAATTTATTTCGTGTAATCTCATAAGTATTTATCGATACATCAGAGAAGTGTACTTCGACAAAATTTTGTTATGTTAGTTTGTGCATTCAATTACAGTACTAACCTTGGTGTATTGAAGTGTTCGTGCAAACGTGAGTTTATATAACAAACTAAATTTAGAGGATGAAGAAGGTTAACAAAACATTACAATGTTTAGTTATAAATTACTATATTGCATATACACGATATGAATCATTTACTTACAACGGAAAGTTCTTAACTCGAAAATTAAAAAAAAAAACTGAAACTTTATGGGTGAGTAGTCCACCCTAGAACATGCGCAGAATTATTTTTTTTGTAACAGAATAATTTGAAACATACTTGAGTGGGCAAGAACTTCATCAATATTGTATAATACAAAAGTATTTTTAATAATATAAAATATTATTAAAAATCTGGTGTGAAGAACACAATACAAGTTCATTATTAATAAGTACGCCCCTGCTCCAGCAGGAGCGTACTGACGAATCTGTAGAAAGATGAAATAAACATCTGCGTCTCTGGAGACGGATACGTTCACAAAAATATTAATAATGAATTTGTATTGTGTTCTTCACACCAGAATCTTAATAATATTTTATATTATTAAAAATACTTTTGTATGATTTTTTTGTATCGAAAAAACGTCTTAAGGGGACAAAAACACCCTCCAGACTTAGAACGATCATGTTTTTAGCATGATTCTCAGCAAGAAGAATATATAAAATGTTAATTATTGTTACATATCAAAGTATTTGGTTTTCCATGCTCTATGATTAGAATTATATATGTATCTGAAATTGCAATTTAGGAAACAAAAGTTTACTTGCACTCCGTCACACTCCAAAAGTATTATTATTTGACCACACAATACGAAAGAGCGTTTAAAATGGCCTAAAATGTATACACAAGTTATTTAAACCAAATGAATTTATGTCAACAAAATAATGTAAAGCCTGAACTATGTGTATTGGTGTAGGTGCCTAACTATACTTATGCAATGTGAGCGGGCCGACATATTCATTCGCGCTCCACACATGTAGACTATATGCAGGTCTGGTTAGAATTTATATACCTATACACACGGCCAACACAGTTGTCTCTTGTAGTAGGTATATGTAATACGTTATGTGTGGTGAACCTATTATACATGCATATGCTTCTCGTGGGTTTCCCCGCTTAATTTCCTATGATAATTGGATTAAAGATACATAATTCAAAATGGAAATAAAACTAATAGTTAAATGTTCAGTTTATTAATAAATAATCGTAAAACGACAATTGTTTGCTAATAATTTGCTAATAAATATTTAAAAATACTACGCGATCATTTAAATTCTAAATTAGAGCAGTTAGTGAAATTTAAATTAAGTTGGTATATAAGTACTAATTTATAATTTGGATTGTCAAAGTGAAGTTTCAAAATGTTTGATTTAGAACATAAGATTTTTCTTACAGAATGTTATTTTAAAAACGCCGAACGACAAGAGAATGGTGTATGGACATATTCAGTACCGTACTGCATCAATGATTTTCAAAATGCCTTCCCTAATTTTCCTGCGGATTATCAAAAATTAGTCCAAGAAATTTACACATGTGTGGAAAAATTTCGTAATGTTGGAACTGTAGGTAGGAAAGTTGGTAGTGGCGCGCCCAAAAAAAGAACTCCTGAGATTGTGGCAGATGTTGCAGTAAGAATGGAACAGTCTCCCAAAAAATCTCTTCGCAGATTAGCCCAAGAAATAAACCTATCATATGGAACTTGTCAAAAAATATTAAAACAAAATTTAAATCTTTATCCTTATAAGATTAACGTCGTTCAAGAGCTATTCCCTCGAGATTTTCCTGTCCGAATAGAATACTGTCAGTGGTTTTTGAATAATTTAAATAACAACAACACTTTGCATTTAACATATTTTTCGGACGAAGCATGGTTTCACCTGTCCGGCTATATAAACAAACAAAATATGCGTATTTGGTCTTCGGAGAATCCTCATGAGTTTATTCAATCGCCTCTCCATTCGCAGAAAATTGGTGTTTGGCTAGCGGTTTCTCGAAGGCGTATATTTGGACCTGTGTTTTTTGAAGGAACGATAAATGCTGAGAGATATCGAAATAATTTACTTGAACCGTTTTTCCAAAATCTTCATGATGACGAACTTTTACATAGGTATTTCCAACAGGACAATGCAACAGCTCACAAAACAAGGGAAAGTGTGGCTCGAATTCGCGAGTTTTATGATAATCGAGTCATTGAATTTCCGCCTCGCAGTCCGGACCTAACGATTCTTGATTATTTCATTTATCCGTATCTGAAAAACACAGTTTACAAAAATAACCCACATAATCTTGAAGAACTACAAGAGGCAATTTCTAATGCATGCAACGCTATAACCGTTCAGATGTTGGAAAATGCTTTTGAAAATATGAAACGGTGGAGTAACAGTTGCATTGCAACAGAGTGAGAACACTTTGAACACATTTTGTAATTTACAATAAAACTAATTTATCTTGTAATGCTTTCATTTCCTATAGATATAATAAAACACAGTTGTATAGTTTCAAAATAATATATATGCACTACATATGTTTCACCACACTGTGGCTTCATCAGGTGGATGAATATACTAATTCAAAATATCAATTAGATCTTATATATATCAATACAAAGTACAGAACTAATCTTATTCTAAGAGGGGGTGGACATGTATGAGTTTTAAGTTTAGTAGGGGGGAGTTATTTATGTCTAGTTGGTCATTTAAAATTATACCTAATTTATTATATTTGTTAATTTCTAAACTTTCTAACATATTAAGTTTTTTACTTTTATCTAGGACATGCAAAGTTTTAAAATTAGTGTTGAATTTGTGATTATGTTCTAGGCAATGATTGGCAAAAGTTGAGTCTGTCTTCTTGTCTCTGTGGCTTCTTTCATGTTCCTTCATTCTAATATCAAATGTCCGTCCTGTTTGTCCGACATACACTTTTTTACAATCTTCGCATGTCAACTTGTAAACCCCTGAGTTTAATCTATTGTCCGTTTTATCTTTGTTGTTTTTTATAGCGTTTTGTAAGGAATTGTTGGTTTTGAATGAAATGGTCTCTTCTTTACTTGTTTTTATTAAGTTTCCTACTTTGTTTGAAATTGTACCGATGTATGTATGCTTTCATTTCCATTAAAATTATATCGATTACACATAAGATTGACAAATGTCACAAAGTATAACATAACCGCAAATTTCAATTAATCAATAATTGACATTCTGGACAACCTAATAAAAAAGAACCCGCCTGCTATAATTTAGAATTTAAATGATCGTATGGTACTTGAAAAACTTAATATAAACAGGGTTTTCAAAACAAGTAATAATCTATCCAAATACATTAAAAACAATAAAGACCGAATAGATAAAAAAAAAATGTGAAGTCTATAAGTTAAAGTGCGGATGCGGTAAGATATATGTAGGTCAAACAGGAAGATCATTTGAAAAACGTATTGCTGAGTATTGTTCTTTGTTTAAAAGTAGAAAAAACAAGAATCCACTTTTGCCAATCATTTAGTAGCAGAAAAGAATAAATTCAATGATTATAAAATTCTACATTTAGAGAATAAAGGCACAAAATTAAATTTACTGGACAGCTTAGAAATTAATAAATTAAAACAATCACAAATTTTACTTAACGATCAGTTGGATTTAAATAACAGCATTGTTAAATTTATTAATTTGAAGCGATCACTTAGGCAATAATGAAAATTCACATTTAGTTTATTAAATTTCTATTAGTAAACATGTTTTCTAAAATTCCAGTATAACAGGAACGGCTGACTAGCTGCGTTACACATTTTTACTCAAACATTTGTGTAAATTCTCAGATATTAAAAACGCAGTAAAGTAATATTAATCTTCTTTTGTATTTATGTATACCGATGTTAGTTTGTATCTTATTCTAGTACGTATCTGACGAAGCCTCTTTGTTGGCGAAGCAATTGTGTCTTTACGATCATATATTAATAAAATGAATATTTAACTATTAGTTTTATTTCCATTTTAGCCAACACAGTGGCTTCGTCAGGTGCGTACCAAAATAAGTCGCGAATTTACTTTAGTACGTACCTGACGAAGCCACTGTGTTGGCGGAGTATGTTCAAACAGATGAAAATTTGGAATTAATACGTTAAATAGACAAAAAAAATAAAAAAGTTTTCTTTAATTGAAATATGCCTAATTTATATTGTCTTTTGATTTGGAAAGCGCAGGAAATTTCGACGTCTAAAATTCAGACTTATATCTGAGCATCTAATCATGGATGCTTGGAAAATTATGAAGAAAGTCCAACGAAACTGAATTAGTACATGTAACCTTCATAATGAGTGGAGACAACTGTCAGTATCTAGACTAAATAGTTGTGAGTTCTCGCGAGCAGATGATATAAAAGATCTTGGTACATATTACGGTCGAAGATTGAAATATATTTATCAAACGAAGACAGCTAAGCTTACAACTTAGTCAAATGTACAGATTAATATGATACAAATCTCAATTGACCATTGATAATGAAGTGCTGTTATGCAAAAGTATATCTAAACCTGTTTGGACGCACGGGATTCCCATCCGGGGGCTCTGTTGCCAACTTCGACCTAAATATCATTCAGCACTTCCAAATCAAGGCGATTCGAGAAACGGTTGATGCGTCTTGGTACGCGTTAAACCTAAAACAAGGATTGTTCGGAAACTACGTGGTCTAACACAGAGATGGTGCGAATTCGCAGGAATCTTCTTTACCATTCTGTAGTATCGTAATTTAGCAGGTTAAATATGGCAGTACCGAGCAATTTGTCAATTAACTGAATTTGAATTAACCAAAAACTGTTACTGTTCCGGATTTGACTGCAAAAGTTCACCGTATGGTCTTGGATGACCGTCGAGTAAAAGTGCACGAGATAGCAGACATTGTAGGTATCTCAAAAGACAGTGTGCACAGAATTTTAACTCAAGAATTCGAAATGAAAAAAATATTCAGCACGTTGGGTGCCGCGATTATTCACATATTCACACCGGAGCAAAATAACTGAATGGTTTGAGTGTTTCTTGCGACCTTTTGGCACGCTTTCGCCGTAATCAGAAGGACTTTGTACGCCGTTTTATTACCGTCGATGAAACATAGGCCACCATTACACTTCCGAAACCAAAAAACAATCCAAACAATGGACAAAAAATGTTCTCCGCCGCCAAAAAAGGCAAAAACGGTTGTCAGCAGGAAAGGTTATGGCAACTGTTTTGGGGAATCTCATGGAATTATCTTGTTAGAAAAGGGAAAATCAATCAATGGGAAGGATTATGTCAAATTTGTTGCATCAATTCAGCGACAAAATTAAAGAGAAACGGCCTCATTTGGCAAAGAAGAAAGTGCTTTTCCATCAGGATAACACACCTACCAACAAGTTTGCGATTGTAATGGCAAAAATGCATAAATTGGGATTTGAATTAGCGTCTCATTCTCCCTATTCCCCAGATTTGGCTCCCAGCGATTATCATCTCTTTCCAAAACTTGAAAATAATAGCTGACGGTAAAAGATTTTCGTCTGATTCCGAGGTAATCGTTGCTGTAAATAGCTATTTTGAGGACTTGGATTCATTGACCTACAATGAAGGCATTACTAATTTGGAATATCGTAGAAATTAGTGTGTTGAGGGAGCAGGAGACTATATTGGAAATAAAATTTTTGTCAAAAAAAACTTGCGCTTTCTTTGTTAGGCCACGTAGTTTCCGAACCACCGTCGTACAACGTGATGTCCCGATGGCTTCTATTAAGCGAGCGATCAAGGAATGTTGTATATGCCATCGTATGAGATTAATCGTGCACGTAAATGTGTTCCTAAATCAGTTACTAACTACCCGTGACTTGGTGACAAAGTGTGTAGACTTTCTTATATGTCATTATAAAAGAGCGGACTGAAGCGATTGAATGACCAATTGCCTCGATAAAACGTTGTGGCGGTATCAGGTATAGTATGCATATTATAACAGCCCCACTATTTGCTTGCTCGATTGCATTCGTCGAGCAAATGTTATTTTAGTCGTTATGAATAGTACATTGTGTGTAATCCTTCATAAATTCAATTCAACAGTGGCGTGTAAGACGGAATATACATTATATATTATTTAGTTAGACTTTGTTGAAATAATCGCTTAAAAAAATTATATCCGATAATTTCCAAAGTGTATTCTCGTGTTTACATGCATATACATATATGCATTTATTGTTCTTGAGATAGTATATTTTCTATTCTCTTCTATAAGGGATTGTTTCTGGTTTCGTTTCTATCAGTATTATTTGATTACAACGTTTAGAATTTAAAAGACTCCGTTTTATATTGTTATATTTATTCAAATTTTTTATAAATATTAAGTTTAATTTACCAGCATATTTCTGTAGTAGTTTTCGTTTCTTCTTTTTAGTCCATTTGTTTCTGTTCTTAGTATTTCTCTTTATTTTCATTATCTATGGAGAATTCTCGTAGGGCAACCATGGTAGGCTGGATTAGAGGCCATACAGATTGGTTGCATATTCGTAATGCTACCGAGATATATTGCAGTGCCTGTTCATTAAGTTTAAGGCGTCCAAAAGTGTAACGTGGGAAGACATATTTCTTCGAAAACTTGTCAAGATAACATATGACCATCTGCACCTGACACTTTTAAGGAAGATCTGTGTGAAGCTTTCATGGCGGCCAATATCCCATCCAAAAAGCTTAACAATCCAGTCCTCAAGAGGTTTCTTACAAAATATACTGATCGTCATATACCAGATGAATCTACTTTATGTAAATTCCACTTACCAAAATGTTATTTGAGAACCATTGAAAAAATACGAACCAACCTATCTGGTCATTATCTTTGGGTAAGTGCAGACGAAACAACGCATGTAATTGGACGATATGTGTTAAATGTAGTTGTTGGTATTCCTCATCCGACAACTTCTACCAACCATACTTAATTGCAACTAAAATATTGGCTGTCGCAAATGGTGAAACAGTTGCAGAAGGAATTGATCAATGTATTCATAATATTCTGTCATCGGATTACAACTATAAAGACAAGATGCTATTAATTTTGACTGATACGGCAGCTTATATGTTAAAAACAAGGAAGTTCTTAAAGCAATCTAATCCCAATATGCTACACGTTATTTGGGCAGCATATGCACTACACAGAGTATGTTGATACATCAGTGGTAATTTTTCAAATGTTGATAAGTTAGTTTCATCAATTAAAAAGATACTTCTCAAAGCTGTATATATATATATATATATATATATGAAAAAAATCTGTGAAAGTCGTATCCATCCGGGATGTGTAGACATCGATGTTTCATAGTTATCATTAATTGTCAATACACCTTACCCAGAAATAGATACGACTTTCATTTCCATACTGCGTGTATATATACTTATGATGATAAACGTAATGCCAATGAGAACTCATAATTATTGAATTCTCACAAACATGCCATTGCCGCTTTAATTCGTTGCATCAATTTCTACACATGACAAAATCACCTTTGTCTAAGAATGTAGCTGCAACGTGTCACGGCGTCAACAGTCCAGGTTGTCCGGGAAAATGAAAAAATGTGTGAAAGTCGTATCCATCCGGGATGTGTAGACATCGATGTTTCATAGTTATCACTAATTGTCATTACACCTTACCCAGAAATAGCCAATCGCCCAAGTCTGCTCTCTGGTCGTTACTTACTGTATTACTGCTGAAGCATATTGCCTTTGGGTAGATTTCTCATGTTTGAGAATTTGAGCGTGAATAGAAATTATGATTTGATTAGGATTAATTCACATTAAAATTCACCATATTACCATATCACCAATATTAAAATATATGCACATTTCGTGAATTAGAAGTTGTATTTGGATTTTAGATTACGGTATTAATATAAAATGTTTTTATTTGATGAGAATATGAACATCATCCTTTATACAATTATGTGAAATTAATATTTTCGTCTTACGCGCGTAGGTGGATTTATTCCTGAATTATAGATTACTTCTTGATTTTTAGACACGGTATATTCAATTTAGTGGAAATTTATTAATGTAATTATGTACATGAAGTTTATCAATGGGATATCTATTATTATTAAATATAAGGAATTTATAACATAATGATCCGAATTATTATTAAACATCATTAGCTCGATATCGTTTTTAATAATAAACTTGAAATGAAAAGTATAAATTTTTTACTTCTATACAAAACATTCATTTATTACAAAGTATATATACCATAATTATCATCTTGCAGAGCTATTATAGTATTGTAATTTTAAAATAGTCGCACCAAAGCCAAGGTCCGACTCTTTTTGTTCGTTCCGCTGGGATAACAGTAAAAAACGTGCGAAACCCATGTAACAATTATATAAGAATTTAAGTATTATTCATGTACTCTATTCATTCGAACAGGATTTTGCTAAAATAAATAAAAACACCGTTGGGCAAATATTGTGCAAAAAAAAAATTAAAATAGAAATCCAAATAATTTAATTAATGATTTTAGAACACCTACTTTAAATTATGTAACAACAATTTTGTTGAATACAAAGCGTAATTACAGTGTTCATCATTTTTAAATTTCTTTCTATTAAAAACTCTTCCAGAATAACTGAACAATAGAAACCCCCGCGGTTTTCGAAATATTAGTTATATTGCTAGTATAAATACGATAATAGGTATATGTTAAAACGTATCTACGTACACATGTATATACAGAACGCATATAAATTTGCATTGGAGATTTTAATGTATGGAAACGTGTTTCGGACTTTCCTTGTCCCCATCAGCGTACGACAGAAGTAACCAGGCCCGCTGCTTATGCCAAACTTGCCCACAAATGCCAATGAAGGATTTCTTATAGCTCATGACATCTGTCGGCCAAGAAAGGCACATCGACGACGGTAGTTTTTACATTGATAGTGCATTTAAAAAATTATACCTATATTTTCTTCTTTTGTAAAATGGCCATAAACAACATAGGAAAGAACTAGTAAATTGTGTTAAGAAGTAATTGTTGTTATGATAAATAAGTCGTTTGCTAAATAAATCATGTTGGCCACTGTGTTAATCATGTAATACATATTATTTCTTTCGTAAAGGAATATTGCGTTCCTGCAAAATGAAATATATCTTTAAAATCTTATATTTTTGAAGTATCAACATGTGCACGTTATGGACTTTAAAAATATATGTAATGTATAAAAAAACTAACACAAGCAAAATCGGTATATTTATTAACAAGGCACTCTCTTAGGACTTTTAATTTCATCGTCTGTGTTAAGACCTTCTTCGCAGTTCTTTTTTTAGATTGGAGAATAAGCAGACGTTATCTCAGGAGGTGGGAGGTTTATCTCAATAGAGCCACAATGTATAATAGTAGTTTGCAAAGTCTGGTTATGTGAATGGATACATTGTAATGCAAAAGTCGCGCATTTCTATCAGTCCTTTTAATCGTTCCTCTTCAATAACATTCCGCTATTTATGTAGAAATATAGCATAATATTGAGTATTTGCCGTAATGTTGCTTTCCAACATTAATGCTCCCTCACAACTCCAGCAAACTGTTGTCTTGACTGTTTTCTACGATTAAGACATTTTGACTTTATGCGTAGGCTTTCCGTTATTCAATTATTGCATTTTTAATTCAAAGAACGAGTGTCATCATCAATGTCGCAGCTTTTAGATACTAGCATTACATGTATTCTCCATGGTTATTTTCGTATGAATAAACTTTGCGTAAAGTAGGTACAGAAACTTGTTTCGGCAAGTCACCACCATGCTATTTTCTGTCATTCCTACAGGGTGATCGAGTCTTCGTTTTTGGCCGACGTTTCGTCCGCTGTTGCAAGAGACATCTTTAGGGGCGCTGCTGTTGCAATCATGGACGAGCGCGGAGGCATTTCCAAATGGTATTTATTTAATTTAAGATGTTTGGGCTTTTTTTTGTAAACAATAATTATCACTCTATACTCCATTGCTTATCTTTTCGTCATTTTTACTCCACTACAACATTTACTTGCTACTTCTCATAATGTTCTCATAATGACTAAAGTCTTTTAGGTTCAAAAACTTATTGGGTAATATAAAGCGTTTCAATCACCACATGGTTGTTAGGTCGAGAATTTATAGTGTATTTTGAATAAAAAATTAATTAAAAAATGTAGTTAGTGTGACCGAACTATACGAGAATTACAATATGACTACTCTAAATCCGTGAAACTATATTTCTAGAAAATTAGTCGAACTTGGAAGGATGGAAGTAATAAAGTATTTATGTTTCATATTTGGTAACTTTGTTAAATGTTGACATAAACTCCATAGCGATAATAGAGGTTTAAGGTATATTTCTAATTTAAGAATGCTATAGAAGCAGGTGCCTTACCTCTGGAATGTACTTAGATCTGGTATCTGGCTATTATAGATGGTTTGGACAAATTTGCATTTGCAAATTGCTAAATCAAAATAATTGGATATTTAAACTGCTTTTGTCTATCGCTATTTAGTGAGATTTCTAGTTTGAGACGTAAATATCTCATCTTTTATCACTAGAACCAGTTTTGGTTATATTTCACTTTTGAAGTCAAAAAGAACATCGTTCCACAAATACATCTACTGCTTACATTGTTTTAAGATGACTTCAATAATGAAAAATATTGTCGCCTGGAGTAGTAATACTGGAAAATACATTTTTGCAAATATTAAAACAGAAGTAAAGTGGAAATAATGAGTAAATAGTATTTGTACTATATGGACTAGAACGGATTTAGAGTAACCAGGTCAATAATATCCGGTTGTTTTCCACAAGAATAAACTATTGGTTTCCGGTAGTGAACATAGTGCTTTTGTTTATTGGAGAATAACTAATCGATTGCATGTACATATATTGTTTGAATTTTAAAGTAAAATACAAACATTCAAACAAAGTATTTTTAATCTTTATGAAGAATAAAACTATGCGTAATATTTATCGTTTAGAATGCTTATTTAAATTATTACTAATAATTATGTACGAATTTGCATATACAACAAACGTTCAAGGTTTTAGATACTCTGCAATTGTAATAAAATTTGTTTTTAGTTAGGGAATCCTAAGTATAATAAAAATTAATAATTTTTTTCAGTTTATTGTTTTTTATTTTTATAAATTCTATGTCTTTGAATAAGCAGTATGGAAATTAGGCAAAATGCTTTTAGGTCTATGATTTACCATTATTGTAAACGAGGTTTGTTATACAGGGTGGGGCACGGCAATCGGATGTTTTTGAAATAACAATAAAATCGTCAGTTTTTGCTTTAAAAGAAATTTATTGGTAGGATTACATACGCAAGAATTTAGCATTTCATAATGTGCGGAAAATTACTTCAGCCATGTGATGTCCGTTTTCGTTTGCGCAATGTTGTAGTCGTTCACGAAAATTGACTTCCACTCTTTCCAGCAGGTTTCTAGGAATTAGATTAACTTGTTGACGTATCGCTTCCTTCAGTTCTTGTAACGTACGAGGTCTACCCTCGTAAACACGCGACTTGAGGAACCCCCATAGAAAGAAATCACATGTGGACAAGTCGGGAGACCGAGGAGGCCATAAAACATCACCAAATCTCGAAATGAGATGATTAGGAAACAGAGTACGAAGAACAGCAACACACGCTCAGGCGGTGTGTGCCGTGGCTCCATCTTGCTGAAACCACAATTGTAGAGGATCCAAACCTCTTCTTTGCAATTCAGGGATAATATAGGTGTTCACCATATTAATGCAACGCGCCGATGTTACAGTAACGGTAACATCGTTTTGTTCAAAAAAATAGGGACCGATAACGCCAAACCTCCCCACTGCGCACCAAACTTTAACCTTAGGACTGTGCAGCGGTTTTTAATGCAGCTATTGAGGATTTTCGGCAGCCCAATACCGACAATTTTGTCTATTGACAGCCCCATTAAGGTGGAAATGGGCTTCATCACTCATTACCACCAACATGTTTTCGTTCTGCTCATAAAGTGTAAGCATTTGTTGGGCAAAATTCACTCGTTGCTGGTAATCCCTTTCATTCAATTCCTGCACAACCGCTATTTTGTATGGAAGCTAATGTAATTCACCACATAAAATACTTCTTACAGTACGATTACTGATTCGCAGTCCGGCCGAATGAGCCCGAGCAGAGCGGCGTGGGCTTCGCAGTATCGCTTGTCTAACCCTTTCAACGTTCTCTGGAGTGCGCACTGTAAGTTGGGATCCGAGCGGTTTTATTTTGAGTATTGAGCCTCGTGTTCGAAGATTATGAACCCAACGTAGGATTGTGTTACGCGTGGGGACAGAGTCGTTTCGATTAATATTGAATCTCCAACGAAATTCACGTTGAACCGTAGTCACTGATTCACCACTTCTAACGAAAGAATCATATGCAAATATGCGCTGTTCTAGCGTCCACGACTCCATGACAGTAACTGACAGTAAAATGCTTTGAGTCAGGGAAGGTATCCCCACCTGTCAAATGCCCTTTCCTTTTCTAATGGTCGAATATTATGCATTCTAAAAACATCCGGTTCCTGTGCCCCACCCTGTACAACCAAAGAGATCAAAATGTACAGCTTTTGGGGACAATAGTCCTCCAAGCTAATTTATGTGTGGAAGAGGCAAAAATGAACGACCTATAGTAGTTTCCTTTGCTGAAACGTTATTGCCACGGAAAAACTATTTAATGAAAACTGGAATATCACTCATACAGAGATTGAAGAACAATCAGGCATTGAGTCATTTTCAGTAGATATAATTTTACACACCCGTCTGCATGTAAGGAAGCTCGCATGTCGCTAAATTTCATATTATTAACCTAAGTTTCAAAGGTGTATTATTACAAGTGATGAAAATTCTGAGTATACAATTATGATCCCCTGAGACAAAAAAGCAATCAAGTGGGAAACAGTCAAAAGTTATTTGCGGTAAAAGTTGAAAACAAAAAAAATTGCTTGCTGATTTTTAGGTACAGTAGTCCAATTGCAGTAATTCCTCTTGAAGATCCTAAAACTGTAAATGCCGCTTTGTATACAGAAGTTTGCTTTCTTTAAGCCTTTGAAAAATTTAGTATTGATCGCTCAAGATCTGATTTGCCCGGAAGTTTGATACACCTTAATAACGCAATTCCGTATAGTGCCGCAAAGACAATGTTTTCTACTTGAATCTGAAGTCTAACTGGTCAATCATCCACCAATATAGTCTAGATCTTACCTCCAACAATTTCCACATTCTAGCGTTCATTAATAACTTGATGTACGGTAAGAGATTTCTTGACGCTGTTGAATTTCAGCAACATTTGATGAATTCTTCTTTCGGCAGAATTTTTTGTGTTTCGGAAATTGGCTGCAAAGAATGATATTTTAACTAAATAAAGATACTTTTTAAAATCCTCTAGTTTTTCTGTAACTAAATTTTTCAGGATACCACTCATAATTTTATATATTTTTTTGCATATATTTAATGGCCCTTTGAGATTTGTGTATAGGTTATTGTTATGGCACAAGCAAAAGACGTTTTAGTAGATCAAAAAAACATTTGTATCGAGAATTTAAGAAAACGTAATGTCGATACATCGCTTCCACAAAACTGTTGTAGAAAAAAAAAACTTTATGGGAATAATATCCACAGTTTTACTATATTGTAAGGCATCTATCAAAATGATTGCAAGTATTGCATATGACATTAAGGGGTAGATATCATTAGCGGTTTAAGATGCAGATATCTGATCCGCATGCCAAAATAAACCCAAAAAATGAGTTTAATTATACTGTGGGTGACTAGAACGAGGTTTGGATACTATTTTCGAACTTCCTTCATATCTAATCCTGGGGTAATCTGTGAGAAGTATTGCATTGAATCAATGTCGGGGGCCTTTATGTTAGAAGGCGTCTGAGAAATACAAAAACGAACGTTTGATAAAACCCTCAATCTTCCACCGACTATCATAATATAAGGCCGTGTTTTTGAATATGGTTTTGAATGTTATTTATTTCGTAATGGAGCTCATTGGACTAATTTGATATCTGGAAATGTTGATTTCAATGAATGTTATTATAAACAAAGATACGGAAACTTGCGAAAACGATGACGATATTAAAAAAACTATAGATAACTGGATCTATAAAAATTACATATGCATTGAAGCAAAAGATCCTAGCACAAAATATTAAGCTGTATGGCACCCATATTCATAAATGAATATATATTTGTTATTCTAAATAAGTTCTTAATAATAAACGTTATATAATAAGTAGCAAGTGCATTTTTGTTAAATTTCTTATAAAATCATCATAGCCTCTAATTCTCTGCGCAAGATTTGCATTAGTAATCAGTCAGTAACTAATTGTCGGTAATAATGTACTTTTTTGACGTCTGATTACATAATTTCTATGGAATCTTAATTCTTAAAAGTGATAATTCTGATTTAACTTAAGAATAATGCATATTTATTATTTACTAAAACTTGTCTAGTATTAATTTTTAATTTAATTGGCCTTAAAATGACATAGTTTATTGCATTACTAAGATAGCACTAAGTATATTTTTCTGAGTTGTTAAGAAATCGAGTTTTTATAAAATACATGCTTATTATACATGCTTAATAAAATACAACAATGGATAATACATTATCATTAAACAATTACCGAGAATATTTATACATTTAAATTACATCTTATTTAACCAAACTTTTGAATTACAATGCATTCATTTGAAAGCCATTTCTTATCTCTTCGAAAAATTCTTATAACAACAATTAGCTAAGAAATAAAATGCGTTTTCTCTCGTTGTTGAATTTTTTAAATTTTCCACTCAGTTGCTACACGATTTATTTGCGCTTATCAGAGCTAGAATTAATTTATAACGGTACAAGGTTAATTGAGAAATCGTTTATTGCTATTTCTTTTAAGTTTTGCATCGGTTCTTGCAGATATGCTGCAGGTATGAAGGAAATGTGAAAGTCAATAATTTTAAACCCGTGAAGATCTGAATATAACGATATATACAAACATTACATACTTATATTGGGAAAATGATAAAATAAATATGTTTATACAATGTGAAAGTTGTAATATACTCGTATCTTACTTTCTATATATGCAGATTTCGATTATAAATTATGACTGATAAGTAGATTTACTTAAATTTTCAAATGATAAATAATTCTTCACGTTTAATATTGTCACTAATTCTCTATATT
Source organism: Melolontha melolontha (assembly GCA_935421215.2). Classification (NCBI taxonomy): domain Eukaryota; kingdom Metazoa; phylum Arthropoda; class Insecta; order Coleoptera; family Scarabaeidae; genus Melolontha; species Melolontha melolontha. Next base: position 104,415,388 of record OW285239.1, on the reverse strand, counting down.
TACACCTTTTTTAAAAATATTTTGAGCAATAGACGTATTTTATAAGCTCTTTGCTATTGTTAATCTTTTATTTGTTTGTTAACATTGACACAAATAGTTTCTTTTACTTTGAGAAAATTGTGTATAATACAAGGTATTTTTAATAATATAAAATATTATTAAAAATCTGGTGTGAAGAACACAAATACAGGTTCACTATTAATATTTTTTGTGAACGTGTCCGAACATATCCCTCCTCAGAGACGCAGATACGTATCGCCTGTCGAAAGGCGAAATACGTATCTGCGTCTCTGGGGAGGGATATGTGTTATTAGGTTTTAAGATACAGCAAATGACCCCTTATATTGACCAATTTAATTTGGTAAACGATGCACCAAATACCCTGTAAATATTGTCTACACGCCTTTTTAGGCCCGTTGCTTAGTAAAGTTATTCGATTTGTTCCCGTCCCTTGCCAAAAATTTCCAATTCATGATTTCTTTCCCTTCAACATTCCCCATAACAGCATCTCTCCATTTTTTCATTGGTCTATTCCTCCGAACATCCTCTTCAGTATCCTTCTCTTCCAGACCTCCGATTTTTTTTTTGTACTTTATTCCTTGTCCATAATTCACAGCCGTATCTCAGAGTTGGTCTCAGTACCGACTTGTATAATCATATTTAAAAAAAAATTCTTTTGATTTAAATATTTTATTTAACTCTCCTGCACATCTATTATTCCTTGTGAGTTTGCCCGTAAATTTCTGAGATGTCGCTACATTTACCATCTATCAAATTTCCTAAGTACATACAGTTTTCTACCACTTAAAAGATCAAAACCTCTCCACCATTGTTTTGGTTTTGTACTTTGAATGTATGTTTTAACATATTCTTCAGACCACCTTTAATTTGAATATATTAAAATTTCTTTCTATTTATCTGAAGGCCCATATTGCTTGAATAAGCAACTGTGTCATAGATTGTAGCTCTTTCTTATATCTTGCCATTACCAGGATGTCATCTGCGTATGGAAGGTACTGGTGACTCCGATCGAAGCGCTTTGCTCTGCGATTTATATTAGCTGTTCTTATTGTCTTCTCCAGAACTATATTAAATAACATTCTCGACAGTGAATGCCGTAGCCCACTTCGTACTTTAAAGTCTCCTGAAATTTTTCCATTTATTTTAACTGAGCATGTTGTTCTCTTCAACGTTTTCTAACAAGGTTCGCCAACTTCTCCGGAATTATGAAATCTTTCAATACTTGGAACAGCTTTGTCCTATTTACAGAATTCTAGGTTGCTTTAAAATTTATAAAGAAAATATTTACCGGAATCTCGAATTCATAGCAACCTATTAGTTAGAATTTGTTTCAGCATATATACCTGGTCTGGCGTTGATCTATTTTGCCGAAAACTTTTTTGATATTTTCAATTAGTTTTTCTGCGAGTACCTCTAATCTTCTCTTTATTACCCAATCTATTTCGATATATTCTCAGTTTTTTGTAATTTCGATTCCTATTAAATACGTCAAAATTAAGATTAGATATACTAGTGTCAATAAAATATATCAGGACTGGTTCATTTAAACCGCGCGGGTTAATTCAATCTGACTCAATATTTTTTCCTAGGTTTGTAGCAGAAAATTTCGTCATTATTTTTCCTAGAGAGTAAAATTTTGTTTCTGAAAAAATATTTCTGCCACGGATATAAAAAAAGGTTTCCGCGACGAGTATAGGTCGAGAATAAGAGTATTTAAGCGGCATAAAAGGTTAAAAAAAGACAGAAAACACGGTGAAGACGAAGAGTAATCTGGGCGACCTTCAACATTGACTGATGACAATCATATCAAGGAAATAAAAGATCTCCGGCTTAAAAATCGTCGATTAACAATTAGAGATGTTATAGATAATACTGGAGTTTCATTTCGGTTGTTTACAGCAATTTTGAAGGACCATTTGGGTCTCAGAAGTGTCCCATTTCGAATTATTCTAAAATTGCCCAATTTTTTGGGGAAAGAACGTGTTAACGTCTATACAAAGATGATTTCCGATTACTAGTTTGTGATGAAACCTATTATTACAGGGATGGGCATGGATCTATGCTTATAATCCCGAAACTGTCGATAAGTTCAGTGAATATGGCGTCAAAGAACAGGCAAGATCGAAAAAAACACATCAAAGTTCTTCAAAAATCAAAATTTCTTTAATTAACGAGGTAGCGTGCACTATGAATTTCTTCTAACCGGTGAAACTGTTAACAAGGAATATTATTTGAGTTTATCCCTCATTTGCCCAAAGCCATACGTGTACATTGCATTGAATTATGGAAATTTAACTCAAAGTTTTTGCATAACGAAAATGCATCCTGTCACACTTTATCGCTTGCTGGTTACTATTTGGTCGAGCATTCAACACATGTTATTTCATCGTATTCATTTGATTTATTACTACTTCATTTTTCTACCATCACGGCTTAAAAGACCGTGGAGATCGTTTTTAATCGATTGAAAGGATAAAAGAAAATTCAAAACGTGCTTTGAAGGCTATATCGGAAATAGACTTTTAGAACTGCCATAGAGATTGAAAAAAAAACATTAGAATAAGTATATTACTTCGGAAGACAATGATTTTAAAGGAGATAAAATAAGTTAGGCGTTTTATTTAACTTGTCCTAATACTTTTTGATCACAGTAGCACAAGATATCATTAAAAATATGTTATGACTTGGAGACAAAATGTGTTTCAAAATGTTTTTCAAAGACAATTTATTTCAATTATAACGCATGTTTGCCGCTAGTGGTGTAATATTGTTATAATCAAAAAAGATAATTGAAGATTCGCTTTCATTATAAAATATTGCATGTATAAATAGGTGACCACGTGTATGTATTTCAGAAAAAAATTCTTCAAATTCTTTCTGATAATGTATTTAGTACTCCAGGAAAAGAATTCACTAAGATTAAGAAATAATTTTCATTATAGTACGGCTCTTATCTTGTAAAAGAAACATCAAATGGTTGATTGTTCACTCTGGTCTGTTGCAATCACAAATTAGTATAGCATTCTATTTTCTATCGTATTGTTGTTCTGAGATATTTAGAATTGTTTTCTAGAAACAATTCGTATTTCTAATTAATTCTGTTTTCACTTCATAACAGTGTATTTTAAAATAATTGGAAGTATGGTTAATGACTGTTCTAATGTATATAATAAAAATGATTATTAAACTTTAGTAAAATGACTAAAATATCGATGAAACTTAGACATAAAATTGATTCTTGGAATAAGCTATAGTTGAAGTTATTATTAAATTGCAGGACAAGTTGCCCTGTAAATAATATTTATAAATATTAATTAAGAGAGAAACATAAAGAAGGACGATTTCGAAAGATTAACGGAAACATAAACAAGGACGATTTCGAAAGATTAACGAAAGGGAAGATAATTATTTACGATAGTTAATTGACGAAGGAGATACTTGTTGAAACTGCATTATAACGCTAAGAAATAAGTAATTAAACTTCTAGTTTTTAAAAAAATTCTTTTATTGTAAATACCACTACAATATTGTTATTCATCCACCTGATGAAGCCATTGTATGGCGAAACAATATTGTAGTGGTATTTACAATAAAATAATTTTTGAAACTAGAAGTTTAATTACTTATTTCTTAGCGTTAATTATTTACGACTTAGTTCTTTGATATATCGATCTAGGTCTTGGAGTTGGTGTTGCTACAGGAAAACAAGTTTGTGGAAAAGTAAATAAGCAAAAGAGGTAACAAAACGTAAAAACGCATTCCGAGTGGATTACCAATGATTGGAACGAGTACTGTGGATGGATTAATTAAAGTTTATAATATTTCTCTGCAAAAGAAGGCCAGTATGTAAGGAGAAGGATGAGGAAGAAAATCACTGCAATTATGGCGTTTCAAAAACTTTACATGTCCAACCATTAAAGCATATACGATGCCTGCTCAAACTGAACTTCTCTCTAATAGTTTTGTATTATAGCCAGATAACCATCAAAAACATATGAAAAACATTTTATAAAATCACATGTGCCTTGGTAACTTGTGTTCCAATTTACTAAACATTTGCAACATTCTTATTTTTACTATCTGTCAGTTTGTGTTGTCGTGCATTGGCTTTATATGAAAATGAACAAAATCGAATATAGAGCTGTTACGAAGTTCCTTACAAGACAAGGAAAGCTTTAAGAATTATTCTTGATGTATATGGGATTGATTGTCAGTACAAGTCAACTATTTGTGAGTGGTCGAAATTGTTTAAACATGGTCGAGAATCATTGAGTGATGATCTTTGTCCAAGTCGCTCTAATGATGCGATCACTTCAGATGTTGAAGAAAAACAAGTGTTTGGTATTGGAAGATGCAAGACCTAAGAAGCGGCAATTAGTAGGTTTACGAGGTGTTTCAGAAACCATGGTTTTAGTATTCTACATGAGTACCTTGGAATGCTAAAAGTTAGTGCAAGGTGGGTTTTACGTACGCTTTCGCCATTGCAAATGCGTGTCTTAGGGGAGACTTGTGAACATTTCTTACCAAATTTAATTATCGACCGATTTGCTACTGGAGATGAAACTTGGGTCCATGCAGGAAAAATAATGGTTACTGTTCTTTGGGACTGTCAAGGAATTTTGCCGATTAATTATATGAATAAGGGTAGTTCGGTAAATGGAGAGTATTATGTAGACTTGATGCATCGTCTCTTGTTGTTCCGTCACAATGCAACAGTGCACAAGTAAAGACTTTTAAAAGCTGCTCTTGCTGGTTGTGGCTTCGAAGAAATTGAACACCCATCTTATAGTCCAGATTTAGCACCCAATGACTACTTTTTGTTTCGGAATCTCAAACAAAAACACTTTTTGACACCAATTCACCTAAGCTGTTTCTGTTCTTCAGTCAACAGATTTTTTTACACTCAATTCTTCCTACAAAATTTTTTGAATTGAGGTCGTTGAAATCCCCAATGATGATTCAATTTCGCGATATGCCGCATGTCCATCTTCGTTGATGAGCTTGCGCACAGCATCGACGTTTTCCTGAGTGACTGCCGTTTTTTGTACGCCTGCTCTTCGATCGCCGCTAAGACTAGTCCGTCCATGTTTGAATTCTCCATACCAACGAAAAATTCTTGACTAATGTGATGCTTCATTACCGAAAGCAGAAACCAAGTCGGCGAGGCATTCTCATTGAGATAATTGTCTTGGAAAATTATAAAAAATTATAGCGCGAAAATTGTCACGGTTTAATTCCGTTTTTTGACTAACTTGTCAACTTTGACAGTTCGTTATAGCTACAACACTGCACGTATCGCACTAAAACTTTGGATTCAGCCTAACTAAAGATGGAGGTTAATTTTTAGTACTGACATTTGATTAATGGCACATCTATGTCCCAGTATTCAAAATATAGAAGACATCCCTCGTATTAATGAACACTGTTTGATGTATTGGAGGAGGAATGAAGCAAAGTTCCTGAAGATTTTATTAATAATTTAATATAAAATTTAGGGTAATTAGGGTTATAATATAGGTGTTATTAGGGCAAGTGGTACGAAACATTAATAAATATTGGTAATTTTCATAAATTTTTTATGTAATTTCTACATGCTTACCTAAATAGGCAAATGTCGTTTTTTTTATAATAATAATTGCTCCTTTCTGTGAAGCTATTTAAAAGAGGCGATTTACTTCAACAAATCTTTAACGTAAGAACAACATCCAAACAGAAATCAAGCTATTACGACAAATAGAAAAGTTACTTTAAAAACAGTTTTACAGTGACTTATTTATTTATAGTACTGTATTTATATCTAAAAATAAATCTGTAATAAATTAGATAGCATTATATGTCAATTAACAATAATTTTCACTAAATCACACATTAGTGATTATAAAATGATGATAAATTAGCGTTATATATTTCGTAATGGCTAAAATCTTATCTAAGACAGATCTATTGTTTAATATCTAATAATTACGAAACTACTTCTTTTAATAGGATATTATTCTAGATAACAATTTACTGGACATAATAATTTACATTTTACACATTTAACTATAATTAAATATTAATAATCATCAGATATTTAATAAAGGTTTTAAATATGTTTCTAGGTGATTTCAAAATTTTGTAGTAGTAATTTCTTTTTTTTCAGTGTTAGAAATTAGAAACCTGTACTTTTCGTATAAGATTCAATTAATACCAGTAGATTATCAGTAACGACTTCGGTAATCTAATCGATTTAAACAACTTTATAGAGAAGAAACCAATATCTTGAACCTGTTGATTATGAGTGATGAGGCTAATTTTCATTCAAATGGATTTGTAAATATGCAAATCTGAAGAATTTGAGAGAAAAAATTCAAGCGTCATCCACGAAAAGCAGTTTGGTACGAAATTACAGTTGAGGTCATCATTGTTTTTTTGGAAAATGATTACGGAAGTTCCATGACTCTAATTAATGGTACGGAAATCTGCTGAAATTTTCTTTGGCCAGCCTTACAAAATAGACACCAGAGTTGATTCCAGCAAGATGGAGCTACATATTATATAACCAAGACAGCAGTACTGCTATTAACCGAAATGAACAGTTTCGTGTGAAGATATTGAAATCATCATTATTTATTCAAAAACGATGGTGGAAGTCCCTTGACTGTACTAACGGTAGAGATCTGGCGCAAAATTTTCTTCGGTCGGCCTTACTAAATAGACATTAGAGGTGGTTCTAGCAGGATGGATGTACTCCACGTTCGCCTGAGTTGAGAGCCGTTGACTTCTCTGGAGTTATTTAATGGGGATGGTATACGTCAATAAACCTATAAATTGACAGCAATTAGAAGAAAACAACATTCAAATAAAAGTCAGGCTATGTCTGTAAAACATTTTAACACCAGTCATGGAAAATATATTAGAAAGAGTTAGAATGTGTGGGGACGAAAATGGAGAGTATGTGCAGGATATTGTTTTTCGCCACTAGTGTTCAAAAACTGCAGTTAGTATACTACTTACTTACACTTAGGAACTTTTGGGCCACTTGTTTCATTGTATATCGATTTAGTAAAAATGTGTTCAATAAATGTTCAAATTTAATAAGAAATGGTGCCTATAATTACATATTAATTCCGAACAGAATAGATGTTTTGCCGCTAAAAATATTGGATAATTTCAATTTTGGCACATATTTGCAGTAATAAGAATAAGTGCTTAAACTATGTCTATCAAGTAATTATTGCTAGTGCAAGATAAGAGCGCAAGAGGACAATGATCAGAAATTATTATAATTATAGATTATAAAATTTGTTAAAAGGTAACATAAATAGCAAAATTTTGAAACAAGATTGATAAAGGTAAAAGAAAATTCACACTTGGTTATTTGTTTCACTGCAATTTTATTTACAAAATACGGACAAATTTGTTTCGAACTTCACAGTTCATTCTCAACTGAACAAGAAAAGTTTACTTAAAATACGAATAGATAATTTGAGTAAGGTGGGAGTAACACTGTGAAACATATACGTGAGTTATGTATTATGGGGGTTTTCCTAGTAATTAACGAGAAACAGCCTTAATAATAGGGGAGATTACGAACTCTGTTTGTTCATTTACTATATTTAATGATTTGTTTATTGCTTTAGATATTTCCATGATTTCTAAAAAGTCTAATCGTTTACTTTTATTTGCAGAGTGTAAAATTTCAAAATTATTTAATGATACCATGTGTTGTTCATTTATACAATGTTCGGATATACCTGAGCATTTCTTGGAATATAAAATTGCTTTCCTATGTTCTTCTATTCGTGTGCGAAAACATCTTCCAGTTTGACCTATATAGAAAGCATCACAGTCTAAACAATTTAATTTATACACGCCACATTTATCTGCTTTTTGAATTATATCCTTATTATTTGTCCAAAGTTTACCTAAATTTAATTTATTTACTATTATAGTTTTTATGCCTAGATTAACTAATCTATTATTAATTTTATTCGTGGTCTTTCCTATGTAATTTATTAAACGATAATTACTTGGTTCTAATTGGGGGCTGCATAAAAGAATTTATTAATCTGTTTATGTTTTTTCTTTGAAATTAATCTATTAATAATATCGGGATGTATCCGTTGTTCACGGCTAGACATTTCAAGACTGCAACTTCTTTATCAAAATTTGGTTTTAAAAGGGGAACGGATAGTAATCTATGTATGAAACTGTTGAAAGAGGAAAACTTAATGCTATCGGGTTGTTTGCTATCTGCAGATATGAGGGTGTCAGTGTATGTGTGTTTTCTGTAAATACTATAATCTAATTTGCCATTTACCTTTGTTAGTGTAAGGTCCAAAATAAACGGCAAATTAGATTATAGTATTTACAGAAAACACACATACACTGACACCCTCATATCTGCAGATAGCAAACAACCCGATAGCATTAAGTTTTCCTCTTTCAACAGTTTCATACATAGATTACTATCCGTTCCCCTTTCAAAACCAAATTTTGATAAAGAAGTTGCAGTCTTGAAATGTCTAGCCGTGAACAACGGATACAGTCCCGATATTATTAATAGATTAATTTCAAAGAAAAAACATAAACAGATTAATAAATTCTTTTATGCAGCCCCCCAATTAGAACCAAGTAATTATCGTTTAATAAATTACATAGGAAAGACCACGAATAAAATTAATAATAGATTAGTTAATCTAGGCATAAAAACTATAATAGTAAATAAATTAAATTTAGGTAAACTTTGGACAAATAATAAGGATATAATTCAAAAAGCAAATAAATGTGGCGTGTATAAATTAAATTGTTTAGACTGTGATGCTTTCTACATAGGTCAAACTGGAAGATGTTTTCGCACACGAATAGAAGAACATAGGAAAGCAATTTTATATTCCAAGAAATGCTAAGGTATATCCGAGCATTGTATAAATGAACAACACATGGTATCATTAAATAATTTTGAAATTTTACACTCTGCAAATAAAAGTAAACGATTAGACTTTTTAGAAGTTCGTAATCTCCCCTATTATTAAGGCTGTTTCTCGTTAATTACTAGGAAAACCCCCATAATACATAACTCACGTATATGTTTCACAGTGTTACTCCCACCTTACTCAAATTATCTATTCGTATTTTAAGTAAACTTTTCTTGTTCAGTTGAGAATGAACTGTGAAGTTCGAAACAAATTTGTCCGTATTTTGTAAATAAAATTGCAGTGAAACAAATAACCAAGTGTGAATTTTCTTTTACCTTTATCATTTAATATGTTTCACCAAGTGCCTAGCGAGACCTCAATCAATTATATGAAACAAGATTGTAGTAAATGTAATAATGGAAAGTAAAGAAATGTTCAACATGTATTAATCAATTCATCGCCACTTTATCTAAGAATATCTTCATTACACCTTTAAGTATTTTGATAGAAATACATGAAAAAATTCTCGTTTTATCTGAAGATAATTAGAGTATTAAAAATTCGTACTATTGAGTATAAAGAAAATATTTATAGACATAAATTCTTTGAAAATTGAAAATAAGTAATATATTCGTTGCGTTAAATGGAAACAACCCGTTAGTTAACACACGAAAAAACAAGGAAGAAAATGCTTTAATGTTGGTGAGATGTTTTTTCATAGTTTCATGTTGGTCGCATTTATTAATTTAGGATAATTATAATAAAGGTCTGTCTGGATTTATATTCCTTAATTTGGAAAAAAGTTGTAAACAGAGATGTAGGCAACGGTGGACGGAGAATACAACAAGTTGCCTTGCATGAATTAATATTTGCAGACATGATGGTGGTAGCAGATTCAGAAAAGAATTTACAGCAGAATCTAAATATACCAATTAGAACTCAGGAAGATAAACATGAAAATTAACAGGAGCAAAACAAAAACTATGATAATCTCAGAAAAGAAAAGGAGACACAAAATATATTTAGATGTAAGACAACTACAACAAGCCAAAAGCTTCAAATACTTAGGCTCAAAGGCATAGTAATAGAAGAAAATGGAAGAATAGATAAAGCAATAGCAGAGAGAATAGGAAGGACAGGAAGAATTTATAACATGCCTAAAGACACATTTTTTGGAAATAGGAAATAAACACAGAAATATACAAAAAAGTAGTAAGACTTCACTAATATATAGCAGTCAGTCTTGGGCGATTACAGATAGAAACAAATGCAGAATAACAGCAGTAGAAATAAGATTCCTGAGAAAAATTAAAGGAATTATAAGGAAAGACAAATATAGGAATGAGGTAATAATACAAAGAAGGCACCTGAAACCTGTTAAAATTAAAAGAGTTATCGGAGAGAGACAGCTGGGTTGGTTAGGACACTTGCACCCGATGCACGTAAATAGACCATTAAAGCAGGTGCATGAAGTACAGAGTATAGGGAAAGAACAGAATAGGAAGATCTAGAATACAATGGGAAGAACAAGTACGACAGGCAGTCGCAGAACGTGGTATATAGTGGTGAAGCAAGGAACTTGGCACAGAACAGAAACTTATGGATGAGTAGAATAAATGCACTAACTTGAAATGTACTATTAAAATCCGACACCTAACGGTATAAGGATGACAGTTTACATTTGGAAATATCAGGATGTACTTTGAAATAAATGATTTTAATTACCAAAATAATACTTGGATCTTAGAAGAGCAGAGAATATGGACAAATCGATGATTGAAAGATTTGTGAAACATGTAAGTGTGAAGATGTTTCAGTGCATATGATTTTTGGAAGTTGCATAGGTTTACTGAAAGTTAAAATGCCCAAAACGGAGTGAACATTATATAGGAGAACCGTGAATTTAAATATATTAGTCAACGTTGTTTCGTGGAAGGCGAATAATTTTAGATGCGGCTACCTTACTCGTCAAATACCAATTCAATTGGAAACGTGTATATTAATAGAACAATTACAGCAAAATTTTTAGTTAGAAGAATTAGTAGGAGGCCTTGAAGGCATCCCACTAATTTTAATACTAAGTATGAGATTAAAATGTTTGGAATATAAAGTTAACGGTTAGATATAATTAGAAAAAAAATTATTAATGAATGCTTAAAATTAAAGTGATCAAAATTAATGAGGAATATGCAATATGTACTCATATTATAATTCACAGATTTACAAATCTAGAAAACAAATTTTATCCTAACGTGTTTAATACACACAAAATAATATACACGTTTTCTACGCTAAAGAAAACGAAGCAAAAAAGCAAATCATACGAAAAATTAATTAAAAATTTCGTATGATTTGCTTTGTAATTTGTAGACTGCAATGTTTACATCCCCACTTACTTTGCAATTACATATATATTAATTTAATATTTGTAAATATTTCATATAAAAGCCGAAAAACTCCAATAATTTATCAATTGTTATATATATATATATATATATATATATATACATATATATATATATATGTATATATTGTGACAATAACATGTGTTGTGGCTCTCTTTTAAATGTGTTTGTCCTGTTTTTAAAATGCAATTTCGGAATAAATAATGTGTACGCCGTTGATATTACTAGTATAAATTTAGAATATTGAAAACATTATAAATATTAAGACGAGTAATTTCTCTCTCCTGATGAAGCATACGAATTCGGTGCGAAATATTGGAATGAAAAAATAAAGAACTGTCTTCAGTAAGAGTTTAATTTAGCTGGATTCCCCCCAAAAAACATTATCCTTCCATACATGTTCTAACGGCAAAGGCTCCTGGTCTAATTATATATATATATAAGATAAACTTAATAAGTCGGCGATTAAAGGTCTGGTTCATTACTTCAAAGTATATACCTATATTTAAAACGACCCTACATGTTTCGGCAATGATGCCTTTGTCAAGGGAATAAAAAATATAAATGTCAGATAATTGAGTTGCTATGGTTTAAATTATTCAAAGATACATTCCAATAATAATAATAAATCATGCCTTAGTATTGCAAAAAATAGATAGCAAGGTGTGAACGTATGTGTTGTTCGCTGCCAGTAGCTTGTGTCTCTTTCTGGGTATAAATTTGTGTGTTGGTTGCTGTTGGCAGCTTGCGTCTCTCTCTGGGTGTGTGGTTTTGTATTTGTGTGACCGCGTAAGTGTAGGGTTTTGTATGTTGGTGCGCTCGTGCGTGTGTTTAGTGACCGGTCGCGTAAATTTAGAGAGATCGGATAACCAGCCGTTGCGTAGGGCCGCCAATCCTTTCCCGACAACTTCTTTACTTTTCCGTGCAGTACTTCGACGGCCCGACCCCCGCCCCAACGAGGCAAGGCGCAGACCAGCGAAGCCCCCCCGTGCAGGGTGCGCACCCTGCACGGGGTTGCTCATCGCCAACCGAGGGAACACTCTTAGTGGCTACCTCAGTCGACGACGGTCACACTTTGTGCCATCTTAACGATTTCCGCAAAAGCGGGGGCAATGAACACACGTCGAACGTGTGTGTGCTGTTAACAGCAGCCTAGCCAGGTTGCCGCCCAGGACCGGTCCTAGTGGTGTGTGCATTGCGCGGCGCCGTGATTTGCGCCGCGTAGCTTGGTTCCTCACTCCTGCTGGAAATGCGGAATGGCACCTGACTGCCCATCGGGCAGACCCCCCCTAGAGTTTGGTAGCACATATGCTAGGCTACAACCCAGTAGAGGACCACATCAGCACAAAACAGAAAACAGGGAAAAGGTGCCATTCCGCCTTTCCAGCAGGAGTGAGGAACCAAGCTACGCGGCGCAAATCACGGCGCCGTGAAATGCTCACACCACTAGGACCGGTCCTGGGCGACAACCTGGCTAGGCTGCTGTTAACAGCACACACACGTTCGACGTGTGTGCATTGCCCTCGCTTTTGCGGAAATCGTTAAGATGGCACAAAGTGTGACCGTCGTCGACTGAGGTAGCCACTAAGAGTGTTCCCTCGGTTGGCGATGAGCAACCCCGTGCGCTTCGCTGGTCTGCGCCTTGCCTCGTTGGGCGGGGGCCGGGCCGTCGAAGTACTGCACGGAAAAGTAAAGAAGTTGCCGGGAAAGGGTTGGCCGGGTATATATTAACTTATACTGAGTAGGACTCTGGAATGCGGGGAAAAATAACAATTCTAGGTATTAATTTTCATTATGCAGTTGACTTTTCTTACGGACACTATTTCGCTCGACATTGTACTTAATCTGGTTAATATTAATCAATAATATATAATACTTATAATTATTATATCATATTAATAATTATATGCGATTAGTTTGCAATAAGCCCAATATATATTATATTGTCTACAGAAAGTTAAGATCTATTGTATCAATCTAGATAATCTAATCTTTTGTTCTATGTACATATGATTGGACTCTCTACTATATTACTATACTTACACTTTATTTATAATATATTTTTGTTCTAATGTAATTTGAAAAATTATTTGTTTCACCTTCATGGCAATTGTTCAAGAAAAATTAGTTCCTAACCTTCATTAAGTCGATGTCAGAACGTGATGAATAGTAGTAATTAATTACTTTAAAACTACTTATATGCTAATTATTTATATAATATTTCATCCTATAAACAGAGCCAAGAGCAGCATAATAAAGATAAAATTATTAAAGTTCATATTCCCGGACTTCCTCATTAGTAGATTTGCATAATCCTTTGTTTCAATATCGTGTATTGGGAATTCAATGATAATAATTTGATAAGCGGTAAATTGCATAATTTGATAATCTTGTATTTACATTTGGTATTAGTATATATATAATGCTAAAAAAAATTCTATTAATGTTTTCACATAAGTTTATCGCTGGATAAACGAATTACTAATAAAAAAATGTTATCGACCTAAATAAAATGATGCGGCTTACTACCATTTTAGTTGTTTATTTATAGTAAATAACTTATACCTTACATATTTAATTAAAAAAATCTTTGTGTGCTACATCCTCTGCTGTTCATAAAAATAATAATTTGATGTATAATTAATGTAAAATAAAAAAATATATTTTTTAAATTTTGTATAATCACAATAATAATAATAATGTGCTGTTCTGTATTTTTGTCATTAATCACTATTTATGCGATATTGTGGTATTTTCTATGGATGAAACTTCAATAAGCAGTAAGTTCAGGTCTTGAGAAGATGTGCATTTGGTTCTTGGCTCTGTTTTTAGTAAGAGAATAGTGTTTTGAGGCTGGCTGTGAAAGTTACATTTTTAAATAATATTCGTTATCTGATTTACATATGATTTTATATCTTTTCGAATTCTGTTTGGAGTATTTTTAGTTTTATTACTTCATGTAATGGCTAGGACATGAAACCACCGTGAACTCACTGCGGATGAAATGAGTTCACAATGCAAATAATCTTTTATTTCAGTGAAATTGGAGAGATCAAATAACAGCAAAAATCCTCCAACTGTTAAAGATGTTGTTGACGTGACACGCGATCGACCCATCAAAACGGGAAACAGAAAGTAGGCAAATAGACAGCGAGCAAATGAACTCAACGAATGAACATTGATTTATATTGTTACCTGCAAATTACAATTACTATTCCCTAAAGCAAAGAATTATACAAAAGGATTACACAAGTTAATCCAATCTTAATAAATAAAAATAACCTTCATGAATGAAGGCCTTAATTTACTAAACATGATTATCACCTGAAACTGTCAAGAAGATAGACAATATATCGAAATGCAGAGAATAATACTATTACATAGAAACCTGCAGAGTGCAGCATAATAAGAAAAGTTACCTTGATAACCCTTGAGCAACTAGGTATGAAAGTATGGTCAACCAAAACATCATGGAACTTGTAGCAGATACCTTTCTATGATATGTATATTAATATCGCAAAATCAGCTGTGTACAACCGAGGTTATTTTCACAAATATCTGCGTCGAGTAAAATGTTTCCCAGCGACAGACTGAGGAAGTGTGAGATAAGTTGACGCCATAATAATAATAATAATATTTACTGATTATGGAAACACATACTGAGTGTATAATAAGTTGAAAAAAGTTGCAATAATATGTAATTATTAGAAAAAATAATTAAAAAAATTAAAAAAAGTAGTACGATTAATTCACAAAAAAAAAAATAAATTGTATGAACAAACAAAAAAAAACTAATTTTAATAGCTTTTAATTCTGATCTAAATGTAGCAACGGGCCCCTTAGACATAGTAAACCTTACCAGCGTTAATTCGAGATAAATTCGTATAATGTAATTTGAGAGAACGCGCACAAATATACCTATATTAAGCTTATGTGTTAACTTTTAGTTTAACATGAAGCCAGAAAAAAGTGCGACAGCAGAAGAAAATACAGGAACCGCTGAATATTGACCACCGAAGGTGTAGTTCTCTAATGTTTCCAGGCTATTTGAGAGGTCATTATAAACTCCTGTCTTAAATTCTGTGAGATTGCTTTTAGAAAATGCTGGTAATTTACGTATTGATGAATAGTCGAGGAGAGCTTGATACTGTTTGTATAAGATCAAGTTCTACAATATACGCATTTATCGTTTGGGCGACAACTGCGGAATGTTGCAGGATGAACTTAAAAGGCGTGTTTCGAATTGCCATCGTTGCCTATTAGTTTGCTAGCTGAAGCATGAAGCTTCTCACTACAACTTTAACCTAGAGGCTATCTTGAGCTTTTTTCATGAAAAACTAGCTTCGACAGGTACATCAAAGAAGCTATAAATTACGTTTAGGAATAATCATGGAGCGAGTTTAGTCTGCGGCATAAACTAATTTTTCTACGACCGCTAGTGCAAATAGCGAAAATCGCATCAACAACCCCTCCAGTAAATGCTTCATTACGCACGTGTGCTGTAAATTAACTCTGCCCACAAACACATTTACCTGTCAATTGATATTTAAAACATTACATTTGAAATTTGTATCTCTCACAACCTTGTGTTCAAAAAAGTTGAAATTTTGTCGGGATCATGGCGGTCGTAGAAAAAGTATGGTACAAAACTCTAGTTGTGAAGCAATTACGCCGTCGCGGCTTGTGCGTAATATGCTATTTACAACTCTAGTTACGTAATATACTATTACGTTATCTACTTCTATTAGTGGGATTTAATGATCAAAGAAGAATTAAGAAATTGGCAATTCAAAGTCCTATGGGAAAGAAAGATATATAGGTACTCTAGAAGAACTGAAGAAGTACATAGTCCATACTAAATTCATATTTAACTATTATTTTATTTTAATGCCTCAAACTTCTACTTGATGGGTACAAATGACAGAAAGTCAATTGCTATTGCACATTTTATGGTTGCCCTCAGCTTGAGGCAGGTCAACTTCATTGCTAACTCTAATGGTACATTGCCGGACCTGATTTTTACGAATTTAAATTGGAGTATAGAATTGGTGCGCGATTCATCGCCATTTGTGCCGGAGGATCGATATCATCCTTCTCTTAGTGTGACGTTTCTAGTGGAGTCTGCGCCAGGGCCAAAGAAATTTAATTTAAATGAAAACCCACGATACAACTTTTGTGGAGCCGACCTACCTTCCTTGTACTCCGATTTGTCGAATATAGATTGGGCATTTCTACTGAAATTTCCCGATGTCGATTCAGCCGTAAATGCATTTTATGAAAAGCTTTATTGTCTCTTTGACAGATCTGTTCCCAAATTTAAGACTCCTAAGTGTATGCATCCTGAATGGTTCATTAATTATATAAAACGATTAGTCCATATGAAAAAACTTTATTTAAAAAAACGAAAATATATAATGGAAATATATAATTAAAAAAAATATGACCTAGTCAGCATACGGTCGCCACCAGAGACGGATTGAGTCAGATATCGTGACTAACCCGAAAACGTTTTGGACATTTATTAACAAACGCTCTTCTTCAGAATACCTGGACGCATGTTTCGTGGCAACGAGGAACTCACTCAACCTTTAGATATTGTTAAGACTTTTGCACTAGAATTCTCTAATATTTAGCAGAAAAATACATATTTGCCCGCAAAATTGATTAGCAACCATCTCTGTTTTAATATTGGTTGTATAGATGAAAATGATGTGATGTGCAGTGCCTCAAAACTAAAACCCGACATGACTTCCGGTGATGATAGTGTCCCGAGTTTCATGGTGCGCGTTTGTGCGTCTGTATTGTACGTCTTATCCACTGTATGTTTTGTTTAGGTTAGTGTCCCAGACATCGGCCTTCCCATAGACTTGGAAAATTAGTAAATTTGTGACAGTATTTAAAAAAGGTGACAACTCAAATATTACGAACTACATGCCAGTAAGCATCTTATCCAATTTTGGCAAAGTATTCGAATGCATACTTTATTGTAGAATAATTAGCAGTGTACAGCCCTTCCTATCTGTCAATCAGCATGGTTTCATTTCTGGATGGTCCACAGTTACAAACTTGACAGAGATCGCGCAATACCTCTCTAATGCTATTGATCATAATGTACTTCTGGCCAAACTGGATCAAATTGGCTTTTGCTCAATTCTTGTTACACCAATGGCACCTTACTTGTCGGGTAGAAAAGGTTACGTTTTCTACAATGTTTATTCGTCGGATGACTTTTCGCTGTCTTTTTAATATATACGTAAATGATCTCATGGATGGCCCTGGTTGTGAATGCCTGGGGTATGCCGATGATTTGAAATTTTCAGTATTATCAGTAACCACGACGATTGTATTAGATTTCAACCTGACCTCGATAGGATTTGGAACTGGTACCATGTAAATCAAATTGCTTTAAATGTAAAAAAAAATGCGCTGTTGTTTCTTATTCTAGGTGTTCTAAACCAGTTACATTTAACTACACGTCCGGCTCTGAATCAGTTGCTAGAAAGGCGTTGTTTAAGGACTTGGAAGTACTCTTAGATAATGGTCTTACGTTTACCGAGCACATATCTAGTATCTACGCTTCTAGTAGTAGGTCTCTCGGTTCTCTTATGAGATCGTGTCGCAATTTTTCTGACATGAACAGTATTAAGGTACTATACTATGCCATTGTTCGATGCAAGTTGGAATATGCATCTATCGTCTGGTATCCGCATTATCTACACCAGCAAATCTCGGTCGAACGTATTCAGAGGAGATTCTTTAAATACTTGTCGTATAGAATGGGCGGCATTTATCCTGCCCGTAGTATCGACTATCTGCATTTACTGGCTCAGCATAATTTGATGTCACTGTCCCGTCGTAGAGGAGATTATAGTGCAAAGTTCTTATGTAATCTTCTAACACAAAAGATCGACGCCAATTCGCTACTCGCGCAAATAAATTTTAATGTATCAACTTGTATAACCCGCAAGTATAAACCGACTGCGAGAACCAATATTTTAGTGAAATCTCCTTTATATCATATGGCTACTAATTTTAATAAGCGTAGCTCTTTGGATTAGTGTTTGTGTGTTACTTGTGTACGGATGTGTGATCATTTACTTATTTGGTGTAATCTCATTGTTATGCTGCGTATTTTTTCTACAGACATTAAATAGTTTAATTTTGAATAATGTCCTATAATTTGCTTATAATCTGTTGGTCAATGAAGGTCATTATTATTATTATTATTTATCGGAGGGCTTACATGGATTTGAATTTAAAATTGAATATACATCTACCCAGAACAAAGTTAAATTTTAAAATCAAG
Organism: Melolontha melolontha; assembly: GCA_935421215.2. Lineage (NCBI taxonomy): Eukaryota > Metazoa > Arthropoda > Insecta > Coleoptera > Scarabaeidae > Melolontha > Melolontha melolontha. Next base: position 104,396,756 of record OW285239.1, on the reverse strand, counting down.
GCCTTTAATCCAGTCCAACACGGAGTCAGTGGCTTCAAAGAAGTCATTCATCTCACCTCCATATGCTGTAATCAGGAGGCACTCGGCTGTAATATGGTAAATAGTCTGGCGAGGTTCTCATATTCGACTATTGGCGGAGTAATCCCCGAACCCTCCTCCAGTCAGTAAAAGGTAGCATAAATACCCTGAACTTAAAAAAAAAAACAAAGCATCGATTTTTATATTATATTATTGATGCGTGTCGAAAAGAAAAGAACATTGAAGCAGAAGCCAAAATTTGTGCTTGCCATGACAACAAAATGATCAAACAGAAATTACTTATTTGCTGTACAACTAAAGGCAAAAAAAAGGAACACTTTAGAGAGAGTAGTAGGGTAACATCGAAAAAAATATACAGGGAGATTAATATATTTGACTATTCCATATACTACACATTGTGATAGAATCCAAATGCAACTCCGATCTAGAATTGCGACAACTGTAAGGTGTGTGAGAAATCACATTCAAATCCTGTACATAAGATTAATTAGGCAAAGCTTAAATAAATTGGTCGGTGGAAGACTAGTAATGGAAAAAGAATTCAGATGAGAAAACAATGAGAAAAAGCGTATTTGCAAGTACATACTAGAAAATTATGCTAGTCCATTTGTATTGTGAATTTTTTATTAGCAAGATAACTACTCTAGATATATTAATTAATTTATTTATTTATTGGAGCGAGACCCTAATTGCAATTTTCATTAAGCTATTGAGAACTTGGATCGTAGAATTCGAAATATTTTACCACGCAACCAAGGAGTGTTCTTCAAAAATATGAAGTCTGTATAATCGTTGCTTAAGTCAATGAATGTCAATTCATTGAATGAAATTTAGTTTAATACAAGCAGTTTCCAATTTAATTTTTCCCAGATATGTTACTGTCGCTTTAATATGTAAAATTCATATTTTTTTAATATCCTTTTTTGCAAAATTAATGTTTCTATTTTATTCAATTGTGTGATCAAATTTCTATGTGATGCAATCTAACATGTTAACCGTAATGTAGGTATAATTCGATTTCAATTGGCCAAAATGCGAATCACTTTTTTTAAAAAAGCTTATTTTAATTGATTTCGTTGCATTTGATGCGGACGTCGATCAAATTACAAATGAGTCATTAGAAAATGTTTCGGATCAATTGACATGATCAATTGCTGTAGACAAATTAATATGAATTTAAGCCATTTTGAAATTATTTGGTATTCAATAATAAAAATCTAGAATGAATAAGTTTAGGAAACTGAGGGTGAATTCTTAAACTGCCTTTCTCTTTCAGAACGTGTTTATTTACTTCCTTAGATACTGTAATTGAATACTGAATACAAAGAATTACATACTTCCAAAACCTATATTCACTTCTCTTAGACATAAATAAAAATTATTTTGTTAAATCATATATTTTTGTGAAATTATTTAAATATAGTACTTACATAAATCATAAATCTATGAATTATTTCTTTTTACAAACTATGTTATTTTAGGTAGCGATCTACCTATTGGAACATTTAAAATAATGTTAATAGATAAATTGCACATTGTCACGTCGGTAGATACATAAATATCAGAAAAGCAATTCAAATACATTTATAATTACAAATAATTGTTTACATCGAATTGTGTTCATTATCTAAGCGTTCAATGTATGTTTATTTGGTTTATTTATGAATTTATTTATATGCATTTTTATTCAATTTGATCTATTTACATTGTGAATATTGGATTTCTGTGTTTAATAGTACATTAGACTCTGAAAATATTTTTCTTTTGAAGACATTGAATGTTACACGAAAAAATAGTATAAATTGAGATGACTTCGTATTTATGCCAAACACCCAAACATTAAAATATGTATTTGTGTCTTTACATCTAAAAGGTATTATTTTTATGATAAACTTTTGCATATAAATTTATAGGTACCTAACTTAATTAAAGCCATAACGAAAGTTTATTAAAAAAAATCTGTATTTGTTAGGCAAAAAATTACAATTTTACACTTTCCAATTATATCAAAATTTTTAACCAAATTACCTTTCGAAAATGTTGAGAATAGTGTTAATAAAGCGTCACTTTCGTATTTTAACATAAACAAAGCTTCGAGTTAAAAGGTTAGTACATTAGACTAAAAAAACAACAAAAAATACGAACTTACCGCATGCAAGTATTATAAATGCAAAACATAATTTCCTATGACACCCTGGATACATTTTCGCAATACTGTAAATTTTAAAACCGTAAAAAATAACAACAAAATGAAAATATCACAATGAAACAGTCTTTGAGATTAAAAACTATAAAAATATAGTTATAGATTCGAATGATGAACACTATATACTAACTATACTATTTCGCTTTAATAAATACTTTAAGTAGAATTGACACAAAAGATTGATCACAATTAAAATGTGTGCAATCACAATCAGTTTCGGCGGCTATTAATTAAAATCTCCGTTTATATATACGGTGTTTAGAGAATTGTTTTCGTGTCTATGTTGTTCTGATGTCCGCACTTTTATATTGGGGTCTTCTGCTGGCGACGTTTATTTATATGAAGTTCGTGAATGCAAAGCTGATGCAATAGATGAATTATAAAAGTGAATGATTTGTTTTCCTTGTTCGCGTTAAGTATGACGTTGCTATTTTTTGATACTTACTTTAACAAAGTAGTAATCAAAATTATATATCAGTAATTGTGTATATGATAAGAGAATGTGTACGAGTAGGAGTTAAGGTTATGTTTACATTACCGCATGCATACTACTGAAATACATTGAAGTGTTACTGTAATTTCTTTATATCCCCCACTTTTAAATTAACTTAAAACTAGTTTTTGAATGTTTGTTATTCTTATAAGTTGCATTTAGCGGCGAAATAATTTTGCAACAGTTAACAATAAGCATCGTAAAGAGGACACTTAAATTAAAACAACACTACGGTCAGTGCCTTACTGATATTATTAGAAATTAGACTGCCTGCATTGCATGCGTGCTTGAAGTTCTAAAAGTCAAATGTACTACCTTCTAAACAAACTCAGTTGCACTTATTTTTTTTATGAAACACGTTTTAGCACAACAGAAAAATACTATTCTTATTTTATAACTTAATTTTCGTTACTGTTATTGATAAAAATTGTAATAAAATGGATTTATTGTGTCTTTATACGTTTATGCTTTTATTGGTTTTATTGGTTAAGTATATACATTTCTTAGATAATATATGTATCATCATATGTATCATATAGGTAGACACATAAACATATACAGTGTGTTTCACTTTTCATGGGGACACCTAAATAACTTTTTTATTTTAAAAGCAATTAATATAATATTTTTATCAGTTGTGTAGGCCATGGTAATGCACCTTTTTGTGTGAATAGAGTTTTTATAAAGTCAAAATCTAGCCAACTATAATTAAAATAAAAAGTACTGTTTCAAGTAAAGTCATGCTAGCGATTAAGATAGAGCAAAAAAGTATTAGGAAAAGTTTTTACAAATCATTCAAGAACCCCTAATACCAAATTTCGCGGAAAATTTTCATTTTTAAATTCTTCTACATTTTTATGCTATCAGTTGATAATAGTTTGTTATTGCAATAATAAGAGTGCCATGAAGCAAGAAAATAATTTGTCAGTTCAAACCAGTCAATTTACTTCAGTTGTAACTATTGAACTTTGCTGAGCAATGGCCGATAGACATTTAAGTATTGCTCAAATAGAAATTATTCGAATTGTTGGTGATAATTAGAGACCGGACACATCGGGCTGAAATGGACTTTATTACGACGGACGATATAAATAGTCTACAACATCTGTAAGTACATCACGCAGTTGTTGAATAGCACTATTCATTCGGTTAACTGCACATCTATTTTTTGTGTGCGGTTAACCGCATGAATAGTGCTATTCAATAACAGCGTGATGTACTTACATATGTTGTAGATTATTTATATCGTCCGTTATTCCAGATTGTACTTACTGGTATATGCCACCAAGGCCTCAAGATCAGGCCCTGGTAGCTCTGGAGAGTCAATGGGTAGGTATAGAGACGCAATTGTCGTCTCCAATATCCCCCCTTCGACACTCAGTCTGATCCTGGCTGCCGTCATGTCCCCATTGCATAGCTCCATGATAGGCATCACGTCCAGGTCGTCTCTGAAACAGATACAAGTTCTAATTTTAGTGTCTGGGACACCAACTAACAGCTCCCTTCCCCTAATATTTAGTCCTCCCACCTTACCTCTACTTATCCATGGCTCTTGGATGAGGAGGATATCGATATCTTCAGCCAGCGTTCTTTGACAAAGTGCCGCTGTGGCTGTTTTCTTATGTTGAAGATTTATTTGAAGAATCTTCAACATTTTGACCCTTAGAGGTTGATGCCTGAGGTTCTTCTAGAGTACCCTCATCCTGCATCACCGGTTTCTGGTCTTTTTTTGTTTCGAGGGTTACAAAGCTAGCCCTCTGAAAGCGATAGTAAGGTCTCCAATCAGTCCTCACTAACGTTTCCTCAGACTCTTTGTCAATCCGAAGGCCCACATGTAGGCCCTTTTCGGAAGACCTGGAACTGAGGGTAAACCATCGGTCCACTTTAAGCCCTGGATTTTGCCTCTCGAGTCTTTTCAAGCCCACTGTCAGATCCTCTTTTTTAGTCTCTGGCAGAAACGCTAAAACTCGTTGCTGTTTTGGCAGCTCCTCACTCTTCACGAGTTTCCAAACAGTTTCCTTTTCAAAGTAATCTCTCGTAGTGTTGTACGAGTCTTCATCTGCACAGATGACTCCATAGTAGCCATCCATAAGACGGGAGGATTCAAACCTCGGCGCCTTCCGCGCCCTATCTATGACCATCATCAGGGCCTCTTCTATAGCTCCTACATTTCCCTCAGTCACTAAACTGATCGGGTAATCTTTAGGTACTATTGCAGCCTTAATACCCTTAAGAGCTGCTTTGTAACTCACGCCCGAAGTAGAAAACTTCGTGCGCTTAGTTACTTTATCCTCAGGAGTGCCCCTAGCCGACACGGTTCGCTTAACGGCCCCTGTTGGCTTAGGTTCTCCCTGAGGTTCTTTTTGGGAAAGGGGGAGCCTTATTTTACTCGTATCCACCCCCTGTTTCCTCATCTTCTTTAATTTCTTTCTTTGTGCCCCGGAAAGATGTTTTCTTTCCTTGGGTGCACCCTCTGTTTTCGAAACGTTCTCAGTTTCAGTCCGTTGCGTTTCAGTTTTGATTTTTGGAGTCTCATCAGTCTCCATTGCCAAGGGAGTCTCTATAGACTCCTTAGGTTTTGGATTCTCTTCAGACTCCATCTTTTTAAATATTTGGTTTTTCTCTTGGTTCATTTGATTCCCACGAGTATGGAAGAAGTATCAGGTCAATGCCCGCAGAGCTTCCATTACGGGCACAAGGCGTAAATACAAGGGGGTGCCGCCTAGTGCCCCCAGGGGAACGTTTGAGACCACATATACCCCAGTGGCCATTCAGCCCTAAGCACGTTGTTAAGGATTGAAAGGTTTTTAGACCTACCCATCCCGCTTATGACTGCCACTAATCAGGTCCCCCAAGAGAGACCTGACCGTCCCCTTATCCGCCACCTAGGGACGCGTCTGGTGAGTAGCTCAATCCCCGCGGAAGAGGTCCGCGAACAGGAGTAGTATGCCACTTGTAATATAACCCAAGAAAGCATATACGTAACCTACATGTCAAAATAATATAATGATGAATAATAATAAAGTGGGAACATGAATAGTTCAAAAGTATGTTTCGTTTCTAGTTTTGTATAAATATTTTCCACCCAAGAAAACTGCGGAGACTATTACTTTAATATTCGAAAATTATTTTAAATGTTTATATACTCATTATTATAAACTTATGAGAATATTCGATCAACAATTTATTTAAAAAGAAATATGTCTAGTCAGATATTAATATTTAAATGCATAGATTGCATGATTAAGAATGGCATACTACAGAAAGAATTTTCTGGGCTAAGAAGATTGGGAATGTATGAATTTGATGTATTATTTAAATTTCTATTTAATTTATATATGTATTGCTTATATCACAAATAATTTTTAATGTATTGGAAAAGAATGTAAAAATTATGTTCGTAACTTTTGAAGAAGAATTAATGTCTTTTGCGAGTTGTCAATACACGTTTTTAAATTACATTTAAAATATAAATAAAAAAAAATATTTATATAGTCTACATTTAGTATTTTATTGTTTTTTAAGAAAATAATAGTATAATAATTCGTCTTGTAGATAATGCAATCCAAATCCATATTATCCTTTATTAGATGAAGATCATATTTAACAAACACATGACTGATAACTACCTTTAATAGTTTAGTGCACCCCAATAAGACAAAGAAACTTCATTCAAATTTCACTGCTTTGTATAGTGTACATGATTGATGATTTTTATGGCAGTATTAATATTACCATATTAAACTTCTACAAAATATTATAAATACACAAATATTTTGTCAAAACAAGATAGTTACTTGGTTATTAATGTTTAGTGAAATTTTAGAGAAGTAGTCTTGCCTGTCTCGGCCAAGTAAAACCTCGAAAATATTACTTGTATTATCCCCAATGTTCATTTTAAAGTGATTGGACTATTTATTATGAAAGTAAATAAAAACTAATCAAGAACTTGAGTCATTTACATTAATTATTATTGAAGTAATCTCTGCCCTATCAAGAAATTGCTCTCGCTCATGCCATTTTTTAATTAAATTTTCTGTATGCCTGACACAATTATCTCAAGTAATTTCATGACACTGTTTCATTCTACATTTCTTTAACTCTTTTATCTGAATAATAATTTCTCTCAATATTTGAATTATAATCGTTTTATACTTTTGCCCAAATCATTTGCATTGAAGTCACAATAGTAGGGAGGCAACCTTAAAACTTCATACCCACTTTCTCTTATTATTTAGTCTATAATAAATATCTTCTTTATGATGTTTTACTAATCGTATTAATTCATTCCGTTTAGTCATTGTGGGTGAATATCTTATTTTTTTCGGAATCATTCAACAATTTCTGCTTCTTTTGAGGAGGTATTTGGTTGTTTATTTTCAATAACACTATGATAATGGGGATTATCCATTATTATAAGTGATAGTACCTCAATATTTATTTGTCCATAGTAATCGCTGGTAATTGCTTTTTAATGGAAAAATCAGATTAGCTCCTTTAAAGAAGCCATTCTATGTGCTGGCCCATATATAATAGTAAATCGTTTACCATCATAACCTTCGGGTTTCCACACTTTATGTTAAAGAGAGTGTAGAGCAGCACTTTGGAAAAATACAGTATATGACCGTCGGAATAATCAGATAAATAAATTAAGTAACGGTGAATTATTAATTTCTGATTAATCATTGAGGATATTATCAGTTTTCATTAATTTATTAATTCTAAGTGACTAAATAAATTAAGCTTTTTGCCCTTATTTTCTATGTGTAGTTTTAAATTCTTTGCTAAAGTTATGGCTTGTTAAATTAATGAGACGCATATGAAGAGTCACTTTTATTATTTCTAAAGGCCTGTTTGTCTGTCCGATATACGTTATGGAGCAACTACCGCAAGTTAACTTGTAGACTACTGACCTATAATTTTTATTTGTTAAATCCTTGTCGTTTTTTCTAAATTTTAATAAATTGTTGCTAGTTATATATGCTGTAGGTTACTTTGTGAAGTAAAAAGTAGTGGAATTAATTAATAGTATATTAAAAAACGAGTTTCATAAGGCACCATTTTGCCGCACGAGATCAGTTTAGAAAACGAGCCGCTTGCGGCGAGTTTTCTAAAGAGGGAGTGCGGCAAAAGGCCTTACGAAACGAGTTTTTTATACTATTTTTTCTATTTTGCGTTTTTTACATTAATAAATTGCTTAAATTGGAATTATTTAATTTGAAAGTTCAGAGTTTAATTTTTATATAAAGCATGCAGTTGGTCACATTGATACTTGACATTTTCAAATTTAAATCTTGCTATCCGCGAAGTATATTATATTACATATTATTTACTACTTTTCGTTAACATTACTTGATACTTCATTTAAAAATATAAACATGAGTGACATAGAAACATATATATGTTGTTGTCAATTGTATACAATATACGTTGTTTGTGTAAAATACGGACATATATCATATATGTCAAATGTACATAAATTCTTAAAATCATATGACAGCAATGATATTTATTTCTGTATTCGAACAACGCCAACATTGAAAAATGAAAAAAAGCGTATCGAAATGAGGCTCATTTCGATACTGTTTTGGGTTTCATAATGAGTTCATTTCGAACGCAAAATAGAAAAAATTTATTTTATTTTATTCCAATAATAGTTATGTCTATTAAAATAACAAGTTTTTAAATAAGTAGAATTCGGGTTGTTAAGTGTTCTTAATAACGTAATATACAAGAAGAATATCTCATAGAAGAAATAAGTGGACTAAAGAATGTCATTTTCTGTATGTTATGGTGTCAATTATAGACACTACATTATGCGTGGTTACGAATTTTTTATGGTGAATCCTTATTAAAGGAATTCTGTATCGTTATCCGAATAGACATGTCTATAAAAAGTACCTGAATGGGTTTAGTACTTTCTAAACAACTGGATTTACAAGATTTATTAATTAGTGGATATTGTAGAAAGATTACACCTACTATTCTTAGCACATATAGCAGTGAAAATCGATTGTATAATAATCTTAAAGACAAATGTTGAGTAAAGGGAATATGGGAAGCACAGAGTGAAAGTATTGCTAATTATTGGTCAGAACCATTGAAACTATTCAAGGTTGTGAAACACGATGGTTATACATATTATTAGCAAACTCGGTAAAATATAATTACCGTAATTCTTCGAATTTTTATATTGTACGTTGTATACGGAATTGAAATAACAATTTGGTGCTCAATTGTGTCACTAAATATAGACTTAAATGAAAATGTATGTGACTGGTTGATTTGGGATAAAAATAATACTGAAGAATTTGATTTAATAAATCACTTTACATTAGTCAAAATCTTCTGTAAATCTTTAAAGAATATTGGTGACTATATAGTGACTCTACAGTTTTTCTGCGATAGTCTAGGAATATTTGATTTTATATCTTTGTGCTTTATTTATTTAAAATAAAATTATAATTAAATTGGTTTTATACATTACACATACGAGAATTTTGATTAGATTTAATATGGAAGGAATATTTAGTGTAATCCTCACCCATTTCTGCGTAACTTTTTTAGTTACTATCAAAATACGGTTTTTAACGTTTTAATGTTTATTTCGCTTTACAGATTCCCAAAAGTAATATTTCGTAGGTGTTAAGTGTGGTGAGAAATTTGGCTAATGTATTGGTCCAAAACGTCCTATCCTCTTTTCGGGAAAAATATGATCAAGCTTTTCTTTAATTAATTTAGGGAACTGCGCAAGCTATCCAATCGGTTGAAAACTAATGTTGCCTAAATTAACATCCGTTGGTGATAGTAAAACAAAATTTTGTAACAATTTCAAATAGTTTAATTGATTTAAATTTTTTCGAGGAAATAAAAGGAGTTTTTTATAGACCAGGCAGAGAAAGTTCTTATTATAGCCAAGCATACAGTTCACTGCCTTGTATTATATATGATTGTTTTTCAAGCGTTTAATTATAATATTTCTTTGAGATTTTGTGAATACTTTTTAGGTTGGGTTCAAATGACTATACACATTACCCATTTCATTCTTTTTATTCATGATAATGTCGGCGTTTGACGTTTTAGGTTAGTTGCGCATATATCTGTCAGAATGAATTTTCGATACATACCAGGAAGAATACATAGAGGGAGACACTCCTCCCATGTTATTGTCATGTGAGACATCCGCACTACGTCAGGCGACGGTCTGGTGATGACATCATGCGTCGAACATACCAGCTGTCGCCGGAAAAGTCGAGAAGCTCCGTAATAATTCTCGAAGATGTATAATCCTATAACAAGTGTTCATTTGAAAAGTAATTCTAGTAGCATGTGATTTACTGAGAACATTTTGAAGTATGTCGTAAATTAAAATTTACTACTTAACCTACGAAGTCGTATATTTTGACAGTTTCATACATACAAATAAATAACAAACAATAGGTATTTATTGAAAACTATAACAAATGTTGAAAATGTTGTCCTTCAAGATCAATGCACTTTAAAACCCTCCGTTCAAAATTTCTGATGATATTCTGTAACATTACTGGATTGTTATTAATTTCCATGCATTTCTGTTCGATTCTCTGTAGCATATCTTTTAAATTTAATATAGGTGTTCGAAATATGTTATTTTTTAGATAAGGCCACAAAAAGAAGTCGCAATGTGTTAAATCGCATGAACGTGTAGGCCAGGCAATTTCAGTATTTCGACTAATTATACGCTCAAAAAATTCTCTTAAATAATCCAAAGATTCTGCAGTACAGTGACAAGATGCTCCGTCTTGTTGGAAATATGCATTTTGAAGTTCATCATCATGCAACTGATTGACAAATGGTTGTAAAATTTCCGTACGGTACCTTTGAGCAGTTAACGTTACCTGAAAAAATATTGGTTCAATGATTCACCTTTGGCTTATCGTTGCCCAAACACCAATTTTCTCTGGATGTAGCGATTCTTCATTAATTACATGTGGATTTTCACTACTCCAAATTCTTGTATTTTGTGAATTTGGGTATCCCGTTTTATAAAACCATGCTTCATCAGTAAAGATGACTCTTTGCGAAAGTTCTCCATTATTGTTCATATTTACAAACCAATTACAAAACTGTAGTCTACATGGGTAATCAATTTCTAACAATTCTTGTACTGCTGTGACACGGTATGGATAAAGTTGCATATCTTTGTTTAATAACTTGTGAGTTGTACCAACAGAAAAGTTTATTTGGTGACTCATATGTCGAACATATGTTTGTGGTTCATTTTCCATTATTTCTTCAACACGATTGAAAACTTGAGGTGTACGTTTCTTAACTGCTCCACTGCCTGATTTTCTTAAGAGACTACCAGTTTCAGAAAAAAGCTTAATGTTCTATCCAAAGTATTCTTAAATTGTATATAATCTATTACAAAATGTGGAAACTCAACTTGAAGTTCTACCATGCAATCCTGAACTGAATAAATCCATAAACCATCAATTTTATTACCACTTCGAAAATAAGCCTGGACTAAAAAAAAATTATGTTCTAAAGTGAAAGCCATTTTACAAGTGAGAAGCAATTTATTTAAACCAGAATCGACGCACGATTATCTTATGCACTAATTGATATTTGTGATTGACATTATCAAATGTCATTTGGATTTACGTTTACGGAACAACAAACACATACTAATATATTTGCGTCTCATTCTATTAAAATTTCAAAGTAACCTAGATTGACTTTTCAAATGAACACACGTTATAAGGGACTGGAAATGGGAGGAGACGTCATTCAACGAGTAATCGTCGTCGTGTTATATAAATGTAAATATTCATATATAAATACATATTGTGAAACAAATGCTCTTATTCTTAGTTATTAGTTTTTAAGTGTTATATAGTGTATTTTGTTTATTTGTTAATATAGTGTGTGTTTAAATTACCGTTAGTTTTATTTAAAAAGAACCCAGAAAGACTAATATTTTACATTATTTAAATTAATTTTTTTCATTTCCGCTGTGCAATATCGATAAAACTGCCGCAGGACAAAAGTGAACTCTTTCAATAGAAGGTTGTGAATAGTAAAATATCGAAATTATAATACGATTGAAAAAAAATAGCATTTATTATTATAGATTTTTTATTTTTTGGTTTAATTTGGATGTTCTTCTAACCATTACCTGGAACATAAAGTTCTGCAGCTTTTCACGTAAAAACAGTTTTTGATTTTTAACTGCTGATCTCATAACCAACAAAGTAAACACATCATCCTGTTTGTATTGTTTTCTAGTTTTCATATTTCTAGCTACAGAATCAGTTTTGTAAAATTTTTTTAACGTATTAATAAAGGCCAAGATAATTTTTATTAAATTTTATCAATGCCCATTTTGTAGATAATTTCTTCAATTCCTTAATGTTTTACTAAATAAATCCACTACTGCAACATGAGCATAGCTTTAATTACAGTTATTGATTTCTGACAAGCACTTAAGTAATAAATGTAATAAATCACTTGTAGAGTTCCCGATAATGGTTAATTTTTAATAAATGATAAAAATAGTGGCGACATTGATGACGTGACTCAACTGTTAAATAAATTTGACCATGTGTACGCCCTATTAAATTAAATTTTATTCATTTAATTCTCTTAAAATTATCTTTTTAATTACAGGAAAGAATGTACACCTCAAATGGTCTACAACACGTAAATTTAGTATAAGCAGTAATAACGCATTTGGGGAATTACTTAATATATTGCGAAAACAAAAGCTTGCATGTGCAAATATATCGTATATGTATGTAGTTAATGTAGTACGTAGTATGTATATACTGGATTGAGTTTTCTTTGGTTTCGGAAACAGTTTCGAAATTACTATACAGCAGGTATTACAACACTTGTCTTCGTGTTTCGTTTTCTTAAATATTTATAATTCTGAGGTTGTATATGTCGTTACTTTATAATAAAATCTTGTGAAATGCTATAAAATGAGACAATTAAATAAGATTAATAACAAATTGCGTTATTGGCTTAACATTCGTAATTCAAGTTAACGCATAAATGTAAAATACATAAACAAGCAAAACAAGTAATGACATATTTGAAGGGGTAAAGTTTACAATTGTGAAAACGCATAATTCACATGAGCTTAAGTCAAGATATGTTCTTCAGTGTCAAATGTATGGCAATCGATTGATAAATCTGTTATTGGAAATAACCAAAACAGTTTGTATGCGTTAAAAATTATTGTTATATTGATTTATTGATAAAAGTTATTTGTCGGAAAAAAACATGAACTAGAAAAATAAAATTAATTTCATACTTAACCATATCTATAAAAAACGCATAATTTTTATAATTACGCAAGCGTATATATTTATTTGCGCATTATGTTGAGATATATTTATTACGATAATGCCTACGGCGTGTTTTTTTGTTTATATTTATTCGATTAACGTTTAGTTGTTGGGTTCTAAATTGTTTTGTTTTAATTAAGTATAGCAAGCGCCAGATAAGTTGGCGAGCGGAGGTGTAAGTTCGCGCAGGATTAGAAGTATTGTGGAGATTTGTAGGTATTTAGTTTTACATCAATTTGCAAGATATCTTAGCTGGCGTAAACTACACATCTATCACTTAATAAATTAATAATTTATTAGAGTAAAATAAATAACGTGAACGTTTTTATAAAAACGGCTTCTGCACATCCCCTCCTCTCGCCATCTTATTTGGCGCTTGGTATAACTATGTAATAAAAATAAATTTAAATAAAATTGTATGAGTGCTGTTCTCTTTCTGTAGAGCTTAGGAAAGTAACGCATAATTTGTTGGTAAAACACATTTATTAAAAATACGACGACTGTGTGTAAAAATTGACGGAAACTATCTACAAAAGTTCTTTCCCAATAGTTTCGCGCTAGGTTGTTTATTTCATTTTCAAAGATGTTAAACGCTTCTTCGGCCGATGTAAAAATGCAACTAGGTTTGTTTTGGTTCGCAATTCAGAACAGTTCCAGAACTATTGCGCAATCGTATTAACTATTTGGTATTTTAGTTACATATTACTATGAATAGTGGTTTGAAAATTTAGCACGCCACCATCCACAACTAGTTTTCCCAACTAGGTTTCTCAGCCGGTGAATTTTCAAATATGAGACTTCTAACTTCTCGGGTTCCACTCAGGAAAGACGTGTTAAAACTAAAATGTGAGTCGAGCGCCAGTGAAATGTTCACAAAAATTTATTTACTTATTTTTTATATATAAGTTAAGTTAGAACAGCAACGGTATGATTAAAATGAAACAAACGCAGGATAAAAATTAAAATGAATATTTAATACAAAAACAAAAAAAATAAAAAATATATCTCTACAAAATATAAAGATGCTGTATTATACAAAAATATTTGAGGTAAAAACATTAATTGAAAATTGACAGCTAAATGAATGGAAAACATCCTCTAAATGACACCGATCAAAACTTATCTAAAAATAATCAAGTTTAATATTAATTTCTCCCCAGAGAACCACACTGTATAATCAGATACTGAAACACGAACAAAAACTTACACGTGTGCTATCGACACGCACAAATACCCTTGAATCCTCTCGAACAAACTATTCAATTATAATATTAACATAGAATTTTAATATTTAACTGTATTATCTATATTCTTAAATTAAATCTCTTAATTACTTGTTTTAATATAATAGAAATATAGTTACTATATTTATGCTTATGACGTCATACAATTCTAAATACTTACAAAAACTAAAATGGAGATTCTAACGAAGAAGGTGCTTATTCAACTTTAAACATCAAATACCATGAGAATTCAAAGACTCAAAATAAATATCAGGACGTTAATACTTAATAAAACAACAATAAAACACTCCCGAATTAATTAAATATATTTATAATATATTTCTTTAAAAGAAGGCGATCTTCCTGTTTCACAGGCAGACTTCATCTCCCCGTCTCTACAATTTTTACATCCAATGCACGCCGGGAAAATTAATAATGTACAGCCCCGTTCAAAAATATTGTTTTATTATAAATATTTTAATTTTTTAAATAAAAATCCATAACAATATGTTGGGCTCTATCCGCCCAACAGAAAAAGTGCAAAAAATGCGTGATCAGCTCGGGATCACAAAAACTAGCTCTTTGATTGGCTGGCTGAAATTAAAGAAAAGTCAGTTACAAACGATTGAAATTTCAGCGATTTAGCGACATAACCTAACTTTTTCAGATGTCGGCTACGTTGTTTACTTACAATTTTGCCGTGTTTTATTATGGTATTCAAATTATACCACTTATATTGTGATAGTTGTACATACTGCAGTAGATGTATTTTTTTGTTTTTTAGATAATTATTAGAAGATGCTGAATAATTAGATCGACTTTTAAATTCAATAAATCCAGGGCTAACAAAATTTGTTCATAATATTGGCGCATTAATTGCATTCTACCATCAATATTTTCTAAATATCGATACATATGGAAAAAGTTTGTACTCATATGTCAGTAAAGTACCTGTACATATTTGCGCCCTTGATTTTCAATAATTTAGCACTTATTTAATCTTCATACGTAAATTTGGAGTGCTTCAATTTTCTTTATGTATAAATGACAAACTCTTTTATGTTTTGTGTATATAATGTATTTAGTACCCTATTTATTTATCTTCTGGGGATAAAACTTTATCAATATTTGGAAGCCTCAATATTTTCTAGTTCGTTCGTTCACTATTATTATTGCCTTTTCCTTCCCCCATACTAGATAAAAATTGCTGAACATAATTCTTTCAATTCTTTATGTCTATAAAAAGGTTACGTTTATATACGTATACAGAATTATAAACTGTAACATATCGTTTTTAGTACTACTTGAGGAGAGAATTACAAAGTCTACAGAAATTTCACTATTTTATAATATTTAAAACAACGTGCAATTGCAAGAAATTTCCATTATGCCTAATGAAAAATATTTTAATAATTTGCTTTCTCAACTGTCAAAAATAACACCGGTACAACGACATCTATCGCCTACGAAATCAGCGAGTTTTTCATTCGTTCATTTAAAACCGATTTGACACGTGCTTGTGTCATGATCAAGCTATCTGTTCGGTGAACAGAAAATAGTTCCGAATTTTTAATTATATGTTTTGGTTGTTGAAAGAATTAATTCGGAACGATTCTAGAACCGTTCTAGCAGTTCAGAATTAATAGTGCGAGGCGTGCGCACTGGTTTTGTTTTTTGACATTTTTTAATGTTGGTAGGAAGTTGGTCTACAAGATGCTCTAAGTTTGACAAACATAATCTTAATAAAAAAGTATTTAATTTTTTTATTTTATTTTATAATAATAATTCTGTAATAATCTGAGGTCAATGGCAATTAACTGAAACAATTTTTTCATATTCTTCACTTGGCTTATCCCAACCTTTGCTTTGTATGTGGTAGAGTTGGGATATCGCTGGAAAACATCGATGTTATTCGATAAAAATGAATATCGATGTTTAAAAAATATCGGAAAAGAAACATCGATGTATTGATGTTATTGAGTCGTTTTATACCAGCACCTACTGCTATTTCCATATATGATATAAATATGTTCAGTATCAAGAAACAATAATGATTATCGATTAACGAATAAGAAATTAAGTTAGGTTATGTTAAGTAGAATAAGTAATGTTTTTTTCCATATTTTTAATTTCAATTTTAATTTCAAATTTAGCAATAGGCAGTAATTATAGTTTATTCCATTTATTATTCAAGGTTAGGTTCCACCTGAATCTCGCCTTGTGGTTGTGGAGGTCGAACATTTAATTGGTTATTTATACGACTTACAATCTATTACTTATATTTGTAACTTTTATTGCAACAAAAACTTTTATCTTTTGTGTCTCTTATTTGGTCCCTAAGCATTTATATATTTTATTTAAAATTTCGCGTATAAAGAAGTATGAATAATAACAAATATTAAAAAACAAACTGTTTAAATTGCCACTAGATGGCACACCAGTAAAGCTTAAATTTGTTTTGGTTTTCTTGAGTTCACACAAATTCAGAACAGTTTTATAATTAACAAGGTTGTGCGCATCAGTTCTGCGCAGTTCCATTATTTTTCGAATTGCGAACCAAAAGAACCTACTGTAACTTATCCTTTAAAACAGAAACAAATTATTAAACGCCAGGTCCAGACTACACGGGAAATGATCCATTATTTCAATGTCTTGGTCGTGCAAATACTCAATCGTTCGGGCAGCAGTGTAAGCTTAATAAGTAACGTTTGAAATTGTAAATAGTAATAGTTCGATAATGCTCTTTACTCAATTTTATGATTTCTCGTGCAAATGAGTACTTTAAGCCGGCAGGGTAATTAAGGTAATGATATTGCAATTAATGTAGTCCAATAGATGTTACCTTGGGCAGTTGCTGGATGGGTGACCAGTAAAAATAACATGGTGGCTTGGTACGTTCAGTCCATCGACAGCGAAAGGTAGAAGAGAGACTAATTAATGTTAGCATAAATACTAAAAATACTCGACTTTATTTTTTTAACTGTAATTATCATTTTAAGCAACTAACAAGGGAACTCTCTCAATCTAGAGACACCGATTTGACACCGTTAATTAGCTCTATAAGAGCTATGTACGAAACCGTTTTCGGTTGATGTAATAAAAGTGTTTTAAGGGGGGAAAGCGGCTTGAAATTTGGTCCATTTTTCTTTCAAAATTAGTTCGTAAACATTCTGAGGAATGATATTGACTAAACCAGGCATGAAGCATTTAACATGAGCTATTCAAATATTCTACAATCGATTTTTATTTTCTTTCTAATCATGCACATGTTCAACAGGATAAATCAGTTTGCCGAATAGTTTGGCCAAAAGCCTCTGCAGATTGCTATTCGTACATATGACCAATAGCATTCCTTAATTTTGCAAAAAATGGATACCACACTCACAAAAGCAAATTCACACTCCTTTGCACCATAATGGCGAAGGAATAGAAAAGATTCTTAAGAGAGTTGAACGATCTATTTATATAATTATAAATAAAGTGATATATAATCTTGTATAAAATATTATAAAAAGAAATTTTATGAATTTCATTAAATGAACAACAATACGCTGCATTAGCGTCAGGTAGATCAGCGTCAATAATCAAAACTTTTTTTTACATGTGTTTGTCTCATTTATCGGAACAATATTCGCGTTTATTTAAAAACTATTGTGTTGTGAATCAATTGATAACTATAGAAAAAATTATAAATAATATTTTTCATTATAACATTATTTTTTTTAGTAAATTTTAATAAACTAGAAATAATTGCAATAATAATACCAATATAATATAATTGGTAAAGGTTTTGTTGTTTTAGTGGGTACAAAGTATATTATTTTATTCACTATGGTAGCAGACTTTTTAAAAAATGATATTTCTTTTTATATGTTTTATACAAGGTGTTTCAAAAACTTCATCTCAGTAGGCGCTGCGTAACTAGTAGTTGTAAATTATTATAAGCCACTTGTCTTTTGTTTATAATTAGCTATTTATCTAATGTTATTTTGACATTTGTCCTTCTGTGACTAGCAATATTTTTTTTCTTACAAATATTTTTTTACTTAATAAACAATACACAATACAATAGTGTACACATTGCAAGAAAATATTTTTATTGTTGAAGCATATTTCCGAACTGCACAATTTCATAATGGAGAATGGCAATATTCCTATAATACCGCTTTACATCATCACATTCGTCTAATCGTGGAGAAGTTTCGGGCTACAGGATCTGTGTTAGAAGGCCAAAGTTCTGGTAGACCACGTACACAGCCAGATATTGTTGAACACATACATCAGTTCGTCGTTCATCAGTTTAAACGAACGTATCTTTTAGTACCGCTCATAGAATTTTGAAGCGTTCTTTACATATTGCTATGGTTTTTTCCCTAAATTATATTTAAAATTTATTTAAAAATGTATGTATATTATTTTTGAACTTAAGTGTATATTTTTGAAAATGTATTTCATGTGCTTTGATAAGAAACTTGTATTATTGAAGGACGGTTTTTTGTGCATGCCAGAGCGGGTGATGTGGACGGAGAGACAGACTACGTTAAACCTTTAGACAAGAACGTTCTTTTTATTAAAAAAATATATAATTATATATTTGAGTAATTCGTTCATTGCGAGTTGGACCTATCGGTATATATATATATATATATATATATTTACTTACATAAAAAATTATATGAGACACGTAGACAAGAAAACGTTGTTTAATCAAATATAATAAAAAATTACGAGTACACAAACTCGTAGAATAAACGGGAATTGAATATAAACCACCAACAACTGATTAACACATTACTGTTACATTACTGTTACACATTAAAATTACTGTATTATAATAACATCACGATAATAGTAGAAATACAAATATGAGCATATTACGAAAGTATCAGCTGCATAATCAATTTTTATTTTCCGATAAATATAAATATCTATTTATTCTAACAAATTTAACAACGATTGACAAATTCAATTTCATGACAATACAATTGAATGAATATTCGTTTCAATGTATACTGTCTTTGTTTACTCTTTTATGGTATACTATTTTTCATATAAAGTAATTTTAAGTAATAAAAAAACAATAACGTTTTCTAAAAGATAAAAGTAAAAAATCAATAATTCTGCAAAATAAATTTAAATTTTAAGAAAGTCACTCAATATAGGCATCGTACACAAGTTACCACATCGCATTACGTTCCATACGTATATTGTTGCCTATGGCCCGTTGCGAGTTGGACCTATCGGTATATATATATATATTTTAAAAGACGTCTTATAAATTCAAAAGATTTGAATATTGTATTTCAATTGTATTAATATTGTTATTTAAGAGATTTAGTCTTAATTAGTTGAGATAGATGACAAAGAATATTATTAACATTTCTAAGTAAAAAAATATTATTGTAAAATTTTATTCGTTTGGGAAATCAAGGGCATTTTTTGTATGCGTTTGATGTGATCGCGCATGTGGTAAATTTTGATCGTGGTTTCAAGCTTATACAGTGTGTTTCTCTGGGGAGAAATTAAAAATAAACTTTGTTATTTAATTAAGTTGTTCGGAAGTCATTAGAGGATTTTTAATTCATTTAGCGGTCAATGAATTCTTTTACCTCTGGTTGTAAATTTGATCACAGTCTTTATACTTTATAAAGACCTATTTTTTTTTCTTTTTTTGATTTTTTTTTGTATTAAATATTCATTTAAATTTTAGTCTGTCTTTGATTTTATGCTACTACCTTTATTGTTGTTTAATTAATTAAAAAAGTAACTAAAATATATAAACGTACTTAAAGTGAATTCTTTTACTGGCGCCTTAAAAATTTTGTAGAAGACCACGTTTTTCCGATTGGAACCCTGAGAAGAAAGAAGTCCCAATTTTTGGAAATAAACCGACCGAGTATCCTAGTTGGGTAGATTAGTTGTGGATGGTGGTGCAATAAATATAAAAACCACAATTCATAGCAATATGTATCCATACAAAGTATCGATTGATCTTACCGACAGATCTTACCGAGAGATCACGCTAGTAGGCTTAATTATTGAAACTTCTTTCAAGAAAATTTAAATAATGACAAAATTCTTGATCTAAGTTTTTTTACTGATGAAGCTTGGTTTCATTTAAGCGGGTTTGTAAATAAGCAAAATTACATAACATGATCTATAATTATAATCAATCCAAACAATCAATCGAAGTTCCTTTACATCTTGTTAAAGTTGGAGTATGGTTAGCTGTATCTCGTCGTAGAAAAATAGGACCAATATTTTTTCCCAATAACATTAATAGTCAACGATACCGAGAACGATTATTAACACCATTTTTAACTCAAGTGGAACGAGACGAAATCAATGGGGTTACTTTCAGAAAGATGGGACTACTGCACATACAACTAGTGAAAGTTTAGCGCTTTTAAAATATTACTTCCCACATCGGGTTATAAGCAGAGGTGTTTGGCCAGCAACGTCACCAGCTCGTACTCCGTTAGATTTTTCTAATATCGGATTGCTAAAAAATTAAGTAATTATATAAGACAAGAATGAATAACTTAAATGATTGGATGAATACAATTACAATTAAATGTAATAAAATAACACCAAATGTGTAACAGAATATCTTTGACAACATGAGACGTCGTATTGCATTATTCATTCAACAGAATGTTTACCATTTTGTACACTTGTTATAAATTATAATAATTTAATTTTATACAAATTAGTTACTTATCTTGGTTGTTTGATAAATATCCCGTCTTTAAAATTTTCTTATTAAATAAATTAATAATCTAATTGCACTTGTTATTAATTTTATCACCGTATCTCTCGATGACATTGACAGTGACAGTGACATAACCTTCATTTAATCTACATCGTCATTTAAAAAATGCAGAACATCATAATTTGTAGGAGAAATTCATGGACAACTAGATGTAATTCTTTTTGAAACATGTTGTATAATCTTATGTGACTTTATTTATAATTACATAAATAGGTGGTGCAATTCTTCTAAAAATCTTTTCTATTCCTTCGCCAATTTGGTGGAATGGAGTGTGCATTTGTAAGTAGTATCGCTAAAAAAAAATATTTTTTACATGCAATGAAATAATATTTATGTTTAATATGTATATAAATATATGTATATTTAATAAGATTATTATATGTTGCAATACTTGAATAAAAGTTTGAATAATTTTGAAAAGCAGTTTTTTATTTTCGGCAAAATGTATACCGGGTGTTCTTGAAATAAAAAGGCAACGTACGAAAAATAGAAAGATGTAATTATATAGAACATAGAATCCAAATTGTCCCAAAATACCCTCTCATAAACGAGAAAAAGCATGACAAGGATAGTTAAAAAAGCCGCAGTGCGAGTATATCGTAAATACTATCAGACATATTATTTTAAAGCTGGCGGACAATAACAAAAAAAGAAATTTTGTTATTGTCGACTCCTTTGAAATTTTAACAGCTGACTTTTCTCGAACACGTAACATACAAAGCAGTTTAAACATTGTTATCTCTTCAAGAGTTTTTATAAATGTAAACATTGCAGCGTGTAAATTCTAAAGCCATTATTTTTATACATTACGAATTCATATTAATATTTTATATTTTTTTTACTTCTCGTAACAAAAAAAGCATTCACGTAATGCACTGCGTCTAGACATGAGGCACCCTTTCATCGGGTTCGTGACAATTATTCACTTGTGTCTCCACGCTGAAGGCGAACATTGCATCTGAGCTTTCCACCTGTTTCACCTGTTTACAAATCGCTTCTTTTCAGTAACAACCAACAGTTACATTAAACATAAAGAAAGAGTTTACAGCCGATGCATTCGTACGTATGGTGTATTGAGGTTATTGAACTCTAAGTAAACAAAGCTGCTCCATTGCCGACGTTTTATAACACTGACAATCGTTTAAGTAATGTTATTCTTAGCATTTATATAAAGATAAACATTTCAGCATTATGTTTGCGTGTAAATTCCATCGAGGTTTTTTTTATAGACATTCTCATCCATAGGTGGCACATTTTTTTTTTGAGGTTTCTAATTTTAGGGCTCGCATCGTAATTGACTTACAATATTTTGGACTTATATTCTATATAATTATATCTTTCCATTTTTTCGTACGTTGTCTTTTTATTTCAAGGACAGAGTGTATAAACGGATCCGGATTTTCATTACCAGAACGCAAGTTTCATGTTCCTCTAATCTAAATTTTATTAAATATTTTTAATAAAATTTAGATCAATTATAGATTACAAATTAATATGTATTCGAAAGCAGTGAACAAGCTAGAAGTTTACATGAAAATAAAAATTTAAAGCAAAACACATATCTAGAACATCTTAAAATCGAATTTTATTATTCGTTTGTTATATCCATGTTACATCCTATGAAAGAAATAACTACATTTATTCTATTTCAGTGTACGTATGAATTTATAAGGAGGATCAGTTTCAAATATTTAGTTAGTGTATACATATTTGAAATATTTATCAAGTTTATATGATTTTGATAAATTTAACAACAATACGCTGTATTCGTGTGGCATTGAATTCGGGCAGGTTAGCGTCAATTATCAAAACAACTTTTTTACATGTGTTCGTGGGATTCGTCGGAAGTTTATTTGCGTTTATTTAAAATGTTATGCTGTAAGATTTTAATCAAGTGATATAAGTAAATTTATAAATAGTATTATTCATTATAACATTATTTTTCTTGGTAAATTTCCAGAAAATTTTAAATAATTGCAATTGGAAAGAAGGAATAATAGTACCAATATAATTTAACTTCACTAAAATTGATCATGTTTTTGTTTTAGTGGGTACAAAGTATATAATTCTATTCACCATGATAGCAGACTTTAAAAAAAATAATATTAATCAATTGCAGTGTAAGGGAAAATACTTATGCTAGCGGAAATGTAAAAAAAATTAAATTTGATGCTACTATTGACTCTGCCATGGGTTGTGGAGTTGTACATGCCAGCATGAAAATCATATTAAATAGATGTGAATTTATTAATACTGAATGTGAGTGTCCAAAAGCCTTTGCTCTTGGACTTGTACAGATTTAAATCTAGTCTATTGGAAATGTAGGTTTTTCTTGGTTATTAAGTGGTGAGCCATAAATTACATAAATTTTGAGGCCAAACGAGCACATGGTCAAAATGTTAATGAAACTGATTTGCCATTAGAAAAACTAGAATAAGGGCCAAGCAATTTTGAAGGCTTGCATAAAGAATACATATTCACAGTCGCCTGATTTTAGGGAATCATACCATATAACAGAATAATTTGAAACATATTTGAGTAGGCAAAATCTTCACCAATTTTATATAATACAAAAGTATTTTTAATAATATAAAATATTATTAAAAATCTGGTATGAAGAACACAGTAAGTTCATTATTAATATTTTTTTCTGTTTTGCGTTGGAAATGAACTCATTATGACACCCAAAACAGTATCGAAATGAGTTTCAGTTTGATACGGTTTTTTTCATTTTTCAATGATGGTGTTGTTCGAACACAATAAATATCATTGCTGTCATTTGATTTTAAGAATTTAAGTACATTTGACAGATACTATATATGTATAGCCAGCGCCAATTAAGTTGGCGCGAGGAGGGGTAAGTTCGCGCAGGATCAGAAGTAGTGGGGAGATTTGTATTTGGTTTTACATCAAATTGCAAGATACCATAGGCGACAATGTCAGATAATTCTAACCTTTTCGAAAAAAAACATAATTAAACAGATTAATAAAACACAAAATTTGATGTAAGTAATGAGATTGTAATGTGTAAACAGGTTTTTAAGAATATTTTTATAAGCATCGCAACAATTGTAAACATTAAAAACTACTTTTCGCGTTTGAGCGTGTATCACTTTACGATCCCCTAGCAATTATGTTTCGTCAAACGTCAACGACAAATGTATTCTGACAATTACTTGAGTAGTGGGGGTGGACGTTTTTAAAAACGGATTCTGCGCACCCCCTCTTCGCGCCAACTTAATTGGCGCTTGCTATACGTACTCTAAACAAACAACGTATATTGTATACAATTGACAACAAGATATATTAGTTTCTATGTCATTCATGTTTATATTTTTAAATAAAATATTAACTAATGTTAACGAAAATTAATAAATAATATGTAATATGATATACGTCGTGGACAGCAAGATTTAAATTTGAAAATGTCAAGGATCAATGTGACCAACTGCATGCTTTATATAAAAATAATCTCTGAACGTTCAAATTAAATAGTTTATTAATTAATTTATTAATGTAAAAAATGCAAAATAGAAAAAACAGTTTAAAAATTATTATTATGAGTAGAAATTGATATTGGAGCATTCGCAGATGACATAGTAATAATCGCAGAAAATACACAACAACTTAAACATAATCTGGAGGTTTGGAACGAAGTGTTACAACGAAACCAAATGAAAATAAATATAAATAAAACCAAAGTAACGGCAATCGGAGAAGAACAACTTGATATTACAATAGGCAATGCAAAAATAGAACAAGTTAAGGAGTTCCGATATCTGGGGGCCATACTAGACGAGTCAGGACAGCAGGATGCAGAGATCAACGATAGAATAGGAAAAACAATAAGATTATACCATGCACTAAATAAAAACTTCATTAGCAAAACAGAAATCTCAGTTAAAACTAAAATACAAGTCTTTAAAACGTTGTACCGACCAGTCCTAACGTACGGATGCGAATCCTGGATACTCTCGAACAAGCACAGAAGTAAAATCCAAGCAACGGAGATGAAATATCTAAGAAGAGTCAAAGGAATAACCAGGAGAGATAGAATAAGAAATACACTAGTAAGAGAAGGACTGGATATCCCATCTATATTTACGTTTATAGAAAAGAGACAACTGAGTTGGTGGGGACATGTTCAAAGAATGCAAAATACAAGACTGGCTAAGCAAGTATACGAGGCAAGAATACAGGAAAGAAAGAAAAGGGGAAGGCCAAGAAAAACCTGGAATGATACAATAAGCAATATATTGAAAGACAAGAATAAATCCTGGAAAGAAGCAAAAGGAATGGCGAAAGATAGAAAAATATGGAAGAAATTCGTACATGGCGAAGAATAACAGCTTACCCGACACCTTACGGTAAAAGGGTTATCAGATTATATATATATATATATTATGAAACTTATTTTTTAATATACTATTGTGAACGTTTCCTTCTCCAGAGACGTAGATACGTATTTCATCTTTCTACAGATTGGAGAAGAATACGTTCACAAAAATATTAATAATGAGCTTGTATTGTGTTCTTCACACCAGATTTTTAATAATATTTTATATTATTAAAAATACTTTTGTATTCATACCATATCTAATTGCGTAAATAAAAATTGTAATAGCTTATTTTTTCAAGCGTATACTAATTTCGATATTATACTATTCACAACCTTATATTGAAAGAGTTCATTTTGGCCCGGCGGCAGTTTTGTTTTTATCATTGTACGGCGAAGCTGAAAAATACATTTAAATAACACGGGAAGATGTATCTATGTATCTCTATCTCTATCTCTATGTATCGTAAATTCATTCTTACTGATATTTGCGTAAATAACCTAAAACGTCAAACGCCAACATTATCATTAATAAAGAGAATTAAATGTGTAATCTGTCATTTGAGTCTAACCTGAAAATTATTTACAAAATCTCAAAAAAATATTCTAATCAATCGCTCGAAAAAAAATAGTATATAATCCAGGCAGCGAAAGCATATTGATTGCCTCGTATACATTCTAATGCATCGGCTAGCGCCTCGGCAGTGAACTGTATGCTCGGCTATATAAAAAGAGCTTTCTCTGCCTGGTCTTTAATATACTATTTCCTCTTTTTATAATTATTTTTAAAGGAAATATTTTAATATGTACACAACTTCTTTGAGTTTGAGTTTAGATGCAAAAGTCGATCGAAAACCACCTTCAAACCTGTCAACCTTTGAAATAATTTTTTTAACAATATGATGCTCAAGGATATAGCTGCATCTTTACGAGTGTAGGTAATGACCTGAAATTTATTAATGTTCAATTTCAAGTTATTTACTTGACACCATTGAAACAAAACATATACATTTTCTTGCAGGACCCGAACATCAATATCGCATCAGCTCGAATAACAGATTTTGATATCGTCAGCTTAAGCGACATTTTAGGATACCTAGTATACTTCATCCACTGTCTGTAAACGTGGTAAGTTAACGACACTGCTGTGCAAGACGCGTTCGCGCCAACTTTACTTCCCTGATCTGTTTATTCAATGTATAGTGTACCATTTGATTAGATAAGCAATAGGGATAGGTCAGAAGTAGGTGTGGTATTGCCCATGTACTCGTATTTCTATCGTATCCCTCGTCGACATAACTGATCAGACTGGGCACACACACGCCTGGCGCCTAGTATCGTACCTCCCTTTGCTCCTATCTAATGTACTGGTGGGGTATCGTTCACGCCTCCATCGTTAACTCACCACGTTTACAAACGGTATATACAATATAAAAAGAAAATTATTATTGACTAACTGAAAGTTGAATAATAGTATATTATAGACCAGGCAAAGAAAGCTCATATTATAGCCGAGCATACATTTCAATCATCATGTGTGCAAGGCAATTAATAAGCTTTCTTGCCGTGTATTAAATAAATTTTTTTTTCAAGGGTTTAATATTATATTTCTTTGAAATTTTGTAACATCATTTTTAGGGTAGGTCCAGATGGCAGGTTACACACTTAATTCTCTTTATTAATGATAAAAGATTTTGATGAGATTAGTTAATCTACTGTATTGTGGGCTATCTCTGACAAATATGGAGTAGTACACGACAATTCTTCAAGAGGTTGCGACATTTTGCTGTGTTCACTAAACACATAAGTTGAAATTATTAGTTGCGCAAATATTTGTCTGAATAAATACATATCTCTGTCTGGTACATATCAGGGAGATACATAGAGGAAGACACTCTTCTCATATTATTTCAATGTATTATTTTCAACGCCGCTCGAAATTATTATACGTTTGAGAAAATAAATATTTATTTATTATTTTTCTTAAAATCACATTTATTAGAAATTGCAAAAAATGTGTACACTAAATAATAAATTCAGACAAAGCGATTCTCTTGTTTCTGATCTCATGAAGGAATATCGTTTTTCCTCGTTCTATTCGAAAAGTGTTAGTTCAAAAAAATACATGGACTAGATTCTTCACAACTTGTGAAAATATTTTAAATCACTTGTAAAATAACTTTACACTATCAAAAGTATCTGAATCCTATAAATTTATTACAGATGTTTGTCTTATGAAAAAATACCTCTACATAATCAACATTTGTTTGGATAGTGGACACTGACCTTCCATAATAAAATGGCGCTTCTGAAGTCAAACTAATACAGTTTATAAATTCGATCTAGTTTATTGAGAAGAAGTCATTGTCAGATCTTTTATTCTGTAATAGAAAAAAATTAAATTCATTCACAGGAAATTATAAAAATACAAATTTTTACAGTATTTTAGTCTAGACGTAAAAAGTTGTGAATAGTTTTCTGTTAATTTTTTCTTCTGTATTACATATAATCGATTCCTTCACATTAGTAGTGTTTACATATGTATTTGAAAGCGGGAATATAAGCCTACACACTGGAAGATAGGATTGATATTTAAGTGTGACTAGGCGTAGACATATATTTGTAGACAAAGTGTACATATACAATAAATATATTGGTATATGTTGCTTAAAGTACATTTACAGACAGGCATCTACGCCACTTCTACATGTATTTCAAGAAATATTAGATGAATATGTAACCAGTCCAATATTGAACACATCATGGTAGCCCTATCTGAAAGAAAGCCACTTTCATCGTCTGGTAATGGCTATAAACTTTTGGGAACAAAAGAATCAAAGAGGATCATTTTAATAGATTAGTTTGCAAAGGGTTAAATTGTTAAACATATTATGTCGCTCCAACATACAGATTGAAGGTAACAATTCCTGAAAAACGACTCAGAATGGGATAAAAAACTTTTTATTTTACCATGATAGCTTGCCTTTTCACACCAGTCAAGTAGTTCACGAAAATCTGGATCACTCTCCAGATTTTTCCCCAAGTAACTTATATTTATTCTAGAAACTCAAAACTTTTCGTTTCTGGAAAGAAGTTTCGGTTCGATGTTTTAACTTATTTGTATTTTGAATCTTGAAGGATCTTGAGAAATACCATTGACCAGAATGGCATGTTGGCACTGCAGTATCGTTGTTTTAACTGCGTTGAAGTCGAAGGGGAATATGTTGAAAAATAACAAGAAAAGTTAATGCTCTAACTCATTTGATATTCATTTCATGTCTCACTTTTGGTGAAATCATCCTCGTACATACATCTAAAACACAAATAAACATGTTTTGAAAACTGGTTCCTTTGAATGCAAAAATATATTGACTATAATGAGGAATATTTTCGGTATAAAATATTGTCCTCAGTATATTACGCCCAACATAAAGATAGTTAATTTCAGGTTGATATATAAGTTTGCATTTCTAGAATGAGAGTGCTTTGAAACAAAAATGCTGTCAGGCATCTATCCTATTGTGATGTATTTTTGTTTAATTGAATACAAAATAAAAGAACAACATGGGTGGAGTGATGAAATAAAACTGCAAACACGAATAAAAAAAACAAATGGAAAGATAACTTATCAAATAGGACAGAAGACAAATACAACAGTTACAAAGAACAACGAATCTTAGTAAAGAATATGGTCACGCAAGCAAAGAATAAATCATGGCAAGACTTTGGCGAAAAACTAAAAGCCCGTAGTAAAGATAATCAAAAGCTATTCTACAAAGTATTGAAAACAATAAGAAGGTAAAACACACAGAACGACAACAATAAAAAGCAAAGATGGAGAAATAATAACAAACAGGGAAAATATAATGAAAAGATGGAATGAATATTTCCGAGAACTACTGTGTGGCAAAGCAAATACGAGAATTGAAGAAGAAACAGATATGAAAGAAGAAAAATTAAGAAAGGCAAATCTCCAGGACATGATAAGATCACAGGTGAAATGGTCAAGAAGATGGGGGTCGAACGAACAAAATTATTGTTACAAATGTATAATAAAATATGGAAAGAGGAGAAAATACCCAAGGATTGGGAATTATGGCAGATAGTTCCAATATATAAAAAAGGAGATAAGAAGCAATGTAACAACTAGAGTGGACCAATTCGGAGCGAAAGCAGAGGCGTGACTAACGAATTGGTTCCCGCATGCGAAACATTATTAATATCTAGAGATATACTATCACGAACGGTGCTGTTATTATGTGAGATACAAAAAAAATGTAAGACGGTTTTTCTAGATTATGAAACGTTCTCGATGATACGTATAAAAAATAAAATCTAAAATGTATGTAATTAGATGATTAAAAAAAAACTTATGCGTTTTCCGTGACTTGAAAATCTGGAGAAGCGCTATGAAATATTGTTAACATAAGGTGCGTCTCCAAAGTTATTTCTCATCATTGTACACAAATCAAATAAGAACACTTCGTATTTTGTATCGGCACCAGTGTCTCTATCTTTATGTCTTGCGCTATGCACGTGGCGTTGCAAATTTGATTTTGATAAATGGTTTATATATATATTGCACACTAAACATTTTACATTTACCCCATTATAAGATAAACTAGGATGGTTCTCAATAAACCTATTGACTAACTTTGATGATAGCGATTTTTTTACTGTACGCTCCTTCAACATTATTAAATACACAGAATACACTTTCCTGCTGCTATTATACGTGTACACACGATGAGAACAACATACTAAGTAATCGTATGTGCGATAGGGCACGCGGGAACTAATTCGTTAGTCACGCCTCTGCTTTCGCTCCGAATTGGTCCACTCTAGTAACAACTATCGTGGTATAACCCTATTAAGTGTACCATTAAAAATATATGACCAACTACTGGAGAAAAAACAGATCAATAATAGAAGCAACAATGTCAGAAGCACAAAATGGTTTTCGGAAAGGAAGAAGTGTACAAGATAATATATTTACAATTAAACAGATTATTAGTGACACATTGCAGTACAATAAAAAAGTATTATT
Organism: Melolontha melolontha; assembly: GCA_935421215.2. Taxonomy (NCBI): domain Eukaryota; kingdom Metazoa; phylum Arthropoda; class Insecta; order Coleoptera; family Scarabaeidae; genus Melolontha; species Melolontha melolontha. Next base: position 104,366,309 of record OW285239.1, on the reverse strand, counting down.
CGCCTTTATAGACCTAGAAAAAGCATTCGACAAAGTGCTAAGAGAAGAAGTATGGCATAGCTTGGAAAACAAAGGCGTGAGTTAGAAATTCATAAGGGTAGTAAAAAACTTCTACAGAAATACCAGAAGTCGGGTCATTAGCAACAACTGTGCATCAGAAGAATTCATTCGAAGAAGGACTGAGACAAGGAGGATCGCTGAGCCCTGTATTGTTTACAGTATTCATGGACGAAATCATAATGTAATAATAAAAGCAAAAAACTACACGTAGGCTACAGGAATTTGCAGCCGATATATGTATCTGAATGTGCATTTGCCGACGATGTTATTATAATGGCGAGAAAGGAAGGAATATTAACACGAAAAGCAATGACAATAACCGCAGATAAAACTAAAGTTGTGGCAGTAGCAAAAGAACCACATAGAATGAAAATACAATTAAATGGAAAAACGATCGAATAAGTCAAAGAAATCAAGTACTTAGGTGTGATAATTGATGAAAAGGGAAGCCAAGAAAGGGATCTAACGGAAAGATTAGAGAAAAGTAATAAAATATATTATGCAATGCAAAAATAAGTCCTTTATTAAGAAAAAGAAGTAACATTAAGAACTGAATTAAATGTATACAAGGCAATATTTAGACTTATATTAACACATGGATGCGAGGCATGGATACTGTCGACTAGGATAAAAGGAAGACTGGAAGCAACCGAGATGAAATATCTCAGACGAATAAAAAAGGAGTCACTCTGAACGACCGAATAACAAGCAACCAAATAAGACGAGAACTGGAAATCATATCGGTGTCGGAGTTTATAGAGAAACGGTAACTGAGCTGGTGGAGACATCTATAAAGAATGGGAAGAAACAGAATAGTAAAACAGATGTGGGAAGCTAGAATGGTAGGAAGAGGAAAACGAGGAAGACCACAGGAGACCTGGGATAATGTGATAAGGAAAATATTAACAAAAAAGGAAAAACATGGGCCGAAGCGAAAATAATGGCAAGTGACAGAAAGGAGTGGACTGAATTTGTGCACAAGGAGCAAATAGTTAATTTAAGTGAATGCATGCAAAGTTAAATGTTAATTTTATTATTTTGTATACCCTACATCATAACGGAGAAGGGAATTGATTATATATATAATATGGACGCAGGGGTTCGCCGATGACATTGTCATAGTGTACCAGGGGAAATTACCGGGAACAGTGGCGAGCATCATGCGAAATGCTCTGCGAATTGTGGAAAGATGGTGCCTTGAAGAGGGATTAACTGTCAATCCTAAAAAAAACAAGTTGGTAGCCTTTACCAACATGAGAAAACTAAATGTTCTCAGTAGCGTAAGGCTGTTTGGACAAGAGTTAGAACTAAACAATGAAGTGAAGTATCTAGGCATAACACTTTATGCGAAACTGAATTGGAGCTGACATCTAGTAAAAGTGGCAGACAGGGCGGCGCAGCTCTTCTGGAGATGCAGAAGAGCTGTTGGCAAGACCTGGGGACTAAAACCAAATGTAGTACACTGGTTGTACACGGTAGTAATAAGACCAACGATTACCTATGGAGCAGTTGTCTGGTGGAGAAGGACGGAGCGGACATAGTCGGTGGGGCTCCTCACGACCCTCTAGCGACAGGCTCTGTTGGGAATCACGGGAGCTAAGAACAGCACGGGAACCGCCTCCATGGAGGCCATCGGGGATCTTCCTCCGCTGGAACTATTTGTAAAGGCGGAGGTAATGGCTGCGATACTGAGGCTGAAGGCCAATGAAGTATGGTGTCCTAATAAGGTTGTAGGGAGCCATACAGGAACTATACTGGAAGAGGCGATATTTCAAATGCCGGCGGGCAGTATGGCACCTGAGATTATGTTTACAGCTAAGCTGAACATATTTATACCGACTAGGGAACAGGCAAAATGTCGCTCGATCGATTATGGTGCCGGCACCTGGTACAATGATGGATCACAATCTAGACAGGGGGCAGGTGCAGGCGTAAGCGGAATGTGCCCTAGAATGAAGATATCGATATGTCTGGGGAAACATACTACGGTTTTCCAGGCCGAATTGTTTGCAGTCGCAGCCTACGCCGAGGAAATTCGGGAAGGCGGCTGCGCAAACAAAAAAAATAAGATAATGGCTGATAGTCAGGCAGCTATTAAAGCCATTATGAACCCATCTATCAGGTCCAAGCTGGTGAAATATGTAAACAGGTCCTCAATAAACTGGCACAAGACAATAGAGTGTCGCCGATATGGATGCTAGGACATGAGGGAATTAAAAGCAATGAGATAGCCAGACAAACTGGCCAAAGAAGGTACTAATAGGAACTTCATAGGACCAGAACCTGTATGTAGAATCACTAAGGATTCCGCTAAAAGGGAGATCTGGTTATGGCTAGAAAAAGAACATAAAAATAAATGGAGTAAACGGAAGGTCAACTCCATACCAAAACACTACTAAGGGAGCTGGACGGAAAGCTTTCAGCCAATCTAATTCGTAGTAACAAAAAAGTAATTAAAATAATTACCGGGTTAATAACCGGACATTGTCCTTTAAGGAAGCATTTGTACAGCATGGGCTTGGTTAGCGAGCCCTGGTGTAGGAGATGTGAAAAACAGGAGGAAACTAGCCTTCATGTAATATGCACGTGTGAGGAACTGAAGACAGAAATATTTCGGGAGAGATCTATTGGATCCTTCGAGTGTACTCAAACTTCCCCTGAGGAGGATAGTGGCTTTTATCGAGAACACAAGACTAACAGAGTGGAACTGAGAGATCTATTGGGGATAGTACAAAGAGCAGTGTGATCAAGTGCCTGGACGTGCTGGCGTCAAACCCAAAGCAGAAGAAGAAGATATATATATATATATATATATATATATATATATATATATCTAAAAAGATAATTATTTCGTGACCTTTGTATGTTATGGTAAATTCAATTTGTTGGCGATTTAAAGTCTTAAATCGCCAACAAATTGAATTTACCTATATATATATATATATATATATATATATATATATATATATATGTATATTGAATAGTTCTTAAATTTATGAAAAGATTGTATTAATTATTGACAAAAGAAATTAGAACGTCGAGTAGAAAAAAAGGAGCATTTTCGACATATTATTTTGTTTGAGTTGAACAGTTGAACAGAGGAGTTAATGCATTGGAAACCGCTAGAACTATTAGTTCAGTTTTCAGAGAAAACGTAATTTGGTACAATTTGGAGTACAGCACAGAAATGGTTTTCTCGATTTTGAAGAGGGCTATTTTGATATAAACGATTCTCAACGTTCAGGAAGATCATCGGATTTTGATGAGGATCACTTGAACGCTTTAATAATGATTCCCACCAATCGAGTCAAAAATTTGTCATTATAATGGATTGAAATCTATCCACCATAATTCTTTATTTGTATTCCATGGGCAAAGTTCAAAAGCATAATTGCCTCATGTTATTAGCGAAAACAACAAGAATTAGCGTGTCAGCATTTGTGCCTCATTGCTAGGTCGTAATCTTTTAGCTCATCAAAAACATCGATTGTTCTTATCCCACATTATTATTGGTGACAAAATATGGTGGCTTCATGTTAAGAAAAGTGTGGCTTAGCTCTAACAAAAATAAGCTAGTACCCATTTGCATAAAGTGATGTATATCTGGGCTAAAGAATGCATAATCTACTATGAATTGCTTCCGACGAATATATCTATGGCTGCTGAGATGTACTGTCATAACTCTGTTGAATTGAGGCAACAATTCAAGAAAAAAATGACTACTCAAGAACTCGGTCGAAAGGTCGATCCACATCTGCTTTATTCTTCAAAATGCTTTCGAGGAATTCCCTTTAATAACGATGTCGCGCTTCAAAATTGGTTTGACGACACTTTTCGACACTTCTAAACCACCGGATTTTTTTAGGTGTGGACTCGATAAATTGCCAGATCGTTGGAAAGCAATCCTAAATAATGGAGGAGAGTATATTCTTGATTAGTTCATGTATTTTTTTTGTAAAAAAATATTACTTTCTGGGTTCAATAAAGATATTACAAACTTATGCAACAACTCAATATATAAAAGGTCTTTCTTTTGAGACTGTAGTTAAGTAAAATATTTAAAAAGGTATGAAACCCCTTACTAATACTACTATCCTAAATACGTGTTTGGTATGACAAGTAACGACAAGTTTTAAACAATCTACCGTGATGTTATGATCGACTTCTAATGCATGACGAGCAACACTCGATTTTCCGCTCTAATAAATTTAATATGCGATATGTGTTATTTAAAACGGGTTATTATTGATATAATCATAACATCACCGTAAATTGTTTAAAACTTATTAAAATTATAAGCAATGCTAGGGAGCTAGACATATACGAAAGGTATTCGTATTATTAAAAACAAAAATAGTACATATTATGTCGACAAAGGTCCAGTTCTGGCTATCTGATTGTTTAAATTCTTAAAATAGATAGGTGATCGGAGATAAGAGAAGAAGATGTGAAAACAAATATATGTGCGTCATTTCTGAAGAGGGTAAGTGATTTAATTTTAGTTTCTTAAAACTTAGTGTTCTTTGTGTAAGATTTAATGTGCCTTATGATTATTAATTTTACCTGAGGATGACAACTTAGTTGTCAAAACATGTATTTAGGATACGGGTATTAATTGTGGTAAGGGGTTTTATACCTTGAAAAAACAATATATGCACATTTTTTTTTGGTTCTTTAAAAATAATAATAATTAAATTACAATATTTGCTGCTGAAGAAGATCAATATATTCTTATGTCTACTCTTATATTTTATTTACATAATATAATAAATGGAATAGTTATTGAATTATTGCCTTATTGATAGTCGATGTAAAACTCGATTAAATTATATTCAACTTGTATTATACTCATATATGTATGTGACCTTTTTGCGGTATATAGATAATCATTTAATCTTCCTATTATTTATATACATTTACTTGAAGTGTGTCAAATACTTCGGTATTTGTGTTTGTATCAAACAAAACATATAATTTATATATAGGATATAAATTTCTTTGTAAATGGTCTAAATCTTGCATCATACCGATCAATTACATTGACTTCAAGGTCAAGAATCTTTACTTTGGAAATAAAAATTATCATTTTTGTATATCTACCACAGTACAATTACTATATTTAATACCAATTCATTTGGTGACACTATAATCCATTAGTTATCTTTTTTTATCGTAGTTTGTTTACTATTTATAATGTTAAGTACAGCATATAGATCAGATGATTTAATATAGATTAAGAAATGAGTGTAGGTTTCATTCATTATTTTATTCACCTTCTAGAAGTCTGATGAAATCCTAAAATTATAATTACAAGCAAATATTTGCCTCTAATTGATATTAATTTGTGTAGTATTTCCTAACATTGTTTCTTGTGAATTAAATTAGAAGTATTTCAAAAATAATTGAAGAGTCAGCATTATTAATAACAATAATTTTTATTGTTGAAAATTTATAAAAGTCAATTTAAAATGTTAATATAATATAAACACAGTAGGCATATATAAAAAAATAAAGAGTAAGGTACATAATAAAAGCACAATACAGCTCATCTATAATAAAGAATAAAAATACATGTCTCATAGCAGCTTAAGGCAACACAGATTAATAGAGCAGACCAATTTCCGTGCGCGCCATGAGCGCCGGTATGGGAGTGTTTTTCGTAATATATTAGAATGTGCGATAGAATAGGGACGCAACATGAACTTGTTACCGATATAAGTATAGAAGTAGAGACATTTATTCTATCAGAAATAATTAAATATACATTTGGTTTTCTGCTATTAAAGTAATATGCATAAACACACGAAAAATAAGAATAGTACATATTATAGCAGCGTTGTATGTACCTATAAATAAAATGGAAAATGTATGAAATCAGTGATTGTGTGCACGACAGAGGATTTAAAAAAACACATACCGTTTTAAGTGTCTTCCAAGGATTGGCAAACTGGAGAAATTCGATCGTATATTTTCAACATCAGGTGCGTTTCTAAGGTTATTTCTGAAAAATCTGTCCGCTGTGAGGAAAAGATATGTTTATATTCAGAAAACGAGCGTTCTACATCTAGTGATGTTATATTCGCATAATCAAAATACTTTTTTAAGCAACTTAACACATCTGTAGACGTGTCCTCACAAATACGTGTTAAGGTGCCAAATCTGCATTTCTGTCTAAAACACTTTCAAATTTAATTAGAACACTTTCACTTTTTGCGTCTTCTACGGTACACAGTTGTGCGTGAACATCTTTAACGATTTGCAGTGATTCCTCTGACGACAGCAACGAATTTTCTAATTTTGTTATTGCTTCTTCTAGTCCCAAGTAATTCTCACGAATACTTTGTAAGTCCATTTTAATCTGGGCATCTTGAAATTTTTTCTGGTTTGTATTGATAGCTGCACTTTCTTTCGGATCGAATGATAAAACCACGTCCTTAATTTTTTCAAAATGTTCATGATAGTAAAACCCCGCCCGTAACCATGTACTCCAACGTGTCAGAATCGGCTGTGATGGCTCAAGGGTATGGGGACACAATTCGTGAAATTTCCGAATACGTTTTGGAGATTTCAGGAATACTGCCTTTGTACTCGATATTAAAGCATCTACCTCTGGATAACATCTACGAATCTGTTCTGCCACAAGGTGTAGGGCATGGAGTTTACAAGTAATATGTAACAAGTTAGGACAATATTTTCTAAGAGACCGGCCTACAGAACACATGGTTGCGGCACCATCGGTCATAAACATTAATACTTGGTCTTTCGAAAGTTTAAATTTTTCCAAAGTATCTAATAGCACCTCTGAAATTTTTTCGGCATACATTGTTCTAGTCGTCTGGATGCTAATAAAATTGAAGACGTTGGTTGATGCGGTTCCATATTACGCGCCATCACATTAAGACATGTTTTTCAGAAAGAACCTTAGAAACGCACCTGATGTTGAAAATATACAATCGAGTTTCTCCAGTTTGTCAATCCTTGGAAGACGCTTAAAACGGTAAGTGTTTTTTTAAATACTCTGTCGTGCACACAATCACTGATTTCATACATTTTCCATTTTATTTATAGGTACATACAACGCTGCTATAATATGTACTATTCTTATTTTTCGTGTATTTATGCATATTACTTTAATAGCAGAAAACCAAATGTATATTTAATTATTTCTGATAGAATAAATGTCTCTACTTCTATACTTATATCGGTAATAAGCTCATGTTGCGTCTCTATTCTATCGCATATTCTACTATATTACGAATTACACTCCCATACCGGCGCTCATGGTGCGCATGGAAATTGGTCTGCTCTACAGATTAATCACAAGTGAAATATTCTCCAGTAGTATACTAGGACTGGTCCACAAGCCATTTCTTCATTACAGCATGGAATTTTTGCAATCCAGGTCTTTTATTTCGCTTGGCAGCTTGTTATATAATTTAATGCACAAGTGATTCGTGCTTAATTGCGTTTTATTTGTCATATGAAATGGGGATGGGTGATGGTGGGGAATGGTGATGTTTCTTCCATTTCTGGTGCTATAATTAGAGCTGGCTAATAGCGCCAACAGGCAGTGGTGTAGGTTCGACAAATAAGTAGTGGGACGGCGGTGGTAATATAACCGTCTGTATTTTTGTTTTAAAAATTCTGCGGGTACATACGTCGCAAAAACGACTAATGTCGGACACTGTTAAAAACAAATTTGTAAAGGTGCGTCTGAAGATCCATTAAGTTGTTTCGAAGATTATTTTAAATATGCAAATATAACATCACTAGAAATAGAACGGTCGTTTTCGGCATTAAAAACATTTATTCCGCACGTCGTAATAGCTTGACTTAAACAACTGTGGTAACATATCTAATGAATGAAATATTTAGCAGATGTTATCCACTTTGTGATTTGGCAGAAGAGTCTTCATACGGTAAGTGTTTGAGCACGTTTTGTTAGTTATTTTTTACCATTTATTTTTTGTGAAAAATTTACACAATGCAGCCGCCACTGGCTGTTCGCGCAAATTCGTCAGCCTTAGTTATAATGGTGAAAGTCTTTACTTTTAGTCAAATTTGGTTGCTTTTCATGTATATAATCAAGACAGGAAATTACTAATAGGGATAGTAAAGTCAAATGATAAAAACACACAATGTTGTATTAGATTTACACTTTATTTAATAATATTTAATAATGACTATATAACAGCTGTTTCACCGTACACGTTACGGATTAATAATGGGCAACCCACTTAGTCCGTTATTAGCGGAAATTTTTATAGATAACCTTGAGACCACTATATTTAATAACAGTGCATTAGTTAAGAACATTTTATTTTGGCATAGGTACGTAGATGATATCTTAATTTGTTATACAGGCACAGATAGACAACTTAATAAACTTGAAAAATTTATCAACTCAATACATAAAAACATTAAGTTCACAATAGAGAAAGAACAGAATAATAGCATTAACTTTTTAGATTTAACGATTAAGAGAAGCAATAACCTACTAAAATTCTCGATATACCATAAAGAATCGCACACAGGCACAACAATACATAATAAATCAATGCACCCAATTCAACATAAATTAGCAGCATTCTATAATATGATTCATAGACTATTAAATATACCCATGTCAATAGAAGACTTTAATTCAGAATACAACATTATAAAACAGATTGCAATCAATAATGGTTATGACCCGAATATAATATATAAAATAATATCCAAAAAACGAGAAACTAAAGCAATACAAGATATATATCCGATTACTAAAGATCATGACAAGAAATTTAAAATTATTACTTACCTAGGCAGACAAAATAAAACATTGGAAAAATTTTTATGAAAACAAAATATAAACATTGCATATAAAACCAACAACCATATTAGTAACTACATCAAAAACAATAAAAGTAAAACAGCACATCATAATAAGTCAGGTGTGTAAAAACTAACTTGTGGCACATGTACTAAAACATATATCGGGCAAACAGGTAGAACGTTCAAAAAGCGCATATACGAACATTATTATTCGTTTAGAAATGGGAAAACAGATTCAGCATACTCCAACCATTTAATTGAAGAAAGCCATAGTTTTAATAATAATTTCAAGATCCTACACGAAGAAAAGAAAAGTAAGAAACTCGATTTATTAGAAGCAATACAAATTAATAAACAAAAATTTTCAACTAAATTATTAAATGACAAAACAGAGCTTAATTCCTCCCCTCTGTTGAATTTATTTCCTATTTTTGATTGAAATATTTTGTTAGATATGTGTCACTTACAATATAATTTATATTATCTATATGTATCCCTTATACTAAAAGAGGCGGGTAAAAATATTTCGGTTTCCAATTTCTGAGAATACCATTAAGTCATAAAATAAAAAATATTTACGTTTAAGTAAAATGTTTTATAGTACCGCTTGTTATATCTGAAGAAACCGTTGTACGGTGAAACAGCTGTTATATAGTCATTATTAAATATTATTAAATAAAGTGTAAATCTAATACAACATTGTGTGTTTTTATCATTTGATATGGATTTACATCAAGTAAAGGCAGAATCGATTCAATAGTAAAGTCAGTATATTGTGGTATTTGAATAGGTGTCTGCAGATGGTTCTACCGGAAACTCCACTTAAAACTGTGATAATATTTTTTTATATTTTAAACACCGCTTCGGTTTTGTATGAAACCTCCCTTCCCGAACGAAATGCCGTATGATGCTCGACCCTGAAAATGTTGAAATAAACAACGACTTATGAAGCTGGCCGCTTCATAAGTCCCAGTTAGCTTTAACGTAATAGTATAAGCTGCAGTTATTAGTCGCCGACAGAGATTGTAGATATGGTAATTCGAGCTGAGGTCGCTGGTAACATGCTTTTCCAAAAACTTAAGTGCAGATTTTGAGTCACTTCTAACTTTTCGCGTTGTTACTAAGATCACTTGTGTTTTATCTTCATTTAGTTTCAGAGAATTCCTGTTAAACCATTGCTTTGGCTTCCGTCAAGCTATCTTCCAGTACATGTGTAACACCATATCTTCGGCTTACTCTAGGCAGTATTGATGTACCATCGGCAATTACATTTATACAAACGAGGAAGCCTTACACATTTCATATATTGTCTAATATTTTGATAACAAGAATAATTGTTTTCTCAAATTTTCAAGTCCTTACTGCTTAAAAATACTTTCTACCTTTCTTTTTAATTAGAGATCTGACTCAAAGACGTAAACACGTAAAGTAACTACGTAATTGTTAACTTTGTCAACATTCGTTTGTTTGTTAAAATTTCACTAATGAGGATCAGCAGAAGACTTGACTGCAAGGAGTATATACAATATTTAATACCCTAAATAAAACAGTGTTATCTCACTGGCGATTTGGGGAACGGTATATCTTCTTCTAAGGTTCTATCTTAGCTACGCTTAACACTTTCTTTTTCAGATTGTTCTACTGAAGATGGGAACTTAGTTGCCGAAATACGTATTTAGAGTTCATTAATTTATATTGTGGTTAGGGATTTTCTTGTTTCTGTCTGTTTCTAGATAAAATTGTATTTGTAACAATAATATCATTAAACTTATAATGCCATTGATACCATAGTTGTTAGCCATGTGAATGATAAAGTAATGAGTTTTTCGTTTTTGCCTAAGGATGTATTTATTTAGAATTAGAATAATAGTAATTATTTAACCAAAAACAAATGTTTATTAGTTTGTTTATTGCGTTTTAGGGTTCTGTACCATTTTGGCATTAAAGTTAAAAGAATTAGAAACTATTGAAAATTTTCTGATAGAAAAATCTTCACCAAGCAAACAAACACTATCACAAGCAAAAGTATTACAAATTGGTATCAATTAATATTATTATCAATCAATAATTATCAATTGTTATCAATTTGGATCTAAAAACATATGTTTTTTCTAATCGACGGTTAAATGATACAATTATACATGTTCAAAAATAAGGCCTGGAAAATTATAGACCTATAGCGATTTTAACAAATTTGATACAATGCTATTATTTATAACACATGTCCATACATATCCAGCAATCAACACGAGTTTTTGCCATTGCTATCTACTTGAGGAGGTAAAACCTTACCAATTTTGTATAATACAAAACTATTTTTAATAATATAAAATATTATTACAAATCGGGTGTGAAGAACACAATACAAGTTCAAAACGTGTGTTCATTTGAAAAGTAAATCTAGGTTGCTTTGGAATTTTGATAGAATAAGACGCATATATATTAGTATGAGTTTGTTGTTCCATAAACGTAAATCCATATGACATTTGATTATGTCAATCTCATTTGTTATTTATTTGTATGTATGAAACTGTCAAAATATACGACTTCGTAGGTTAAGTAGTAAATTTTAATTTACGACATACTTCAAAATGTTCTCAGTAAATCACATGCTACTAGATTGACTTTTCAAATGAACACCCGTTATATTTGTGAATGTATCCTCTCCAGAGACGTAGATACGTATTTCACCTTTCTATAGGATCATCGGTACGCCCCTGCTGGAGAAGAGACACATTCAACAAAAAATATCTACCTTGCTATCTCACAGAAATTATTAAGACAGAGCGTGAAAGGAATATTCAGCGCTGTCTACATAATAACTGCAGAATTAGCTACGTGTTTTTATAGACGATAACAACCATATCTATAGTATGTTTCAAATTATTTTGTTATATACGCATTCGGTTCGTCCGACAAGTAATGAAGACACGATAATACAGTTTCTAGAACTTTGTTGGCAGAACTTTTGGCGGATCTGTGAAACATTTGGGTAGCTGTTAGTCAACGAAATTGATTAATATTTTACGAAGGAACGCAATATCGATTGGGAATTTCAGTACTAATTGTAAATGTGTTTCATGATGATGAGCTACAGGAAGGTTATTTTCAGAAATAATATATATATATATATATATATATATATATACCACCAATGATAATATTTCAGAATAATTGAAACATACATGAGTAGGTAAACCCCACCAGTTTTGTATAATACAAAGGTATTTTTAATAATATAAAATATTATTAAAAATCTGGTGTGAAGAACACAAATACAGGTTCACTATTAATATTTTTGTGAACGTGTCCGAACATATTCCTCCCTAGAGACGTAGATACGCATTTCGCCTTTCTACAGGCTCATCGGTACGCCCCTGCTGGAGAAAGGATTTCTTCAGACACATTCACAAAAAAGAACCACATGGCCATATCACAGAAATTATCCAGACCGAGCGTAGAAGTAAATTCAGCGCTGCCTGTTGTCAGACAGCCGAAGTACCTCGCCCCGTCCACATAACCAATGTGAAGTAACGACGCCCTTCCAAAGATGGTGTCTGAAGATATCCATTCTCCAGCAGGGGCGTACCGATGAGCCTGTAGAAAGTCGAAATACGTATCTACGTCTCTGGGGAGGGATATGTTCGGACACGTTCACAAAAATATTAATAGTGAACGTGTATTTGTGTTCTTCACACCAGATTTTTGATAATATTTTATATTATTAAAAATACCTTTGAATGATAATATTGATTTTCTAAGGGAATTTTTTGTTTTATTAGTTTTAATATAGAAGCAATATGGCCATCACGGTCCTTCGATTTGATTCTTGTATTTTTTTTATAGCCATACTTAAAAAATTTAATTCTTATTAGTTGATGTGATCTAAATTATTTACAACAAACAATTAGGTTTTCTTATTATAAATCAGGTGGCCAAGTAACACTGTTTTTTTAAATTAATTTCTTTGACACAATCTTTTTATTAGAAACTACTAATTATTCATATGGTATATTTTGTCAATATTAAAATAGGAAATTTATTTTATCAATACGTAGCAGAATGGCAAATAAACTAGTAAATAGAATGAATCTAACACATGATTAATTTTTTTCATGGCTAACTCTGAATAAAAATTTTGTGATTCACATGATACCATTTTGCGATTGATAAACTGAATTTCATTTATTTATTCCATGGCACAGCAGCATGAAAAAAATGTTTCAAATATTTCCATCATTTTTTTCTCGCTTATGTGAGTGAATTTTGTGAAAATACTTTGGATTTATAGTCTATATAATTACATCTTTCCATTTTTCATACCATATCTTTTTATTTCAAAGACACCCGGTATACCCATATATATTATGAAATATATTAATTAAAGTATATAATATAAAATATTTTGTGTTATTATTATGACAGGTTAATGTTAAGAAGGATATTACAATATACATATTAGAATATTATATTGATGCCAATTATAATATTCTATTGCCAACACCGCACACTGGATATTGTTCCCTCAGTACATGTAAAGAAAATGTGGTTCAAGTTAAGGTAATTATATAATATTACATGTGAATTAAAGCAAACTAGTTTCGCTTAAATTAACACTTAATTTATTTTTTGGAGATGTTTTCAAATATAGCTACAGCAAATAATTTTATATATGGAAAATGTTATTTTTATATTAATCTAATAATGCAAGCTAGTCTATTTTTATTATGTACATGCTAAATAAATTATTTATGCAAAATTTATTAATCTCTAAGATATTTTGCAGATTAGTACAGTGCGAATTAATGCGGTAATTTCACAAATATGTTCACAGTTATGTGATTCGTTTTACGCGATGGTGCTGCGTAGAATAATTGTTAAGCTGAACCGGCATTAATGATAATTTTCCATTGAGAATGAGCAAAATTTAATTACTTCAATTACTTCAATTTCTTCAGCTTTGTACCCTAAACACCTGCCGTTCAACAGGGCTATTTGCCCTATTAAAAATATGTTTAACCCATCTCGTTTTAAATAAAACGGAAATAGTTTTAGGTAAAATAATTTCTGAAATAATACACACATATTTTGTATTGTTATAAATTAACAAAATATGAATATCTTTCGAAAGATTGTTTTGTTTTTACTTTTTCGATTGCGGTTTTATATTATATCAATTAATATTGAGGATCTAAAAATTCGTAAGACAACTTTGTGGCCTTCTTCAAATATTTTCAAAGAAAAAGTTTGTTTTGTGGGGGCAACCTGAATTGCGGTCAAGATAATCCCTACCTCTAATCCGATGCATGAATTGCGGTCCAAGAATATTTCACAGAAAATATTAATAGTGAACCTGCATTTGTGTTCTTCACACCAGATTTTTAATAATATTTTATATTATTAAAAATACCTTTGTATTGTACAAAACTGGTGGGGTTTACCTACTCATGTATGTTTCAATTATTCTGATACATTACACATGCGGTTAAGCCGTAGTATGAGTGAAGGCACAAACAAAATGCAGTTTTCTAGAGAGTTTGGCTGTGCTAACCTTTGGAAGGGCGTCGTTACTTCACATTCATTATGTGGACGGTATGCGAGGTACTTCGGCTGTCTGACCACAGGTAGCGCCGAATTTACTTCTGCGCTCGGTCTGGATAATTACGGTGATAGGGCGAGGTGGTTCTTTTCTGTGAATGTGTCTGGAAATATCCTTTCTCCAGGAGGGGCGTACCGATGAGCTTGTAGAAAAGCGAAATACGTATCTACGTCTCTTGGGATAGGATATATTCGGACACGTTCACAGAAAATATTAATAGTGAACCTGCATTTGTGTTCTTCACACCAGATTTTTAATAATATTTTTAATAATATTTTATATTATTAAAAATACCTTTGTATTATACAAAACTGGTGGGGTTTACCTACTCATGTATGTTTCAATTATTCTGATACCAAGAATATTTAATAAATGAAACTTATTAATTTATCGCACGAATTGCGGTTAAAGAAAATATAAATACTTACTTACGAAAATGACTTCTTATTATGATACATTAGGTAAAATGAAAATGGGAAAATATTTTTATAGAATATTTATTCAAATTTGAGTTTAAAAATTAATGTAACTACAAATGAAATTATACAAAATAAAATTATATAAATATATATTCCTAGAATTTTATTTTATAAAAATAATACCTTATACAATGTTGCTGAATTTATATGCTACACATTTTATAAAGTTGTACCTGCTAATTTCTTTTGTACGATATTGCATTATTTTTGATTCGAGAAACTTTTGTTTATTTATAATATCACGTCGTATGTATCGTTTTTCATTTTTCATTATTGAATTTATTTTAATATATGTGTCGGTCTGCATTTTTTGTAATGTTGCTATGTTTGGGTGCGGAGATGGACAGTAAGCACTAAATTTCGAATGGAAGGATTCGCATGAGTTTGTTGTTCTTAACAGTGAACTTGAATTGTCTGCCCACAGTTTGCGAGGGAAAATCGATGAATTGTCTATATAATTCTCTACAAGATAGTCACAAAGTTCATCTATTCCTTTGTCTTCAGGTTTATCCGCCATAAAGTCTTCAACAAAGGAATTTTCCACTTCCACTGGAGGCAAAAATATTAAACCAAATAGATTGTGTAACCAATCTCCGATACTTGAAGTAGTGTCTTTATACTCGTTAGTAAGCCCCAATTGCTGAATTTTTCGCCACCTGTAACAATTACATGTTTGATAAGTATAATTATTTTAAACTTTTCCTTTTTATTAATTAATTTTCGTTACTCACCAACATTGACTCAGATGAAATCTGCAACCAATTATTCTCACATTTGGAAAGCATTCTAACGAACTTCTATGAATAGCTTGCCCGAAGTCCATCACTATATTTTTTGGATTAAAGATAAATCCCATTTCCATGCTTTTTTCGGTTAACATTCGGAACAGCTTTGTGTATGTAGCTTTATTTTTATCTTTCAATAAGCAAAATGCAACAGGAACATATATTTCATTTTTGAAAGCGTGTATAGTAAACAGTTGCAGGAAAAACTGTGTGCAATAATCAAATGTCCCATCGACATATAATAGTTCTTGTTCGCACATAAACTCAATATTGCTATAACACGAAAAAACGATAATATTTGATTCACTGTTATTAATAATCAAGAAATTTTCTTCTTTAGTCGTTTTAACGGGAATAGTTTCTAAATAAGTATGAATATAACTAATATTTTTTGGTAAATTTGGAATTAATTTTGCCCTAGTATGACAAATGTTGTTACAAATGTAACGAATATCTTTTGCACTAAGATTGTTTAAAGCTAAGATTGTTTAAAGCTTCTGGATGATTCTTGAGTTCTTTGTAAATTAATTTTGAAGGTTTCTCACATAAGTCTTCTTCAGCTTTTCGCCTAACTGCATTGCTTATTCTTTGCCTATTAACAAGGTCGTCATTTCGATTATGATTATGAAATACATTTTTTTTTGGAAAATATTAAGTTTTCTCCTAAAGTGTACACTTTTGCTAAACAATTTTTATTTGTACAACACCACACTAATTCACCGGTCGTTTTAAGTTCCCGATAACGGCGAAATTTAAAAAATTAAGGGCTTCCCTTTTTCACTTGATATATATTCCATATTTATATGAACGTCTACACTACACCACAGATAAAATAAAACTAAATAAATTTGAAAACTTTCTATTACCACAGTTTAAAGATATAGCAGTTGGGACACTAGTATATAGAATATTCAGCCAAAATTGGCATGCGCGTAGTTCTAAAATTAGAACTACTACAGCACAGCTTGTAGTAAAAATTGGGAAAATTGTAAACATGTCTATGATGTCTAGCTAGTTAACCTAGTGAACTTAAGGTTGTGCGAAATAACATTATCACATATTAAATTCGTTAAGAGTGAATTGGGTTTCGTATTTGGTCTTGTGTATATCATTGAAAATTACAAGGAATCGTAAGTTTTCCGTAATGTATGCTGTACACAATATATTTATTAGTATCGCGTATTGTTTTCAGAGACTTTCTGTGGAATTTACTTTTGTTTTATTAGTAAACATGAGTAACTACAGTCGCTGTTCTGCTGCTGGCTGCAAAAATAATGGAAGAGATAATTACGGCATTAGTTTTTTTTCGATTTCCAAAGGATTTGACACGATATGTTTACTTACATAGGTATAACAAATTTCGAATAGAACATTGTTGATTCATATTTTATTGTAGATGTAAGAATTGGTTGCAAAATGGTCATTATCAAGAAATTTTGAAACAAGTCACACCGCAATATTGTTATGACCATTTTAGGCTGTGTAGTGTCCATTTTGAAGACAGAATGTTTTCGGGCATGTTAAAGAACCGTTTGAAGAGGGACGCAATCCCCGCATTATTTGAAAGAGGTTTGTAATGTTAATGGTTATTGAAAAATAGTACATTAATCAAAAATATTTTATTAGAGCCACTCTGCGGTAGATCAGAAGAAAATATTAGTAGCAGCTCTATTACGTTTCCTCATGAAACATGTGTAACAGGTATGCTAACCATGGAATATGACATTTTATTCTATTAAAGTATAGTTCCTAGCTACATGAGTTTAAGTTCCATTACGTATTTTTAAGTACATTAATAAAATAAGTTTCGCTAAATATACTAAATTGTTTACATAATTAATAGTACTTTTAAAATAATTAATATTTTAAAATCTGTTTTCTAGAAGCAAACAAAACCCTGTCTCCATCTACTTATGAAAAATATGAATTTGGGACTTCGGAAGAAGGAAATATCCATAATTGTAAGCAAAATTTTATTTATGTCCGTAGTTTCCTTTTTTTATTAGCGTATTACGATAACATGTAATTACCAAGAATATGTGCTTATTTTGATAAAACATGCTTTGTTATAGTGGAATACATCGTTGACAAATGTTTCTAATTTATGCTATTTGTTGTAGACACATTAGATGAAAGCATTCAATGGGGTCACTCTAGAACCATGTTGTCGCCCGTCAGTACTCAAACCCCAATAGCAACAAAAGAAGTGGCTCTTGAATGTGAAAAATTAAAACAAAGAGTAAAAATTTAAAAAAATAGAAATAACTATCTCGAAAACAAGCTAAACAAAATTGCAGCCAAACCTCTAGTGGTGGATTCATCAAGGGAAATATTCGACCAACTAACTGACAAGTTCCTACCGCTAAAATTATCTGTATTTGTTAAATTACAAGCCGATTTGGTAAATCAACAAGAAAAAGGTCATCGATATACAGATGATTTCAAAAGATTGTGCTTATCCCTTTATTTTCGAGGACCAAAAGCATACAGAGCATTATCAGAATTATTTGTATTGCCTACAAAAAGAACATTGAGTCGTTTCACTGAAATGAATAAATTTCCACCTGGCATTAACAAAGCATCATTTGATAATTTAAAAGATAAAATTAATAACTTCAAAGATATTGACAAGGTGTGCATATTAACTATTGATGAGATGGCACCGAAAGCTCATCTATTTTATAATATTACTACTGATGCTGTAATACGTTTTGAGGATGATGGAAACAATAGATACTTTAAACCTTCTTTCAATGTGTGTGTGTATTTATGCTTAGAGGTTTATACCACAATTGGAAGCAACCTATTGGATATTTTTTAATAAATTTGAGTTTTTTTCTGTACAGAGAAACTGCTTACAATTGTATAGAGACTGTCTGCTAAATTTATTCATCCATGTGACAGATTTCCTTCCATTTATCTACTACATTTATATTCAAGAATGAGACTGTATTATACATTAAAATTTACCAACAGGAATTTTAAAAGTAATGCTGATATAATCAAAAGGAAACCCATTGTATGGAAGCTTACTTGTTTTTTTTTTTTAATAAACTATTATACAATTAAAACATTTGTTTTTATTATTAAGTTAATTAAATTATTATAAAATTAGTCTGATAGGCGAACCTAATCTACAATATAATATGATACTTACTTCAATGATATTAATTTAACGTAATTATATATTGGTAATATTGACTACTTGTAGTGATTTCACTCAATTTTAATCCACTTTCGTTATCAACCAAGAACAATGACGTTTATTTAGCTTCTTCCATAACAACGACAATAATTGTCATATATTAAAAATTTTGTTAATCTGGAATAAATGATTATATAATAGTAATTGTAGGATTATTATGATGAATTAGAATAATAAAAAATTACAAATTTGCCGTCATTTATACTAGTTCTATTAAGAATAATAACATTTGATGGTGGCGATCTAGAAAATCGTTTGCATGCTATTTTCGAAAAATTCTTAAATTTGTGATCCCTTATAGTTAATTATATAATTATAGATAATTTAAAGAGATTATTTCTTCAAATATACTAATGTGCATAATTATTGTTTTTAGTCTTCTGTATTAAGCAATAATTGAATAATACAATTACTAAGTTTTATTTTTAAAATTCGTTGAATAGTAAACAACAATGTGGTTTTATTTGTTTATAGTCGCCAAATACATTATTTCGTTACTAATTTGTTTAATGAGAATGTACTGAGTTTGTATTTAGAATATTTGGTTAATTAAAATATAAATATGGATATTTAAAAAAGTGTAAAGGATTTATATATCGCGCTATTATGTCTGCGCGTGGTTCGGTCGCAGTATACCAAGGTTACCGATATTGGCTGACAAATTTCATTCATAAATACGTTAAGTGTCCCAACTGCTATATCTTTAAACTGTGCCATTACTCCAACAAATATTAACAATACAAGTGGCATTTATAACTAACTGATATTCTCGGGATTACCTAAGGGTAATTAGGATAAATATCTATTAACCGCAATTCAAGCAAAATTTGACAAAGTAAAAGTCAACGAAGCAAATAAATAAACAGTTTTTTGTATTTACTTTCAAAATGGTCTTGGAAAAATACATTTATTGTAGTGGCCTATTTTGGAAGTGACTTACATAATGACGATAGTAATTGAATATATGGCAAGCAGTTGATTTATAGTCAATTTAGCGAAATGTATCACAATGTATAGCAAATTGAATTACATTACTTTTCAGGACACAGAATAATCGAACGGTTTTTAAACACTAGTAATGTAGGGATATTTGGGAAAAGGCGAATCAAATTGTATAACAAAATCTTCATATTTCATTACCTCGTCGACTGCAACTAGTAGGTAAGCTACATTTAACAATTAATGTGTTCTTTCAATCATTCTTACATCCATTCAATAACCTTCCTAAGGATTCTTTTGTAAGAATTTGAAAAACCATTTACACTTGTATAAATTTGCATTTGTCTATTAAATTCGAACACCTTATTTTGTACAACGTATCAATTTTGTTACTGGTTTAATTATCTGCATCTGCAATAATCTGCATCATAACATTATTCAGCAACATATTACCGTCGAACGTTTTTGTTTCGTATTATTTCCTGCAAGGATATCTGAAAGAGTTTACTTAAGCAGCCTAAGTTTCAATATTCGTCAAATTGTGTGCAATAGAACCTTAAATGTTAACTAATATTATGACTTTTTTCCAACTTTTAAAGATGTCATCTTTCATGCAAAATAAAATTTTCAAATATTAAACATTTGTACGGTGTATATCTTCAAAGGTTTGGGATATGCAATTCTCCTGAATAATACAGGGCAAATGACTAATGCTTTCAGGTATAGACAAGTTTTGATACATTTTACCAACGGTGTTATTCGATACCGATGAGTACGGGTACTGTAAAGTATGGAGTTGCATCGGAGTGTTAATTTAACCATAAATTCTCAGGCGGTTGTTATTTTCAGATCAAAAGTTATACAGATCTGATACTTGTCATCAATGTCAAAGCTGTTCGGCCGTTATGGTGACTTATTTTAGCAATAAAATGAATAATAATAACTAAAGAAATGTGAATCCTTTTAACCGAAAAGAAAGAATTTATGAAGTCGCTCAAATCAAAACAAGGAAACTGATAAAGCAAGTTCAATTCGATTTGTTGGTAAAGTACCCGTTATTGTATTTTAAGATTTGTAACGGCATAATTTTGGTGCATTAATTACCAAAGGGCGGCATAATTTATGCAAAATACTATTCAAATCTTTTGCTTGAGTCATTTCGATAATCGTTCATGCAAACTAACTGACCTAGAAAATGTATAAGCGAACATTACTGTAACAGCCTCTACTTTGTGTAAATGAAAGTTATATTGAAAAATTGCAATTTAATCTACATGAAAATTAATAGAACAAAAAAATGATCATATCTTTAGAAATTCATCAGTGAAAAATCGCCTGAATACTGTATAAGGCGTATCTAATTCTAAAGCGTCTTCTGGTAAATCGGTGTTATTACAAAATCGTGCATTATTATTCTCTGTGAAAGTTTCTTCTTCTCTTCACAATAGTTTCTAACCTTTAGATTTTGCAGATGGCGTGACACTCAAAGATACCTCGTCTAGAGTCGAAATCGTCGAAATTTTCTTAATTTTCATGTATATGCTGACTTCTGGGATTTCATCAACATCATCTGACAGAAAGGAATCTGCACTGTTACTTGGAATATCTCTAAGTTGATAAATTTTTTTTCCCATAAAGTGAATTCGAAGAGATTGGTTTCCAACTTTTGTCCATTTTATATTGTATACATCTCATGCACGGTGTTCCCAAATGGTCCAATGTATCTAAGTGATAATTTATAAAATTTAATAAAAATGAAAGTGTATATACCTTCATTAGTATATTGTGCAGCTTATAGGATTTTTTAAATTTAAAAACAGACTTTTTCAACAAAACTGGCACATCAAACAATTTTGACAAGAACTAACCTTAAAGGCACTTGACATCATCTCCTGTTCAAGTAATTTTAGGCAAAAGAATGTCCAACCACCACCACCTATAGTTGGGTTAGTATAGTTTAATTGGAAGAAAAGCGTTCCCAAATGGGAATCGTGTACATTTAAAGAGAATACACTCCAAAACTCGGTCTTGGACTAATCTGTGATGCATGGTGTTCTAAAACGGGTACAGAATGCGATATAGGGTTAAACTTTACGATGGATATGTCAGATTGCGTTTAGCAACATTAGTGTTGCTTCGGATACATAATTTGCTCGCTCGTAATTCTTGTTGAAACTATATCTTATCCGGATCAATGTCAAGCATATGTTCAAAGAAAAAAAATATTTGCCATGGTACGGTAACAATCTCCATTGACTGTAGCGCGAGGTTGAGTCTCATTTTTTAAGAAATAAAATCTTATGATATCACCAGTGTATAAACTGCACTAAACAGCACATTTTTCTGGATGTAATGGAGTTTGCAGGATATATTGTGGATTGACATTTTTTCTTTAGTTATACTTTTACAGAAACCATCTTCGGCACGAAAACAACAATATCAAAAATTTTATCGCAATCGGATGAACGGAATAGGAGCTTGTACGAAATATACAGTCAAACATTCATTTTTTTATACAGTGATGGGCAAATGTGTGAAACCATGGAAAAATATCCGTTAAATTAAAAAAAAAATATTGTAATAAAATTTTAGACACGGAAATTAGAGATGAAGAGCCATCATTTGAAGTATTTTTTTTAAACATACAAAGTGATAAAAAAATGTAACTTCCTAATTTCTAGAATATTTATCTCTTGCTATTTTCAAAATCATAAGTACTGCTTGATACTTAGTATGATCGTTTAAATAAAACCTTTACAATTTGGAATGTAAGTACATACTACAATTTTTTTTATTTTTTCGTTTATTGTGGTGATTAAAATTTTTTTTTTGTCGAACAGAGGACCAAAAGTTATCGTGGATATTACAATCTTTAAATTTTATCACAAGGTCTAGTAGTTTGTGGTCAATAAAGTAATAGTTGCACTTAGTATTATGATTAACATAACAAGTTATTGTTGATATCTTACGTGTCTGCAATTATATAACTGGTATCGTGGGACTTGCGGTCGTGGGACTTGCGGTCAAGTAGATTTTTAATTACATGCAGTGGGACTTGCGGTCAATTTTATTTTCGCAGTGGGACTTGCGGTCACCTCACTGTATATGCACGTATAAATAATGATATACATTTGCACAATTATTATATAATAGCAAAAAGTGAAAAGTACAACTTTCCTTCATTCTTTGTAATGTAATAACAAAAAATTAATAGGTAAATTATGGTAAACACAAAATAACAAATGAGAAAAGAAAAGAAAAAAGAAATCTGCAAATCGGATGAAATTGTAATCGCCCAGAAATTCTACTTATAACACTCAATTTCAATGTTAGGACAAGTTAGGTATAGGGATTAACCGTTTACAATTAAAAACGTTTTCGAATTTCTGTTCAGTGTAAACGTACCACTCGGTAATTAGGCGTATTACAGGGTATTAATTACGTACCTACATACCTCTTTTCAATGGTGCTCATTGGTTAAAATCTATGAGGGTGGTTATGGAAAGGGTATAAAACAGAAATCACGCCCATAAGAAATTCAGTTTCGTGATCGCTGTTCATTTCAGTGTTTCCATTGTAACTGGATTGGAAATGGAGTTGATTGAAACAACGAAAGGGAAACCGTCCTTATCATACGAAGGATACCAATATAGAAAGTACCGAGCAAACAACAATATTATTACTTGGATCTGTATATACGAGAAAATAGAGAATTGCAAAGGAAAACTGAAAAGTAAATCCACTGAAGTTCTCTCAGTATGTGAACATACGTGTAAGCCGAATATAGCTAAAATTGAGATAAAAACGCAAATGTGTAAGGCAAAGAAAAGAGCTCGCGAAGAAGACACAACGATAGCTAAAATATACAGTGAAGAAATGGAGACAGTTCTAAATAAGGGATATGAATTTGTGACCGATGTCACCCCATATCAGAACGCTAAGACTAGTCTGTATCAAGCAAGAAGAGAAGCACAAGGCGATAAGAAGGATCCAAAAGACACCACCGGCATTACTTTCACGGAAGACATGCTTCAGTTGGACGACGGAACAAGTTTTCTACTCTCAAAATTAGAAGACAAAGATAAGCTTTTGGTTTTTTGCAATACCGAAGCAAAGGAAGCATTAAAGTCACACAAGCGATTTTTTATGGATGGGACTTTTAAAAGCTGTGCAAAGCAATATAAACCGCTGTACACCATCCACGTCGATCTTGGAAGCTCGTCGACCGAAATCAAAATTGTTCCTGTACTTTTTGCACTTCTGTGCAATAAATCGTGCGCAACCTACACAAAACTATTTCAAATAATTAAAGAGGCAACATCCTGGAACCCTCGTACTGTATCAGTGGATTTCGAGCAAGCAGCTATTACGTCTTTGAAAACAATCTATCCTACCGTCGCCATACAGGGGTGTAACTTCCACTTTAATCAGGCTTTATTGCGAAAAATCCAAGAATTGGGATTGGTTAAAGCCTACAAAGAAGACGATGCAACCAGAAAACATCTGCGTATGTGTGCAGCATTAACATATATTCCAATTGATAATATTGACGAATATTGCTATCCATTCAAGAAAGCACACCAATTGACGAAGAACTTACATTATTCTACGACTACTTTGTTGAACAGTGGCTCGAAAATCCCACAATAAAGCAAGAAGAATGGAACTGCTCCGAAGCTTTACACAGAACGAACAATGCGGTTGAAGGGTGGAATCGAAGACTAAATTCGATTGTAAATCGACCACATCCAAACTTATACGCATTGATAAAAATATTAAAAACAGAAGCCAGCCATGGCTCGTTTTTAATGAAACGATGTGACTTACATTTACAAGCAACGAAACGGCGCAGGTGTACGTAAAAGTGGATGAAAGAATTGGAAAGTGTTTGGAAGGTTTTAAACAGACAAGAGATATAAAAAAATGTCTGTCAACATTGGCATACATCGCAAAATTCGAATAAACAAAAATTTGTAAACATTATCTATGTATATAGTAGTAAATAGTATAGTTTTCGTATGACAACGGCCAAAAACGCCAACTTTTAAACATGCCAGTATTCAACTGCCAGTCCTAAGCCTGGATTAAAGTGTGAAGGAAAGTTGTATTTTTCACTTTTTGCTACTATATAATAATTATGCAAATGTATATCATTATTTAGACGTGCATATACAACGTGACCGCAAGTCCCACTGCGAAAATAAAATTGACCGCAAGTCCCACTGCATGTAATTAAAAATCTACTTGACCGCAAGTCCCACGACCGCAAGTCCCACTGACTCATATAACTTAGCTTCCCATAATTAATTTTAAAATATGTCATTAGAAAAGCGGTAATAAATATTTAATAAATAATTATTCAAAGTAGAGGCCAATTATTGCTGTAATTTATATTGTAGATGTATTTACATTGAAGAATGGCACGTGTATTAGAAGATAAATCTATCGTGCTGTTTCCCTTTATTTATAACGTTTGGTATAGTGTAGTAATACAATGTTGGTAATGAGAAAAAAACATATTGGTTGGTAATTGCGTGAAGCATTACTTTATAATACAAATAACAGTAAATGAAATTGCTTTAGGTTGGTCCGAGATAAATATTTATTCCGTTTTTCTATTCCACCGCTTCCTCATCGGTTTCATGGATATTGTCAATAGGAAGTCTATTTGTGCTAGTAGGGTAGACCATTAGAATTTGACGAAGTTCAGACTCATGTTCCGACTATGAATACAAAATAAATACACACATACGCTACAGTAGATAGGTAACAGATGCCGATGTTATAAAAGCTGTATGCTAAAGTGTAATAACATGTGTATTACGTGTTTTTTTTTTCTTACGAGAAGTAAGAAATATAAGGATTCGGAATCCAGCTATTTTATTTACAGCCTGAAATGTTTATGTTTATAAAAACGTTAAAAAATAATGTCGTGTATAAGTTTTGTTATGGTAAGATGCTATATGCCAGCACGAGCACTAGTTTTGCGCCTACTAATGTACTACCTTTACTTATGACTAGAGACCGGACACATCTGGATGAAATGGACGTCATTACGACGGCCGATATAAATAGTCTACATCTGTAAGTACATCACGCAGTTGTTGAATCACTATTCATTCGGTTAACTGCACATCTATTTTTTGTGTGCGGTTAACCGAATGAATAGTATGTAGAATGTTGTAGTCTTACTCTCTCTTTGATAATAATACAACAATAACGAAAAAAATATTGTTAGTTAGATCTAATAAAATTGCTATTATATTTTGTGTTACGTTTATAAGTATATTGTTTCATCGAATATCTTCTGCTACATTTATTTACAAATTAAAAATTATAATATCTCTCTAGTGGGGCGCACCGATGATTCTGTAGTAAGATAAAAACACGTGTCTGCGTATCTGGAGAGATACTTTCACACAAATATGAACTTGTATTGTGTTCCCCACACCCGATTTATAATAATACTTGCTTTTCGCTTCATGCTAATATGCCTCCATTTACATCTTATTTAATCTATATCATAATATGTTATGGAGTTTATAATAGTTTCTATATTACTATTAAATTTTGTGGTTAGTATCTGGAAGAAGTTTTTACTAGTTATTGCATAAATTAAACATATTAATCGTTAATAGATCACAATATTTTTAATGTATGCACTAATTCGGAGATTAGTTCGGAATAACTATATAGATACATATACAGGTTCACCATATTAGACTACCCATTTTGATATGCGACTTAAATCTAAACGAGGTATGTGATTATTTTTGTTTAGTGTAGGCTTCGGAATTACATTTTATCAAGTAGGCGTCTGTCTTAAACCAATCGAATAATTACTGGACATAAATTCATGTCAGTGTTACAAACAAAGTTACAATTTCTGTCAAATTCTATAAAATTTTTCAGCAGTATGGATTATTTAGTGCAACAACGTGTGTTTTCCGTGAAAATTTAAATTAGAACTGGTTCAGTAGAAGAAGTTCGGCGTGCATTTCGACAGCAGTTTGTTGGCAATAATAGGGGTAATGCGACAACTTGCAAAATAGTTATGGCATGGGTTTGTCAATGGCGTGAAAATGGTTCTGTGCAGAATATGTAAAACCTGGACTTCGTAGAACGGTTCGAATGCTTGGAAATATTGAACGAGTGAGAGTTGCTTTCACGAGAAGTCCTACCAGATCTGCTAATCGGCAATCATTTGCTCTACGAATATCCAAGGGAAGTCTTTACAGAATCCTTCACAACGATTTAAAATTTTATCCTTACAAATACCAAATGGCACAGCATTTTAGCCATCGAGATAAGAAAGCGAGGTTAATATTTTGTCAAGAATTTTAAAATCGGTATCGAGAATCAATACACAATTTGTTAGTGACCGACGAAGCAAATTTTCATTAGAATGGCGTAGTTAACAAACAGAATTTTAGATATTGGGGAGCTGTAAATCCTCGCGAATTGTTTGCAAAGAATCTTCGTAGTCTAAAGGTCATTGTTTGGTGTGGTGTAGGATCATTTGGTATCATTGGCTCTTATTTTTTTGAGGATGAAAATAGCCGTTCTGTAACTGTCAAGTTCGTGAGTTACGTAAACATGTTACAAACGTTTCTCATCCCAGAACTGATTAGATGGAGTTTACTAAATGATGCTCTGTTATTTCAACAGATGGAGCAATAGCTCACACAGCCAGAAACACCATAAGGATTCTGCGAGAATTTTTTAGAGGCCGTATAATTTTGCGATTTGGAAATTTGCCTTGGTCACCTAGGTCCCCTGACTTAACGGCTCCCGATTTTTATCTATGGGGTATTTGAAGACAATGGTCTGTCCAAATCGTCCTGCAAGAATTGATGAATTAAAAGACCGCATTCGAGAATAAATCACAGGAATAGATGGAGATTTGCTTGGCCGGGTGATGCACAATTTTGCATTCAGAATTGACAATTGTATTCCAGTTGATGGAGGCCATTTAGAACAAATGACTTTTAAATAATGAAGAAAAGTTTAAGTTAATTATAAATCCAAGAGAATTACTTGTACATAAGAGTATTAAAAGATATTTTTACTCTACTTAGAAGGATTTTATTCGAAACATAAAATGCGTAGTCTAATATGAGGAAGCCTGTATTTGTTTAGCAATCAAGCCGGCGTACCAAAAATTAACTTCATCCAAGAAATAGAAGAGAAATTTTTTTAATATATACAAGAAAAAATCAGCGTCTAAATTATAAATTTAGTGCAATAATAAATACATCAAAAATAAGAAAACAAACAAAAAGGTTTGTATATACATAACATCATATCAGTTGGTATGTTCATATGTTGTATGCATATCGTAACTAATTTAAAAGCTCGTAAAATGGTAATTATTGGTAAAGTTTTCATGATATCATTGAAGTTATGTAATACTTAATGAGGTGTTTTTAGGAGTCAAGGATATTTTTTATAGCAAATTCTATGTATACCATTAAAGTGTTTTTTTAGTACTTTCGTGTAAACTGTTTTATAGTAAAATGATTAATATATGCATCAAAGTAAAATATGAAAGTACAAAGAAATACTAAATAATTGGTGAAAACCTTCTACGACAAGTAAGTTAATGAATGCGACGAGTGAGCTTGTTGATCGCCACAAATTTTTTCAAAACGTGGAATAAGGGTCTGGGACTACCATTCTAATTTCTAGCTGCACATCGATTTTTGAGCGGTATTTGCTTTTTATTACAGCTATAGCAGAGGTTGTCGCAAAGACAATGAGGATTATTTTTAATTCAATGTTGGATAATCAAGTTGCAGATCATATTTCATGCCTTTCATTTTCTCTATTAATCGTTCACTGAGATCCAGCGCTATATGATGGATTCCTCGGCCAATTAACCATGTCGAGAGCAGATCTTCTACGATGGTGTTAGGTTTTTTGGACTTCGCCACTTTGTATGCGATCTTAAAAGATGCTAGCAACGTGTTGATTGGTACTGAGGTTTGTTTAGTAAACACACTTTTTTGCTTTTGTAAATCTTGCAGCTCCCTACTAAAGAATTCGCGAGATTCTTCAACCATGTTAGAGTGGTTGGTCTCGAGATGTCGAGATATTTATATAACAATGTATCATATGTTATTTAAACATCTGCACACTGGCTTATTATTCTGGCAGTCCTGAGTTTAGATCCTGGACTAGGCTGTCCGAGTAGGTTTTCGTGGTTTTTCTTCTCGTTCTAGGCAAATGCCGATAGCTGAACTTCTTAAGTCGCTCCACGGGCGCAGACATAATAATAGCTTGCCATTGACCCCTGTAATTGGGATCAAGCTATTGGAGAATGCTAAGGCATGAATTATTATTATTAAACTTAAATACATTTTTGAATAATGTAATTTTGTCCATGACAACTTCACATATATAAATATGATATTAATATACTGTTATTTTTAATTTAAAATTTTTTGAAAAGGCAGTGATTGCCGAAACATGTAAGATTATTTCAAATATATACATATATTATTTTAAAAAACGGCTTTTTGTTCATCGGTCATCACTTTTGGAATTCATTTTGTCGCGACCTTTTGGTACTCTAAATCTTTATGAATAATTTTTTGAGTGGAACCATAAGACAAATTAACAATGTGAGAAATTCGATATATGACAATCCAACGCTAATTTTTGAATCAATTCGTAGAGTGGGTTGTCGTCCGCGTCGAGGTTCATTTACTACTGATTTACAACCGTCTTTAAATTTCTTATATCTGCATTTCTACATAGTGATAACCTATAATCTGGGTATGCAGTTTTATTTATTTCAAAAGTTTCAGTTGGAGTTTTACCCAACCAAATACAAAATTTTATCGCATATCTTTGCTTCACACTTATTTTTTCGATGGGTTCGTCAAACACTGACAATTTAGTAATTAACGTGTAATGAACGTCAAAAGTACATTAGAGATGGGAGTTTCATATTCTATTCTTTGTGTTATAAAATTTTAGTTGTGAAAGAAGTTATAGCACCAGTCTCGTTATATTTTGATAGACCCTCGTATATATATATACCACTAATTTGAGTTTTAATTGTGTTTGTATTCTTTGTTTCTCCATATTTAAAAACAAGAAACCGCACCGGAAACGATCCGTTTATAATCTAGTGTAATTTCGCTTTTTAATTGTAATTTTATATTAAATTTAAACTTCAAAAAATGGGAAGTCGAATTATCAAATACAAACGTAGTCGATTAATCAATTAAATATAAAATAATCACAAATAAATTGTCCATAAAGTAGATGGTTTATATTTAAAAATTTTTAATTGAAAATATACAATTAAAACATTTTCTGATGTAACCTGAAATATATTTTCGTTGCATTATTCCTTAAATTTCATACATTGCTTTACATAATTGATACAAGAATTAATGGGATTCTAATTTCTGGTGGGGTACATGCAAAATTGTCATTGATTTTGCATTTAATTTAATAAGTGCAAGATATTTATTAGACAATTTTAATGTTAATTTAATTTAAGTAAACCACCACGAAAATTCCCAAATTTTTGAAATTACTATTATTTGTATAAAGTAGGTCCCAAAACAAACAAATTTTAAAGGACTTGGGTCATAAGACACCTATCACTCACGCTTTTCCTAAGAGCTGCGATAAGTCTAATAATAACACAGGCCTGCATTTTTCAACTCTTTGAATGTTGATTTAAAAATTTTAACTGTTTTCTAGTAATTGGGTAGCGCTGATTTCAAATCTGCTTTTATTTTTTTTGTATCACGTAAGGTTATTTTTCTAACCAGTAAAATCAAAAAATATAGAAAAAACACGATTTATTTCATTTATAAGCTAGTTTTATATTATATTTAATAGTTATTTATTCTTTATACTTCTTAAAAAAACGTTCTCGTTTTTCAGAAAAGCTTCGTTTGGTTGTTTTTCTGACATATTCAGCTAAAGGAGGATCTGAAGGTAGTTTCTGGGGCAAGCAAATTTTTTTGTTTCAACCTAGACCCCAGTACTTCAGAAAGATCTTTTGAAAGTCCCAAATCTCTTACTAAATCATTCAGTTCGGCTTGTGAAAATAGCTGAGGTTGGTTTTGACCTGAGGTTGATGGTTCAAAATCACTATCCATCTGTACGGAGCCGGAAGTTGAAGAGGTTTCAATATCTTCTTGTAGTACTTTGGGGGGTATAGGTATAGGTACATGATCACTGTCAGGAACTGGTCTGATAGCTGATTTAATATTGTTTGGGTACAAAATATGTTTCAAAGTTTTTCTATTATGCCCCTTAATATCACAAAGACAAAAGTAGCAATCTTCATAATGATTTTGCGGTTCTCTCCAAACCATCGGTATTCCAAAAGGAAGGCTTTTTCTATTCCCTTTGGTCCAATGTCTTAAACCTTCTTCACATACCTTACAAACAACGTGCGGTGCCCAATCTTTATCTTGATCTCCTAATTTGATTTTGAAATAAGCATAATATGCATTTTTCACAAATTCACCAATTGGTCTCTTAAACTTTTTCAAGACGAAATATCCACAAATATAACAGAAATTATCTGGTTTGTTTTTGCAAAACACCAGCTAGACATATTTTAAGCAATGTTTATTTATCAAATACCACGCACAACACTAAAGACAAATTAATTTTACATGTTTACTGATCGACACTCAGAGCTATAATGAAGTAAATGACATTAAAATATACATTTTGTTTGGAGTGATAAACTTGAAATCCTTCTTCGCAGTACTAATAAAGTGAAAGCATAATAAATAGGGTTTAGCAGGTAAAAATTCCCGGAAATCTTGTCCAAAATTAATACATGTAATAAAAGATTTACATCAGGTAATGAGAGCCTATTTAGCAAATTTCTTTAAAACCAAAACAGAAAATCATTTTTGGGTTAATACCTAGAATTTGAAGTAGTACATTCATTTTGAAATGTATTAAAACGCCTATCATAAAATTTTTTTTATATTTTTTTCTTTTTCTTTTGTGCAAAAAAAAGTCTGTGGGTGGGAGAGACCAACTGTATTTTAATTAGTTATTGCTATATAAAAACTGAGCTTAACAAACAAAAATCACGTCATCACAAATTTTATGCAGGCCTGTCTAATTTATGTTTTATTATTTCCCACCAGCATAATGCTTTATTACATTATTATGTTATTGGCAGGTCATGAGTTACTGTCACACCTGCGTCCTTGTCTTATGAAGGGTTTTCCATTAGGGACGACGTATTTGTAAATTTGCAGATTTCTTTCAGGTGCGGAGTTTGTCCTTTTTTTGGATTGGATTTAGGATTGTCTCTGCTTACAATTTTATCATCGAGCGATACACGTTTCAACAAAGTTTACATATTATTCAGATGTTTTATAAAGATTGACCTTCAGTGACAGTCATTTTACATATATTAAGTGAAGAATAGGGTCAAAAAATTCGAATTAACATATTCATTTCAAGACGTTCTCGTATCAGAAGTACAAGAAGCGAATAGTTTAGGTACAACTATAGAGTGTTTGTGAACATCAAAATGTGTTAAATTCCCAGTTAAACTCACCAGTTCTGCGAAGAGATCTTGGCATACGTGTAAACAAGTTTGTTTGAACGCAAGGACTCAAACCAAACGATCATTTGTTGTGTCGTAGATGCAGTAATTGGGCTTTATAGAAATTCAAAAATGATCCAGAATTGCATAAGAAAATGTCAAAGCGACGAAGTTCACTTCTGGCTTAATGGTTTTGTGAATAAGCTAAACTGCCGTATTTGGTCTAAAAATCAGACAGAGGTAATGTATGAAGAAACATTGTATCCCCTTAAACTGACTTTCTGGTGTGCATTTTATGTTGAACGAATCGTTGGACCGTTATTTCTTTTTTAACGATGCTGGTAACCACGTTATAGTGAATGGTACTCGCTTTCGCTTAATTGTTTTTTCTTTCATCCGAATAAGATGCTCTCGACTTGGACAACCTGTGGTGTCAACAAGATGGTGCCACTTGACAAACTATGTATCAGACAGTTTACTTACTGAAAGAGTTCGATGAACCGATTATTTCCAGAAACGAACTAGTTAATTATCTTCTTCGTTCACGCGATTTAATATTAGACTTCTCTCTATGAGGTTATGTTAATTTGTTAAACACACCAGTAACATTACACAACATGCAAACCAACGTTGAACGTGTCATTGCTGACATCAACCCAATTTATGTAAAAAGTCATGCAAAATGCGTCGCTCTTAATGAAAAAAAGTCTTTATTTAAACAGTATTTTCTTGAAGCTAAATGTTCTAAGCCAGTGTCTTCAGATTGAATTTGTAGTTTTCGTGAAACCTCGCGGTTTCTCAAGTGAAATATATACAAGCGAATCTTGAAGTATGTTAACTGTTCGTTCTTCTTATAAATACTGATAAAATAATAAACGAAAGTTCTGATTTTGTATTGCATTGTGAAACAATTCGCGCATGTTGTCAACTTTATTGTATTCTGTTTACAATACGAGGTGCTACCCAGGAAATCCCGGAATATGAAAAACACACAATATATTGTATAACGAGTGACGAAAGTAACAATTTTTTAAACGAGAGAACAGTTTACCAAACGAGGCAAAGGCAAGTTTGGCAATGTTCGCGAGCTTAAAAAAATGATTTCGTTAACACTAAGTTAAACACTGTATTTTTTTTAAACTTAAAAAAATGATGTAAGCAAATACTTGGGATTAGATTTTCCCACAATTTTGAAAATATGGAAGCAGCACAATTTCCGAATATTAATTTAAAAAGTTATTTAATAATGACGCGATATAGCAACTGCAGGCAACTAGACACAGGTAAAAATTAATAGGTAATTTTCAAATTTTCGTTTCAGCATTCGGTGATGAAACATGTTTTTTTATAAAGGGTCATAGAAAAAATTGTTTTTACAACTTATTTACTACCATCCTCTTCAAAGTACTCTCATTCCACGTAAATACGTCGATCCCAGAGACTTGTCCATGATTGGAAGCAGTGGTGGAAGTTTTCGCGTGTTAACGTCTTTGACACTGCCTGCAATTCGGCTTGGATCTCCTCAATCATCTCATAGCGGTGGCCCTTGTGCTACAGTTTCAACTTTGGAAACAGAAAAAAGTCACAAGTGGCAAGATCTGGGGAGTAGAGTGGATGGAGTAGTATGCCGCCTTCATGTAGGCTAGAAACTGACGCACAATAAGTGACGTATGGGCTGGTGTATTGCCGTCACTTGGCAGGCCCCTTGCGTCACCTGTTTTCTCTTAGTTGCCAAAGAACATCGCAATAAAATCGTCCATTAACTATTTTACCTGGGGAGAAATTCAGTGTGCACGATGTCATCAGCGTCAAAAAAGCAAATCAACTTCATCTTGACGTTGATTAGAACTTTCGGTCGTGATGACGATGATTCCTGCTTCGTTTCGGATCATACCCGTACACCCATGATTCATCGCCAGTAATGATTCTGGTACTGAAGTTCGTATCCCTTTCGGCAGTTTCTTTCAGCTCTGTACATACATGATCATAGTACTGTTTTAGTTCAATGCTGAGTAACCATGTCGATTTCGCCGAACAGAATACACTGAGAAACGCCGTTCGACAGCCCGACAAGTTACAAATGTCATGGATTTTCTCCTTCGGTTTTACAGGATAGCAGCATGCTCTTTTGCCACATCTTGTGTTATGTTTTCTGTCGATGGACGACCGAAACGCTCATCATCATCAACCGACACATCTCCATTTTTAAAAGGGTCGTACCATTCATAAGTTTGCTTTTGGCCTTAAGCATCCTCACTAAACGCTTGTTTAAACATTTTCAGAGTTTCCGCTACCGTTTTACCAAGTTTGAAGCAGAATTTGATGCATGTTCTTTTGCTCTTTCACATCAGATATTGTAGTGGTGTAGAATAACTTAAACACAACTCAACAACTACAAACATAAAAACTGTGTCACCACCTAACAAAGTACTGTTTGACGGACTGACTTAGTATAGACGTAGCTCACACCATCTAGAGTTATCTACTATCCCTTCGCGGGTCACATTCAAATTCAGGGGATTTCTGGGTAACATTTCGTAGAATACACCTAAAGCTAAACTGTAGTGGTAGCAAATCTAAGTTAGTATAATATACTAAATTACAAGCATGTAAGGAGTAATATTTTAGGAAATAATGTTTTATAGAAGCATGTATTATAAGTAAGGTTTTAACAGCGTTCGTTCTGACATCTTTGGATTCAATCGGTATGTTATATATTTCAAGCATTTGCGTCACTAAGTTTCGTTGAACTTTTATGTAAGTTGTTTGTAGAATTCGCAAACTGGCTTTTACATATGCGAGAGGTTACTGAACGTGTTTGGTTTCACAGTATTTGATCAGTTTAACATAATGTCTTTTCCAAAAGAAGTACACTAGTAAATGTCTAAGATATCTATAATATAGGCGCACTAACGGAGACATACTTTTTATACTCCTGGAATTTACATCGATGAATATCTCCATTTTCAACATAGTAGTTAACACAGAACACAATAAATAAGCAAATGAAATATTTTATTAAATAGGTATTACTTTTCATTCCTTATAGTATTTTGGGAGGGGATAATTTAATTTTTGCAATAACGACATTTAGTTTTACAAGCTTCTTACAATGATTAAAAACTTATTAAATTATTTACATTAAAATAAATGTATTAAAAAATAACAGACATATTTAATTAACCATAAGTAAAAAAAAAATAAATATTGATCTGCTGAGATTTCTCGTCTTTAACAAGTATTATATGAAACTCATAATTTTTTTGTTGTTTAGGATATTTTTATTGTCTATTCAAAGTAACTTCTTCTAATGCTTCAGCAATTGATCTGCAAATTAAATGCAAATTAACTGAAAGAGGGAATGGTGTGCATCCAATTTGTTATTAATTATTATTTTAAATTCGGGTGTAGTATAGTCTCCATAGGCACTGTCTGGTAACGCAAGATACTCGTACATTTTCCAAAGAGTGCATGTTGTTCATCAGCTAATTTTCAATTTCTAGTAATACATGCCGTCTTTGACCATTTATTCTCTTACAGTGTACTAAATATTGAGCAGATTTGTATATGTCCACTTGATTATGACAAAAATTGTGAAAACAAAGAGAGCGTATGAGTTAACAGTTTTTACCCCTCACGTGTGATTTGAAAATCTGGCGTAGTATGTTTCTAAAGTTAGTTTTGCTAAACAACAAAGTATATACCTAATAGCGATTATTTAACATTATAATTAGGGACCGGATACGAGAGGCCGAAATTACGATAGTCTATAACATCACTAAGTACAACACACAGTTATTGAGTAGCACGGTTAACCGCACATCTATTTTGTGCTGTTGAATTGTGACGCAATTACTTCAATATTACACTTAAATTTCTTTCTTCAAGGGCGTAGATAGAAGCGTGAAGAGTTTCTATAATTTATTTTATTTATTAGTTAATATTTCGTAAGATAAATAAAGTACGGTGAGTTAATTTCTTTTTTTTAATTGTTTTAACTGTTAATTACTATACTACACAATTTTTGTAATAGATCCTGTTTAATATCGTTTCATCGAATCTACTTCTCCCAATTATTTTGGCGTAAGTGTAGCAGTGAATTTCGTTAAGTTTTAATAACTTAAAATATCGTTAAAAGACTCCAAGAAATCGCACGTAAAACGTCACTTAGCATCGCAAACACGTCGAGAATGGCATCGTGAAACAATGGTGAGTTGAATTAAGGGTCATACTGATTGTATGTTCACATACACAGATATTAGACCCGTTGGAATCTGACAATTTTAACGAAGAATTCTGTGAAACTTTAATGGCGACAAATATTCCATTAAATAAACTTAACAATCCCACCTTCAAAACATTTCTCCAAAAATATACTGGTCCAAATGTTCCAGATGAATCCACCTTACGCAAATATTATGTAGAAGCCACCTTTCAAATCAGTACCTATGGATAAGTGCCGACGAAACTGTCGATATTGTGGTAAATGTTGTAGCTGGTGTACTATATCCAACTATTCCATATAACGCGTATGTAATAGCAACAAAAGTTATAAATATAGTTAATGCTGAAACAGTAGCCAAAAACATTTATGAGAATATGCACCCAATGCTTCATTCGGACGACAGGTATAAAGAAAAAATACTTTTATTTGTCAGTGACAGTGCTGCATATTTGTTAAAAACAGGCAGACTATTAATGGAAGCATATCCTAATATGCTGCATATTACTTGTGTAGCACATGTTCTCCACAGAATCTGTGAATATATCAGAGACACCCTTCCGGAAGTTGATAGACTTGTATCCACTTTTAAAAAGGTTTTCAGAAAAGCACCATTCAGAGTAGTCCTTTACAGGGAAAAACTTCCATCTTTGTCATTGCCTCCCTCTCTAGTAATAACTAAATGGGGAACATGGTTGGAAGCTACTAGTTTTTATGCAGAGAATTTCGATAGTTTACAAAATTTCGTTACATGTTTAAATGATAATGCTCGAAGTATTTCTGAGTGTAGGAACTAATACACATTCCAAATTTAAAAAATCAGATGTACTTTTTTCAGAAACACTTTGGAAATTTGCCAAAATTAATCACTTATTTTGAAAATCAAAATATCAAATTATATAATGGATTAACCACATTAGGTGTGGCTATTAACAATTTGAAAAAATATTCCAAGTGGCTTCGGATGTGGCCTTCGGCAAAAGTTAGACACAGTGTTTAATAGAACTCCAGATTGAATTGCGGCAATTGTGTATGGGGACAATGGCTCAAAATCTAACTGCTAAATATGCTGAAAAAAAGAATATCTCCAGTATGCATCTATAACCAGTTGCGATGTAGAGAGGACGTTTTTTATCTACAAGGATGTATTTCATTCAAAGAGAATAAATTTTACAGAAGAGAAGTTTGAGAAAGTATTGCTAGTTAATATTAATATTCCTTTACCCAACTTGAACAACAAAATGAACAAATCAAAATATATTTCGTATTTTATAGATCACCACCCGTTTGTTTTCCAATTATATAAATAAAATTTTAAAAAGCTCTTTAAAAATACAATTTTCAATGGGCGATGAGTCATCGGCCTCTTGTGTCCGGTCCCTAATTATAATGTAAATTACTACCCAGAAATTCCCGTAATCTGAATGTAGCGCGGGAAAGGATGGTAGTACAGCTCTATAGCGCTACTTGGTGTGAGCTACCCAAACTGAGCTAGCTTTAACAGTACTTAGCGATGATTTAAAAAGTCATAAAATAAGTAAATTTGATTTTGTACAAGTGGTTTTATATAGATTTACAGCCAGAATGTAAATATTTATATAGTATTATAATTTGTATTGTATATAATTTTTGTAGCTGAATAAGTTTTAATAAACATCGTTATTATTTGTGACTGATTATTTTACAAAATCAAATTGCTCAAGAAACTAGGCACCTTTCTTCAATTATAATTATATATTCATAACTGAGCATCGAACACAGCTGAGCCTTATCTAGTAAGCATGCAATTTTGTTGTGATCTTCTTCGGTACAGGTAACAATAACTTTCTCGGGATGCAATTTAAAAGGGGCGCACTGTTATGCCTATTAGTATACTCCGATCCTGTTAGTGTTTTACATTCTGCGGTAATATAGGTCTCGGTTTCAGTGTGTAAATTTATCTCTGTAGTTATCGATTTTGGAACTTTGTATTTTTAATTATGTTTTTCCTGTAATTTCGTATACTTTTATTATTATAATTATTTAATTTTTATTATTATACGAAAACGAAAATAAAATAAGCTTTATTGCACTCGTCTAACAATTAAATAAATTAAGAAGACATGCTGCTGTATACTGGAGAAAAGTAAAGAGAATTATTTTAAACAGGTTTTGTTTTTCTAAAACTTGACCTTTTATACGCTTATGCCAGTCCCCATTGTATTACCTAAGTTTATCTGTGTTTGCATTTCTTTCAATTAAATACTCCTATGGAAAACAATAGATCATAAATATTGTTTTTCCAATGGGCTGTAACTCATAGTGTCGTAAATTTAGCATGTGATAATTAAAATAAAATTCTTTGGTCGAGTAGCGTACATACTAATTTGAAAAGTAAATGCAAGAACTTTTAGAAACTCATATAAGAATAGCTACTACGTTGTAGATAAAATTATATTAAAATCTAAAAGGAAGTAATAAAAACCAATTCATTATTGTATAGCGTATGCAATTAAATATGAATGGTACATATATTATAATTTCATACTCTACGTTATCGTTTGGGTTCAGATGTACCATATAAATAACACACTACTGCCTTATTTGCTATTATTAAAGTGCTAATGTTACCAGAATTTAAATAATAATAATTATTATTAATTTTAAGTACATAATGAATAGGAAATAATAATGCCAGGATTGATTTAATCTGTATGTAATCATTTACATAAACTGCACAACAAAATCTTTAGGTAATGTATCGCATCATAATCCGCAAAACGAACTGCAAATCTTTCAATTTCAAGTAGATTAGGTAGGTACACAAAGCAAGATAAAAGAAGAGCTTTACATAGAGCAGCATTTCTAAACCTTCTTAGCTCAGCTCCCCCAAAACAGTAAATGTAAATAAAATTAATATTTCGCGACGAAAAAGAGTTGGAAATTCTTCTTCATGCCGACCAAAATCCGGACATTAGTAGTAGACTATTCAGTGTTCATTGCAGACACATCGTAGTCGACGGCAATGTTGCCAGCCCTACCGATTTTTCGGTAGATCTACTGATTTCGGATGATTTCTACCGATCTACCGATTTTCAACACAATTCTAAAGTGTATAAATATTAAGTAAAAT
Source organism: Melolontha melolontha (assembly GCA_935421215.2). NCBI lineage: Eukaryota > Metazoa > Arthropoda > Insecta > Coleoptera > Scarabaeidae > Melolontha > Melolontha melolontha. The sequence goes on along the minus strand of OW285239.1, from coordinate 104,326,550 downwards.
AATATGTGTGTTAATTCGTTGCGTTTTTCGCGAAGTAATGTAAATGTGAATATGCTTTCTACATATTACGACGTTAATTAATTCGAGTTTTTTATAGAAAACAATTCGCCCTTAAGTAGGATTCGAACCCACGTACATAGCTTGCCGGACCATCGCTTTAATCACTATGCTATCAAAGGCTTTTTTTCTATAAAAAATACGAATAAGCGTCGTAATATATAGAAAACATACATGTGTTGATTTTATTGCGAAACGACATTGTGTATATACAGTAGTACCCCGTTATCCGCTGACTCTGTATCCGCGGTTTCAGTCATCCGCGATTTACCTATGATGAGCAGAAAACGCGTTATATCAATAATATAAAAGTTATAGGAGCACTTGTCGATATATCGTCGTATATATGAGTCATCCCCTTAATTCGGCGCTCTCTTATGATAAGTTAAACAAGTTGGAACGTGCTTAAGGTGCCACTCGCTTTTACTTGTACATACATATAAACGCTCCTGTTAACTATGAGTTTAGTACTATTCGAATTGTCGGACAAGACAGTGCTTGCAATAGTTTTTAAATAAAGCAAGTAAATTTGAAAATCATTTTAAAATGGCTTCTAAACCAAAAAGAAAACGTGAAATGCTCACTATTAGTGCAAAAATAAAAATCATTAATATGCTTGAAATAGAAAAAAAATCTATTGCAACTGTTGCTAAAATATACAATAAAAACGAATCTTCGATACGAGAAGTGTTAAAAAACAAAGATAAGATTCGAGCTAGTTTTTCTAGTGCACCCCAAACTGCAAAAGTTGCAACCACAATACGTAATAAAGTGTTACTTAAGGTAGAAAATGCCTTAAATTTATGGGTGGAAGATATGACAAGAAAACATATTCCTATCGATGGCAAAGTGCTACAACAAAGGGCGTTAGTTTTATATGAAGATATGCAGACCCAAGATTATACTGAAGCGGAAGGAAAATCATTCACAGCAAGTAGGGGGTGGCTGCAAAGATTTAAAACTCGGTTTAATTTAAAATATATGAAAATGACAGGGGAATCTGCGTCGGCTGATCATGTAGCTGCTGCCCTGTATCCAGAAAAATTTAAACAAATTATTGCAGAAAAGAATTATCATCCTAAGCAAGTTTTTAACTGCAACGAGACTGGTCCTATGTGGAAAAAATGCCTCAACGGACTTACATTCATAAGACTGCAAAGAGTGCATCAGGCTTTAAAGCAATTAAGGATAGACTTACCTTGATATTTTGTACAAATGCAGCTGGTCATATGATTAAACCCGGACTTGTTTACCGATCATAGAATCTACGTGCTCTTAAATACAAAGATAAAGCTTGCCTGCCTGTGTTTTGGCAATCAAATCGAAAGGCGTGGGTTACGGCTGTTCTATTTACACAATGGTTTCATCAATGCTTTATTGCGGAAGTGAAAAGATATTTGGAAAAGGAAGAATTACCATTTAAAGTGCTGCTGATACTAGACAATGCTCCTGGGCATCCTGTGTCACTAGGCACAGAAGATAAAAATGTTGAAGTGCTTTTTTTACCACCTAACACGACCTCATTGCTTCAGCCCCTTGATCAAGGTGTCATTAGATGCTTTAAAGCCATATATATTCGACAGGTTTTCGAAATGCTGTATACAATGGCTAACAAATGCTCTGATATCGGGCTCATGGAATGCTGGAAGTCATTTACAATTACTGACGCAATTCTATTTATCAAAGGAGGAATTAAAGTCAGAAACGATAATAGCATGTTGGAAAAATCAGTGGAATGACATTGTTCTTAGTTCTGAAGACACACCTGATATTAATTCACATCTAACAACGATATTTAACATAGCGCAGAAAATAGATGGAGAAGGATTTAACGATATAACCCAAGAGGAACTCAGTGATTACATAAACGAAGAGGATCAAGTATTCACCAACGAGGAATTGGAAGACCTTGTGAAATCTTCTCCAGAAACGAGTGACGATGAGGATGAGGGTCAACAAGAACCGCCAGCATGGACGCTTGAAAAATTTTCAGCGATATTTCGAACTGCTCAAACATTAAAAGAACAGATTAGTAGAATATGATCCAATAATGGAACACAGTATAAAAATTACTCGCACTATAACAGAAGCCTTGACACCTTTGGAGGATTTGTTTATTGAAATGAAAAGACAAAAACGACAACTACCAATAACAATGTTCTTTGAACAAGTCGACAAAACTATCGATAATGCACAGCCATCAACATCGTTTGCTTCGGATCTAAGTAAACAATCGACTGATAACTTGGACTTGGAGGAAGATGAATGAATATGTAGCTCACAATGATAAAATTTTTCTTGTTGTATATTTTCTTGTTGTTTATGTTAATATGTACTATATGTACATATGTATGAACTTATATATTTATTAAACTTAAATTCTATTTGTGTCACAGCACAAGAATATTTATTTATTTATTGTTTATTTATTTTAAATAAATATTATATAACTTATTTTTTCTTGTTTCATTGTTTTAACTTTGCTTCATATTTCATATTGTACTCGAAAATAAAGCGTTCGCTACTATCCGCGGTTTTCAGTATCCGCGGAAGACCACAGAACCAAACCCCCGCGGATATGGGGTACTACTGTATATATATATCAGAGTAAAAACTTCCCAGTATGCAATAGTCGCTGCAACTAAAAATAATATTTTACAGGAATTAAAAAGTGGTACTATTCACGGCATTACTGATGTAGCCATTAGGTTTCCAAATTTACTTAAATATCTCCTGTAATTAATTCCTACAATTCAATAACTTACTTAGGAAAAATTTCGGAAAAAATTGGTACTTTCATTAAAAAACTTAATAACGAACATATATCATTTAGAACAGACAATACTATACAGAACATTATTAAAAACAACAAAGATAAAATAGACAAAGAATCAAACTCTGGTGTTAGCATGCGAAGATTGTAATAAGGTATACATAGGACAAACGGGGAGGACATTCAAAATTAGGATGAAAGAACACGAGAGAAGTCATAAAGAAAAGAAAACAGATTCAACGTTCGCAAGTCATTGTATAGATATCAATCATAGATTTAATATAGATTTCAAAATTTTACGCATTCAAGAAGAAAGTAAAAAACTTAACTTGTTAGAAAACTTAGAAATTAATAGATACAATAGTTTAGGATTAGCTTTAAATAACCAACTAGATTTAAACAACTCCCCTCTACTAAATTTAAGATTGTAAAATTTTTCCACCACCATTTTCCCCAATAATTTTTACATAAATATTCAGACTTGTATTGTATTGTACATATTCAGTATTTCATCCACCTGATGAAGCCATTGTATGGCGAAACAATATTGTAGTGTATTTACAATAAAAAAATTTTTGAAACTAGAAGTTTAAATATTTATTTCTTAGCGTTAATCGGCATAATATAAATAATTCATTCATAAGCTATTTACTATTAGAACTGTTTGTTGTAGTCTCGGTGAAAATGATTAACCTAGTTTATATGAAAATATTGTCCTATTCACAGATAGTGAATGGATAGGAATTCTATAATAGATTATTTTGTAATACGAGTCATACTTTTTAATGTTGTTTTATTCTTTTCATAAAAATTTAATTATATATAATTACTGTTCGGTCAATTGAGATTTTATTGGTATTTTAGTTTTATTTAAATATAATCTAATACATTTAGTTGTATTTATTTTATGTATTCAATCATATGCTTAAATTGTTTATTAATTGTAATATAAAGTGTATAGAAATGTCTTGGAGTTTCCCACAAATTTAATTTTGTTAATTACCTAGGCCTGGTCAGGTATTATATTGCTTTATGCATTGTTTTGTTTTCTACGGCCATAAAACTATTTATTCAATACAGGCACGACCTTCTTTGAAATCTGTTCATTTGCATGTTGTAAATATTTATAATAGCATAAGTTTTATTGATATATTTCATGTATTGTATTTAATGTATTCATATTTTACGATAGGTTTAGAAATCTCGGTTTATTACATGATTCCTGTATTCCTCGAATGCTGTACGTTATCTCTAGCCCACTTCCTGTTTATTGTAATTTACTTACTTGGTAGATTGCCATTCAATAACTATTGTATTGTGTATTTAGTATTTAATATTTATTTTATTTTCTCATAATTAAGGTTTCATGTGCATATTGTTTATTTTAATACATTTATGACGTTGGTAAACTACAGCATGCATTTTTCCTTGAGGAAGGGTAAAATATTTGTATGTCAATTCCTGTATAACCAATTTAGTTGTTTTCTCCCTCTCTTGTAACTGGTGTGGACAAAACTTTCTTGGCAAAAATAAGTTAAAGCAAAATTGAATTCCAACTCAGATCTCAGCGATCTCACTACAAGAAAATATTATGTATTAGCCAGTTTCTCGACCTTTACTATTAAGACCAGATTCATGCATTTGTATTAAGTTCAACGGAACTCCAAGATTAAATTAATGAATTATCTTGTAAAGTGTTATTCAAAACTATTGCATTATTTCAACTCAAATAGTTCGGTCGATACATACCGAAAACTTCCTTCAAACCAGGAGGAATAAGCAATTACTTATATATTTTTTTTATATATTAACTACCTTATAAAATATAACTAACTACCTTATAAAAAATAGAAAAGCATAGATGTATAAAATGCTATTTTTATCGATTTTTAAAATTATTATTATTAAAATTTGGAATGGTTGCAATGATAATTTAAGATTTGCGGTATATTATTACATAAGTGTGAATATTATCAATTTGAAGTACTTTAATTAATACAAAAGTATTTTTAATAATATATAATATTATTAAAAATGGGGTGTGAAGAACACAATACAAGTTCATATGTATTTTTGAATGTATCTTCTCCAAAGACGTAGATACGTATTTCACATTTCTACATGATTATCAATACGCCCCTGTTGGAGAAGAGACACATTAAAAAAAACGTAACTACCTAGCTATCTTGCAGATATTATTAAGAGAGAGCGTGAAGGAATATTCAGCGCTGTCTCTATAATAATCGCTGAACTAGCCAGGTGTTCCTTATAGTCGGTAACCACCGTATCTATAAAAAACTGTATTATCGTGTCTTCACTACTTGTCGGCGTAAACCGAATACGTATATAACAACATAATTTGAAACATACTTGAGTAGGTAAACCTACCAATTTTGTATAATACAAAAGGATTTTTAATAATATATAATATTATTAAAAATGGGGTGTGAAGAACACAATACAAGTTCATATGTATTTTTGAATGTATCTTCTCCAAAGACGTAGATACACATTTCACATTTCTACATGATTATCAATACGCCCCTGTTGTTATATACGTATTCGGTTTACGCCGACAAGTAGTGAAGACACGATAATACAGTTTTTTATAGATACGGTGGTTACCGACTATAAGGAACACCCGGCTAGTTCAGCGATTATTATAGAGACAGCGCTGAATATTCCTTCACGCTATGTCTTAATAATACCTGCAAGGTAGCTAGGTAGTAATGTTTTTTTGAATGTGTCTCTTCTCCAACAGGGGCGTATTGATAATCATGTAGAAATGTGAAATACGTATCTACGTCTTTGGAGAAGATACATTCAAAAATACATATGAACTTGTATTGTGTTCTTCACACCCCATTTTTAATAATATTATATATTATTAAAAATACTTTTGTATTGTACAAAATTGGTAGGTTTACCTACTCAAGTATGTTTCAAATTATGTTGTTATATACTTTAATTAATAGTAGTCACATTTACGATAGATCATTATATTACACTTAATATTAAATTAATTAATAAATTAAGTCAGTATTATTTGTCTTTTTATACGCAAGTTAGCGATTCTAAACTGTGAATGGTAATGGTGAAATATTCTAAACGGTGAATGGTGAAACGCGAAGCGAATAATATAAAACTGTAATCACTGTGATTGGCGCCCTAAACGAAACGGTGAAAACGGTGATTAAGAATTCACTGTGAATAATCACTGTGATCAATATATTTGCTCATCCCTAGCACTTAATATGACTATATAAAAAAAATATAGTACATTCCATTTAAATTAAATTAATTTATCGAACTTTCGCGAACACCTCAATATACATTTGAATAATTTCCGTACAAAAGTATCTCATGGCACACCTTGTACGAACATACTAAATTATTGTACAAAGAATTCAAATAAATTTTACCTCAAAGTAGCCCTTGGAAATTATGATTATGTCTTAGCATGTTACTAATTTTAATAGGAATTTTGTTGGTTATGAGATGAGATATTTGATTGAAATGACAAATGTCAAAATAATAAAACGAACATTTTTAAGTGAATGAAATATGTTTATTTCCAACAAACAAGCAAAATTTGATAAAAATTGTTCAAAGTGTCCACCACCTTGTTCGAAACATTTCTCACATCTTCTTCTAATGGAGGAAAAAGTGTTTTGTAGTATCGCATTGTCAATTCCATTAATTCTTTCAGCAATTCTGATTTGAAGGCCTGCAAGATCAGGTATCTGTACTTGATAAATTGAGTTCTTTAAGAATGGCCATAAAAAGAAATCACATGGGGTAATGTCACAAGATCTTGGTGGAAATTCATGTTCAGTGTTTAAACTTATCACCCGATTTTGAAAAAAATTGCTGCAGAATATTAATTGTTTCACCTGCTGTATGTGCTCTAGCTCCGTCTTGTTGAAGGTAACCCTGTGTTATTTCTTCGTCGTCAAGCTGTTCGATAAATGGCATAATAATTTCTTGTCGATACCTTTCTCCTGTTAAGGTTCCGTTAAAAAAAATAGGGCCAATAATTCTCCTTCGACTAAATTCTAAATTCTTCTAAACAATCTTGAAGAGAATACTGCCATTGTCCGTCAATCTTACGTCCGTTTCGAAAATAAGATTCTAGCATGAATGATATTTGTGTTGTATAGTAAAAGCCATGTTAAATCAATTTTAAATTACAAAGCAATTTTTGTCAACTATGCATCTGTCTAATTGACAACTAATGCAAATTTAAATTATTAATAATCATACGTTTTTAAAGGAATGGCCTACTAGAGGCAAAGCTTATTTGAACGCTTTTTATTTTATGCCATGACACTCTCGAACTATTGGCACTTAAAGACGCACATAGAAATGTCACTTTTTCTCTTTCTCTAGCTGCTAAGTATCCTTAATAAAAATATTCCAAATTTAATGTATAATCAAAAATATTAAAAATTAAAAAAAAATTTATCTTTCTTTGCCAGCGATTTACGGAACATTCTATATAAGTCTACTCATTTTTAAAATATGCAATCATAGTAACCCTATAAACTTCTTGTTGAATTTTTCTTGAATTCTTTATTACATTCACCATTTATGAGCAAATGTACTTTGTCAGATCGTTGATTTACCCGATATTTGTATATAAATATAAATACATGTTATCCCTGATAATAAAATATGATTTTATTTGTTGCAATAAATATTACAATTAAGGTACATTATGAAAAGCATTTTCAATTCGAATTAAACAATATCTTAATTGAATCGTCCATAATAGTCTAGTATACTATTCTTACAAATTTAAATATTATCGCAATCAAGCAGAAAAACAAAAAAAAAAGGAGAACGACGACACCAAGTATTATTTTGATTACATACATATTTTCTCGTCCTGATATTTTTATAAAAATTTTGGGAATACCTGTAAATTCAACTTGTAATTAACCGGTAAGCGTTATTAAATAAATAATGAAAGTGTAAATATTGCCTTCTACATTTTACGACGCTAATTATTCGAATTTTTTAATTGGAAAAATCGCCCTTAAGCAGAATTCGAACCCACGTCCATGATTTGCCGGATCATTGCTCTGCCACTTAGCTATTAAGAATTGTGATTCGGAATACATCGGGAAGCCTTAAGTTACATTAAGGAAGCAGATGTTAATATTTTGCCTGTAGGCACTTGTTGCAAATTAATTGCATTTTTGCAAAGACATGTGAATGTAAATATTGATTTCTAAATTTTACGACGCTAACTAATTATTCGAATCCTGCTTCAGGGCGAATTTTTTCAACTTAAAATACGAATAATTAGCGTCGTAAAATGTAGAAAGAAATATTTACATTCACATTACTTCGCGAAAATGCAACCAATACAACCAATAAAAGTATTAGCATTTATATTTTGCCTGGAAGACAGTTATTTATCATAAGTAAAAACACAAGAGCTTTTTTTTTATCGGATAAATTTCTCTTTGTAACGAAATTATTTTGCCAATCAGTAATTTGACGAGAAAAACTTACATGAAAAAATCGCGAGACGATAGTCGAGCGATTTTTTCTAATGTAAGTTTTTCGAGCGAAATTACTGATTGGAAAAATATTGAGTTAAAAAGAAATTTATCCGATTGAAAGAAAAGCTCGAGTGTTTTTTGGCAAGATAAATTAACGACATGAATAAAACTTTTTAAATTGTCTCCATATTGACGATTTTGTATTTCTTGTGTTTTGCAGTATTGATCTTTTGATATTTGTTGAAATTTCCCCAAACCGACTCGTATTTTACGTTCAACGATACTTAATAGTTATTACCTGTCAGCTGCCAAAATAAATTAAGTGATGCAGGGCTACTAGATATGTAACAGGAAGAAGCATTTTTATCGGAGGAAGAAGCATTTTTATCGGTGATAAAAAGCTATGTAGGTTTTTATCGCTGTCAAAGTGACAAAAATGTCACCCGCATATGGACATTTTTATATAGGAGTTAATTTATCATAAGTAAAAACACAAGAGCTTTTTTTTATCGGATAAATTTCTCTTTGTAAAGAAATTATTTTGCCAATCAGTAATTTGACGAAAAAAACTTTGACGAGAAGAATTTGACGAAAAAATAGCGATTTTGTCTAATGTAAGTTTTTCGAGCAAAATTACTGATTGGAAAAATTTTGAGTTAAAAAGAAATTTATCCGTGAAAGAAAAGCTGGAGTGTTTTTTGACAAGATAAATTAACGACATGAATAAAACTTTTTAAATTGTCTCCATATTGACGATCTTGTATTTCATGTGTATCGCGGTATTGATCTTTTGATATTTGTTGAAATTTCCCCAAACCGACTCATACATTTTACGTTCAACGATACTTAATAGTTATTACCTGTCAGCTGCCAAAATAAATTAAGTGGTGCAGGGCTACTAGATATGTAATTCAATTTTGAGGAAGAAGCATTTTTATCGGTGATAAAAAGCTATGTAGCTTTTTATCGCTATCAAAGTGACAAAAATGTCACCATCAAATGGGCATTTTTATATAGGAGTTAATTTATCATAAGTAAAAACACAAGAGCTTTTTTTTATCGGATAAATTTCTCTTTGTAACGAAATTATTTTGCCAATCAGTAATTTGACGAGAAAAACTTACATGAAAAAGGATTTTTTCAAATGTAAGTTTTTCGAGGGAAATTACTGATTGGAAAAATATTGAGTTAAAAAGAAATTTATCCGATTGAAAGAAAAGCTCGATTGTTTTTGGCAAGATAAATTAACGACATGAATAAAACTATTTAAATTGTCTCCATATTGACGATTTTGTATTTCTTGTGTATTGCGGTATTGATCTTTTGATATTTGTTGAAATTTCCCCAAACCGACTCGTACATTTTACGTTCAACGATACTTAATACTTATTACCTGTCAGCTGCCAAAATAAATTAAGTGATGCAGGGCTACTAGATATGTAACAGGAAGAAGCATTTTTATCGGAGGAAGAAGCATTTTTATCGGTGATAAAAAGCTATGTAGGTTTTTATCGCTGTCAAAGTGATAAAAATGTCACCCGCAAATGGACATTTTTATATAGGAGTTCAATTATCTAAATATAATTTTCTGTGAAATGTAACATTCTCGGATCTTTCCACTTATTTTTCAGATTTCCAGAACGCAAAAGATTATACTTAAAATACCAGGAATATTATCTGAAATGATTCGCATTCCAGCAACGGTCTCAGAACATCGGAATCGATTAAAATTTAAGCGAAATAATTCAAGTAAACTTACTTTACCTCTACATGATGGAAGGTACCTAAAAATCGAATAATTAGAATCTAATTATTTATGGTGAATATGGTTATAATTATAACTTTATTCATTCGAATGATGAGAATAAATACGGTAATTCTTTCTTACCTCAGGTTTGTCAATCTTTCTGCCTTTTGATTTATAAACAAAATAATTTATCATGAGCTATCCTTTTAAATATTAATCCTTAATTTGTTTTTTGATAATTGCAAAAAAAAAATTAACTTGAAATAATAATATAGTCTATTTATTTTCAATTATAAACTTACTTAAAACTAATTTAAATTTCTTATCTTTAAAATAACATCCCATTAGATGATGATTTAATTATTTTTTGATAATTTTGACTAAGTGCGGGACTTCAAATTATCCAAAACAGCTTTCTGGTAAATTTTCTTTTTTATTCTTTTTTTTATATATTCATTTATTTTTTTTAACTAATCGTTTTTAACTAATCGTTCGTTATGAATCGGTCGTATAATATAGTTAATCTTTACTAATTGTCATATTTAAGATTTATCCTTTCGCTATTTAATATATTATTTGGTATCATTGACATATATAAAATATAACCTTCAAAATTCAAAAACCAGTCAGCAAAAAGCTGACATTGTGTATAATTCATCTATATTAATAATGTATATACAGATTGTCTCACTAAGTTGGAACCATATGGAAAACTTTATTATAATTAATTTTAGGAAAAAAAGTTATTCTTCATAAAAAGTTGTACATGTTCTAAAATCTAAAATACAATCATCAGATATTAATTTTTTTCAGTCGTATACACGGTTTGTCAAAAAATATGAATTTTACTCAAGAGTAAAGTACCTTTATATTTGACAATATCGAAAATTGTTATAAAGAAAAGTTGATCAGAACTGAAAACTACGTTGAAATATGCAATTACATCTATTTACATTGGAAAACTATATTTTGTTATTTTTTTACTAATCTTTATATTTTCAATGAACATTTATCTCTTGTGATTATGAAACACATGATAACCTTTTCGTTTCTAAATATTTTCTAACAATTTTACAATTTAAACACGTAATTAATGAATGTGCATTTATTTTTCAAATAAGAAAATACTAAGTTGTGTTTAATACTAGAAATAAATAGAAATTTATTTTTCACTCCACTAATGCCTCGACATATCCACGATCTCGTTCAATACATTTAATAATTCTATTAGTAAATTCACGTAATACATTCCTTATCATTTGTGGAGAAATTTCCTGGCATGTTTCTAAAATTATCCTCTCCAAATGGTTAACATCTTGAAACGGCCCTTTCTGATACACTTTTTGTTTCAAGTAACCTCATAAGAAGTAATTAAGGACGGTTAAGTCAGGGGATCTAGCACGCCAAAAAAGATTTGAATATCTGTGAGTAACTTTTCCATGGAACATATGTTTAAGATATTCCCTAACATTCAATGTACTGTGGCATGTGGCACTGTCTTGTTGGAACCAAATACATTGACGTTCTTGTATGGGTAGTTCGTCCATGAACTTATTGATGTGAGTTTGTAAAAACTGTAAATAGCGTTCGGCATTCATAGATTGTCGAAAGGAAAGGTCTATTACAAACGGTCTGGGCGACACTTATTACAAACGGCGGCTTGGGCTAATAATAAGAAAATTATTTTGTAATACAATAATTAGATGGTGCTGATGATGAAGTTCCTTCAAAGCTCCAGGACGTGTGTGATGATGGTTAATTAAAATAAATACACAAAAACTTAATAAATAAAATAAAACACAGCGTCGTCCTTAAAGTTTGTATTTATATTTACATAATAAGAAATTGAAATTCGTATATTTAAAAGTAATTAAAACAGTAATAAAATAAAACAGCAATAAAAACAAAGTACTATATACATGCGGAGCAGTAGATAAGTAGATTAAAAATTAACACAAAAATATACTGAAAAGAATGTTAAATGGAGTAGTAAATTAAGGGTTAATTAATTACGATGAATATAAGATAATCTCTGCATAGAACAATATAGAGTTACCTTGAGTTGCCAAGTTGGGCACGTGGTCGTCGAAGATATATATACCTGATCGAGTATATGTAGAGCGGTGTTGGCCGGAGGAATAAGAAATTAATTAGTTTAAATTAATGTGAACCTCCAAAATCTCCAAATTTATCAATTTTCGACTATTTTATTTTTCCATATTTAAAGAATACCATTTTCAAGACTAAACCACACAATAGAAGAGCTTCATAATGCATAATGCAATAATTGACCATTGCAATAAAAATTTCTTGATAAATTAAATTACTACTTATTTCACGCATTTTGGCATGGCATACCCAAATTATCAATTATACAATTGTGACAGATTACGGTGCTAACGGCCCATAACGATTAAGATTATTACTCTAAAATACCGATGAGAAACGTATACTTATAAATGAATAATAGTAAATAATAAATAAAGTTATAAATTTATAAAACGTGCTGGAATACTTAGCGTTTTAAATTTCTATAGATAACTCGAACACAGATACGTCACCATTTTGTTTCCGTATATGCTTTACACTATTCGCGTGCCTTTGACAGTTATACAGTGCATACGTGAAGTAGTTCAATAAAAATTAAAAAAAGTCCTCGGATCCGTCGATTTTGATTTTTAGTTTAGCCTTTGCTACCAAATGGGAATCCCTAGTTATTAATCATGAGTTTGATTTCTAAGATGCCTACCAAGCAACGATCTGTGATAGAATTTTTGGTGTTGGAAGGTTGCGCGCCCATCAAAATTTACGGACGTTTGAAAGTTGTTTATGGCAGCGATTGTATGGATTTGAAGAATGTTCGCTATGTATACGAAAATCTAGAAGAGTTCCATTAACGATTAATCCAATAAGATACAATAAAACTTTACGATTACTAAGGAATCGTATCCGTAGAGTAAGGCTAAAAGAACGAATTTCTTCACCACGACAACTGCTGACCACATTGCAGTAACGAAACGATGAACAGGGTAAAGAGTCTGAAATATTTGGTTGTTGCGCAACTTCGGTGCAGTTCTGATTTGACACGTTCACATTCCTAATTGTTCCCTAAGTTGAAGAAGATATTGTAAGATCAACATTTTTCATCACCTGACATGGTAGTATAATAAATTTTCTTAATTTTGAAACAGGTTTTATTATTTTCTTATTTTATAGAGTTGGAGACCTTATATATCAATCTGCCCTCGTATGTACTAATTTTTCATTTTTTTTCTGATATCCAGTATTTTTCGCAGAGAGTTTACTTTCTCGGCTTCGATTGTTTCAAAGGTCCAATCTTTGACGCCCGAATGTTATAATAGGTATAAACACAGGCTCATTCTGGCTTTTCACTGATAATTACTCGATCGCCAAAAATCTTTTAAATTATTGAATAGAGGTGTCGCAACTTCCTACGTTGTACTATTAGCGATGGCATAAAAATTTAGTGACAATTTTGCCGACGCTGTTATTTTTATCTTCCATTACCTACTGGATTCTATGAATTTAGATGCAGACAATGCTTATTTGAGGGTCTAAAGAAATTTTCTCTGGAAGAGTTAAAATAGTTCCAAAATTATTGTTTATTGTATTTTATTGCATTTAATAGGAACAAATATCGAATCTTCCGCCATTTTATATCGACACTTGGGTGTCACAAACGTGCAGAACCAATGAATATTGCATTTATTATAACGGTACATTAGAAAAAAAGCACATGTTGTCTGATTTCGTCAGAAAAATTAGATGGAGAAACCTATAAAGCAGAAGTAATGAATACTGGATGTGTAACTATGACCCCAAAAAGGTTTTTGTTTGTGGTTTTATAGCATTGTTAATTTGCCCGCCATAAAAACTAACAAGAAGATGATCATTACTATCTTCAGGAGATATGTCGCAATTCGGAAAAACTTAAACCATTTATTGCAGAAATGTGTTTCCTTCTAGTATTTTAAAAATTATTACATGGTAAGTTGCTTCATTACAATAATGCAATTGGAAATATTGCCACAAAAATGTTAAATTTGTTTCCTATTTTCTTTGGTAAAAAAGCATATGTTGTTAAAGTAATTTATAAGGATTAGGAAAGAGATTTCTGAAATTGAACAACTTTAATTAAAAGTTGTCGCGACTTATTCCACTAATTTTTTCAGAATATACCTCTTGCGGTTACATTGATTTATTACTTTTGAGAATGTATGATGTCAAAGTTCGACTAAGAATGGAAATTCCTATTTTCCAATAATAAATATATATTAAATGTGTTTGTTAGATTTTTAGGAAAAGTTGCAAATATTGCGAATTAGTGCAAAGTGCAAAAAATTACAAATCGAGGATGACCTGAGTATGAGTAACTGTTTATTTTCAAAGGCAAATAACCATAATGTTTAAATTAAAAGCGTAAATAATTCGAAGACAAAACATTGTGCAATATCAACTGATATACAGTCTTTAGTCTTTGAGCAACATTTTGACATCCATAATGCATATTAGGCATTCTGTAGTAATAAACGACATTGTCGATGAATTAATAATGACATATTCGAGAGCATCGCCGGTTCACAATTTCTGAGTTGTCAAGCTGATTTTGCTGAAATTTTCTTGGTCGGCTCTTTCTGACATTGTTACAGTACAACTCAGATACCACAAATTTTGTGCACGATGGGTTCTGAAACGTCTAATTGGCGTTCATAAACTTCAGCGAGTGAATTCTGCGCTAATGTGTTTTTAGCGCTACAGTAAGAATGGGAAGCTTCGTTGGGGAGGATTGTAACGCGAGACAAAACGTGGATTCAGCTTGCGAAGACCGAGACAAAAGAGCAATAGAATCAATAGATGCATACGAACTCTTCTAACGAACCAAATAAGTTCGAATAAACCCTATCCGAATAAAAAGCTTATGGCTACTGTGCTTTGTACTTTGCTGGCAGAGTTCATGAAACCTAGGACCACATCCAGTCGAGAATGTCATTATTATTTATGTTATTCAAAAACCATTAACTATACTGTGTTCTCATAACAAAATCTACCTGTATGAATTCCAAAACTGTTTGAATTTTATATGAAAACAACTTTTAGTCTTTTTTAAAAATAGTATGACATCTTCCCACTGACAAATGAACTTGCTGTTCGTTTTCTAGGTGCCCCACCGCCAGTTTACGAGTTATTGCCCCTGTTTCACCTAATTTAATAACACAAGTTTGAATATATTTTTGCAGTGGCGCGTAAGTAATTGGCAGATTATGTATGACAACTGTTAGAACTTGATGTTTTCTAAGGCTTCGCATGTGCACCAATCTTTGATTACTTAATTAAATAAAGAACAGCCTGCTTATAATGAGAAAAGTTTGTGAAGGCACGTTATGTTCTTATACTAATGGTTTGTACTTTGGTACAGTTCATGAAACCTGGGACCACATCCAGTGCAACGACATTCTGTGAAACGCTTCCAGGTCTACGGAGAGCAATGCAGGACAGAAGGGGAGGCATGTCGTCATCAGGAATTGTGCTTCTTTATGATAATGCACGCCCTCATGCAGCGCAAACAATGAAACTTTATTTAAAAGTTGATGCGATGTTATTAACGAATTATTCCACTAATTCTTTTAGAATGTGTGTTTTGCGGTTAGATTTATTTATTACCTATTAGGATGTATGATGTCAAAAGTTCGACTAAGAACGGAAATTCCTATTTTCTAATAATAAATATATAATTCAAGATGTTTATTGTATTTTTAGGAAAAATTACAAATATTTGCGAATTAATTATACAAAGTGCAAAAAATTACAAATCGAGAATGACCTGAGTGTGAGTAACTGTTGTTTATTAAATAATGGAAATAACCATAAAATTAAAATTGGAAACGTAAGTAACGTGCCTTCAAAAACTTTCCTCATTAGAGACGGCCATGCTTTTTGATAATGGTTGGCGACAGTGCTGTCACTGTACTGTCACAAACTTATAATTTTTATAGTTTGGTTATGTCATGTACTATCGTGAGCAATTGAAAGTAAACGCACTATTATAGCTGCGTAAATTTTACCAAATTGTCAAGCTAATGTCATTTATGTTATGATTAAATGCTGACACTGACACTTCAAAAGTACTGTATACATTAGATAAATTTTGAAATTTCGACATGCCAACATAATAAAGTGTGCACTTTCATTTACTCACGATAGTACATGTGTGTAATAATTAGTAATTTAGTTTGAAAAAATATTTATTAAAATAGTCAAAATTAAAAGAAAATAATACTGAAGCAGATGTTGGAAATGTTGAATATTAGTTTGAACTCTACGTTTCTTGCTTTCAAAGCCATTTATTAGGATTTCTTTGGTTATTCAGCAAAAGAATTTACAATAGCATTACGAAGCTCTTCGAAAATTGTCAAATCTGGAGATCTTGGAGGAAAATTAATAATTCTTGTATTGAAAAATTCTTGCAAAATAGCTATTGTTTCTCGAGATTTGTGCGCTGGTGCATTATCTTGCTGGAAAAATCCTTCCGTAAGTTCATCATCATGAAGTTCATTAATAAACGGTACTAACAATTCATTTAGATATCTTTCACCAGTTATAGTTTGACAACATAATTTGAAACATACTTGAGTGGGTAAAACCTCACTAAATTTGTATAATACAAAAGTATTTTTAATAATATAAAAAATATTATTAAAAATGGGGTGTGAAGAACACAATACAAGTTCATTTATGTATTTTTGAATGTATCTTCTCCAAAGACGTAGATAGATAGATGTTGTCATATACACATTCGGCTCACGCCGACAAGTAGTGAAGACACGAGAATACAGTTTTTTATAGATACGGTGGTTACCGACTATAAAAAACACGTCTAGTTCGGCTGTTATTATGTGGACAGCGCTGAATATTCCTTCACGCTCTGTCTGAATAATTTCGGCTAGATAGTAACGTAGTTATGTTTGTTTTGAATGTGTCTCTTCTCCAACAGGGGCGTACCGACGAACATGTAGAAATGCGAAATACGTATCTACGTCTTTGGAGAAGATACATTCAAAAATACATAAATGAACTTGTATTGTGTTCTTCACACCCCATTTTTAATAATATTTTTTATATTATTAAAAATACTTTTGTATTATACAAATTTAGTGAGGTTTTACCCACTCAAGTATGTTTCAAATTATGTTGTCATATACACATTCGGCTCACGCCGACAAGTAGTGAAGACACGAGAATACAGTTTTTTATTGATACGGTGGTTACCGACTATAAAAAACACGTCTAGTTCGGCTGTTATTATGTAGACAGCGCTGAATATTCCTTCACGCTCTGTCTGAATAATTTCGGCTAGATAGTAACGTAGTTATGTTTGTTTTGAATGTGTCTCTTCTTCAACAGGGGCGTACCGACGAACATGTAGAAATGTGAAATACGTATCTACGTCTTTGGAGAAGATACATTCAAAAATACATAAATGAACTTGTATTGTGTTCTTCACACCCCATTTTTAATAATATTTTTTATATTATTAAAAATACTTTTGTAGTTATAGTTTGATTAAAAAACATAGGCCCAATAATTCGTCTTCTTGAAACTACTAGCCCGACGCTTATTTTTTTGTGGATGTAGCGTAGTTTCCACAAATTCATGGGGGTTTTCTGCAGACCAAATTCTCATATTTTGCTTGTTTAAATATCCTGAAAGATGGAGCTAAGCTTCATCCGAAAGGAAGCATTTTTCGAGAATGTCATTATTATTTATGTTATTCAAAAACCATCAACAATACTGTGTTCTCGTAACAAAATATACCTGTATGAATTCCAAAATTGCGAAAACAACTTTTAGTCTTTTTTAAAAATAGTATGACATGTTCCCACTGACAAATGAGCTTGCTGTTCGTTTTCTAGGTGCTCCACCGCCAGTTTACGAGTTATTGCCCCTGTTTCATTTAATTTAATAACACAAGTTTGAATACATTTTTGCAGTTGTGCGTAAGTAATTGGCATTTTATGTATGGCAACTGTTAGAACATGAAGTTTTCTAAGGCTTCGCATGTGCACCAATCTTTGGATTACTTAATTACATAAAAAACAGTCTGCCTATAATGAGGAAAGTTTGCGAAGGCACTTTGTGTTCTTATACTGATGCTTGGTTAAAATGGGTGCTAAATTCGGTAATTATATTATACAAGCTGTCCCGTATCGTTATGTTCAAATTTTAAGAGTGTAAAGTAGACTTCATTTCAAGTAACAAAAACGCAAAACTTGTATATCCATTTTTATTTGTTTCAAAGTTACAGATCTATGAATGTGATTGTCAGATCATGAAAAATAATGTAATCAAAGTCAATACAAACAGATTTTATTTAAAAAAAAGTTATATGATCCAATAACAGGTCTGTGATTGTTAAGGTCGCATAATAACATGTTATTCTAAAATAAATAAACACGTGTCGTAGTGCATACAGTAATTTCTTGGAGATCTACAAAAAAGAGTACTTGAAATTGATTATGATAAAGAAGGTTCTTAATTATTTCGTAAGTGCTGAACCATGAATATCATACAATAAACCAATGTTCAGATGACTGTTAACGTTGCATTTTTTAATAAAGGATTACATTACGGTTCAGTTCATACAACAGTTTATTAGTGAGTGAACACGTTTTCTTTATTCAAAATGCCTTATCGATTTTCTTCTCAAGAGTATGCGGACATGCATTTTGTGTATGGCTACTGTAACGGCAGTACACGTCAAGCAGTTATTGAATATCGACATCGGTTTCCCGCTAGGCGCATTCCTCATTACAGAACGTTTCTGGATGTACACAGACAATTTCGGGAATGCGGACTGCGTGATTTGATTTTCGACCGAGTAGTAAATTTAGCTAGTAGACTTAGAGGAAGAAGCAGTAGCTATTGTAACAAGGGATCCAACTCTCAGTGTACGTCGAATCGCTAGACAACTAGGAGTGCCACGAATGACAGTTTGGCGAATTTTAAAATGTGACACGGTTCGCTTGAGGCAGGCGACTATGCTCGTCTAGTTTATTCTACCTGGATATTAAGACAGTCACGGCTTTATTTTAATTTCTGCAGAACAGTTCTCTGGGTAGATGAATCTACGTTCACGAGAAGTGGTGTTACAAATCTGAGAAACCTGCACAGGTGGTCATCAGAAAATCTAGAAGCAATACGCCCATCTAAATTTCAACATGAATTTTCTTTTAACGTTTGGGCGGCCCTAATCGATGACTGACTTATTGATTGGGCCTGCCGTTATTCCTGGGAGGTTAAATACGGACAATTACCTTCGATTTCTTATTGACGAACTGCAGGTCTTTTAGAGGATATCCCACTGAATGTTCGACAAGACATGTGGTTTCACATGGATGGGGCACCACCACATTTTGGAATTGCTGTCCGAAAATTTGGTTAACGTCAATTATCCAAGATGGATTGGTCGAGGTGGTCCTGTTGCATGAGCACTCAGATCACCCGATCTTAATCCCCTTGACTTTTATTTATGGGGGTACATGAAAAATTTAGTCTACGCGCAAGTTTCGAACACAAGAGAAGAGTTGTTGGATCGTATTAACCTGGCTGCCGAGCAAATCCAACAAAACAAGTATGAAATTCGGATAAGTACTTCTTCTGTTGGCTTACCGGCACAAGCCTGTATTCAAGAAGGAGGTGGACATTTCGAAAATATTATTAGTTGAAGTTTTTAAATAAAATCAGTTTTTATGGACTATAGGATTACATTTTTTTTCATGATCTGACAATCACATTCAGATCTGTAACATTGAAACAAATAAAAATGGATATACAAGTTTTACGTTTTTGTTACTTGAAATGAAGTCTACTTTACGCTCCACAAAATTTGAACATAATGATACGGGACAGCTTGTATAGTAGCACGCTTTTTATAAATAATTTAAACAACTCTTTCCCGTGAATCATTGGTAAAGAGGCAAAACTTTGACTAGTCAGTGAATAACACATGTCTCCATTCTTCAATAGTCCAATTAACGAGTTGCCGAGCAAATACTAGTCTATCTTGCTTGTGAGCTGCAGTTAAAGTGAGACCCGTTGCAAGTCTACAGGGCTTCAAACCTATGCTCCTTAATCTTCTTCTTACCGTATCATCGCTAATAACAATGCCAGTAGCCAGCTGAAGGTCTTGTTTCAATTCCCTTGCACTGTACAACCTTTCTTTGTTGGTTTGTTGTTAAAAAAAAGTCGAAAAATGTGCTATAGTACTTAATTCGTACCTTCAGTTATATAACTAATACATTATTACGTATACTTGCTGATACAATAACAAGACACAATTAAAAAAGTTATTTCGTTGACAAAAAATTGCTTATTTATAGAAACTTTGAATTTCTTCCAAAAGAAATGAATGATCCCTTAATTTTGCGGCGAAGTGTACTTTGAGAAATTAGAAATAGTTTTACTTTAACTCTATTTGTTCAAATGTTATTAGCCATTCCACTATTTCATTTCGAATAGGCCGCTTGCGGTTAGATTTAATTATTACTTATTAGGATATGTGATGTCAAAAGTTCACGTAAGAACGGGATTTCCTATTTTCTAAAAATAAATAAATAATCAATATATTTAGTGTATTTTTAGGAAAATTGGTATTGCAAATCAGTTATACCAAGTAAAATATTACAAATCGAGAATAATCTGAGTATTAGTAACTGTTGTTTATTTCCTAATGCAAATAACCATAATGTTTAAATTGAAAGCGTAAATCAGTTCTAATACTAATACTTGGTTAAAATGTCTGCTAAATTCGGTAATTTGATTGTATAGTGGCACACTTTTTGTAAACGATTGACAGAGGAAGCTTTATGAAATATTTCCGTGACTTTTTCAGAGAACTTAATCTACTTGTAGATATCAGTTTATACTATAGTTTGTTAGGAGGAAGTATAAGTTATAGTTCTTTATTGTTTTAAAAGGTATAATACAAAATTAAATTTGTCAGAAATTCTAGATAAGGTTTGTATATTTTTTATATGTACGTGTCATTTCCTTAGTGTATAAATCTCATAACATTTGGTGAATTAAATAAATGAAATCAAATAGATCTCTAATTTGTGTAAATTCTATTTGTTAATATTTGTATTTCTTATATTACAAAAGTACTATAGATCATTCTCTACGGAAAGTAGTAGAAACACTGAAATATACCTTATCATGCAAACATTCCAATTCAAGAAGCAAATGTAAAATGAGGCAAAATTAATACCGGAAAATATTTATGGCTTCAAAAATTTTGCTTTTAAAAATTTCTAGTAATAGACAAGTTCGAACAAGAACAAGAATGTTTGCGTCAGTTGACATACTATTGTGTTGGCAGTTTTCAGTTGAAGTTTGAAAGTTAAAGTGTATCGATAGAGATACATTTTTTTTGTTTTATGACTAATATTTTTCCAATAAAAAATATGTAATGCTCTCAAGGATATGATTTTTACGATTTTAAGCTAGATTTAAATAATACAACCAAAGTCATCAAAATGTAGTGGTAAATTGGTGATGATATTCCTTTATTTAACCAACATCAGTAGTTAGTCATCGACATCACACTCACCCAAATATCTTAAGTCTCAATAACCTATTTTGAATAATCTGGCAGCATGTGAATAGTTATGCCATAAAGATTGACTGATTTATTATCAAAAAACTAGTTTAAGTAATGTTTTTCAGTTTAATAATAATAATAATAATAATAATAATAATAATAATAATAATAATAATAATAATAATAATAATAATAATAATAATAATAATAATAATAATAAGCTTTCGATGAACTTGTATTGGCTTATACGGCTTGGCATTGTCATGGTTCGATGAATCGATTTACTAAATTTGTTTTTATTAAGGCGCGTCTTTTAGCTGAATCTAATCCAGGCCAATACGTAACTGAGTGGATTGTTATGAAGAAGATAATTCTGGAAATACTAATATACTGAAAATAATGCTTTGCAAAGTGCTTTGAAGTGTTAATTTGGTAATGAACATTTTTTTTGTTACTTCGAAGTAGCCGATGATCTAGAAAAGTATTGTTTGTCAGCTGTCTCAACAAAGAATCGTATAAGATGCGACCCATCTTATTCTTTTCAGCCAACATGTTAGGAATTCACACATTTAACTTCGAAACGTAAGCAAACTTTTTAATATATCGATAAGCCGTTCATGTTTCTCAACTCTTTCTTCAGATGATATTTGTGTCTGTGCCATTAAAATGTTATTATAAACTTATCTAAAACCGGCGGGCGTATTTTCGGCCGGTAATCCCGTCGCCTACCTCCGTAAAGCAAGATGTCCCATTTATGACAGATGTAATTTCGGCCGAGGCATATATAGGAAATTGCTTTGTAATTTGACTTTAATATGCCATTTTAATTATGTTTAGTAATCACCAATTCCAAAAACTAATATAGATAAATGTGTGCCAATTGTGTTTAGGACACAAACAGATAATTACCATCGCCGATACCAACCCCCAAGAATGTTATAGTCAATATTATAACTTAGTTTGAACACGATTAGGCGACAGAAAGCATAAAATATAATATTTGTACGATGGTATCAGTTTCAGTAATTAAGAGTTCACGCGGTTGTGACTTGCTTGTTGTGAAAAAGTTTCAGTTTTGTAAACAGGATGTATTAAATAGTGGTGAAGTACGTTGGAGGTGAATAAAGAAAAAATTAAGGTGTTTAGCCAAACTGTATACTATTGGTGTAGATCTCGGTTTCCGGGTTGGAACCGCGTCGAGTTAGGCGTAATTGCCAACATTTTGTCCACTGTTTCAAGGGACATCTTCAGGGCTGTACGTAGATGTTCGTCATTTCGCAGTAGCTTGAAGAATGCTGTGACAGAGACCGGCACAACTTATATAGGGGGACCGGGTCAGATGGTGGCCTGCTATTGGTTGGGGACAATGAGCCAATGGCATGCGTCGTATGAGCGTGGTAATTCTTAGAAGAGTTCAGTAGAGTTTGCCACGTTGGATGTAACGTATGCCGGATGTAGCCATCGTCTCTATTGAGATTGCGGGGATATTTCAATAGATTCACGGATTTTCCTAGGGAAATAATGGTTGTTCTCTAGATTTAGATCTCGGTTTCCGGGTTGGAACCGCATCGAGTTAGGCGTAATTGCCTACGTTTCGTCCACTGTTTCAAGGGACAGCCCTGAAGATGTCCCTTAAAACAGTGGACGAAACGTTGGCAATTACGCCTAACTCGATGCGGTTCCAACCCGGAAACCGAGATCTACATCTAGATAACGACCGCTGAAACCTACACCTACACTTGTATACTATTGGTCTTGAATACACAGTTACTAGGAGTGAGTTAATCCACAACCACGAGCCAGATAAAACTACGTTGGCGAGAAAAATAGTGACAACTTCATGCAAGCAGAAAGCTGAGGAGGACATATCGGAAGAAACCTTCAAAAATTATTAAAAGCGTTCTTTCAAAAAATTTGCCCGAGCATTTGACATCGACAGATGTCATTCGAATCGAATAAGAAGAAATGTGTACAACAGCCGAAGCTCCTACCAGCCCTGCCTAAAGATATTCACGATGTACATTCTGTACTAGATAGTTATGGACCGAAAACCACAACAGGTGAAATTTTATTGTTTATTTTTTGTTTACAGCGCAGCTGACAATATCATTGTTTTTTCTTGCCAAAAAAAAATAACAACTTTATGTAAAATGAAAGATTTTTATATGGATGCCACATTTTCTTATTGTACGAAGTATTTTTGTCAGTTATTTACCATGCATGGACTGGAAAATGGGCATTATGTTCCCCTTTTGTATTGTCTGTTACCCAATAAGACTAGTGACACATATAGTAGACCTTTTTTGTTGGTAAAATCTAAATTTTTTTAACTTTTTAATATTGTTTTTGAATCGAATGAGGTATTTGTGGATTTTGAAATCGCAATTAATAACGCACTAAAAGTTGTTTTTCCCAAAATCAAACTAAATGGTTGTAGATTTTACTTGCACCAGGCGTGTTACAGGAAAATACAATCATTAGGGTTAACCCAAATGTATAAAAATAAAACCTGCGAGGAAAGAAAATGGTTTACTCATATTTTTGGGCTTATTTAGACCCCTCTGAAGTTGAAGATTGTTTCATATTTGACCTCATGTCATACAAACCGGACCATAAACTTATAGATAAATACGTAGACTATTTATTAGAAAGCTATATAGCACCAGAATCTCATTTTCCACCTAATATATGGGCATATGAAAACCCATCAATTAAAAGAACCACAAACGCGTGCGAATCATTCCATTCGAAATTTAATTCTAGTTTTTATTCATGTCACCCTTCTATATTTATTTTTATAGAAAAATTAAAAGAATGTCAGATCGATGAATATTTAAAAATGAAAAATTTACATATTACAGCAAAAATAAAAAACAAACAAGTGAAAAACAAACTAAAATTTGTTGAAAACATGGTAAATATGCGTCGATCTGGCAATATTTCTAGAATTAGTTTCGTTAAATGTGTGTCACATCAAAACGTTTTTTAAAAATTTTTGCTTTACCTAAGTTATAGATGTAGGTTACAGAAATAGGTTGATATAATTTAGTTTTGTTTAAATTTTAACTTTCCTTTTTTGTCTAATTGTTGTTTGTCTAATAATTATGTAGGTAATATATGTATTATGTAATAATTATGTGTATTTAGTCTATCTCAACTGTCGTATTTTGTTTATAAATAATTTATTTTACCTGTTTTTGCGGCCGAAAATACCTATGAGATAAGGAAGAATTCTAAAACCTCCGGTCGATTTTACCTACCGGCTTTTAGTACCTAGCCTATTTCCGGCCGAAATTACATTCGCCCTAAACCATCCCTCCCACAAACAGATCCTTAGTTTGTAAAATAAATCGAATTCACTTTGTATAATTTTTGCAAAATATTTTTCACTATAATTTATGAAAATGCATCACAAAAATAATTTTTTAATATTTTTACGGCGATTGGAGCAAGTTTCCCGAAATATATACAGTATCACGTGGCGAAAATGTCAGGTGTTCGCACTCAGTTCTACAATTCGGATTTGAAGATAGCAGGACGGTTATAGATACACCATCTTTTGAATCATAATAAATGATGTAATATATATATAATTATGTTTAGTTACAGCCTGCGAACAAGCTTGAAATAGACTATGTACGTATACGCAATCACTTATCAAAAGCTTTTGTTACTATATGCTTTCGCTAATGCATCACTTATATTTGGAATAACTGGCTTGATCGCGATTACTCCTCTTTCATCTAAATCAGATTCGTTTATTATTTAATCTTTTGTGTAATTTAGGAATAGAACTGTTGTCATAGTCTCATTTTATTACTTTGTGCTGTAGTCTCCAGATTTATAATGATTAAAGTACATTCTTGATATAATGTTGCAACTTCATGATTTAATTTCTATTTTATTTTCAAGAATATGATTATAAAATGGCTCCAAGTCAATCTATAATAACTAAAATAATTTTTAATATTTTAGGAAATTGTTCTGTGATCTATTTTTTGTTTACGATCAGATTATATGCTTTATGAGCAATTTTCAATATCTAATGATGAGTCAGTCCTCTTTTAGGAAAGTTACTAGAAGAAGAATTAAATTGCTTTTTTGAAAATTTCGCACTGCCGTAGCTGATAGCGAAAATAATTTATAACCAACATTTATCCGTGTTACCGTATTGGATTTTAAAATACTTAATCCTCATTAGTGTCTCATGTATAATATAGCATACTGACAGCTCATAAAATAAAAATAAAACATATTAAAAGTAGTGGCAATGGGCTACCGAGACGATTATGTAAACTCTCCCACGTAGTGGTGGCTTTCTTTTTCTTCTTCTGCTTTGGGTTGGATTCCAGCACGTTCAGGCACTTGAGGACGATGCTCTTTGTACTGTCCCCAATAGATATCTCAGTTCCACTCTGTTAGTCTTGTGTTCTCGATAAAAGCCACTATCCTCCTCAGGAGAAGTTTGAGTACCCTCGTAGGATCCAATCGATCTCTTCCGAAATGTTTCTGTCGGAGTCCCTTCAGTTCCTCACCCGTGCATATTATATGAAGGCTATTTTCCGCCTGTTTTTCACATCTCCTACACCAAACCCATGCCGTACAGATGCTTTACCTTAAAGGTCAATGCCCGGTTATTAAGCCGGTAATTATTTTAATTTCTTTTTTGTTACTACAAATTAGGCTGGCTGGAAACCTTTCGTTCAGTTCCCAGTTTCCTTAGTAGTGTTTTTAGTTTGGAGTTGGCCTTCCGTTAACCTTCATTCCTTTTTATGTTCTCTTTGTAGCCATAACTAGATCTACTTTTTATCGGAATTCTTAGCGATTCCGCATACAGGTTCTGGTCCTATGAGGTTCCTATTAGTACCTCCTTTGGCCAGTTCGTCTGCTCTCATTGCCTTTAATTCCCTCATGTACTGGCACCCATATTAGCGACACAGTATTGTCTTGTGCCAATTTATTGAGGACCTATTTGCAATATTTCACCTGTTTAGACCTGGTAGATGGATTCATAATGGCTTTAATAGCTGCCTGACTATCAATCATTATGTTGATTTTCCTCGGTGCAGGCTGCGACTGCGAACAATTCGGCCTGGAAAATCGTCGTATGTTTTCCCAGACATATCGATATCTTCCTTTCAGGACACATTCCGCATATGCCTGCACCTGTTCCCTGACTGGATTGTGATCCATGCATGTACTAGGTGTCGGCCCCACAATCGCTCGAGCGACTTTTTGCCTGTTCCCTGGTCGGTATAAATATGTTCAGCTTAACTCTAAACATAATCTCAGGTGCCATACTGTCCGCCGGCATTTGAAATATCGGCTCTTCCAGTATAGTTCCTGTGATATCTGTATGCCCCTACAACCTTATTAGGACACCATACGGCATTGGCCTGCAGTCTCAGGATCGAAGCCATGGCCTCCGCTTTCACAAACAGTTCAAACGGAGGGAGACCTACGATGTTCTCCATGGAGGCGGTTCCCTTGCTGTTCATAGCTCCCGTGATTCCCAACAAAACCTGTCGCTGGAGAGTCGTGAGGAGCTCCACTGACGATTGTCAGCTCTGTCCTCCTCCACCAGACAACTGTCCCATAGGTAATCGTTGGTCTTACTACTGCTGTGTACACCCAGTGTACCACATTTGGTTTTATTCCCGAGGTCTTACCAACAGCTCTTTATTAGTTACCTTATCCTCAGGAATGCCCCTAGCCGACGCGGTTCACTTAACGGTCCCTGTTGGCATAGGTTCTCCCTGAGTTCTTTTTGGGAAAGAGGGAGCTGTATTTTGCTCGTATCCACCCCCTGTTTCCCAATATTATTTAATTTCTTTCTTTGTGCCCCGGAAAGATGTTTTCTCTCCTTGGGTGCATTCTCTGTTTTCGCAGCGTTCTCAGTTTCAGTCCGTTGCGTTTCAATTTTGTTTTCATCTCATCAGTCTCCACTGCCAAGGGAGTCTCGGTAAACTCCTTAGGTTTTGGAGTCTCTTCAGATTCGATCTTTTTAAGTTTTTGTGTTTTATTCTGTGATCATTTAATTTCAACGAGTATGGAAGAAGTATGAAGTCAATGCCCGCTGAGCTTCCATTGCGAGCACAAGGCGTAAATACAAGGGTGTGACGCCTGATGCACTCAGGGAAACGATTGAGACCACATATACCCCAGTGCACTAGCGCTAAGAATTAGAAGGTTCTTAGGCCTATCCATCCCGCTTGTGACTGCTACTAATCAGGCTCCCAAGAGAAACCTGACTGTCCCCTTATCCGCCACCTAGGGAAGCGCCTGGTGGCTAGCTCAACCCAAGCGGAAGAGGTCTGCGAACCTGGTGGTGGTTTTCCAATTAGATCATTTGACCTATGACTTCCAAATTGTTTTTACCTTTAAGGTTGTCGTAGGTCCTACTGTCGTTCTTCGAGCAATACTGAGAATTATCCAACCATGTATCGATATTTGTCTGACATCACTCAAAGAACGACGGCAGCAACAACGGCAACTGTTCTTGCGTAGGTATACTGCATATGTAATCGCGGTTGAAATCTGATGAATTGGAATTTTGGGTGGCAAACCGTGTCGGTGATTTGTTCTGAGAAGGACGGTATTGTCGACCATTTACATTCATCTTCTGTACGCAAATCTCGAACTTAATCTAAACGAAATCGGTGAGGTAGTACTTGTAATCCTGGCTGATCGATCTTATAAAGGGTGATTAGAACTTCACGGATAATCGTCAAGTAGGGCGATTCTACGATTAATCAATTAATAAGTAGACAATCCTAATACAGAAATGTTGTATTGTCATTAGTTACGAATTGCTTAAAAGAAGTTTGGATTTTGCAACATGGTATAAAATCATCAATAACACAGTTGGAATGATATGAGAAAATACGAGTTTTATTTAAGTCTAATGAAAATAACAATAATAATGATAATTAACGTCAATGCTGAAACTGGTAGCCATTGGTTTGAAAACAAAACTGGAGCGTTTATGGCTGAATTTAGGACGCGTTGTAACATATCTTGGGTAATTATTGTATTGTTTCGTTAATTCTATTTATTACTTCCTGTTCACTAGCCGGAGGCGTAGCATAAACTTTTTCCTTTAAAGAAACACAAACAAAGATGTTAAGGAGATTCATATCTGATCGCCTTGCAGGTCGTGACATTGGCTTATTTTGCCCGATCCACCTATCTGGAAAATGTTCGCTCAACCATGCTCTTATAATTCTGGCATTATGAGCTGGTGTACCACCTTACATGTAATACATATTAGTTCTGAGATTTAACGGATTATTATCCAAAGCTTCCTCCAACACATTTACGTGTTTATTTGCATTTAGTCTATTCGGAAATATTGACCCTAAAATTTGAAGGTTTAAGATGCCTAGTCAAACATTAACAGAAAACTTTCTTCTCGAACATATTCTCGAATAGCTCTGGGATGTTTATCCGCCCAAAAATGGAAATTTGGATTGTTAGAGACATTATCTCTTGTGAAAATATATTCGTCACTCTATAAAATAGTGATATGTTTGGATGTTCTTAAATTTGGTTTAAAATTGTGTTACAAGACATTATTCTTTGCAAATGGTCATTCATGTATAATAGTTATACTTTTGTAACATGAAACGGTTTTAAAATAATTTACGTAAGCACCGAAAGAACTGTAGTCTTATTTGGAATGTTCGTTTCCTTTGCTATTTGTCTAGTGCAGCAAGTTGCAAGCAATTTCCAAAATTCCTTGGTCAACTATAATTGAACGACGATGTCTTGATTTACTTGCATCACGTTGACTGAGAAAAAAATGTGCCTCTTTCACAAAGTCTCCGATCCAATCTTAGAAATGTATGCTACCGGTGTGGATACCGTATTGCATATTCGTTTTTGCCATGGGCGCAATTCCAATACAAAAACGAATTACCGTATACATATAATAGCGTATTAGTTGGAAGTGTAAATTACAAATTGCTTGGATTATCACAAAATTGAGGAATTAGTAATGGAAGTGAAAATAATGAATGTTATACTGACAAATGCAAAATTTGACAAATAATTATTTTTAAATTACGTACGGTATTCTGGGCCAAGGTTGCTATATGTACTTTAACTTAAAGAAATGTTTAATAAGGCAAAATATTGTCATAAAACGATTAATTAATAAAACCAACTCTCGTTACATGTAAGCACATTGTTTAAAAACTGTGGATTATGTTGCAGTTGCCTTTTCCACTACCGACAAATTGTTACTCTATTGGCTTTTTGTTCATCGGTCACCACTTTTGGAATCATTTTGCCGCAACCTTTCGGTACCTTAAATCTTCATGAATAATTTTTTGAGTGGAACCATAAGACAAATTAACAATGTCAGAAATGCGATTTTTGCCAATCCGACGATCATTTTAGATCAAGTCGTTAATTTCTGCAATTTTTGAGTCAATCCGTGCAGTTGGTGGTCGCCCACGTCGAGGTTCATCTTTCACTGATTCACAACCGTCTTTGAATTTCTGATGCCACTTAAACACTCTACATCGTGATAAACTATCGTCTGGGTATGCAGTTTTAATAATTTCGAAAGTTTCAGTTGAAGTTTTATCCAACTGAACACAAAATTTTATGATATGTCTTTGCTCCACTCTCATTTTTTGCATGGATACCTACGTCAAAAACCGTCACAATTCAGTAATTAATTTGTAATAGACGTCAAAAGTTAAATCAAAGCCTACTCGAGGATAAGTACATTGGAGGTGGGGGTTTCATGTTCTATCCTTTGTGTTATAAAATTATAGTTGTGAAAGAAGTTATAGCATCCGTCTCGTTATATTTTGATATATCTTCGTATTACTTATGATTTCATATAATTTAACTTAATTTTGAAATTATCATTACTTTATAAAACTGTAATATTATTACTCATGAGATTTTGTGTACCCAATTAGTATCATTACACGTTAGTTTAAATTGCGAAATTATGTACTTGCCATTAATAACCTTTTCGTGGCAAGGTAAAATTCACCAAAGATTGCCGATGCGTAATAAATTCTTGACTTAGATTAACGACTCAAGGTAATTATATGGTTTGCTTTTACCAATTGTGTCGAACAAAGATGCAAATGTATGAGGTTTTTCTTCCGCCTCTATGCAATACGTTCAACATTACGTGAAACAAAATAATAAAACATGTGTTATTTCTTTTTTATTACTTGCCGGAAGTGTCTTGAGTTTCAAAAATTAATAGCCTGATTTAATGTCATATCATTGACTTTTCTCTTCTAAATCGACTTCCTTTATTTTTGTATTTCCAATACTTCTGAAAGTTCCTTAAAGCTATATTTGTAGTCTACTTGTGATTGGCTTCTAACGGTTATATGCAACAAAGCTTAAAGCCACCAGTTTGTCATTTTATTTATTTTTTTAATTTTATTTTATCCAACAAAATATTATAATTCCATTTCCAGGATAATATCTTAAGAAAATACATGGAAAAAAAGAGAGAAATCAAAAATCAATATAAAACAATATACAAGATTGAAACAATAATATTTATGAATATAAGCAAAAGTTTATTACGAGTGCATATCAAAATATAACGAGACTGGTGCTATAACTTCTTTCACAACTAGAATTTTATAACACAAAGAATAGAACATGAAACCTCCATATCTAATGTACTTATCCTCAAGTAGGTTTTGATTTAACTTTTGATGTTTATTACAAATTAATTACTGAATCTGTCAGTGTTTGACGTAGGTACCCATCGAAAAAATGAGTTTGAAGCAAAGATATGTCATAAGATTTTGTGTTCGGTTGGGTAAAACTTCAACTGAAACTTTTGAAATGATTAAAACTGCTTATCCAGATAATAGTTTATCACGATGTAGAGTGTTTGAGTGGGATAAGAAATTCAAAGACGGTTGTGATTCAATGGAAGATGAACCTCGACGCGGACAACCACCAACTGCACGGATTGATTCAAAAATTGCAGAAATTAACGAATTGATCCAAATTGATCCTCGGATTGGCATATATCGAATTTCTGACATTGCTAATTTGTCTTATAGTTCCACTCGAAAAATGATCGAGTGATCGAATGAGAATTTGTCAGCAGTGGAAAGGGCAACTGTAATATAATCCACAGTTTTTATACAATATGATTACATGTGACGAGAGTTGGTTTTATCATTACGACCCTGAAGTAAAGTCTCAAAGTTTGCAATGGAAGCACAAAGGCAGTCCAAAACCTCAGAAGGCGAAAACTGTGAAAACCGCCGCTAATGTGATGCACTTAATTTTTTTTATATATATATGGGGCGGCATTGTACCTAGAGAACATACAGTAACTGGAGAGTATTATTCTAATGTACTTTGAGGAACCTTAAAGACAAAATTTAAAAAAAACGGCCGCTTTAACAAGACATCGGTTGGATCCTGCATCACGACAACGTTCCGGCTCACAGATCAGCGATTCGTCAACGAATACTTGAAGACCGGGGGGTGGAAATTATGGTGCACCCTCCCTACTCGCCTGACCTTGCTCCATGTGACTTCTATTTGTTTCCTGAAGTCAAAAAAGAATTTAGAATTCGAAAATTTGAGTCGAATTTAGAGCTCAACAAAGCGATGATGGGTATAACAAGTGTTCATTTGAAAGGTCAATATAGGTTACTTTGAAATTTTGATAGAATAAGACGCAAATATATTAATATGTGTTTGTTGTTCCGTAAACGTAAATCCAAATGACATTTGATAATGCCAATCACAAATATCAGTTAGTGCATAAAGTAATCGTGCGTCGATTCTGGTTTAAATAAATTGCTTCTCAGTTTTAAAATGGCTTTCACTTTAGAACATAAAATTTTTTTAGTCCAGGCTTATTTTCGAAGTGGTAATAAAATTGATGGTTTATGGGTTTATTCAGTTCAAGATTGCATGGTAGAATTTCAAGTTGAGTTTCCACATTTTGTAATAGATTATATACAATTTAAGAATACTTTGGATAGAACTTTAAAACTTTTTTCTGAAACTGGTAGTCTCTTAAGAAAATCAGGCAGCGGAGCAGTTAAGAAACGTACACCTCAAGTAGTTAATCGTTAAGAAATAATGGAAAATGAACCACAAACTTCTGTTCGACATTTAAGTCAACAAATAAATCTTTCTGTTGGTACAACTCACAAGTTATTAAAAAAAGATATGCAACTTTATCCATACCGTGTCACAGCAGTACAAGAATTGTTAGAAATTGATTACCCACGTAGACTACAGTTTTGTAATTGGTTTGTAAATGAACAATAATGGAGAAGTTTCGCAAAGAGTCATCTTTACTCATGAAGCATGATTTTATAAAACGGGATACCTAAATTCATAAAATACAAGAATTTGGAGTAGTGAAAATCCACATGTAATTAATGAAGAATCGCTACATTCAGAGAAAATTGGTGTTTGGGCAGCGATAAGCCAAAGGCGAATCATTGGACCAATATTTTTTCAGGAAACATTAACTGCTCAAAGGTACCGTACGAAAATTTTACAACTATTTATCAATCAGTTGCATGATGATGAACTACAAAATGCATATTTCCAACAAGACGGAGCACCTTGTCACTGTACTGCAGAATCTTTGGATTATTTAAGAGAATTTTTTGATGAGCGTATAATTAGTTGAAATACTGAAATTGCTTGGCCTACACGTTCATGCGATCTAACACCTTGCGACTTCTTTTTGTGGCCTTATCTAAGAAATAACATATTTCGAACACCTATATTGAATTTGAATGATATGCTACAGAGAATCGAACAGAAATGCATGGAAATTAATAACAATCCAGTAATGTTGCAGAATATCATCAGAAATTTTGAACGGAGGATTTTAAAGTGCATTGATCTTGAAGGACAACATTTTCAATATTTGTTATAGTTTTCAATAAATACTTATTATTTGTTATTTATTTGTATGTATGAAACTGTCAAAATATACGACTTCGTAGGTTAAGTAGTAAATTTTAATTTACGACATACTTCAAAATGTTCTCAGTAAATCACCTGCTACTAGATTGACTTTTCAAATGAAGACTTGTTACTAAATAGGCTCTCAAAAAATGGTTTCTCAGATGTTAATGACAAGTGAACAAAACGATGGGAATGGAAAGTACTTTGAAGGATAGTTGTTAAAGTTTTCTAAATAAATGTTTCATTTTTATACTACAGCACCAATTTCGATGTTTTCTGATATTTCCTCATATGTGAATAAAAGTAATAAAAACAAAAAACAAGATATAAAAAACAAATACAAGATATAGCCTTATCAAAATTAAAATTAAAATTTACTATATATTGTGAATGCAAAAGAAATACATTACAATTTTTTTTTTAAAAGACGTGAGCGTTAATTTTCATAAATGCAAATAAAGCTGCAAATATTTTTTCTAGAAAATTGTGGAAATAGGAAATCATTGAGAAGAATTATGAAAAGCTTGCTTATGATAATAATAAAGGTGAAAAATGATGAAAAATGTTCGAATAGATGAACGGAATAATTGAAATAATAAAATACAAACATCATTGTTTGTTATTTTGTATTTTTGTCCATTATCTTATATTATTTCGAAATTTTTGAAACACATTACTTATACGGAGCTTCTTGTAATAGAAAATTTTTCAAAATTGTAGCACTTTATCTTGGTCATTACTATTATATTCTTTGTCAAGTGGATGGAAATTATCACCTCGATGTCTGAATAGAATGCACAATTGTTAATCGGTCTTATTAAACAGTTTTGTTAAACTTGAGAAACATTCAGTTTTAAGGAATCACAGAATATGTAAAACTATTTCGACTGGAACTTACATAGCTTATGTTTATCTTATAGATTCTTATAAGCACTTAGTGAAAACAATATACTTTCTAAGATACTTTGGAAACATTGTACCGAAAATTTACATTATAAATAATTTTGCAATACTTTTATTTATTCTAAATCCATCCAGAAATTTATTTTCAGGACACTTTTAAAAATGCTTTTTCGCCGGTTTGTGATTCTTTTATTTAAACAAATTCCATATATTTATACGAAATTCTCGTTTTCATTAATTGAGACGTTCAAAAAATTCCTCTTGATAATAATTTGAAGTTAATTTTAGTTTTAACTGAATGATTAGGTTTTGTTATCAATTTAAATTAGCTCTTCTCTTACTTCAGCTAATTTGTTTTCTGATATCTAATTGCATTGTCCCCATACACAATTGCCGCAATGTTATTAAATCTGGATTTCTATTAAACACTGCGTCTAACTTTTGCCGAAGGCCACATCCGAAGTCACTTGGAATACTTTTCAAATTATTAATAGCCATATCTAATGTCGTTAAACCATCATTTAATTTGAGATTTAGATTTTCAAAAATAAGTGATTAATTTTGGCAAATTTCCAGTGTTCCTGAAGAAAGTACATCTGATTTTTTAAATGTTGAATTTGTGTTAGTTCTTTGCACTCAGCATAGTCATTTAAACATGTAACGAAATTTTGTAAACTATCGAAACTCTAAATTTCTGTTTTCATGAGCGTAAATAGAAGCAGGGTGTTTATAATTTATTTTATTTATTAGTTTATATTTCGTATGACAAATAAACTAATAAATAAAATAAATTATAAACACCCTGCTTCTATTTACGCTCATGAAAACAGAAATTTAACTGTAAATATCAAACAAAAAACGTCGCAATTGTCGATGAAAACAGATATGCGCGCTAGCCAGATCAATAGTGCATTCAATAACTGCGTGATGTACTTACAGATGTTGTAGACTATTTATATCGTCCGTCGTAAGGACGTCATTTCAACCCGATGTGTCCGGTCTCTAATTATTATGTTAAATGATGTGCCAGTCGAGCAGTCGAGATAGAGTAGCGGAGCTAACAAGCGATTGTAGATTTCTGTTTATAGTATAAATATGACAGAAGTTCTGTCACAAAGGACGAATATTTCCGTTGAGGGAGGTGTACCACCAAATGACCGTTCTTGAAGGTGTTAGTAAAAGTTTTGCGAACGCTTTAAAAGAAAGTCGTAGAAATTTTAGGTTTTCTGAAAGAGAACAAGCCATTGTGTTCGAATCGGTAGAAAATACAGTTAAGAATGATTATATGTACAGTGTAGGCGATATATTAGGCCCTAAAAATGTTATTTTTGCATTTCGTGTTTCTAATGGGAGGGCATGTTTATACCTGTTATCGAAGGAGATAGTGGATGAATTTATGAATAATCACGGTGGTATCATGTCGAACGGTGAGTTTGTTTCTGCGCGTAAGTTAGGATCTCCCGCAAGGAGAATTATACTTTCAAATGTATCTACTTCTTTACCCCATGAGAATGTTGAACAACAGTTAAAAGGACTTGGTTTAAAAGTTGTTTCCCCAATTACGTTTTTAAGGGTTGGAGGATCTAGGTCTGAATATGCTTATGTTCTTAGGTTTGGAAGACAAGTGTATATCGTGTTAGAAGCTCATGACAAATTACCTGACTGGACAATGATACAATATAAACAAAATGTTTTTCGTATTTTTCTCAATAATGACGAACTTAGATGTTTTAACTGCAAGAAGGTTGGTCCCATAGCTAATAAATGCCCAGAACAAACTGAAACTAGGTTCCTTGGGAAATACATACTAGAACTAACATAAATGTTAATATCTTGGTACCTAGCGGGCCGGGGCTTGAGCCAGTGGAACGAATTGCGGCTGCTAGTCGGGTTAGAAAGTCGCAGGCGGGGTCGTTCCCCGCGGATCTGATGATCAACTAGTTTCGAAATTGGCAAATATTGAAATCAGTAGAGATGAGAAATTAGAATTGACTGTTAAAAAGGCGCCAAGCACCCTGTTCTGCGGGATCCTGTTCTACAGATGGGACCGAACCTGTTCTGTCGGAACAGCACCCTCGAAGTAATCCATTTGAATACGCATTTATCAAGCCTAAATCAAAAAGAAAAAAAAAACAGTGTCCACTCTGTCTAACGATAGTCGTTACTTCCTCGAATTTAAGCATATTTTTGAAGGCGATGACGATAAAATACAGGGTGGCCCAAAATGACCGAAGGGGTTTTAATTCCTTATAACTTTTTTATTATAATTTTTTTTTTTTTTGTTTTCAGTATTTTGTAAAGAAGACTTGTGGAATTTAAAATGGAACAGTACACAATTGAACAATGTGCCAAAATCGTTGAACTTTATTTCTCAAATCAACGATCCATTGTTTTGACTCAGCGTGCATATCGTCGTTATTTTAATGTGCGGGTTGGACCCTCAGAGTCAACAATAAACCGTCTGGTTGCAAATTTTCGAGAACAAGGGGCAGTAAGGAACCTTCCTGGTGCCGGCAGACGACGAACGGTGCACACGGATGACAATATTGAACGGGTACAGGAGAGTATTCGGGAAGATGGAGAAACGTCAACCAGGAGACGTTCGACACAACATGGCCTCTCAAGAGGGTCGCTGCAGAGAATTTTGGATACAATAAGAATGTTTGCATACAAAATTCAGCTTGTCCAACAATTGAAACCGACAGATTACCAGCAACGACTTGATTCTGCAATTTATTTTCGTCAAAAAGCAGAAGAAAATCATGATTTTATTCATAATTTAATTATGAGCGACGAAGCCCATTTCCAATTAAATGGGTTCGCTAATAGGCAAAACTGCAGGATATGGGCTACGGAAAATCCAAGAGTAGTTCAACAGCGAGAATTACATCCACTTAAGTGTACCGTTTGGTGCGGTGTTTCGTCGGAAAGGATAATTGGCCCATATTTTTTTGAAAATGAACACGGTGACGCCGTTTCCATCACTGGTGTTAGATATCGGACAATGTTGGAAAATTTTTTAAGGCCAGCCGTGGAAAGCCATCCGCAAGTATGGTTCCAACAGGATGGAGCCACAGCGCACACTGCGAGGGACACAATGGCTTTTTTTTTTACGCGACATCTTTGGTGAACGAATTATTTCCCGTACAAGCGATTCTAATTGGCCTTCGCGTTCACCGGATTTAACCGCTTCAGACTGTTTCCTTTGGGGTTATTTGAAAGGAAAAGTCTATATTAATAAGCCTCGAACCATACATTAAAAAATAATATACACGACGAAATCAACAACATAACACCTGAAGTTTTGCGAAAGGTTATGGAAAATGTTTTGGAAAGAGCACGAATATGCGAAGCAGAAAATGGCCACCACTTGCGAGATATAATTTTTCATAATTTAATTAAAAATATTCTCCATTAATATACAGTATTTAAAATTAAAAAAAATTAATAATTATGTCTTAAATAAGAATTTATAATGAACTCAAACCCGTTCGGTCATTTTGGGCCACCTGTAGTAGACTACAAACAATTTTGTAACTTTTGTAGCAACTTAAAGGTAAAGATAACCCAGAAGAAATTGCGAAAATATATACTACAGATATTAAAGCACTTGGTCAATTAATGATACAGATATTACCTAGTATTAAGGCAAGTGCTCTGAAATCGCGAATTAAAAGTACCACTAAAAAGTTTCAACAGCGGCTTAACCTAGTTTATGAGGCTTAGGAGGAGCAGTACAGCTCGTCGCAGGATTACGCAACAGACATTTTGGAAAACTGATTAAAGTATTAAAAGTTCACTGTTGGCAGTTTTGTGTGTGTGTCAATAATAAAGTCGCTTCGATAGATCCCGAATCGTGAAGTGTGTCTCCCTGTGCCTTCCCTAATGTCAAAGTTTTAATGTTTTTTGATTATTTTGATTTTTTGTGTTTTTTGGGGACATTATGGAAAACCGGGATTAGAATTTTGCTGGTGGACTTATGGGCAAAGATCGAAAAGCCCTTAAAAAAAATTCGTTGTACCAATTATAAATGGTGGCCTTAGAGGGAGCTTCTTCGTCAAATACATTTCTAAGCCAATCTTTACATTGTTTAGACGTTAATGACGATTTAAAATCGTAAAAAATCATAATCCGGAAATGTTCTTTAGTTAAATTTATTTTTGAATGACACAAAATATTTAAATTATGATAATTAACAAACTATTAGAGCAAGGAGAATGAACTAGGCCTCAATCAACTCGCAAAAAATTAAAAAGTAACTGTCAAATAAACACAAATTTCATTTTTTTTTAGAAACATGGTCATTCTAGATTCTTCCAGGGTTCCCGTCGTATAATCACGTATTGGTAAAATTGGTGACTTCTACCTTATTACGTAAATGTGGCCGTGACATAAATGTCTTAGGTATTTGTGTTATCGTTTGAAAAAATACACATAAATTACAGATATGTGAAATAAAAAAAACATTTTTGAAATTCATATTTTATTTTGTTAAATGTACAGATATTTGTTACAACAAATGCAGTTTTGTTTCATATATATTTAACATTTTGTGTTTTCTTTTTCTTAAACAAAACATCCAAGGCACCAAACTTCCATCCTATATAATTTACAAATTCTGCCTTTTAGAACAGTCTAGACTACAAATTACTTGTTACTTTTTTAAAATCTTTTATATCCGAAATTTCCTAGTTCTGTACTCCTTTCTTTGTAATTAATTTACCTCTATATACTTTTTCGTTTACTTACTATTCAACTACGGCGTAAATTACAATAATTTACAAATACATTTGATTGCAAATCGCACAATATTTGTATTTCCGTGACTTTTCGGCTGTTTTGTTTTTATTTTCACAAGTATTTTATTTTCGATTATTTTATTTAATGTACTCGATTCAATTTTTAATTAATAATATTGCTACAGATTCAATGTCACTAACATATCATTTTCTCTTTGCCTTTAATATCAATATTTTTAAAATATTAATTTTTACTTTCTGATTGTATAGGCTTTTCGGATGTTGGTATACAATGTAATAAACTAAATTAAAAAATAATTGTTATTATGCATTTTAACTTGTAATTCATGTGAAAACAAGAAGTATACGATATTACTATTCGATATTAACTATAGCGCGTTTCACGTTCACGATGGCCTAGAGAATCTTATCGAGTATACAGAGTGGTTGGCTTTTCGTTGTACACTCAAGTACACTCGTTGAGAGTATCATATTTTAAAGAAATCAAAACGTATCTGATACAATTTCTTGCCCTCTTTCTGATCCTGTGAAATAGAGTGCTATCACTTGAAAAACAAAAGATGATCTAATGACTTTTGTTTTAAAATTCAACACCCTATATATTATTGTATACTTATTGAATTTTGAATACAGATATATAATTTTTTTCGTTGTGCAATGAATAATGCCATAATAACAGAAAATAGAAAAAGAACAAGTTTGCTTTGGAAATATGAGCGAGCAAAAAACCAAATATTATTTAAATGTCAATTCGTATACCAGTTGACGAGATGACAGTTTAGCAATTAGTAAATCATTATTCTTAGTTTTCCTGGTTTACTTACCATATTAAGCATTTAAAAATGGAATTTACTAATGCAGAGCAAGCAGCATTTACAACCGCTCAATCTGCAAGAACGAATGAATTTTTGCAATCGGTTATTAAATATGGGAAGACAATACTTTCCAGATGAAGCAAATTTCCATAGGAATGGTGTGTCTAATATACAATAATCACTTTTGTAATGACGTAAATCCTTGTAGGATACAGCAAACTCGATGTCAAATACGTTTTTCTACAAATGTCTGGATAGGTGTGATAGAGGATCAGTTATTGGGATAACGGCACACTTAATCAAAACCGATGTTTAAACTTTCTTGAAACTGAATTTCAAGAATATTTAGACCATCTGCCTTTAGCTATCCGGAGATAAATGTGGTTCCAACATGAGGTTCCAAATAAGTAACAAATTTTCTACAATTAGAATTTGAAAATGAGTGGATTGGGAATAAGGAGCCACATGTATGACCTCCGAGATCACCTGACCTTCGAATATTAGATTTTTTTTGTTTGGGGATTTACAAAAAATAAAGTCTATTGCACTTTGTCGAATACACTAGAATAACTCAAAAATACAATACAATTGGCAGCACAGGAAATTACACCGGATATGTTAAGATCCCAACATAATTATTACGCCGAGCTCGTATGTGTATCAACAAAAATGGTGGACAATTTGAACAATTTCTTCAATAGGATTTTTGCTTTATCGTGATATTGTTTTTCTATTGTTCTTTAGCCAAGACATATATCCTACTTGCGTGTTTGTTTTTGTTGTTATTATGACGATGTTATTCTATACAAAAAGGTACAAAAAGTATATCAATATGTTATTGCACGTATTACGCATTTGTTACAAATGAAACAGACATGCAATATACATATCTGTAACTGTACACATGGACAATACACCTCGTATTTTCAGCATTTACTTCTGCTTAAGACACGTGTTTCTGCCATCTATAGGCGTCGTCAGTCAATTTACATCTTGTAGGCGATTTCAGCGTAAATGTATATACAGATACAAATCTGTTCTTAAAAAGATTTGTATCATTTGTATTACATTGCTTCACTAGCTTGACTGACGACGCCTATAGATGGCAGAAACACGTGTCTTAAGCAGAAGTAAATGCTGAAAATACGAGGTGTATTGTCCATGTGTACAGTTACAGATATGTATATTGCATGTCTGTTTCATTTGTAACGATGTTATTCATTGTCCGACGGAAAACAAAAATTATACTGTATTCAGAATTGAATAAGCTAGCTAAATATTCAAAAATATATAGGTGTTCAATTTAAAAAAAGATTCATTAGATCATATTTTGTTTCTCGAGTGATAATACTCTTATTTCACAGAAAATAGTATCGGATATGTTTTGATTTGTTTTATATATGAAAAACCAACCACTCTTTATGTATCCTTTCTTCTCACTAGGGAATTCTACAAGCACTATATTCATTTACCTCGTGCTATATTGCAATATCTGCATTAATTTTTATCGGTAATTTTTGATTCGTAAAAGTAAATACACTGCCATAGTTTAATTTTTGTAATTTTGTCAAACTTCAAATTGTGCCTTCCTTTTTTAGTAAATTTATTATTGTTTTTAGTTATATCCAAGGTTTCTGCAGTTATTTTATAAATTGTTATTTTCAGAAGAACGCTATCTGTTGTTTATAACCGTATTTATAGTAAGTTGTGATACAAATATGCATATAAATAGTATTGCTAGTACATATTTTAAATTTTAGTAACCGAGTTTTCAG
Organism: Melolontha melolontha; assembly: GCA_935421215.2. Lineage (NCBI taxonomy): Eukaryota > Metazoa > Arthropoda > Insecta > Coleoptera > Scarabaeidae > Melolontha > Melolontha melolontha. The sequence goes on along the minus strand of OW285239.1, from coordinate 104,284,653 downwards.
AAAAAAGAATTTTTCAGTCGAAAAGAAAAGCAGATAATTATTAATATTTTCAACTATTTTAAGGGCGGCTACTGCTGCTATTGTAGCTAGTAAAGATTTAAATTGTTCAATATATCATATACTTTTAATCTTAATATTAGTTTCTTAATATGTATTAGTAAATGCACGAGGAAACATAATGTCCTAACAGCTACTTAATTCATTTTTGATGAACCTGTCGCGCGTTTCATTACTGTTTTGGACTAGGGTATTACGTTTGATAATTATAATCAATTGAACTTAACATCTGATCAGCATCATTAGCTGTCAGGCCATTTGGCTTTATTACACGTGTTACCAGGGATTTTTAAGACCCCAGAACATTAATAATTTTATATTACACACACGTGCGCTCTAAGCCTGAATATGTATAGTTATGTGGTATCCCTATTATGCAATACTACAGCAGATGGTTGAGAATGTGTAGAGGTTATATTTAAAGTTTATGTCTTTTAAATTGGATTGACAATTACTCGAACGTAATATTGACTACAATCTTCCCTTGCACCGGCATAACATGGAATTTTTAGTGCGAGTTGAGTGCAAATGAGAGCTTTATTTATAAAGATAATTGTTAGGAATGAAATTGGTTTGCCGTATTTGTTTTCTCGTGTTAGTTTCCTTGTGCCGCGTCTTTCATCTAGAAGCGTTTCCACATTCTCTGTGCCTAGTGCAAGAACTTTATTGAATGCCGATAAACTTTATGATGATATTCTTGTTTACAGTTGGAGTATAAAGTGTTCTTTCTTATCCATTTATACGAATGTACCTTTTTATATTATGCAATGTACATATATCACTTTTTTAAATTTTAGTTGCCTTGCAAATAGATTATTTTGTTGGATACAAATATATTGTTAATTATCATTATTATATACAATATAAGAAAGGAAGTGCGTTGATCTAGAAGAAAAATAAGCAGGAGAGAAAAGGTGTACCACTAAACGCTCCTATATATACGTACTTATTATGAAAATATTCAAACACTTGTACGATGAAAAGTGCCTAGTTTCTTCTCATAAAATTTGACACCGATCTTCAGTACAGTTCATAATACCAATAACACTGACAATGATCTCCCTAAATTTTGTACGAGCAACATTCCATAGACTTTGGAAAGACATTGGTGTTGTATTTCAAACAGTAAAATGGGAAAGCATTCTTATTGAGCGGTACGATCATATTGTAACAGCGATCAAAATCGAAACGCGATATAAGCAATAAAATGTATAATTAACTGTATTAGTTCAACAAAATTAGATCATTATTTTTTATACAACCACCTATATAAAAAGCTTTGATTCTTTAAGAATTATCTTTTTCATACTATAATACACAAACTATCCTTACATGAATACAAATCTATATTCAACAATTTAGTATTAAAAAAAAACAAGCCACTCTTAAATTGGGGGTTCAGAGAATATAAATCATCGCAATAATTAAATCCTCACGTTAACAATCATTTTGATGTTGATTAATGTAGATTTATTTTTATATAAATACAATGTAAAATAGACTATTAGTTCTTAAAAATTAAGAACAAAAATTTAACTATTTTGTATATAATAAATAATCAGGTGTTGAATTTATTAAGGTTATGCTTTTTCATTAGTAATATTACTTTTAATGGTAGGTTATATTTGGATATTATTTTGTATGTTGGTATGTAGATACATTTCTCATTATTGCTACGATTTGGCATCTGGTACGTATGGTATTTCCACAAGACTTGTAGTACACCATGAACGTGAGACGAACTATAGTATTCTTGTTTTTCATAATAGTTAGAATTATAATATGGCTATAATATTAAAATTGGATTAACAAGTTCATTGCTTGTATATTGATACGCCTTTATCTCATAAGTAAAGGAAAAGAGTAAATTTTTGCGAATTTAAATACCTTATTTACTAATTATTAATATAAATTGTTAAAGTGAAACTGATAATTATAAAAAAAAAAGATTGGAAAATATAACATGTTCGTGAGCGATAACTGAAGCAAACTGAAGTAAGTCAAGGTCAAATGTATATATTAACAGAAAATGGAGCATATTCTCTTCTATTACATAAAGAGAAGCATTTATACGTTTCAAAAATTATTTTTTTCGCACTTCCTGATAATTATTATTAATAATTTTTTTTTATTTAGTTTGTCACATTGTAGGTATGTTACTATTTACAATTTTTACAAATACTGCTATAGATATGAAAGTATATGTAAATATTACAAATTAATAATGCGAATATTAATTTCAAATATTCATCGTTAATTTGATTTAATATTAAATATTAGGTTTTAGACCGTCAATGATGTTTTCTTTAAATACTGCTTTGCTTTTTATAAATTCTTTTAATCTTTTATTTTCTGGATAATTTTTTTTAAATTTTGTCTAATTTATACATTTTTTTTGTTTATTTCATCATTCCCTTTGAGATTATCTGTTTTGGTCGTTGTAAACAAACAGATTTCAAAATTAATATTATCCACAACAGTTATGTGGATAATAATAATTTTGGAATCTTTTTGTTCACCATCATTATTATATGCATCAACCGTATAATAGTTTGCTTTATTACGATACTCCTTTAAGTATTAGTTTCCTCTTTTCGATTGCCTCCTTCTTTATTTCTGAGCTTTTTACAAAGTATTCTTTTCACATGCACCTACATATCAACTTTTAATAGATATGAAGAAAACACCCTAATACATGAGATTACCTTCCCTTTTAGGATGTTATTCAAAACAAGTATTCTCTTAGTTTTTTTAGGAAGTAGATTAGCAAAGTTCTATTTCATTATCTTGTCTCCTATCATGAATCAACCCTTTCTTTATATTTTTTTTACATAATCTACATTTTATAGTGCATTTGCAATTGTTTATACATCTTACATTTCTACTTAAGTCTTCTACATAAAGATAGTTCATCTTTAAAGAAATGTTTGTTTCTTCTCAATCTAAAAATAGGCACTTTCCCATACGTTAAACTGGTAGTGCTATTATTTAATATTCTTAAAATTAGTATTTTAAAATCATGTTACTACTGCGTAACACTAGAATACAAAATTTTATTCATTTAAACCTCGTGAAAATTTATCATATTTTTAATATTTATATGTCCTCAAAAGTCCTTTATGTATAAGAATTAAATAAAATAAATCAAGGGATGCTTTTATTCAGACATTTGCTAACTTCTATCGATCATTTTTAGTAATCATGAATTCTAAGTTTTGGTATTCGATTCTACTAGTACATTACATGCAATAATAAAACCCTAAGGTTCCTTAGAGAAACGAAAATTTTTTTATCTGACTTGATTTTGACTCAGTTACTTGATTTGACGTATTTACCTCCCATGTTGTTCGAATTTTAGACTGTGATTTTTATGGGTATTCATGCTTTGATTTTTACTGCTTTTTTATGTTTAAAGAGTTGAAAATCAACTCTAATTTGTATGGTATTCCAGTACGTGTTTTGAGTAATGACCAATTTTTGAACTTCAAAAGGAATAATGCTTTTTCACATTTTCCGTAGAATACGGCTTAGCTAATCATATCTATTTCTACATAGCAAATACATTATTTTTCAAGGATATCTGTAAGTTTGTGATACTGTATATCAAAAATTTCTCATAAATTTTATAGGAAATAAAATTTCAGCTTTCCTTCGATCATAATTATTTAGGTACTTAATCTTGTGTTATAGTTATGGACTTACGTTTGTCCAAACCTTACCTAGACCCACGTTGTTTTAATATTTTTTCGATAAAATAGAAATACAAATAAACGTCCCAAATTTGATCGTCTATTGTTTCGTTATTGTTTTTCCGTCAGAAGTTTGGTTGGTAGTTTCTAATATAATTTCACCTAGTTTAATTGTTTTATTGATTTCTTGAGTATGTACTGTTTTTTAGAGTTTTGCAATTAAAACTGAAATGTAGTCAATGACACAGAAAATACTTTTTCAATACTTTCTCCTCGAAAACTCGAATTATTTTTTGTAAATTAATCATTCTTTCGCTAAGAAATAAGTAATTAAACTTCTAGTTTCAAAAATTCTTTTATTGTAAATACCACTACAATATTGTTTCGCTACAATGGCTTCATCAGCCATTGTATGGCGAAACAATATTGTAGTGGTATTTACAATAAAAGAATTTTTGAAACTAGAAGTTTAATTACTTATTTCTTAGCGTTATAATGAAGTTTCAACAAGTATCTCCTTCGTCAATTAACTATTTAATAATTCTTTCATTATCTTCTATTATGTGCATGTTTTTCAGCTATTTAATTTTTATTTCTTTCATTTCAAGGCTTATTGGTTTCTGAATACTTTTAGAAATCTTTCCATCAGTTGGGTTCTTTAATATTTTTGGCATTCAAAATAAATTTCGCGTTTGTTAACCATTGTCTCTAACTTAAAAATACTATGTTTACATGCATTTAAGAATATTTTATTATTATTTTGTATTTGGAATTGAATGCTACATTTTCAATGGGCATAATTACTCTTTATTTTTTTACCAATTTCTCAGATAATAGTACCTATACCATTTGGAGGGTTATGTTATATCTGCTAAGGTTCGCTGTATATTTTGAGTATCGTCTGAGAAGATTCACAGTTGTTTCAGTGTGTATATCACATGCTCTGCAGTCAATACACCTGATGAGCTGCTATAATCTGCTTTCGATATTTTAATCTAGAGAGTATACTATTCTGGCAGGATTTAATGTTGCCCTTAGTCTTGGAATCGAGTCCAAGATAAACCCACAAAAACACAATGCAAATTTTGTAGACAATTGTTGCTATTCGATATTCTTGAACAACTTTCTAGTCATAGATTTATGGGTTTGTCACAATGTTGTAGTAAAAGAATAGAGTCAAGCACTTTTTTAATTTTCTAATGTCCTAAGTTCCTGGACTGGATTTTTAATACTGTTTGGAATACCGTTTATACAAACACGTACCTCTGCTTTGTATTTCAAGATTGTTTGACGAATTAATAAAGAATAATATACGTTTTTTACGTTACAAGATGTTACAATACATACTATTCTGAATCGTGCCTGTTCACGGGAGTTCTGCTGAATCATTATCTATGTGATTTTCAGCCTAATTGCACCAATTGTCCATATTCCATTTAAATATATCAAAGGCGTGCAATAGTTTGGGAATTGCTAACATGTCGATCCTTTTTTAAAATGTTTTTATAACTTTTTCAGGTCTTGTTTAATTCGCATGAAGCTGATATCTCTTTGCACAATGTCAAGCAAGGCATGCTGTTTTTTCGATATCAGACATTTATGAGAGTTCTGATGGCCAGGTCTATTTGTCCCCTATATTCTTTGCATTTTCCTCCTTTAACGCTGTCTAAGGTAGAACGTTCATCTGCTTCCGTCCCCATACCAATGATATCAAAATATTTTTGCATAATTAAAAAGACTTTTTTCAACTGTTTTTTATTTTGTGTATGCAACCGCAGGCCATCCGTAAAGAGCATAGGTACTGTAATTTAGTTTTCTCTTTTCACTATTTGGCAGTCCTACAGTATACTCAGCTATTCTAAGCAATTAAACTAACAACGGAAGTGTGATGTAGGACAGCAGCGAGTTGAGTCACCTTGAAAGATTGCACAACCTTTTCCTATTCGTGCTAAATATCATTGTGGTTTTTCATTTGCTGAATAAGTCTCTGATTTATTATTATGTTGTTTTTATTGTATTTTGTAGTTTGGTTATCAGGTAACGGGTCTCCATTAAGTCATAAGTTCATCGTTGTTGGAGGAACTTTGTTAGTTTAAGTATAACTGCTTTTTATATGTTTCTATGAACGGATTTGTAGACACTTGATGTAAGTGGGCCAGTTAGTTGTCATTCCTATTCTATCGTTAACAGTATTATGTTCTTCTGCTAGCTCTTCGTCTTATGTGACATTGGGACTACTCATTGTTGCAATAAAGAAAAAAACATGTCCACATAAATCTAGTGCAATCACAAATGTCAAACTGTCAAAATTAAAAATGTAGTTTGAAGTGATGATGCTTTTCAAGCACAACGTGCTGATTGAGAAAAATAGTTTTTAAGTACAAATTTACGAAAAATACAGTCAATATTTTATTGAGTTATTTTATATATCGCTCATAAAATCTCTTATTTTGTGGTTAATAAACATGCATGACTTCACTATTTATTGGTTTGAATTTTTTTCATCGGTATCATCTTTCTAAAAATCAGGCCCGTAATTTATATGACTTAAGAAGTTAGACTGGATAGCTTCTGCTCTTCAGATAAATGAAACTTCTTTGCTCCGATATGATATTCAGCTTCTTTTATCCATTGTCTTGCAGTTTGACAAGATACCAGGAAGATTAGAGTTTCTTCTACTTTTGAATGGGTGGTCTCTCAAATATTACACTAAAAGTCGATCTTGTTTTTGGTTGGAAATTAAAACAGATTGCTTATTTGTAGTTAAAATTTCCTTCATTTTCCTGCTTCTTCTCTACACCTAATATGGCAGATTTGTCTGTATGAATTTCTTCAGCAATTCCTCTAATAGTATGGCTGGTTTCCAATTTTGTGATAATTCTTAATTTATCATGCTAAGTAAGTTTTAAATATTAAATAATAATAAGTAAATAATTAAAATAACACATTGTAAAATTAACAATCAAAGTATGTCATCAAACTTAAAATTAAAGTCTTTATACTAGATTTATGTGTACTTAACTGTATGGTATATTTTCTTTCCTTGTTGGTTGAAAGATTTATGCAGCCTATTGTTTGCAATTGTTTTATTTGATTGTGATATTCTGTGTGTCTGTAAAAGTTGATATTTAATTGCAAGTTACTAATGTACAGAGAGATCCATCACAAGTAAAGTGTGGTGATCATAAAATTCTCTAGATCAGAGTATTTTTACATACCGGTCATGGCTATTTACAGTTTGTTTGACAGTCCTGTCATTTGTATTTATGTTTGTTGTCGTTACAACATGGCTTCTACACATGCGCGAATTATTGAAACATACTACTGCCAACTGTACAATGATGCCAAACTAATTTTTCTCATACCAACCTCCTTCACTAGAGATGGATTACTCTGTATTATTCTTGCTACTATTGTGTAGTCTGTTCTAGCAAGTAATTTGTATTCACTTGTTCATTGTCTCCTTGATTATATATTTGATATTATTTAAGTTGCCATTTAATTGCTTTGTATTATCAAAAGATAAATTACTTTCGGAAAGTCGTCCTTTTCTGAGCCATAAGAGTTGTTTATCTATTGTTGGGTCTTGTGTAATTCTGTAGTGATTGATAGGATTTTGCTCGACAATTTTTGTTTTCTGTTTTCGTTTCGAACTCGACTAACGAGGCTAATTTTGTGTTTGTGTTTTGTGTTAGTATGCATAATAGAACAATAGTACTACAAGTTCTACGATTAGTTTATTGTTATTATTTTGTTTCATTGTAATTCTTTAGTTATTTTAGTTATTTTTACATGGTGTTGCATTAACGTTTTGCATTTACTTTATTTGTAGAAATTACGGACTGTACCACATTTGAAGAGTATTATTATTATTCTTTTATATTAATAAATGGATCTTGGATGGTAATTCTATTGAGTATCTATTGAGATCATTTGAGAACTGAATCAGTATAATTCTGCTACTGATGTAATGAATGGCAATACGTATTAATTTTTTTTTGAGTGTTTACTGTTAACGTTATTGTCTGTTGGTAAAACCATGTCCTATAGGGTGTGTGATATTTTTCACTTTATCTTAAAGTACCATGTTTATAGAGTTTGTATCTGTAGATTTCAAGAATTGGGAGGTGTATATTACAATAGGGTGTAAATGTTTCATTAATGGGGTTGTATTTTTGTGTTCTTGGTTGATGTAGTATATTAGCTGCATTATTATGTCTATTAGTATATGCTGTTTTTGGTAGTGTTTTACACTCTGTGGTAATATGATGTTGATGTAAATTGCATCTCCTGTAGGGTTTGTATCTTTAGCCGTGTATTTCCTATTAGTATTACTTGATTTATTATAACGGGTGATTGTAAATTATTGAAACTGTTGTCATTAAGATTGCAACAATTCTACGAATTTATGTTGACATGCCCAATTTTTAAATTAAATTTTGTCGAAAATTTTACAAAATAAAAGTCAAACAACCTATCTCATCCATATTTATGGAAAAAATTCTAGCCAAAGAAGGATAAATCTAAAGTGAATGATCAGGCAAGACAATTTCTCGGAGTTGCCAAATTAAATATTTGCTTCAATCATTTATAGCCACTCGGTATTATTAATACTGGAGCTGGAAAATTGCGCCAATAGCTAGAGGCGGACCTTTAAAATTTGACACATAAAATAAATAGACCACTGAAATACTTATCGTTGTGAAAGCCTTCCGTAAAGTCATAAACGGAGTAACATCTGTTAAATATTTTAATCGTTAGATACGTATACATTTTTAAAATCGAATGAATGCGGTACAAGCCCATAGCGTCTATAGAAATAATCCGACGCGTTGGTCGGCCGTGACTCAAGGTTTTCAAGAAAGCGTTGGCAATCAAGGATGAATCACTGCCGACCAACATATGTCGGATTCTGTCTATAGATGCTATCGATTTCTTACCGGATTAATTTGATTTAAAAAATTCAAACATATCTGATCATTTAAATATTTAACAGATGTTATTTAATACGGTAAGTGTTTAAGTACGTTATATATTTTGTTTCTTACCATTTATTTTATATGTAAACTTTTATGCAGCCACCACTGGCTGTTTGCGCAAATTCGCCAGTCCTAATTATTACTATCGTTACTCTTTATTCTGTATTACAATAAAAATAAATTTGCCAGAAAAACATTGGAAAATGAAATTATTAATTGTGTACATGCTTATATGTAGAATATTATAATTTCCTTTGTTTTATTAATTTTTGGAGATAAAAATGGAATCGAGTATTTATATAACTTAATACATTCATTTCTTCTCAAAAATATTTAAAAATTATTTACAAATTTATCATCTATTTTATATATATATATATACTTCGCTAAGTAACTACTACAAGTTTATTGCTTACGAGCTTAAAAAAACTCCAAACAAATTAATGTTCGTTCATCGTTATTATTCGGTAACATTTAAAACTAAGCACTACAAATAAAATTATATATGTATTTATATGCACGAAGGGATAACTAAATTTCTAGAAATATTGCTTTCATTAAATACAAAAAATATCACCATTTTTTCATTCTTTTTAAGAAGCAGTGTGTAAAAATACATATATTATTTTTTTTATTGCGAACATCGTCATGGATGCGGTATTTTTTTATTAATATGATTTTTAAAACTAATCACAGATTAGCTATTTTGTTTGGGTTATATTGTTCTTGTAAAAGTGGCCGAATAAAATTGATTACTCATCAATATCACTTCATTTTATTAACAATACTGCGACATTGATATGTTGCATGCCTAAAACGATTGTTTAGTTTTTTCAACGCTGCTTTGTTATATAAATTTTAAAAGTGAATACCATTAAAAAGAACGTTTCGGCCATTTTTAACACTAATAGGTAACCTATTTGTAATTTGCTGTATTCAAATGGAGGATTAAAAAGTTTAAAAACTATACAAGCTAAAAACAAGACAACCTGTGTGTATTTCGTCTTTTGTTTTTGTGTACCTATATCGAGATTATCAAGGAACCCTATGTATATCTAATAAGAATGGTATGTGTAATTATTTATTTACATTACAAGTTATTGAATACTTGGTCCGTTAGAAATATGGAAGTCTGCACGCTAACGTTATTTTACTAGATCGTAATAGAGTAAACCAGGATTATATCGTGAAATCTCATATCTGTATTTGTTTGAAATTTGATGCATTTACATTATATTTATTCAGTTTTGATGTGTTTTGTATTGATTGGGAATAATTTTATACAATCGTATTTTTTTTTATTTTGAAATTTTATATTCAATCAGAATGTATGCATTAACATTTCAGAAATTCTCAAAATAGAACCGAACGTCCAATAAGTGTAAATTGATTTATATATAAATTTTGACTGAATTTATCTTTCAAGCGGTCCATGAAAATATTATAGAAATATTACGAATTAGTTGTTCGAAGGATTTAATTTGACTTGTCAGGATGTATTTTGATAATAGTGTGACTGATGGATATCCTTGATATTAGGAGGATTTGTATTATGAGGGTGAATCATTATATAGAGCAACACACCTCCCGCCAACTACCATCTGTCAATAGACTACGGTCAAAGTTTGAGAAACTTGGTCATTTAGTTAAAATACAACAGCCATTTAAGGCAGGCAATCAGGCAAAAATGGAAAAAAGTAAATTTCGTGTGCCCATCAAGCATTTTTGCCGAAGAAAACCATCACACAAACCAAGAGTAAACTTGATAAATGCTATGGGGCTCTGCACCACCAGAATCAATAGTAAAGAGGTGGTTTACTAATTTTTTTTTGATGCAATGATGCCAAATTGAGGTCACTATACCCGTAAGAATTGAAAAAAATTACGATATGGAGTTGGTCGATCGGAGATTGAAAGTGCGCGATATTGTAGAAGCAATAATCATATCAGGGGTTTCGATATTGAATGATAACTTTCACACATAATTAATAATAATAACAAACGCGATCGTGTGACAATTTCGAAGGAGTGTTTGGCTTTGTTCATCAGTAATCCGGACATTTTTTTGGATCGTTCCATAAAGGTGAACGAAATATGAATCCACCACAACATATCGGAGACCAAGCAGTCGAAACAGTGGGTTTTTTCAGGTAAATCGGCGTCAAAGAATCTGGATCTGTCGGCCAACAAGGTCATGGCGACAGTTTCTTAGGATGCATGCGGCATAATCTATAGATTACATTCAAAAGGGAAAAACGGTCAACGGTGAATATTACTGTAACTTATTGGACCGCTCCAGCAAATCATCCCTCGAATAAATGCCTGTTTTGAGAATATCGATAAATCCTATTATAAACAAATTGAAGAAACGTTGAACCAAGTGTATTGAACTCAAAGGACACTATGTTGACAAATAAAATATTTTTTTTTTACAGAAAAAGCTTTCATTCAAAAAGTCACAGACATAACAGTCCACCCTCGTATAGAAATAAAGCTACAAGTACGTTTCAAAGTCGAAGTTATTTTTCGATTTTATTCGAATACACAATATTTTTGCTTTATAACTTTGTATGGTTTAAATAATTGGTTAAGAATATGATAACTTCCATAGTTCAAATTAAATTACATTTACTTTATTATATATTACCGTTAGACTGTTTCAATGTTATTACTTGCGTTAACACATTTTATCATTCTTGGATTTGGTAATGATAAAACTTTAAATGATAATTTTAGGTACGTATAAACTATATATTGAACACCCCAGTAACATATAAGGTGTAAAACACACAATTGTATTATTGTATTCAATAGGTCTTGAGAAGTACGTGCTCTGTTACTTTTCAATATTAAATTTTTTGTGTTATGACAGTCTAAGTTTCTTAAAACTTTATGGTGGTGATTAATGAAAATGTCAATATTTCAATGTATTTAAACTTATTTGTATACATAAAGCATCGGAATGATGCTTACGTTTAAAAAAAAATCAACGTTTTTTGCTGAAGCTGATAGCAATTTCTTTGTTTTTATGAAAATTGCATTGACTAGTCTCTATGCAGCATGATGAAGTGATGAACAATTATTGCTGAACGTTGATAGTGTGGAAGATGCTGCTTCCATTTTGATTGTATCATCGTTTTGCACACAAAAGAATGGAGAAAAACGTGTCCTTATAGAGTTACTTCCGAAGTTGAACATATGCTAATGAGCTTGCATTATATTGAAAATACTCAAGATTAAGATCGAGAAATGTTCGTCAATGTAGGCTATTGATTTTTAGACTGTGAAAAAACTGTGCTGAAAAATGTACTGCGCCACCAATAGAAATCAATACCTTCGACAATATGCCAAGAAAAGTTGCAGATATTTTGCAGTTCTTCTTGGAAATTAAACAATGCTTAAAGAGAAGAACTGCAATATTATTTGTCAATAGTGAAGGAGACATAAAAACATTGAAACGGCATGGAAGATGAGTTCCAGTACCGTTGCTGGTATAGGATACTCAAGACAGCATTGCGAATAAAGTGAAAAAATATATACGAATTTTAAGTTAAAATGTTTGCTAGGGATATTCTTCTATTGTAGTTTTCTAGGTCCAATCAGTTGCTGTACCAAGTACACTCTTGGATATTTATGTAATGTTTTCTAATATTCATTGAGAGCATTTAATAAGTTATATTTAATCTCTACGCTGATAACTTGAACGAATAAAGCATTATTGATATATAAAAATGTGTTTATAAAGAAAAGTTTTGCTAAGCGAGAAGGTAGTATTTTTTTCATTGTCAAAGTGGTTATTTTCCGTTGAGAAAAACGATTTTTTTAGAAGGCATGAAAAACGAAATTTACTGCAGATACTTTCCAATTCTACTTGGCATACAGGAAATTGGACATTGCTTTAGAAGAGGTACTGCAATATTATTTGCTGATAGTGGATCAGACATACAAACCTTGAAACGGCATGGAAAATAGTGTCCCAGTACCCTTGCTGATACAGGATATTCAAAGCGGTAATGAGAATAAAATGAATAAATCTACAAGAATTTTAGGGGAAAATGTTTGCTAGGAATATTCTTCTATTGTAGTTTTCTAGGTCCAATAAATTGCTATACCAAGTGAAATGTTTGGCAATTCTTTTTCAGATATTCAGTGAGTGGCATAGCATTTAACAATTTATATGATACTGCACGTTTAATCTGTGTGCTAGTTATTTAAACGAATAAGAATTTATTGTTATATAGAATGTGTTACTATGCAGAAAAGTTTTACTAAGCGAAAAAGTAGCATTTTTCTTCACTGACAAAGTGGTTATTTTCCATTTTAGAAAACGATTTTTTTATAGAGCTTGAAAAATAAAAGTGAAACCCTCATTGGGTTGATTGCAGATACTTTGCAGGAAATTAGACATTGCTTTAGAAGAAGTACTGTAATATTATTTGCCGATAGTTGAGCAGATATGGAAACCTTGAAACGGCATAGAATATGCTATCTCAGTACCGTTGCTGATACTGGATACTCAAGGCGGTATTGAGAATAAAGCCAAAAATTTACAAGTATTTTAGGCCAAAATGTTTGCCAGTAATATTCTTCTATTGCAATTTTCTCAGTCATACCATGTGAAATGGGCAATTCTGTATCATTTTCTGATATTCGGTAAGTGGCATAACATTTAATAACTTACGTAATACTACACATTTATTCTGTATGCTAATAAGTTAAACGAATCAGGCTTTATTGTTATATAAAAATGTGTTTATGAAGAAAAGCTTTGCTAACCGAGAAAGTGGTTATTTTTCATTAAGGAACACGATCTTTTTTATAAAACATGAAAATAAAATTGAAACCCTCACTGGATTGATTGTTGAAGACATAACTGGTAATAAAGCTATATTACCAATTTTAATGGAAATTATGGTACTCGTGGAATACCATGTAACCGAAGCAAAGGCAGATTGAATGTAATATATAATTTATAATCGTTTCATGTTGGTTGTGTGATGTGTTGCGCAAGGTATGAAAATAAATTCCATATTATGGGAAATTAGCAAAACAAAGGGACTGTTAAAAATCAGTATCCTCGTTCAGTATATAACCCATGAAATAATACCACTTCGACAAAAACGTATTTGCAATTTAACCACAAATATTCAATTGGTTACATGATCTACATTTATAATAATAATGTTATTCTTATTATGATTATTACTTATTAGTTCATTCTTCTAAATACAATGTTCTTCAAAATTAATCGATCTTTAAAATTCACTTCCTGGTTTACTCCATGTAATATGCGATTTAACGATTACAATATTTAAACGCTATAATATTTTCAGTATTTAGCATGTATGAGAATATTATATCATAAACTAAAGATTGCATATTTACTTATTTAACAATCGGCATACATATTTTTCTCATTAATAAGTAATTTATTAGGCCCCGAGTTTATTTTTCTAGTAGCAAAAAAGAACATTGACAGTTTAAAATTTATTGTAGCGCAAAATCTCTTGTGTTTGCTATAATAATTTTAGCGCATGTTAAAAACATGAACAGGAATGTTGTTTTGTTAGTATCGTGTGTTAGAATGTGTTTGTCCTCGAATACGATTGGTTAAAATGAAGAAAGTATATTCAATGCAACTTCGAGGAAAACTTCATTGTTTGTGACAATGTTCTAAACTACGTATTAATTATTACTTGTTAAGTATGCAATAATTAAAGTAATCTCATAATATATCCATAACAATGGGACACTTATGTAATATGTTTACTGTATTTTCATTAAATATTGGTTTAATTTTGGCCAACGTATATATGTACATAAAACTAGTTATGCTTCAAGAGCAGGCGGAACATAATAGGTTTCCGCTTCCTGTGTTCGGAGTTTTCCACTAAAATTGAACATTTTTCATTTAGCCCAATGTGTTAAAATATACAACTTTTAATGTAATAATTCAATATTCACATATCATGCATTCTAAGTAATATTCGACGCTTGACCCCCCTTTCTGCTATACACATATATAGAGGCATTGAAACAAAATGTTTTTTAATGGTAATTATTTAGGACAACGAATGTGATGCGGATGTAAGGAATTTGAGAGTATCAATTTGGATAATTCATGAGATATATTAGCTTTTTTTAAGAATTCAAAAATTTCATAAAGCAATAAGTAATCATGACGGACACAACATCGTAATTCGTTTATATTGATGAAAATTGTGTACAGCAAATATGCAATATATGTTGATATTTTGTAGGCTACTGTTTTTAGCGCTGAGAAATATCTTATGCCAGGCATGATAATGTAAAATATCATGTTCTGGCATTGTTTTTCAGTCAATTAGTTTTGCTTCTAGCATGGACAATTTTTAAATTAGCATTTTTAAAACATTTTCAAAATCTTTTTACTAAAATAGAAAACAAGTAGAAAAATCAAGATTTCGTAAACTCGTCATAAGTAATCCTATCTAAAAACAATAAAATACCACAATAAATACAAAGAAAGTAATAGAATTTATTAAACTGCAGTTTGTGTTTGTTAATTTCAAAATTAGAATGATCGTTTTTATTAAAATTATAAATAACAAATCGCGATAACATTATTATTCTTTACATGTTTATTAGGCATTATGCATGTAGTCAAATTGTAGTCAAATTTTAATAAAATTATTTTTTTAAAATTATATCTAAGGTTATATTTGTTATAGTCCAAATTTACTCAGTATATTTGTATAATCTTTCTATTGTTCTTAAAATGTATATTTCTTTGGAAGAGTTTTTGTTTAATATTCTGCCAAACACTTTACAACTGTCTTCTTTTAATTTTGTAGTATTTTCAATTAGATGTTTCCTCTGTTAGAGATAGTGTTTTAGTAGTCAATCTTAAATGTTTGTATTTAATACCTCCCGTTTCCATCTGTTCTTGTAGTTATAAACGCTTCCATGTATATATTTTAAATAAAGCTAAATTAATATTCATATGTGCAGTTTTCCTTAAATTTGGTCATCAGATGAATCACATTGGTCAAGATAAAGTGGAAACAGGATCTGGTGATTCCAACTTATGCATTTTAGATGTCTTCGTTTCAATTTTCAATTTTCAATTTTATAACACAAAGAATAAAACATGAAACCCCCATCTCTAATGCTTTAATGTACTTATCCTCAAGTAGGTTTTGATTTAACTTTTGACGGTTATTAAATTAATTATTGGAGCAAACATATGCGATAAAATTTTATGTTTGGTTGGGTAAATCTCCAACTGAAACATTTGAAATGATTAAAACTGCATACCCAGATTATAGTTTATCATGATGTATAGTGTTTGAGTGGCATAAGAAATTCAAATAGGATAGTGAATCAGTGGAAGATGAACCTCGACGCGGGCGACCACCAACTGCACGGATTGATTAAAAAATTGCAGAAATCCAAAACGATCGTCGGATTGGCATATATCGAATTTCTGTCATTGTTAATTTGTCTTATGGTTCCAGTCAAAAAAATATTCATTATGATTTAGGGTATGGAAAGGTCGCGGCAAAATGGATTCCAAAAGTGATGACCGATGAACAGAAAGCTAATCGAGTGAGAATTTGCCACTCGATTGGCAGTGGAAAAGGCAACTGCAACATAATCCACAGTTTTTAAACAATGTGGTTACATTTGACGAAAATTTGGTTCTATTATTACGACCCTGAATTAAAGTTTTAAAGCCTACAATGGAAGCATAAAAGCAGTCCAAGACCGCAGAAGGCGAACACTGTGAAAAGCTCCGGTAAAGTGATGCACTTAATTTTTTTTTGATAAATGGGGCATTATTTATGAACACCTTTTACCTAGAGAACATACAGTAACTGGAGAATACTTTTCTAATGTATTTCGAGGAACTTTAAAGGTAAAAGTAAACAAGAAACGGCCGCTTTATCGACATCGGTTAGATCCTGTATCCGTCCCATACATCAGCGATTTGTCAACGAACACTTGAAGAATTGGGGGTGGAAATTATGGTTCACCCTCCCTACTCACCTGACCCTGCTCCATGTGACTTCCATTTGTTTCCTGAAGTCAAAAAGGAATTGAGAGGTCGAAAATTTGAGTCGCATTTATAGGTGATGGGTATACTAAATAGAGTTTAAAAAAATGGTTTCTGGGATGTTTATGACAATTGGACAAAACGACGGGACAAGTGTATTGCACAGGATGTAGAGTACTTTTGAAGAATAGTTGACGAAGTTTTCTAAAAAAATGTTTCATTTTTGTCCTACAGCACCAGTCTCGCTATTTTCTGATATTATACTCGCATGTAAGTTATAAATGTCGTATATGTTTTTATGTTATATATTTTATTAGATTTTTCAACTAAAAAATTGCTGTAGTGTTTGAAAATGATTTTAGGTTTTCTACCAAAGAATATAGTACGAATTCTGTTTCTTTCGTTCCTTTTTTATATATAAGTATTATATTAGATGTATTTCACGCTTTCGGAATAACTTCCATTTTTTCTTCTGTAGAGAATTTGGTGATAGCTTCAGTTTATTACTTTAGCTTTAATTGTTTTTGTAATCTTACTTCTAATAATGGCTAGTTCTTTTAAATTATTTTTATTCTATTTTCATGCTGTTATGAAATCCTCTACTGTTTGTTTTGAATTTATGAAATAGGTCCTATTACATTTTACATATCATTAATGCACTTTTAAAAAATATTTTTTATTATATTTTCTTATATAATTTCTAATATAAGTATAAGGAAATTTTTATGTTGTTTCTAATACCACATATTTATCATTAATGTATTTTCTACTTCTAATTATCAAATCAATAATCAATGTGAATTTTTGCCGTAGTTTGTTTGTCTTTTGCGAAACGAAGCTATTTATTTTTCATTATTCTTCGTAATTTTTTAAATGTTTTCTTGCAATTTTATATATTATTATTTCTTCTTCCGACAATCTTATTGAAAACCTTTGTAACGATTAGTTCGCTCTTTCGGTGTAAATTTTTTATTTATTCACTTTATTCACAGTTTTGCAATTAGTCTGGAATTTTTTATAATGATCGCGTGAATAATAATTTATTGCATATATTTTTATTATTACCTTATAGGTTGTTTCATAATTTTCACTTTAATCTTTACAACGTGGTTATATTTCAGAGCCGCAGTTTGTTTTTCTGAAGATATAAATATTAGTTATTCTGACTTCCTCATATGTCAAGATTTCAATTCACAGATACCCTGCAGACTTTCGCCAGCCCTTATCTTTCCATATCGTCTTGTTAAATTTAACAATAAACTCAACATCTTTATTTCTATAGTTTCTTAGTTTTTTTGTCATTGTATGGTACCAACAATACATAAAGTTATTATTGTGAAAGCTTTAATACTATAGTAATGTGCTAAAAAAGGCGAATGATTAGGTCGTATTTTATAGAAAGTGAGAGTGCCGAAATGGGGAAGAACAAATGTTATAACGTATTTTTACGAAAAGTTATAATAAACATTTATTATAAAGACAAAATCTCACAATGTGCAATTGGTCGCTCTTTATATATAATTCAAGAAAGATGATATATAATGTAATTAAGTATTATAACAACAACAAAAAAGTCAACTTAAGATGTTTCAACAACATCGCAGATAAATAACCGCATCAGAATAGCTGCGAATCAAAACCTTTACACTACGGTCAAATTCATCGAGATCTCTTTAACCCTGAAATCTTTCTTTTCCTCACTTTCGTTTTGCCTGTTACTTTCACTATTAAGCAGTTTTATATTTTCATTAGATAAATGAATCCTCTTCTTTGTTGTATTTTAACATTTAGTACTACACCTAGCGTTTCAAACTTTTTAAAGATCACTTCGCTTCGTATCTCTTTTAGTCACTACCACTATTTTTCAGACATTCAGCGTGTCGCACACTGTTTTTTATGTTTTCTAAGTTTGACAAAATCACCAACTAGCCTGGGTAGTTCTCGTTTTTAATTATGTCTGTTTTATTTAAAAAAGGTTGTTTGGTATTCTGTATAGCTTGGCCACTTTGTTTATTTGACTTAAAATTTTTCCTTTCAGTCGTCGTACATGTTTTTTGGATACATTCATTTGTCAATTTCTTTTATTGTTGGTCTGTGTTCTTTTGAGTCGTTCCCATAGTTACATGGGTTATCTTCAAAAATTATATTTTATCCAAATTTATTTCCAATTTATATTTCTTCATACAGCTTCTTCATTTCTCCACGCAATTTTTTTGTTCTTTCCTAAGCTTGTGTTCTTGTTAAAATATTCTGTTCACTTATTTGTAAGTTATAATGCTTTTGGTTCGAGAAGATATGTAATAATTATTTGTCAAAGACAAAAACTTTCTGTTGGAATATACAAAAAAAGAGGTTATTGTAGATGATCAATGTAATGAAAAAGTATTGGCATCCAAAATTTTAGTCTTTTCATTGAATATTGGTGATGTGGTTTAACATTATTGGTGTTAATCAAAGTGGTACTTTCTAACCGGACTTACTTTTACATGATTCTAACGCAATTAGATTGTTTCAATAAGCGGGGCATTGACTCTATCCAACATTTATTATTTCTGAAAGTACGTGTACGACATAAAAACCGGAATAAAGTGAATTAATATCGGAAATGGCGCGTTAAAATCAGTCAAAAAGTCATAGTCATTTCTCTTTCTTCGATTAGTAGTTTAGTGATAAGAAATCTTATTGTCTGGCGTAGTTATGTGCTATTTATTTGAAGATATTTGGTGAAAAATCAAAAATTGTAGTAAAAATATCTCTAATTTTGTAACTCCTGCTCCTATCAAACATCATTTAGTTTTTTTTACCAAGGAAAGACAGTTTCGTTTCTGAAGATTTGCGTGTTTTTTTTCTGAAACATCCACTTTGTGGTTATGATTTATATTCATTTAATGTTATAAAGAAATGCTTGAAAGAAGAACCGAAGACAATTCAAGAAAGAGTTTCGAAGATGTGTAAATTAATAATAATAGTAATAATTAGTATAGTAATAATTAGCATAAGTGTAATGTACTCAAAGGTAAGTGTTGCTTCACCGTATTACCTCACCTTATCAAACTTCAACTAACGTCTCTTTCGTATGAACAATTAGGAGATGTCTCAACGAAACAAGATTGCATCAACAATTGTTTAGGACAAAGTGCTTGGTATCAAAAACAAATCTAAAAAAGCCATTGGAGTGTAGATTAATGTTCTGTCTTTCGATGAAACAAAAATTAAAAAGGATTCTTCAGATAGGAGATTATAGTATGACGTCTACAGCGCCAAGTATTGAATCCAAAATACTCCCTAACAAAATTAAAGCACGAAGGTGGAAATACAATATGATATGGATTACATTTCGCGGTGAGGTACGTTACATAAATGGCATTTAAGGATAAAATTTAGTACATAGAGATCGTTGAAACTCTAATGTTTCCATTTGCTGGAGTACTTGCCTTTTATATGACAGTCTCAACATGACAACAACCCAAAACATTTTGTAAAGATCGTAAAAAAACTTTTACAAAATAACGTGGCCGCTATCCAATGGCTTTCGCGTTCCATCTTCAGATCGAGAGATCGCGAAAGCCATTGGATAGCGGTCGAGAACTAGTCACAAGTTGTGTAAACGGAAATAGCTCAAAATATAACAAGTAATAAAAAATCAACCAGCCAAAATCCCAACTTTTCAGCAATTATAAATATATAAAGGTAATGAAATGAACTGGCCAAGAAAGGTACTAATAAGAACTTCATAGGACCAGAACCTGTATGTGGAATCGTTAATGATTGCACTAGAAGGAAGATCTGGTTATGGCTCAAGGTCAACCCCAGGCCAAAACACTACTAAGGAAGCTGGAGGCTAGGTTTTCAGCCAACCTTATTCGTAGTAACAAAAAATAATTTTAAATTATTACAGGCTAGATAACTGGACATCGTCCTTTAAGGAAGCATCCGTACAGCATAGGCTTGATTAGCAAGCCTTGGTGTAGGAGCTGTGAAACAGGAAGAACGTAGCCTTCATGTTATATGCTCTTGTGAGGAACTAAAAGCACTCAGACAGAAACATTTCGGGTGAGATCTATTGGATCCTACGAAGGTACTCAAACTTCCTCTGAGAAGGCTTGTGACTTTTATCGAAGACATAAGACAAACAGAGTGGAACTCAGAGATCTATTGGAGGTAGTACAAAGAGCACTGTGCTAAAATGCCTGGATGTCCAAAGCAAACTTAGAAGAAGAAGAATTATAGATATATACTATACGCAGCTAACACATTTCTAACTCATGTTGTCAAATGTTGGGCGGAAGTAAAATCCAAGTGATTTTCAAATTTATAGATGGGCAAGATAATTATATGTCCGCAGCAATTTACTTAAATAAATGGCTAAATATAGTAAGCTAGTGTTTCACTTTAATTCAAAGGAACAGTAAAACTTATTCTCCAATCCAACTACTCATAAGAAGATCTTAGGAAATTTAATGAAAATACAGTAATTATGACCTATAACGCTCTGGTATTGCTTTATAAATACTAAAAACTTTCGTAGTTTACAATAGAATCTAGCTGTCGTTAACAGGAAAGAAAACAATTTTTATGTATAAAAATTTCAAGATCGCTGTGTAATTTTTCGAAAATTTTACCGAATCTATCAATGAATTTAAGTTACCTACTTTTTCATCCCACAATTCTAGCAGACCTAGTACATGTACATTTATATTATGTCATTGTTATAATTATATCTACAATTATATCATAATAATAATTGTCATTTTTACAATACAAAGTTTTTGCTTTCACTTAACGCTGTAAAAGTTTTGATAAATCACAGTTTAAAGTACTTCATCTCCGATTAATATACTCATTAAAATTATTCATATACATAATTAATTATTTTTACTTTTATAGAGCAATTACTCAGTATCATTAGATAACAAATGGAGAGCACAAGTAAGACTACTAGATTCTTTTTCTCATTACTACTTCATTTGTACACAACCAAAATTCGACGTCGTTGAAGTTCGCTGGACTTCGATGACGGTCGACGAACAGTCTCATGGCTTCCTACATATGCGAACTTATTAGTACAAAATGCTGTTGATCATCTTGCATTGTTTATTCGAAAGACGAGAAATGTAATGAATATTACGATTATTAATGTTTGGGATGATGATGTGATTTTTTCTGATCCGCTGATTTCGACACACTTTCCTGCAACAAATGAAATATACTTAAATTACTAGGTCCATAATGGCTGTATTTAAATTAGATAAATTAATAAAGCAAATATTCAGGGCAAACATTATTACTAAGCTATACTATGCGTTTTACATTGGCTGGAGACCAAAATGTGTTGATTTTTATAATATTTTGTGTATTCAAAATGTGAAATAAAATATCTCACGTTCGAAAAAAAATTTTGCAAATTCGAGATTTTGCAAAATACTGGTAGTTTAGTCTAGGGTAAGTGTAGAATACTTATTAAATATTTTGTGGACTTCAACTGTGCATAGAGAGAGTCAATAATTTACACCTTTTTGTTCGTCATGCGGATTTTTTTATTATAACCCCAATGAGCAATTTTGATTTAACTTAAATTATTACTAGAAATGGTTAGAACTAGTGTTTCAGTTAATAGTAATCTCTAGGCTCTGTTAGCGAAACTAGAAATAATAGAAAATCGAGAAACACAATATCATTTATATAATACCATGTTGCGATTGTGATAATTACTACATAGGTCAGACTAAACAATATACAAAAGGATATAAACCCACAAATACTCCAAAAACGGACAAAACCGCTCTATTTACACCCAAACTTCAGCACGATCACCAGTTAAATTTCAAAACAAACAGATAATCGGGAGGGAACAACACACAATGAAAAGAGAAATTAAGGAAATGTTTAGTATTAAACAAGAAGAAAAAACAACAGGAATGACATAAAAAATCTAAGTAGTATGTATATATTATAATTTAATAATGTAGAGTAGAGATCTGCATTAACCTTCATATAAAATCTAAGCTTAAATGTATAAAATTTAATATCGTAATGTAATTTTAACTAATTATATAAAAACCATAACAATGTAACATATAAAAATATGGCAGTACACAACGTAGTATGCTGTCATTTTTTATAATTATAATTAAATGTTTATATTTTTTAAAAAATTCTGAAAAAAACCATAAGTGCCGAAACATGTAAAATAATTGTAAATATAAAATCGCCGAATAATTAAATATACTATATATATATATATATATATATATATATATATATATATATAAAAAATTAATTTAAATTCGGGTAAGCGGTCTGTCAATTAAAAAACTCCTTTATTAAATAACCCTATATTTCGCAACAGAATTTGTTGCTTCTTCTGGGAAAAAAAATGTAGAGTTGAAAAATAATAAAATTGACGTACAAAAAATAAAAATAATCATTTTAATTTTTTGTACGTCAATTTTATTATTTTTCAACTCTACATTTTTTTCCCCAGAAGAAGCAACAAATTCTGTTGCGAAATATAGGGTTGAAAATAAAATAAAATAAAACAATAACTTTGTTATATATACAGTAAAACCTCTAATTATGGACACCTCCGACAATCGGACACCTCTAAAAAATGGACATTTTTTGTGGTACGAAATTTTATAATGGGTTTTCTTAACAATAGTCACTCCTAATATTGGACCCTCCATAAATCGGACGCGGACACCCTTTATTTCACCGAAGCAATAAAACATCTGTAAATATATCTCTTAATTAAGGACAGACAAGACGGGCGGCGCCGAATAAAATTTTAAAATTTTGCAATTATGTATGTATGTATGTATGTACTTTTATTGCTGCACACGTGGAAGTATATATCCTCGGGTTTTTCCCATAATACATATGTATGTACAAAGTGCACACGTGGAAGTATATCTACTCGGGTTTTTCCCATAATACAAAGGAACGACGGTTTACCACTGGCCTACTCGTCAGGTGATAAGTGGAGTGATATTTTGAATCAGTTTGAACTAGCCTTTGATAGTGTCAACATGGATTCTAGTAAAAGAAAGCGGTTAACAATCCAAGATAAAATTGATATTATTGCGGTTAGTGAACAGCAAAGCTTAAGTGTCCGAAAGCTCGCGGAAAAGTTTGGTGTCGGAAAGTCGCAAATTAGTGATATAGTGAAAAACAAAAGTGAAATAAAAGAACTTTTCGAGAAAAATGGAAACCTAGCTCAAAAAAGGAAGTTTCCAAAAACTAGTGGTTTAGCAATCGACGGAGCAGTGTTCAACTGGTTCTGTAAGGTGCGAAACAAAAATATTCCCATGCCAGGACCCCTACTTAAAGAAAGGGCGCTGGAAGTAGCACACAGTTTACAACTCACCGAATTCAAAGCGTCTAATGGTTGGTTGGAGAAATTTTGTCAAAGACATAAAATATCATTTAAAAGTGTGTGTGGTGAATCTGCCTATGTAAACATGCAAAATGTAGACGATTGGAAAGTCAAGTTGCAATCAATATGCAAAGATTACTCTCCGAAAGATATTTTTAATGCTGATGAAACCGGTTTATTTTTCCGCGCCCTTCCGACAAAAACATTTGCGTTAAGAAGTGATAAATGTGCCGGAGGAAAATCTGCAAAAGAACGACTAACTATATTGTTGTGTTCAAATATGGAGGGTGATAAGGAAAGGCCGTTAGTCATCGGTAAAAGTAAGAAACCTAGATGTTTTAAAGGAGCTCATGTGGATAAGTTGCCGATAGGATGGATATCTAACAAAAAAGCGTGGATGACTTTGGATATTATGTCAGCTTGGTTAAAGAACTTTGATAACAAGATGAAGAAAGAAAAAAGGCATGTAATTTTGTTTCTTGATAATGCCACTTCTCATCCGAAGATTTCATTGGAAAATGTAAAATTGGTTTTTCTGCCTCCAAATACTACCTCGCATTGTCAACCTATGGACCAGGGTGTGATTCAAAACTTTAAGGTAATTTACCGGAGCATGCTTGTAAAAAGGCTTTTGGCGTTAATGGATACTGAAAATTCACTAGAAATGGTAGAAAAAAACATTACGGTAGTCACTGCATTAATATGAATATCAGCTGCTTGGAAAAAACTCTCGCCTGTGACCGTAAGAAACTGTTTTCAAAAATGCGGATTCAATCAAAGTGACTGTGATCTAAGTGCAGAGTGCGATATAGAAGATAATATACCATTAGCATTTTTATTTCCCAATTTTAACATCACTAATTTAGATTTAAGCACATACGCATTAATTGATAATGAGTTATTTACTGAAAATCCTAATGTTTCCATTATAGATTGTATCGATGAAATTACTGATATCAGTGATGAAATGGAAAATGAGATTGAAGAGGAATTTGTAACTAGTATATCAAATATTTCAGAAGCCCATCAAAAATTAAAAGATCTTGAGAACTATTTCTTAAGCACTAACAGTTTTAACATTGCTAACAATATTTCTCAAGCTCTTTTTGAATGTGAATCTGAGATATTTAAACATAAAATGAAAAAAGCAAGACAAACAACAATTAATGATTATTTCAAGTAAAATCTACCATAAAATATGTATGTATGTATGTGTATTAAGTATTGTAAATTTTTTTCGACTTTCGTCTTATTATGTGTGATTAAATTGATATGAGAATGAATATTTTTTTTCGTTTTTTTTTCACCTCCACATTTTGGACACCTCCATATATTGGACATTTTAGGATTCCCCGTCAGTGTCCATTATAAGGAGGTTATACTGTACCACTTTAGTCACATACAACCGTGACCGCGGTTTCGACATACAATGTCATTATCAAACTGCAAAAATTACAGGCTTACATAGAACTTATAAATGACACAAAAATATATGGGGGCGGTTTATGATGTTATTTAAAATTACTACTATATACTTAACTATTATATACAACATTGAAAAAGAGGTGTATATATAAGGTCCAACTGTTCGTTTAAAACGATATCTATTGTGCTTGTGTGTCTGCTTTTGAAAACCTCTAGGGCCTCTAAAATATTTAATTTACGACCTTTCTCGGCCAAATGCAATATTTTACGGTGACCAAATGTATGTCCTTCTGTGATAAGATGGTTTGCAAATGTTGAATCTGTCTTCTTTAGTTTATATATATAAACTAAAGAAGACAGATTCAATGACTCACTTAAAGAAGCGACTTAAAATTATGCTAAGAGCGTCAGAACTTTAACATGGGACACAATAAAGATTACAGGTAATATTTAATTAGTTTTTATTTTATTTTGAAGAGCAATCAGTGACATTATGTTTTGAGTACAATATCATTTAAATGACCATCCATGCTGTGTTAAGATAAATAGATTCTTGTGGCTTAATTCCTGATTACTTTTTCATACATATCAGGTGGTAAATCTTGAATTGTGCGTGTGATGTTCACCTTAATCGTTCGTGGCTTATTTTCGTAGACCCGAAACAGTTAAAGATAAACCACAAATTTAATAAAATCAAGGAAAAGGCAGGTTATGATGATTGGTTACAAATGTTTTTGCGAAGAAACCCTGATATTGTTTTGGGGAAGTCTGAAGGAGTGTGATTGGCCCGATGTCAAGGAATGAAACGGGTCGAAATAAAAGCTTACTTCAGTTTATTAGAAAAGGCTTCGATAGAAAATGATTTATTGTCTAAACCTAATAGCGTATTTGATATGGATGAGGCCTTCAGCTCAATAATCGTTCGGGTCATGTACTCGCCGAAAAAGGTTCCAAAGCTGTAGTTACAACAACTTCTACAGAAAAGGGTCATCATAACCCGTTGCAGCGCTGAAGGTATTTCATTGCCGTCTGTATGTATAATGAAGAGTAAGAATAAAAAATGCGAATATGAAGATGAAATGCCTCCTGGTTCTCGTGTGTTTATATCTGGAAAATCTGCTTACATAACTTACATACATATACATATATAACAGCAATATTTTTAGAATGGTTCAAAATTCATTTTGTACCGAGCAGTTGTACTGTTGCTTGATGGATACTCCACGCATTGTAATTCAGTAGAAATGCTTAAATACGCTGCTCAGAACGAAATAATCCTGTTGCCTATGCCGAGTTACACTGCCCATTACTTGCAACACCTTGATCTGGCAGTGTTTAAATCCCTTAAACTTCATTTGTATGAACAATGCCGGAATCCAGGTCGCCGAATCACAATACTGATATATGGAACTTTGCTAAATAAAGCTTGGAGAAAAGTATCTTCAACAGAAAACGCTATTTCTGGGTTCAAGGCAAGTTGTTCCATTTATTCTAGGGGCAATGCCGGATTATGCTCTCTTTGACTCGCTTGCTGAGCCTAACTTTCTTCCTAATCCACCTATGTCCCCACCATCATCTGGTCCATTAGAATTTGAGGAAAATATTGAAGATAAATGGACACCTTTTGAATCTTAAAAGACATATCTCCAATTCCACAAAAACTGATGGAAGCTCGCAAGCATAGCAAGCAAGTTGGCCAGCTTTTGACTTCCCAAGAACACATATGTAACAAAATATGTAACAAAAAATAAGGGTAGAGTAAAGCAAGAAAAAATAAACATGATAAAACCCAAAGAGAAAAAACTGATAAGCCTGTCACCTGTCGTCTGTCAACGAGAGCACGGAAAACGAAGAAGATAATTGCGCTGCATTCGGAGAAAACTATTATAAGACCCGTCTTATTGAAGATTGCTTTCAATGCTTAGTTTGTAATTTAGGGTACATGAAAATTGTATAGAATTTGATGACATGTGCTCCAGATGTGGAAGAAGAAGAAAAGTGACTTAAAGCAAGCAGCAATGGCAGAAAAAGGGAAGGCGAAGTGCAAATATAGCACTGGTCATCTGTCCCGTACTACTATAGCCAACTTACCTTGATGTGGCGGGTGAGATGGCCAATTGTGTTTTTTCTAAATACATTTTATAGTGTCTTTCTCACATAAAAGACTTTTTCAAGGGTATAATAATTTTGATATTATACTATCCACAACCTTATATTGAAAGAGTTTATTTTAATCCGGCAACAGTTTTGTCATTATTGTACGGCGGAGTTGAAATAAATACATTTAAATAATATTGGAAGAGTGTATCTCTCCATGTATTTATTCTCTATTATTTTATCGTTATTATTGTACGGCGGAGCTAAAAAAAATACATTTAAATAACATGAAAGAGTGTTTCCCTTTACGTATTCTCCCTGGTATTTATCGTAAATTCATTGAGCCCGTTATTTGAGCCTAACCTAAAACTCATTACAAAATCTCAAAGAAATATTCTAATTAAATGCTTGAAAGAAATAGTATATAATACGCGGTAGCGAAAGCATATTAATTGCCACGGCTCGCGCCTCGGCAGTGAACTATATGTTCGGCTATAATATGAGCTTATTCTATTTTGCGTTCGTAATGAACTCATTATGAAACCCAAAACAGTATCGAAATGAGCTTCATTTTGATACGCTTTTTTTCATGTTTCAATGTAGGCGTTGTTCAAACACGTAAATAAATATCATTGCTGTCATTTGATTTTAAGAATTTAAATACATTTGACAGATATGATATATATACGTAGGCTACACAAACACCGTATATTGTATACAATTGACAACAAGATATATTAGTTTCTATGTCACTCATGTTTATATTTTTAAATAAAATATCAAGTAATGTTAACGAAAATTAATAAATAATATAAAATAGAAATAAAACTACGGTTCTAATCTTCACTTTAAATCTTAAATCGTAATACGACAATTGTTTCGCCAGCACAGTGGCTTCCTCAGGTGCTTACATCTAAAGAGTACGTTACGGAGTTTGTAACGTACTCTTTAGATGTAAGCACCTGAGGAAGCCACTGTGCTGGCGAAACAATTGTCGTGTTACGATTTAAGATTAAAAGTGAACATTAGAACCGTAGTTTTATTTCTATTTTAAATTATGGATCTTCATCAAGTAAATGCCGAATCAATTCAATTAATAAATTTAGATTTAAATTTGAAAATATCAAGTATCAATCTGACCAACTGCATATTTTATATAAAAATAATACTCTGAACTTTCAAATTAAATAATTTTAATTTATTAATGTAAAAAATGCAAAATAGAAACTCCCAGCCAATCTTTCATAAGACCTTTTGTCGCACTCGTTCTAAAGTCGTGGGGCAAAATGGCGCCTTGTGAAACTTGTGTTTTAATATACTATTCTCTGCCTAGTGTATAATATACTATTATCTGATGTTGATTTTAAGAAGACTGATTACTGATTATTATAATAAGAATAAAGTTTTAATTACATAACAAATATTTTTAATTTTGTTGCACTTTAAAAAATCTATGACAATTTTTAACGAATTTACTCTACATATTAGGAAAATATATTAAAAATACAACAGCAATGAATGCTTTCTAAAAACACACGTTCATTATTATGTTTTACTTCTATTATTTATACTATTTTAACAGTGTACAATCGGTAATACACATATTTTTAAAGTTCATGTATTGTAAAAGGTGTGTTTGTGTATCTAAATTAAAAACTAGTACCACTTATAACACGTTTCTATATGCGATTGTGCACGTTACATACATAAGTACAGACGTAATCAGTATATTCGAAAAATAATAACCGTCAACAAAAGAGCCCATTTCAGAGTACATTTAAAGTTCTTTTCTCACATACGAGGGCGTATTTTTATGTTATCTACCTAGCCACGAAACAAAAGAGTGACGATGTCAAACAAATTATTGAAAAATTGCTGTCACTGTTAGAAGTACATGTGCTAAGTTGTGTTTAGTTTGTGCTGTTTATAGAGATTTGAGACGGTCTACTTCTCGATAAAATGAGTGAAACTAAGGTTGAACATCGCAGCGTAATAAAGTTCCTGACAAAAGAAGGCAATGGTCCAAAAGCAATTCTTGCAAGAATGGTTGCTGTGTATGGCGAAGATACACCTTCTTATTTACAAGTAAAATATTGGTCTAAACTCTTTCGATGGGGCCGAGAGTCAAGCAATGATGACCCAAAGTCCGGACGACCCGTTGAAGCTCGAACTGAAGACATTGTGCGAAAAGTCGAAAATTTGGTACTGAAAGATCGGCGTGTAAAGATCTCTGTCATTGCCAATGAAGTCTGTATATCCGAAACAAGTATCCTCAAAATTTTGCATGACGATTTGGATATGAAGAAGGTGTCTGCACGGTGGATACCCAGATTGCTTACACCTGAACAAAAACCGTACAGAAAAGAAGTTTCTCAAGAAAATTTGGTCAAGTTGGAGAGGGACAAGACATTTTTATCTCGAATTATCACCGGGGATGAGACTTGGGTATATTACTGGGACCCTCCTACTAAACAAAAATCCATGCAGTGGGTTCACCACCAAAAAAGACCAAGACACAATTTTCTGGAAAAAAACTGCTTATTGAATATATGCCGAGAGGGTCTACCATAAATGGAGAGGACTGCGGAAATACAATTAAAAATTTAAACACTGCTGTGGAGGAAAAACGCCCGCATTCTAATATCCACAAAAAAACTTGTTGCTGCACGACAATTGTCGGGTTCATAAGGCAAACAAAGTTCAGCAGATAATCAATGACTGTGGGTTTATAGAGTTAAGGCATCCACCTTATAGCCCCAACCTAGCTCCGTCAGACTTCTTATTCAAAAATTTAAAAAAGCATCTCAGGGGAAAGCGTTTTGCTTCTGATGAAAAACTGAAAGAAGCTGTTGAAGAATATTTTGCGGGGTTACCGAAGCAATTTTTTTCTGAGGGTATGGGGCAACTGGAAAAAAGATGGAATAAGTGTATTAGTGTTGAAGGGAGTTATGTAGAAAAATATTTTTTTTTGTTCTCTTATGTGTTTTTTTTCTTGGCTAGGTAGATAACATAAAAATACGCCCTCGTACTATTTTTACAGACACTAATTAACAGTTTTACTACGTAAAAAAGAAAAGTAGATGCATATACCGGGTGACTGACTCAAAGAGGCGACGTCAAATTACGCTGAAACTAAAAAGAAATGTAATATTTAGTTCAGGTAAAGTTACACTGATCCAAGTGAAGCACATTCTAGTAACAATATTGGATAACAATCACCTTGATTGACTACACGCCGAAATCAACATGCATTTCTTTAAATGGAAATTGTATTATTTTTACAATACGTCATTTCTAACACCTCATTTTTCTTTTATTCAACTGTGTCGCCGTAAAATATGATATTAGAATATTCTTGTTTCACTCTCTCGTACGAGAGAGAAGCTGAAATTATTGACAATAAAAAACACGGTTAATATTTTCTAAGATTTTATTTTAAATATGCTCAAAGTAATTCTCTTCAGCAATGATACACTTGACCATTCTTTCTTGCCACTGTTTAAAAACTCCCATCCAATCATCTTTTGGTATACCTTCAAGATAAGCATGAAATGCGATATCAATCTCTTCTTCAGACGAAAACTTTTGCCCTGCAAATTGCGTTTAAGCCCAAAAAATAACCAAAAGTCACACATTGCTAAATCAAGTAAGTACGGCGGATGTTCTATTACTTTTACATTGTTTCCAGCCAAAACTGCAGAGTTAAAACTGCTGTATGTTACTGCTGTATGTTACCATGATGGAGCATAGTTCCCTTGTCTGGAACTCAACTGAACACTTCAAGCAAACATTTTTCAGTGTACCACTTAGCTCTAACTGTCTTTTGTTCATCTAGCTTAATTGAATTTACTAAGTCCGTACTTCTGAGGAATGCAGTATACATAACCTCTTTCATAACTCGCTGCTTCCTATTCATTGTAGGAGTTTCCTCATCGTCGTGAATCCATTACACGACTTTGTTGACGGGAAGGAAGGTTGAAAAGAGGAATATAAGTTTCGTCACCTGTCACTATTTTGGGAAAAGTTGGCGCCCGCCATTATTTAAGAAATTTAAGGTTTCAATGCAAATTCTTACACGTTCTGCTTTTTAGAAGTCAGAAAGGTGATGCGGCACTAAACGACTTACCACTTTTTAAATGCAGATGATTGTGTATGATTGCTTTAACAGTTCATGATCCTATTTTAAGTTGATGCTCTATTACCGCATAAGTTGCTTTATTGTCCTCTTCAATAATTTTTTTAACAGCAGCAATGTTTTTGTCGGTAACAGTCGTAGGAGAACGCCCTGCTCTTTTTTGATGCTGAACAGAATTCCTTTCGTATTCAAATTCCTTATACCATCGGCAAATTGTAGCCAAGGAAGGTGCTTGTTCACTAAAAGCTGAATCTTAACTCCCTTTGGACTCATAAGCGTTTAAACCTCTTTTAAACTTATAATAAATTATGATTCGAAAGTGCTCTCTGATTAATTTCATTTTCTTTTTCTTTTAAAAAATAGGTAGCTGAGTTATAACGAACGTAACTTCAACAACAAAATGTCAAATGACAGATATAGAGTTGCTCTAAATAAACACTGTATGATTGTTTTTCACAGTTTATTAGATTTTCTTATTCTCAATAAATTCAGCTTATTCCTCGTATTATAATAGTGAAAGGTAAAGTTACGCAGTTTATCTAGTGTTACTTCATTGCTTTCTTACTGATTGAGTCAGCTACATAGCAAAAGTACGTTAATACGAGGAGCGATTCGAATGTTACCAGACTGGTGCTATAAAAATTCGAAACTTAACTTTTATTCCTAACGGTTGCTGCCACCGCTGAGTAGTCTCCATATGTAGCACTCACCATTTAAGAAGTCGCTTTCTGTGAACGTGTAGAGTACTGCTTGCGATTCCTCTTGAATTTATTCAATGCTATCAAAACGACGGCCTTTTAGCTGCAGCTTTATTTTCGGAAAGAGACAAAAGTCGCTAGCCGTTGGTGTTTTCGTCCAAAAGGCTTGTGTGAAAAACGAACGGTGAGACGGCGCAATGTTGTGATGCAGCGACCATTTTCCTGCTCGCCAAAATTCTGGCCGTTTGCGTCTGATCTCCTCACGAAACCGTCTCAAAACATTGCAATAGAACTCGCAATTGACCGCCCGACCAGGTGGAAGAGATTCTCTTTGCACTATGCCTTTCATGTTAAAAAAAATCAACGAGGATGCTCTTTACATTACTTTGCACTTGTCGGCATTTCTAGGGTCTTGATTGTTATTTAGTTTCTGGATTATAACCATAAATACAGCTCTGGTCGCCAGTAATCGCTCTTGACAAAAAGTTTTCATCGTCCGCAGCAAGTTATTTAAGTTCAGTGCAAACAGAAATTCGTTCCTGCTTTTGATCGTAAGTCAGAAGTCCCGGAACAAATTTCGCGGCAATGGGGTATATGTCCAATTCTTCAGTCATAATTCGCTGACATGTATCATATCCAATTCCGATTTCATCCCAGATGTCAAGAATACTCCGATGACGAGCTGAACTGTTGCGATGTTTTCAGGTGTGGTAGACGACGAAAGTCTCCCTGTTCGTTCGTCGGCATTAGTGGACGTTCTACCTGTTTTAAAACGAGCGAATTACTCAAATTTTGTATTCAGCTCTATTGAGGATGCATTTATTATCCTGTTGTAGTATTTTAGTTTAAAATATTTTTTATTGTTAAATATAAGTAGATCTAGGATATAGAATTCAAACATAAATAGTTCCAATTTTATTAAATATTCAACTTTAAACCACTGTATAACATACTTTTATTAGCACATTAAAATTGTAAAAACTTTCTTTAAGTTCTAAGAAAGCGATATCTCTTACATTTACAAATTTATTTATTATCTCCTTTATAATTTAGATCACTATTACCTAGTGTTATTAATAATTAATCGGCATCTTTTTCCAAACCTATTTATTGCTTTATACATCAGACAGCTTATTTTATTGCCCAGGGAATTCGTGAATGTATTCAAAGACGATATTTAATTTGACCACCAATTGTTAACTAAATATGTATAGTAGGGTTCTATTACTGTACAAAGGAATTAACCGGAACTACATACTTAGGTTTATGACATCTATTAATACTTAATTAGTAATAATTATTTATTTATTTATTAGTAAGATCTTTAAGATACTATCGTAAAACTTGGGTATTATTGCTTGTAGGCACCATTTCCACGAAGTAACAACACAAAAATTCCCTGTTATTAAGCAAACAATACACTGTACAACCAATCCGCGTATGTTGATATGTAATAGTGTAGGGGTAGTGATATATTTTTACCTATTTGTAAAACAGTAGCATACCAGCAACAAGAGACTCAACAGTATGGACCCAAACACAGTATCAACTCAACATCCGTACAAGCCACACAGTCTTCTTCGTAACATCATAAGAAGCAACAGCACAAGACACACAGCCTTACTTTAAATATCAACATAACAATCATAAGTTAACAAGAGACACCTATCTCATCAGCGGTTTTGTGTCAGTATAAGTCGTTGTAGATCCAAAATAAATGTATATATTGTATAATATAATGTATATATAAATATATGTAGATGAAGGTACATTTATTCATTTAATAGTAACTGAAGATTTAAATAGTAAAGTGTATACAGCCTTACAACATGTGCACGGTGAAGCAACATCGGGGTCGTGATTCTAGTAACTGGATACGACCATAACATTGGTAAATCAAGCCCGAACAATTTGGTTTTCGAGCCACATTAATTTGGTTTCAAGAGCCGACATCCCCAACAAAGCTCACTGGTTGTTCACCGAGTGCTTGCTGAGTCATTCCATATTTTTCAGTAGCTGTTTTTCTAATCTTAGAATAAAATTTAATGCACGCACGTTGCTTATGTTTTTCATACATTATATTGATCGCGGCAGAACACAATTATTACTTTCCGCAATCGCACATAACCTAGCAAAAACTGCGCCAGTCACGTTGCAGTTTGTCACATACTCCGTAGAAATATACCTCTCAACATTTATCGGCGCGCGCTGGTATTATTTTGGGTTTTCGTGCTACAGTGCCAGTTTTGGAACATTTGGACCGGACCTCGTATAATTAAATGTTGTCCACACTATCTTTGAAGAATTTCTAATAACAAGTATTTATAATGTATAGAATCCACGGTTGGCTCTTGGTGAAACATAATGAATAATTTACTAAAGAAAACACTCGGTATGTTTGTTTCACAAAATATATTTATTTAATCTCTAACATATGTTTCGCCTTTTCAGGCATTATCAAAGAGTTATTTTTAAAAACTAAAATATAAAGTACACTTCCACCACTATTTATGAGTTTTTAAGGGACTTTATTATGGCATCAATGGTCGGGGTGTTGACAAAATCCAGCTGCGTGTTTGTTACATGTCTATTAAGATTTATGGCTTTTTTAATTTCTAATATTTCGAGGAAGTCAAGTCTCTTTCCTTTATTGCAAGTATGTAAAAGTTTAAAATTACTGGTATTAAACAAGTGTGTATTTTGAATGCAGTGTTCAGAGAATCCCGTATTCATTTTACCATAAAGAATAGAACTTGTATGCTCTTTGATCCGTTCTTTTATTGAGCGTCCTGATTGGCCGATGTATATCGCATCACAATCACTGCAACTTAATTCGTACACACCTGACTTATCACACAATTCTGTTTTTTCTTTATTATTAACTAAAAAACAGAAAAAACAGAATTGTGTGATAAGTCAGGTGTGTACGAATTAAGTTGCAGTGATTGTGATGCGATATACATCGGCCAATCAGGACGCTCAATAAAAGAACGGATCAAAGAGCATAGAAGTTCTATTCTTTATGGTAAAATGAATACGGGATTCTCCGAACACTGCATTGAAAATACACACTTGTTTAATACCAGTAATTTTAAACTTTTACATACTTGCAATAAAGGAAAGAGACTTGACTTCCCCGAAATATTGGAAATTAAAAAAGCCATAAATCTTAATAGATATGTAACAAACACGCAGCTGGATTTTTTCAACACCCCGACCATTGATGCCATAATAAAGTCCCTTAAAAACTCATAAATAGTGGTGGAAGTGTACTTTCTATTTTAGTTTTTAAAAATAACTCTTTGATAATGCCTGAAAAGGCGAAACATATGTTAGAGATTAAATAAATATATTTTGTGAAACAAACATACCGAGTGTTTTCTTTAGTAAATTAACAAGTATTTATAAACTCCAACTCTAAATTAGAGTTTTGTGCAAATGCTTATTAACAATATTCCCGTTATTGAAAATTCGAAATATTGACAGAATTTTTGAAAAATTTTATTTCTTATTAAAATTAGTAATGCTTTATATCATAAGCAAAAAAATGAGCGGTTTCCTATATATTTAAAAAAGAAACCACTTCCATTAAAAAAAAATAGGTTGTGTTCAGTGTGACGTCTTGGTAAATGATATCCAACATTTATTGTTATCAGCTTATGTGTTCTTTCGAACATTCTAAATTTACTTAAACCGAATTTTAGATTTTTATTTAGTTTAGTGGCAATTTGAAGTCCAGATCTGCAATTTACCATCATAATATATGTTGCTGTTATATAAATATATATCTTATGCTATTTAAATATCTGTACATTTGCTTATCATGCTGACATTTCCGTGTTTAGATCCCTGACTGGTTGTCCTAGTAGGTTTTCGAGGTTCTCCTGCTCGTTTAGGGCGAATGCCGACAGCTTAGCATCTTAAGCCGCTCCACGGGCGCATACATAATAATAACTCATGCCTTGCCATTCCTAGTTTTTGTTGTCTAACTATTTTTAGAATACTAAGCCATGATTTATTATTATTAAACTGAAATATATCT
The DNA here is from genome assembly GCA_935421215.2 of Melolontha melolontha. NCBI lineage: Eukaryota > Metazoa > Arthropoda > Insecta > Coleoptera > Scarabaeidae > Melolontha > Melolontha melolontha. The sequence continues at coordinate 104,248,121 of OW285239.1, read as the reverse complement.
TTGAATAATTTTATCCATGACAACTACAAATGTATAAGTATGACATTAATATACTGTCATTTATATTTTAAATTCTTTGAGAAAGGCATCATAGGCCGGAACATGTAAGATTGTTTTAAATATATACATTTTGAAGTAAATCCAGACCTTAAATCGCCAACTAATTGAATCTACCATAACATACAAAGGTCACGAAATAATTATCTATATATGATATATATATATAGTAGATTCAATTAGTTGTCGATTTAAGGTATGGTTTTACTTCATAGTTTTGTTATTGTCCATTTCATCCAGCTGCTATGTTTGTAAACCTATGCTGTAGCGTTTGTTTGTGTGAAGTATTTATTATTTATACACATTATGAATATTTTGAACTCATAGGCGTCACGTAATACAATTTTTAGAGTGTTTTTAATTTCGAGGTTCGCGTCGTAATTGACTCACAAAATTTTAGATTTATGTTCTATATAATTACATCTTTCCATTTATTCCATTTATTTACGCTACCTCTTTATTGAAGAGACACTCTGTATATATATATATATATATATATATATGTAAAGTATATGTCGAGTTATTGTTCGTAGTATATAGTATAGTATAGTATTTATGACATCGCACTATAACTTCAAACGAACTTTGCATGCAATATGCATTTTTCGCGATGTTTGTATATTACATGAACTTTAAAGCCATATTAAAGTGTTCTTTTGTTTGTATATATAAATATATTAGTTAAAAATACTAATTAGCGACAACAATAGAGCCCATTTCATTACATTTTAAAAGCAATTATCGATTATGTGTAATAGTTTACTATCATTTTTAGATCCCAGTCTGTGCTTTACTAATAACATACAGAAACGAAGCTTCATGGTTCGTAATGCACTAATTTAAAATATAAATAAACTATTATGTATTTACATACATATGAGGGGTAGTTACCCCTCATATGTATGCTAAAGCTAGGTAGTTTAGCTTACCATATAAAAATCCATAAAATTTTAGTACGAAATTTTATTTGTTCAACACAATCTTCTTTGAGATTTTGAGATTTTAATAATTATTAATTCTCATATGCCTTAAGTTCAACATACGTATGTGCCTTCCACATTAGAGACGGACATGTATTTTTTAATGGTTGGTGATAGTGAACGTATTTTGTCACAAACGTATAATTTTGATAGTTTGGTAATGTCATGTAAATGAGTGTAATATTTAGTAAATTAGTTTTTCAAAAAAATGTTTATTACAATAGTAAAAGTTAAAAGAAAATAATACTAAAGCAGATGTTGGATATGTTGGCCATTTCTTTAAGACAAAGTTGAACTCTACGCTTCTTCCTTTCAGAGCCATTTATTAGGATTTCTTGGGTTATGTCAGCACAAGGATTTAAAATAGCATTTCGAAGCTCTTTGGAAATTGTCAAATCTGGAGATCTTGGAAGAAAATTACTAATTCTTGTATCGATAAATTCTTGCAAAAAAGCTATTGTTTCTCGAGATTTGTGCACTGGTGCATTATCTTGCTGGAAATATGCTTCCGTAAGTTAATTTTTGGCCAGTTCTATAGTAGCTTTGAATAATAAATATTTTATGTTGTAACTCTAACATTATAATAAAATGATTTAAAAAATATAAGCGTTTATTATTTGAATTTATGTATGACAACTGTAACAATTTGAAGTATTATACAGTTTCGCATGTGCACCAATCTTGGATTACTTAATTACTTAAAAGAACAGCCTACTATAATGAGGAATGTTTTCTCTGAATATCGTATACTAATGATTTCTAATGAGAATGAAATGTTGGTATATGCACGTTTCGGGATAGAAGTGGCTTTCTCAAATTTTTTCATTTATCCTCACAACCAGGGATGTTGACGTCGCGACGTGTTGCGTTCTGCATTCTGGTACAAACTTAGTTTGTCGGGGTGTAGAAATTAACGTTACAAATTTGGCGACAACTGCATGTAAAAATGAGATTTTAATAGTTATTAATTCTCTTTTGCATTAAGTTCAACATGTTACGTTTATATACAGGCCGTATAGAAGTGAAAGTCGTGTCTGTCTCCGAATATCGTGTACTGATGATTTCTAATAAGAACGAAATGCTGGTGTATGCACGTTTCCGCATAGATGTGGCTTTCACGCATTTTTTCATTTATCCTCACAACCATTGAGAAATAGTATTGGGAGATATAGTTTGGTGGGTTATACGTGTTGATAGCATGATAAGAATTTATTTGGAAGACACGATGCGACAACTGTGATGGATTTTAAAGGAAGAAGGTTACATTTATTTTGTAGGGTGAATTGAAGTATATGGACGCATAGAATTTCTTTCGACAGGACTATGCCGTTTACAGTAATCTAAACAATTATTTTTTTTTAAGTGAAGTTTGGCAAATTCAATTACGAATGCGACAAATGGCGCGTCTCGTTTTCTAAAATAAAATTACAGACTAGACAAGTATCATATGACAAGTAACTTTACTGAATTAGAAAGTTGCCTATTAACTACGCGAAGCGAAAACTATGAAAGCAAGGGAAGCGGTCCTTGCATCTGCCTCCATCGTTTTCCTAGGCAGCACGCGCCTGCTTAATTAGCCCTCTAACGATTGAATAGTTTATAGATAACAGTATCAATACTATTGGTGAAACTAGTCAGAATTTATGTCCAAATGTAATAGAAGATTTAAGGTATACTAAACAAAAGTGTAAAATAAGGCCATTTGCATAGTTTTCCATAAATAACCACAAAATTTGTGCTTTCAAATAAAATCGCAATATTCGAAGTAAAATTTTATGATTTACGATGAACTGACGAGCATATTCTTTTTCTGCTTTTGTTGCTAGTAAATATAACAGCACTGCCAACGCAAGAATTCTTGATACAAATGGATTATTCATTCTAAAACTTCTTTCAATCAATATGAGGGAATAAGAATATTACAAAACCACAGAAATATTATTTACAACATATTTAAATAATTCTTTAATCGTTTCTGTGAAGTGTATCCACTTTAGTTTTCATATCTCCGAAAATAATATGCAATAGTCTTATTCTATTGTCTTATTTCTTCTAATTCTAATTCTTCTAATAACTGGGAATTTTAATTTTTTGTTATGTCCATTGCTGAGTACTACATGCTGTAAATTGTGCTGTTTTATGTTATTTACAACTTATACATCGACAAATATTTATACTCTTACACAATATATTCGTGGAATAATTTTTGTATTAAATATGTATGTCATAAAAATTAATAAAACTATTATATAGTGGAACTTTTATTTGTTTATTTCTGTTCGAAACATTAAAAAATTACCATAATTGCTGTTGATTCAAATAATCGTTAAAATAATTATAAATGCTAATATAGGGGAATACCCTTTTCACAACAACTTTTCACTATGTTCCCTACAAAAAAAAAAACCTGATACTGGTTTATGATCTGTGGCGGAAATTTATTAAAACAAATATATTTTTTTAAATAAATGTATGTACGAGGTGTAACAATTAAATAACGGGACTGCGCATGCCCTAGCCGTTAGGGTTGGTGAAGGGGCGTGAGGATGCACGTGGAGCTATATTGCGCTTATCTATCTCGTTCAGTTGTTTCGTATTCCTTGCTTGAGTAGGACGTTGTTTTGTCGAAATGTCGGAATCATGATAAGCTTAAAAATCGACAGGCGTATTAATATCAAATTCCTTGCGAAGTTATAAAACCTCCAACTAAATATTTTCAATTGTCGAAGCTAGTATTTGGCGATAGTTACTTGTCACGCACTCGTGTTTTTGAATGGTGCAAACGCTTTTCGGAAGGTCGGGAGGAGGTCGAAGATTATGAACGTTTTAGTCGACCTGTGACATCAAGAACTGATGAAAACAATTAGAAAGTTAATGAAATTGTGCGGAAAGACCGACGTTTAAGCATTCGGATGATGGCAGACATGATGAACGTTGACAGAGAGACAATTAGAAAAAAATTGTATGAGGATTCGCAACTGACGAAAGTTTGTGCAAAAATGGTGCTAAAAAACCTTGCATGTGAGCAAAAGTAGTTGAGGAAAAGCATCTGCACTGACATCATGAAGCGATTCACAGTAGTACCTGAACTGACAGAAAAAGTTATCACATGTAACGAAACGTGGATTTTACAATACGACCTTGAAACAAATCGTCCAGCCAAGTACTGGAAGACTGCCACTCCGCCAAGGAGCAGAAAAGCTCGAATGAGCAAATCGAAATTGAAAGTCATGTTCATCGTCTTTTTTGATATTATGGGTGTCATAATAATTGAATGTGTACTTCAGGAAAAAATGATAAATCAGAAACACTACATTGGGGTCTTGTAAGCTGAGAGAAAGGGCGAGGAAGAAAAGGCTAGATCTGTGGAAACATAACACGGCGAACGCTGCACCAGAACAATGTATCGGGGCACGATGTACTCTTTGGTAGTCTCTGAGAAGTAGTTCTTAGCGAAGAAAAAAATAATATATATATATATATATATATATATATATATATATATATATATATTCATTTTCGATTCTCACCATGGGGATCTCGCTTATTATTGGAGATAGAGGGTAGGTTTAAATTTAGCAAGTTGCTAATTTTGTGTTTGTTATGAACCCGAAGAGAAAATGGACCTGTGCCAAATGACCTTCGGGATTTTTTAAAAAACGAAAGAACCCCATTTTCTCATTTTACTTCTAGCACGTTTATTTGGGGTTGCAGAGGAAAATTAAAAACACGTTTTCGAGGCTACTTTTAATCTACTATCTAATGGTGAACTTGAAACTTCCATATGATGTTTCGGTTCTAGCCGGCCATGATCAACTTTCTTATTTCTTATGGACACTATGTCGGATTTTGACACCGCTAAAAAAAGTTTTTTTTCTGATTTCAACAATGTATGATATGTTGACACAAGTTTTTGATATTATGCTTTAATTCACGAAGAATAAATTTTAAGATTAAATAAAGCAGCCATGAAATTTCAAACTGTCAAACATTTCAATTATCGTACGTTACTAATATAAAAATGTCGTACACCAACGAAGAGAAACAAGATATGTTAAGTATTTTTTATTCATTGAATCGAAATACAACAATAGCGAGTACAAGATATTTACAATTGTATTCATAATGACAACAGCCACGTCGTACCATTTTTATGTATCTTGATTGGTCGAGATTGGATCGTTTACCAAACCGCGTGATGTTTATGTTAACAGGAATTTGAATGAAAATCAACGGGATATTTTACAAATGGTAAATTAAAGGTGTGTTTTTGCAAAGTCTATGTAAATCTTGTATTTTCTATATAAATAATAAATCCATCAACATCTACACGCGAAGTGGCGTTAGAATTAAATTTGCCCCAAACTCTAGTATGGAGAACTTTACATCAAAACAAAGTTTAAACCATACAAGATTAATGTTAGCCACAGTTTAATACCTGGTGATAATTTAAGATGACTGGAGTACTGCAACCGGTTAGTGGGAAGTTTGGAAGACGACGAAGGTTTTTCAAACAAGATAATCTGGTCAGATGAATCAAAATTTACCAATTCTGGAAAGTTTAATAGAAATACGGAAGGGCATTATACATTTAATTTTTGTGGATATCGGGTATGTATAGGTACATTGAGGTGTCTACCGGCATAATACCATTTTATGATTTGTGTCTTTTCTTGAGTTGTAAAAACATGCATGTTGAAATCGACTATTAATATACGCACGCAGAGAAATAAGTGTTGTACACCCGGCAAGTGTTTGTTAGAGAATAGGGCAAGTTAAATGTGTATGTGTGACCACCACCCTGCTTCTCCCTCCACTGTTTTAAAGCTGGCATTGTTGGATATAACAAGCATACACTATATACGCCAACAGAAATTAAAATTTGTCGACTACGGTATATATACAAGGTTACCGCTGACTAGCGTCTAAGCTATGCGAATCTGAAGAATACTTATACATGTCTAACTGAAAATCAAAAAATAAATTTATTTGAAATTCATCAAAAATTTTTAGAGTAAAAATGTAGTTAAATTCGGTCCATATCCTTGTTTATTTTCTATTTACCAAAATATAACTGATAATTCAAATTTATGAACCTAAAGGTAAACACGGTAGAATTCCTAGAGTTATTGTTAGATACCATGAATAGTAAATGTTTTTTTGTTTTTTTTCCAAAGGGTTTATGAAATATAGTCAGCCGCAAATATGGTCTTTTTATTGCAATGTTTTTTTTTGTGGATATCTATAATCTATCTTTACGTCGAATATGTTGACAACTTTATGGCGCATTTGTAATTAAACTATAGACAAATAGAAGCATATTTAGAACGTTAAATTTCTTTTAAAATAAAATTATGTTCATCATAAAACAAAAATCGTTAATCGTTAGCATTATGTAGCGTGTCCATGTGTTCTCAAAAACCTGGTTTTCAATTATTTGTATGAAATTATTTATATTTCTTTTTTTCTTTAAATCTGTGGTGGTACAATATCAATGCAGGCAAAACAGGGCAAAATAATTTACAAAAAGTGTTTAAAATAGAACTCTAACGCAGGTTTCAATTCGGCGACGAAAGTAATTATGCACGCATAAAATTTGGCATACCCTCGCAAACGCGTTGAGCTGCAACAAAAATGCGATTTCGCAGATATGAGACATTTTCAATGTCAGGGCGACGATCATACACCAAGATTTTCAAATATTCCTATAGAAAATAGTCTAAGGGATTTCGAATGGGACTACGAGTTGGCCACGGAATGTGACTTCCATGTCCAATCTATTGTGGGAAAGTTCGGCTTAAATATTCTTTAACAAGTCTATTACTATACATGGGCGTTCCGTCATGTATAAACCATAATTGTTGTCATATAGCTAATGTATGTTATCCAAATACTCGTGTAATACATGTTGGAGAAACTGAAAATACGATTCAGCATTTAATTGTTCTGGGAGTATATGTGGTCTAAATAATTGATCGCGTAGTAACTCTGCCCAAACATTGATGTAATATATCCTAACTTGCGAGGAGCCTTGGTGTATGTCGTTGGGATTGACGTACGCCCAATGGTGAATATTATGGTTATTTAAAATACCATTTTTGCTATATGTAAATTCGACGGTAAAGAGAATTGCTGATGCGGGATCTGGTTGGTGAACTTCCTTGTTTTGAAACCACTCGCAGAAGGCAACTTGGCTGGGAAAATCTAATTCCGTTAACTTTTGCGCACGTTGGATGTGATACGGATGAAGTAAATTAGTTTTATAAATATGATGCACCGTAGTTTGAGTAACATTTACTTCCGGTGCTAGGGGGGTCGTCCTCACGCTGGGATCCGCTTTCACGATATTTAAAGTATTCTCTTCTTTTTTCTTGCACTCTGCGTAATCTTTGAAGGTCGCGACCTTCGAAACGTGGAATTACTGATCCTGTATCCAAGAGTCAATACGCGCCTCTCACAATTGTCTTGGTCGAAAAAAGATATCGATTCGTCCTTTTTTGTACTGTTTCGCTATAAATTAAAGTCGTATCTGTATATTCCATGTTCGTATAGGATGTCATTGCAAACGTACCTAGCCACAGCGAATACTATGTCCATACTAAATAAAATCTTGTAACGTTGTTTGTAACGGTTGATTCCCGTATTGCTCCTCGTTTATTAGCTTAAAGAGGGCCGAACTAAAATAATGAAAAATCAGTTTCTCGTTACTACGTAAACATTGGACTGCGATTTTTTGCATGAAGGCATTACTCATGTATATGTCTCACCTAATTTTTATTTGGCGCTATATAAAACTAAGGGTGTTTTGTATATACAGGTTTACTGCTGAATCGCGCCAGCTATGCGAATCTGACAAATACGTTTAAAAACAGAAAATCAAAAAAGAAATTTATTTATTTAATATATTCATCAAAAATTTACAAACTTTTTTAGCCAAAATGTAGTTAAAGTCGGTCCATGTCTTTGCTTGTCCTATATTTATCAAAATACAGCTGCATTTTCAAGTTCTTTGACCTGCCAAACAAATCAATGAAATTCCTAAACATTGTTTAGGCGAGACAGCCCACATTAGTTCCTTTTCATAAAATAGTGAATGTTTTCATATTAAAACATTTATGTCCGCACACATGGTGTTTTTATTGCGACGTCTTTTTTGTGGTCCCCAACCTTTACGTTGAATATCTCGACAAACCTAGGGCGTATTTTAGATAATGAAATTATAGTTAACTAGTTTGAACGTTAAACTTCTTTTAAAATAAAATTATTATGTTTATAATATATAAGAAATCGTCATAAAACAAAAATCTTTATGTAGGGTATCCATGCCGTATCCAATGGGATATATACTTGGTTTTTAATTATTCGTATGGAATTATTTATATATAATTTCTTTTGCTTTAAATTTATGGTGGTACTGACATTTGTCAGTACCACTATAGTGTTCTACTATAGTGTTCTATTGGTATTTACCAATAGAACATTATAGTTTGTCGGTAAAGAGAATTGCTGATGAATTAGAGGTGGAAGCCCGTATTGCCGCCCGTATATTTAACTGCAACAGGGTCGGGCTTGCATAAAGAAAAAAATGATTTTTAACATTGGACCGCGATTTTTTGTATGAAGGCATTAATTAATTGATATGTAATATGTATATAATTCATAAAGGACTGCGAAATAAAGAAAAGTAATTTATATGGAATGTAACCTTGAAATACAAGGTCTTGAAGATATCGGTTTGAAAATATGAATATGTAATAAATTATATAACGTACATAAATAAAATAGAGAATGGTATGAACAAGAAGATATTTAATTGAAGTAGAATTTCAAGTGGTAATTTCAAATGTAAATGAAGAATTAAAGATGTCAGTGGAAATATTAATGTGTTTGGTTTTCGTTAATGTAAGAAATAGGAAGAGCAGTGAAGTATTTATTTTTCAAAAGTATGTGCAAATAAAGTGTTAAATAATTTTTCGTAGGTGTGGAATCTTTAACCATAGAGTTTAGTATTGTCTGTGAATATATTTACAAAGGATTGAAATAGTTAGAGTTAATATTTATGTAACTAATAATTAATTTTACATAGTTTAACATGCTAATTGGTACAAGATAAAGCACGCACTTATATATTTGTGAATAATATCTATAGTACGGAGTAAATATTCATTATATGTAGAGTTTATTATACACTCTAGAACTTTTTATCTAATCATGTACTTAGCCAAAACGTCTACTTTAGCAATGTTATTCCTTGACATTTAATATAACAATGCACGCGTATCTCTAAACATATTACTTCTTATACGAGGTGTGGGTATAAAATAACGAGACAGTTGCTACTACAGACGAACTACGCATGCGCCAAAATCACCCTTCTCTTACGATCGTCGCCTTACCGTGTCTGTATTCATAATAGTCTGGTCGTGGCATTTGCTTGTATAGGATCTACTTTTTTTTTGTTTTGCTAGAAAGATGATAAGTATTTTAATAGAGCAATGAATTGTCATGAAATTCCATACCAAAACTTAGAAAGACCGCTACTGAGTTTTATCTTTCATTAAAAGAAGTACCAGGCCTGCCTTCAAAATATTTCCTGATTAGAGATGGCTATGCCTTTTGATAACGATTGGTAAGAGTGCATGTACGCACTAATCACTTTGACAGTTTGTATGTCACCAATATGTGTGCGAAAATTAAAAATTGAACTTTATTAAACATTTTTATTATACAGGGTCCGGCAATAGTAAGGAATAATGCCGTTATATTTAAATACTGTTCTAATCTAAATTTTCTTCAACTAAAAGTTCCTTGAATTAGAATTTGCCGTGTTTTGTCGAGTTTTTGTCGCGTTATTTTTTACGGTGTCGTTGCTATGGCGCACGCAACTTTTGTTTTTTTAATATTAACATATGTTTTTTATATTATTATCTGAATCAGCATATTTTTCTACGTACAAATAGTTGCATTTTTTGATGGCTCACATAATAACAGTTACTTGTGGGTGTTGGCCATTTTCGATTGTTTATCAGGTGTTATTTTTTGACTTTAGCTTCGCTCTTGAAAATTTTTTGTGTGTTAGTTACATTTGAGTGTGTTAAAAATGGTTCACTTAACAGAAAAGGAAAAAAAATATATTCTTATCATAGTAGGATATGGTGATCCAAAACAAACACAACAAGAAGTACGCATGTTATTCAATAACATCTATCCTAACCGTGCTCCTATTACGCAGTCTTGTGTTTCCAAATTAATTAAAAAATTCGCAGACTCCGGAAGCGTAAAAGAAAAGCCAAAGACGGGAAGGCCAAAAACTGTTACTGGTAGTGATGCTGCATTAAATATTTTATTTGCGATGAACGAACGACCCCGGACATCGTGCATTGATCTGAAACGTGACTACTATATTTCTGAACGATCTGTTTGTAGAGTGTTTAAAACAGAGAAATTTCATCCATACAAAGTTTAATTAGGCCAAGAAGTCATGGCAAATGGTTTCGATAGAAAGCTGCAATTTTGTGAAATCCTGAGAGATGCATTCCAACAAAATCCGGATTTCGGAAATTACATTTTGTTTTCTGATGAAGCCACATTTATGCTAAAAGAATATGTTAACAGACATAATTGTCGATATTGGAATAATCCTAAATGGCTAATAGAAGCTCACACTCAACGACCCCAAAAAGTGAATGTTTTGGCAGGAATTATCAATGATAATATTATTGGATCATTTTTTATAGATGGCATGTTAACAATGGAGAAATATTTAAATTTAATAACTGAAAACGTGGTTCCGACATTACAAGTCATTTATCCTAATAACAATAGCCTGTGGTTTCAACAAAACGGGGCTCCTCCACACTTTGGTTTAGAGGTCAGAAGTTATATGAATAATGTTTTCCCGAACCGGTGGATTGGACGAAGAGGGGCAATGGAGTGGTAGGCCAGATCTTCAGACTTAAATCCTTGTGACTCTTTCCTAGGGAGTTACAAAAAAGATAAAGCTTATAGGAAGCGGCCGAACAATTTAGAAGATCTTCGAATTAGAATTATGCGTGAAATGGGGCCAATAGAAAACAATATGTTTGGAAATGTCAGGCGCTTTTTCAGGGAGAGGCTAGAAATGTACATACAGACAAATGGACGTCACATTGAACACTAAATTAATTTTAATTTTGATTCAATTGTTGTTTATAGTTAGAAACGTTTATTTGTATGCATAACTATGATTGTGTATTATTGCTGTCATATTGGTATAAGAAACTACTAATTTTATTGAATTTTTTGTTATGCCATTACAAATTTTATACGGGCGGCTGTATAAGTATGTGTAGATTACTGAAATAGCATAAAAACATACGTTACTATTTAAAAAAAACAAAAGTTTGTTGCCATAGCAACCACACCATAAAAAATAACGCCACAAAAACTCGATCAAAACACGGAAAATTATAATTTAAAGAACTTTTATTTGAAGAAAATTTAAATTAGGACAGTATTTAAATAAATAATAGCATTATTCCATACTTTTTCCGGCTCTAGTATTATTTAAATTTAAAAGATAATAGCGTACTAAAGATTATACTGAAAGTGTTGTCCATTATTTTGAAGACAAAGTCGAACTTTACGCTTTATTTTCTCAAAACTATTTACCAAAGTTGTGGGGTTATGTCAGCATAGGAATTCCTAATAGTATTGCGTAGCTATGCGATTGTGCGATGTTTGGCGTTAAAAATGGTATTCTTTAAATATCGAAAAATAAAATAATCTAAAATTGTTAGATCTGAATATCTTGGAGGAAATTTCATAATTCTATCGTCGAAAAATTGTTGCAAAAAACTATTGAGTTTTGAGATTTGTGTACCGGTGCATTATCTTGCTGAAAAAATCTTTTTGTAAGTTCGTCATCATGAAGTACATTAACAAAAGGTTGTAATAATTGATTTTGGTATATTAAAGCCGTTACGGTTTGATTAAAAAATATAGGCCCAAAAATTTATCTCCTTGAAACTGCTAGCCTGGTGCCTATTTTTTTGTGAATGTAATACAGTTTCTATGAATTTGTGAGGATTTTCTGCCGACCACATTCTCATATTTTGCTTATTTAAATAGCAAGATAGATGGAACCAAGCCTCATCAGAAAAAAAGCATTTGTCGAGAATGTTGTCATTACTTATCTGATGTAAAAGCCAATGACAGTATTGTGTTTTAGTACCAAAATCTACCTGCGTGTGTTCAAAAATACTTGAATTTTAGATGGAAACAACTTTAGATTCTTTTTTAAAACAATACGCCATGTTCCCACTGGTAAATGAACTTCTTGAGAAAGCTTTACAATTGATTTCTTAGGTGAGTTGTCCATTCGACGTCGAATATCCTCTATGCAATTTGCGGTTCGTTTTTTAGGTACTCCAACGCCAGGTTTAGTTTTTGCCACTGTTTCACGAAATTTATGAATGGAAGCATAAACATGAGTTAGCAGCTGTGCATAAGTAACTGGCGGATTAAGAAACTTTTGCCGGAAATTAAGCAAGCACTGATTCATGGAATAAACCCGTTTTCCATTATCTAATTTTCGAACAGTTCTAAAGTGGCTTTCGATTATAAACTTTTTGTGTTGTAACTCTAGCACGTTAATAATAAAATAATACAATCAAATGTAAGGTTTTCTAATTTTAGTTTGTCACTGACAACTATCACAATTTAAAAGTATTGCAGTGTCGTCAATCTTATTAAAGAAAATAATACAAAACGCGTACTTGAGTGGTTTAAGCGTTTCCGAGTTGGTCGGGAAGACGTTAAAAATGACATATGCCCGGGACGCCCTTCCATGACAAAAACTCACGAAAATATTGAAAAAATCGCTAGTCTGATCCGATTTTGACCGTCGGTTAACTATTCGTGCGATTGCTGAAACTGTAGGAATTGACAAATAATGTGTAAGACAAATTTTACATAAGAATCTAAACATGCAAAAGGTGAGTGCGAAAATGTTGCCGGATATTCTCACAACGAACAAAAAGAAGCTCGTGAAAATATTTGTACAGATTGTGACAGTTTAAGTGCCATTGGAAATGACCCAGACTTCTTGGAAAAAGTGATGACAGGTGATGAATCTTGGTTTTTCGCCTATGATCCATCCAGAAACTAAGCGTCAATTAATGCATTAAAAGAGCCCAACATCACTCAGAGCTGAAAAAGCGCGAATGAGCAAATCAAAATTCAATAATTAATCAGCATTACTACCTTGAGGAAAATTAGAAAAAAGACCCGAATTGTGGAAAAAGTTATGGGTTCGTATTCAGGACAAGGTATCAAGGACAAGGTGCACACTGCATTGTCTGCAAAAATGTTTCTACTCAAGTACAACATCTCAGTGTTAGACCATCTGCCTTATTCGCCTGACCTGACACTATGTGACTTTTATATGTCGCTAAGGTCAAATATGCATTAAACGAACAAGATATCAGACCGAAGAAAAAGCGACACGCGTCATGAACGAGCTCACAAAAGAAGGCTTCCAGCATAGTTTTGCACAATAGGAAATTCTAACACAGCGGTCTGGGGGTAGAGGTATATTAAAAGGGGTGATAATTAAAGTTGCATAAATTTCAAATAAAATGTTTTACAGCATTAGTGTCGCTATTTTATAGCTACATCTAATACATCGGTTGTATTGGGTTTCCTTTATCTTTGAATACCATTTTAACGTGTGTAATTTATTTAAATATATTTTGGTTTGTAATTACTGTAATGAGTATTTCAATTCTTGTTGTGTTTTTTTCCTGTTAATTGTTAATTATAACTTTTTTTGTAAGCGACTGACCTTGAACCTTCTGGTTATTTTTGTCTATAATTGATGATTAATTTCTCTACTTGAAAATATAGTAGTAGTAGAAAATATGGTTAATTTTCAAAGTCAATATATCATTAAAGAACCAAGGACATTTAATATTTGAGCATTTTATAAATAAGTACTTAATTATAGTAATTATATTATGTAGTGCAAAAAAGGGTTTTGCGAATTAGTTTATTGTATATATATATATATATATATATATATATATATATATATATATATATGTATACAGGGTGATAAAGAATTGGAGCTTTATTTTTAACTGAAAATAGTACACACAAAATAATGACAAATGAAAAAAAAAATGTGATAAAAGTTGTAAAGTAACAGAGATATTGACACTTATGCGAGCAACAAGTGAACACCTCCAAGGGCAACGTGCGTTAACACATGTGGTTTTTGCATGATGGTGCTCTAGCTCATAACAGTTACAAAGCGCGTGAGCATTTAAATAATACGTTTGGTGAACGATGGATAGGTAAAGGTGGGCATATTGCATGACCTAGATCTAGATCACCCGACTTGTACCCGATGTATTTGGTGTACAAAAACGATAATGAAATTGATTGAAAATTATTGACCATACGTTTTCAAGATGCTGCAGACACAATAAGCAGGCAAGATATCCGAGCGTATTATATCTCGTGTATACTGTGAGCACAAGCTTGTTTTCAAGCACGAGGCGGTAACTTCGAAAATTTGCTCTAGGAGGTGTTCGATCTTACTGTCATATTTATATATAAATATGACAGCAATATACTGTCATTTTTTATAATTCAAAATTCTTTGAAAAAAGGCAGTAATTTCCGAAACATGTAAGAATTAAATTATTTTAAATATATACATATTGAAGTAAAACAGACCTTAAATCACCGACTAACTAAATCTTCTATAATATACAAAGGTCAAGAAAAGTATCTTTATATATATAAATATATATATATATATATATATATATATATATATATATATATAACATTTGTTTGAAAAAAAAAACACATCCGTCCAGAAACGTGCAGATATCGATATTTCACTGTCGTTACAGATCATCAGTACACGATATTCGGACATAGACATTATTTTATTTGTATACTTTCGTGTATATATACGAATTATATTGAATTTAATTGGAGTGAGAAATAGGGTGAAATAGAATATCGTGTACTGATGATCTGTAACGACAGTGAAATATCGATATCTGCACGTTTCTGGACGGATGTGGTTTTTTTCATACAAATGTTAATTATCTGCACAGCTGGATGGCTGACGTCGCGACGTGTTTGCGTCTACATTCTTCGGCAGGAGTAATCTTGTCAGATTGTAGAATCAACGCAACACATTTAGCGACAATTGCATGTGAGAGGAGATTTGAATAATTGCTATTTCTCACTCCAATTATATATATATATATATATACATATATATATATATATATATATATATATATATATATTTGGATAATTTTTTAATATATCAATTGATAAATTTTTGGAGTTTTTCGGCTTTTATATGAAATATTTACAAATATTATCAAATTAGTATGTAAATGTGCACATTTACTTCTCTTAATGAAAGTCTCAGTAGCGGTTTTTCCAGGTTTCATATGAAATCTCACGACAATTCGTTGCCCTATTAAAACACTTATTCATTTTTCTGTCAAAACAAAAAACATAGTTGATATACAAGCGAAGGTCATAGCCAGACTATTATGTCTTCAAACGCAGAAGGGACGGAAATTGAAAGAGAAGGATTCACGCTACACAGATGTCGGTCGTACGACATTGGCTCATGCGTAGTTCGTCTGTAGTTGCATCTGTCTCTTTATTTTATGGACACATCTCGTATCTTAATATCCAATATGATCGTCTCTGCTCAGCCTTTTAACGCGCTTTTCTTTCATTTTAGTTTAGAATCAAATGTTTATTATATGCGTTGCTTCATTATGTTAAAATTTATAATTTAGCTTCAAATGTTTATTATATGCGTTGCTTCATTATGTTAAAATTTATAATTTAGTTTCAAATGATATTAAACATGTAAAAATATAATTTTGTAAATGCACATTTTTATAGTTTAGGTTTTTACTTTAAGACATGTTTCATTGTTACTTTTACCTCGATATTGCAAGGACTACATAAGTAGATATGTTCTTAAAAAGAAAAAAAGGTAAGGCTCCGTAAAATATTGCACTGTTCAAGATGTAAACATACAAGAGAAAATACCAATATTTAGTTCCAATGGCTTCTAGAATGTTTGTTTGCATTTAATACCAGTTATCCTTGCTACGAGGCAAATGCAAAATTATGGCTTTCGAAAAGAGTAGGATCATGACTTCATTTCAAGAACGAGAGCTCTTCAACTGGTTTGCAAAAATATGTTACAGGCTTTTTCTGCGATAACAATTCTACTCTAAACTACATTTGTAATTATAAAAGCGATATTATAGAATTTCACAACGAAGTTATTCTTGACATAATATAAATCGTTTTAGAAATAAAATACTCATGGTTTTAGAAACAGATCTTTAATAAATTACAATAATTGCTCAGTATTTCATAACATGTAATAAAATTCGTTTGAGATACAAGAAAAAAAAACTGGTAAACACACTTGTTTATTTTTTGTTTGATTTAATTGAATAGTATTAGATGATAAGCGAAAGATTGTTTTTATAATAATAGGTACATTACATCGCTGCAAAAATGATGTAATATTAAAAAATGGTTAAGCTTTGAAATTAAATACAGGCCAATATTTACATATATTGGCCTGAAAAATATTGTAGGAAAGTACCCGTTAAAATACGAGGGCGATTCGTAAAGTTCTGTTTCCGCTTTGGGGGGGGAGTGGGGATATCGGCGCTGCTTTGTAGTCTGGTTGAGTGTGAGTCTGGCAGTGCTAGTGCGAGAATCGTTCGGACATTATTTCGTGCTATTTTGTTTGTTTAAAATGGCTGCTGCAATTGAAAATCCCGCCGACTGTGAATTGCGTGTTGTCATTTGGTTTATGTGTGCAAAGAACATGAAGGTTGTAGAGATTCATCGAGAACTTTGTTCTGTTTATGGTGAAAATGTCATGAGTGATAGTATCGTTAGAAGATGGTGCCGTATCTTTCGAGAAGGACGAAATAATATTCATGATGAAGAACAGAGTGGAAGACCAACTGTTGTGACGAACGAACTTGTGAGTAATGTCGAGAAAAAATTCTTGAAAATTGGGGATTTACAATTACAGAACTGAGTGCCTTTTCCTCTCAAATTTCACGTACAGGTTACTAGGTTATCACTGAATATTTAGATTATCACAAATTTTGTTCACGATGGGCGTCAACATTTTTTACCGAAGATCAAAAAACAAAGAGAATGGGAACTTTTCTGATACGTTACGATGTTGAAGGTGAAGATTTCCTCAGGCATATCGTAAAAGGTGATGAGACTTGGGTCGCCTATATCAACCTTGGCACGAAAAGGCAGTCAATGCAGTAGGGTCGCTCTAACTCGCCTACGAGGAAACTTTTAAAGTGCCGTCAATCTTTTTGCGAGAAGTTATGGTCACTGTCTTTTGGGACAAGAAATGCGTCCTTTTCGTAGATTTTATGTGTGATGAAGAACTGCAAGACAGTGTTAAGAGTTTTATGAAGAGGGAATTAAACAGCTGGTTTACCTCTATGACAAATGTTTCAGTCTTAATGGAACTTGAAGAGCTTTTCTCTTGGGGCTACCTAAAACAGACTGTTATGATGATGACTGTTACGTGTGTACAGAAAGATCATAACAGAGCTCATAACTTAGAAGAACTTCGACCAATGATTATTGACGCATCGTGGTCTTTTTTTAGAATTGCATTTACTTTTATATTTATTATTTTGAATTAAGTTCAGATTAATTTTAGAATTTTCACTGTTTATTTTAAAATATAAAACATATTTTTCATTTAGAAAATTCATTTATTTACTTTGAAATTCATCTTCTATTTATTTACTCCTGCTAATTAAAGTGATTGTGAATATCTTTTATTTATGAACTCTAGTATTACATTTAAGTAAAAATATTCCTTTTTATTTCTAAATAATGACCATTTGTGTCTGTCAGTAGGATAAAAATTTGTAACTATACTTATAATCATACTGGAAAACTGAGTCCATAGAAAGTATACGCGTGTCATAAGTCCTCATAAATGACTTATTAGAAGTGGCAACGGTGTCGCTCAATTGCATGGAAAAACAGAGGATATAAAATATAAATGACAGTATACAAATGTCATATAATTGAGTTCTTAATTATATGACATTTGTATACTGTCATTTATATTTTATATCCTTGATAAAGGCATTATTGCCGAAACATGTAGGGTTGTTTTAAATATATATACTTTAAAGTAAAGCCAGACCTTAAATCGCCAACTGATTGAATTTACCATATATATATATATATATATATATATATATATATATATATATATATATATATAAGTGTTTAGAAGGTTTCTTAGCCGTTTATTAAATATAACAATTGATAAATTATTGGAGTTTTTCGGCTTTTATATGAACTATTTACAAATATCAAATTAGAATGTATGTAGTTGCAGAGTAAGTGGGGATGTAAACATTGCTGTCTACAAATTACAAAGCAAATCAAACGAAATTTTTAATTGAAAAATATTGTCTATGTTTGGACTCGAACTCAAGTCTACAGTTTGCCGGACTGTCGCATTTACCACTTAGCCACAATAGACCTAGGTTCAAGCTATTTAGAAATGCATTATAAAGCAACAGTGTTAATGAATCAGCTGTCAGTTATTGAATGTAGATGTCAAGTTGAAAGCAGAAGTCAGTTTTGAAAGCTAATGTCAGTTTTGATAGCAGATGTCAGTTAGTGAAAGCAAATGTCAGTTATTGAAAGCAGGTGTCTGTTTTGAAAGCAGGTGTCAGTTATGAAAGCACACGTCAGATTAGAAAGTAGATGCCTATTTTGAAAGTAGATGTCAGTTATTGATAGCAGATGTCAGTATTTTGAGAGCAGATGTCAGATTTGAATGTTTGAAAATGCTAATTATTACTCCATAGCTATATGAGTGTTTAGATAGTTTCTTAGCCGTTTATTAAATATAACAATTGATAAATTATTGGAGTTTTTCGGCTTTTATATGAAATATTTACAAATATCAAATTAGAATGTATGTAGTTGCAGAGTAAGTGGGGATGTAAACACTGCTGTCTACAAATTACAAAGCAAATTATACGAAATTTTTAATTGAAAAATATTGTCTATGTTGGGACTCGAACCCAAGTCTACAGTTTGCCGGTCTGTCGCTTTTGCCACTTAGCCACAATAGACCTAGGTTCAAGCTATTTAGAAATGCATTATAAAGTAACAGTGTTAATGAATCAGATGTCAGTTATTGAATATAGATGTCAAGTTGAAAGCAGAAGTCAGCTTTGAAAGCTGATGTCAGTTTAGATAGCAGATGTCAGTTAGTGAAAGGAAATGTCAGTTATTGAAAGCATCGAAAAAATTCGCCCTCAAGTAGGAATCGAACCCACTACCTCTGACTTGCCGGACCATTGCTCGACCACTGAGCTGTTGAGGTGTGAATTAGAAACTTTTATGGGGATGCTTTGTTACATCAAAGGAAACAGATGAATATATCTTGCCCGTAGTACGGCAGTTGTGCAAATTAATTGCGTTTTCGCGAAGTAATGTAATTGTAAATATTTTTTCTACACTTTACGACGCTATTTTATTCGAATTTTTCATAGAAAAAATTCGCCCTCAAGTAGAAATCGAACCCACGACCTCTGGCTGGTATATATATATATATATATATATATATATATATATATATAATTTCACTGATAATAAAAACATAATTTTGGTCAATGTATCATAAAATAAAACGATTTATTGTTACGTAACGTTTTGAAACTTTATTCGTTTCTTCATCAGACCTATTAAATTATTTACAGATTAGCCATACAAAATAAAATAAAATATGAAAATGTACTTACATTAGCAATTAAATTCATAAGTGATCTTATAGAATGAAAATACCAAATTTGCAATCCTATATTGGTTGTATTTACATTAGAATAAAAGAAAACTATTGTGAAAACTGCGAAACATTTTATTAGAATTAACAAAAAAACAAATTTACCGTGTAATGGTTAAAATGTCAGTGCATTAGACCGAAGGCCGAAACGACCGAAGAAAGACTTATGAATATAAAGGATACAAAAACCAGATGTAGCAAAAATTTATATATAAGTATGTAACAGTTTTAAATAAAATAAAATTGAAATACAGGGATTGGACACAAAATCAGAACAGAAGATATAAAACAATCAATTTAATTTAATTTTAATGTATTTTATGAGCCCATTATAAGCATTTGTAAACGTGAATGCACGTTCTTTGGTGTTGAGCTTATTAGTGATTTTTCTGATAGCTAAATTTTCTAAGGTAATTCTTTTGTAATAATTATTTTCGCTGAATAACCAATTTACACTATTAAAATTGACATAGTGTTAGTACTGATCTGAGATCCCAAGGCACATTTTTTGAATTTTACCTTCGAATCACTACGATGTTGGGTGTTTGACTGCATAAACTATATGATTTTGTTTAAGTGAAGATATTGAGCTTTTTAGTAACTAAACAGCCCAATACTTTAGAGGTATTTGGCTCTTTAGTTACTAAAGAGCCTAATACCTTCGCTTCAACAAAGTCATATAGTTTATACAGTCAAATGCAATGAATGCTCCAGATATTATATAGGTCAGACAGCCCAGAGATGGCCTGAACGTAGCACCTAACATCGTCTGTTTTACTTTAATATATACATATTAAAGTAAAACATACCTTCAATCGCCGAATATCTAAATCTACTATAATATACAAAGGTCAAGAAATAATTATCTATATATATATTATCATTTAAATAAAACTGAAAACTTAAAGCGCCAGGTAAATATAATTTGACTTATTTAAACTGGGAAGATTGCTTCAATAAATTTGAATATATTATATCTAAATTTTGTATATCAGACCTCAAAATCATATTATTTTCATTTTTGTTAATATGAAACATTTCCAGAATTTCTCTGATTGTTTTGTTGTTAGTTGGATCATTTTCTAACATATTGCTGTGGACTTTTCCCCGTAAATATTATAAAAATTTATTTAATTATGATTGTACAATTATTTTGAATGCAAGTATATATTTTTGAAATTTATTATTTTTGTGAAAAAAACTGATTTTATATTCTAAGCCTGCGCGCTTGATTTGACCTTTGGACAGACACAAGTGTACTCTGAGTTAAGAAAGATGTGTTTATAAAAAGATTAATCTATATCTTTTTATTAAGTAACTTCGGGTTAATATTTGATTTGATTAGTTGTTGGTGCTGTTTTAATTCATTACCGCTATTTAACGAGTTTGTTTATCTCGTAATTGTTATATTGTACACTTTCTTACTCACCGTGTCTCGAATATATATATTTTTTTACGTAAGTCAAATATATTATTTAAAGATATCTGTTTATATTTAATGAATTGAATATTGTATTATTATTATCGTATTGAGATTTAGTCTTAGATATTTGATATAAATAACAAAGAAGGATTCTTAAAATTTCTAATAAAAAAATTCTGTAACTGTAAAATTTTATACGCTTGGGTATTTTTTTTTACATGTGGGTGCATATGCGTTAGAGTTTGCTTCGGTCTGTCAAATCAGTTTGTTTATTTTGATTTTGTTCTCTTGGGAGAAATTAAAAAGTTTCTTTGTAATTTATTATTTTTAATTTTGATCGGCTGTCATTAAGGGTTTTTGCACGCATGCAGCTGTCATTTCCATGCGTTATTTTTACCTTTATAATATTGTTTAATGAGGCAATATTAATCTTTATACTTTATAAAGATTATTTTTTTTTATTTTTTTTTATTTTTGTATTAAATTTTCATTTAAATTTTATATTGTGTTCTTTAATTTAATAATCCTTTATACACATTTTAATAAGTAATTTAAAGATATAATTATAACATTCGTCAATACTCTTTTACTGGCGCCTTATAAATTTGTAGAAGAGACAACCACGTTTCCGATTGGAACCCTGAGAGGAAAGCAGTCCCATTTTTTGGAAATAAACCCACTGAATCCTGAATCCTAGCTGGATAGATTTCTCGTTAATGGTGGTAAAATTAATACAAAACCACAGTTCATAGCAATATGTTTGGCTAGAGCGTATCTAGTTTTACCTGTTTTAATATCACCTTTGAGTAAAGTTAGTCTCGTAAAAAGCCAATTACCAGTGTGGCCAATGTATATTTTATCACAATCCGAATATGGTATAGAATAAACAAGAGTATAACAAATATATATGTATATTTATAGATGTTCTATTTTTTAAGTTTCAGAAAAAGTTATTTATTGTTAATTTGTTATGATTCTATTGTTCATGTCAGTTATGTCATTTAATTTCTCTTGAATGAGGTGGTATTAACAAAAATGAAAATAGTATGAATTTCAGAATCGAATATACAAAATTTAAACATAATATATTAAAATTTATTGAATCTTCTCAGTTTATATAAGTCATATATTTACCTAACAATAGATGGTATTTTAAGTTTTCAATTTTATTTAACGGATAACAGTAGAATTTATACAAATACAAAAAAATAGAGTGAGAACCATATTAACAAATGTCGACGTAGATTTTATTGATTTTCCCAGTTTTATAAGCTCTTTTAAATGTTTTTAAAAATAATTTATCATTATTATAGACCAACTTGGCGGTGTGTTGTATGTTCATTTATTCCACACACAAGTCATTTTTTGTAAGCAAATATTTTGTTTTGCGAAAAATAGACAAAAAACGAAACTTCTTACAATTAACTAAAATTATATTTTATAGTAGTCTCCCTGATGAAGCACTGATATTATAGTGCAAATTATTGGAATGAAATAAAGTACTTTCACAAGTAAACAATTTTGTTGCTAAACCTAGCAAAGCATCGCTAGGTTTAGCTAGTTTTACATAGTTTGGAAATAAATTCTCAAAATTATAGATGTAGGCGTCGATGTAATTTACATCTTTACACTCAACGACCTCAGAAAGTTAATGTTTGGGCAGAATTCATAGGAAACACAGTTGCGAGTGCATTTTTAATCAATGGGATTCAAACAGGATAAATTTATCTTCAATTATTACATCAGTAAATTGTTCCGGTAATCATGTAATGAACAGAGTGTATGCTTTCAGCCTCAAAATGTGTGAAATTACATGCATCCTAAATTTAAGTATCGTTAGATAGGACGTGAAGATGAAGTGAAATGGCTAGCAAGGTAATCAGATTTTTCACCAAACGATTTCTTCTTAAGGGATTACTTGGAAAATCAAGTAATGGGGACAGGCTTAAAATCAACAGGATGAGGAATAATTATTACCAAACAAACGATAACTGCTGAACAAATAACTAACATTTTAATAGTATATTATGCAAGGTGCATTTAATGCTACTATTAAAACAAGATTATGAGGGTTACGAGTGTCTTAATAGCCATTAAATGCGAATTGCATACACTATTTTTTCTACGACCAGCTATAATAACGAAAATAATTTACATTTTATTTTGTTATTTTATTCTTTTGCGAGATATGACATTTGCTGTGTGGATCACGTGTGTTTGCATTAGCATACAATGATGCAATAGTAGAACAATATGGCGGCCTGTACTGTAATGAATCTCATTAGAGTACAGGTAGTATATGTCTAATAAATCAGAACATGGGAGTAGAAAATCGGTTTTATAATTGTTTAGGATATTACCTAGTAGTCAGTGGTGGAAACTGAACATTTATTAATTAATTTGGAGAAACGCAAGGATATGCGGCACGACATTATTGTATATAAGTTGTGCATGTAGTAATTTGGATAAATGTTTTGATTCACAAATGGAATTTCTGTTAAAATATTGCTCTATTTTGTTGACATATATTAATATTCCGACTCGTAATCTAGGACACAGTAGAACTATTCAACTTAGATTACATGTCAGAATATTGATACATCACAACACAATAGAAGTATTCAATTTAAAAGCGGTATTTTACAGAAATTTTGTGTGTTCTACATGTACAACAGGTAACACACATAATATCATTTTGCCTTTGCTTTGTCCAGGTTTATTTATTATATTAAAATATTAAATAGTATATTGTACAACTAGTGCTGAAAATAGGATATTTCACACGAGCATGAAGTTTGAGCCACGAGCCGTAGGCGAGTGGTTTAATTATGCGAGTGTGAAATATTTTCAGCACGTGTTGTACACTATACTTTTCCGACGACCGCTTAGTGACAAGAATTAATTTCAATGAAAATAAAAGAATGATTCACAAAATAATGATATATGGTGTATGTATTTCATAACAACAATTTGACATTTGAGAGTCATTCATTTGACAGTTTCCTATTTGTTATTTTATGATTAGTAGGTTGGCACGTCTGTTACTTTGCACACGGTTCTGCGACGATTCTAATTGGCCCTCATGAACTTTTCAGCACAGTTTTAGTTACAAGATAACTTTTTAACACAGTTTTGGGGATACAATGCAATTTGCAATTTTCAGTGCTAGTAAATCATGCGAATTTGTTCTTTTTACATTGTGGTCGTCGGAAAAGGTTTTTTCAGTAGTTTAATGCAATGTATTGAGTATGTTTTGATAGCGATTTAATATTTGCTAATAAAATACACGCTTTAGTATATTGCTATCGTCTGGTAACTAAGGAAATAAAACAACTCGTAAACCGTATATGTTTCCTAATAAAATGTATAGTCAAAATATTCCTATATACAAATGAATGGCAGACATTGCGTAGAAGGAATGTATTCTTGCAATGTCGTTGTTTACATTCTAAAACCAGTTTGTGTTTACAAGAATGAATAAATTAATTTGTTATCATACATCTACACTTACCAGCGTTGGTGACATTGAAAATGAGTTCGCCGGAAATACCCGGACGCACGGACCTCTCACAATTGTCCGGTGACGTAGAGAAGAGGACAGTGTCGGGACCGTGTTCTCGGTATATGAAACAGTATCGTCTAGCTCCGTACGACGACCTGCTCAGTGGCGTGGTGATCAGGTAGTTGGTACCGTTTTCTTGCCATTGTCCATGGCACGAATACGCTGCAATAATATGGAAAACTGTAACATAATCCTTGTATGTGAGCTATTCTAAACAAAAGTATATCCGGTGTTGTCTACATGCACAAGATAAATTTTGTTAATTCGAGGTTGGATGATACTTATCTGTATAAATTTGTTTTTGTAGATCGAAGATAAATAAATAATAATAGTAATAAAGATTAAATAAAGGAGACTTTGTTGAGATTGATCATTAAAAAAATATTTTCAATTTCGCACATTGCGTTTCCTAACAGAATAAAAATGTCGTAGATATTTTAGTAGTACAGCAAAACCTGTCGAAAACGGCCACCAAAAAAAGAAACAATATTGGCCGTTATATAAAAGTGGCCTTTGTGTCAGGTTTTCATTTTACAAATAAAATACATAATTTAAAATAGAAATAAAACTAATGATTAAAATCTTCACTTTATTAATACGTAATCGTAACACGACAATTGTTTCGCCAGCACAGTGGCTTCATTAGGTATTTACAGCTAAAGAGCACGTTACAAGCTAATTTGAATATATAAAATGAACAAGGTTAGTATATTTCTGTTATCGCCTAAGCACGTTTTAAATGATTAAATTTAACAAAGGTGAGTTATTTAAATCTAATTGATCGTTAAGTAAAATTGGTGATTGTTTTAATTTGTTGATTTATAAACTTTCCAGTAAATTTAATTTTCTAAATGTATAATTTGAAAATTCTCATTGAAAATGTAGTAACTTTTCTTTTTAGCCACATACTTAATTAAGAACCTTTCGAATACGAAGACAACCTTAAACTATTCAAGTAACCGAAACAACCTTTCGTATACGGAGAGAATTTTAAATTAACCAAGTAACTGAAAGACCACATTATATGTATACTTGTAGAAATGAAGGCGATCTCTGTTTGATCAAACAAAGATCGCCTGCATGCGCGTATTGCGCCGGAAATTTGTTTTCGGGGCGCGTTTGGGACTGAGATCGCATTCATTTCTACTAGCTTAATTTAATTATGTGTACATATTAGGAATACATAACTATAGGCAATTTCGCACAAATACGAAATAATATTGGGTATTTCCATCAATAAAGATACATCATAAATAATCCGGTCGACATCAGCAGGTAAAGCTCTATGAAGATAGACCGTAAAAATTTGGTTTTATTTGGCCAAGGTCGTCTTATAAGGGTTTCTGTAAATGACAGGTTTTCGTATATGGGAATTTCCTAATAGTCGGTTCGAGGACTTTGAAACTATCCGTTACCTGAGGTGGTTGCTTCAGAGATGTGGCCGTAAACACAAGTTCTGCTGTATATTATTTATATTTGCTGAAATTTTTTAAATATTGCGAATTAAGTACCATCTGAACAAAAATTATTTAGATAAGGGATGGCCATGTTTGGAAGGATCGTTGTCTTTCTGTCTACCTGCTAAAAAAAGTATAGTTTTATTTAGAAATGCATAGAAAATACGTCGCAATATATTAGCACAATCAAAATTGAATGTAAGTAGATTTATTTTATCATCTCTCACCTTTTTTAACATAAATAAATTTTACAGTTTTTGGAAAAGATACTATATATAGTATCGAAACGTCAAATTAAATATTGTTTTAATTACCCGGCCGTTACTCCCAAAAATATTACTTTTATTTCCTATATATGTATATAAAGATAATTATTTCTTCACCTTAGTATGTTATATATATATATATATATATATATATAATATTTTTGTGACCTTGGTATGATATGGTAAATTCAATCAGTCGGCGATTAAAGGTCTGGTTTTAAAGTCTGGCATCATTTCATTGCCGAAACATGTAGGGTTGTTCTAAATATATATACTTTGAAGTAAACCAGACCTTTAATCGCCGACTGATTGAATTTATTATATATATATATAAATATATATATATATATATATAAGTAGATTAAATTAGTCGGCGATTTAAGGTCTAGTTTACTTTGATATGTATATATTTTTAATTTCTTCGAAAAAAACACTATGTGCCGAAACATGTAAGATTGCTTTAAATATATACGTATCAAAGTAAACCAGACCTTAAATCTCTGACTAATTTAATCTACTTAACACACAAAGGTCAAGAAATAATTATCTATATATATATATATATATATATATATATATATATGATGGCGATTTGTAAAGTAAATTGCGTTTGGCAATTAAAAAAACACCAATACATGAAGAGGTTTTTGTTATATACAACTTAAAGCTAGTACTTTCAGCTATTTTTCTACATAGTTGTCGTTAAGATTGAGACATTTGTCATAGCGATGAACCAGCTTTCTAACGCTTTTTTTTATAGAACTCTGCCGTCTGTGAATTAAGCCATTCTGTAACACTATTCTGCAGCTTTTCATCGCTCCCAAACCGTTGGCTCTCAAAGTTTTCCTGTTAGGGAAGAGACGGTAGTCGTTAGGAGTAAACACTTCCCACTTAAAACTGTGTAGTAGACCTACCGTATGAGCGGCGATATGCTGGGACGTTGTCATGAAGAAAAACGATGCCCAAACTTAATAATCTAAGCCGATTAGCTTTTCTGAGCTTCTTCAAAGTTTTACAGTAGACTTCAGTGTTTATTGTGGTTCCTCGTTCCATAAAGTTTATAAGAAGGACGCCTTCCTTGTCCCAAAATAGTGACAGTGACCATGACTTTTCCTCGCAGAAAAGGTTTTGAAGCCACTCAGCTTTGAACGTTTCCTCTTAGGCGAGTTGGAGTGACCCCACTGCGTTGACTGTCTTTTTCTCTCAATGTTGACATAGGCAACCCAAGTCTTATCACCTGATACAAAATCGTAACGTGCCAGAAAAGTTAATGCCTATCCATTCTCTTTGTTTTATGGTCTTTGGTAAGAAATTTTGCCACAAAATTTGTGGTAACCTAAATGTTCATTAACAATCTCGTACAAAACTGTACCTGAAATTTGAGGAAAAGGCACTCAGTTTTGTGATAGTGAACAGCCGATTTTCACGAATTTTTCTTCGACATTCGTTCATCACAACAGTTGGTCTTTCAATCCGTTCTTCATCATGGACATTAGTTCCTTATTGAAATATACGGCACCATATTCGAACCGTACTGTCGTTCATGACATTTTCACCATAAACAGAACAAAGTTTTCGATGAATCTCAGCAGTGTTCATGTTCTTTACACACAGAAATCTAATAACACCATGCAATTCATAGTCGGCGGGATTTTCAATTGCAGCAGCCATTTTAAGCGACCAAAATACCATGAAAGAATGTCCGAACGATTCTTTAATTAGCACTGTCAGACTCACACTGAACTAAACTATACCGCAGCGCTGCGATCGTGCCGATATCTCTATTCCTCTGCTCACTACGCGGAAACGGAACTTACTTTATGAATCGCCCTCGTATATACATATAATTTTATTATCTTAGCTATTTTAAATTTAAAAGATTGCAGTATGCAATTCCTTTTATAATTCAAGGTAAATGACTTACCTTAGTTATTAGCAGAAAATAATAAATTTAAAATTCGTAATATATTATGTAGGAATGTTTACTTAATATATAACTTCACAGACATCGTTTTTGTTTTACCGTTGCAACATATGCGATTAATAAGTTAATAAGTTTTTAAGAATGAGTTAAACCCCCTTATCTGATGACACATGATTTACACAGGATATTATTTCAATTAAGTATTATGAAACAATTTGTGTGTTTATAAACAAAGATGAGGTGTCTGTACTATAAGTAAATAAAAGGAGTAATGAACGTTGTTTCAATATGTTTGCAGTTTCTTAAAATAATGTAGATAATGATAGCCAGCGTATAAATTTCTGGGAAATGAATGAGTGAGTAGCTTCCTTGATGTTAATCATTAAATCTCGGAATTATCAGAATTATTGGAAGGAAATTAGGTTTCTTTCGTATTTCGTAAATATGACTGACTGACGACTAGTATTTTCTAATATATCTCTATTAGATATATGTCTAACTTTGGAAAACGAAATCGAAAAAATATTGTTTACAGAATACTACATCACACGTTTAATTCGTTTAAAAGTTTTCAGAAAAAATTGCAACTTGTACAGTGTGTTTATTTTCCTTAATTTAATTAATTAGAGTAAACATACCAGCCATCATACCGACTAGTCCATTTGAAGTGATGACTGATGACTTTGAATTACGGTAACATTAAAAAGAAACTGCGGTCAGGTAAAAAATATTTATGACAACCCTGAGAAATTGGTTTGCTGGATATTCCCTTTATATTTATCTTTTTGGATAGTAATATTTCATATAAATATTGATGACGTATGATTAGAATTACTAGTAAATAAATATTAGCTGATATCGGAAGTGAGCTTTATACAAAATAATAGTTGAAACAAATTTTACGAACCTATATTATAAATACAGTAAAACGCTGTAATTGTCAGGTTTTTCGTCGTACAAATAAAATACGTAATTGGTTTTTAAGATTTTTTTAATTAAATAATTTTTTATTTTATTAATAAAAGTAAATATTATATAAATACACATACGTATACGAAAAACTAAAACTATTTTAATATATGAGAATATATGAATAATTAGAGACCGGACGCATCGGCCGAAATTACGATGGACCTTATAAATAGTGTATATCATTGCTACAATACGCAGTTATTGAATAGCACTATTCATTCGGCTAACCGCACATCCTTTTTTTTGTCTTTGAATTGTGACGCAATTACTTCAATATTATACTTAAATTCCTTTTTTCATGGGCGTAGATAGCGTGAGGAGTTTTTAAAAATAATTTTATTTATTAGTTTATATTTTGTAAGGTTAATAAAGTACGGTGAGTTAGTTTCTTTTTTTCATTGTTTTAGCTGCTAATTGGAAGACAAACGGGGTAGTGGTCTATAAAATACGAAATAAATTTTTATTTGTTCATTTTGTAGTTCAAGTTGAGTAAAGGAGTATTAATATTAACTAGCTACTTTCTCAAGGTTCTTTTCTGTAAAATTTGTTCACTGAATGAAATTGAATGAAATACATCCCTGTAGATAGAAAACGTCCTTTCAATATCACAACTGGTTATAGGTGCATACTGGAAATATCCTTTTATTTCAGCATATTTTGCAGTTAGATTTTGAGGCAAAAGAGCTACTCTCGATGGTGCTTTTCTGAAAACTTTTTTAAAAGCGGATACAAGTCTATTAACTTCTGGAAAGGTGTCGCTGAGGAAACATATCCTAATATGATGTATATTATTTGTGCAGCACATGCTCTCCACAGAATCCGTGAATATATCAGAGACACCTGTCCGGAAGTTAATAGACTTTTATCCTCTTTTAGAGAGAACGGTTTCTATCTACAATGATGTATTTCATTCAAAGAGAACAAATTTTACAGAAGAGAACCTTGAGAAAGTATTGCTAGTTAATATTAATGCTCCTTTAGTCAACTTGCACTACAAAGTGAACAAATAAAAATGTATTTCGTGTTTTATAGATCACCACGCGCTTGTTGTCTAATTATATACATAAAATTAAAAACTCTTTAAAAACAAAAATTTTCAATACGCTCGTGGGCGATGAGCCATGAACCTCTCGTGTACGGTCCCTGGTAATAATGTACAAAACGTAGACTAGGTACATATTATAGACAATACGCCTGTTCATTATCTATACATATTATTACAACATATTCATAGGAAAAAAACATAATTTGTTAGGCTTTTTTAGTATGGTTCGATCTTTGTTTGCTTTAACTTTTTGAGTTTCGATTTAAAAATTACAGCTTCACGTGTAAGTAAAATTCGAGAAATATCAATAAAATTTCATCATTGTTATTGCACAATAAATAATTCTGTATGTCTCTTAATTTTGCACACACTTCGCTCATACTAGATAAAGTAGATTTTGGAGTTTCACATTCGTCCACATCACTATTATCAGAGTTATGTTCTTCATTATTATTGCACAATTCCTCAACAATTTCCGCAATACTGAAGTTAGGGCTCTCTGTAGGCACATGACTATCAACGGAGTTCAAAATTTCCTTACGAATTATAGGAAAGAGTTGGGAAATGGGTATTTCGTCTTCTTTGTCAAAAATTGTAACTTCTTGGATAACATCAGAGAATCTGGCCTTGGAAAAACATTTCTTAACTGAAGCAGGAGATATCTTTTTCCAAAGAATTGTAATCCATGTACGTGTATTGGCTAAGGTTTTGTGTTTTTACAGAATTTTCAAAATCACATTCACTGTGAATAAACGTTAGAAGCCTTCTAATCAAAAATTTCGGCAAATAACCGGTTTTCACATATGGGAATTTCCTTATAGTCGGTTTGGGGAACTTTTAAACTGTTCATTACCTCAGGCGGCCGCTTAAGACAGATGGCCGTTAACACAGTTTTTCTGTAATACAATTATGTACAAAAAAGATGCTCAAAATGTTCGTATCCTACTTGTAAACCTTACTGAACCCGTCGTGATAAATTATATATTTGCAATTGTTTCTTCAATTGCGTACCGTAGTTCTTGCAAATTGTTTATGGGATCTGGAATATTACGATTTTTAAATAAGGGAATAAAAAAAATCCGGAGACGAATCAGGCGATTTACTTGGTCGTAAATGTACACATCCAAGACCTGAACCCGTACGTGGAATCGTCAAGGATTCTGTTAGAAGGGAGATCTGTTTATGACTAGAAAGAAACATGAAAAGAAATAGAGGCTAATGAAAGGTTAATTCCATACTAAGACACTACTAGAGAGGTTGGCCGCTAGGCTTTCAGCTAACCTAATTCATAGTAATAAAAAAGAAATTAAAATTATTATCGGCCTTAGCAACCGGACATTGGCCTTTAAGGAAACATCTGTACAGCATGGGCTTGGTTAGCGAGCCCTCATGTAGGAGATGTGAAATACAGAAGGAAGCTAGCCTTCATATAATATATATTTGTGAGGAACTGAAAGGACTCAGACAGAAACATTTCGGAAGAGATGTTTGTGGTATGTTACATCTTTTTCTATTTTTTCCTAAACATACTACTGTAGTAAAAAAACATTAGTTCTTTCCAGTAACTAACCGATCTTTAAAATTTTATGAATAAACATAAAAATATAAAGGGCCGGTATTACAAACAGCGAATAAATCTCTGAATAGCAACTTGAATAAATTTATTGAGCGAATATATTGAAATCTGAATATGTAATAACTCTTAATAGATATGTATTTTGTAGTTTAGCGTTTCGATAAACGATGGAGCCACTGAATAAAATGAAAAAATACAAAACTTAATTTTTGATGATTTTTCTTGTTTGTATTTGTAGACTAGTAGGTTGTGTTTAAATTTCATATTGAAATGTCTGTTTTGTTAAACGAAATCTTGCTTTAAATTCATAATTTGAATACATTTCGAATCGATTAGTCCTTTCGTGAAATACCTTTGGCAAACGGCAACGTCGTAGACGTTGACGACATTAATACGGTTGATTTTCATCGTCTGATAATTAAGATACCCCTGAAACTGATGATACCAATTAATGAAACTGATAAATTTGACATTATCATAATTCAAGTTATCAAACACACAAAATAATAAACTTTTAAAAATAAGGTTATGTTTATTTAAAGCACAGTGAAGCAAACAGCTGAACATATTTAGCCGATGAATAACATTTAATACCACGATTTGCTAGGGTGTAAATTAATTGGTAGATTTACTTGCTTAGTTTCCTTATTCGCTATTTATAATACCCAATCTATAAAATAAATTAAATTTACTTGTTTATAAAATAAAATCTGCAGATCTTTATCGTTTATCGATTTTTAAGTAAATTTAATTGACAAGTAACTAGCAGATACTTTACTGGAAGGTGAATAAACCGGTCCTAAGAATTTGATTAGCTAGTTCATTGTTGCCACTCTCAAGTTTGTTAAAGATCATTTTTGAATTAAAAGTATTGTACTAAAATAATATAATTAATTTGTGGAAATATGTTTTATCCATAGCAAACTCGACATCAAAACTTATATTGTGTCTGGAAAATTTTTATCGCCTAAAATTAGTGTCGTCACGCCCTTACAAAGTAAATAGTGTAAGGTAAAACAAAGATGTATTGAATATCCGCATATATACATTAAATATTTACTCGAAACCTTTCCTATTGAATTCTTAGAAGTTATTTGAATAGGAACAAAGGCTTATTGCATTAAGAATTTTTCCTTTTACTTAGGAGTATGTGTACTTGTTTCCAGCGAATATAGAAACCACAGGTTCTTGCTTAAGGAAAAATTAATGTTATCAAAGTATAATTTGCATTTATTATTTAGAAAAGGCGCAGTATATCCTAATTAAATACTAATTTAATTTGGTACTTAAAATTCTTTGTTATATAAACATTTTGCGTTATTCATAGCAGCAGTTATTACTGATACTTTACTTTTTTTTATTGTGGTTAAATGTATATAACATTTGGCAATGGTATTGTAAAATCACTAACAAAAATATAAATGAACGATTTCCTTGGCACCATGAAAAAAATTATGAGAAAAATATAAAGCTAATAATTTAAATTTTTTATAATTACTTTAAACTGAATTATCTTAGCAACGGACTAAATTAATGGGTGTCCAATTTTACCTTTCGATTTAAATTGGACGCCATTTATACTAATCTTCATTGATAATCTTCCTATAGTGACAGATATCAAGTAAAAACTTACGGCTTGGTCATCATGTAGTACTTGTCATAATGCATATTTAGTGTGAAAACCCATTATCAAAATGGTGAATATTTAAAGATTGGTGCAGTAAGAGCTATTGTTGATGTAAACTAGACACTGTCAGTTCGTAAACGTAAACGTCCCTGGCACTGACGACATTTATATAATTGGAAAATAAACGGGTGGCGACTATAAAATACGAAATACATTTTTATTTGTTCATTTTGTAGTTCAAGTTGAGTAAAGGACTATTAATTTTAACAAGGAATACTTTCTCAAGGTTCTCTTCTGTAAAATTTGTTCTCTTTGAATGAAATACATCCTTGTAAATAGAAAACGTCCTTTCTACATCGCAACTGGTTATAGGTGCATACTGGAAATATTCCTTTAATTCAGCAGATTTAGCAGTTAGATTTTGAGGCATTGTCACCATACACAATTGCTGCAATGTTGTTAAATCTGGATTTCTATTAAAAACTGCGTCTAACTTTTGCCGAAGGCCACATACGAAGTCACTTGGAATATTTTTCAAATTATTAATACCCACGTCTAATGGGGTTAATCCATCATTTAATTTGAGATTTTGATTTTCAAAATAAGTGATTAGTTTTGCAAAATTTCCAGTGTTCTGAAGAAAGTACAACTGATTTTTTAAATTTGGAATTTGTACCAGTTTCTTGCAGCAAGCAAAAGCACTCAGAAATACTTCGAGCATCGCCATTTAAACATGTAATGAAATTTTGTAAACTATCGAAAATCTCTGCATAAAAGCTAGTAGCTTCCAACCGTGTTCCTCATCTAGTTATTACTGGAGAGGGAGGCAGTGACAAAGATGGAACCATATTAGGATATGTTTCCTTTAATAGTCTGCGTGTTTTTAACATATATGCAGCACTGGCACTGAAAAATAAGTATTTTTTCTTTGAACCTGTCGTCCGAATGAAGCATTTGGTGCATATTCTCGTAAATGGTTTAAGCTACTGTTTCCGCATCAACTGTATTTATAACTTTTGTTGCTATTAGATATGCGTTATATGGAACAGCTGAATGTAGTACACCAGCTACAACATTTACCACACAGCGTCCTAATATATCGACAGTTTCGTCGGCACTTATCCATAAGTACTGATTTGAAAGATGGCTTCTAATGCGTTCTACTGCTTTCGTGTTCTTCGTTAAAATTGTCAGATTCAAACATGTTTAATTTCTGTGTATGTGCTTGCGATGCTAAATGACATTTCACGTGCGATTGATTGTAATTTTTTAACGATATTTTACAGACTTTTCAATAAATTTTGGAATCACTGGCAATGGACATGCAATCAGTTTGACTCATAATCCAATTCCCCATTGTTTCGCGATGCAATTTTCGATGTTTTTTCATATCATATCTGAAAAAGTAACTTAAACAATGTTCTAGATCTAGATAAATGAAAATTAAAAATGTATGCGTAAGTTATTGAAACTTAACGAAATTCACTGGACACTTACGTCAAAATAAGTAGGTGTGTAGATTCGATAAAACGATATTGAACAGGATCTATTACAAAAATTACGTAGTATGGTAATTAACAGTTAAAATAATGAAAAAAAAAGGAAACTAACTCACTGTACTTTATTTATCTTAAGAAATATAAGCCTATAAATAAAATAAATTATAAAAACCGTGCTTCTATCTACGCCCATGAAGAAAGGAATTTCACTATAATATTGAAGTAATTGCGTCGAAATTCAACGACAACAACCAGATGTGTGGTTAACCGAATTCTATTCAATAATTGCCTGTTGTACTTAGCGATGTTATAGACTATTTATATGGTCCATCGTAATTTCGGCCTGATGCGTCCTGTCTCTAGTAATCACCTAAACAAGTGATCAAGTAATCTATTGTTACAATTTACAATAAAATTATATTTACTAATGTTACATACATTCACCAATGTATTGATAGAAGAAATTCTAGGATTACGAATGCTCACGTCAGTAAAATGAGAACAATTATAGTCAGTAAATGTTGATACAATGAATTCAAACAATTCAAAATTATTAGAAGTGATAGTATTGAAATAATAAATTTGGATTGTAATATGTAATGTCCAGAAATGCATAATCTTAAATTTAAATAGAAACGAATACATATATACGAAAATGTATGCGAGATAATGGAAGTAGAATAACTTAATTTCAATAAATTGAAAACGTAATAAACTGTAAAAAGGAATTTATGATGAATACTACGTTTATACATAGATTTAATTTGCTCTTATATAGTTTCCCATAGGATATGTTATTGGTATAAATCTCATACTTTGACAGTAGTCTATATTTTGGATAAAACAAAAATTCCTTTTAAGAGTATGATAAAAATATATACGACCCCATCAATCCTATATTATTAAGATTTGATCAAGGAATTTCTTTACTGTGATGACTTTTATCATCCCTTATATTTTTATTGCTTTTTCCGTACCCTTTGATTATGCCTACTGTATATTTTCCCGGTCATTTTTACATTTATGGTATTTTTTCCTTCACCGCTAACATCAATCAAATATTTCTCATCGTAAAAACTACGTGGGTAGAAAGGAACAAGTTAGGACATTCGAGGGGTGAGAGGTGGGTTAATATAAGGATGGCGGGGCGTCTTACCCAAAAGAAATAATAAATTTCCACTTACAAGAAATGAAATCAGATGGCGGGCATTCGATGCGAAACTCCATTGTATCTATAGAATTGCACCCCACTATTAAACTGGAATACCCTTCATTATCACAGCCTGTGCGTTGTTCCACCCTCTTTATTCGCCTATTATGGAGTCCTACGGCGGTGTCCTGCGAACTCCAAAACTTATCCTTGAAATAGCGATTTCGGTCGAAGTAGGCGAACGATCGACTCTGTTTAAGTGACCGTATATAACGTTTATTGCTGATCATGCTGTCGACGCTGAATTTGCCGAAGTACGGACACTGCCGGGGTTCTGGCGAAGTTGCTGCAACAAAATGTAGGGGTTACCTTATATGTTTTCCACGATAAGAAATACAGAAATCAATAGTTCGTAACTTTAAGGACATATTTTTATTATTCTTTCGTTTAAAATTACTTTAAACAATATCTTAAACGTTAGAAAGAAAGTTTTATTATTAAAAGAATGTGTAGAGAACGAGTAACAAGAAAATATATGATAGTAGCTATACTAAAGTTTCTAATAATTAGTTTAAGTGTAAATAAATATATTAGACCTGTTTGTATGTGTGTTTGTGTGTATGTATTTGTACTTAGACGATACATTTTGGTTCCGAAGAAAATTTGTTAATGTAACGTTTCTGTGCTATCGTTAACACCTTTCTTTGTTGCCTTTTTACATCTTTTACTACCTTTAACTTTGTCTTTCCACTTTGGTATCCTTTTTCATGTAAGTCTTTCTATAGAATCTTCTTAAATCTGTATTCGGGCCTTCCTCTCTTCTTTCAGTAATTAATTTGAGTTCCTTTTCAAATTTCAACCAATGTAATCTCTAATAATTATTATTAGTATAGAAATATACGAGGGATGTTCTCTTTGCGCTGAGCCTATCTAGTAGGCGATGATATTTTGCGACAAATATTGTTTCGCAATTTAAATCTAGTTATTTACAAGTTTAGTTGTAGTGACAGTTGTCAAATATACCTGATTGTTTGTAAGTTATGTAAGTTTAAAGTAATCCTTTCGCCAATAAGTCATGGAGCTGAACAAGGAGCATTATCGAACTGTGATTTTTTATAATTTCAAGCGTGGCTTAAGCCACAAAGAATGTTTTGAGGAAATCAATCGAGTTGATATGTCCCCTGGTCCTCGCTACAACTTCGTCTCCGAGGCAGGCTCATTAAAGGCCGGTTTTATTGGTGGAATAAATAATACACTCGGAAACAATATAAGAACAACATTTAATAAATATTTAACAATGACATTTACATGTTACGGTGTTCACATGTACAAGATTGATTAGGTTCGTTCTCTTCTGTCCTCAGTATATATTCATGTCTTAAACCTACCTACTTAATGTTATATTAATCTAGTTACTTAATTAAACAAGAGTGCGTAAAATACAAGAATTAACTAGGACTAGGACGCAATTAATGAGGAGGTGTCTCGTCAAACAAGTAATATATTGAATATATAGAAATGTATGTCCTACTTTAGTTATTACATCTTCCATCGGGTGGAAAAGAAAAACAAAAGGCTTCTCTGCCGTTTTGGTTTTTCTTACCTGTGATAAGCATATAGCTAATTTTCTTACATGCTACACGTGTACTTAATATACTTAATATATGGAAATGGATGTACTACTTTACTTATAATAGGTAAGAAAGGTAAGAAAAACCAAAACGGCAAAGAAGCTCTTTGTTTTTCTTCTCCGCCCGGTGGAAGATGTAATAACTAAAGTAGGACATCCATTTTTACATATTCAGTAAGTAGAAATGTATATCCTACTTTAGTTATTACAGATTCCTTGGTGACAAGTCGTGTTCCTTTGCTACCGTAAAGCGGCGATGCAATGAATGTCAACGCGGTCGACTTTCCTTAAATGACCTCCTAATATTGGTTTTATTCAGAACATGATTGAAGAGGATCGGCATACTACTGTCAGAAGGATTCAAGCAGTTTTAAAGATTGGTGTGAAAGCAATTAACCTTATTTTACACAAACATCCGCCGAGAACAAGCATTGTTCTCGACGCATTCCCCAAAACTTGACTTGAATTCAAAAAGAAGATGGTACAGATTTACATTAGATCGTTTTGACCGTGGATCGTTTTATTTAGTGTACATCATCACAGGTGATGAAACATGGGTATACTGCTATGATCCCGAATAAGAGCAACAATCGTCAGTTTGGGTCTTAGAGAATGAGTCGGCTTGAACAAAAGTTGCTCGTAAAAAAAGCCGAAACAAGAAGAAGGCCGTCACATTTTTTGGAATTACTGGGCATGTTTCCTCTGTAGCACTGGAGGATAGACGTACTGTAAATTCAGAATGAATGGTACACTACAATTTGTTTGCCTCAGGTTCTCGAAGATTTTCGCAAAAAATGTCCAAGTGGTAGGATCATCTTGCATCAAGATAACGCTCGGGCCCACACTGCCACTCGAACAACTGAGTATTTGAATGCCCAAAACATACAAATAATGGGTCATTCAGCGTATTGTCCAGACCTAATGATATCTTCTTATTTCCGCGGGTAAAGGATAAATTTCGGGGTTTACTTTTTATATCGACCGAAGAAGCGGTTGATGCCTTTAAAAATGAAATAAACAAACTACGGCCAGAATATCGGAGAAAATGTTTTCAATACTGGTTTTCGCGGATGTAAAAATATTTTGAAAAATTATAGATAAATATTTTTTGTAAATAAATTGTGTTTTACTTTACCAGGATCAGCGGAAAGAGAACAGCCTTCGTAGTTTATTTTTAGTTGGTGTATATTATTTGAAAATTATTATCTTAAATGTTGTGAAAAATCAATAGGTTATTCAGGCTAAAGATAATAAAAAATTGCAACGGCATCATTTCGCAAAAAGGCTTTGTGTGATCTAATTAGTGTAAGTTTAGCGTATGGAAAAGTACGGTTGGAAGAAATTGTATTCAAATTTCTTGGAATAATATTGTGCACGATTAATTTAATAAGAAAAGACACGTTCGCTTTGTTAGTCCAAGAACTTGCCTAATGTATTTGGATATTTAATATTTAGATCTCTGCTAGATCTGTGTCGGTAGATATTGTTAGATAAACAGGAACTTAAATTTTCTCAAATCTGAGATAAATAAATGGCCCGAATAAAATTCTGGTTATGTAGATTTCATATAAGAACCATAATGCATTTTACTTGGTGATTTAACCTTTGTGTTAGTAGATATTTAATGAAATAGAAATTTAAATGCTCCCAAATCTTAGAGAGCTACAAAATGAATGGTCCGAATCAAATTCTGAGTATGTGGATTACATCTAAAAACCATAATGCATTCCAGTTGATTCCATTCTTTTATGAACAATATTATATACGTATCGTGCGTTCAAAAATCCCGCCTCTAGTGGGCCATGATTTCTAAGTAACATCAGAAAGCATGTCATAACTTTACTAATATGAATTTATTAAATGACAGTAAACATATAAATGACGGCTTTAGAAAATTGATAGGTTATAATATTCCTGTCATGAATAAACAAAATTCCGTGTTACACTAATGACATTAACATTTGACAATTCAGAACGGTGCGGTTAAGTTACGACATACCTAAAAATTTCATGGCCAACTCTGAGGCTGTTTTTTTTTGTTTGGACGCACTATATATAGGTGGGTGTGAACTTGATACAGGTGCCATTGTGGACAAAAAAATGGCAACGTAATAATTTAATTTTTGTAAATACGTCTTTTTCGTGACATTAAAATATAGGTGTCGTGGTTAATTCTAAATAATTATACAACCTGTTTCAAAAAGAATTATATCTAGTTGTCCATGCATTTATTCTATAAATTATGATGTTCTGAATTGTTGAAATGCGGATATAGATTAAATGGTATGAAGGATATCTACCTGTCATTGTCAAAATTTATCATCGAGAGATATGGTGATGAAATTAATAACAAGTACAATTAGATTATTGATTTATTTAACAAGAAAACTTTAAAGATGGGATATTAATCAAACAACCAAGGTAAATAACTAATTTGTAGAAATCTGAATTATAATTTACAGCAAGTGTTCAAAATGGTCACCATTCTATTGAATGCATAATGCAATACGACGTTGTCAATGTTGTCAAAAATATTCTACAATACGCTTGGTGTTATTTCATTACATTTAATTGTAATTGTATTCATCAAGTCGATTAAGTCGATTCATTCTTGCCTTATATACTTCATTTTTTAGCAATCCGAAAATAGAAAAATCCAACGGAGTAAGATGTGAATATAAATATCAGTGAATATCTATCCTAAAGTATAATTAAATGCCGTATATTGTAAACTCGTATAGTCGATTCGGTAATTTGGTATTTATATATATATATATATATATATATATATATATATATATATATAAATATGTATACAAACAAACACGATTTATATTACAGAATACATTGTTACACTCCGCATACATTAGGAATTTTTTTAATTTGTATAAAAAAAAATTTTGTGTTATTCTTTTTACATATTTTCAAGAGAAAGCCATTCTTTCTTCCTGTCACCAACGGTCAGGCAACTTAATACAGTATAAAACATTCCTTTTGAATTTATATTGCACATTTTAATTAAGTTATTAATTACGTATATTTCTATTTTAATTGTATCTTAATCCTTAATTTTAATTATTATTAAACAATACGTTCTACGCGCGGCTGCATATGGACATAATTTTATAACCGGGTTTTAATTTGCTATCTATACCATATCGTGTGAAATATCATTTTATAAGAAATATTTTATTACTAATGTTTGTAACGAAAGTTTTCGGACTATTTCGGATGAAAAATTTTACACCTTCGAAAAACTTTACTATTTAGAATCTTTCACATAACATTTAACAAGATTTGTACTTTGTGAACTTAACATTATAAAACACTTAACGGTCTTAATTGTTCAATGTGACACAGTTTTGCTCGAACGCCTTGCAGAAGTCGTTGGCAGCACTCTATAGGAATATTACAAAGTTTAGTTCGGATGCTGTTCCTTAATTGATCTTCGTTTTATGCTTTTCAACCATTCTCGTAGATCTTCTGAGATAATAAAGCCCATAAAGTTTCAATAGGCCTTCCTCGGGGCAGGAATGGCGGGTTACGCCCACGAGACACGAAAGGTATGTTTTGCGCTTCCAACCATTATCTTGTCTCTCTGGCGTAATGACTTGATGCAAAGTCAGGCGAAAACATGATATCATTATTTGGATTATGTTGATTGATAAAATCAATCAGTTTTGGCAAGCAACGTTGAATGTAAAGATTGGCGGTTACTCTTTATCCTCTCACATGCCCTATGCAAGGTCGAGAAATGCCTGCCTCAAAAACAGCGCACCTGACAAGGATTTTTTCTGAGAATTTTGCCTTTGTTTCATACTTTACTTCATAAAGAGTATCACCCACATTTCTTGTGTAAAAATCAGCATTATCCAGAGTTTCCATATTGCTAAGCGGAAAATACTTTTCACAATCCATAATGATTATTTTGTTTCCAGCAAAATGCTCTTGTCTCAAATTTCGACAACATTCTGGAATTCTTACGAGTTGAGCTGTCGTGACACTTTTGTGTTTTTATATATTTTAAGTAATGTTGCAATTGCAATTGTTGACAATTGCAAAAATATTACTGGTGTATAACTGGTTGCCTACTATGTCACCACCATACATTTATCCCTATGTGTAATGCTAACTAAATGAATAAAAATCAATGCATTATACCTACATGTAATGATAAAAGAGAGACCAGGTATATACGGAAGCTATAAATATTTCAAATGCAAGTACGAGTATATCAACATAATTTCATAAATTTATGTATTTACTTCTCTCTTCTTTCAATCCGTAAATTGACGTAGACTTCTTCTACCCAAATTCTAGTCTTTGCCTTTCGATTATACGAGTATTTACAACAAAGTAAATTTTAGCTTCCGAGAGTTTCATTTTGAGAAATATAATATGTTATGTTCGCTTTTCCTTCCTACGCCTACTGTTATGGCGTGCAGCTGCTTCAACATCCATTGTTTCCACCTGCAGCCAATATTCTAATAGCTGCTTCCATATTATAAGGAGTTCACTTCGTAAAACTGCTAATTATAATACATTGAATTTGTCCCAACAAAATTTAGCAAAATATGGTCGACACTTCTGACAAATTGAATTAAATGTGTTGTAAATGATTGTGAAACTGCGATCCTTGATATGATAATACTATAATGTTTTAATTAGTGAGGTTTATTTACTATACTTGTTCCTTATTAAATGGTACTTTTAGTCACTGTAGGTGAAGCTTAAAGTTGGCACAAACTAAATATATCAAAATGTATGGTTAAAGTTATTTATCTCTGTGTTAAAATATAAACGGTTTTCTCTCTTTCTTTGTTAGGTAAAGGAATCGAAGTAAATAATTTGCCGTAATACATTAGAATCTTGTTTAAAATTGAATAATATTCTTAACTTCATTCTGCTTAGTATTACAATGTGGATTTTTTTTTGGAAAAATAAAATATCCTCTTCATGAATTAATTAATTGAATTGATTCATCTTTTACTTTATGAAGATCTATAACTTAAAATAGAAATAAAACTAGTGGTTAAAATCATCACTTCTTTAATACGTAACCGTAAAACGACGACAATTGTTTCGCCAGCACAGTGGCTTCATCAGGTACTTACATGATGAAGCTATATAGATAATTAAATAATGTATTTTCAAATTTATTATTTTATATTATTTAGTTAGTTGTTTTTACTAAATTGCCTTGAATTACGTATTATAAATCCTGAACGTTTAGATGCAAAAGTCAATCGAAAACCACCTTCAAACCTGTCAACCTTAGAAATAATTTTTCTAACAATATGATGCTCAAGGATATAGCTGCATCTTTACGAGTGTAGGTAATGACCTGAAATTTATTAATGTTCAATTACAAGTTATTTACTTGACACCATTGAAACAAAACATATACATTTTCTTGCAGGACCCGAACATCAATGTCGCATCAGCTGGAATAACTGATTTTGATATCGTCAGCTTAAGCGACATTTTAGGATACCAAGAATACTTCATCTACTGTCTGTAAACGTGGTAAGTTAACGTCACTGCTGCGCAAGACGCGTTCCCGCCAACTTTACTTCCCTGATCTGTTTATTCAATGTATAGCGTAGCATTTGATTAGATAAGCAATAGGGATAGGTCAGAAATAGGTGTGGTATACATACGTACTGTCCATGCACTCGTATTTCTATCGTATCCTTCGTCGACGTAACTGATCAGACTGGACACACACACGCCTGGCGCCTGGTATCTTACCTCCCTTCGCTCCTATCTAATGTATTGGTGGGGTATCGTTCACGTCTCCATCGTTAACTCACCACGTTTACAGACGGTATATACAATATAAAGAACAATGGATCTAAATTTTAACCTAGGGATACGCCCGATGTTGTTAAAATGTCAAAAGAATAATAACCATAATAATAATGGTCTATTTGATAGATGACTTTCTATTAAGTGCAAAAAATCAGGTGGCATGCCAAAATGACTGAGTTTTTTGAGTAATATGACATGGTCGAAAGCACTTGAAAAGTCGGCGTAAACGACCTTGATTTGGTTTTGAGCGTCGAGAGCTTTACTGATATATTAGGTAATGGTTGCTAAATTTGTTACAGTGTCTCTACTGTGGATGGACAAAATTTTGCATTAAATAAAATGCACGAATATATGACATTCTCGGAAACTTTCGAAAAATTTGGTAAAATAGCAGTTAATGTATCATTGCTTAAGAATAAAGCATCGCCTTTTTATGCATAGGCTGATAACATGTAACAATATACATTTTTTCTCTAAATTAAGAATTTAAAAAAAAAGTCTTTAGGTGTTTAAAAATAAATTTATACTTTCTTACCAATAAAATAAAGACATTATGTAAATATATTAATAAATACCCTTTTCTAGAGAAATAAAGGAAATTATCAGAAGTAGTTAGAAATACTTTATAAGTTTAATAGTTAATGTACCATAAAATTTTATGCGCAATATAATTCACATCACCGACTAAAGGGGTTAAACATCATAAATAATTTATGTTTCAGTGTTCTTTCCCTTTTCGCTATCTTCTAGCTACAACTAAGATTTTTTAATCAAAGAAATAGATATCGTGAACTGAACAAGTGTGGGTCTCACATTCTAGTTTCGAAATTAAATGACATTAAACGTGTTGCTTTTGTTTTCTATAAAAGCGCTACCAAGTAGAACACGGGAAAAATTAAAAAGGTACATTGTATTTGAAAATTCGTAGTGGACTTTTTTATTTTTGCTTCCTTCATGGCATTCGTTGAAATTTATTTCGAGTTGTGTATAGTAGAGAATAATAGTTACCTCTAAATATGTATATGTTTTTACATAGATTACTTAGCCGCATATCT
Source organism: Melolontha melolontha (assembly GCA_935421215.2). Taxonomy (NCBI): domain Eukaryota; kingdom Metazoa; phylum Arthropoda; class Insecta; order Coleoptera; family Scarabaeidae; genus Melolontha; species Melolontha melolontha. The sequence goes on along the minus strand of OW285239.1, from coordinate 104,203,183 downwards.
ATAATTAGGAAAAATGAAATTTATAAGATCGAATAGGTCAGTACATGAAAAAATAGAAATGTACTATTTTTTCTGTGGTTTTCCAGGCGTTGTACCACGTCGAAATATTGTCCCGGCTTTAATGTAGGTTTAATGTAGAAAACAAAGAATTGAGAACTGAGAAAAGAGCAAGTTGAACTGTATTCTTCGTAACTTAAATTACGTAATACTTAAAACTATAAGTACCCATTAGGTATATTCATTAAAAAAAAAACATTAATCAAAGTTTTACTACGTGAAAGTAATTAATATAATTTTCTCAAAATTTCAGAGGAGATTTCAAAATACTTAAGTGACAATAGATGAGGCTGGTTCTTCAAAAATCTTCTCGTTTCTAAAAATGCAGGATACAAGTTTTGCGGGTGTTTGAATGGCGTCACCTCTATGGTTCGGGTCTCGTAAGATGCGGTCTCAACTGTTTGTTGGTGGTTTGTAAATAGGTGAAACAGGTAGAAAGCTTAAATGAAGTGTTCGAAGTGTCTGCCTTCAGCACAGAGACACCCCTCCATGCCACGTAAATAATTGGCACGAACCCAATAGAAGGGTGCTTCAATGTCTAATACGCTGTGCTGCATCAAAAATTCTTTGCCGTAAGTCTTCTACGTTTTGAATCTCTTCAGCACTGTAGACAAAGGTTTCATATAACCTCATAAAAAGAAAGCGAGTGGATTTAAATCTGGGCTGCGAGGAGGCCACGTTCTGGAAACTCTACGTCTATATATGGCATTTAAAAAGTCGTGAAAAATGTGGTGGTGCTCCGTCGCATAAACCGTATTTTCCTCCGTATATCAAGCAGAACATCGTATAGAAGTCCGACGAAACGTATTACAAAAAATTGTAAGGAACTTGCCCCATTTAATCGTTCTGGAAGTACATGCGGCACTAGTATACGGTCACCAATAAGCGTTGCTAAAACTGATACGAAAGAAAACAGAATTATGTAGCTGGGTTAATTAAAAAAACGATCTATAATTTCAAAGAAACAGGTTTGTAAAAAAATCTTAGAATTTTTTTTTTAAGATTAGTAACGATCTTGATTATATTTATGATATTACATAATTCTTTCTTGGTGCATTAATAGTAACTATGAAGTTCAAATACGATTAAATTCAAGAAAATAAATAGTTTACTAGTTAAGAAATTATCTTGTTACTTAATCTTTGTATTAAAAGCTTTGCTTGGATAATTATTACCAATGGGGATCATCAGGATGTGAAAGTATTATAATTTTTTAAATTTTGTTTATTTATTTAATTTTAATCTCTAATTCAAATCTTTTTTACTTGCATAATTTCAATCAATTTTTATTTAATATTATAAAAATTTGCATGCAATATGAAAATAAATATCTCTAATTTACATATTTGGATATTAATTTCTTTTTATTTTTGATATTCGAGAGAATGTTATATATTATATATACATATAGTAAAATGATAATTTTGAAGATTATATTTCAGAAAACGTCAAAATTAAGATTACAAATTATTTCTTAAGTTCAATTAGTATATCTCGCCATTTACATTTCTATTTATGAAGTTAAAGTTAACTACAGTTAAATATATTTTGCACACTTTGCAGTCACGAAATAAGGCGGAGAAAAGGAGAAATTACCATACTAACTGTTTAATTAAATTACTTAAAAATCTATGAAGCTTGTAAAATAGATATATTTATCTTCTGGTATATATGCAAATGGCGTGAGCATGTTTTCTGGAAGTTTACTTTTGCATTTATTAACAAACCAGAGCAAAATGTCTCAGTTAGGTGGCAAAACACTAATAGTAATCTTGTTATGCGTAAATTTCAAAGTAAAATCGTGTTCTTTGTTAAATAAGACCTTTTAAAACTCTATTGTAGGTACTTATTTCTTGAGGAGTTTATAAAAGAATTAAAACGATATTTTTTCATTAGGTTTATTTTGTTATTTAAATTGTATTATAAATCGATAGTGGACACATATTTTCATATTATTCCGTTACATACTCCACACAATTCTGTCATTTTGGAATTTGGCATATCTATGCTTTAATTTACAAAACTTTTGCCTAATGTGTACATATGTTTGTATGTAGTGTGTTTAATCATTACAACAAATATAAAACATGCACTTATCATAAATATGATTGATAACTAGAGTGGACCAATTCGGAGCGAAAGCAGAGGCGTGACTAACGAATTGGTTCCCGCATGCGAAACATTATTAATATCTAGTGATATACTATCACGAACGGTGCTGTTATTATGTTATTAAGTAATATAATATAGTTATTTACGAACCAAGTGCGTGAAATCATATTTCGCGAATGAGTGACCAGTTTAAAGCGCGAGCCGCAGGCGAGCGCTTTATGGACACGAATTCGCGAAATGTTTCACGCACGAAGTTTGTACAATATTTTTTGTACGAGAACTATAAACAATAATAATATTTATCTAAAATATAAATATAATTTCAAAATTTTTATATTTATATGTATTTTTAACAATATTACTAGTATGTGTCAGTATGGCCGAGCGGTCTAAGGCGCCAGACTCAAGGTTTAGCTTGCCCGTTATACGGCTTCTCGAGCGTTCTGGTCATCTCTGAGGGCGTGGGTTCGAATCCCACTTGTGACAATTTTTTTTTTAGTTTTCTATAAATTTAAAAAATAATATTTGTTGCTGTTCTGACATTGAATTACATACCTTCCAAATATAACAATTTCTATTTCATTTCCTTTTATTTTCATAGAAAAACAACGAACTGGGTAGCATATTATTAAGGTTAGGGATTTATGATTTTAAAATGTCACTAAATTAATCAAGTTCCAGGAAGTACCAATTTACTTTTACGCACTCGTGCGTAAAGTGACTTTTTACGCACCCAAATCGAATCGTGAAATGACAGGTTTTGATAAGCGAGTACAAAAAGTTATTTTATTACTTAATACTTCATATTTGTATTGTATTTTGTTTATTTTAGTTCCAATTTACAGTCGTGTATTGTGTATTGTGCATGCTGTAGAACAGGAAAGTGTTTTATATTTATATGAATATGAATATCACCTATATTTCTCTCAACACTGCTTTATAGAAATTATGTGTCAACAAATTTTTGCTGTTCCCTAGTTTTGATTTATTATAATTCCTATCTTTATCCGTCGTCTAAAGTTTAATATAAGCACTTATATTATATTCTTATATTTTATATCCTTGATAAAGGCATCATTGCCGAAACATGTAGGGTTGTTTTAAATATATATACTTTGAAGTAAAGCCAGACCTTTAATCGCCAACTGATTGAATTTTACCATATCATACCAAGGTCACGAAAATATAATATTTATAATATTATATATATATATATATATATATATATATATATAAATTATATAAAAAATTTAAGCAGTATATACTATAACTTAATTGTGTAACGATCTGCAATTTACCATCATAATATATTTTTTTTTTGTTATATAATTATATATCTTAAGTTATTTAAATATCAATTTCATTTAAATATCATATACATTTGTATATCATGCTGACTGTTCCGTTTTGATTCCTGTCTGGTTGTCCGAGTAGGTTTTCGTGGCTTTCCTTCTCGTTTAAGGCGAATGCCGACAACTTTGCATCTTAAGACGCTCCACGGGCGCATACATAATAATAACTCATGTCTTGCTTTTCCCTGTTTTTGTTGTCTATCTGTTTTTGGAATACTAAGGCTTGATTTATTATTATTCAATTGGAATGTATCTTTGAATAATTTTATCCATAGCAACTCAATTATATGACATTTGTATACTGTCATTTATATTTTATATCCTTGATAAAGGCATCATTGCCGAAACATGTAGGGTTGTTTTAAATATATATACTTCAAAGTAAAGCCAGACCTTAAATCGCCAACTGATTGAATTTACCATATCATATCAAGGTAATTAAATAATTATATTTATATTTATATATATATATATATATATATATATATTATTTATATATTTTTATATATATATATATATATGTATATATATATATATATATATATATATATATATATATATATATATATATATATATGGTAAACCTAATCAGTAGGCGATTAAAGGTCTGTATATTACTTCAAAATATATGTATTTAAAAAACTCTACATGTTTCGGCTGTATACGCCCTTATCAAGAGAATACAAAATATGAATATATACAGTAATATACAGACCTTTAATCGCCTACTGATTAGGTTTACCATATCATACCAAGGTCACGAAGTTATTATATATATATATATATATATATATATATATAACTTACAAGAATTATCGATCGTATTATATTGGTTCATAATAAATTAAAAACGGGCAAGCAGTCTGTCAATTAAAACTCATTTATTTTAGATCTCTATATTTCACAACGAGTATGTTGCTTTTTCAGGAGATGAGAATGTAGAGTAAAAAAAAGGTGACGTACACAGACATATTAAAATTGATTGATCAATCAATTTCCGTTAGGGCACCTTGACTATGGGTTTAAATTTTTTTTGAAAATATGAACCCTTGCCTTACAGTAAATATTTTAGCATTATGCGTTCTTTTGGAAAACCTGAAACATGTTTCACCCCTTTACAACAAATATTTAAAATTTTCGGAATCCACTAACAATTGATTACCGCATTCGTTGAGCATAATGGCATTGAAGGTATATTAATCTTTAGCAAAACAAAGATAAGATAAAATAATTATTTGGCGACAGCCGTTTTATATAGTTTTCTAAAATTATCTATAACGACTACAAGCTAATTCTCGTTGATCCTAAAAACATTTGTATACCTTTATGGAAGTTTATATAACACGAAATTCTTAAGTGAACATTATATGTTGAAAATAATTGTGTTATTGTTTACCAAAGTTTGCTTAAAGTTTTTATATAGTTAAGATTATATCTTTTCTTGGAGATATTAGTTATAATATACGAGGTTGGTATGAGAAGTACCTGTGTTTGAAGACAGACTACACTTTGTGTCAAAATCTGCATTATCAACTGTGAGTACTATTCCTTAGTTGACGTCTGTCAGAATTTCGGAGATTTGTGCTTTGAGAGTTGTTGAAAGTGACCAAGATTAGGTATTTGTGAAATCATGGAAGAAAACCAATACCGATTAGTGATTTGACATTTTTTTGTTGTAGAAATCAGAGAAGTAGGAAGCAGTTAATAAGGATCATGCACCTTCGATGACTACCATCTGATTTAATGAATTAAGCGTGGCCGAATATCCGTCTTCGATGAGGGGCGGTCACGTCGTTCAATTGAGATAAGTATGGACGATATTATCAATAAAGTTCATGATACAGTGTTAGAAGATCACTGGGTGAAGATTAGAGAGTGTGCTAATATGGTAAACATCTCAATTGAACGTGTGCAGAACATCTTTCACGAAAAATTAAGTATGAGAAAGTTTTCGGCGAGGTGCCGATATCGCCGTATCTGCTGACGATTGATCAAAAACGGAATAGCGTGATGAATTCGAAGCAATGTTTGGACATGTTTAAGGGCAATACGAGTGAGTTTCTGTAGAGTTTCTGCGACGTTATGTAAATGAGACATGTGTTTATGACTATGCGCCAAAAGTTAAAGACCAGTCGGCACAATGAAATTCTCCTTGCGAACCTGCATCCAATTATGGCGATGATATTTTGGAATTCACAATAATATTAATTGATTATTTATAGAAGGGAAGGACAATCACGGAACAGTACTATGCTGATTTATTGGACCGATTCGACGCTGAACTAAATAGAAAAAGCTTCCACCTAGCGAAGAAAAGAATTCTCTACCATCATGATAGTGCCTCGGTCCACTCATCAGCAATTGCGACAGCAACATTAGTTGATTTACAGTACGACTTGGTGCCCCTACCATATTCGCCAGGTTTGGCCCCCTGTGACTTCTTCCTTTTTCCAAAATCGAAAAAATGGCTTGGCGGAAAGCAGTTCACATCAATGAAAAGGTAATTGTAGAAACAGAGGCCTATTTTACAGAGTTCGACAGATCTTATTTTAAATCGATGATTAAAAAAGTTCGAAGATCGCTGGACTAAGTGTATAGAGCTACAAGGACATTATGTCGAGAATAAATTTACTAAATGCAAAACTATTTGCGTTGTATTTCGTAATACAGGTGTTTATCATACTGTCCTCGTATATTTTTACAAATATTTGACTGTCTCATATATAACGATATTTTGCGTCTAACTAGGTCATACTTTTAATTATAACAGCATGGCCTCGTTAAGGGCAAATCCACTATTATGAATCTATTAGAAGTTACACAACACATTAACCGTATAATTGCTTGTAACAAACAGGTCGACGATATCCACTTCGATCTAATACATAATCTCTTAATACAGAAACATGATGTTTTTTATTGTTGCAAAAATTATCTTTGTCGTTTATTGGTGTTGCTGATGATGTTTGAGGATCCAATCTTGAACCACTCCTTTTTAATATTTACATAAATAACCTGGACATTTTCGAATATTAGTGGTTCTAAGTGGGATCTTCAGAACAGTTTAAATATTATTAATAATTGGTGTTATTGATATGATTTCTTTGAATATAAATAAATATTGCGTTGCGTCAAATACTGTAATAAAATTTAATTATGCATTAATAACTGTTTCATATCTCGTAAAAACACAGTTAGGGGTTCGTCTCTAGCTTGATATTCTCTCAACGCATTACCTTCTTTTCCATTGCTGATTCTGAGATCCTAAATTTTGTCCTACAAACTTGTAGAAAATTCAATAATTTGGCGACTTTTAAATCTGTATATTTCGCATTTCTTCTAAACAAGATGAAGTAAGGGTTGATTGTTTGGATACTTGACTATATTTATCTTTAATTTCAATTTAGAGCATGTAAAGAAAAAATGTTAAAATTTTTATCTTTTGAAATCGATGTCGAGTCTAAGTAATACATCGTATGGAAATCTCCTGAATAGATACGATTATCCGGCTCTCCCAGTTACAAGAAGTGAATATAGTGTCCGATTCATGATCAAGCTTATTATAAACATCGTAGATTCTCCTCGCTTGCTCCATCACGTACGACGTCCAATACATTTTTCACTTCTAGAGGAAAAACTTAAGCATCATGAAGAAAGTGCAAATGACGCATATGTGTACCAATGCTAACAATATTTATTATTAGTAATTAGTACTACTTTTTCTTTAATTTTTACGTAAGATATTATTTGGTTTGCCTCCGTTTAATTATTTTTTTTTATTAAGTGTTATTTCCAATTGATGCACATAACTATATAATTTTGTTCCTGTAATTGCCGTATCTTCGCATATATCCAAAATTTTTTAAAATTCCACTTTAAATTGTATTCTTTACAAAGACTGGGTGAGTCCGGAGAACGGACCAAACTCCAGCAGTGTATTAAATATAAACATTTCATACATTAACGTTTTGGTAATCATAATGTTCTTATAATAAATGTTAAAAAATAGCGCCGTTCAACGCTAAACATTTTCTGCTTCGTCAACGAAGGGCACTTGCCGCTTGTTTGGTTGAGTCACGTCTTTGTTTAAGATCGGCTGTAGCGTTTCTAATACGTTGAATTAGTACATTTCGAGCGTCCACTTTTACTTTGTACACTTCATCTTTGTACCAGTCCCATAAACAATAATCTAGTGCTGAGAGGTCTGGATATCATGGAGGCGAACCAATAGGGCGACCGCGACCAATCCAATACTCTGGAAACCTTTTGTTCAAATGTTGCTTCATTTAAAAGCGAAATGTTTAGAAACCGCACCACATGTTTACCGAAAACTTATGTTGGAAATTACTTTCGACTGTTGCGTGGCGATTTTCGTGTGACCATAAATAACAGTTGTGAGTATTATTAATGCCGTCACGGGTGAATGTTGTTTCATCTGTAAAAAATATGTGCGATACAACATGAGGATTATTATTTATCCACTGACAAAATTCCATACGCTTAGGATAACCTTTCGGTTGTAAAATGCTGTTACTCTCTATACAAAGCATGGATGTAAGACTTGCTCGTGGAGTCTGTTCATTACTAATGTTTGTGGAAAGCTCAATTAAATACTGATTCTTTGTGAGCTGATCGTTTTATCTTCAGCTACTAGATCTAGAATATTTTCTACCTCTTCCAAAACTTGTCGAGTAGCTCCTTCAGATGTTATATTAACACTGGGAAGCTATCTGGTCTCACAGTCTGTTGAAAACTCTGATAAACACATTGTCATGAGGATGTCTCTGATGTGAAAACCGTTTACGGCATTTCCAGCATTACTATCACATCATAAACAAACACCGTATTTGCATATTCTAAATTTGAATAAGTACATTTTGCAACACTTTAATTGTATAAACTCAAAAATAAACGTCAAATCACTGTCACAATACGTCGACATATTATTAGAATAACAAAGTTATCAGATGATTATGAGTCTTTAACATGGAATACTTAGAACATTTTTAATTCAATTTTTAATTGCGCTATAATTTGAAAACAAATAGAAATCGGATACTATTTGCGTTTTGTTCGTACTATTTTCATGTGTATAATACACTCCTGAAGTTTGGTCCGTTCCTCCCGACTCATCCAGTATCTCTAATTTAAAAATACAAGACACTTTGTGGCATGCTATTCATATTTTCAAGAGAAAGCCTTTCTTTTGCATAAACGGTATTCTTCTGACAATCTATCTACCTGCGACAGAACGGTCAGCTCAAGTATTTAATATTTTGGAAATTTCGTATCGAATTTAAATTATACATTTCAATTTAGTTATTAATTACATACAACTTCTATTCTAATTATTTCCTAATTATTAGTTTTATTTTATTTTTGTTTTATTTCTTCGTTCGTCTACATGTCGAAATTATACCGACCCCGTATTAAAATTTACATATTTTGTATTCACATTTAAATCATTATAATTATCTAAGCCATATTATTTTAACGTGTGTTTTCAAGAAATCTTTTAATGATATTAATTTCAATTGACATCACAACTCTTTATCTCGCGTCTTTAATTAAGTCTTAATATTTTAGACATCACAATTTTCAATATGACTTGTTAGAAACACACTTAGTACGATCAGCTTTTTAGAAAACTGTAAGAAAGAACCCTCTCTTACCGTCTCTGTAGACGTTTGCTTTATTATTCGTCGTTACTTGTACATATAACTTTCATTAGTAGATATTAAATAAAACTTTCAGGATAACGTTATTGTGTTTTCTTTTATTTAATAAACTTTCTTTCAGCATATCACAGACGTCCTGAATATTTGATGCATTATAATTACATCACATTATTATTAACTCATTTTCATTATTATTAGGACACAAAATAATACAAATCTATTTAAAAACAAATTTGTATATGTATAGACATGGACACATAGTACGTATTTACCAGCGTTTGCTTCAACCACCAGACGCATGCGTTTCTGTCTAACGACCTCATCAATGGAGGATTTACGAAGACAAACGACTGTAGTACACTTCGAGGTCATGTAGCAAATTTTGTTCTATCAGATGACACCAGATAACCTCATGACATCTGATGGACAAAACCGACTACGCCCAGGTAAAGTGTTTCTTCTTGAATAGCTATGCTATTACAGGAAACGAAAAAATACGCATATTACTGTGAGTCCATTAACTCGTCGCCAGGTGGCGTAATATACCAAAAACAAATTAGCATATAGATGCGACAACTCACATCAAGCTTTGAAACAAAATAATACAAATCTGTATAAAAGCAAATTTGTATATGTATATACATGGACACACAGTACGTATTTACCAGCGTTTGCTCCTCCATTGATGAAGTCGTTCGACAGAAACGTATGCGTCTGGTGGTAAAGTAAAATCCGAAGCTATCAGGTTTGAGTTTTGAACAATCTTGGACAATTAACAACAGTTTTGTGATCCCAGCTCTGCTAGTCAATGTCTTTATTATCATGTGCATCAAATTATTAGTGTGTTGAAGGGCTCCAGTCATAATGAATCTTCCCTATTACAAACATGTAAAATTTCAAGGCTTATTACGCGTATCTACATATCAGTTAATTTTATAAACGTATGTATATGCGGTAAAAATTATGAAAACTAATATGTTTAGATCTCATGGGAGCTGTGGAACTACCACCATTCTCGTAAAGGGAATTTTACATTTAACACCCCAACATCCATTTTTAGCTGCTGATACTACAACTTATAGATTAATGCGGTGTTAAAGTCCAGTGAGCTAAGGATAAGATATATCGAAAGATACTAGAAAACTGAAGGCGATAGATACTTCTGTCGAAAATTCCGAGCATTACCATAGTTCGAATAATAAGCTTTGAAACAGTATATAGGAAGAAGTTAAAAGGCCATCCATTAAAACATAATCTAATTGTTCCGCTGTTGACTTAAAGACAGGCGATGGGATAGGGGATATGGAATATATAGATTAAGGTTTAATGCGCTAATTTCATCAAATCTTAGTAAAAATATAAAGGTTCCTCATTCAAAAGTAGCCGTGATCCATTACTGTATCGGTAAGATGAATAACAATTTATATTTTCTTAAATAACGCGGTGGTCGTAAAGCAGATTGAATTGGTGTTGAATGACTTCTTATTAATATGAGATTGCGAAAGAACATTAAATATGGATTAGTCCGCCGAAAAATGTTAAAAATTCGTCTGAAAAAGGGAATTAGATCGGCATCGGGCATCGAAAAAGTCGAGAAACTTAGCAGGGCTTATTACGGCTCGTCAAAGGTATTCGTAGAGCCAAAACCAATGTGTTAAAACAGTCATCAATAAATATATAATCCATATGTCTCAAGTGCGATACGAAATCACCTCCAGGGTTTCAGAAGTGAGATTAATCCCAAATGATTATTATAACAATGGTATTATTTTACAAATATAATACCATTATGTACAAAGAAAATGTTCAAAATGTCGATCTCCTACGTGTAAACTATTCGTTGTGAGAAATTACACATTTTCAATTGCCTCTTCATTTGCGTAGTTCTAGAAAATTGTTTATGGGTTCCCCAATATTACTTTTTCTTAAATAAGTGGATAAGAAGAAATCTAGAGACGGATCAGGCGACCTTACCCATAAACCTACCCATAAAACGGTCTGGGATAGAATTCTGTTGGAAATAATTATTTGTTAATTCTATGTTATCCAACTGTTTTGTAAATGGCTCTAAAATAATGGTTTCTTATCTTTTGGCGTTAATTATTTCTTGAAAGAATTTTGGCGCAATAAAATACAATTTTAACAAGACAATTTTAACTGGATGCAATGGTACATCGATTAAATAGTGTGGATGATCTGCTGACCAAGTTCTATAATTCTGCGAATTCACATAACTAGACAGATGAAACATGCTTGATCGGAATAGACATTAATATTTTATTATACAGATGCTCATATACCACTGTCGAAAATAAATTCATTGTAAAAATACGAGTATTTTGTTCAACAATTTGCTTAAAATTTTTCAAAATATCAGAAGTAAGAACAGTGGGATGACCAGTAGATTTACTGTTAGCCACATTACTACTATTTAAAAACCGTATTTAACCTCTGTTGTATTAAGGAATCTGTCATTGCGATGAAATGAACGTGTCGATCTGAAAAAATTTATTGTTATTCACCCGTTATTGTTGGGTAAAGCAAAACCGACGTCTTAACATATATGTGGTTTATAAGATTGCGAATTATTGTTTAAATTCAATCCCATTCGACAAATGAAATATTTTAATGATTTTCTACACAAGCTGTCAATTATTAGTCAATTACTTATCAGTATCACCGATATTATAGATGAAGTAGTTTGGGAGGTCACGTTTAGTATCATTAAGTTAGTATACACACGAAAGAAGATGTAACTTTAATGAAAGCAAATGTCATCGATGTTAGTCATTCGATTAGATTAAGATTAATGAAAATGAATGTTGTCATAATAAGATATTAACAAGATTGATTAAAAAAAAGTAGTTAGTACAAGGTATGTACATTAATTTTGACACAATTGGGGTATAATGTAGACTGCCTCCTCGTGGTGTACCCTGAACGTGACTTGTCACGGCTAAATAGTCTACACGATTAGGCTGCTAGATCTAGCAAGGATTTCTTAGCAAAGAAAGAATCAGCATGAACAGCGAAATTCTAGCAAATTATTCTCTTCAGAACCCATCGACAAGGGACGTAGAACACGCACTGAAGATCTTACAACTGAACGTTGAAGGCATGAGCAGATCTAAACCTGAATATTTATTGAAGCTCTTGAATGATGATTTGGTGGATGTCGCCGTATTACAAGAGACCCATCATGCGGACGAAACGCCACTTAGCAGCAGATGCAAATTATCAGGATACTCTCTGGCAGTAGCTACCCATCACGTGCTATATGGAACAGCCACCTATATATACATATACATATAGATTCGATGTGCCATACGAAATAAATGAATTGGCACATCATTTATACGGTATACAACTGACAAATAAATTGTCTCTTGGTCAGGAAGGAAAATGGCTTGACATACGATGAAATGGACGTGTCGATCTGAAAAACTTTATATGATTGTTGGGTAAAACAAAACAGATCTCTTAACATATATTCGGTTCATAAGTTGTTTTAATCATATCCTGTTCGACAAATGAAACATTCACATAATCTTTTACACAACTGGAAATAGCTGATTTTAGGAATGTCAGCTGAAATCAGTGATTCATCTTTATTAATCCTCTCGACCACAATAGTGGTATGGGACAAGTCCAATATTTACACAGCATAAAATAATACATGTATTAGTATATCAAGTATGTCAATAGAAAATAAAATAAAACAGACCATTGCTCAAAATCAATCACAAGAACAACAATATATAAAACATACAATACAAAATACAATAATAATAAATAATGAATTAGCTTAGTTGATCATTCAAAAACTCAGTTAGTGAATAGTAGCACTTCCGTAGTAAATATCGTTTGAGTTCAAATTTGAATCGATTGTGGGGTATTATATTTTTTAAGCTTTCTGGCAGCTTATTATAAGCTTTTATTGATAAATACCAAGGATTTCTTTCATAAAAAGATAATCTGTGTTTAGGTATTTCTAACACAGAACTATTTCTTGTCACATATGTGTGGTAACCGCTTATCTTTGGCATGCTTCTCAGGTTTACCTTTGCATACATTATCAGCTGCATTATGTAGACAGATGGTAGTGGTAAAATTCCCATTGAGGTGAAGTATGGTATACAACTAGTTCGTCAACCCACGCCATTCATTATACGTATTGCGCGCTTTTGCACCACAAAAACCCTGTTCAAATCAGACGATGATCCCCATGCAATAGTCGCATACGAAAGCAACGAGTGAAAGCACCCAAAATAATACATCAGCAATACATCATAAGCAACCTCTGACTTGAGTCGGGCAAGTACATAACATATAGGGGCCAGTCTCTTACACAGACCATCAATATGCCCGTTCCATGCACACTTATAATCGATTGTAATTCCCAAAAACTCTGCATTGTCAACTTGGCAAATAGTACGACCATTCGACCTTATTAAACTTGACTCCTTCCTATCATATGAAACCGGCTTAAATTCAATGAACGCACTCTTTTTACTATTTAGCATTGAGTCATTATTTTGCAAGTATTTATTTATTGTCACTAAACTATCTCTAGCCTGATTAATAGTACTTAATTTATTTCGGTCACCTACCAACACAGACGTGTCATCAGCAAACAAAACAGCCCTCTCAATAGGCACATCATTCACATATATTATATACAACAAAGGGCCAAGAACACTGCCCTGTGGTACACCTCTTTCCAATGTCAATTTATTAGAGCAAAACTCATTTATTTTTACATAGTGTGTCCTCCCCTCGAGATAGCTCTCAAACCATTCCATTACATTACCCCTTATTCCATAATGATATAACTTCCCAAGCAGAATTTTATGATTGACAAGGTCGAAAGCTTTGCTCAAATCTAAGAATATACCCATGCATGTTTTGCCCTCATCAATATCGTTATATAGATACTTTAAAAATGAGACTATGGCACTTGAAGTATTACGACCAGTGCGAAAGCCAAATTGGTTGCTATTTAAAATATTATTCCTTTCTAGAAACTGTATTAATCTTATTGCCATTATTTTTTCAAATATTTTGGAAAACGAGCTCAATAAAGATATTGGCCGGTAATTTGCTAATGATTCCCTTGATCCGCTCTTAAACAGTGGTTTAATTTTCGAAATTTTTAATTCATTGGGAAATTTTCCCTGTACTACCGAATTGTTAATAATTTGTGTGAGTGGAGACACAATCTCTCCAATGCACCGTTTCAATAAGTAGGTACTAATTTCATCATATCCGTACGAATACGTATTTTTAAGGTTATTTACAGTATACATAATTTCAGTTTCATCAACCGGATAAAAAAAGAATGAAAGCATGATAGGTGAGGAACTATTAATTTGATAGGTAGACTCATCATCTGATTGCAATAGGTCATCCGCAATTTTATTATAATATTTATTGAAACATTCTGCAACTAAATTTTGATTACTGATGACTTCGTCATCTATACTTAGTGTAATATCTTTGCATGGCTGCGTAATACTGGTATTGTTATTTATAATAGACCAGTCCGCTTTAGTTTTATTTGACGAGACAGACATAAGACGATTATTATACATCAGCTTAGCATTTGCAATCATTTTCTTATATGTTTGTTTATATTTTTTATATTGGTGTAGAATTTCATTATTACCAGTTAATGAGAGCTTATACATTTCTTTCAACCGCAACGACGCAATTTTTATATCGTCAGTGACCCAACCATTTCTAGGGTGGCTACTACTTTTGCGATGCTTGCATGGGAAGGCAGTTTCAAAGGTCGGGGTTAACTTTGCTATGAAAATTTCATACTGTTGATCAATGCTCGCACTCACATCAACATTCCAATCTTCTAAATCCAACAGTGCTCTAAATAAATCTATATTTTCTTTATTATTTAATTGCCTATAAGAAACTGTAGCACTTTCAGGAATAACGCCAGTGAACCCCAACGACAAATCTATTACCTGTGCCGAGTGGTCCGATATACCATTGTGGACAACATCTGACTCAAACACCGGAAAACTAGCACTAACACATATGTTATCCAAGCAATTTAACTGTCTAGTGGGTTTATATATAGTTAAGATAAGGTTATGAGAAGCTATTAGATCTTTAAATTGTTTTACTTCCGTTGAGATAGACAAGAAATTTATATTAAAATCCCCACAAACAATTATATAATAATCCTTATATTTCTGTAAGATTTCTAATGCTTCATTGAGTTTCTCTAGGAATATTGTGAAACTACCCGTATTATTTCTATATATTGCTGCAACCAATACCTTCATATTGGGTGACGTAATTCTACACACCACACACTCAAAATCAAACTCGATGGACAGTTCATTAATTACTTGCATTCCGCTACTATATCTTACCATATCGTTTCGGACAAATATCGCTACACCGCCATGTATATGTTTCTGTCTACAGAAATGATCAACCAAGCACAAATTACTTAGTCTAACACTTTTAATATCCTGAAGTGAGCACCAATGTTCAGACACACAAAACACGTCACAACTATCCTCCAAAAACACCTCCAGTTCGCCAGTCTTATTTTTTATCGATTGAACATTCTGGTGAATCACTGATAACTTCACCAAATTGTACGCAACTTCATCGCTCTTTCTTCTAAAAAAATGGGTTCTTTACTTTTAATATTTTCTTGTGTAGACTCGTTCATGCATTCTTCTATGTGTTCCATCACTCGGCCACTTAGATACTTCCTCGTCCCGGACCTCAAATGAATACCATCTCTACTGTAATCATCCACATATATTAAATTATTTATACAAAACACGTCGACATGTCTGAATTGTTCTGCCATTGTATAAATGCGATGGTTAATGTGTTCTATAACTCTTTTTAAGTATTTCTTATCCAATCTTACCGAAATAGTGCTTATTATAACATTAGTCCCCCGTGTTACTTCCATTACATGCTCGTAAATATTTAATAGATTTTGTATTGATACACTGTCAACACATTCTTCCACATTGTTTGCCCCAGCCATTATTAGAACAAAATCTGTTTTTGTATAGTTGCTAATATCATTCTCTAAATTTTCTGTAACCCTCTGCAATTTTGCTTGAGGTTTGAGGAACCGCATCACGGACTTGACGGCTTTAAGTCCAGTTTTTATGTGGTGGCTGTACGATCTTCCATGACTATCACTCAGTAACAAAAGCTTTGCTTCCTCATTAACTCGATTTTCTTTAACCTGAGTGTCATTAACTTCACTATCTTTTGGTTCAACGGTCTTATCCATATTAACGTCCAACACTTTTTTCATATGAAGATTTCTATTTACAACAAAATTCTGCTCCACATATTCTGTCTGGGTGCAATCATCACAACAGTTGTATTCCGTTTGAGTAGCCTGCTCATTAAACACTGGTTTACATGACAGTTTCCTAATAATGTCATCCCGTTGTGTAATAATAATTTTTAGATTTCTTATCTCATCCTTTAGAACTTTAATTTGTTGCGCCAAAGCCTGTTTTCCATCCATATGCTCTTGCCTAGCATTATCCATATCAGCAAGTTTGTTTCGCAAATCTAGAATTATGCTGCTAAGGTCAGATTTCTCGTTTTCTTTTCGTGTATCACGCTATCATGTTGGATACTTATATAACTATTATTGATTACGTGATCCTCAATTATTTATCATATTATAGATGAAGTAGTTTGGAAAATCATGTTCACAATCTCAAAGTTAATATATTCACGAAAGAAGACGTAACTTTAATGAAAGCAGATGCCATTGGTGTTGGTCATTCGATCTTTTTCCCAGATTAATCGAAATTAATGTTATCATAATAAGACGTTAACAAGTTTGATTGAAAAAAGTAGTGTAAGGTATGTAGATTAATTTTGGCGCTTTATTTATGCGGTATACAATTTGACCTAGAAGTATTGATTTGTTTCTTTTGCGTGTCTGAATATCCATTAAACAAAATGTACATCGTTTAAAAAATATGACGTTGTTATTATTGTTAATTTTCTTTCGACTACAACTCATAAACGTGCCACTTGAAAATCCAATGTTGATGTGAACCGTTCTCATAGTTTCGTGTAAAGATTTCATTCTTAAAGTATTTGCACTGATTTTAGTAATACCTTTTGTATATTTGAGATGGGAAATTTTCTCTTCTAATTAATTTAAGTGCATTTTATAACTACGTTTAAGTAAATGTGTTTATCCATGGAAAAGCTTTTATTGCATAACGAAAAATAAATACTGGTTTAAAACAAGTTCATGTAATAAATTACGTAGTATTTCGTAACATTAAAAAACCTCAATCGGAAGTTCGTTCAGCTTTTTATTGTTTTATTATTACATCCATGCGTTTCTTGATATATTTATTCTAACCTTAATTGTACATGCGTATGTAACTACTAATTGTCTGATAAATAATGTCGCCTTTAAAAGAATTTTATTGCTTCTATAAATTTCATTTATACAAGCTTACAGTGGATTAAAATTACATGCAGATACTTTGCATATAATATTTATTTATCTGAACTATGAAATATACAATGCTAGTTGTGTATAGTGCCAAAGAAAAAAAAAAGGGTGAAAAGTATATGTGAGTAATGCCTTCGTACAAAAATCGCGGTCCAATGTTCACCTGGTAACGAGAAAATTGTTTTTCTATATTCGAGTTCGCCCCTGTCGCAGTTAAATATACGGAATAATAAATATTGTTCTATCTGTATTTTTCAGTACCACACACAAATTTCAAGAAAGAAAATTAGATGTAAATAATTCCATACAAATAATTAAAAACCAGGTATCTATCCCATTGGACACCTGACGGACACGCTACCTAAAGCTTTTTGTTTTATGACAATCTTTGTTTTATTATATATATAATAATTTAACTTTAAATGAAGTTTAACGTTCATTTAATTTTAGTCACATTAACCCAGATATGCCCAACACTTTTTATTTTTCTAAAATACTTTTTTAACTGTACTTTATCAGCCTAAGTTTACTGATGACATAAAAAATATTTCAAAAAATCCTCCTCTTTAGTAATAATCACAAAGAGGTGTCCTTTTAAAACGACAGTGGGAAAATAGACGACAATAAAGTAATTTTCTTTTATTTTATTTTATGTTTATTTATTTATTAAACTAAAAATGAAAAATCAAAAAGTGTAAAAAAATGTTATGCCCTCGTGTGACATACGACAAAGCACCTCACATGTAAAGCGACGCCACATTTTGTGCACTTCGTAGAAACTTTCATATGACAGACTCTACATCTGGTTTGCTTAGGTTGTTCAGCTACTAAATGATCGATTCTGTCAAATCTTGAAGTAGCATTTTCAAATGGTGAAGGAGATGATTTTGATTTTTGCGGAATATTCTTCTTCCCATTACTTTCAACAATAAGCCCTAGAGCAATGGTCCTTCTAAAAGTGAGGTGATCCATGTTGCCTCCACGCAATTTATGGAGTTGCCAGGCGTTTTGTTCTGCAACGTCTATCATTTGCGCAATAAGTGGAAAGTACCACTTTTTCTCCCGAATTCCTATACGGTATAGGCTGATGTTTTGATCGCTCCGATCAACACCGCCCATATATGCGTTAAAATATTTGATAAGATTAGGTTGGTCTACCATGACACGCTTTTTTTCTTTTTGTGAAAAACGTGAAACTTGGTGTAATGGCTCGACGGCATGAAAATTAGATGTCATGTGCACAAGGCTATTGTCGCTCCATTTTGCGATAATTATTGAGCTATTCTACTTTGTTTTGTAGTCATACGATCCGCGGTTTTTCTTCAAATTTGTATCAGACTCTAATGGACAACCATACAATCGATTTTTTCTTATTGTGCCAGTTCCTTTAATTCCCCGACTAGTAAGAATATCTATCAAAAACAATGTTGTGAAGAAATTATGAAAGTATAAGTGATATGGAAGTTGCTTATGATTTGTTAAGACATCAAGGTATTCGAGAATTACGGAGGGCCCCAAGACAAGATTTATATAACACGCTTTTATATCTGATTTGGCACCTTGATATGGTTCAAATCAAACCACATATCCGGATGGCAAGGCGCCGACCCAAAACATGTAACCGTACCTCAGAGGTTTTCCTCTGATAAATTGTTTGCAGCCATGGTGTCCAAAATATGGAACCATGGCCTCATCTATAGAGTGGTGTTCATTCGTTGGTGAAAGCTTGACAAACCTCTGAAGAAGTATGTTGAAAAGAGGCCTGACTTTGGAATAACGATCTGTATTATCTAAATTTCCATTATCAAAACAATGAATATTTGATAATAAATATTCAAACCTGTTCCTTGACATCGCATTTGATACTACATCATTATGGGTATCTCGTGAATTCTGCCAAAACATGCGACGTCTGGGTAACTTTACATAGCCGCTTAGTAAGAGAATACCGATAAAAGTTTTTATTTCCACTGTTGTGATGTCATTTTTTCTATTTTTTGAAGCAGCATAACTATTAGAATATGACAAGAACATATCAATTACATCTTTGTCAAAAAACAATTCAAATAAAAGTAGTGGGTCAGAAGTATCAACCGAAGTATGTACAGGCGCAGTTGAAGCAAGATTTGGCCATTCTTCTATCAACTGAGTTTTTAGATCCACTTTTTTCCACTTGTATGTCTTTTTTTTATATTCTGAATATGCTTTTGACTCGTTGACAAACCTAGATAGAGGCCATAAGCCTTCTTCATCCCAATTGTCCTCATCATTGCTAGTCACAGTATTTTGCGAAAATAGTTCAGCTCCTGCTAGCAATTGAGCCCGAGGTAAATTGTTGACATTCACAATATCTGCGTCTCCGGAGTCCTCATCCGTAAGATCATCACAAGCAGTAGTAGGCGGCATTATAGCTATTTCTACATTGGGAGTTAACGTTTCCTCATCTTCCTCTTCCAAAGAACGCAGTAGTTGGTCTAATGTCAAACCTGTAGTTTTGTTGTCTAAATCCTATTATAACAGTATATTAATATAAAAGAGAGTTGGGAAATTTTGTAACCGCACATCAACAATTTAAAATAGATTAGAGTAATAAGTATTTAATTTGTAGTGTGTCTCAGATGTTACCAAATAAGATATGTATTTCACCATCATTTATTGTAACTTTAGTTTGATAATGACGTGTAATGTCGAAACTGCAGTCACATAGTGATAAAAATAAAGTGAAGTTATTCAAAGTTTAATCGAGTGTTTTATTTTACTTATATCCAGTATTATGAATCTTCACAAAGTAACAGCCGAAAGTGTTATATATGTAGTTTTGTTATTATATGTGCCCACTGTCCTTTTAAAAGGACACACTTGGTGGCAGTTACTTGCAGGGCAGAATAAAAATATTTATTGCTTGAAAACAAAGCACTATCCTTCTTTAGATATTAATAAACGTGTTTTTATCAACAAAGATACAATTTACTAACAATTTGCTATAAAATACCTACCCTACAAGTCTAAAATCATATGGACAAGACATGGTCACTTTTTCTTGCACTCTAACCTCTCGCAATAATCACCTGCTTATTGCAAACTGTCAAAATACTGTAGAATATAACTTCTCATTAATGTTTGAACACAAGACGACATCTATTATTACAACGCGTAAGTTTTATTTTCATTTAAAGGCACACGCGCGAAACGTCCTTTTAAAAGGACAGTGGGCATATCTGGGTTAATTAAATACGGCATAGGTTCGTCGATATATTCGACATAAAGGCTATTATTTATATAAAAAAAAAGATCGTAATAAAAGCACCATATGCGTGTCCCTAAAAATTTGGAAATTTTTGATGAGTTACAAAGAATTTTTTTATTATTTTCAATTAGACATTAATGCGTATTCTACATTTTACGAATTATTAAATTATTATTATTTTTTTTATAAAAAAAAATTCGCCTTTAAGCAGGATTCGAACCTACGTCCATGGCTTGCCGAACCATTGCTTTAACCACTAAGCTATTAAGGAGTGTGATTTCGAATCTTTGTGGGAATGCCTTAAGTCACATCAGGGAAACAGATGATATATATCTTCAAGGTCCGTATAATTTCACTAGGTTGCCTCGTAACTACGGACCAATAGCAGAGCAGCAACGCAAAACGTCACAAGTATGCTGGAGTAAAGCGGGAATCGGTTCGGTCGGATTTATATAACTTAATATGTAGTAAAATTGGTTAACTTGTTAATCTTATACGGTCATGATAATAGGTAAATTTGATTTATTTAAATATATGTCATAGAAATTACCACAAAAAGACAAATATTATATCAAATGTATATTAATACGTTAATGTACAGTACAAAATGTAAACATAAAGCATTATTCTGTGATTTTTCGCATTTTTTTGGTTAACTTTCTCTTTCCAGAATCGTCCGATTGCCTCTTGCCGTTTTTGTTTTCTGTCTTGATCGAATTAAGATATTTAATTCGACAAAATATTCTTTGCCTAACAAAAGCACGAACTAGTTCCGGTTCAATGGTCGATAATTCTTTACAAATAAAGTTTGTTGTTGTTGTAATAATGTTTTTACATTTTTTAAAAGAGTCTTTGTGGAATTGTTTAAAATATACTTCCATGTTTTCCACTTTTTCAGACCACTCTGGAGAAGGTTGAATTAGTCCTCCGAATGATAAATTTTGTATCCACGACGGTATATTCTGAAGTTCATTACATTGGTAGGTATACTTTCCCAAGCTTGGAAATTTTTCTTTGTATTTTTTAGCCAAAAATCCAGCAATATACTGCAAACCGTCTTTTTCGGACGTGGTGCGAATTGATTGTGCTGAAACGTTAGTTGACCTAGGTACTTCGTCGGTGTATGTTTCGCGTTCTGGAATTATACCGATTGACACATCAGGCAGTTGTGTTCGAATCGTAGCTTTTCTTAAAGTACTAGCTAAAACGTAATCGTTGTCTTCCTCGATTGGGACATTAGTATGTCGCTGAACAATTCCTGCATTTTTTCCTACAAGAATCATTCGTAAACGATACAGGGCGTTCAATGGAGATGGATGATCATGGGGCCCTCCCCTTGATCGTAACTGAAATGGAACAAGCAAGTTTTATTTAAAAATGAAATAGGATAATAGGGTAACGTATGTAAGATTCTCATTACCTGAGAAAATAAGTTTTCAAGGCAGTCTTGATTTAGGCGGTGTGTCAAAATAAAAGAGATATCGCATTTAGTAGCCATATCGTCATATAAGCTTTGTAACGACTGAGTGGAAATAATTACACCTTTCTGAAAAATTTGTAGTGCTTTTTTAGTTAGACATATCATACCACTAAAAGTTGAATTTATTTTGTTTAGAATTTTATTTTGCTGTTCTAGTTCTCTTCCATAAGGTTCTTTACTTGGCACTGATGCAAATGGGGCGTATGAATTCATTAAATCAAACCAGTAACCAATCAGTTCAACAAAGTCTCCTACATTGTTCGCTAATATTTTGTCTTCTCCTGGCAGATATGTTTTTAAAGCGGTTTCCGTTTTGTGAAAAAAAATTTGTGCAGCTAGCGCAACGTTTTGCCTTTGCGTGTTTTCACAACCTAAATGGAGAGGCTTAAGGTGAAAACATGAAGTTATCTCAGTATCTGCGTTTTCTATTAAGGTTTTAATTGGTTCTTTAGTTATGGTAGTCCCATCTTCTAACAGAAATCCAGTGTCGTAGAGCCAGTTTCGTATCAATTTCAACAGATGTGAAACATCTGCAAAAAAATAAACTTTTTCGTTGCTCACTGGGTGTCTAAAATATGTTTGATTTATGTTTATCCCTATTTCCTTCCATAGCCCTATGTTACCTCCTCCACAATCAGAAACACACGCTACCACATTGTACCCAATTCTGTCAAGTTCTATAATGGCATTTTGAAGCAATTCCTTTGTCATTTTCGTATCAAAAGCAACAAATATGGGCTGCTTCCAGTTGTCAAATAACCCTCGTGCCATAATTACCTGCATGTATTTATGCTCTCCCATTACTTCATCTTCTTTCAGATCATATTCATAGACAGAAGCAACCCTTACTTCATCGAACGAAAGTACAGCGATTTTTTGACGAATGGTTTTACTCTGTCCGTAAATTTTCATAATTTCTAGGACATTTTGCAGTAATCCGTTTTTTAATTCTATATTGCCTGCCCAGCGTTGCAAAGTAGATATTCCCGGTAATGGGTATTTCAATTTTTCTCAAACAAATATGTAAGCTCGTTTACTCAGATATCTGAGGGTAAACGCTTTTGCTATTTCCTCCTGAGTCCATCGGGCCCTGGACTTTTTTTTCAGAATTATATCTTGTTGATTTTCCGTAAAACATTCTGAAAGTATATGTTTAATTCTAAGATCTAGTTTCGTTTCTTACTGCTCAAGCAATTTCTGAAGTTCAAAATTCTTTTGGTTTACTTCACAAACCTGTGTCTCAACTTCAAAAAGTTTCTTCTTTAAATCTTCATTTTCATTTTGCAATAAATTATAATTTTGTTGCAAAACTTCAAAGTCATTGCTAGAGGAAGCCGGATTATCCATATTTTGTATTTGGTTTGTTAAATTAGTATTTTCAGTACTTATTTCATTACCTATCGGTAATAATAAATTGTCAACAATCTTCTTTTGTTTTTTTTCTCATAGCGTTCACATCTTTCTGAAATATCCGTTTGCCGATCTAAATCATCAGGCATCAAGTTACGTGACGGGATAGCTGAAAACGTTTTGTTAATATTATAATAAAAATATAATACTAATAATAATAATGCATATCTGATTTTTTTAATTTATTTGACAAGGTACCGAGCATTTTCGCTTGAAAGGCATCTTCAAAATCATCATCGGTAAAATGCTTACTGCAAATCCTTTTATGTTGCGGATCGAATTTTCCCTTCCGATAACAATTTCTAATCCATTGTTTTCTTATTATTTTATCACTCGGAAATGTAAAGAAAGATATTTTCTCTCCACTTTCTTTTGCCCTTTTAGCGTTACTTTTGCATACAGAAACGCTACATATGGTTCCCGTCATCTTAAAACATTTTGTAACAAAATTACCCATACGTATTTAAGATTAAAAAATGCACTACTCACCTTTAGCGTTACAATATGTTGTTACACTACTATATTAACACTATTTATTAGTTTTAATTTGAATGTCCACGTTTTGTTTCAACCACCAATATTAAAAAAGTGAAAAATACATAGAAATAACCACATGCACAAGTAAACAGCATCCGTTAACCTTTACTTACGGGTATTTACTGAGCATAACGGGCGCATACTGGCATACTGGATGACGCGGTCTCACCCCTCCGCCCTTTGCCCTACTCGACTTACGAGGCAACCTAGTGAAATTATACGGACCTTGATATATCTTGCCTGTAGTCGGCAGTTAAGCAAATTTATTGCATCTTCGCGAAGTAATGTATATGTAAATATGCTTTTAACATTTTACGACGCTAATAATTCTTTTTATAGAAAAAATTCGCCCTTAAGCGCCTTAGCGTCGTAAAATGTAGAAAGCATATTTACATATGATAAAATTTGTGAATTCCAGACCCCAAAGACGGTCCCGAAAAAGTCCTATAAATGATGCCCAAAATAGTATATTTTAGAGCTGAGCTGTTCAACAACACAAATTCAGCGTACTTCAAATCAGCACGATTTATTAATTTCCTGTAATCTCATTTTCAGCTTCTTGCTGATCTTCATTCATCAAAGCGGAAAGCCAAAAAGCGTTAGTGTTAGCTAAGGTATAAGTAGGTATTCAAGATACAAAGGTTTATTAGATTCTATGTATCTAAAGGTTTAAGAAATCATAATTGTAACAGATTAACTAGCGAAGCTCAGCTGTGAAATATACTTTTTGGCATGATTTATAAGGTATTTTGGGGACTTTTTTGGGGGTCTGAAATCCACAACTTTTATCAGCTTGCTACCTTCCAGCTTATTTGCTTAAAGACTCAAGCACGTGAAGTAAATTTACCGTTTTTCTGTTCAATCGGGGGATTTTGCAATAAACTATACATAAGATCATCAGCCTATAATTATTCAGTCATAATTATTGGTTTATTGATCAATTAGTCAAATTGGAATGATTTAATGGATTGTAGGCCAATGATCTTATATTTTCATATACCTCTGGCAGTAATAGAAACATATCCATTTTGGTTATTTCGAAGTAGATATAAATATCTTTATTTTGACATCGCATATTTGGAGGTATTAACTTCGAAAATGTTATATTTTAACATCCTGTATGACAATTCTTTCGTATAACGTCTTTTTATATTTCTAATAGCATTTAAACGATATGTTTTTTTTTTACATTCGTTCAGAATTTATTATATGTTACCATTCTCTTATAGAAAACTTAATAACAATACATACTTCAAGGGGAATCATGAGTTGAAATAAATTTCATTTACTGTCTTTTTCTCCCTGACAATCTGAATTAGTTTCGACATTCTCCATAAAGACATCTTGTATTGTATGTGTTTCTTCCCTGACAGTGATCTTGGGTTGCTCTCGGAGATTTTCTTTATGTCGTACACGAATAATGGGGGAGAATCCGCCAGACAAGTAGACGTAAATTATGCGCACATTACATGAAATTGAAAACCAAAATAGAGCAAGTTCTTTGAAGTGTTCACACACCAATGACTAACATTCGCTCGGCACGCGTCTATTTTAATCAGTTCCCTCAACACAGCCCGGTGGCTAGACCACCGAGAAAACCCATTAAGTCTTGTATTAATGATGGTTTAACTGACATGTGTTAACAATTAACAGAATCGCATCAACCGCCCACTCGCCCTAATGACTGCGAAACGCTGTCAGTTTAAGTTGAAGGAATTGTATAGATGTACGAGTATATATCAAACAAGTACGTGGTTCTTTATCTTTTAGAGGAACTACTATCCATTTAGTAAATTAACAGAAGTTCAATGACATAAGTAAATGATGTATTTGTACCAAATAGTGAAATGAGTTAATTATTAATGATTAATAAATATACAGGGATACTACAAAAGAATTATTGGGTTTTAAAAAACTACTCTTCGCAAAGTGTAACAGTATAACATTAAATGACGCATAAAAAGTAAGCACTACGTATCCAGTTTCCAAAATTACAATTACTAGGTGCTACCCAGAAATTCCCGGAATGTGAAAAAATACAATAAATTATTCTTACAATTTATTTACTACCATCCCCTTCAAAGTACTCTTCTTCCGTATGAAGGGGACTTGTCCATTACTGGAAGCTGGATCGTCTTAAATCGGCGCTTTTTGATCTTCTAGCTTCAATTTCGGAAACAGGAAGAAGTCACAAGTGGCAAGATCTGGGGAGAAGGGAGGGTGGCGTAGTACTGCCGCCTTCGTTGAGGCTAGAAACAGACCGACAACAAGGGAAGTGTGGATTGGTGCACGATGGTGTAGGATCGCATTGTTGCGCCATTTGGCAGGCCGTTTGCGTCGAATCTTTCCCAAAATCGACCTGACATTGATTCGAGCTTGTAGTGCTTTCTTCGGTTGATGGTTCCTTCCACTGCGATGACTGCTGCTTTGTTTCAGGATAATACCCGTACACCCATGATTCGTCGCTGTGCATACATGAATACTACATAAACACGGTGCCGTTTTGTTGCTGAGTAACCTTGGGACAAACTTCGCAGCAATACGCTCAGAAGCGGTCAGAATACGCTGACAAACGCTGTATGACAAGTTGACAATGTTATAAATGTCACGAATTGTTCTCATTCGGTCTAGCAGGTAGCATCAAGCACTTTGGTCACAATTGTACAATATTCCTTCCATATAGGTATGACTATATTAAAACATTGTTTTTAGTTATGGAAACAGTATAACCATATGCAGTCCCGGGTTGTTCAAATATGACAGCTCTTTGGCCTAGATTTCCGCATCCCCCCAAGGAACCCGAGAAATTTAAAATGTTGATGCTACCAAATATCCACAGATTTTTATGTAGACTTAAAACACTTATCGCATATGTCAAGTACATTTTTCTATAAAATATATCTATTACTTGGAATAACTGTTTGACAAGCACAGCTCATCTTGAACTGTTTTTACCAGGCACATAAGGTAGGATTTCAGTCTTTGTGAATAAATCGAAAAGTTGAAGTTACATATAAATCGGTACCGAATATTACTTCAAGTTTGTGCTTTAACAAATATATTATTGTATTAACACTATGTCATTGTAAAAATGTTATATTATTTATATAGAAATCAAGTCAAGCTCTTCGAATAAAGACAACCCTATCCAATTATGAACATGATAGTATTTATCAAGCTTGTAAAAAGAAATACTTAAAGTCAAAATAAATTCGTACATTAATTCTAGATGATAATATGTAGACATAGTTTGTATGAAATATTTATTTGGTATAGTTTATAGATAAGTAACAATATTTTTGTATGTCTAAATAAATTATTTAATTAGTATGTTTTTGTAGTTTTCATATATGTATGGTCTTATACATATTTTTTATTGTATATAAGCACATATAGCGAAGATTATTTATTTGGAAACTAATGAGTAATTTAATAAGAAATGTAATTATACCTTTGCTCATTATAGATATGATTATCAAATCATCTATGTGCTTATGAGTCAAAATGAAAATTTTGTATTCTGGTTAGTAGAATAAAAGTATGTTACAAATTTAAGTAATCCACAAACAGATCTGCGAAAGCTTGGAATATAACATAGAGTATGTAATTTTGAAACGGATAAAAAATTAATTTACTAAAAAATCTGTTTTATATGTACATTGATTTTATTGAATGTTACAGGCTATATAATCACCTATTATGAAAAAAATGCGAAATATTATCGCTTGGTTTCATAATAGGTGGTTATTTAGGTTGTAACATTTGATAAAACCGATGTATTTTAGTAAATAAAATTTTTATAAAAATTTAACCCGTTTCTAAATAAAATTAATATAGGAATATGTACCTATAGAGTAATTAAATAACGCTGGTTTGTTATTTAATTCGTATATCATAGGAGGAGCAAAAGATTGTACAACAATTTTCTATGGGAGTTTGCATATGTTTAGAATTATCTATGGTCTAGATGTTCACACCCTCTACCGCTATAGAGCTGTACTACCATCCTTTCGAGCCCCACATTCAAATTCCGGGAATTTCTGGACAGTACCTCGTATACTTATGTAGCGGAAGGCGTTTTGTGTGCTCGAATACGCGAGGTGTCAATCGGTTGTTATAGCACAACCACATTTCGAAGATAGTACGAAACAGAATTGCCAGATCATCAGATCATTCTGCAATGGTAGAAACAGCATTGGAGGACCATGCGCTTCTCGAGATGCAGTAGAAATAGTTAGATAAAGTTTCACGCATATTTTACAACTGTCTACTAGCAGAGCAAGTTGTGAACTTGGTTTTCCGCAGAAAACTGTATAGAAAATTTTGTGACGATGATTGTGATTCAAACTGTATCGTCTGTAAATTGTGCAATGTTTACGACCTAATGATTATATAAAGCGAACTGCTCTTACTAATAGTACATATTAGTAAGAGCAGTCAGATAAATTCATTGGTGAATCCAGAATCAAGTAAAACGCAATATTTCCTGTTGAACCTAAGTTTCAAAACCTAACCAATCAAGCAAAACTAGATAAATCCAATGAAAATAATTTTAAATTTACATTTCAACCAAAACTTGATAAATCCGTTTCTAAAGATACCTGCAACAGAACTATGACTGCAGTGTTATAAGTCCCTAATGAAGATGGCATCTACATGGCACTTTGAAAAAAGCCAATATCTGTCAGGCGTCATTATTACTTTACACGAAACACCACAGTTTACTCAAGAAAGGAAAATCGATTCCAATGGAGTTAGAAGAAATTGACTTAGGTCGTAATCTTCCATATAAAAAAATAAAAACTATTCGTCACCTAATGGACAATTTGGCGCTAAATGGGAGGAAGATAAAAATGTGGGCTCGTGCAAAAGAACTGTCTGAAGTTGGTAATGAGCCCGAAGACAGTGACAACGAAGAATGTGACCGACTGTCTTGAAGATGATCCTGGCGTATATATTTAAAAATCAAATCAAATTTCATATCCAAAAAATAATTTTTTGGAGTTTTAGAATAAAATTTTATTTTGCTATATTTTTCCATTGGAATGTTAAGAAACATTAATAAAACGTTTTCATAATTTTTTAATTGTATCTAGTAAGTAGTAGTATCCAAAAAATACCAATTTTTCTTTCATTTTTCAAACAAAACTAGGTATGTCCACTTCTAATCAAGCAAAACAGGATAAACCCATTTTATTTTTGTTAATTACCCTGGTGTGAGTGCAAAAAATTATTGAAATTTGTAGTTTGATGTGTAGTGACAAAGCTCTATAGAATACACAGGTTACTTTTTGTTTAAATATATGAGTTTCATCAATAAACATTTTTCATTCATATCTCGAAACTGTTTATGATGGATTTAGCTGGTTTTGCCTGATTCCTCCACAATTATTTTTGGTGGTTATATAATTATACATAAGAACGAATAAAGTATTAAGAAATTAACCAAAGAAATTTGAGTATGTCAATACGTTAAGCACGTATTACGCATTTATTAAAAATGAAACGGATATGCAATACACACATGTGTATCTGTACACATGGATATACACCTTGTATTTCCTAACATGTACTTCTGCCCAAGGCACGTGTTTCTGTCACACAATAGACTTTATCAGTTTGACTAGAGAAGTAAAGTTTGAGGGAACACCTCATAGGTGTAGCAAATCTTGCCCTATCATGTGGCACCAGATAATCTGGTGGAAAATACAAGATGTAAGTCCACGTGTGCAGATACAGATGTGTGTAATGCATATCTGTTTCATTTGTTACGAAATTAAGTTTGTAAAAATGTAATTGTGAATTACTAAATCAAGTTGTAATTTAATATAATAATTTAGTCAAATTTTTAGGCATTCGCTTTCTAGTTAGTATGGATCGGCAGACAGGGTACATTCCAGGGGGGGGGGGATTTAAATGAATTTGTAGTGCACCGATCTATTGCCTAGTTTTATTAGTTACTTGAGTTCTATTGCGTAAATACGTGATGGACAAAGACATGGCAATACACCTCTACTTGCATCTAAGAGAATCGAAAGAACTAAGGCAGAATTTATATCAGGTAACGTCACTTCGTGTTTGAAATAGCTATTGAGTGAAATAAAGAAAACTTGTTATTATTTGTAATAGATAGAGCTGCATATATGAAAGCGGCTAATCAGCTCTTACAACAAACATACATTAGTTTGACGTTCACATGCTTCGCACATGCTCTTCATCGAGTATCAAAGGAAGTCAATGCTACCCGAATGCAGATAAATTGATATCTTCTGTCAAGAAAGTTTTTGTGAAGGCACCTGTACGTAAGAATTTATTTTGTAAAAAACTGCCACATGTGTCATTACCTTCAGAACCTGTTAACACGCGCTGGAACAAATAGATAGAAGCAGCATTCTATTATCACATACATTTTGACGACGTTAAAAGTATGTATAATACAGCTACTGGATTCGAATGGTGTTTCTATTTTACAGGCTCAATAAGTATTTACAGACCCAACTACTCAGGCAGATTTAATCAATATTCATTGACATTATTCCAGAATACCTGTAGCCATACGCCATCTAGAGGATACTGCGACTAACCCACAATATTATATAACAACGACATGAATATTGTACATGATCTTCGTCAATTCTTTTTCCAATTAGTTGGAGCTGTTGCTAAAAAAAATCGGCCGTCACGGGACTCCTGGCAGATGTGAAACATCGAAATCGATTGTTATTTAAAGAAGGGAATACAAAGTAAAGTAAAAAAACTTAAAAAATTTGAAGAATTATTCAGTTCGAATTCTATGTAGTTATGCAACACATCTATATTCCTAGAATATTTGTTGCATACATATGTGAGAGGTGTTGCTCCTAATTTAAAAATAAAATATACAAGTTTCGCTGGAATACCTAATTTACACTGAATTAAAATATAAAATATTTATGAAAGCCAGAAAAATAAAATGTGTGAATGACTAAAGAGTAAAGAGAGTATATATTTGCGTATTATTTCTTATGTTTATCTTAGGATAGAAGAATTTACAGTTAATTTTTGATCGAAAGTATTAATAGTTCATTTTTATCGCCTCGTAAGATCAATTAAATCAATTCAGTAGAAAAAGAAAACTTTTTTGTTATTTACATACATGCCAAATTATTAATTTCAAATAAAGAATCACATTCATATATTGGTGTTGTAAAATAATTGATTAATGATTTAAACTGGGTATGAAGCAGTAAATATGTACAAATACTACTGTTTTCTATAACAGGCAGATTGTCAAACTAAACAAGAACCTGCGACAATTAAGGCAAGAGTAATGAAGCGTTATTAATCACTTTTGTTGATAAAATCTGTTGGCGACTGATACTATAAACGAAATGCAACAGATACATTTTGTTCCAGTGGTGCAAACAAGTATATGAAACAAAGTGAGTACACGAGTGAACTTAACAAATGAAACAAAACAGGACAGGTACATACCACTCAAGATGTACAGTAAAATAATTTACCATAGCAATACTCTAAATATTTAAATATAAATTTAGATGCAGTATTAAAGTGGTAGAAGCATATAAAATTCTTCGAAGCATCTGAATCAGCATTTACTCATTGCATAGGGCAGGGACTGTTATTTCATCTGAGGTATGTAGTAATGGATACTGGTTATACGCAAAATACGATATATTGAAAAAATTAAGGATATAGTATCAAAATTTTAGTCTTTCAAGTACGAGGTGCTGACCAGAATTTCCCGGAATGTGAAAAAATAAACAAAAAAACAGAATAAATAATTTTTACAACTTATTCATTACCAACTTCTTCAAAGTACTCTCCTTCCATATGAAAACACCAATCCCAGCAATTTGTCCATGACCGGAAGCAGTGCTGGAAGCCTTTGCGTGTTAACGTGTTCAACATTGCCTGCGATTCGGTCTGGTTCTCCTCAATCGTCTGAAAACGGCACCGCTTGTGCTTCATTTTCAACGTCGGAAATAAGAAGTCACAAGGGGCAAGATCTTCGTTGAGACTAGACTAGAGAACTGACTCACAAGAAGTGAAGTGTGGGTTGGTACATTGTCATGGCGAGGGATTCATGAATTGTAGCGCCAATTGGCAGGTAGTTTGCGTTGAATGTTTTCTTTTACTCACCGAAGAGCATCGCAATAAAATCGTCCATTAACTGTTTCACCTGGTGGAAGAAATTCTTTGTGAACGATGCCATCAGAGTCAAAGAAGCAAATCAACATCGACTTGACGTTGTTTCGAACTTACTGTACTTTCGTCAGTCATGGTCACGATGGCGTCTTCCACTGCGATAACTGCTGCTTTGTTTCGGGATTATATCTGTACGCCCATGATCTGTCGCCAGTAATGATTCTGGTACGTACTGAAGTTCGCATCCTTTTCAGCAGTTCCTTTCAGCTCTGTGCACACATGAACAAGGTGCTGCCGTTTTTGTTCAATGTTGAGTAACCTAGGCACAAACTTCGCAGCAATATGCCGCATGCAGTTAGTTCGCCGGACAGATTTACGGCGACAAACGCCGTACGGCAAACCGACAATGCTAAAATTTTCAAGAATTGTTTTTCTTCGGTCTTGCAGGATAGCACTTTTACCATATTTTGTGCTATCTTTTCGGTCGATGGACGGCCAGAAAGTTCATCGTCATAAACCTACACACGTTTATTTTTGGAACGGTTATACCACTCATA
Source organism: Melolontha melolontha (assembly GCA_935421215.2). Classification (NCBI taxonomy): domain Eukaryota; kingdom Metazoa; phylum Arthropoda; class Insecta; order Coleoptera; family Scarabaeidae; genus Melolontha; species Melolontha melolontha. Next base: position 104,170,120 of record OW285239.1, on the reverse strand, counting down.
AGTTGCGTCTGACCTAACGCATCCTCACCAAACGCTTGTTTAAGCATAGTTTAAGCGAGTTTCCGCTGTCATTTCACTAATTTCGAAGCAGAATTTCAAGCACGTTCTTTTCTCACATGAGACATTGTAGTTTCGCAGAATAACTCAAACACAATTCAACAAATATAAACACAAAAATTGTTTGTCACCACCTAGCAAAGTATCGCTTGACATATTGATTTAGTACAGTCGTAGCTGACATTTTCTAGCGCTATAGATCTGTACTAGGATCCCATCGCGCACCACTTTCAAATTTTGCGAATTTCTGGGTACCACCTCGTATTTGGTTGTTTGCTAGCAATTGTACTCCTCTAGATGACAGTTTATTCATATGTAGATGCTCATGTAAAAAGTATTTTAGTCATCTGGGATCTATACAATGTTTACTATTTCCTTAATACAAAGATAAACTTTATTGTGAACTGTTCTAATGATATCATTACTTGTGGCCAATTTTGGCCCATTTTTTTATTAGTGAAAATAAAGGCGCTGAGAGCTTTTTCATATTTAAATGATTATGTAATATTTATCTGTACCTTACCCCTTTATCCAAGATCGTTATAATGCCCACTACATTCCGCATTTCAATGCAACGGTCTTTCAGACTGCATTTTGACTTTTTTCAATAATGTCATTTATTGGTTGTGGCCGATTTTAGTCTTGTAGGATACTTATCGTCTTGAATCGATCTATGACTACATTTAAGTTCTGTTGCCCAGTTTATTCATACCAGCTTTATTTCAGTTGGTGTTAAACGAAGTATTTAATTATCGTTTCATACTCAGTTTCTATTTTCTGATATTATTTACTTCAAATTCGGCCGAAAGGCTGTTGAATGTAGATTAACGAATGACAGTTTGTAAATTATATGGTTACAGATTGCAGCTTTAGAAAATAAACTCTATTTGATACTCGAAAATTTTATGCTTGTTAAGACAAATACTAAATATTCTTCCTATCCGAGGCTTCACTTACTGTATAACGACTTTCGTTGTTATTATTATTGTTCATTGAGTATTAAATATTATTGAGAAATCAACGAACAATAATAATAATAACAAAAGTTGTTATACAGTAAGTGGACCCTCAGATAAGAACATAGGGACCGTACGATCAAATACGATTTAACACAGTAGCAGGGATAGATAGCAAACAGATGAAGTATTTGGCATTCGATTCGCAGTTGTGTAAGGAGATTGTTCTTACCTTTATATTATAATAGCAACGCTTACGTTTGAGGAAATAAAACGATAATCAAATTATACTATAAGAGGTGGTAATTGAAATATCTTTGAAAATAATTTAGCAAAACGACCTTCTCACGCGTTATTAACAATTTTCGAGAAATTTGGTAGCATTTTATCTCAAAGGCATAAAAGTCCTAGAAATAATAATTTAAATAATATAACTGAATAACGTAATTCACTCATTCGTGCTTCTGAGAAGACAGTTGCTTGACTTACGATGTAAGCTGCTACACGCATGAGACTGCTTCGTTTAAACTTTCATCAGAGAAACAAACAGCTGCGACTGAAATTTTTCGAAGCAGTCACATCCGTGCAGCAGCTTACATCGTATGCCATGAATCGCCGCTGGTAGAAGAAAATTCGAACTAAACCTGGAAACAAATCGCACATCAATTTAATATTTCTGGCTGAAGTATGTACGTTTTTGAAAATAAAGATGTACCGTTCATGCAAAATTTAAAAGAAGCGCACTCGAACACCAACATAAACGCATGAAATTTTATGACATAAAAAGAGGAAAATCCGATTGAAATGAAAATCTTATTGAAATATTCTATTTACTAAAACAGACAGAAACAAGAAAAACCCCTAACAACCACAATATAAATTAATAAACTCTAAATACGTATTTTAGCAACTAAGTTGCCATCTTCAGTAGAACAATCTGAGGAAAAAGAAAATAGTGTTAGGCGTAGCGTCTTTGGTTAAAGTGCAACCGTTGAAGATATGCTCTTCACCAAATCGCCTATTGGAGATAGCACTGGTTAGAGATTTTTCTTGTTTTTGTCTATTTCAGATTTCGAGCCACGATTTCTATCAATTCGGATCAAACTTCACATCAAGCATTGTTCTTATTTAAGGTTCCGCTTGCTATATAACTACTACAAAAGAAGAAGGGAGATCGAAAAATATATCGCTATCTTCAATAATAACTTGAAAAAGTTCTTGCGTAGGTATGTTTTGCAAAAATTTGATTTTTGCTAAATTGTCAGAAATTTCTTGGCGTTTACTCATGTGAATATTTTCTGTCATGAAAAAAATTATACGGGCTGTGTTTCTAAACGAAAAATTGTTTTTACGTGACAGCCGCTTTTCAATGTTTAGTGAGTTGATTGCCGTGTAGTTTGTTCGATTTCGTCAAAATTCGCAAGTTTGTTAATTATCATAATCTAAAGATTTTGTGTTTACCCATAAATGAAGCCGTAATGTCACTGCCAATTGGAACACAAATGTCTGCTTACCGCAAATTTTTGAAAAGTTCGTGAATTACGCCCAAAAGGATAAATAATTTTTTACCATGGCAAACTTTATAACTAATCTTTGTTTGATTTTTTCAAAATTTTTAGTGTCGCCTTAATGTCTTCAGAATTAAATAAACGCTTATCGAAATATTTGTTAAAGTTAAAAGTGATATATTGTTTATAATAAAACTTAAGTAATAAATATTTTGCATACTTACTAACAAGCGTAATATATGGCAGATTAGTTCTATTGAAATAAAGCGACGTGCAAGCATCCTCTTGCCTTTTGGTGTGGCTTCCAATTTGTACTTCCATGACATGGCTATCCCTTCTGTAGAATGACATGCAGGAATAACCACTTAAGCTGAAAAATAATAAGGTGAATTAAAATTATATATGAATTACCGGCTGACTATACTTGGATTTTTGATGAAACTTTGCAGATAAAGACTGAATTATGCGAAATTAAATTTAGTGGATTTTTAATAAACCACGTGTTCAATTTCTAATTTCGTAGAATTGGTTCAATGTAAAAATTTGGATAACATTGAACCAGGTTATAACTTATTATGAGATATATTGTTGGAAGCGACAATATTCAAGGATTGTTTGACGTTAATATGACTGTCAGATAAAGGGCTGCAATAAAGCTACTAACACAATGCAGACGAAACACATCGCTATGTGTTGTATCCGCATCTCGGATTTTGTTTATTAAAGAATCAATTTCTTTTTGGCAGACAAGGATGCTACGATACGCATAATTGGCACATCTTGGCATAAGAAAATCTACATGCTCTATTTTCAAGACCATTAAAAAAAATAAATTGGACTATTAGGGAATCGTGTCTGGGACGTCTTCAATAAAAATTAGTTCACCTGCCATCTAACTTCTCTCTTTAGGTAGGAACTTTCTAACGCCCTGCAAGGTTAACGTGACACGTTTATGCAGAATTTTTGAATGCAGAACTTTTGGTTGCAGACATTCCACTTCAAAAATAGATTAATATGATGGTGAGTGTAACATCTTGAATGTCATCTGCCTTAATCTAACATGCTGATGTTGACACTTCGGCAGGCATGTCATTTTGACAGTATGATAATATAAGCTTAGCAATCGATTTTATTCACATTAACACCTGGAGTGTCCATTCTGGAATTGATGGATCTTAAACATCTCACAGCTCTGTGAAAGCAATTAATTTTTATTTCTCTTGGGATCTAGATTGTCGTCAGCATTTGTCAGTTTTCTCTGGGGCGCGAGTTCTGGGATAGCTTGTATATGCATATCGGGTTTTTCTTTTGTCATTACAAATAGGTATAATGCATTGACTGACTTTTTTTCATTTCCAGTTACATATAGGCATAAATGTATGGTGGCATATAGTAGGCAACCAGCTATACACCAGTAATATTTTCAAACTGTCAAAAATTTCTGTTTTTCGTTCATACTTATTTCTTAAATTAAAATACATTTTATTGAAAAATACATAATTTAACAGGCGTATAACTTGTGCGAACACAATTCTAAATATTTTTAACAAATTCAAAGAAGATGGATAGTATTTCTTTAAGGTTCAAATGTATTTAAGATAGTAAAATTAGTGTATAAAAAAGGTAGAAAATATAACAAAAAGGTATAAATAGATTTTACCATATAATGAAATTGTAGAACATCCTCACATTACTTCTAATGAATTACCAAACGTAACTCACTTATTGGGGGCATTTCAGTAACACGATAAAAACAATAACACGTCGTGGTATCTTACGAATAAGTGGTTCTATAGAATCGAGAAATTTATCTTAAAAAGCAGTAGTGGGAAATTCTTGGCGGTAATAAATATGTTACTATTTCTTTAATAATAACAATAACATTTGGAATGTACAATTATTTGACAGCATCACTACTGGAATTAAAGATTAATGAAGGGAAGACACTATGCAACAAACTTTTGGAATCTGTTAAAGCAAGGCTATTTTCATATGAAGGATCAGTTACTAGAGTAGCAACTGTTTGAAAACCTCGATTTAAAGAGAAAGTTTTCGAAGTACTCAAGATGCTACCGGGGTTACTTCTTTTCTAGATCAATAAATGTTTAATATTATGAAGAAAATAGATCCTGAAAATAAAGAACAAATGTCTGCAATCGAAACAGACATTAGTCCACATCAAAAGTCACTTTCATTATTTGGTTTTATGCAAGAAAGAATAAGAGAAAGTAAAATCAATTACAGCCGATGCAATAATAACTATAAGGCAATACCTCGAAAGGCCAAATTCAAATCAGGACGTAGATCCTCTTTTATTTTTGAAGGTAAGTTCTAAGAAAAAAAGGGTAATTATGTTTTTTATTTGGATCTTCTTTTAGGTAACAGGAATGGAACTGAAACCCTTAAAACAATGTGCTAGGAAATACTTCTGTATTCAAGCGAGTTCAGCAGAAAGTGAGAGTGTATAGTAATAATAGAACAAAGATGTGCAAGACTAAAATCGAAAAATGTTAGGATGATATTGTTCCTAAATAAAAATTTTAAATATATTAATAAATAAACTAAGTAGTTAATTGACGAAGGAGATACTTGTTGAAACTTCATTATAACGCTAAGAAATAAGTAATTAAACTTCTAGTTTCAAAAATTCTTTTATTGTAAATACCACTACAATATTGTTTCGCCATACAATGGCTTCATCAGGTAATATATCTTAAGGTATTACATTCACAGTTACCTTTTAAACTTTATAATTTAGAGTTTGATCTTTTGTATAATGCGATCCATGATAAAATTAATCTTATAATTCACAAAAAATACTTAATTCAAAATAGTAAACTAGATAAACTTATTTCCTGTAAAAACATGGCACAATGCCGATTCCTTTAGTTAATATAAATCAAAATATTAATTTTTATGAACGATTTAAAAACCTTACGGATGTAGAATTCAAAACCGAAGAAATTAATCTTTTATCTAAAGGTTTCAAATATAACTTAACCCCTAACATTAATAATAAACACTTAGAAATCTTAGCAGTAGAAACAGATTTAGCCTTAAATAAGCAAAAGGATAACCAGGGAAATAAACATGCAGCTAAACATATTCTAGAAAATTACCGTACTACTAAGCATTTTAATTTTGAAAATAAAATAATTAAATCAATTAAACAGAAAGCGACTAGTAACAATATTATATTTACAAAAGCTGATAAAGGAAATACAGTTATAGCAATTCCGGAATCAAACTACATACATAAAGTTCATGAATTCCTCGATAATAATTCATTCATAAAACTTAAATCTGATCCTACTAACAAATTTCAAAAACAGATTAAACAAACTATAGAAAAATCAGGTTCTCTTTTTAATAACACTCAAAAACGTATATTAACCACTATGAATCCTCTACCTCCCAAATTATACGGTTTAATTAAACTACATAAAGAAAATACACCTATACGACCAGTAGTATCGTACGTAAAAGCACCTTGTAGAAATGTGTCCAAACACTTAATAGATTTAATTCTTACACACACTCAAAAACACTCAAAAACGTATATTAACCACTATGAATCCTCTACCTCCCAAATTATACGGTTTAATTAAACTACATAAAGAAAATACACCTATACGACCAGTAGTATCGTACGTAAAAGCACCTTGTAGAAATGTGTCCAAACACTTAATAGATTTAATTCTTACACACACTAAATTCAAATCTAAGTTCTCCGTTAAAAATTCCCAGGAATTAATTCACAACATTTCAAACTTGCAATTACCAAACAAATGTAAACTCATTTCTTTTGATGTCTCGAATTTGTTCACTTGTATCCCACCCCAGGAGGTAATAGATTTAATTACTTTACAACTAGAACGTAGAAACACGAACATTGTCACAAAGACCGAAATTTTACAGCTCTTAGAAACGTGCCTGGAACAAAATTATTTTCAATTTAAAAAGAAATTTTATAAACAAACAGAGGATCTAGCAATGGGAAACCCACTAAGCCCCTTATTAGCGGAAATTTTCATGAATAATTTAGAAACTATAATTAGTACACATCCCTTGTTTGGTAATTGTGTATATTGGTTTAGGTATGTTGATGACATGTTAATTTGCTTTAACGGTTCAGATAGACAATTAAAAACTTTACGTAATTATATCAACACTATTCACCCCAAAATAAATTTTACTATAGAAACAGAAATAAATAAAAGCGTTAATTTTCTAGATTTAACCATATCACACAAAACTAATAAACACGAGTTCGCTATATACCATAAACCAACACATACAGATACCACAATACACGCTAATTCTTTTCATCCTATAACACACAAATTATCAGCATACCAATCAATGGTATATAGATTAATTCATGTACCTATGAGTAAAAGTAATTTCGGCCTTGAACTAAATAGAATATACACAATAGCATTAAACAATGGTTACTCTATAAATATTGTCAATAACATCCCAAATAGCCAACAAAAATCTAAAACTCTTTCCTTAGTTTATCCAAAATTAAAATACAAGATAATTAATTCCTATAATTCAATCACTTACTTTGGAAAAATTTCGGAAAAAATTGGTACTTTCATTAAAAAACTTAATAACGAACATATATCATTTAAAACAGACAATACTATACAGAACATTATTAAAAACAACAAAGATAAAATAGACAAAGAATCAAACTCTGGTGTATATAAGTTAACATGCGAAGATTGTAATAAGGTATACATAGGACAAACGGGGAGGACATTCAAAATTAGGATGAAAGAACACGAGAGAAGCCATAAAGAAAAGAAAACAGATTCAACTTTCGCAAGTCATTGTATAGATATCAATCATAGATTTAATATAGATTTAAAAATTTTACACATTCAAGAAAAAAGTAAAAAACTTAACCTGTTAGAAAACTTAGAAATTAATAGATACAATAGTTTAGGATTAGCTTTAAATGACCATCTAGATTTAAACAACTCCCCTCTATTAAATTTAAGATTGTAAAAATTTTTCCACCACCATTTCCCCGATAATTTTCTCATAAATATTCAAACTTGTTTTGTACATATTCAGTATTTCATCCACCTGATGAAGCCATTCTATGGCGAAACAATATTGTAGTGGTATTTACAATAAAAGAATTTTTGAAACTAGAAGTTTAATTACTTATTTCTTAGCGTAATAAACTAAGAATTTATTTTATTAAAATTTTATTAATTATTAATTATTAGCTAAAGATATAACTCAATGAGTTGCATCTTACTATGCTTTCTAACTATTAAAGATATGAATGTTTAAGCATTCAAAGGGAAATTATTTAGATTGCCATACAGAATATACACGAAATTCTTTAAATCTATTTTAAAACTTAAAATTTATCGCGAAAGTATTCTAGAATCTAGTTTGGCAATAATACTTATACTGGCAGCAGTGGGTAATACCAAAGAAAATACAGCCAAAAAGAATTAGGATATGTTTTCTGAAAAGAAAGAAAATCTCAGATTGAATGAAAAAATTAATTTACTCTAACGATTAATTAAGATAAACGAAATAACATAACAAAAGCGTTTATAGCAAATTTTCGAAATGTCCTCCTTGTCTTTCAAGGCAAAAAACAAGGCGATTTTGAAAGCAACGCCAGGGTATTCCGAATAAATTCTGGATTTATTCCATCACATGCAGTAAGTATACGTTCTTTCAATTCTTCCAAGTTATGAATTTTCCCGTTATCATAAATTTTACTTTTTAGGTAACCCCAAAGAAGGAAATCATTTTGGAGATAAATCAGCTGATCTTGGGAGCCATGGTATGGGGCTTTGAAATGTGTTCCTGACGGCGTGAGTAGAATGTGCTGGAGCCCCATCCATTTGGAACCAAAGTTGATCAACATTTAGTATCTCAATTGTTGGAATGATGTGGTTTCGTAAGAGATTTAAATATTTTTCTGTAGTAAGGTTACCGTCAATAAAAAATGGGCCAATAAGTCTATCGCTTATTATTCCAATCCGGACATTGACTTTTTGAGGGTACTGCGTTCGGGTTAGGTTTTGGGCATGCGGATTTGTACGGGGCCAATACCTAATGGATTAATGGAAAGGAAATTTAGTATTTTTCAATGGATAAATGTAGGATACAAACCGGAAATTCTGAGAGTTGACTTCACCATTTATGGTAAATGTAGCTTCATCAGTAAAAATTACTTTATTTAAAATTGCTTCGTTTTCATTTAACATATTAAACATTTTTTCACAAAAATCAGTTCGTTTTACTTTATCTTCCTCGAAAAGCTCCTGATGGTTTGATACCTTGTATGGCTTATACCTATTTAAATTCTATCAGGGTTCTTCTACATAACACAGGATATTCAGCTTCTTGTTTTCTGTTAACATATGATTGATTTTATTATTTTTTTTGTGCGAATTTAGAAGACAACTATCGTCCTGTTAGGATAATTAACGGAAAACATGTCTCTGACCGTCCTCAAACTGTTATTCTTCTGATACCACATTACCATTGAAACTTTTTCGTCTTTGCTATACGTATCCATGATTTAAATAAATGATTTATGTTTCAATAAAATATATTTAATTCAAGATTTTTGTAATGAATAAAAATTGAGAAATAAGTGACATTAAAAATTTTTATTTTCTCTCCTAGGAAATCTATTTAAGAATTAATCTATTGTTTGTACGTAGATTTTGGTGTATAACTGGTTGCCTACTATATGCCACCATACATTTATGCCAATGTCTAATTTGAAATGAAAAAAATTCAGTCAATGCATTATATCTATGTGTAATGACAAAAGAAAAACCCGGTATATATATATATGGTAAATTCAATTTGTTGGCGATTTAAGGTCGGGTTTTACTTCAATATATATATATATATATATATATATATATATATATATATATATATAACACGGCCCTACATGTTTCGGCAAATGATGCCTTTTTCAAGGAATATAAAATATAAATGACAGTATATTTTATATTCCTTGAAAAAGGCATCATTTGCCGAAACATGTAGGACTGTTTTAAATATATATATTTTGAAGTAAAACCAGACCTTAAATCGCCAACAAATTGAATTTACCATAACATACAAATGTAACGAAATAATTATCTTTATATATATATATATATATATATATATATATATATATATATATATATATTATAATTATCAACTAGATAGCTAAGCCAAGTTTCATAAATTGAAAATGGGTCGAATTCATTAAGAAAATATTAAACTGGCTAGATTATTGCAGATCTAAATAAAGCTGAGGGAATTAAATTGGAATATTATTATACATACATCCTTTTTATTCTTGCGATCTGGGTTTACATATTTCGTATATTTCAAAACAGTTTAGTTGAAAAGCGTCTTTAGAGGCTTTAAAAAATTAAGTAAACCTGTTTTTGGATGACAATTCAGCCAAATTTAGAGGCAGAGGTATTTGAATGCCGCTGTATTGTTGGAGAAATGTTAATGATTGAATATTTATTTGATTAATTAATTATTATTTAATTTCTATAAAATCGTATTAAAGCTTTTGCAATAAACTTACGCTTGAATACATTATATCACAGTGCAACACGAAAAAATATAACCATGTACGGACACCACTACGTGATAAAAGACCAAAAAAAAAAAGACCCGTGTCTCCCAGTTTTGCCCCAAGTCATGCACTTTTTTTTTTATGGGCCCCCAAAGATTTGGGGCCTCGGTGTCATTTTTGCAAAAAACTGATAATTTTCTCAGGCTCATATCTTGCAAACCGTTCGGAATTTTGATTTACTCTCTGAGGCAAAGTTGTAGCTCTTGTCATAAAGAACAAAAATTGTCAACATATAAAATCAAAAAAACTTCATCTTCAAGATCAAAATCGCAAAAAACTTTAAAAAATTCGATTTTTGTTTACCTTTTTCCCCTGTTCAGGTCCATAGGTAGCAAACCGTTCAAAATTCAAGGAAACAATCAACTACAAAAATGTACCTAAGATCTCAATAAACAACTCACGCGATCACGCACCGACCGCAGCAGCACAGGCAAAGCAGTAAGCTCAGCACACGCATCAAGGGACGCAGCACACAATATAAAAGCGACACGACGCTCACATCGAGGCATTACACAGCGCGACGTCAACGAGAGCTCAGCGGTGAAAGTTATAGAGAAAGTGCTACAGCATAATTCGCACACAACATTGGCAACTGACAATTTCAATATGCTGTGTGAAGAAATTGATTTATTTTGCTACGTTTGCGGTCATCAAATCAGAAAAAAAAGTTCTACAAGATTTCAAAAGGAAAAGAATCTTTTAACTAGTGAATTCAAAAGAGCATGTAAGTTTTTTTTCGACGAAGTAGACTTGACCGGTGAAAATTACACACCTAATACAGTGTGTCGCCAATGTTATAACATTCTCATGGCATGGTTGAGTGGAGGCAAAGATAGTATGAAGTATTGTAAGCCGGTAATCTGGATTAATCGCCCAGGTGATCATGATGCAACCAGTTGCTATGCATGCGTAAATTACACATGTCGTCTAAATCGAAATGCTGAGAAGAACAAAATATATAGCAAGTATATAGCACACTACCAGTGCTTGCACCTGAAAATTTTGTATCACCAAGGCCGCCAACTCCAGATCGTAGGACAGAATTTACAGGAATGACTAGAGCAAGTGGTGTTACTTATGAAGATCCATTTGATACCGATTATGAGCCCCAACAGGGAAGAGATGGACCACAACTAATAACACAAATGGAAATGGATTTCATTGTGGCCATATTGGGACTATCGCAGCGACTTGCCATATTTTTGACAGCGTTTTTAAAGCAAAGAAAACTCACCAATGCTAATGTTAACTCTACGGCGTACCGCAAACGGCAAGCTGAATTTCAGAGCCTCTACACTCTAAATGATGACAATTCGTTCGCTTACTGCAACGATATAAAAGCTTTGGTGGTAAAAATGGGAATGAACTACATCGCTAGTCAGTGGAGATTATTTATTGATGGTTCTGTTTCAAGCTTGAAAGCAGTGTTGTTGCATGTGTCGAACTGAAAACCTTCCATTCCGCTAGCAATGGGTATTAACATGAAAGAAAGCTATGAAACATTGAAAGATATAATGAAAAAAATCAAATACTACGAAAATAAATGGAAGATTTGCTGTGATTTGAAGGTCATCAACATTTTGCAAGGGATCATCGCTAAGGGCGGCTTTCCAAAATTCTTTTGTTTTCTTTGTAATTGGGATTCGCGCTCACCTCTTAATCAATTCCAATGTATATCGTGGAGACCAAGAGGAAGTGTGGAGGAACAAATGAAACAACATAGACTGAAGAATGCACCTTTAATTGACAATACTCAAGACATCTTGCTGCCACCGCTCCACATAAAATTGGGAATTGTTAAAAAATTCATCGAAGTGGCCGTTGTAAATTGTCCAAACGCATTCGACTATTTGAAAAGCGTTTTCCCAAAGCGTAGCGATGACAAAATTAAAAAAGGTATTGTAGTAAATTTAAAACGAATTTTTGTTCACCTCATTGTACTATTTACACTATGTTAATGTTTTCTTTTCTGTCTTTATTTTTTGTCTTCATTTAACAGGCGTACTTAATGGCCCTTACATTAGAAAGCTATTCAAGAGCAACTTTGATTCATCGCTTGATGAAAATCATTCAATGGCATGGATTTACCTTCAGCGTGTATGCACCAGAGTCTTGGGAGGGGATCGAGACGCGGAACCGGAAGCAAGAGAATGGGTGAAAGAAATGCTGTATTATTTTGAGAAAATCGGCACATCGATGACACTAAAGCTGCATTTTCTTCATTTTCATTTTGACGATTTTATCAAACAACTCCCTACCGAATCCGATGAGCAAGGAGAACGGTTTCACCAAACCACAATGCCCATGGAAAAACGATACAAAGGCAAAAAACTCGACGCATGATGTATGCGTTAATGTATGTTAATGTATGATGTTAATGAAGTATTTGAAGAAGAAAAAGCTGATGATGGAGGGCAGTCTGGAAGCAACGTGCCTGTGGACACCATAAGTTCTGAATCAGAGTCAGATTCGGACGACGATTTGGATCCACAACTTAAGAGAGTGCGATTTGCAAGTCCAGGGCCATCAACATTATAAACATAATACGAATATTTTTTTAATTATTTTTGTAATAGATAGCATAGTATATCAATGTTAAAGTAAAGAAAAAACAAATGAAATTAAAAAATTTTCGGGAAATTTTTCACTTTTGCGGCTACCTAAGCGCTACCTAAACGGTGTTAAGAATCATTCCTAGGAAGTTCATATGTTCTAGAAAGTTGTTTATTGAGATCTTAGCTACATTTTTGTAGTTGATTGTTTCCTTGAATTTTGAACGGTTTGCTACCTATGGACCTGAACAGGGTAAAAAAGGTAAAAAAAAAAATCGAATTTTTTAAGGTTTTTTGCGATTTTGATCTTGACGATGAATTTTTTTTGATTTTATATGTTCACAATTTTTGTTCTATATGACAAGAGCTACAACTTTGCCTCAGAGAGTAAATCAAAATTCCGAACGGTTTGCAAGATATGAGCCTGAGAAAATGATCAGTTTTTTGCAAAAATGACACCGAGGCCCCAAATCTTTGGGGCCCATAAAAACAAAAGTGCATGACTTGGGGCAAAACTGGGAGACACGGGTCTTTTTTTTTTTGGTCTTTTATCACGTAGTGGTGTCCGTATATGGTTATATTTCCATGACTTAAAAAATTACATATTTAAGAACAAAATCGTATAACTTACCAGCCTGTCGTGAAATGTGTGAGAAATAACATGAAGCTTTCGTCTCTCGTAGTATGTTTTAGTTGAGCGCAAACGATTTTCATTTCGAGCGAAGACGAATTGGTTATTCTTAATGTAGAGTTCCTGTGATGGAAGCTGTATGTAAACGAGTGGTCCAATGTATGCCAGTGGTTGTTCCCTGATATCCACATGGGAAAGCGGCATTTACTTAACGCTGGTGCTGAAAAGATTTAGGTAAATATTAGTTTATTTTGCTTATTTGGATATTAAATACATATGTTTCATATTTATGAATTAAATCAATACAAATATGTATATCATATAACATTTACATGTCCCTATTAGTGCTAAAGTTAATATTTACGCGTGTATATTATCAAATATGGGTTCAGATAATCTATTAATTATTTAATGCAGAATAAGAAATTCATTACAAATCGGCACGTATAAACTCACGCTTTGTGGTTTACTTTCATTTCAGTGTGCTTTTGTAGTTACGGTGCTTTTCAAAGGTTTGAAATATTTTCTTTTAGTGCAGATACTTGGAATCTTTTGCATCTCTTCCTTGCTCGTTGGAGAATGTTCAGGTTTCCAACTAGTCAGTCCATCTTCCACCCGAACAAACTTTTCTTTTATCGTTTTTGAATTGGACGACTCGGACTAGTTCATGGTTCCGTGGAAATTCAGTTCATGATCATCTTTGGGGTTCAATACCACCATGGGATCCTAGGAATTTACACTTCTTAGATTAAAGGTTTTTTAATGACGAAAGTTCTTTTGGTTATCTTCTTAATTAAACCCAAAATAGTTTGCATGTGGCCGTTGCGATGTTGAGTTTCATTTTCAACGAATCAAGGATTATTGACGGCCATTTGAAGAATATGATTTTGAACAACGTTTAAAGTTTTCATACACAGACCGATGTATGACTAAGAACTTGTTGGATTTATTTAATTTTAAGTTATTTTATTATATTATCATTTTATATATGTATAGTCTGTTTCAAGATATTGTGCGGCAGCAAGCTAAATACTTTAATTAGGCACGCTGCGGTGAGGGTCTAGAGAAATGGAAACAGTAATTGTAATATTGGCATAGAAACCAGAGAACTATTACTTACAAATTTTTTATTATAGGAACTTAACTTTGTCTATACATATTATAAATTGATTGACGAATAATATCGACTTGCCACATTGGAACTTTCATTGGATAATTTATCGCTTGTCCTTTTTCTTTTTTGAATGCTATATTTGACAATTTTGTATAACTTCGTTTCAAGTTATAGTGTGATGATATAAATAAAGCTGTTAAGGATCTATTGTGCTAATCCTTCCATTATTCGGCGATGGTAAACACAAATTTGAAGTACCTGGAATCTCTCTAGGCCGAAACTAAAGCAATTAATTTAAATCTCTAATTTTAATCTTTTAATACTGTATACTTATACGTTATTGTTAAATAAAATTTTGAATTTAATTTATTTTAAACAACTAAGGTGAAAGGTATAAATTCAAAAGTGTACAATGTTCAGACCTTGGGAAATAGTATGCAGTTACTTTAAGAGAAGATGTTCCAGTAGATTTGGATGTTAGCGATGGGGACGAAATGTGTAATAGACAAAGACAACATTTATCTATTGATGGAACGTAAATTGTATGAGGTTTAATGGACATAGGTGAATTATCTATATACTTCAAAAGCTGTCCTAAAAATTTCACAACTTACTAAAATACCGGAATCGACTATTGTAAAGATGGTGAATGTTAGTGTTTCTGAAAGAAAAATACTTTGAGAGATGTCGATGTAGTTCGGTAAAACATTAATACTTGATGGTTTACGGGTTGCATTAGTGAGTCATGATATTGAATATGTCAACACTGTGGAGGTTGTTGAAAGCAAACAGATTCAAATACAAGAAAATTGATAGACTGGAAATTTCGAGAATACGTAAGTGATCATACGATTACTTACTTGCTATCGACACATATAGACAGCAAGAAAGAAGTATTTATTACCTCGACGGAACGTGGTACGATACGCATGATGTAAAAATGGGCTGGAGTGATAATTCAGATCAGTGCCAGTTAGATGTCCTTGTATCTACAGAAAAAAGACTGACAATACTGCGTTGTGGATCTACAAATGGTTGCGTTGTTCTTGATAATGCTCTCTACCACTCTTATTTACAAAAGAAAATACCCAATAGCAGCAGTAGCAAGGGAACTATACAAGAGTTTCTATATGACAAAAACATTTTAGTTGAAGGTTTTTATACAAAGAAGGAACTACTCGAATGCTTGAAGTCATTTGAATTTTCAAAGGAATATGTACCATCGCAAGAAAAAAAGCATGTTGGGTTACGTTTGGCGTCGTATCACTGCAGTTTAAACCCTATTGAATTAATTTGGGTACAACTCAAAGAAAACATACGAAGAAAAAAAAATCGCCGAAATTCAGTGAGAGTGTTATGCTACTAATAAAAGAAGAAATAAACAACATATCTATATACAAACGCATTGTGCAATGCAATTAATCATGTTACGAAAATTGAAAGAAAGTACAATGATTTGCTAAGAGTACATCCGGAGCTTATAATTAATTCAAATAGTGACAAAGATTCCATCATATCAGAGTTTGAGGATGATACAGACATTCTTATGTATTAAGTTTTAGATATTTTCATCTCCCTTTGTTATATATTTGCTAATTTGTAAATTAATTGTCATGCAATTTACATAATAAATTAGTGTGCAAACTGTATTTGTATATCACATATTGTAGGTGACATTTCGTATAATTATACATTCAATTTATAATACACGTATACTTTTATTTATAATCAAATATTGATAATACGATTACTTTTAATGCAAACCACCTATGATGGTTTGCAATAAACCTAGGGGTTCGCACTATATCTTGAAACAAATTTTGCAATATGGTTTCTAGGGTTTCTATGGTTTTCATTTTTAATTTTTGATAATTATTCTTGGGATACCCTCCAATTTGGTTTTATTTTGTTCAAAAATGAGCTGTATGAAATTTTCGCTCAATCGGGCAAAAGGGACAGGAGCCCCCGAGCCTTTAAAATCGGAAAATCCATAAAAAGGGGAAATATCAAATTCTTTACTCAACTTCGCAAAATATTACTTCTATGCGACAAATTCATTCATTTACTAATATAGGTAAATACTAAGTTGTTTAGTTTAGTCCTCTTAATTAACCATGTTTCAAATGGTGGTATATTAAGCAACTTACGGGAGTACCATCATTGCACTCTAGAATTGGAACAGAGGAGGCAACAGCAGTCTATGAAACTCTCGCTGATTGGGGCCTTGTGTCGAAAACTATGCTAAAGCAATAGTTTTCGACACAACAGCATTAAATACAGACACTTCTAAAGGTGCGTGTGTTTTGATTGTATTTAGCTTGTAGGCATCACATATACGTAATTATTATTAGAAGTGTTTTTGGCAAAAGTGCAGGTCCAACTTTACCAATCTTGAAAAGATTTCAAATTGCTTGGCCCGAAATTGATGTTAAGAAATTCCAACCTGTAATTTAGCACAAAAATCAGGAAACACTTAGATCCGGGTCAGGTATATATCTTCGATTTTATTCAAGATACTTCGAGAGAGCAACAGCTTAGAGAATATAATAAAGAATTTTTAGACCTAATTGGGATATTTATTGGAGAAGCACCATCTTTTCTTGCATCAGGGACTCTCCATCATGCAAGGTGGATGGCGAAAGGTATTTATTGCTTGAATATGTTTATATCACGTAATCAATTTGAATTGTCGTCACAAGAAGAGAACGTAATTTGGGATATTTGTATTTTCCTTGTCAGCGTGTATGTAGCGTGGTTTTGTAATCCTTATGCAGCAAAAGCGCACTACAGTAATCCCTTAACATTCGCGAGGGTTACGTTCCAGAAAAACTTAGCGAATGTCGAATTCGCGAATGTTGAGTCCATCTTTCTGTGTAAATGGGTGGGCTTACGTTCCATAATGGTAAATAAAGGCACAAAACATCTGTGATTTGCAATAATAATATGTATGTATATATGTTTTTTTCATTACACAACGTTTTTAAACTTATATTTTAATCTACATGAATATGTAATTATAGTTTAGTAAATTGTTGCTTGTTGAGGGCAGAAAATAACGAGTAATCTGGGATTGCTTGGTCGATTGCGTCTGTAACTTTTCAAATTCGACACAAGCGACTATCGCAGCCTTGATTTCTTTCATAAACTTCGAGCAAGGAACGGATCAAATACAAGAGCTTTTTCAACAAGTTGTTGTTGTAAGATCAAAATTTCACTTAGGTGTTTCGACGAGAACTTCTTGCCTTCTTGTCTTCTGGGGTAAAAGCATGTTAAAAAAAAGATAAAGAAATGAAATTCCGTAACGCTTGCCTGAGATTTCATCCTCCTTTTCGTCTTCACCTTCTTCGAAGTCTTGTTACTTGTCTTCCATCATCTCCAAAAGCTCTTCTTCGGTTAACCCGTCTCCGTGAAATGCTATTAGATTATAAACTTAATCTTGCCTGATATCCTCAAATCCATCACCCCCGATTTGATGGGCATGTACCATGCTATCTTGTACTTGATTTGTTATAGGCGGAAGCTCTTTAACAACCACTTCCGGTCAAAGATACTTCCAACATGCATTGATAGAGCTTGTCTTCAAGAATCTCAGCGAGGCGTCGATATCTGTGATGTAATCCGCTATGTTAAATTTCTTTGAACAGGAAATCACTGTTTCTTCTGAATTAAGCTCAATCGAATCCAAAATTCGCTTGAAACATCGCCTGGTGTAATAGGCTTTAAAAGCTAAAATTATTCCCTGATCTACGGGTTAAATTAAAGGCGTCTTATTTGGGGGCAAAAATATCACATTAGCATTAGGATGAGCTCCTACCAGAGTAGAGGGATTTCCAGGTGCGTTATCGATTAGTAAAAGGACTTTGAAGTCAAGGTTTTGTGGCGCAAGATAGTTTTTTACCTCAGGGATAAAACAATCATTAAACCACTCCTGGAATAAAACACCGGTCGGTATTAGGTCACCAAAAAACGGGTATTTGATTTTTATTTTTTCCCTTCAATGCTCGCAGATTTACGGACCGATATATCATCATCGGCTTTATCTGAATATCACCTGCGGCATTTGCACACAAGAGAAGAGAAACTCGATCTTTTGCCACCTTGAAGCCTGGAGCTAACCGTTCTGCTTTGGAAAGGAAAGTCCTATTCGGCATTCTCTTTTAAAACAGTCCCATCTCATTCGTATTAAACACCTGTTGTGGTAGATATCTTACTTCCTGAATTATTTTTCTCTTAAGTTCTTTGGGAAATTTTTTGCTGCCTCATGGTCAGCGCTGGTCTTGTAATTTTCAAACCAACCTGTGCTGGCCTGGATGTCCAGCAATGAATCAGAATTTTTGTTTATAAGCCAAACGCTTAAAGCATTTTCTGTCTCTTCAAGAGATTTATTTCGCACTTGAGAAACAATTTTGGCGCTGGCAGGAGCACTAGCCGCGACACTCGCAAATAATTAAATTCAAAGGTCACAAATGTGGAATTCGTCCGCATTTTAATTATCGCAGATGATCAAAACTCGCGGATGTCAAAATTGCGAATATTTGAATTTTAGGGTTCTCTCAAAGTTTTATAAATATTAGTATATCGATGCTGACATATCATCTGTGGCTTTAGGAAAAATAAAAAATCGTTATTTGTGGCACCTGTCTTCTGAATTCGTCGCCTTAGCATTCTTCGAACCTAATTTGCCTTCTGAATCGTCATTAAAATCATTAGACAGTAGCATCAAAAGAAAATATTAAAAGGGTTCAAATAGGTACTGATCAAATCCCGGAAACTCGAAAATAAAGATTTCGTTAGCGCTCTATAGCTGGTGAATAAACCGAAAGTTGTATACGATCTGGCTGAAAGATGCATCAAATTCAAAGAGAATTTCAATAAATTATTAACAAAAAAAAACAGAAGGAGTATATGCCTCAGATTGTCTGAGTATCGCCATAAATTTTCAGGCCATAAAAAGGAGACTTTATCAAAGCGTAAGGATTTTTAAAGGAAGTAGTTATTTTCATATAAAGTGCGGGAAGATGACGATTCCGAAACGAAAGCAAGAGTTTTGGTAGCTGCATTAGTTTCGGAATTGTTTTGGCAAATATTATGAACAACGCTTTTCCTACAATCGCAATCCTACAAAGTGTCACAGAAGGATACATAGAATTATCGATCCAAAATAAGAAGAAATTGGAAGAGCAGATTTTTTGTACAGAATCATCATCTTCTACGATTATGGACGATACATTTTCCATTATGAAAGTGAATTCATCCTCTGCGTTGAGGGAAATTACTTTTCCTTCCTCTTATATTTATTCACCCGAAGGTTTAACAGGTGAGCAATTTAATAATTTAAATAAATATTGTATCAGCATATATAATAATAAATCCCAAATGTGAGAAAGTACAATCTGTATTTTTGATTTTTAACATTTCTGCACTAGTGCGGGACTTGGTCATTTCCCGCACTCAATTTGCGTGTGGGAATATTGAATTTCTTAACGATTGTAGGAAAAAGTAGTTTTCTCGTCATATTTGCCAGACGAATTTTGAACTTTGGTTTAGAATTGTTTTATTAAAGTTAATAGTAAGAATATTAAAAACTAAATTGAAAATAATTAATTTATTGTTAACCATTACTTCGGTGCTATATATTCAATATTTTATGTGATTTTTAGATTTTTTCGTTTCAAATGTAAGGAACAAGGGGTAGCCCTTCCCTTATCCTATTTAGCCCAAATTTCATACAGCTCAATTTTCGTGTAATGGAACCAAACTGGGTAGCACCAGAAAAAAAGCGAACTTGAAAAATAAGAGGCAACTAAGTTACGAGCAAATGGAGTTAAAGTAGGTACTTAATATGTACTAAATATACCTTTTGTATTATTTACAAGCACATATATTTTTCCAACTATTAGAACGTAGAAAATGCATGTTGAAATCAAGTTGAAATGCAAAAAGTTAAATTTGACGGACATTGAAGAAATAAAATTGAATGAGGATTTTTATCTGTCTTGGAACAGCTCATTTGAAGTGTTGAATTCATTTTTATTAATTAACCGATTTGGCGTTTAAAAATTCTTTT
Organism: Melolontha melolontha; assembly: GCA_935421215.2. Lineage (NCBI taxonomy): Eukaryota > Metazoa > Arthropoda > Insecta > Coleoptera > Scarabaeidae > Melolontha > Melolontha melolontha. The sequence goes on along the minus strand of OW285239.1, from coordinate 104,149,599 downwards.
AAAATAATCTTCTTCTTAGTTCAAAACTTGAAATTCTCTGGAAAAGTCAATTGCACTGTACCAAAAGAAGAACTTAATATACTATTATTTCTATATAAAGCAGTAAACTTTTAAGTAAAGTATTGAAGAGACTAGTTAATTTCCTGGCAATTAAACTTCGATTTTCATGTAACGAAGAAAGATTATGTATAATTAATATACCCTTTAATCATTTAATCTGAACAACTAAATGTTTTTTCACCCCTCATTAAATTCAAATTTTTAAGTTAAATTGCTCTATCGCTACTGTTGTAATAAAATAAGTTTCTTTCATTCTTATCATAACTATCGCGCCATGGATCTATTGTTAAACACACGTACGGCCTATTCTTAGTCGCTTTTGTTTTCCTGGCAAACGGATTGTTGGCACCACTTATTACTTCCTGTCTGGTATTTGATGCTGTCAGTAAGTCATGTCGGGCACCTGCTATTAATTTTTTAACACAATGGTTCGTTTATTCAGAAACTCTAAAATAATTTACGATGAAATGTTGAGCAACGTCAAGAACTTGTTATTAGGACAAGCGTATTAAATACAATCGTATAATAATAATAATGTGTAGATGAGCGCCTATATTTCACGAGGATGTAATTAGTAGTAATTGCAATTATATATAATTTTATGATATTTTGCAATTTTAAACGCAAGAATAAAATTTCCGGAGACGTAGATAAATTATTTTCATTGAATCAAAGTAGGCCTTTTTTCTAAATCTATTTCGAATGAGGTGACCGTCAAATAGTTATTTCTTATACTATCTTCGTTTTGAAAGTAGAATACGGTAAATTGCTCAAAAATCTACACTACGCGATCGTAGTTTACCGTCAACATTTGTGTCTCGCCAAGCCGAAAACGTTTACAGTACTGCAGTTTCTGCACGAACAGTTTGCTGAAGATTGAAGGAACACGCATTGATGCTGCTTGTTCACTTTTGCTCCCAATTCATTGTGTATAGCGACTACGATCTGATTGCGAACATAGACCTTGGAAAATGGATCAATTTGGGGGTGGCGGTGTAAGGGTTTGGGCTGGCATTTCACTGTACGCGAGAATTCAGCTTGTTCTCATTGAAAATGGTACCTTGATGGCTATTAGGTACATTAACGAGTGTTTAGCTGATCACGTCGTGCCATTTGCTCCATTCGTAGGTGAGAACTTTGGTACGATGCATGATAATGCGCGATCTTACACCGTACGGGTGGTTGAGCAATATTTGGAGGCTGTTAACTTTTGCCGTTTGCAATAGCCAGCTCGAAGTGCGGACTTGAATCCTATCGAAAATCTTTGGGAGTCATTAGGGCGAAGTGTTCGGCATCAACAACCTATACCAATATCCATTCAGGATCTTCGAATAGCTCTTCGTGAAGAATGGGAAACATTACATAAGAAGGCATTTAAAGTTTACCACGCACTATTTATCGTTTTAGTTAGTACGCACTATTTATCGGTTAAATTGTGTGAAAACGTGAATATAAAATCTAGCCCATGAGACCGATGAGTTTGTTAATTTTGCCCAAATTATTGTTTCGTAATCGTACCGTTCCTTATTGAATAAAATGTTAAGTACCTTTTTTTATTTCTCATTCTTACTTAGTACATAATGTTTCATGCCTTGTTAAAAAAAAAAGAAAAAAATACATTTTTCTTGTACTAACAGACAATTACTTGGGTGTCCGGAATTTTCTTCTACTACACAAGTGTAGTGTAGTAACAGTGGGTGGTTAGATTAAATATCGTCTCTTGAAATGCGTTCACTAATAACTAGGCACAGGACACGGGAGGCCGATGGCTCATCGCCAACGGGCGTACTTTTGAAAATTTGTATTTCTAAAGAGTTTTAAATTTTATTTATATAATTGGAAAACAAATACGTGGTGATCTATAAAATGCAAAATACATTTTTAATTGTTTATTTCCTAGTTCAAGTTGAGCAAAGAAGTATTAATATTAACTAGCAATACTTTCTCAAGGTTCTCTTCTGTAAAATTTGTTCTCTTTGAATGAAATACATCCTTGTAGATAGAAAACGTCCTTTCTACATCGTAACTGGTTATAGGGGCATTCTGGAAATATTATTTTTTTCAGCGTATTTAGCAGTTAGAGTTTGAGGCCTTGTCCCCACACACAATTGCCGCAATGTTATTAAAAACGGATGCAAGTTTATTAACTTCCGGAAAAGTGTCTCTGATATATTCACAGATTCTGTGGATAGCATGTGCTACACAAGTAACAGCATATTAGGATATGTTTCCTTTAATAGAATGCATGTTTTTAACATATATGCAGTAGTGTCACTGACAAATATAAGTATTTTTTCTTTGTACCTGTCGTCCGAATGAAGAATTTGGTTAATATTCACGTAAATGGTTTTAGGTACTGTTTCCGCATCAACCGTATTTATAACTTTTGTAGCTATTACATTTGCGTTATATGGAATAGTTGGATGTAGTACACCAGCTACAACATTTACCACAAAGCGTCCTAGTATATCGACAGTTTCGTCGACACTTATCCATAATAATAATAATAATCACTTTATTTCGAAAACATGCTTCGCAAGAAAATATAGATACAGCACGATAACGTGTTGGAAAACGTCAAACAATATGTAATAGTTACAATTATATTATGTGTGAATCTTATGGAAATGCTTCTAAATAATAATTTATTGTGTAACAACGAACATGCAGTAAATATTCCTTGACACCTGTTAAATAAATAAAAACTGTTAATTGCTTTAATTTCTTTTGGTAATTTGTTGTAGAGGATACATCCTCTATCTCTCTGTAATCCCTTCTGGTAAAAGAAAGTATTATGTTTCGGTGGTAACAAATAATTATCCTGCCTCGTGTTAAATGTATGATCTACCTTCTCTTTATTAAAATTAGCGTAACACTTATGCACAAAGCACAATACATTAAGTATGTATAAGTCATAAAAACTGAGAAGCTTATGTTCCTCAAACAAAGTCATGCCCGACTCTACTGTCTTTAGGCCGAAAATTATACGCATCGCTCTTTTTTGCATTAAGAATATTCTTTGAATCGACGACGAACATCCCAATGTATTACACCATATCGCAGAACTGATAAGAAGTTTGAGTGATAAAAAGTATTAATATATCCGGACTGCATGTTCTTTCCAGGAACCTCAATGCAAAACATATTTTATTCAATCGTTAACATAAATTTTGAATATGATTTTGCCATTCCAAATTACCGTTTATCATTAAACCCAACACCCTAGTCTGATCATTGATGGAGAACCGGTGACAATTTAATCCAATTTCTATATTTGTTACCAAAATTGATAGGTACTGACTTTAAAGATGGCTTCTAATGCGTTCTACTGCTTTCGTGTAGCACTTAGAAATATAATATTTGCGTAAGGTGGATTCATCAGGAACATTTCGGCCAGTATATTTTTGGAGAAATGTTTTGAAGGTGGGATTGTTAAGTTTATTTAATGGAATATTTGCCGTCATTAAAGTTTTACAGAGTTCTTCGTTAAAATTGTCAGATTACAACGAGTCTAATTTCTGTGTATGTGAACATACCGCGATATCATAAAGTTTCTGGGTCAACGGTGGCCATGGGATGAAAAACGTCTGTCTTAATTTATATCATCCTTTTGAGAAAAATCTGATAAAATTTTCAGGTTATGTGACATACTGACATTAAGATTAATATATTGACAAATTTTAACGTCAGCATGACACTTAACCTGAAAATTTTATCAGATTTTTCTCAAAAGGATGATATAAATTAAGACAGACGTTTTTCACCCCATGGCCACCGTTGACCCAGAAATTTTATGATATCACGGTACAATCAGTATGCCCTTAATTCAACTCGCCATTGTTTCACGATGCCATTCTCGACGTCGTTCCATATCATATCTGAAAAAATAACTTAAACAATGTTCTAGATCTAAATAAATTAAAATTAAAAATGTGTGTGAAAGTTATTGAAACTTAATGAAATTCACTGGACACTTACGTCAAAATAATTGGGAGAAATAGATTCGATGAAATGATATTGAACAGGATCTATTACAAAAATTACGAAGTATGTAATTAACAGTTAAACAATGAAAAAAAAGGAACTAACTCACCGTATTTTATTTATCTTAAAAATATAAACTAATAAACAAAATAAATTATAAAAACCCCACTTGTATCTACGCCCATGAAGAAAGGAATTTAACTACAATATTGAAATAATTGCGTCACAATTCAACGACAAAAACCAGATGTGCGGTCAACTGAATGAATAATGCTATTCAATAACTGCGTGTTGTACTGAGCGATGTTATAGACTACTTATATGGTCCATCATAATTTTGACTTGATGCGTCCGGTCTCTACTAATAACACTAGGCAATAAACTGAGTGGTCTATTGAATAAACTAATAAAATCGCAAATGTAAATTCCTGGAATCTAAAGAAAGTTTTATAATTTGAATATGCTAATAAAAGTATGTTATAGTGGTTTAAATTTGAAAATGCATGTTGAATATTTATAAAATTGGACATGTTAGAGGTTGTTAATCTTTTTATGCTAAATTTACTTATATCTAACATATATAAACATATAAAATTTCGCTTTGTGACGAAACACAATCCTTGGATTTTCTCAGCTATTCAAAAACTTCTTGTGTGTTTGAGTCTGACGATTGTAAGAGAACACGTCAAGATGAACATAAATATAACGTTATATCTTTAGTTAACGTATACATATTTCAATTTTATAAAGTTTTTCCTAATTCGTTTTATAACATATATTTCCATCGAGGAGCCTGGTACTTTGTAAAATAAAAACGCATTTCCAAGTTTGAAGCAGTTCTCGTAAATCATTGCAAAATTAGAGCGAATAACTCGCTTTTAGATTCGTTTGTAAGTAATATTTAGTTTAACTTTATATAAAGTCATAAGCTGATGTCTTTCATACATACGTATGTACGTTTCTATGTACAGCCATTTTTGCAATTGAACAGTAATCAGGGCGAATGCTATTTCCGTTTAAAGTTACGCAAATAAAACAAAACCAGTTAAATTCCCATTTGTGTGGAGAGAGCGCGTGGCTCTATATCCAATATTGCGATTAGAACGCCGGATGGAGAGTAAAAAAGATCCGAAAATGGCGAATTCATTTAACGCAGATAAATCCAATCGAAAAAACCTATAAAAGTCGGAGACAGAGGCACGACCGACACTAGCAATGGAAACACTTCAGAAAAACTTGTACAGTTTAACAAGATTCGCATCAATCTTTCTCATAGGACCGTCCTATTTTCCTTGGCTATATTCAAACTGCTCTTACTCGCTGAATCGAAGCTGTAGAAAAATAAAAGAATAAATGCACATTCGTCCATTTCTTTTTCCAGCTGATGTTCCGCTTCTACATTTTCTTCTTTTTATAGAGTCGCTTTCTTCATATTTCCTCTCTTATTCTGTGTATTAAAACTTAAACGAGTTAATTTAATGTGTTTTCTGCAGTCATCGTGCTTTTATTAAAAGCATAGTCGTAATGTTACTCATGGTTCTTATCTTATTAGATCTCCACTAAATGACTTTGGGTTATGTAAATGTAATATTTATTAAAGTAACTTAATCTAGCCAATGTGGAACGTGTTTTCACTTAAACATGTATTTGAAATGGGACATTTGCAAGTTATTTTTTGTATAGCAAATAGGATTATATAATTAGCAATTTGTAGGCTAAGTAACATCATTTATTAAAATGAAAACGTATGGCGAATACGAGGATTGAACATTAATTTGATGCTCAGTTTTCGTATATAAAATATTGTATGCATTCGCTAAAGCAGAAGGCACTGAAAGCCTAGGTTTTTTTAACTATACAACTTATAATAATTTCAGTAACCTACATTAGAAAGAAGTAAGTTAGCATTTCTGAGATATAAAATATGCTCAATGTACTCGCCGTTGCATTTTATATGTGTCTGAAGTTTGTTAAATATGTTCGTTACATTCGCCTGACATCGAATGTAACGAACATATTTAACAAACTTCAGACACATATAAAATGCAACGGCGAGTACATTGAGCATATTTTATATCTTATATATAGGTTTGAATCTTTTTATGAAGTTCGTTAATGATTGTTGGTGAGATATATCGAAAAACGAATTTTTTAAACATGTTGCTGTGAATTTGGCTTTCAAATATTTTAATTTAATGTATAAAATTGAATGATTGTGTGGGTAGTTACAGAAGTATATATCTCAAGGCTATCTTTTTGGGTTCTACGCAACTCGGTCTAGCGTCCAAAGTAAATGAAAGGAAATAATACGACAAGAAGTATTCGTTTACAAATATTTTATTGATTGTTTGTATTTTCATATGTAACCTAAAATATTTTAATCTTAATCTATATCTTACCTATCAATGCAACTTCAATATACAAATATTCTTTTGTGAATCACACACGGATAGTATTGGAGTTTTGATTCTGATTCAAATGAATCTCGCAAACAATGACTCTTGAGGATTTCACTCACAAGAGGAGGTATTTGCCCTCCAAATGCTGAGATTAGTACTCAAAGCCTATCTCTCTCTGAAATGTGGATCTCTGATCTCTACTGATAACTTTCTACAAAGCGAGTGTGCTATTCAGCGCCTATTTAAGTGAAAACAGGTCCCTACAGAATACAACGCTTATCATCATTTTCTTATTTTTCACGTCCAACGTTTTTAATTTAAAATTTCAAATGTCACAGATATTTAGAAAATATTCAGGGAACACTACTTCCTTTTCATCAGTCTCTGATATCTGGCCTGAGATACACTTTAATCGCGTATTTATGACTAATTTATTGTTTAAAATAACGATCCACATGCAACCTTTTTTTTACCTCCAATTTTATCGTGTATAAAGTTTTACTTACTCAAAGTTAAATTGTGCATACAAAAGTTTTTGAACTCCTCCAGGTATATTATTAAACTTTTATAATAATGATGAGAATAATAACGACAATAATATTCATGATTAAAATGAAATTAAACTTTGATTTATTCTTAACTAAATAGAATGCTAACAGGCTTAAAATTTTAGAGATTATTGACTATATCAAAATTAAAATTTTGAAATGAATGTACCGCAATGAATCGGTGAATGTCGAAATTAAATAGATGAGTCTCGAAAATATATCAGTGAATGTCCTAATCTCTCGGTGCCGGTCCTATTTATCCCTTTGCATTTGAGTTTTCTTCGAACTTCTTCCCCACCTCATACCATTTATCTAATTTTAATACTTATTTAATATTTTCACCCGTGTGTATTCTTATCTTATCATGGGTAGTTCGATTTTTTCATCTCTCTCCCGTTGTCTCCCTGTTTATATATTTTTCTTTTCAATTGTAATTTTAATATCTGTAAATTTTATTTTGGAATAGTGAATTTTTAATCTCGTTCATCCCGAAATAGTTTCAATTGCTCGTTCAAGCCTGCAAGAATTTCGGAGAAAGCCATTTACGTATTCTACATATTTTCTCTAAGTGTTTTCTTTCTTTTTCTTCCCCCTTTCTCGTTCATATGGTGTAGTCTTGTCCTTTGCTTTCGATCGCATGTCCCTTCGATGTGTTCATTTATTTAAGCATGCGCCTTTTCATTTGCTTTTGTAAAATGGCTTTGTTTACATCGTAATATTACTGCATTAATTGTTTTTATTTGAATTTTACAATGTTTGTTTGCTTCTTGTTACTGATATTCTTGTTGCTTTTAGATCTTACTGGTCCTGATTTTCCGTTCGTATGGCCTATATAATTAATTTTCTTATTTTGAAATGCCTTTGACATCTTATGTTACTGCATCTATTTTGACAAGGTTATTTACAAAAATATAACGAATTGGATTAAATGTGATTACTAAGGTTATTAATGTAGAAAGAAAATATTGTTTTATATCCTTTTATGATTCTACTGGTATGTATAGCATGCTATATTAATTTTAATTATTAATTATTTTAATTATATATTACTTATATTCTAAGCGTTTAATAATCAAATTAACCTAAAATTTATTGACATTACGTTACTTATTTACATATAAATTCTTGAAAATACCTAACATTTTAATATTAAATTTGAATACTATATACGAGGTGCATTTAAAACACACAACCTCGGTTGATATCTTTTTAATTTGTTTTTGCTTATTCAGCTACGTTCAATTGATTTATACATTATTGATTCTATTTTTATTTTCCACTCAAGGTCAATTTCATAGCATCTTGTTAAGCGTAAGCACCAGGAGGGGTGGGATCAGGTGAATGAGTAGAATATGAAGACTCTGTACTATGCGCCGCTACGATGTTTCTAAAATTTTCGTGAAGCACAATAACGGATTCTATCGTCATGCGGTATGTAACTTCAAACCCGTTGAATTGGGTCCTGAGTGGAAGGTTTTTATCGTCGCGAAATCTTCCGAGATTTCTCAGAAATACTATTTCTGAGAGGATATTTCATAAATAGTAAGGACAATTAGTTAAATTTACATGCAGGACAATGTCCGCAACACATCTACTATAAAGTTCAATCGTTTTTGATTGTTATTGAGCACTGAAAAATTCCATTTAACACTAACACTGCTTATGTTTATCAACACTATTTTTTACTTATAAATAATGATTGCCAGCTTATGCGGATGGAATTTGAGTCTCCATTGTTACTTGGTATTAAAATTTTGCGATTCTTGTTTAATGTTAGAAATTGTTCTCTATATTTCAATTGATTTCGTTTTCAATATTAATTCACTATTGTGATATTAGGTAGGTATTCAAGAGGAATGCATGCGATACCTTCCTAAATTAATCAACACACGTAGAATTGCACTTTTTAAATTTGAATCGTCGCATTCACAGGCGGACTGGACTTACCACAAGGAAATCAGAAATTATATAGCCTTTGCAGTCAGGCAGGAGAAAAGGCTTACTTGGAATTTGTTCATAGACAAAACAATGTTCGATTAAACTGGAATGCCCTAAACGATTTAAATGTAACCAAAAACAAAATTAGAGGGATATTTCAGCTCAAGTAAGTAATGTCGACGAAATTCATAACTATTTAGTTTCATTTGGTTTTGTAGAGCAAACCTCCACTGACGCTCTCTCTTTTTATAGTAACAATAAATTTAACACATTCAGGTTATCTTTTAATCTAATCAGCACATGATGTTATAAGGTACGTCTCGGAAATTAAAAGTAATCCATGTGACGGGGATGGTATTAGTACTCAAATACTAAAACTATGTATGCCCGAACTAGCAGAATATATTCGTTATTTAATAAACAGATGTTTCGTCACATGTACATTTCCTGATACTTAGAAACAGGCGGTCATACACCCATTCTGCAAGGTTAGTAATCCATCTGGTTCTACACACTTTGAATGACACAATAGGCAGTCTATTGGAAGAAAAGAATAAATCCTGGAACGAAGTCAAGGCATTATCAAGAGATAGAAAGACCTGGAAGAAATTTATTCTTGATAAAGAATAAAAACCTGCCCGATGCCTTATTGGTATAAGGGATCAAGATTATATATATATATATATATATATATATATTTCGTCGAATGTTTTCGCGGCCGCTAGTTGGAGCGTTATTCTTCGGGTATTATGCCGCGTTTGGATGATTTCGTCCTGAGAAGGACAACTTTATTCCTGACGTTTCGGTGACATCACTTTCATCTTTTTCTTGAGGATCTTCTCGTTGTGATGGTGTCTCGATTTCCTGTGTCGCTCGTATTATATGGTCCCGTAGTAGTTGGGACGCATGTTTGGCTCCTTGTGATTGGTCGGTCGGTTGTTTTGTCGCTTTCGGCTATTGGTTGACTGGTTTGTGTTAGGTTCGTGTTGGTATAACTGATCTGTCGTAAGTTATTATCATTATGTCGCTTATGTGTAATCTGTCTATTAAACAAGGCTGGTTCCATGTGTCAGGCAAACGCTGTCCGTCGTCCCCTTTGTTAATACAAGTTTGTCGATTCTCATTTTGTACAGCCTCTCTTATTATCCTGTACATTAAATTCGTACTGCAGCCTATAGTCTTTGTACCGTCAAAGTCGATGGTGCGTCCTGTATGTAGTACATGCTTAGCTAGGGATGATGTTTCTTTTTTAGCTACCGCATTTATGTGCTACATATATGCCCTATATATGTTTGATCGCATTCATAGCACGGTATTTCGTGGACACCTTGGTGTTCCAGTTTCATTTTGTCCTTTCTACTAGGCAAAATATTTCTTATTTTTCTGTCTGTGGAGTAAATGGTGTCTATGTCGTGTCGGCGTAGTATGCTGCCTATTTTCTCAGTCGTATTTTTCACGTAATGGAGAAATGCTGTCCATGTAGACCTCTCTTTCTTTTTTGGTTGGTTATTGTTAATACGTGTCGGTAGCTCACCGACCCAAGTGCTTTCACGCTTCTGAGCACACAAACTATAACCCCTTGCCGAAAAAATACCATTATATGTTAAAAACTCGACTCATCTAACTGAAATACTCAAGGATATCGCCATAGATCAAGATGACATGTTGGTGAGCTTCGACGTGGTTTCGCTCTTCACACAAATACCGATTAATGAAGCGATAGATCTACTAATAAAGAAACACCAACTCTCCGACTACGACACAGATCTAACGAAACACTGCCTGTCAAACACGTATTTTTTATATACAGCGGACAATTTTATGAACAAACCGATGGAGCCCTGATAGGATCACCGCAGTCACTTATATTGTCGAATTTGTTTAATGCAGATTTCGAACAAAGAGCACTGGAAAACGCTACAGACAAACCAAAACTCTGGCTGCGCTACATAGACGACACCCTGGTGATTTGGTCGCATGGAAGAGAGACATTAAGCGAGTTTTTACAACATCTGAAGAAAGAAATGGGTCGTTAAGATACACAGCTTACAGAAAACCTACACACACGAACAGATATCTCAACGCATTTTCACATCAATATCCGGCACAGTTAAACTCTGTAGTAAAAACATTAATCCACAGATCTCAAACTCTGTCAGACGCAGAACATCGAAACGAAGAAATGAGATCAATGAAAAACATATTACAAGCGAACGGATATTCACAACATACCATTAACAGAGCGACACGTATTAACAACTACCAACTAAAGAAGAAAGAGGGATGTACACGGACAGCATTTCTCCCTTACGTGAAATGTACTACTGAGAGAATAGGCAGAATACTACGCCGACACGACATAGGTACCATTTACACCACATACAGGAAAATAAGAGTTAGGAAGAAAGTTGTCCTTCTCAGGACGAAATCATCCAAACGCGGCGAAATACTTCGAAGAACAGCGGTTCATATATATATATATATATATATATATATATATATATATATATATATATATATATAAATATATATAGAATGCTTCTTATGTGTCTAAGTTTTTCAACGATTTTTAATACATCCTCGTTGGTTCTTCTGAAGCTTTTTTCGAAAAAGCTTATTAGCAACAGCCGAAAAAGTTCATTCTATTACATAGTTACGTATGAGAGAAAATTATACTCGACTACAAAAAAATGACACCACATTTTGACATTACTTTCGTATAAATACGGCCATTGTTACATATGTCAAATGACGCGTTTATATTTCATAGGCTTATAAGTTTTGATGAGCTTTAATATGGCTGTAATAACTCGATACGTAGTCATGTGTATACATAACACTTTCAGCAAGGCTACAGCCTCGCCTTTTAATACAAACGGTAACGTGTTGTCTAAACACGACCTTACTCCGCATATTGATGCATACACAGAACTACGCATCAGGGTTACACGGATTATTCTAGAAACAATACTAAGTAAGACAAGGATCTTCTCTAAGTATATATAGACAATAGTTTAAGTAAGAGACAGTCACAGTCACAGTCAGAGTCATAGTTACGATAGAGAGTTACAACCAGTCAGTGGTGCGAACTGTGTTACACTTAATAACCACGTTCTACCCTGCCTGAGTTGAACCTAGTAAACTATGTACATCATGTAAATACATTGTTATCCAGTTTGTAAGAGTTAAATTAATTATAGAATGTTAGCCGAACTTCGTGTGTGTATCATTTAGTACTATAAGCCGCCCAAACCTGCTACCCGATGTGGCCGCCCAAACGGCCCACATTACATGCCGATCCTCCAGGCACATAGGACCTTATCACATAGGGCCCTACATTATTACATGGCGCCCTGCCACGAACTTGCACATAAGGCCCACCTTATTACATGGCGCATACCGTACATGATTCAACTTGGTGAAGTGATTGCATTACAAATATTATTCTTCTGCATACATAAACTTATGTCAACGATGTTTCTGTTCGTCCTACGTTCCCATGGTGGAAATTTTGTTAGAATACAATGATAGTGCCAGAAGAAGAATCACACAAGCCAAATCCTAGAAATACAGATGGTGCTCGAAATCTTGTTTAGAATAAAAAAACTAATAATGAAGACTGTATGCATTATGATGATAAAAAATCTAAGCATAGTTTTTAAATAACTCTGATTGAATTCAAGGTAGACTTTTGTATAAATTTATGTTCTATTTATTTTATACTTTCGAAGTAAACAGAAATTTGGAATGAAATTTATCGAATTTCGCGTATGTAATCTTATTTTAAATGTAGATTCGCTTTATTAACTTTTAATGGCATTTTTATTTCTAACAAAACTTCAATCTTAGATAATAAAGTAAATTATGAAGTTACACAAACAATGTAATAAGAACAAGGATTTTTCAAAGAAAATCTAATTCCAATTCTAAAGCTTCAAATTGAACGAAACTTGACAGGTTCTTAGATTCTATACGAGCACGTGAAAAACTATCTATCGTTTCTGTAACGCCATAATCTCTTTTTCTACAGTTATTAAATAAAGTAGGCTTTGGTGCTTGACTTTAACAATCTAAAGTTGATGTTTATTGAGGATTGCCACTTTATTGCTTGCTGTGCGATAAAATAATAAAACCGGTCGGCGTCAGTAGCAACCAGTAGATAAGCATACTTTTGAATTGCTGTCTTTCAAAGTTTTAACATGGTATTTCTCAATAGGTTTACACATTTAACTTGATTTTAGTTGAACTTAAAGGATGGAATACAATAATAATATCCCGAGTACACTTAAGATCAGAAAATGTAACTTTGTGTTACATGGATTTGTTATTAGAAAAATCAAAGCTACTATACTACAAGCAATATGATCTCTCTTGTGACATGGTGTAAGTTGAAAATAGTCGGAAAACGTATTTATTGCCTATTTCTCCGAAAAAGCCAAGGTACAAAAATCATAATCACTCTAGTTGATTTATTCAATGCTGAAAACTATATTATCTATGAAGAGTGATATTAACATGTCAGAGCTAAACATATACTAAGCAATTATAATGCAATACTAAATTGAACCGAAATTACTATACAAATATCAAAAGTCAAACCAATATGGAAATTTATAAACCAAAATAGAGTAAATTACATAGTTTGGATTATGATCAACTACTGGAACGACATAGGTTTTAATCACTGGTTAAAGGAAGACAGATTTTTAGGGCGAACTTCTTAAAAAAAATAGTAACGAACAAGATTGATTTGCCTGCTTTGTTGTTTCGGGTTGCTTTTCGTGTACCATGCTTGTCGATACGAACGACTGAAGCAGTTGCAACGGTAACTCCTAGAACTAATTTACTTTTAAGAGGATCTTTACTACATTTAAGCTTGATTTAGTTTTTTTCCGATGCGTTTATATATTTTTTTCTTCTCAATATATATTTACTTATTAACCTTTTAAATAATGTAGTTACTCCTTTTATTTACTGCATCTAAGTGTATATGTATTTTTGGATTTATCTCGTGTATGATATTGTGACGTGAGTCATGCGACATTACGTCAGCCAGAATATTCTAGACCCGCATTAATCTAGGAACAGCGATAAATATATAAACAGTCAAGGGAAGAATGATTTATTCAACCAGTGATCGTGGTGAACTAAATATCGTAGACATAATTGTTTATATAAATAAATACTATTAGTTATTGTTAAGTGTTACTTATTATTTTTATTATTGTTTTATTAATTGAACCCGAACAGAAGATTTATCATATTTATCACTGCCTATTTTGAGATTTCTGTTAGGCAATTTAGATGAATAAATATTATTATTATTATTGAGAAAGGATTGCTTCATTGGCCGAAATAAAAAGCATTTCCTAATTTAGTGTTGACATGTAAGAAATGAAAGAAGTTGCTGGGTGCTAGATCATGAAATATGGTGGATGGATTAATTCAACATTTTGTTTGCCTAAATAATCGAGCGTCATCATGATGAAGTATGGCTCTTTATTTAGGTGGATTGTTACGGTTTATTTGAACGAGTTCACAAGCCTCTAGGGTCCAACGCTTCCCAAATTATCCTGCACATACGCGCATGCATCTCCCACGTTTTATAATATAATAATATGAATAGTAATGAATAATAATTACATGAATATTTCCATGTCTATTTAATAATCATAAAATTTTTCCACGCAGCTGCTACGTTTTTATTTGATTTATTTTTAATATAAATTTTAAATATATGGAGGGCACAGGAAAAAAAAGATGAATGTCACAAAATTTAACTTTTGAGAAAAACGTCTTTAGAGATTTGAAGACTCCACACATGTATTGAATTACATTATTTCTGCTTCAGATTTTTAGTAATACGTATATATATATATATATATATATATATATATATATATATATATATATATATATATAACATTTGATAAATTATTGGAGTTTTTCGGCTTTTTTTTATATGAAATATAAATATATATATATAACATTTGATAAATTATTGGAGTTTTTCGGCTTTTTATATGAAATATTTACAAATATTAAATTAGAATGTATGTAATTGCAGAGTAAGTGGGGATGTAAACATTGCTGTCTACAAATTACAAAGCAAATCATACGAAATTTTTTATATGGTCTACGTTGGGACTCGAACCCAAGTCTACAGCTATCCGGGCTGTCGCCTTTACCACTAGGCCACAATAGACCCAGGTTCAAGCCAAATAGAAATGCATTATAAAGTAACAGTGTTAATGAATCAGATGTCAGTTATTGAATGTAGATGTCAAGCTGAAAGCAGAAGTCAGTTTTGAAAGCTCATGTCAGTTTTGATAGCAGATGTCAGTTAGTGAAAGCAAATGTCAGTTATTTAAAGTAGATGTCTGTTTTGAAAGCAGGTGTCAGTTATGAAAGCAAGCGTCAGATTAGAAAGCAGATGCCTATTTTGAAATTAGATGTGAGTTACTGAAAGTAGATGTCAGTATTTTGAGAGCAGATGTCAGATTTGAATGTTTGAAAATGCTAATTATTACTCCATAGCTATATTATTATATTATAGCTATACATTGACATCTACATTCAATAACTGACATCTGATTTATTAACACTGTTACTTTATAATGCATTTCTATATGGCTTGAACCTGGGTCTATTGTGGCCTAGTGGTAAAGGCGACAGCCCGGATAGCTGTAGACTTGGGTTCGAGTCCCAACGTAGACCATATTTTTCAAATAAAAAATTTCGTATGATTTGCTTTGTAATTTGTCTACAATTACAAAGCAAATCATACATCCCCACTTACTCTGCAATTACATACATTCTAATTTAATATTTGTAAATATTTCATATAAAAAGCCGAAAAACTCCAATAATTTATCAAATGTTATATTTAATGAACGGCTAAGAAATTATATTATATATATATATATATATATATATATATATATATATATATATATAAGCTACCTTTTGCATAAAACTTCACTCCATCTTCTTTGCACAGGCGTAAATAAAAAATATATAAAGGGGCAGGTACAATATGTAGGAAGAGAAGAGGGATGAATGTCACATGGCGTACCACCAAAAAAAAAATATAAGAAAAGTATTATAAGAAAACCAAAACACATTTACTTAGGAACGTAAAACATAATACAGAAACAGAAAATTCACAAAATCAAGCTCTTAGTCATCATCACCATCCTTAGATACACCACGGCTGTAAGGTAAGTTCTCGTAATATGCGATAGCACCAGCATGTTCGCAAAAACGCTTAAGCTGTTGAAGGTTTTGATACTTTTTAACGGTATAGGAAGTCTGTCGCTCTATTTTAAATTAGGCAGTTCAAACTGACCTGGAGGAAGTCCACAGAAGTTTTCCCGTTTGTGTTTGGGAGGAACAACGACAGAAGAGGTGCAAGTCCATTATATGTTTCTCTATGTTGAATCATTCTAGGTGTACCTGCAGATACGGTCACTTCTTTGATCTGTCTGTTTTCAAACGCTTTTTAACCAAAAATATCAGCCAAGAAAGTAGTCCATGATCGAAAAAGTCTCTGGTTTTCGCAACTTATTACCTGAAATATGCTAGGCTTCAGTCTTGCTGAGGCAATTTCTTAGTTCCAGCCAGAAGGGAGTTCTATAATAGCTGTTTCTGTATAAGTATAAAGCAGGGACTCTCTAGTAGACAGAACGTGAATATTGAAAGCGTAAAAGGACAACTGTCTCTTATAATACACATCGTTAGTGCTTATATTCGGCACTGGCAAATTCTTCTGGAAGTCCATAGCAATAGCTTCCTTTTTTTAATTTTTTTGAGACTCTAGATGTACGTTTGCGCTTATAAAATGCATCTGCCCCTATGAGATGCAGTTTGTGTTCCCTGTTCAAACGAGCAACAGCATTTTTATGTATCTTCTTCCAGGATAGACGTTTGTGCTTTATATTCATCACAGGAGCTGCATGTATCCGGGGGGTTATCTGGTGTATCCAAAACCAATATTAAATTGGGTAACAAAAATAGTTCGGTAAGTCTCATAAGAAACTTGTTTATTACGGTAGTCCTCCATAAACATTCTGTGCATCTTTTTGACATTCAACTCTTCTGCTAAATACAGTCTTTCTGACTCGCGAAAGCTGTAATGAGCGTTCCTTCCTTGAAAGGATTTAATATCTTCGTACACTGGATTTTTGTATCCTTTTTAAGTTTATGACGGTGGTTAGAATGTCGACCATGTTTATCTGGTTCTACGTGTCCAACAGTGACTAAGTGACGCTGGACATTCTGAAGACGTTTCGCAGATATGCCGTGTAAAGCAAGCATACCTTTGTAGTGCTTTGTAGGATAATGGTACCTCAACTGAGCCAGTATTCCGTTCAACTCGAACTCGGTAGATATAAGAAAATGAATGATACTGAACGTCGTCGTCATTCTTGTGTGCTTCGGTGTCTTTTTACATAACCATGCTTAATTAAACCTCCTAAATACAGGTTCAGTTCGTCGTGTCTTTTAAGGTTATTAAAGTGTTTCACGATTGCTTCCCTTTTTTCAGTTACGATGTTTTGAAAGCACTTAAACCTACTACAGTCACAACTGTCACCAGTTTCATGAGTTTGTAATTTTAGTTTCTTGGAAACATCACTTCTTTGTCCACGTTTTCCACGATTTTCGAGGCATACTGCTGCTTGTTGCGGTCCTCATCTATTTTAGAATTTAGCACTGACTACACGCGCATCCACGAAAGTACTTATCACAATAACATCAACGAGATGCAATTGTATGAGAAAGGATCTTGCAACTAACAAACAATGCGTCACACTATTTACACAGCATAATACGAGGTGCATTAAAGTCTAAGGCCTCCGATTTTTTTTCTAACTAACTACTCACACGAAAACTATGAAACTGGTGTTACTTCTCGACGTAATCTCCCTGCAGACGTACACATTTTTCACAACGTCGACGCCATGATTCCATGGCCGCGGCGAAGGCTTCTTTAGGAGTCTATTTCGACCACTGGAAAATCACTGAAGCAATAGCAGCACGGCTGGTGAATGTGCGGCCACGGACAGTATCTTTCATTGTTGGAAACAGCCAAAAGTCACTCGGAGCCAGGTCAGGTGAGTAGGGAGCATGAGAAATCACTTCAAAGTTGTTTTAACGAAGAAACCGTTGCGTAACGTTAGCCCGATGTGCGGGTGCGTTGTCTTGGTGAAACAGCTCACGCGCAGCCTTTCCCGGACCTTTTTGTTGCAGTGCAGGAAGGAACTTGTTCTTCAAAACATTTTCGTAGGATTCACCTGTCACCGTAGTGCCCTTTGGAACACAATGGGTAAGGATTACGCCCTCACTGTCCCAGAACATGGACACCATCATTTTTTCAGCACTGGCGGTTACCCGAAATTTTTTTGGTGGCAGTGAATCAGTGTGCTTCCATTGAGCTGACTGGCAATTTGTTTCTGGATTGAAAAATGGCATCCACGTCCCATCCATTGTCACAATCGACGAAAAGAAAGTCCCATTCATGCCTTGGTTGCGCGTCAACATTGCTTGGCAACATGCCACACGAGCAGCCTTGTGGTCGTCCGTCAGCATTCGTGGCACTCACCTGAAGGACACTTTTCGCATTTTCAGGTCATCATGCAGGATTGTGTGCACAGAACCCACGGAAATGCTAACACTGGAGGCGATATGTTCAACTGACATTCGTCGATCCCCCAAAACAAGTCTCTCCACTTTCTCGATCATGTCGTCAGACCGGCTTGTGCGAGCCCGAGGTTGTTTCGGTTTGTTGTCACACGATGTTCTGCCTTCATTAAACAGTCGCACCCACGAACGCACTTTCGACACATCCATAACTCCATCACCACATGTCTCCTTCAACTGTCGATGAATTTCAATTGGTGTCACACCACGCAAATTCAGAAAACGAATGATTGCACGCTGTCCAAGTAAGGAAAACGTAGCCATTTTAAGTATCTAAAACAGTTCTCATTCTCGACGCTGCCGCTACAATTCCATCTCTGTGACGTATTGACAACGAACGCACGCTCATTTTAAAACAATGCACATGCTCCTATCTCTTTCCAGTCTGGAGAAAAAAAATCGGAGGCCTTAGAACTTGAATGCACCTCGTATTACACGCGTGCGTAGTCTTACAATACTTTTACGTTAACATTCATCTTTCTTTCCTGCATAGTCTATAGTGCTATAACTTTTTACCCTCACAGTTTTTATTCTGTATGTGGAATTGATTGAAAAGTAACGGCTTTCAATTATATTATTACGTAGTTATCTCAAAATGGTGATATTTGGACATTCATCTTTTTTCCCCTGCACCTTTCATGTGTACAGTGCGGCCCGTACAAACTGGGACATCAACTTTTGACACATTCTGTTAAATTAAAAATATTCGTGATTTGTAAATTTGACTTTTATCCGGTATGGTTATGTTAGTGTCAGTTAATGCGCAGGCGCGGGTCGTGATGACGTATTGTAGGGGCACGTACAATGATGCGAGTGCCTCGTGTGATTTCGGTGTTTACTAAAGAAACGCTACATTAGTACACTAGAATACACGAAGGACTCGCATCATTGTACGTGCTCCAGCAGTACGTCATCACGAGCCGGCCCTGGTTAATTGTAAGTCAGAAGCGTACACAATTTTTAAAATGCCTTAATTAAACGGACTGCGAAAGTCGATAATTTGAACTAGACTAGAGGACGGCATGAGCATTAGGCACATCGCAAATGAAATAAATGTTGATAAAATCGATAAAAGTCAATGATATATTGCCCATGCAAATACTTTTTAAATAATTAATAACTTTTGTCATCTACTTGTTTTGCTTTTACAAATTTAATATTCTCATCTTGCTGTGGTTTTTGCGAGCTTCGATATTGAAAAATCTAGATGTCATCAAGGAAAACAAACTGGAATTCATTTTCATTTTAAAAGGCATATTTTGTTGCAAAAACGTTATTTGTATTTGGATTTTTCCATTTTTAAAATTTTTTAATTTATACGCCACTGACTGTTTCAGTTAGGTGACATTTTATAAACTTCAATATTAAGACCATGTTACAAAGCCAACATTTATTATTTGTCAAACTGTCCCAGTTTGTAGAGGCCGCAACTGTACTATCGCGTTCATGGAAAACTAAGACAATCATATTTTGATTGCATTAAATTGGGCTGCATGAATGTAGATACAAACATAGGTGCCAAATACGAATGTGTAATTTTGTATTATTAAGTTAACGTTTAAAAATATCGCTTTTACGATCATAAGTAGGTACCTACATGAATATTACTGTAATAACGCAATATAGTCATGTATATGCATAACACTCTCGGCAAGGCTACAACCTCGCTCTTTTTAATACAAACGGTAACGTGTTATATAAACACGACCGTACTCTGTGTATATTGCATACACAAGACTATATGTCAGGGTTTGTGTTATATTCTAAAAAAGATTACAAGGATCTTCTCTAATATATATAGACAGTAATTTAAGTAAGGGATTCACATTCACATATACAGTCATAGTAATAGTAC
The DNA here is from genome assembly GCA_935421215.2 of Melolontha melolontha. NCBI lineage: Eukaryota > Metazoa > Arthropoda > Insecta > Coleoptera > Scarabaeidae > Melolontha > Melolontha melolontha. The sequence goes on along the minus strand of OW285239.1, from coordinate 104,129,116 downwards.
TCGATGTAAATACTTTGTTAACCAGTTGTAAGTGTTAAATTAATTATAAGATGTTACCCGAACTTTGTGCGTATCATTTACTACGATAAGTCGCCCTAACCTGCTATCCAATGTGGCCGCCCAAACGGCCCACATTACATGCCGATCCTCCAGGCACATAGGACCTTATCACATTAAGGCCCACCTTATTACATGCCGATCCTCCAGGCACATAGGACCTTATCACATTAAGGCCCACCTTATTACATGACGATCACTGGTTATTACATGACGATCACTGCTTATTACATTACAATGCTAAAATTTTTAAAAACTCTCTAAAACTACGACAATTTATTGTCCTACTTTTCCATGAACGCGATAGTACTTCTTCATTATCATTAGTAATACACATTCCACACAACACTTACGTCGCATTCTATTACCTATTACTGCTAATTTTTTTTGTGTATTGATTCTTATTACGATGATTAAATTCACGTTTATTGCATTTATATTTGAAATTTTTAGCCATTTTGGACGGCAATGAAAGCAACAGGTTAGGTATTGTCGTTGGGATGAAATTTTTTTAGATGTCGTCTCTAATTATACAAGTTCGAAAATTGTTTTGCACAACTAACACACACACACCGAAGACGCATGCGCATATACGCAGGATAATTTGGGAAAAATTGGCCTCTAGAGCCTTGTAACGACTTCGGGCAAGGACATCTTAACGTATAGAGAGGTTCATTCGAGTAACATTTCACCGACGGTTCGTCCTAGCGCGTATATATATTTTATCAGTCGTCATCCGAACACAGTTCCGTGTACTTACTTCGCCGGTTTAAAGTGATAAATAATAATTTTATAATGTCACAAAAATCCAGAAAGAGGCCGTTTTATGATGGAGCTCATAAATTGATAAAGGGATTCGCGGATTTAATGTTCAATGGCAGTATAATAAAAAATGGCGAGACATTTTTGTTTCATTTATGTGTAACTCTCATATTGTGTAATGTTTCGTTTAAGTTGGTAGACAACGAATCATTTTCATTTTTCATTTTGGAAGCACTACTGTAAAGGAACATTACCTAGTTGGATAAATTCGATCTCAAAGAAGTTGCAACTATCAAGGAAAGCCAGTCAAAATTTCAAGATAGTAAGGTTAAAACAGATTTAAAAACTATTCAGAATAATTACGTCGGAGTAGTGGAGACAATAGAAAATTAGGAAATCCTTCGGTGTCGTTAGTGGAATCTTTGCAAATAGAGCAATATGCTCACGCACAGCTCTGCGCGGTAGAACGCGCAAAAAATATTTTGTGTGCTAGAAAGGTTTGAAAGTGTTTTAGAAAAATTTTGCCACATTAAGATAAACTTGTGAAGGTGCGTCAACAGAGCCGTTAAGTTGTTTTAAAGATTATTTTAATTATGTAAATATAACATCACAACGCCTGATTTCTGCATTTAAGCACATTTTTCTCCGTAACTCACTCTATTTGCGGAAATTACTATGGAAATACATCTGATTTTGCAAATATTTTACCGAATTTACCCAGTTTGTGACTTCACGAGCGAAGTATGTTCAATGTTATTCGGCGGCGACTGACAAAATATATATACGTGCAAGGACGAGCCACCGGTGTGATGTTACTCGAATGAACCTCTCTATTAATGTACCATCCAATATCACTCTACTATAAATAAAACAGCTATAGTTGGTATATGCCTAATGGTACTGAAGAAATTAGTGATCTTTTTTGGAACTTACATTAAATAATAACGAGCGATCAAGATAATTTATAATTGAGTCATTCATGAATCCGAAATTATATTTCGTTACTTGAACTGCATTTACGTTACAAACGTCAAGTAAAATGTCAGTCGAATATATAACTATGCAACAGTTATAATCGGAAAAGACATATGGACACAAATTCATAAATGACTCCATTACAAATTATCTTGATCGCTCGTTAATAATTGTAGTAATAATAATTAATGTTAATCCATCATTTAAAAAATATATGAAAAAGTACATACAAATGACTAAAGGCCTAAATACAAAAGAAAAAAGACAGTATGTGACAATAATTGAAATATTTGGATTCTGCCTTAATATAATTTTTTGTAAGCTTTTATTGAATATAATATTAATGAAGACAAACATTGTGTTCAATTTAAAATTTTAGAATAAATCTTCACAAATTTTTTATTTCATCTTACAGGCATTCGTATGGCTTTATCTACTTTTATTGTTTTGTGTAAATATTCCCGACTTTCGCATTAGATCTTATTAGGTTCGACATAAGTGAAGGCTCCGTTTATTTCTGAAATCGAATTTCGCTATAGGTCTCGAATTTTTCGTTACGAAACCCGAGGTTACAGAGGTCTGACTCTGATGTTGTCTATTCATCAAAGTCCAAGAGAGCACAGTTCTTAACGTTGCCGGAGTACGTCTTGTGGCTTTGTTCGAGAAAGTCTTCGCCCTTTGATGTATCTATACACAGGATGACCAGGGCGATGTAACGAACGTAATGACCGACCGTCTGACACTCCATTCAACATCTCGACACATTACAAATGCGTCCCATCGCACGAATGAAATTTGTAAACTGTTTTGTACTGCACATGCTTTCCATGGCTTTTCCCATGACAGTCCACCTTCCCTTTCAATTGTATATATCTGAATGCTCTGCCCTACCGCTGTCTGTATAACTGTCTGCGATGTGCAATTTCTGAATCGACAAAGGCGGATATTTAGCGACAGTGTGTCCGTGTATGTCGCTGACAGCTACTGGGGATTGATTGAAAATGGATACAAGTTACTGATGACGGTGTGGTCGATGTCTAAACGAACTAACGGTAGAATGATGGATTGATTGACTGAATGCGACGGGACAACATAAAAACCAAAAATTACGAATCGGATTTAATAAATGACTTATCGATGGAATGCCATTCGCTTCATTCTTTTTTCTTAGTAAATGAAATACTACGCAACTATGAGTAAAATACAGATAGAGAAATTGCGAAAGTTTTTATTAAACGTTATAGTTGTATTATTAAACGAATGCAGAATAAAGAGATTAATTGGTTTTGATTAAACCTATAGTTCTGTTAGACATGAGAAAAGCAAGAATAGTTGTATACCTATCTGCAAAAGAAACAAAAGTATTAAAAAACAATTTGTTTTTAATGTAATTCTTTCCGATTTAATTTATGTAATTTATTTCGACAATATTTTAAACTTGAATCTTATTAATGCCCTAAAAATGCAAATTGTTTGCAAGTGTTTTATGCTTTTGTCTCCCCACTCCTACATCGTAAGAAGGTAGATTTATTAATTTTTCCTCAATGATTAAATGTTTGAAAAGACTACTGACTTCAACTGATCAATCTGTCCCCTACTAACCCTACGGCTTTACATGTCAAATGTTATTTTGTTATTCTTTTCGACTATCAAAGGAACATTGTTAGAATATGTTTGGTGTTATATAAACTATGAAATTTATATTTATTTTTTATGAAATTTTTGGAGTATGACATGTATTCTATCTTGGTAGTTTCCTCACAGTTACAGTTGACTATATTATGTATATTTAATTTGAGATTTGAAAGAATTTGAAATTGTTAAGAATTGGAGGTATCATAATTGAAAACAGTTTACGTAAAATATGCTGCAATAAATACTTTTGTGTGTAAGCCGAGCGACTTACAATCAAGTAATAAGCTATTTAATGTCCATTGTCAGCACTCGCATTTCCGGAGTTACTTCCCTTCCACAACCACCATAACATCATATCTCCATTTTCTTCTTGGTCTCCCTCCTTCTTTTCCATTCTGGCTCTGTTCATTCTATATTCTTAATCAGTTTATTCTCTAATCTCTCAAGATGACCGAGCCACTGGAGTCATCCTATTTTTATGAAATCTATTATGAGAGTTTCACCATACATCTTCCTTAGTATCTCTTTCTCCCAGATCTCCAATTTTCTTTGTACTTTCTTATTCATTATCTATAATTCACAACCATATGTCAGAGTTTGTCTTAAAGCCGATTTATATTCGCACAATCTTATTTTAGTTTTCTTTGATACTTCTTTTGATTGAAGTACAGTAGTACCACCATATCCGCGGGGGTTTGGTTCTGTGGTCTTCCACGGATACTGAAAACCGCGGCTAGTAGCGAACGCTTTATTTTCGAGTACAATATGAAATATGAAGCAAAGTTAAAACAATGAAACAAGAAAAAATAAGTTATATAATATTTATTTAAAATAAATAAACAATAAATAAATAAATATTCTTGTGCTGTGGCACAAATAGAATTTAAGTTTAATAAACATATAAGTTCATACATATGTACATATAGTACATATTTACATACACAACAAGAAAATATACAATAAGAAAAATTTTATCATCGTGAGCTACATATTCATTCATCTTCCTCCAAGTCCAAGTTAGCAGTCGATTGTTTACTTAGATCCGAAGCAAACGATGTTGATGGCTGTGCATTGTCGATAGTTTTGTCGACTTGTTCAAAGAACATTGTTATTGGTAGTTGTCGTTTTTGTCTTTTCATTTCAATAAACAAATCCTCCAAAGGTTTCAAGGCTTTTGTTATAGTGCGAGTAATTGTTATACTGCGTTCCATTATTGGATCATATTCTACTATCTGTTCTTTTATTGTTTGAGCAGTTCGAAATATCGCTGAAAATTTTCCAAGCGTCCATGCTGGCGGTTCTTGTTGACCCTCATCCTCATCGTCATTCGTTTCTGGAGAAGATTTCACAAGTTCTTCCAATTCCTCGTTGGTGAATACTTGATCCTCTTCGTTTATGTAATCACTGAGTTCCTCTTGGGTTATATCGTTAAATCCTTCTCCATCTATTTTCTGCGCTATGTTAAATATCGTTGTTAGATGTGAATTAATATCATGTGTGTCTTCAGAACTAAGAACGATGTCATCCCACAGATTTTTCCAACATGCTATTATCGTTTCTGACTTTAATTCCTCCTTTGATAAATAGAATTGCGTCAGCAATTGTAAATGACTTCCAGCATTCCATGAACCCGATATCAGAGCATTCGTTAGCCATTGTATACAGCATTTCGAAAACCTGTCGAATATATATGGCTTTAAAGCATCTAATGACACCTTGATCAAGGGGCTGAAGCAATGAGGTCGTGTTAGGTGGTAAAAAAAGCACTTCAACATTTTTATCTTCTGTGCCTAGTGACACAGGATGCCCAGGAGCATTTTCTAGTATCAGCAGCACTTTAAATGGTAATTCTTCCCTTTCCAAATATCTTTTCACTTCCGCAATAAAGCATTGATGAAACCATTGTGTAAATAGAACAGCCGTAACCCACGCCTTTCGATTTGATTGCCAAAACACAGGCAGGCAAGCTTTATCTTTGTATTTAAGAGCACGTGGATTCTGTGATCGGTAAACAAGTCCGGGTTTAATCATATGACCAGCTGCATTTGTACAAAATATCAAGGTAAGTCTATCCTTAATTGCTTTAAAGCCTGGTGCTCTCTTTGCAGTCTTATGAATATAAGTCCGTTGAGGCATTTTTTTCCACATAAGACCAGTCTCATCGCAGTTAAAAACTTGCTTAGGATGATAATTCTTTTCTGCAATAATTTGTTAAATTTTTCTGGATACAGGGCAGCAGCTACATGATCAGCCGACGCAGATTCCCCTGTCATTTTTATATTTTTTAGATTAAACCGAGTTTTAAATCTTTGAGCCACCCCCTACTTGCTGTGAATGATTTTCTTTCCGCTTCAGTATAATCTTGGGTCTGCATATCTTCATATAAAACTAACGCCCTTTGTTGTAGCACTTTGCCATCGATAGGAATATGTTTTCTTGTCATATCTTCCACCCATAAATTTAAGGTATTTTCTACCTTAAGTAACACTTTATTACGTATTGTGGTTGCAACTTTTGCAGTTTGGGGTGCACTAGAAAAACTAGCTCGAATCTTATCTTTGTTTTTTAACACTTCTCGTATCGAACATTCGTTTTTATTGTATATTTTAGCAACAGTTGCAATAGATTTTTTTTCTATTTCAATCATATTAATGATTTTTATTTTTTCACTAATAGTGAGCATTTCACGTTTTCTTTTTGGTTTAGAAGCCATTTTAAAATGATTTTCAAATTTACTCGCTTTATTTAAAAACTATTGCAAGCACTGTCTTGTCCGACAATTCGAATAGTACTAAACTCATAGTTAACAGGAGCGTTTATATGTATGTACAAGTAAAAGCGAGTGGCACCTTAAGCACGTTCCAACTTGTTTAACTTATCATAAGAGAGCGCCGAATTCAGGGGATGACTCATATATACGACGATATAGGTAAATCGCGGATGACGGAAACCGCGGATACGGAGTCAGCGGATAACGGGGTACTACTGTATATTATTTAATCCTCCTGCACAAATGAAATGAGATTACCTCGCCATAGATTTGCACTCTGAATGTCTCTTTTAACACAGTCGTTTCAGACCACTTTTAATTTCCATATATTTACATTTTTTCATTTATTTGATGGACCATACTACTTGGTACTTGATAAACGATTGCGTCATGGATTGTAGCGCTTTCTTATTTCTTACCATTAACACTTATCTGCATATTCCAGGCACTGGCGACTTCTGTTGAAGAGCGTTGCTCTACGGTTTATATTTGTTAGTTTACAGAACTACTTCAAATAAAATTGCCGATAGCGGATTCTCTTGCTTAGTCCTCTTTACACCTGAAATTCTGCTAACGTTTCTCCACTTACTTTGACTTCGTATGCCATTCTCTTTAATGTAATTTTAACGAAGTTTACTAACTTCTCCGGGATTTTGAAGTCTTTTAATATTTCAAAACTTGCTTCAACACACACCTGGTATGAGGTTGATATATTTTCCCGAAAATCGTCTCTAATAAATAGTTGTGCGAATACATCTAATAATAATCATTATTATTATAATAATAGGCTTTATTATCAAACAGGTATAAAAATCCACTTAAAGTATAATATAAAATTACAGAAACAAAAAACATATGTTGCAGTGCAAATTCATTAACACATTTAAATCATAAAATAAACAAATTTGCAAACTAACTTATTTATTTAGTAAAAGATCTTCACAATACTTATTTGCGTTTTTCGCCATATGGACCATTGGGGCCTTAGCCAAAACATTAGCACTAGCACGAGGAACTGAAAATGTAGTCGATGAACGCGTGACGTAATTCGGTAGAGGAAACTTTACTTTACCGAGTAATTACGGAGAATAAATTTTGTTTGAAGCAACTTTGATTAAAAAGTTGGCACTAGAAGCATTCCTCCATTTCGACGACTCCATGCCGTACTCGCTTAAAAGGCTATTGTAGTCTACACCACGCGGTGGATATATTCCATTAGTCTTGAACGAAACATATTTCAAGAACCTCCTTTGAATTTTTTCCAAACCCAGTTGCTGGTAAGTATATATGGGATACCATACGACAGAGGCATATTCCAATTTAGACTTGACCATAATAAAATATAACGTTTTTAGTGTAAACACGTTAAAGAATCCTCTGCACGTTCCTATAAGGAAGCCTAAAGCTTGAGGAGCAGAGTTGCAGATTGCTTCTATGTGCCCAGTAAATTTAAGCTGTGTATCAAATAAGACACCTTTCTTTTACTTCTAGCTTCCTTGGAATAGGTGTATGCTCAGCATCGTAATCGTAAGAAATAAGTTGCTCGTTCCTGGAATAAGTGACAATGGCACATTTGCTAATACTTAATTTAAACTTGTTTGCATGGCACCAGGCGGTAATAATATTGATATTCCTTTGAGGTTAAAAGATCATTTATATACATTATAAATAGTAGAGGCCCTAGATTGGACCCTTGCGGTAAACCAGAGGATGCAGTTAATATCCTGGAAATATATCCATTGTAGCAAACGTAGTCCTATCTATTATCCAAATAGAAATCAATTAGCTTTACGGTCTCTGGAAAAAAGCCGAAGGACGACATTTTAGTGATGAGTATATATATATATATATATATATATATGAGTATAAAGCTTTAGCGAAATCTGTACATATCACATCTACCTGTTCTATTTTCTCCAAGCATTTATTAATATACTGCGTAATTCCAACCAAGTTTGTTACAGTAGATCTTTCCAGTTTGAAGCCATGTTGGTATGAGGAACTGTAAGGTGATACACAAGCATATATTTTCAAGTATAGAAGTTGTTCGCAAACTTTGGAGCAGGTAGATAAAATACTTATAGGTCGATAATTGTTCATAAAGCTCTTATCCCCATGTTTAAAAATTGGTGTAAGACGACTCAGTTTCCAAAAGTCAGGAAAAGTAGACGTACTGATGCTTAAATTAAAAATTGAAACTAAAGGTTCGCTCAGAACCCGTGCACAATTTCTAATGAAAAAGTTAGGAAGCCCATCGTGACAGGAGGTGTAATCAGCTTTCACTTGCATTAAGACACACGAAACCTCCTCAGTCGAAACCGCCGGAATATTAATACTGTCGAATGAAAGAATATTTGCAGAAAAAGTATCAGGTATAGGTTAACGTGGTACCAATGTAGTGGAAAACGTGTGTGCAAAAGCCTCAATAATTTCATCCGGATCGGTTAACATATCGGTTCTTGAATCAAGCAGGCAGGAATCCGGAATTTACTGTTCCTTTGCCTCACAAATCGCCAATACTGTGATGGATCATTCACTATATTTGTTTCAACGTCAGATATGTACTGGTTATAAGAACGACGGACTTCAGTTTTGACCAAGCTGCGCAACCTCATAAATTCTTGCTTGTTGTTAGTGGAGCCCATACGTTTCCACTTACGGTAGTAATATTCCTTCTGTTTTATCATCCCTATTACCTCTCGATTATTTCAAGTGGAAAACCTGCGAGAGGAAGAAGATGTTTCGGGTACGTATCTGTCAACCACAGAAAAAATCTCAGAATAGAAACTTCCTGTCGTTACATTAACGTTCGCACATGTTTTTACATGTGACCAATCAATACAAGTTATTTTATTATACAACTCTACCAAATTAGCTTTACGAAATTTATAATTTGTGTTTAGATTACGAGGAAAATTTTTAATATTTTTAAATTTTCAATAATCTTGTTAACGAAGTTACTACTTTATATATTGTGTCCTATAGCTGCTACATTCCATTGGGTCACCTTTCCTATGAAAAGGTGGCCTGGCATCGTTTCGCTTTCCAGATTTCGTTAACCAATTGCAAGATTTTAAGTTTTAAGCCTTTTCCATAATGTAAATATGCTTTCTACATTTTACGACGCTAATTATTCGAATTCTTTTAATAGAGAAAATTCGCCCTTAAGCAGGATTTGAACCCACGTCCATGGTTTGTCGGACCATTGCTTTAACCACTAAGCTATTAAGGACTCTGATTTCGAATCATTATGGGAAGGCCTTACGTCACATTAAGGAAACAGATGTATATTTCGCCCGTAGTCAGCAGTTGTTGCAAATTTATTGCATTGGGGCGAAGTAATTGTTTTAACTACTAAGCTTACCTAATATTTCAGAATTTTGGCCGTTATTACATTTTCTCCAGCATTCTTATTATTTTATGCGGATTGTAGATTCTCTTCAAGTTGTTCCTCTTCTGACTTTGCTACCTCTGGATGATCTTCCTCCTGTTACCACTTTACACTCCACAAGAATGCATTATATCGCTTCGGTCAATTTTTGGTAATGAAGCACCATCAGAGAAGACAGTTTACAATTTGTTTGCAGAATTTCGTCATAGTCGTGCCTCAGTGAGTGATGAATAACGCAAAGGTCAACCAAAAACTCTTGTGATTCCAAAAAACATCGATGCTATGCGGAAAATGATAGAACACGATCGACATGTAACTCACAGTGAGGTAGAGGCATGTCTTAGCATATCGCAGACTGCAATTCATTCGATTTTACATGAACATTTATTTGTAGAAAAAATATTTTCCAGATGGATTCCACATAACTTGACCGAAGCACAGAAAGTAGCTCATGTCAATTGGTGTAAAGAGATGCACAAAATCCGTATACAACATCGTCACAGGTGACGAAACATGGATATATGCGTATGAGCCGGAAACCAAGCAACAATCTACTGTATGGGTGTTCCAAGACGAATAGTTATACGTTTCTGCTAAGTTCGGCCAAAAAATTGCAATTTGCAGTCATGTCGTAGCAGCTGTGAATGATCGTAGGCAAGTTGTTCAAGACATGAAATATTGAGGATTATGTTATGCCGTATGTTTTTATCCACAATACTGTACACGAGAAGGATAACAGTAAAATTTGTGCCACCAGGAAAGCGCGAGCCCAGATACTATTTTCATGATACAATTATGAAGAGCAGGTAACAGCGTTTGTTCGAGGTGAAATGTGAACAGAGATTCTTTCTCATACTCGTATTTATGTACAAAACATAGAATATCAAATATGTAAGTGTTGCAAGAAACACTGGTCTGCAACAAAATCCTCCTTCATAAAATTATGTCATAAATATGAAGATTTCGATGCTCTGAATCTGTTCCCTATGGCCAATTTTTTCTATCACGTCTAGTTTTTTCGATACGATTTTTTTTCCAAAATATCATAAATTCCGTTTTTTTAAATTCGTTATATGCGTTAACATTATAAACAATGTATATACATACGAAATAGGTTTTTGCTAGTTATAAGAGAAAGAAGGAAAGTCCCGAAAGTGATTTCTATGGTAGTACATATGCGCCTGCGCAGTATACACTGTGTCTTTACAACAGTTAGTTGAAAACTCGTCTTTTAATTGTTTACGTTCTATATCAAATACTTTGGTAAGTTTTGCACAAAATGCATGTTATACATATATTTTAAGTGTTTTATGTGTAGGTTATCCATTTTTTTATGAACATAGATATTAAATATATAATAGAAATTTAAAATTATTTAAAAAAAAAAATCCATTCAATTTTAGGTTATAAAATGCCGCGCGCTTGTAAGAATTCTACCGACTGTTTTTGCTACATTTGTGGTGAGTTTACTCTAAAAACACAGCGAAATGCGATAACAGATCTTGTTAAAAGAGCTATCAGCTTTATTTTGGATTCTCTATTGATGAAAGGGATAAAAGTTGGTTCCCAAAAATTTGCTGTAACAATTGTTCAAGAACGTTGAGAGGTTGGCTTGAAGAAAGTCACAAATCTATGCCGTTTACGATGCCAATGCTTTGGAGTGAACCTCAGAATCATGAAAATGACTGCTTTTTCTGCATGACATCAACACGAGGATTCTCGAAAAAAAATAAAAACAAGATTGTATATCCAAACATCGCATCTGCAAAAAGACCACTTCCTCGTGGTGAAGGCAGTTCACCTCCATTACCTACAAAAAATAGCGAGAAGATGGAAAATAAAAATACTTCTGGTCTACAGCCTCAATCGAGTTTTATTTCTTCCTGTACATCTTCATCATCATACGCTTCATCAGGATCTTCAAGCCCATCAAAAGAACCTTATGTTCTTAAACAACCTGATTTAAATGATCTCGTTAGAGACTTGGGGCTATCAAAATCTAAGGCTCAATTACTCGGATCAAGATTGAAACAGTGGAGTTTGTTGGATAAAAGTACAAGAGTCTCATATTTTCGCACAAGACAAGAAGATTTTACGAGTTACTTTTCCAAAGAAAATGATTTAGTATATTGTAATGATGCTGCAGGGCTTCTTAAAGAACTGAGTTTCCCAGAAAATTCTGACGAATGGAGACTTTTTATTGATGCGTCGAAGATTAGTTTGAAAGCCGTTTTACTTCACAATGGAAATAAATACCCATCAGTGCCTCTAGCACATGCAACAAACATGAAAGAAAATTATGCAAATCTGGAGGTATTACTTGAAAAAATAAAATATTCTCAATACCTATGGAATATTTGTGCTGACTTAAAAGTTGTCGCTATACTTACTGGATTGCAAGGAGGATACACCAAGTTTTGCTGTTTTTTATGTGAGTTGGACAGTCGCGCAAGAGACAAACATTACAAACTTAAAACTTGGCCGCAAAGAAAAAGCTTGACACCTGGACTTAAAAATGTATCTCAAGAACCTCTAGTGCCAAGTGACAAAATTTTTTTGCCACCACTTCATATAAAGCTGGGGCTCATGAAAAACTTAGTGAAAGCTATGAACAAGGATGGTGCAGGCTTTCAATATCTCAAAACAAAATTTCCTCGAATCAGTGACGCGAAATTGAAAGAAGGGATTTTTGTAGGTCCGCAAATACGAGAGCTTATGAGGGATGAAGTTTTCAATTCGAAGTTGAGCAAAGCTGAAAAAAAGCTTGGGTGGCTTTTGTAAAAGTGTGTCATAATTTTCTAGGTAATACAAAAGCTGACAACTACCGACAAATCATTCGAGAGCTTCTTTCTGCTTATAAAGCTTTAGGATACAATATGTCACTCAAAATTCATTTTTTGGACTCGCATTTAGATTTCTTTCCGGAAAATCTCGGTGCCGTATCAGATGAGCATGGTGAAAGGTTTCATCAGGATATTATGCATATTGAAAGACGCTACAATGGAAAATGGTCAGCAGCAATGCTTGCTGATTTTTGTTGGTTGATTCGCCGAGAAACTTCGATGGAAACGATGAAAAGAAAAAAAAAAACAAAATAACTTGAATTATATTACCATAATGGGATAAATATACTGATATTTCTATAACTTGTAACTGTAAAATTAGCATTTTTCGTTGTAAAACTTAGACCGTAGTCTTTTTTCACTTTTTTGTAATTGTTGTTACTAAAATAATATCGTTTTTTAATTAAATGGACACTATATTTAAAATCTATGTGCTGTATTTTTTTGCATGTTAAATTCCGAGGTAAGAGCACCAAACATGATGTAATCATGCATGAAAACAATGAGGAGAAAAAAAGAATTTTTTTCTGCAGACCAGTGAAATTAATATTTATAGACTTTTAAATATATATCGGCATGAATCTTTCTATAGTTCATAAAGTATTTCTTTTAAGTCCAAGGGCAAATTTAAGGCATAAGAATACCTTAAAATGACTAGCGTGTGTAGTATTACCGTGCATTTATGTGTGTTAGAAAGAGATAAAGTACAATTTGCGGTTCGCACTTTGAGCAGCACGAACTGCAAAGAAATACTTCATCAAGGGTAACTAAGATTCAATATAATTAATTCTTAGTGACCGCTTCTACATATAATAAACACAAACAATATACACTTGACGATTTATAATTCTGTATCGCAGACATGATACAAAATTGGAGTAATAAAAAGGTTTTAGTGTTTCAAAATAGCAAGTTCATTTCATTACTTCAACAGCAAAACATGCTTTAAAGAAAGTTTTGCATAAATTTTCAACATGTCAAGACCACTTTGTTTTCATCAATAATTACCCCTAAAAGTTTTCTTGAAGAACCCAAAAAAAAATATCTAGTATTAATGTATATATTGTCGATACATTTTAAGTTATTGTGAACATGTAAATATTGGTTTCCTTCTTTATTTATGACTAAATGATTACACACCATCTAGTTTTGAGCATCATTAGTGCGCCATCGAAATGGCAAATGTAATACTTGCTGGTTAGGTGGTTTTCATCGGTCGAACATAGTCGTAATAAACGTAACAGATCTATATTAACGCTCTGGTTGGGTTGACATTCATAATGTTGACATTATAGTCAGTTGGCAACGCTGAAATTTTTTTCCATGCTGTCTTTTATACCTTGACTGTATGCAGTAAGATGGTCGTATTGTGAAATTTTGTCTATCCAGCATCATGCACTGATGAGTCCATAGTTGGACGAAACACGTGCCTGCATGTTTGGACGGGAATTTTCACAGAAGTATGCACTTGTATTGTGTTCTCCGTATGCGATTTTTTAATGATACTTTTGTATGATTAAATATACGAATAAGTGAGGTTATTCTCAATAAATGAAATAAAAATAAATAAGCAGTATTACTTAATTTCCACTTTATCGCGTGTATTACGTTTATTATATAGTGGAAATTAAGTAATATTACTTTTTTATTTTTATTTAATTAATTATAAATTTTCATCAAGTAAAGGCTACTTCCATTCGAAATGATATTCTCAATCTAAAATGATTGGAATTTTTTTTTTATTTATTTTTAGTTTTGTAGGAAAAATATGTCTCTCAAACGTTTTTCTCTCTTGTTTTTCACTTCATTTTTAATTGCGATTTTGTGCGGTATAAAAATAAATAGAAAATATAACAAGAATTAATAAAATCTTTGTCAAAATGTTCCTAAAAAGTCAATGAAATATTTAAAAAAGAACAAAAATAAAAGAATGTACATACTGCTTGATGTAAATTAAATTACATGCCTTCAAATTATGAAATGACAAGCATAGAACCTCAAAGTAAAGGTTTTGATATTAATTAACCAACCACAATAAACAATCTTTTTGAAATGAAATAAGTACCTTTTTTAAGTGTCATAGTTCTGCTTCCTTCCGTTGCACTGGAAAGGCCATTGCATGTGGCGTCGCCGCTCTGTGCAACTCTATAGTCGATGCCGTCCATCGCCTCGGAAGCAGCCGACGCCTTCTCATATACAAAGCATCTGAAACGGTCTTCGTTTGATGTTGCATGGCTATGATGCACTTTGCCCACAAGGTATCGCGAATTACCCTCTTTCCATACGGCCAAGCACTGGAGTTCTTCGACTGGAAAACAAAGAGAAAATGAAAACTAGCTACTGTTTCAGTCCCTATCGTAACATAAAGCTTATGAAACCACATGAATCTACATTCTGTAAGTCGTTTCATACCACAACTGAAACTAATAGCCTACAAAGATAAACGAATGTTATTTTCGTGTTTAAAACAGGTCTTTCAAATAAATATTGACCGATATTTAATTGTATATTCAATAGAGATATTTATGTTTCACTTTTAATTTAAAACAATAAATACTTTTTTAAATCAGAAATATACGAATATACGATATTTTAATATAGTAGAAAACTGGCTATGTTCGGGATATCTATGCACGATTTTCTCAAATCGACCAGTTTTTGCAAAAGTATATAAATAGTGGATCAAAATATTATTTCTATTTTGCCCTCCGCAATTATCGGAAAATACGTATAAAATCTTGACACCCTTGTTAATAATTTTATCGAAATAATGGTTCAAAAAGCTAATCGTTTCGCGTGGAGTTTTCCGTGCTATAATTTCATCATACATATAAAAGTGGACCATTCCAGTTTTTGTAGAATGTATGTAAAAGTTATTCATTTAGAGTCGATTGGCGTGGTGGTTTGGAGCATAAAGGATGTATATGTTACAGGTACCTCTATATTGCACCAAGCAAGTGAGGATCTATATCTACCTTCTCCTATTCAATATAGTTACATACAACATTCTTTGTCCAAATAATAGAGCATGTTTAGTTGTACGCAGTTATGTAGATAATCCAAAATGGGGCAAAATAACAGATACACTCTTCTTGCAGCAAGACCTTTAATTAAGGGGATACGCCAAGTGTATGGAGAAAACTCTTTGAGCGTTGTAATGGTTAAAAAACTGGATTAGAGTATTTATATATGGTGCAGACTTGATGCAAAAAGATAATGAAAAATTCATTCTGACACTAGCTCGTTTTTTTGAATAGTCGCTTGAACACAAGCGTTTCGAGTGAAAGTATAAAATTGAGATTCATGGTGTGATTTGCGATGAAAATCTATGAGAGGGTTGCGCTTCCATCAGATGACTCATGTCCTTTTACGTATTGCAAGTGTGTCTACGACTTCAAACCAGGCAGAAGAAGAAGCATCGAAGACGCACCATGTTCTGGGTCTCCATAATATGTCTTCACGCCGAAAATATTGACGAAGTCCACGATAACGTTTTGTCCGACAGGCGAGTGAAAGTGAGTTAGTAGAGGCCACATGCATATCGACTGACCGGGTACATTTCATTCTGCATAATGAATTGCACATAGAAATAGACGGATTCCGCGTTTGCTAATTCCGAAAAATCATATGCGAACATCTGCCGAATGGACAATCGTTCAAGAAGAAAACGGTGGATTTTTTTGCGTCGTTTTTCTCCTGATTGACTACCTCGAGAAGGGAAAAAACATTACGTGTCTATATTACGCATCCTCTTTGGACACATTTAAGGCGGCGATCCCAGGAAGAAGGAAGAAAAAGTGTTGTTCTACCACGACAGCGCACCGGTTCATACAAGCCTTGTTACTCAGCAAAAATTGACGAAATTTCGTTTTGTTTGAACTGCATCCGCATCCAGCCCTCGTCCAAGCCAGCTTAAAACTCACAACTTTTCTGGCTTCAGAAAATTTGAGTGCAATGACGCATTTCGATGGGCTTGAAGAAAACTACCTCAGGGAAGAAATCGGGAATCTAGAGAAGCATTGAAGTAAGTGCGTTGAACTTTTAGAATAAAATATCTTGTGAAGTGAAGTGAAGTGATATACAAAACTTAGATTGCTGTCTTTCATATCTTCTTGTTCTTCATTTGCCTTCGACTACATCCTTGTTTTGTACCTTATTTTGTGGATGAAGAAAGCCACCTTTGGGTTCATCTTGCGCGCGGTCGTTCGGATGACATTTTTCTTCTGGGTCGGTTGTTCAATATACATGTTGGCTAGTCTTTACTTATTGATCCTTTGCGCATGTTCTTTCCACTTTTTTTTTCTTGCTTTCGAGTATTTAACGACATATTCGATGTTGTATTATTCTCACATGGATTTGCTCTTTTGTCTGTCTCGTATCGTCACAACTACTATCGATCTCAACACCTTCATTTCTGTCGGTCTTGTTTCCCGTTGCTTGTTTTGTTTCCGCTCTAGTTTCTGTGACGTATGTTAGTGTGGGTCATACCATTGCCGTATATGTTCTAATCTTTCCCTCTGTGCTCATATATTTGTTCCTACGTCTTGTAGGATTCATTGATATAACCATGCGTTTTGATTTCTGTGTCGAGGTTTGCATGTTATATTGTTTTGCTTCTATATTAAAGTAGAATAGTAACCTCTATAGATTATCTTCGCTATTTGCTAATAGAACGGCATCATCTGCGTAGCATACTATATTAATTAACATTATGTTACTAGATTAAATAAGAAAGGACTAAGGACCATATTTATTCATCGATTTGTAAATTATCCAACAGTCACACAGAAATTTTTATTTTTGCGGTGGTCTGTGTATATATGTCGTTTATCACTTTAGTTATTTGCATAAAGAAGTTTTCTTCGTTTAATGTCCTGTTACCTGAAGCGGTTGAATGCTTTTGTTAAATCCACAAAGCACATATTTTCAGGTTGATCATATTCAATTGATTTTTCTATCTGTCTCATGATGAGTATTGCATCCGTTGTTCTTCTATTCTTCCGAAAGGCTTGTTGCTCCTTTGTTTTTCATATCTAACCTAGTTAATTATTGAACCATCGTCGCTTTGAAGCTCATTGTAATGAGCTTCAAAATCCACTTTATTATTAATACTAAAATCTAAGTTTGCCGTATTTAAAAGTGAAAGAAATTTATTGTTAGTTCTATATGTCTATATTTAGACACAAACTTCATCCAGTAAAATAGGTATTTATATATGTGACCTAGCTCTAGTAAGATCCAGATAAATATGAGAGGAGTTACAGAAGCGTTATGAATTTTTTTTATCAAAAGAGGGCAGTAATCTGAAGAATATTCATGAGAGAATGGTGGCAGTGTATGGATAAAATGGCCCATCCTATTTTCAAGTTAAATTATGGTGTAAGCAGTTCAAAAAGGACAGAAAATCCATTCCTGATGGCCTAAAGTGTAGAAGACCTCTGGAAGCACGAATTGAAGAAATCATCAACAAAGTTGAAGATTCGATGTTGACTGAGCCGAGTAAAAATTTAGGTTATTGCTAGAGAAATGGGAATATCAGAAACGAGTGTTTTTTAAATTCGACACGAAAATTTGGGAATGAGCCAAATGTCGACACGATGGATTCCCGGGTTTCTCAGTCCCGAACAAAAATTGTGTAGACCACAAATTTGTGAAGAGAATT
The DNA here is from genome assembly GCA_935421215.2 of Melolontha melolontha. Lineage (NCBI taxonomy): Eukaryota > Metazoa > Arthropoda > Insecta > Coleoptera > Scarabaeidae > Melolontha > Melolontha melolontha. Next base: position 104,111,021 of record OW285239.1, on the reverse strand, counting down.
TGACTGTTTTATCTCAAAATGAAGACTTCTTAAATAGAATCGTTACTGGGGATGAAACTTGGGTACACCACTGGGAAGGATCCTCCCACGAAACAAGAGTTTATGGAATGAGTTTCTAAGTGCTCTCCACTGCCCAAGAACGTCAAAACGCAATTTTCTGCGGGAAAAGGGATGGCCACAGTTTTCTGGGACGCGAAGGGGATTCTCTTAATTGAGTATATCCTAAAAGGGACTACAATAATAGTAAATGTCTACAAACTACAAAGACACAATTAAGAACTTGAACACGGTTATACGCTAAAAAAGATCACACAATTTTGCTCTGAAAATTCTGCTTCTGCACGAAAACTGCAGGTGCGTAAGGCACGAATTGTTCAAGGAGTAATCAATGAATACGACTTCGAGGAATTACAACATCCACCTTACAGTCTTGACCTCGCCTCCCGTGACTATTATCTCATTCCAAAACTCAAAAAAATACTTGAGAGGGCGTCAATTTTTGTCGAATGACGAGGTGGAAAGCGTTTTGGGGTCGTATTTTGCGGAATTACCAAAAGAATTTTTCTTCGAAGGCATAGCATTATTAAAGAAACGTTGGAATAAGTGTGTTAGTTAGTGTTAATAGTAGATAACATTCAACCCCCCCCCCCCCACGTATGAATAAGATGCGGATAAAATTTTAATATAGTTTACTATATTAAAAAGAATTTATTCAAATGATAACCACGCTAATTAGTTGTTCGCTAAATTATGGAAAAAGAGGTATAAATAAATGGAATGTTACAATGTTGACCGAGAGCTAGGTACTATATGGAACATTAAACCGACCACTATTGTTGCTCACCTAAAACAACTAAGCGGAAAATATTATTCCAACTTGGGGCGTCATAAAGATAAAAGTATTTAACTTTTAGCATAAACATCCGATGAAGGTAATGTTTTCCAGAACGTCGGGCGTATTCAACGGGAGAATTATACACCACAACTGTTCCGGATAAGTGTTCCTCTCACGTCATTATGACAGGAATGGTATAATGCCGTATTGTGCACACACGCTGTACCTACGTATTTATCTATTTATCTGTGTTTGTGCCTGCAGATGTATGTATACGACGTACACTTATGTACATGGCTGCTTTAAATGCATTAGCTATGAACGTTGATGGAGCCGCACTGTTAGAACAAGACGAGGCGCGATTGTTGATATCACACGATTTTTATACGAGGCTACGTGTTAAATGCGGAAGACTGATACACAAATTGCTGTACGTTAATATTTATATGTTCGAATAATATTATAAAGATTTTAAATTATGCCGCGACAAAATACCAGTAATATACATTTGTATTACGTATAAACATGAAGATACTCCAATTAGGAAAACAAAAATTAATACATTTATATAGTTTTTATTTATAAACTACTCAAAAAATAAAAGTAGCCAATTTTTTAACTTCGTTTTTTTTTATATCTTAAGAGATTTGGATCAAACATGAAATATACATTGAGCCGTCATTTATTAAGGTAATTACAAAATTGTACTCGAATACTTCTTTTTATAATAAACTTATAACCTCAAATGTTCGAACAATACAAAAACTTAAATGAAAAAAAACTTAAGAATAAATGTTTAAGCAGGCTTTGAGCCATTTTAGTATTAAACAATATTAGACCAGTTTGACAGTTCACTAATATTTAGAAGCAATGTCTCAGCAAATAACGTCGATAGAAGTTAGTAGAGCTGTAACTTTACTTGAAGGAGGACATTCACAACGTTATGTTGCCCAACGGCTTGGGGTTGTACATGGACTGTGTGGAAGCTTTGGAAACAATATCGAGAAACAGGTACTGTAACAAGGTGAGCAGGTACAGGTCAGCAGAGGAGAACTACGGCAGGTGATGCCCGTTTTCTGCGATTGTAAGCCCTTCGAAATCGGGCACAAACTGCGTGTGATCTGGAAGAAGAGTAAGGGCAAAAGGAACAAGAGTTAGCGACAAAATCGTCATCAATAGGCTAAGAGAGGCTGGTTTGAGAGCAAGACGTCCTGCAAAAGTGCCTAAATTGATCAGAGAATATCGTCGAAGAAGATTCAAATTTGGAAGAGAACATTTAAACTGGCGACTTCGTCATTGGACTTCTGTTATGTTTAACGATGAGTCCAAGTTTGTTCTGTCAGATACTAATGGACGTGTAAGAGTCTGGATGAGGCCTGGAGAACGTTTCATGCCAAATACAGTGCATGAAATCGTCCAGTTTGATGGTGGATCCATAATAGTGTGGGGTGGAATAACAATAAACACTCGTACTTACCTTGTTATTCACAATGGTGGACTAACAGCTCGAAGGTACATTGACGAGACTGTAGAGCCTCAAGTGATCCGTGAAGCGAATGTTGTTGGTTAGAATTTTATTTTTATGCAATATAATGCCAGACGTTGCTCAAATCGTCACTGATTATTTTGATGATACAATATCCGCGTTCAGTGCAGACATGAATCTAATTGAACATGTTTGGGATCAATTAGGGAAATGTGTTCGACGATGGCTAAATTCTCCAATTACAACTGAACAGTTGGCACAGGCCTTAATTAAAGAATGGGACACTTCGGACTACCCAAGACGCTTTGGTAAGGATTATTTGTAGCATGCCACGATGCTGCGCAGCACTTGTGCAGGCAAGAGGAGGTCACATTAGATATTATCTTCACAATTCGTACAAATTAGCTAAGTTGTGATTTTTTTAAAATTGATTTGATTTCAAACATTTTATTTTTGCCCATGTTAGTACATAAAAGTTAGTAATAGGTTGTACAGTGTTTTACTGGTGTCAATTTATTAAAATTGGTTCAATAAATAATGGGCCATTACATATTTCAAATTTCATAAGAATATCTTAATATAAAAAAATATAAAAGTTAAGAAAAGTGACAACTTTTATTTTTTGAGTAGTGTATATTCAAATTATAAATAAAAAAATAAGTTTGCTTGACATTTTTTTTTAATTCGTTATTGTAAAAAGAGCAGAGAGATATCTACGGTGATCAGGCTTGGAACATATAGAAGAATAAACTCATTAACATTAAATTACTGGGAACAATCGTGGATATTAATTAAAAGACATAAGGGGAAACTAGAATGTTAAGAAAATAATAAAATAAAATAAAACAATAACTTTGTTATAATTTTGTTGTTTTATTTTATTTTATTATTTTCAAAATGAATTACCACAAACTTACGGCTACCAGTATTAATTTTCTTAGAATGTTAAGAGTTATGGAGAAGAATCCTTGAAGAGTTGTACAGGAGAACGACAAATTTAAATCAAAAAGCATAATCAAAATACATCGCATGAACGGCAAACTTTATTTATCCCTCTTCCAAATTAATTTCTTCAAAGTAGTTTTCTTTCGAATCTGCTTAACATTCAAATAATAATATTTCTTGTTAACAGTTTAACTTGGAAAGACTCATGGTACACTACATCGTGACAGTAAAAGAAAACTGTTAACATGATCTTAACTTTTGAATGCCTTCTACGTGGTTTCTGCGGTTACGTTTCACCTTTGGCACTGTATTTACTCAATTGATCGGCCTTTTTTTAGATCAGAAGCATAAATCCATGTCTCATCAACCATCATGATAGGTTTCACGACAGATTAGTAGTCAGAAATTATTTCAGTGCAGATATGAATATAAAATTCAGCAATTTTGAGACCTATCAAGATGAACTGAGCCTCAGACGTGTGGCTCAGTTAGAATTTCGAAATTGCTTGGATCGATCCAAACGAAATCCCAGTATTATCTACAAGGTCTTTCGTTACCGAAATCGTCTGCTAACATTTTAAACTTTTTCATAGCAGAAATTTCATTCGGCAAACATAATTTTATATAAATTTTTTACTCACTTAAATCAAACATTATGAAAATCGTAGTCAATTGACGAAGGAGATACTTGTTGAAACTTCATTATAACGCTAAGAAATAAGTAATTAAACTTCTAGTTTCAAAAATTCTTTTATTGTAAATACCACTACAATATTGTTTCGCCATACAATGGCTTCATCAGGTGGATGAAATACTATAGTATTTCATCCACCTGACGCTAAGAAATAAGTAATTAAACTTCTAGTTTCAAAAATTCCTTTATTGTAAATACCACTACAATATTGTTTCGCCATACAATGGCTTCATCAGAATGATGAAGCCATTGTATGGCGAAACAATATTGTAGTGGTATTTACAATAAAATAATTTTTGAAACTAGAAGTTTAATTACTTATTTCTTAGCGTTAAAATCGTAGTCACTTTTGTTGACTGAAGAAAATCGTTTGTTTATTCACTAACAAGAATAATCACATGAAATATTGTAAAACTGTACCTGAGCGGTTTAAATGAAGCAGCTGTGATACTTTTTGATCACAATGGTACTCGTATATATATGTCTTCTGATATTTCATTGTTGCATGGTATGATGCTGTCTTTTCGGCTGCTCGATCATGTATTGTTTGGATTCTTATAAGTACCACTAATTGACCATTGGGCGAGATTCCACTGGCCTTTATCCGGAGGAGGATATTTAGATTTAGGATGTCAAAACAATACGCTGTTGAGCAACCGAGAGGACAGCATCATATACAGGGCGAATCAATATTTACTCCCTAGCCCTCGGATATATATTCTACAATTAAAAATAAGACAAAAATGAAGAATACTAACTATTAATATAAAATAAAACAAATTTTATGAATTTCACTTTTTATAAGAATACTAACATTCCGAAGGCGAAGCCGTTTTCAGGTAAAATAGAAATAAAAATGTAACATTTTCAAAATTTGCTACCTACGGCGCGTACAGGCGCAACAATGGCATCTGAAGATGGTCAAAATCTAAAAGAAATCGGTAGTCGTATTGGACAATAATCTGGGAGTATCTACTTATCGTGTATGCCCTTAGTCAGTGCACTAAAAAAAAAAAAAAGTGCACTAAAAGACTAAAATAAAAGACGGTAAGTAGAGCCATTCCGTTTTGCTTACAGAAAGTCAGTCTGAAAGCGGAGAAAAGGATTGAGCGATCTTAGGCGTATGCGCATACATACTACTAAAATTACAAACGCTATTTACCGAAAACGAAATGACAAAATGCTGTACAGGGTATCTGCAACCTGAAAATAAATGTACAAACATCAACTTGTTAAAGATAGAATACAACAAAATAAACGAAGGTAAAGAGAAAAAACTGGGAAACAGCTAACATATATTAACACGATAAAAAAAATTAATAACAAAATTCAGTTCGAAACATTAATAATATAATAAACAGCCTATATACATGTGCCAAATATGTGATAAGAAATCTGAAATTTTGCACAATTAAAAAAAAAAATAAAATGATAGGGTGATTATAACGAAAAATATAGCTACAATATATATATGAGTTCAAAATAAAAATTAAATTTGATTTCAACAGTATTAAGAATATTACGCTAATAATGAGATGGAAAAAATAATAAGAGATATCAATAGTCTTGATTACAGATAATTAAAAGAAATGAATTGACTTCCTTGCGGTATACCATACGAAACCCTTTACAAGATAAACAATAATTACAGCTAATAATAAGTAAAAGGTTTACGTATACCTCAGAATCATTTTAAATCTTATGCAAATGTTTTCTTTTAAATTAAACACAATTTTACAGAAATACGTCTGCACAAATTGCAGATGAGTTTTTGCTTATGCTTTGTGACGGCCAGTTGTGCACATATACAAAAAAATATATAGAAGGAAACTTTAACGTTATATCAATTTAAAATATATCTATATGAAAATACATTTATATAAAAGACGGTAAATGAATAGAATAATATTATTACGCTAAAATTCGATATGCAAATTACCAAGCAATTAAATTGCAACAAAAAAGAATTTAGATTAACGTGATTATTACAAAAGAACATATAAGTATAATATAAATTCATGTATGCTACAATGATTCTAATTTGAACAGAAAACAAAATAATCTCGAAAGTTAATAAATATATGATTATAAAAAAAGAATTGATATCATATAGGATAACAGGGGTTGTCCTAAATGGGTTCGCAGAGGATGACGGCAACTAACTGTGATTCGCGGGTATTGGATTTGCTAATCAGGTGAAGGTGTTCTGACTGCTACTGAGGGCGGCAATTATTCGTTTTCACGTACCAGAATTGCCAATCAAGAAACTTAGACACGAAGGAGTTTTTTTTCTGCCACAAATTCGCCAAAACAAAACGGTACTCGGCAATTCTAAACTATAACGCTGTGCTTTTATCCGTAAATGCGATTATACAGACAACGCAAAATTACGTTACTCTATTTTACCCCCAAGGGTGCAATCGTAAATACTCAATAACACAACAGACCTAACACATACTCTGTCAATGAATTAATCTCTATCGCTATACGCTAGTCGAGGCGATAGCGGAGATGGTGGATACCGTGAGAAAGAAACCCACACAGATGGTCAACAACGTACTTGTGAGTATATAAAAATGATAACATTTAAAACCAAACGAGTATACTGGGCAATAAGACGCTAATTAAATATGAAAAAAGAAATTTAAAACGTAACAAATTTTGTTTATTCTTAGCAAATGCAAAAGCAAAAACAAAACATGTAATATTACAAAAATAATACCATCAGGATCGAGCTAAGCTAAACGAAAACAAAACATATAATTCCTTAACAAACCTTCAGAATTAATACCACTTTTATGTAACCTATGGCTGAAGTTTTTGGCAACGGGATTGAAATTGTTCTCATTTATATCTGATTCGTGAATCCGGGCAATAACGTCACCCACTCCGTTAGGCACAGCAAAATATTACTTTTTGTTCATGTATCCCCACAGCCAAAAATCTATTGGAACTATGTCCACCAGGGTGGCTACGCTATTGGTCCACCCTGATCAATCCATTTATTAGGGAAAAAAAACGGCGCACTTGTTATGTAGCATGTGCAGGCGCATCGTGTTGAAAATATCGTTGCACGTTCTTATAAAGGAATGTCGTCTAACAGATCTGGCAACGTGTTCTCGCAAAAATTACTGTAATTTTCACCATTTAGTATTCTTGTCAGAAAATATGGACCAATGATTCTTTTTTTTAATACATTTAATCTTCACGCTAAGCTTTTACCGCATTGTAAACCACCATCTAGCATGGATTGTGTGCATTGTATTTGACCCCTCTTCGGCCGGAGGCGATTAGACAAAGGATTCTGCTGTGAGATGTGCAAGATTAAAAAGTTACGTATTTGGTTGCGCTTCGTTAAGCGAGATAAAAAATTACGCTATATCGTAATTTTATGGCAAATTATCGCTATTAGCGGATTCAAAAAAGGTTGTGTGTGGGAAATTACTAGATAGCCTGTTATCGTTAGTGAATTTGGCCGTCTTACTGCCAAGCAATTAGACGTAATTAGGCTTAGGCATTCTTTGTCCGACATATGGGATAAATATATTCCGCTACGAGAAAGACAGACACCCGAGCAACCAACGGGGGCAGAAAAAAAAACGAGCCATCTACGACCTGACGGAGCATCGGGTGTCACAAAAAATCACGTATCAGCTGTGAGTCCCTCCATCTCCGTCGCATGCACACAGCCGGACGAGGTATTCCACAAAGATTTTTTTTGGTGAAATTTAAAATATTCGTCGTATGTTACTTTTTTATATTTGCCTATTATAACGATTTAAAATTTTTAACGCCAATTAAAATGACATAAACTCTTAATTAATTTCGTATATACATATATGTATGGGACTTTGCTAAATGATCCCGTAATTCACGTATTCAATTAAAAGAATTTATTTGATATTATACGATTTTAAAATTAATTATCGTACATATATGGTTATAGAATTTATTTTTAAAATAATTTTATATTGAAATAAATACTTATTTTAGTTTATTTCACATATTAAGTAATTTTTACGACAATTAAATAATTCGAATATTTTGTATTGATTCATTACCACGCAAACCATAGGTGTATTAGAAGATTTAACTAAATTGTAATTTTTGTTGAATTCATAACTTTTCTTCATACCATTTTACTAATGCTTAGGTAATATACTGTGCGTAATTTCATTGTAAGGTTCCGCTACAGATCTGAGGTAGAACTAGATATTTGATCCTAGGTATAAGTTGATTTGATATCGCTTGAATATTTAATTTGTCATATTTTTTGTGCATTTTGCAGCTGCATTTAGTTTAATTCTATTTTTGGAGCATTTTGCCGATACAATATAAGTTAATGCAAAATTTTTGAATTATATTATTTTAATGTCATAATATACCGAGTGTTCATTTTCATTTGTCATTGTATTACTACATGAATTTGTTTACGTCTTGAGAGACACTTTGTTAATCTTGTTTTTGTATTTGTCAATATACAAATTAACTATTTTCTATTTCTTATTTTGAATTTAGGTTAGCTCGTCGTTTTGTTTAATTTTTAGAAGTCTGCGCATGCGTGGGTGCATGCGTCTACGAACGCGCAAAATTTTTCTTAGTTTTCAGTCTCGAGTCTCCGTACGTAAAACTAAGTGGCGCTACCTACCATCAGTTTAGTCAATCCACGACCGTCTTCACTGATTAAGGGCATTCACAATAAATAGAGAGTCCATTTTAAATTGTGCGACTACCGATCTCGACTTTTTCCGAACATCTTCATTACGCCAAGAGTGCACGCGTGTTAGCAATATCTATCCAAATATTCACAGACGAACGTCTTTACTGATTCCATCGACGCAAACATAAGAATTGTCATAGTGATAATAATGAAGGTTGTGTTGATTGAAAATTCCTTGTTGGTTCAAATCGATAAACCAGGATTCATTTCAGTTTTACCAGAAAGCGGCTTTGCTTTCGGGATTTTAATCTCCATTATTGTCTTATTTATAATTGTAGAACATGTATCTAAGGGATGGGGAGTAAATATTGACCCACCTTGTATCTATGTAATGGAAGCATCACTTGGCAGTACCAAGTAAAACACGATAGATTTGGTATTTATTACAACATTTGCAAGTGAATGAGAGAGCAAATTATATATATATATATATATATATATATATATATATATATATATATATATATAGTATAATGTCTTAACTTCACTAAATTGAGAGCAGAAATGTGTTGTTCTTGTTTGTGGTCCATAATCAACAAATACAACACTCATCTTGTACATATTTTTTTCATGTTCCATGCATTATGCAAAACCGAAACTACTAATCGAGATGAGATGTGTAGAGTTTCCGCTATTTCACGCACTTTTGCTCGACGGTCGTCTAATACTATATCACGCACTTTTTTAATCATATCTGTAGATGCTTGATTACAAGTACGAGCTTTTGGAATAATCGACCACTCTCTTCTACTTTTTACAATCTATAGGCGCTTTACCGCGAACTGTATCCTTTTTCAAATCATATTTATGAAATCGATGGTCTATGTACCTACATCGTGGATATATTTCTAACTATTTTACTGCCGCCACTAGCGTTCCACAAGGATCTAATCTAGGCCAGGTACTTTTTAATGTGTATATGAATGATTTCTTGATGCACCTGGATGGTAGAGTCTTCGCCTAGGAAGACGATTTAAATATTTTCAATAGCACTGTCTCTCAACCAGACTGTATAATTCCGCAGAAAAATCTTACACTGATTCATGAGTAGTGTGAAAATTATCGAGTGTGCTTTAAAGTTGATAGAGTGCTATCATTTCATTCTCTAAACGTTTCAATATTGTTTCCTTTCATTACCCAATTTCTCATGATAAGATTTCTAGGGTATCACAGTTTTGGATTCCTCAGATACACTTTGATTTTTCAATTATCCTTTAGTCCACAAATTACTAGCATATGTTCATTCGCGTCCAGGTTTCTAGGTTTTCTTGTACAAATTTTTCGTACATTTGACAACTTTTTCACATTGACTATTTTGTTCCATTCTTTTGTTCGAACTAAGTATGCGTCCGTGGTTTGATATATCTATCTAAATTTTTACTCAAATGGTTCAAAAGCGATTCTTGGAGTTTCTATACTATAACCTGAATGATGTTGTAGCACTGATTACAAAAGTTTATTGAATAAATACGATTTCATTTCCTTAAATCAAAGAAGAGTCGAAGCAAGTGACAAATTCCTGATAAAACTCATCATCTATAATGTTGATTCACCTTCTCCGTTGTGGAAAAATTAATTTTCTGGTGCTGAAATATAGTATTATGCTATTGGGCACGTTCTATGTGCCTAAAGCTTAAGTTATTGGGCACGTTTTATGCCCCTAAAGCGCGTACGAATGTTTTGCCAGAAAGCGCTGTTGTGGCGCATATGTATAATAATGCGAAACGGCTAGATTGTGATCTCTTCTGAAGATAATAGTTCTTTTTCGTTTTTGTTTTGATTTAGTTAATTTCTTGTTTTTTTTTCTATTATATACATTAGTCTGTTCAGTTTGCTTAAATTTTTATTCAGTTTGTATTTAAAGTTTTATTTATTTGATTTTTATAAAGCTATACTGCATTAGTTACGAATTTTTAGTTTTCTCTACTAACTAATTTTCACCCTGTAATTGATTGAATTTGATTAATCTGTTGAATGAATGAATTTTATTGCAATTATTATTATTATTATGCGTCGTACTATCTTCGCACTTATTCAGTCTGTAGCCAGGATACATTGTATTCTACTCACATAGCTGTGGGTAAGTCCGGTAGTAATGCATCATAGAATGTTATTTACTACAAGTTCTATGATGTAGTTCATTGTTTTTGTTTTTACCATAATTCTTCAGACTATAGAATAGTATGGTAGTAAACATATTGGGGTGTCTAATCAGCCATTCGAATTAATTTTACTTGTAAACATTTACGGACTGTACTACATGTGTCTAGTATTATTGATCGCTGCATTAGTTCGTGGACTTCGTATGGTAATTCTAATGATTTGAGACCCTTAGAGAAGTAATGGAATGTAATTTCGCTAATTGATATATTGAACGGTATATACATACATATACATATATACATTTTTCTATTTCCAGACACGCTGAAGTTCTTTTTATCTTCAGTGGTGCATATTTTTTAATTTTGTTTGTGTATATTGAACTTATTGCAAATGAGAACCAATCAGTATTAAAGTTCACTTTACATCTAAATGTCGCCTAATGTGTTGCGTTAATTTCTACATTTCGATAAACTAAGTTTGTCGTGACGCCACCTTCCTGGTTGTTAGAATAATGAAAAATTCGTGACAAGTCACGTGTGGATGCATTTCGCTCCAGGATACTGTGTGTTGACAAGCTCCAATAAGAGCGAAATGCATCCACACATTCCGGGATAGATTTGACTTTTAAAGAATTTTTCATTACTTTGTTTGTGTGTTTGCTGGTAATGTTATTGTCTGGACAGGTATGCCTATTAAGTATTTGATGTGTTTCATTTGTTTGTCTGTATATATTGTGATATATCGATAGAGTTTGTATCTCCGGTTTATAAGAATTGTTGTATTTGTACAGTGGAATCCATTAACGGGCAGCTCTAGTAAGCGACCCCCTTTCTTAAATGGTCAAATGTTTAGAACCGATTTTAGTTTTATATTTTAACACATAAGGCACATTACCATAAGCGAGCGCTCCTATAAACGTTCGAGGGCAGCATTCTTTATACCCAGGACTAGAAAATATCTCCCTTAAGTGAAGCTCGAATAGCCGGGCGAACTAGATTTTAACGTACATTTTTAAGTTCAGTATTCAGTGATTCCGCTCGAATTTTTAGGGATTTACAGTTTATCTTTACTTTACAACGGATTGTACGTTGTTCTTTAGGCTTTAGTTTTCCTACAGAATCGGACATGTGCATTTATTAATAATGTCGCCGAAAAAAAGTTAATACTAAAGAAGAGAACTATTGAAATATTGAGGAGAGGATATGCTAGAATACATATACGCACTGATACGGAAAATATTGACTCAAGAAAAGATGGCAAAGGACTGGGTATCAGGATAAATGGTGACACTGCACAAGAAGGGAGACCAACAAAACTGCCAAAACTATAGAGGAATCACGCTTTTAAGCACTACATACAAGACCATATTATTGTAATGTAGCCTGATCCTGCGGGGCTACATCGTTGCGTTGGTACGCAGATGCGTATAAGAATTTAAATAATACGCAGATAAGGTTGTTTTAACATAGTATAATTAGTTAACACTTATTTAACAAGTAACATTGATTATATACATAACAACAAATAGAACAGTAGTCAAAGGAGAGATCTATCTCGCGCTCGCTATGTCTTACTGACTATCTAGCTATGTATGATCTCTTGTTCTCTGGTAGAACGTCTTATATACTTTAGAGTGCCCTCCTTTGACTATGTCCTTACTTAACTATAAAGAAGATGTGCAAGTGTATAACTTCTAATTGAGAACGCTTGTGTTAGTCAATCAGATGGACCGAGGCCGTGTTTGTTACACAATATAAATAAGACCGGGGCCACACCTTGACTATATCAATAATACAAAACATTACCCAATTAGGTTATTACATTATCCATAATACAGAGAAGATTAGCTAATACAACGGAAAATCGCATTGGACAGTATCAATATGGCTTCAGAAGCGGAAAATCGACTATGAACGCGGTGATACTAAAAAGAGCATATGAATATAATATGGAGTTAGAATTCTTATTTATAGACTTTCAATAAGCATTTGACAATACTAGAAGGGCAAAGCTTATATCAGTAATGAGGGGAATTAAAATGCCAGCGAAACTGAGAAGGCTTGTAGTAATGACCTTACAAATCAACAAAAGTTAGTGTGAAAACATCGAAAGGCGTAACGAACGAATTTAAAACAAATAAAGGTGTCAGACAGGGCGACTCCTTGTTCGCGACGTTATTCAATCTGGCTCTGGAGTATATGACAAGGAAAATAAACAAAGGTACGCTAAGAACATGATGAAACTAGGTGGTTGCGTATGCGGATGATGTAGTAGTCATAACAAGAAGTAGAGAGATAATGGTCGAAACAGTACAAGATATAATTAAAGAAGGGGAGAAATTAGGTCTGAAAATTAATGAAACAAAACCGACGTTGATGAGAGTTAGAAAAAAGGACAAAGAAAACAAAAGTATTAAAATAAAAAACTTCAAACATCTGGGTATTATATCAAATGATGGAAATAGATAGATATAGGTACTGAAATAAAATAAAAAATTATGGCAACAAATAGAGCCTTTTATGCCAATAAGAAATTGTTAAAAAACATAAATCTTTCTAAAACGAATAAATTAAAAATATATAACACGCTAATAAGAAACGGTGACAATGATTAAGAAAGACGAAGAAAATCTTAAAATACTCGAACGGAAAATATTAAGAATCATAATGGGACCAATTAAGTTAACTGATAATGAGTTTAGAATAAGAACAAATGATGAACTTCAACAAGAAGTAAAAGGAGAAGATATTGTAAAGAAAATAAAACAGCAAAGAATAAAATGGCTGGGGCATGTATGGAGGGCGGAAAAAAATTCACAATCAAGCTGCTATTGAACTGGAAGCCGGAAGGAAAATAGAGAAGAGGTAAACCGAGATCAAAATGGCTAGAGGAGGTTGCAGAAGATGTATGAGGAGCAGGCATTAACAACTGGCAGGGAAAGACACAGAAGAGGAAACTCTGGAAGGAAATAAGTCAGAAGATATGAAGTGCTAAGATGGGGACTGATCCACTCCGAAAATAAGGATTTAGAGCGCTTCCTGAAGCTGCTAGGCCCACTATGGGGTGTGTTGGCCATTACATATATATATATATATATAAAATACCATGTCGCGATTGCGATAGTTACTACATAGGCCAAACGAAACAATATTTATACAAAAGAATACGAGCCCACAAATACTCTAGAACAGACAAAACTGCATTGTCTACACACAAACTACAACGCGATCACCATTTCGATTTTGAAAACACACAGATAATTGATAAAGAACAACACACAGTGAAAAGACAAATTAAAGAAATGATCAGTATTAAACAGGAAAAAAATTCAATTAACAACAGAAATGATATAAAAAATTTAAGCAGTATATACTATAATTTAATTTTGTAACGATCTACAATTTACCATCATATTATATTTTTTTGTTATATACCTTATGTTATTTAAATATCATTTAAATATCATATACTTTTGCTTATCATGCTGACTGTTCCGTGTTTTGATTCCTGTCTAGTTGTCCGAGCAGGTTTTCGTGGTTTTCCTTCTCGTTTTGAGCGAATGCCAACAACTTTGCATCTTAAGTCGCTCCACGGGCGCATACGTAATAATAACTCATGTCTTGCTTTTCCCTGCCTATCCCTGTTTTCTGTTTTTTGATGATGTGGTCCTCTACTGGGTTGTAGCCTAGCATATGCGCTACAAAACTCTAGGGGGGTCTGCCCGTTGGGCAGTCAGGTGCCATTCCGCCTTTCCAGCAAGAGTGAGGAACCATGCTACGCGGCGCTATCTCGTCGCCGCGCAATGCACACACCACTAGGACCGGTCCTGGGCGGCAACCTGGCTAGGCTGCCGTTAACAGTACACACACGTTCGACGTGTGTGCTATGCCCCCGCTTCGGCGGAAAACGTTAAGATGGCACAAGTGTGACCATCGTCGACCGAGGTAGCCACTAAGAGTGTTCCCTTGGTTAGCGATGAGCAACCCCGTACAGGGTGCGCTTCGCCTGTCTGCGCCTTGCCTCGTTGGGGCGGGGGTCAGGCCGTCGAAGTACTGCACGGAATTGTAAAGAAGTTGTCGGGAAAGGGTTGGCGGCCCTACGCAACGGCTGGTTATCCGACCTCTCTAAATTCATGCGACCGGTCACTAAACACACGCACGAACGCACCGTCATACAAAACCCTACACTTACGCTCTCACACAAAACCACACACCCATAGAGAGACGCAAGCTGCCAGCAGCAACCAACACATAAGTTCATACCCAGAAGGAGACACAAATTGCTAGCAGCGAACAACACATATGTTCACACCTTGTTATCTATGTTTTGGAATACTAAGGCATGATTTATTATTATTACATGAATGTATCTTTGAATAATTTAAACCATAGCAACTTAATTACTTGACATTTATATCCTGTCATTCATATTTTGTATTCTCTTGATAAAGGCGTACACAGCCGAAACATGTAGAGTTTTTTAAATACATATATTTTGAAGTAATATACAGACCTTTAATCGCCTACTGATTAGGTTTACCATATCATACCAAGGTCACGAAGTTATTATATTATTATATATATATATATATATATATATATATATATATATATATATATAAAAGTGTTTAGATAATTTCTTAGCCATTCATTAAATATATCAATTGATAAATTCTTGGAGATTTTCGGCTTTTATATGAAATATTTACAAATATCAAATTAGTATGTAATTGCAAAGTAGGCGAGGATGTAAACATTGCTGTCTACAAATTACAAAGCAAATCATACGAATTTTTTTTAATTGAAAAATATTGTCTACGTTGGGATTTGAACCCAAGTCTACGGGTTGCCGGACCGTTGCTTTACCACTTAAGGAACGATAGACCTTCGTTCAAGAATGATTCAGATGTCAGTTATTGAATGTACATGCCAAGTTTTGAAAGCAGAAGTCAGTTTTGAAACCTGATGTCAGTTTTGATAGCAGATGTCAGTTATTGAAAGCAAATGTCAGTTAATGAAAGCAGATGTCTGTTTTGAAAGCAGATATCTGTTATGAAAGCAAATGTCAGTTTTAAAAGCAGATGTCAGTTATTGAAAGCAGATGTCGGTATTTTGCTTAAGTGGTAAAGCAACAGTCCGGCAAACCGTAGACTTGGGTTCAAGTCCAAACGTAGACAATATTTTTCAATTAAAAGAAAATTTCGTATGATTTGCTTTGTAATTTGTAGACAGCAATGTTTACAATCCTCACCTACTTTGCAATTACATACTAATTTGATATTTGTAAATATTTCATATAAAAGCCGAAAAACTCAAAGAATTGATCAATTGATATATATATATATATATATATATATATATATATATATATATAAATATATATACAGTAGAGATGGAAGTAGTGAATGTAATTGATAAAGAAAACTACCAACTCGGGCCATAGCGTCGCGATTTCACATAGGAAAGACACAAGCTGCGATAATAGCAAAAAAAGAGGCATCCGACGTTTGTGACAGTGTAAATGAACACCGAAAATGGAGTTTTTTCAAAACTGAAGCCTTCAACATTGATAAGGCATATTTTGAGTGGTTTATAAATGCTATAAATCGAAGGATTCTTATATTAGATTGGCTTAAGTAGAGGTGGGCGTAAAACAAAAAGCAAAAAAGCAATTGCAGAAACGTTTGGTTACGAAAATTTAGTGCATCTGATGGATAGCTTCAAAAGTGGCTTAAAAGAAATAATGTTAGTTTTAAATGCATTTCTGGTGAAGCAGCTGATGTAAATCAAGTGCATTCATGGAGAAACTTCCTTCTTTGTTGCACGGACCCAATGCGAAGATATTTACAATAACAATGAAAGTGGCGCCTTCCGTTAAGACGTTCAGCTTAAAATGTGAGAAGTATTCAAGAGGAAAATTGGCGAAAGAAAGACTATCTGTGTTGTTTTGTACAAGCATGACTGGGCAGAACGAAAAACTGTTGGCGATTGGAAAATCGGGTCGTTCTAGGCCATTGAAAAACATTAACATTAAGGGCGTACCTGTCATGTGGAAATCAAATAAAAAAGCCTGGATGACTCGGGAAATAATGGGTGAATGGTTAATCGAGCTAGATCGAAAAATGCACATTGAAAATAGGAAAATTCTGCTGTTTTTAGACAACGCCATGTCACATCCTCGAGAATTACACCTAAGAAAAGTAAAAATGATTTTCTTACCTCCTAATACAATCTGTGTTTGCCAGCCAAGGTATCATTCAAAATTTCAAGTTTATTACAGCAACTAGATTTTAAAATATATTTGATCAAACATGGATTGCGCTAAATCATCATTTGAACTTAAAAAAAGAATATATTTTGGAGACATTGTACTTCATAAAAACGGTATGGCAAAAGATCGATCCGGCAATAACAGAAAGTTGTTTCAGGAAATCAAATACAAAGCTTCACCATTTTAACCCCGAGGACGATTTACCGTTGTCTTGGGACAATGTTGAGAGCTACTGAAGAGTTGACTGTTACCAATGACCAAAATCTAGACAAATTTATGAGCATCGATCAAAACACACCAACCGAAGATAATGATTTAGAAAATCGAGACAGATGACGAAGTAGAGAATGCTCAAGAAGAGGGAAAATAAAATAAAGTGCTATGATGAAGTTAAATTAGGAGTACATTAGAAAACTGGAAAAGTTTTCTAAAGACGACTATTTGGCTTTTGCAAATCAAGAATCTGGAATGTCATTTTCAGAAGTGCCGTATTGAATAAAAGCAAAGGTAGCTTAAACAGTCGATTATTTTATGATATTTTCAAGCTACTACTAAATAACTTTCATAATTTTTTGTTTAATTTTTTTAACAAGTTTTATGTTTGCATGTCCATATTACATACATACTCGTATATGTATTGTACGTATATAAAAAGAACTCATTCCTATTTATGTAATACAGTTTTCTCGTAAGCAGGCACCTCTCCCATAAGCGGGCAAAAAAAGTTGGATACGTGACTGCTCGCTTATGGAAGCTTTCACTGTATATCTATGCGTGACTATAGATGTGTCATTAACCCTTCCCGTACGAAGTGGGATACATTTGTGTCCTAGGCACCAATTTTTTGCTGGTGTAGTTAATTTTCTTTTTTCGTTGGTACTGATTTTTTTATTGTTACCTATATTATGTACTAAAAATTACAGTAGTTTAGTTTTTTGCATTTGTTGTTTTACAAAAATAAATAAATTTGTGTGCAGTCACTGCGATTATGAGGCCTTAAGTGGCTGGCAGGATCTACCATGTAACGCCTTAAGTGACTGGATTGGTCGCATGTGAGGCCTTAAGTGTCTGGCAGGGCCTTAAGTGGCTGGCAGGATCCCATGTAATGTCCTTAAGTGGCTGGCATCGCCTTAAGTGGCTGTCAGGATCGCCATGTAATGTAGCCTGGTCCTGCGGGGCTACATCGTTGCGTTGGTACGCAGATGCGTATAAGAATTAAATAATACGCAGATAAGGTTGGTTTAACATCGTATAATTAGTTAACACTTATTAAAACATAACATTTACTATATACATAACAATAAATAGAACAGTAGTCAAAGGAGAGATCTATCTCGCACTCGCTATGTGTTACTGACTATCTAGCTATGTCTGATCCCTCGTTCTCTGATAGAACGTCTTATATACATTAGAGTGCCCTCCTTTGACTATGTCCTTACTTAACTATAAACAAGATGTGCAAGCGTGCAACCTCTAATTAAGAATGCTTGTGTTTAATAAAACAGGTGGACCGAGGTCGTGTTTCCGAATACAATACAAATAAGACCAGGGCCACACCTTGCCTATATCAAGAAATACAAACATTACCCAATTAGGTTATCACACGATCTAGCGACGTTTATTTGAGTAACCGAACAAGTTTTTACATGTTTGCTCATGTCGAGCTTGTCAGTCAGGGTTGGCAATTATCTTACAGTAACTGACGTTGGGAAGAACTGCAATGTGTAGTAGGAATAATCGTGCACGAGGTGAGGAAAAGAGGCCTGGAGATAAATGAGTCAAAAATAATATATATGTGTTGTTATAACAGAAATAACAGAGAGATAAGGAGTTGGAGCTGTGGAAGTTACAGTTTTGAAGAGGTGAAAGAAGTCAACTATCTGGGAGTCATAATCAATACACAGAATGAGGGGGTTCACATAAAAGAAAAACTCCAGAAAGAATATAGAGCCTATTATTGTACTAAAAAGCTGCTGAAGGGCAAAAAATTAAGTATGAAGAACAAAAAAAAATATAATGAGAGAAACCAAGGCTTTAAGATAAGATGGTACGGTCACATAATGAGAAGTGAGAGAGGAGTATTGATAAGAGAAATAACAACATGGCAACCAGCACAAAATAGATTGGGAGGGTGGCCCCGAAGCAGATGGAACAGGTAGATGAAAATTTAAAAACGCTAAATGTAGAGGGATGGAGACAACAAGTGGCAGACAGGAAGAAATGGAAGAAAATAGTCGAGATGGCAAGAAGTCACCAAAGTCTGTGAGAAAAAAAGGAGAATGTGGACTAATTCACCACATGGACTAGGATTCATAGAGTTCCTTAAAAGGAATAGCTACAATTTCACGCCGAAATGTTTTAGCTTTAATAATAATAATAACTGTCGTTGGTAGTGTAATAGAGTGCAGTTCAGTATTGTGTGTTATGTATAAATTTGTGAATCATGTTTAAGAAAGCTTTATAAATAACGACGTTATGTCTGATTCTTCAGAATTAGAAGATTTCCTAGAAGTTCAAAGCGACAAAGAGAGTGTGGAAGAGGTGAATTGATACCTATTTACTTATTTATAAAAAACATTATTTAAATTATGAGTATTATCCTTTTTCATCAGTACTAATCTGAGGACGACAGATAATACAGAGATACAAAAAGATCCTTTATTTACATTAAAAGGTGGTACTAAGTGGAGAGAGAACCCACTGAAAGCGCATAGGTGCTTAGTTAAGAACATAGTAACTACCAAATAAATGTCAAATTTCAGAATGTTGCAAATATTGCTGATAGCTTCAAGCTGTTTATTGGTATTGTAGATATTTTAGTTGAGCATCCTAACCAAAAAATAAATATAAACAGAGAGCATCCCGAAAAGTAAAAGACCTGGCTTGCAACAAATCCTGTTGAAATGTATGCTGTTTCGTCATTCTGATTACAATGGGAGCCTTGAAAGCAATAAGGGAACTGTTATCATTTCTTTGGAGTAAATGTGCCCTGTATTCGCGGCCATTATTTACTGCTACCATGGCACGTGATAGGATCAATAGGATCAAACATCTGTTCTCTTTTATGCGATTTGACGATACAACAACAAGAGCAGACGGTCGAAGCGCAGACAAACTTGCAGCAGTGCGTCAAGTTTTTGACAAGTTAGAAGGTAATTGCAATAATAACTATAATCCAGGCTGGCATCTTACCATAGATGAGCAACTTGTTGCATTTAGAGAAAAATGCCCGTTAAGAATTTATATGAAATCAAAACCTGTAAAATATGGTTTAAAAAGATGGATTCTTGTTGATGTAGCAATCACGTATGTAATGAATCTTCGGGTATATTTAGGAAAGAAAATTAACAAACCGGAAAAAAAGCAGGGAAAACGTGTCGTACTTGATTTATATTGAACATTTAGCTTCGAATACGTCTGGATTTGCCTATGCATTGCGTGCTATAGCTTCCTCTGTAGATAGAGTCACTGCAAGTTTTTGGGCTAAGACGAAGAGACGCTTGTAGACCGCTATTTATAAGGAACAACATACTTACCTTGTCATGTCTTTATATACTTGAGTGCGCGATATTCGTAAAAGCAAGACTTATTGGCAAGCTACTTATCAGTAGAGCAGACCAATTTCCGTGCGCGCCATGAGCGCCGGTATGGGAGTGTAATTCGTAATATATTAGAATATGCGATAGAATAGGGACGCGACATGAGCTTGTTACCGATATAAGTATAGAAGTAGAGACATTTATTCTATCAGAAATAATTAAATATACATTTGGTTTTCTGCTATTAAAGTAATATGCATAAACACACGAAAAATAAGAATAGCACATCGGCGCACATGGCGCGCACGGAAATTGGTCCGCTCTACTTATCAGTATGACACTAGCGGTGTTAGAAACGCGTATATAGTGCCTCCCTAAACTATCAAATCTTTAATAAGTAAGAGCGGACCAACATAAGCGGCTCAAATATATAATCATTTACCAATTGATATAAAAAGTCAACATTTAAACAAGTATTGTGTTGCCTGCTAACATCAGAAGCATTTTACAGTGTACAACACTTTCTGGAACATGGATTTTGATTGAAGTGTTATGACTTGCATTGTAATGTAATGTAGACTTTTGTTTTATATGTCAGCAATTATTAATGTTAATGTTAATTTTACTATTTTTTTACTGTTTTTTTTGACATTTTCCATACGTGTATGATGTAATACTGAATAAACTTTATTATTATTATTTAGTGTCTGGTCTTGGTCAAGGTTACGGAATCACAACCGATCATTTTTTCAGTAGCATACATTGGCCAGTGAACCTTCTTTTTAATGGCGGTCTTACATTATGTGGTACTCTCAGACAAAATAAAAAATTCCGCAAATATTACTGCCAAATAGAGACGCGACTGAAAAGTCTTTAATCTTTACTTTCAATGAAGATATAGCACTGACTTCCTATGTACAAAAAAAAGGTAAATCAGTAATGTATTGGGTATTGAACATCGACGATTTCAAATCCGAGATTATACAACATTGCAATATTAGTAAAGGTTCCATAGACATCATGAACAAAATGGTAGACGAATATTCAGTCAAAAGAGCCACTAGAAGGTGGTCATTTATATTGTTTCAAAATGTTTTGGACATTGCGTGTCTAAATGCTTTTACAGTTTGGACAACACAATATGTATAATTAGGGAAAGACCGCAACTATAGAAAAAAAAATTTTTATTAGAACTTGGACTTGAACTTATAGAGCCTAATGCGATTGAAAGACTAAAGAACGAACACTTGCACAGACGAATAGTAGA